>CM068368.1:868628286-870048286 GCA_034769895.1 Magicicada septendecula | reverse complement strand
CAGAAATGAGAAGAAATCTGTATAATTTATGCATTTATAATCATCATCATCATCATTCTCAAGGATTAAACCAAAGACGGTTTGTTCCGGTCTCAAACAGACAAAGATTAGAGCTGGTCACTCCAGCGCTTCCTCGGACGTCCCATACCTCTCCGTCACCTCAGCTTATAGTTCCAGAGTTGTTTGGGGATGCGGCAGTCATGCATTCGACAAAGATGTTCCCACCAGTTCAGACGATACTGGGCGATCCTGTCAAGTACACTCACAATATTCAGTTCCTGCTGTATATCTGTGTTTCTTCTATGATCATGGAGAGTATACCCAGCCACGTGCCTGAGAAATCTCATTTCAGCTGCTTGGATGCGACCGGTCTGGCCTTTCGTTCACATATAGTCCAAACATATTCACATATTTACTACTAATTCATTTTATACAGTTGATAATTTCAGATACCTGGGTAATATGATAGACACTGAAGTTTTCATAATCACGACGATACATGACAGGATACAGATAATGAATAGGGCATACTGTGCTAACAGTAAACTATTGAGAAGCAAACCCGTTAGTCACAACACAAAAATGAAAATCTAAAAGACACTTATTAGACCGGTTGTGGCTTTTGGACGTCAGACGTGGACATTAGCAAAAAAGGGACGAGAAACATAAAGAAGGTTTGTAAGAAAGAACGTACGACGTGTTTAAGGATGATGATAAATGGTTGATAGATAGATACACTGCTATTGAAGTATGAGGACATTGTAAGCATTGTAAAGGCTCAATGAATTCAGTGGCTAGGTCAGCTAGAGTGGGCGGATGATCAACGTATGCCAAAGAAAATCCTGAAGCCACAGGTGTATACAAGCAGAAAGAGGGTACGACCTAGGACAAGATGTTTGGGTTATGTGCTGGAAGAACTCGGAAGAATGGATGTGAGTGCTGAGATGGAAAAGGGTAGGAGGCATTGGAGAAGATTGGTGTTGGAAGCCAATCATGTTCCCTTCTATCATGTTTTTGTAGTATCACTTTGCTTCAATCTTTTCGAGTTTTCGTAACCTTTACCCTTGTTTTAATTTCTTCCCTTTCTTATTTACTTCTCCCTCATCTCTCACACTCACCCCCCCCCCATGTAGTAGCGAACGGTAGAAACTTGCACATTACTGAAACATATTAAATTTGTAGTTCCCTTTTTTAAGGTTTTTAACTAAACTGTGCTTTAGGTACTACAAGTATTTTATATTAGTGGTACGATTCATAGAAATCTTAGAAATAAAACAAGACACAGCGCAAGGATTAAATTTTATAAGACAATTGCAAAACCCACGTTGATTTATGCGAGTGAGGCGTGGGTCATGACAAAAAAAGGAATACGGCAAAATTCAGAGTGCTAAAACGCAGTTTCTTCGAAATAATTTAAATTATACATTGCAAGACAGAATAAAGAATGAGGATATCAAAGCAGAACTCGAAGTAAAGGACATAAATGAAATTATTTCAATTTACAGAAGAAAATGGTGGGATCATCTGCAAAGGATAATAGACGATCGATTGCCGAAAGCGGCACTGAACTATAAAGCCATTGGTAGAAGAGACGTGGGTCGTCCGAGGATGAGATGGGTGCCGGAACACGTTTATATAACCTAATCCTCGAAGAGGAGAAGAAGAAGGAGAAGACTAAATTCTTTGGGGCCTTAAGTGTTTATTTTTCTATCTTCTTATTTATTTCATCAATTGAAAATTGCCGCGCGAGTAGCTGTCTTTACAGAAGCCGGTTTTAAGTAGTTTACCCTATTGACGGAAAGTCAAAGTGATGTACCAGCCAAAGTACTATTGTGGTTGGACGCCTTCTTGGGTTTGGCACGAAGATGATAGAGAAGAAGTAATGGCAATTCGGAGGTGACGCAATCAAAACGACGTCTCAGCCGAAAGTGCAAAATTAGAGTAAGTCATCCGCCGAAAGTCTACTACTTACCTGAAAGTATGTTTCCATGTACCCGGGTAATAGACTTCCAGTACCAAACGAAACATATACAGAAAATAATCTTCTAAGATTTCACGGACAAAAATGTCTTTTTTATGGTAAAGAAGACGCCGGGAACTTCACTTCACAGAAATCGTCATCGTGTGACGATGTGATATGACTTAATCACTGTATGTTACGTCTTCCAGTGGTTCACAAATTACGTGAACACTTTCAGTAATTTGAAGTACTGAAATCGCATATCCGCGTATAGTAATATTTTTGTATTAAAATTACTTAAAAGAAAATATAAAATATTGGAAGGTTTTATTGTGTTAATATTTATACTGTGTTAAAGAAAAATGAGAAAAAGCTATGAGAGATGCTGGAATAGATTCCTCTGGGACTGTATTCAACAGGTTGGTGCAGGTCCTAGGATAAGCTGATGACCTAGATATAATCGGGAGGTCCCTTCGAGCAGTCGCAGAAGCCTTTCTTGCTCTTGAAGGTCCCGCAAGAAGACTGGGTCTCATAATAAATGAAAGCAAGACAAAATACATGGCCACAGGACAGGAGGCTAGGGAAGGAGAGCACATCCAAATTGGCATCTATTCCTTCGAAAAAATCAACAGCTTTGTTTATTTAGTATGCCAAGTTAACGCTGATGGGGAAACGACAGAGGAAATAAAGCGAAGAATCACCTCAGCTAATAGGTGCTTCTTTGGTCTCAGACCCCTGTTCCAAAGCAGAATAATTGCCAGGAGCATCTAGCTGCTTTTGTATAAAACACTGATCCGCCCAGTTCTCACCTATGGTTCTGAGACCTGGACTATTTCTAGAAAGTCTGAGTCACGCCTGCTGGTTCATGAACGCAAAATCCTCCGTAGTATATTTGGTCCAATATGTGTGGGAGGTGAATGGAGGAAAAGAACCAACCAAGAACTGAACACACTTCTGAATGAACCAGATATTGTGAAAATTATAAAGCTTGGTTGGTGGGCTGGACACGTGATCAGAATGGGGAAGAATGAAATACCAAGAAAGCCACTCACAGAACAAATCTATGGCACCAGGAGAGTTGGTAGACCCAAACTACGTTGGGAAGACGGTGTGAGCTATGATGCGCGCCACATCCGTGGGACCCGGAACTGGAGAGCAGCTGCACTTGACCGGGGCAACTGGCGGAGGCTGTTCAAGGAGGCCTTGACTCAGTAATGGGTTGTTGCACCGCTGATGATGATGATAAAGAAAAATGATTTTATTGTTATAGCCAATTAGAAACACTTCGTTTCACAGAAGAGCCTTGTTTTGACGTTTTCCACACATTACCCCCCCCCCATCATCTTTTACCCCGAATAGTTTTGTAGCTGGACCGGATTAAACGCATCGGCAATTAGGATTTCTTTGCGACGACGTTTCCCTACAATTTTTTCCTCCTCCAGTATCTTCTCTCAAATACAACCTCTGCTCATGATATCCCTCAACGAAATCTTCTGCATTCTCTTCCACCGTCTTCTTCTTCTTCTTCTTATCCTCTTCAAGGATTAGGTTATATAAACCTGTCCCGGCACCCATCTCATCCTCGGACGACCCATGTCTCTTCTACCAATGTCTTTATAGTTCAGCGCCGCTTTCGGCAATCGATCCTCTGTCATCCTTTGCAGATGATCCCACCATTGTCTTCTGTAAATTGAATTAATTTCATTTATGTTCATTATTTCGAGTTCTGCTATGATATCCTCATTCCTTATTCTATCTTGCAATGTATAATTTAAAGTATTTCGAAGAAACTGCATTTCAGCACTCTGAATCTTTCCGCATTCCTTTTTTGTCATGACCACCCCTCACTCACATAAATCAACGTGGGTATTGTAATTGTCTTATAAAATTTAATCCTCGTTCTGTGTCTCGTTTCATTTCTACGATTTCTATGAATCGTACCACAAATATTCATAAATTTATTTATCTTCTCTCTTTATATCATATTCAGGTTCATAGCTTACTGCACAGTCGAGCTATTTGAAACGGCTCACTTGTTCTAAAGTGCTGTTGTTTATAACTATCTTAGTCCTCACTGGATATTTACCTTTGAAGGCCATGGTTTCGGTCTTTCTTACTGAAATTGTCAGTGAGTACTCTCTTGGCGCTTCTTGTAATTGAAACATAGCTCTTTGTAAATCATCTTAATTTTCTTGAATAAGAACTATGTTGTCCACATATAGCAGGGAACCCATACGAATTGATTTGTTAAGCTGTATTCCCGAAGTCACACTGGGTTTCCATGCTCTCAGTGTTCTCATATCGTCAACATGTCTTCCAACGGCATATCACAAAAATCTCTAATCGCTCCTTGTCTTTCCTCTGAATGGTCTAAGGACTTTCTTCTGGATTTTATTTCCAGATGTTATGATATAAGTAGAAATTAGTATTACAGCATTTTTAAGTTATTTTTTTTTTCATACAAGTTAACAAAAATATGCCACTGAGTGTCAAATTACATTTAAATTTACAAATTAAACATTGTAGGTATATAATGTCTGAAAATAATCACAATAAAAATAATATTGTTTTTTTAATAAGAAATTTAGTATTGAGCAACAAGACATTTGTGACCACCAAACAAAATGTGAATTAGTGTTTTTAATGGTATTATTTGGCAAAATTGTAATTTGTTTTGTTAAGTAAGCCTTCCATAAGAATACTATGTGTCCGTCTAATATAAAATGCATATACGATTAAAATGAATTCCTTTAAAACAACGTAAAATAAATAACACGTTCTACTGTAATTAAAATGACCGTAACCTTTGTAATAACTAATAAAACGAACTTGTTTTAGAATTTTTTATATAGAAAAACAATTGAAATTGAAATGTAAAAAGCAATGCAGGTAACATGGAAATAGTTCTCCTACCAAGCCAGTGAAGAAGTCGGCTAACAAACGTTTTAAAAATTAACCAAGGTTTTACTTTCGGTCATTAATGCGGGCTGTAGATAAAGGTTTGAACAGTCGAAACGCGCATATCAAACAGGAAAACAAATAATGTGGTGTACGTTCGTACCGGTTTTTCTTCGTTACACGTTATGACGAAATAAACAGTTCGTTGTGGTTTCCCGAGTGGTATTTTCGTTTTTTTCGCTCGGAGGCGGAAGGGACCAAAGTTTGTGTCTGCGTTGTCTGATACGCGAACGCGTTTGTTATCCCAGACACCGGCCGTGCCAACTCGTGACTCGCCAACACACACACACACACACACACACACACACACACACACACACACACACACACACACACACACACACACACACACACACACACACACACACACACACACACACACACACACACACACACACACACACACACACACACACACACACACACACACACACACACACACAGTACGGCGGATTGGAACTGTCTGGACACACACGAAACTAAGCCTACTATGTTATACTGACCAAAACTAGACTCGCTACACGGAGTCGTTATCTTTCCTGCGAATGAGAAAGACGATATAAAAGGAAACAGCATTATTTGATGTTAAACACTTTTTATTGGTCTGATTTTCCCAACGAACGTTTGTGCAACGTATGATATGGCATTCTCAATGGATAGACTTGGCATAACGTACAGTATCTTAGAATAGGCCAAACATTTAGTCTTAATTAGAATAAAAATATATATATATATATTGTTACGAGATTGGGGAACAATCTACGTGTTTATCGAATGTTCCAGAGGGATCCGGAATGTAATGCGTGTGGCGTACGTGATTCTCGACGCATTAGCTAGACTTTTACAGAAGCCGCGCGGACTGTGTCAAGGCCGCAATTAATTACGTCGTAGTAGAGATAAGGCGTAGTTTGGAATGTTCTGGTCTGTGAGCGGAGATATAAATACAAGGCGGCAGCGGCCTTAGTTCTGTTACAGTTGCGATATTACAGTGCGGTTCGAGTTATTTGTCGGGCGATACCGTGTGCGTTCAAGTGGTTATTAGTGAAATGTTTTGTTTTATATTAGTTGACATTTTATTGCGTGTGAACAATTTTTATTTGATTTGTTGTAAGAGACTGTGTTGTTAATTACGAACTGTTTAACTGTGTAAATGAAAGCTGGCGATTAGTGACTTAATTGGTGTCTTGTATTTTCTTTTCCACTGTACCTACGACGATCATGTAGGCCGTCGTAACAATAGCCTATATAATTATCATCATTAACATCATGATGCTGTTGTAAACAGCTTGCAGTGGGTTTGTGTAAACAGTTTGTTGCACCGATTTAATGTTTTACTGGAAAATAGTCGTTGTATAACATCAAACAAACAACGGTGCTGTTTTGGGAAACAACAAACTGACTTGTGAAACCAAAGGATAATTAAAAGATTCGAAGAATAAATTACTAAAACCACTACTCTTGTACAACCTTTACCTTACCTTTATCAATTTACAAAGCTTTTGGTAGAGTGATCAGACCAGGGGTGCCCACAGGGGGGCATAATAGCGCAAGTTGCGCATTGAGAATTTTTGGGGGGGATTTTTCGGGTGTATTTTAAGGATTTTTGGGGGAATTTTTTCGAGAATAACATTTTAAATCCAACATTGATGGACATTTTTACCGTGTTTGTGCAACAAACTAAGTTATCAGTAAAAAACTAAAGCAATTGCATACCTTTATGATTGTTTTAACGAACTGGCAGCATAAATGTCTCTACCAGTACAACTAGTAGTAAATTTTGTTTTGGAATTTGGAAAACTGACCCTGGCAGCCTGCAGCAACATCCTGTCAATGAGTCAGAGGGTATGTGAATAATAAATCGTGAATGTAAAAATTTGTGCGTGTGCTAAGCTTGTACACCGGCGGGCAGTGGGGGTCTTTTCAATTGGGGGGGATTTGGGCATTGGACCTTGGGGGGGGATGGGCGCCCCTGGATCAGACCGAAGTTATGGGACATACATGAAAATAAAGGTATACCACGACACCTAGTTCATGCCATAAAGAGTTTATATAGACACACCGCGACAACCATAGACGACGGAGAAGAATCTATCCCGATTGAAACAAATAAAGGCGTTAGACAAGGTTGTTTTCTGTCACCATTACTTTTTAACCTTTATCTAGACGATCTCTTCAAAAAATGGAAAGAACGCTCCCCTGACGGTATTAAAATCTACCGAAATAAAAGCTTGAAAACAAAATATTCTCTTCGCGGATGACCAAGGGTTTCTTTTCTACATTTATTCCCCAACGTTCTTCAAATCGTTCCACACATTCTTCTGAAATTCGTCACTTTATTTTCCATATCTCTATCTTGATCATAAGTAACGTCACGTCCAAGATAGTTGAAATGTATTACTTGTTCTATGCACGTGTTGTCTATGCATATTTTTGTTCGATCCGGTTCATCTTCTACAAAGACCATTACGTTTCTCTTTGATTCGGATATGTTGCAGTTATATTCTTTTCCTATTTTATGTAAGATGTATATTGCTCGCTGGAAATCGTCTTCTGAAGTGTCAAATATTATTCAAAATTGCGCGGGCATTTACAACTAACTTTGTAAATTTACAATTAAATTCTTTAGAAAGTTAGTCACTAGTTTGTATTATTTGTTTATTGGCAAATTAACGAAGGTATTTTATCCCAAATCTAAAAAACTTTGTTTTTATAAACTAATTGAGATAGAGCTCTGGGACCTGTTTTATTCAAATTTTCAGATCAAAAACCAAAATAAACCACCAAATTTACCCTTCACTTTATACCCTAAGAATTTCAGTATGGCGTCATTTTATCGTGGGAGGAGAAATCAGGGCGTACTGGTTCGCGAGCCGTAACTCGCTAACGAACCATTTTCGGACCTATGTTTATACGAAAATTTTTTCTTATTTTTAGCTATAGAATCAGGTCCCAAGAGATTCTCGTGCAATGTTGAATCACCCTGTAGATTGGTCATCCGTGAAGAGAATGGTTTTCAAGCTTTTATTTCGATGGGTTTTAATACCGTGAGGGGATCGTTCTTTACATTTTTTGAGGAGATTGTCTAGACAAAGGTTAAAAAGTAATGGTGACAGACAACAACATTGTCTTATGCCTTTGTTTTTTGTTGCAATCGGGATAGATTTTTCTCCGTCGTCTATGATTATCGCGGTGTGTCTATATAAAGTCTTTGTGGCCTGAACTAGGCGTGGTGGTGTTCCTTTATTTTTATGTATGTCTCATAACTTCGGGCTGATTACTCTGTTAAAACCTTTGTTGAAATCGATAACGGCAATATGTGTTTCTAAATTCATTTCAAGTTGTTTTTCTATCGCTTGTTGTATGGTAAATATGCAGTCTGTGCAAGAGCGTCCTATACTAATACCATGTTGTTCTACCTCTAAAAGAGTTTCTGCTATGTTTTGTAGTTTTGTTGTTATAATACGTGTGTACAATTTATAACACGAATTTAGGAGACTAATACTCTGTAATTGTTGCGTCTCTTCTGTCTCCCTTCTTAAAAATTAAGACCACTTTCGACATTGTCCATTCTTGTGGTATGCGTGTCTGCTGGCAGCACATATTAAGCAGATGTAGGATCCTTAAATTTAACAAAATACCACCACATTTAATAAGTTCTGAGTTTATATTATCTGGGCTGGTAGAAACGTTGTACGTAAGTAACGGATCTACTAATTTACTTCTGCGAATCTCTTAGTTATCGTTTGATTTCACAAGTCTGTTGTTGCTGTTTCCCAAAACCGTAGCGCGTTGTTTGTTTAATGCTTTACAACGATTGTTTTGCAGTGAAACGTTTACGCAGTGCAACCCACAATTTACACCAAACCCACTGCAAGTGCACATCGCACATCGCCTGCTTCTCGTTACGTGGATATATCGCCGCGTTATTTGCAGTTTTAATTACTGTACCACATACCGAAGTGTCAGTAAGTACGATAAACACACACACACACACACACACACACACACACACACACACACACACACACACACACACACACACACACACACACACACACACACACACACACACACACACACACACACACACACACACACACACACACACACACACACACACACACACACACACACACACACACACACACACACACACACACACACACACACACACACACACACACACACACACACACACACACACTAGAAAAACAACCGACCTATACGATAAAGTAGCGAGCGAAAACAAACAGAGGCTGCGTGTGTGTGTGTTTTCAAACAGTACGCAAATGCAATAAGACCTTCGCTTGAGATATGGCCTGTGCATCCAGTGAAACAAGCTGATCTAATGACATTTTTCGAGGAGATCATCTAGATAAAGGTTAAAAAGTAATGGTGACAGACAACAACCTTGTCTTATGCCTTGGTTTGTTTCAATCGGGATAGATTCTTCTCCGTCGTCTATGACTACAGACGAAAAGTATATGATAACAAAACAATTCACAAGTTAATCTCGTTATTTGAATTAACAGTCTCTGTAAGTCCAACTTCATCGTGCTTGTTTGCTAAACTGCTAAATGTCATGTTCTGGAGGAGGCCTTTCAGTGTTTCCACCGTGATTTAGGACTTGAAAATGGTGAAGGGTCGCGATTTGGGACTTGAAAATGGTGGAAACACTAAAAGGCCTCGTCCAGAACATGACACTTAGCAGTTTAGCAAACAAGCACGACCAAGTCGGAATTGACGAGTGTGACTGCGTAACTCAACAGGAGCAGCAGCATGAATTAGCGTTTACGCGCGGTCGTAAACAGTTTGTTTAGGACGTTTTTTCGCACGCGGTACAAGTTCGTCCATAAATCGCGAACGTAATTATTAAAAAATTAACGTCATTGTAACAGTGTAGAGCATGTAGCAGTCAGCGAATCGGGTTGTGGTGGACTGTTCTATAAATTGAAGCCGCGCGCGTCGGTCGCGTGAGACTTGGCCGCGAGTCAAAGAAAGAGAAATTAATGGGGGAGGGGAAATATTTTCCACAAAAATAATAAACGAAAGAGAGGCAACGGGACGGGCAACGGCTGGTGGCCGACGAGACAACACAAGGCTGATGGATCTGTAATCTCAAGGTGGCTGTAAATTGTCTGACACATACATATGTACGTATCTTGACCTCCTTGCCACAGTTTATCGATTAACAAATACTTGGAAGATTAGAATATGAATAAAAATGGGTGATAAGATGGTTCTTTCTTTGTCAATTTGCAATAAACATCTATGGTATAAACAGAATTTAAAAAATCGCGAAGAGTATGATGTCTAATTTTGGACTTTCACCAGAAAAGGCAAATCTTAATGAATAAAAATGGCTGATAAGTTAAGTGTTTCTCTGTCAGTTTGCAATAAACGTCTACGGTATAAAGAGGGTCTACGGTATAAAGAGGGTCTACGGTGTAAAGAGGGTCTACGGTATAAAATCTCGCACGAGGATTATGGTTTATAATTTCGGAGCTCCACCAGAAAAGGCAAATCTTAATCAATAAAAATGGCTGATAAGTTAAGTGTTTCTCTGTCAGTTTGCAATAAACGTCTACGGTATAAAGAGGGTCTACGGTGTAAAGAGGGTCTACGGTATAAAATCTCGCACGAGGAGTATGGTTTATAATTTCGGAGTTCCACCAGAAAAGACAAATCTGAATGAATAAAAATGCCTGACGAAATATATCATAGTATAGAAAATATAACAGAAACAATGAGAAATTATTTTTTGGACATTTATATAGAATTGATGACAATAGGTTAACAAAGCACATCTTCGGATATCTGTGGCGGAAAAGTCAAAATCAAGTTGGATTAAAGAAGTCCAAAAGGATTTAGAAAAAAATAATATAAACGCAGAAGAAGCAATTGAAAGAGAAGTTTTTAGGGTAAAAGTGTTAAAAATGGAAGGAGTCCAGAGTAGAGGAGAGAACAAAGCAGTTTCAAAGTGGAATGAAGACAGGAAGAAGAGAACAGTGAAAAAGATGAATGAATATTGGAGAAAAAGAAAAGAACAAAGAGTAAAGAATTGAAATTGCCAAGGGGTCCTTAGATGGCCTATTAAAAAAAAGAAATTGGCTGACAAGTTAGGTCTTTCTCTGCCTCAGCTTGAATACTTCGTCTGTGAGCGTTGTTGTGTCCAGTATCCATAGTTCAGTTGCGTTTTGCACGACACGAATTATTGTACCGCCTTTTCAGTTGACGACGACGTCGTTTCGGCGGGCGCTATACACCTACTTAAGAGCCGGCATTGTGTGTATACAATACCGCAGACGAAAAGACTTAAATCCTACTTTCTCGCGCGTATTTGAATAAGGGACTGAGAGAGAGAGAGAGAGAGAGAGAGAGAGAGAGAGAGAGAGAGAGAGAGAGAGAGAGACAGACAGACAGACAGAGAGAAAGACAGACAGACAGAGACAGAGGGAGATAGAGAGAGAGAGAGAGAGAGAGAGAGAGAGAGAGAGAGAGAGAGAGAGAGAGAGAGAGAGAGAGAGTGTGTGAGGGAGAGAGACGACAGAAACGGTTAGTTCATGTTGCGTGGTAGCGGCACAGACAAAGCGCCTTCAGCTTATAGGCACCAAATGCAGTTGTGTATGCACGTTTGCTGTACCCGCTAGCCTCTATGTCTTACCGGACAATCGTGTCCATCAGCACCAGTCATACACATTACGCCGTTCGTCTTTGAACTGAGCGAAGATTTACTGGAAAGTATGACAAGAATTAATAAAAAAAAAACATAATTTCCAGAACAATAATAATACTACAGTAAAACTCCATTTATCCGAACTACAGTTATCCGAATCGCCAATTATCCGAATCGATATCAGGAAATTAAAAAAATCCAATTTCTAAAAGAGAAGTTTATTCAAATTGCACTTGCCATACTAATAAAAAACATTGTAAGTATTCATTATAACATTAACACCTTATAACCTTATAAGATACCTTAACACTTTATCTTGTAACAATATAAGACCGTGTTAGCTATGCATCATAGTTTAAGCACTGATCAGTACAATGTTTTCTCCCCTACTGCTGGCATTGTTAAAATAGAATTGCTTCAGTTGAACCGGAAAAGGAACCTACGGAGTGAGGCACTGGCTTATTTTGACACTGCCTTAAAGTGGACGTTTTCTTTCATAACATAACCTTTTTCTTACGTTTGTTCCAATTATCCGAATTTCTACATATCCGAATTACATCTGGGACTTATTAGTTCGGATAAATGGAGTTCTACTGTATTAATTTTTTTTTAGAAGAGGAAATGCTTTATTCAGAGGAGACCCCCCCCCCTGGCGTGTGGGAGTCTCTTACCTACTAAAAAAATCCACCTCTAATTCAGAAATCCATCCTGGAACCACTTAACGTATTACTTCAGGTGGAGCCTATTTCACCCTTACCGGGACGAAGTTGTTGGTAGATTTCCGAAACTAAATCGGAATACAAACATGCAGTATGTGTAATTACTTTTACAAACGCAAGAAATATCGATTCCTGAACGGCTCGAGTATAATTTTTCGTTTTTAACTTTGTAGATAATTCTTGTTCATTTGCCAGCAAAAATAAATTGTTAGTGTTACTTCTGCTCTTTTAACTTCAGCTATTGATAACAATGATAATAATAATAATAATAATTTTTTTTTTGTTTTCTAGAGGAGAAAAATGCTTTATGCACCGTCAACAGAAACCGTAGTTCCTCTGACGTGTGTGAGACTCTCTCACCCACTAAAAAACCCACCTCTAATTCAGGCATTCATATCAATCCTGGAACCACTTAATGTATTACTTCAGAATGGAGCCTATTGCGCCATTATCGGGCTCCTTCTAGATGTTCCTTATCTTCTATTGCCCGCTGGGTGCAAGTTGGGCCTGTCTAGTAGGACCCGCTGAGTAAATGCATTGATGCGGTCCCATTCCGCCTCGCCACGAAGCATAAGCGCAACTACTCTCTCGGGCGTGAACTCCCCGAGCTCCATTTCCAGTACCATCCTCTCTCTTGTGAATCTGCAGCACTTGAAAAACGTGTGCAAGGACTCTTCATGAGGAAAGCCTCCGTACTGGCATGCTGGGCTCTGCACCTTTCCCATTCTGTGGAGGTAGGGATTAAAATTGCCTTGACCACTGACCAACTAGTCAGATGGTCGTGTTGGCGGTCGATCCATTCCTTCAAGTTCGGTATGAGCCTTGCGGTCCATCTTCCTCTATCCTTTCTATCCCAACGATCTTGCCAGGCCCGGAGACATTAATAATAATAATAAAATTATTATTACTATTATTATCATCATCAACACTTTTCGAGTGACTTCTGACCAGTCAGTGGTAGTATTTCTTTTTCCTGGGCCCCTCCGCAGGAATTCGTTGCGGGCCCCTCCTACACAGACTTCTCTCTCTCTCTCTCTCTCTCTCTCTCTCTCTCTCTCTCTCTCTCTCTCTCTCTCTCTCTCTCTCTCTCTCTCTCTCTCTCTCTCTCTCAATTGGCGCTGAAGCTCTTGGAGAGCATTGGCCTCCTGGACAATCCTCCTCCAGACGTCTTGATCCCCTGCTCTCAGCCTCCATCTTCTTACACCGAGCTTGCGCAGGTCGTCCTCAAGATCGTTCAACCATCGTTTTCTGGGCCGACCCCTCGTTTTTCTCTCGCCGAGTCAGTAGCAATTTTCTAATCCTATTCCGAGGTATTACACCAGTATCCGTAACCAGAGCGTTTTTCAGGGGCAAGATTGTTAGTCTCACGCCCAACCCCCAACCTGGAGGATCAGGTATTCTTACTGTAGACAGGCTGCCTTCACCTTGGCTGTAGAGTCCTCTCCACTCTCGCAGTTCACTTGCCGTACTACTGCCCTTAAGTTCCGCCCTATGATGTTCAGCTTTGGGCCCAGCTGACTACTACCGTCTTCGGCCCCATGCCAATACTGGTGGGTGCTGGTGCCCTCCACCAGAGATGTTTCTCGGCTTCTCAGTATAGATCCGTACTCTTCTGCAAAAACAGGGCCACCTCGTGGTCCATTGGGGCGCCATCACTTCCTCCAATCGTGAGACTTGTGAGGACCAGTGCCCAGTCAACCCGAAGCAAAGATGTTACGTCCCCAAGTTCCCCCGACCAGGAGTACTGTTTAAAGCCGAAGGAGGAATAGAAGAAGACTCACGTCACGAGAAACGAGAAAAGCGAGATAATTCACCAGCTAGTGAAAGGTGACGTTGTCTGACCACGTAGGTAAGAAATGAAAGAAAATGTTAATTTGTATTTCTTTTTTCTTATTTCTCTGAAACCTAATTGAAACCCTTTATGAAATATTAATAATTAAAGTGATTTTGTAATAAAATATTAAAGATTGTAAAAAAAAAATATTATTTGACAATAAAAGCTAGAACTTTGCTAAAACAAATTGAGCGCTCAACTTTAAAAAATTTTTTATTTCAAATTGTATTGAACTGTTTTATACAGCTATTTATTATAGCTTATTGATTTTTACTACAAGTAATGTAGTTTTCAATGAAGAAAAAAACATTTTTAAGTCTTTTAGTGATTTACAACACTTAGTGATTTGAGATATATAGGCCGAAGATGAAACTGGGGTGGGGGTTTGGGGGGACCGCGCCATTGGTCTTGGGGAGGACCAATGCACACCATTTGTTGCTTGTATTTTCATCGTATTGTTACGTAATACGGAACGTTCTACAAGTATCTCGGCTATCCCAGCTGTAATGTGTGTGTGCGTAGGCCTACATATTGCTGCTACTTTGAGATGAAAGACAATTACGTGACACTTGTCATGCGTCGGCAATCGAGTCTATTCCAGACGGTACCTGTCAGCCCACTGTGTTCAAGGACACTTGTGACGATTTCATTAATAAAAAATATGTTAATTAATTAAGTTGATAATATATAAGCGGAGAAATGTTAAATTCTTAATAAAATCTCACATTGTAAACTAAATCTTATGGCAATCATTTAATAATATTAATATTTAATATAAGTCTAATAATAAATTAAAAGGGAATACAATTATATTGAAAGGGTAAAGCTTATTAATTTATCCTGCATAAACAGGCGCTGACCAGAATTAACTTGTTTTCTGACCCCTAAATAAACTAAGTATTATTGTAAATTGGTTATTATTTAAATAATTAAATAAGACCATTGTTACGTACTTTGATAACTTCTGTAACTAAGAATATCTCTATTTAATTATTTAATCAAACCGTAGTCCTTTAATTAAAATTAGAAACATGGAACTACTTTTATGTTGCCTAGTAATTGTCTTGAGATTACTACTCTCCCCCTTAACTATTTCTGCCACTTGCAATGGAGCGCGCACGCCGTAAGCAGCGTAAAGCGTTGTTTCGCTACGTATATATATAAAATGTGAAAGGCTTGATTCAATGACTATTTAAATAAGTAAATTTGTGTGGTGATGACATCTCTCTCTATTATAAAATAACGAACTATGTAATTTATACAGTATTACTAACAAGAAGGTGATAGTCAACTAATCTATAATCATGTGAAGTGTATAACAGTGAAACGAACTTTCTATTAATGTATTCTCACTACAAGAATTACTAAGAGTTACTACAGTCGCCTGAGATGAGTGTACCACACCCGGAATGATTTGACTGACTCCAAGAACTTCACCGTCACAGTATGATAAGGTAACGACAGATCTTCAAGAAACACCCGGAGGACCGAAGAACCAATTCTGCAGCAACTTCAGGAAACACACAGGTGACATGGAGGCTTGTCTTCCATGGTTAAGAGTTACAAAAATTATAGTCCACAAAAGACAATTTAATTTATCATATTAAAGACTTTAAAACTTCTGTTTTAAATGTAATAACATTAAAGACTTTAAAAGACAGAAACTATATGTAACATGTAGTCTAAAATCTAATAACACTGGTTATAGCAAAAGAGTAAAAGTTTAAACTAAAAGTTTTGTTGTTTTAAAAGATTAATGAAAACCATTCTTCAAATGGTTAAATTTTCAGTATTGTATATGGCAAGGTGTCCATTAGTCGTTTAATATATTCAATCCCGGATCCGTGGAATAAATAAAATAGATGTACATCATATTTTGAGGGCCCTTTGTAAAGGAGTAATATCTATATATAATCATATAGTAAACTATATTGTTTGAGAACTTTCAAGAGAGAACTTAATCACAAAACAAATGTAATAAAGAGATGTCATCTGAGTACCGAGTAAACTGAGTGCATAAATCAACAGTCTCCCCTTCCTAATATCCTGCTATAAGAATTGTTTTATTTGTTGTGATTATTTTCAGCTCGTCACAACTAAGGCAGCCTGTATAATTGGCACATCCAATTATTACTGGTTCCCTAAGTTATAACTCAAGAGAAGAGGTTATACACTGTTTCTAGTGGATTCGAGAGGCAATTTTTTAACACGTCATCCAAAAGTGACATCTTATTCTGACATATCACCGGGGTATAAATACAAGAATTCAGCAAGGCTTAGTTCAGTTTTATGTCGGGCGATTTACACAATGCGTCTCAAGTGCTGTATTAGAGAAAAGTGATTACAGTCCGGAATTCTTTATAGTTGACATTATTATTTGTGTGGACAGATTAACTTGAATTATTGCACGAGTATAATCTTGTTGATTTCAAACTGTTGATTGACCATTAATTAAAGCTGGTGATTACCGACTTACGAGGGTCAGTTGAAAAGTTCGCGGAGGGACGTCTGTAGCTTAGTGGTAGAACTAAAAATGTTCGTGTGATGCAAGATTTGTATTTTATGTGAACTCCTGTTAATTTCCAAACCTATCTATCAATTTATTCATTCTTTAGAAACTGTTTAAAATTGGTGTGTCATGCGTGTTTTGAAAAACGGACAAAATCAAACATCGTGGTGTGATTCTTTGTTAAAAATTGTTTAGCGCCAACAGAAATTCAGAACGAAACTGTAAATGTGTCAGGAGATGCTGCGACTTAAAAAAAACCAACGGTCTGTAAGTAGGCACTTGAGTTTAAACGTGGTCATACGAGCACTACAGATGTTTTTCCCCCCGCACTGGACGCCCAAAAAATGCAACAACTCCAGATGAGGCAGCCATCTTTCACAACGCCTTTTCACATCAAGTTCTTGAGTTAAAGTATGATGCACACGCTCATATAACGTCATCCACTCCTCAATCTGTGGTCTTCCAACACCCTGCGAAATTTTTTCAATAATGTCATTTTTTGTTGCATTTTTTGGACGTCCACTGCTGGGATCGTCTTTAGTGCTTGTACGACCACGTTTAAACTAGAGTGTGCCTCACTTACCGTTGTCTCTGAAGCCGAAGAATCTCCTAACAATTTTACAATTTCCGTTTTGATTTTCCATTGGCGCTAAAACGTTTTTAACAGAGACTTCATCTCAAGACGATGTTTGATTTTGTGCATTTTTAAAAACACGCGTGACAGGAAAATTTCAAACAGCTGGTAAAAATTGAATGAATTGACAGATATATGTGGAAATCAACAGGTGTTCACGCGAAATATACGTCTTGCAGCAGCAAACGAAAGATTTTAGCTCTACCACTGAGCTATAGATGTCGCTCCGCGAACTTTTCAACTGACCCACGTAATTGGTGTCTTGTATTTCGTTTTCCACTGTACCATACGGCGATCAGTAGTTAAACCGTCGTAACAGTATTGTCGTATCGTCTCCTCACTCGTGCAGAGAATGCGATTGCGAGTGTAGAGAGAAAGTAGGATAGAATAAATGTAGGAAATTCCCGAGAGAGTTGTAACGCGTTCGCCGAGTTATATAATGGTGTACAACACGGTTGCTTGTTTGTTTGTGTTTTGCCAAATTATTAACATGCAGCAGTCGTACGCAGACGTAAACAACAGCGTGCTCTGTGTAAACATGTCGGCCTCTCGCCGCCGCCGCCGCCCGCCACATCTTCATTCTAACAAATTATTATATTATAAAATTTTTCGTACTCCCTGCTGGTTTTTATCCTGTTAGACCTACTGGTTGTAAATAATATCACTTCCTTGAAGGTTAGTACTCTGCATCTGTACTTTGATACATATGGTCTCTCTGTCTCTGTCTGTCTGTCTGTCTATCCGCCTGTCTCTGTCTATCCCCTCGTTTTCACCGCCCTTACCTGTCTTTTCTTCTCGAATCTGACACGTAATTTGCGTCAGTGTCTTCTTTTTTCAACAAGACTTGAAGCTTTTAAATGTGTTGTTTACTATCAAGTCGAGAACGTCTTTCTATTGAGACAATGCTAGACGCAGCAGTAACCATCTCCAGCTGAAGATCATTTAGAAGCTGAAGCTATGATTTTCATCAGTGTCGTAACCTCGTGGGGAGGGGGGGGATCAAGACGACCAATCCCTCTCACGGCTACCTATTAAAAGTTTCATCTAAATGCCATACTAACTTGACGTTGGCCTGTGTATAACCCACTTTCGTGTGTTAAAATAAGGCCAATAATAATTAGAGCAATCAAAGAAATTACAACATTGGAAAATATAATAAAGTAAAGTTATTGCCCCATAATTAAACCTAAGTACATAAATATTAAATTACTGTTTCTTGTATTATATTCTTTGATTTTGTTGTCCATGACGTGTCCGTTGATTAACTAATTATAAGTATAGTACTACTGACTCGGAACACTAAGTTTTTTATTGCTAAAAAAGTACAATTTTTATGTAAACAAAATTTTTACATTTTTACAAAAAAATCTTAGTGTTCCGTGTCAGTAGTATTATACTTATAATTAGTTGCATTATATATTTTTTATTTTACTTAGAAAGATTTAAAATGTAAGTCTAGCACTTGATATCCGCACACTTCGTGGAATGATTTTCTCTTCAACACCGTCAGAGCTGTTTACAATTTTACAACTGTTCGTTTGGTTATACAGTTGTTATGTTTATTGTCATCAGCTGTTTATTATTATTATTAAAATTGAATTGATTAATCTGAATTCGTCTACTTATCTGTAATACGAGTGTTATTCCATGTTCCATAAGAAAATGGAAGTATGGCGATGGCGAAAAAAATCGTGTTCAGTATAAGGACTGATTCTGATTGTACTACCCTCAAGACACGAAGAAAAGTCATTTTCCGAAAAGTGTCTCTGCGTCTGTCTATGAGCCTATGTGTAAAATTTTTCTATGGCGAACGATAACTGCCGCAAATTCAAACACAATCAAATAATTTAATAATTTTTTGCATATGTGCCCGAGTTGTGGAGGACTCAAGGCCTATTGATTTTGGTGAAGATCGATTAAGGGTAAGGGTAGTTTACCTGCAACGTTTTACGTTTTAACAAGAGTAAAATACAGTACTTAATTTTGATAAATAAAGTATCCTGAAAAGAAGGTCATTAAAATCCACTGTAGAAAGGTAGACGAAATATCTCTAAATGAAAAGGGTAGTTGAAGGGGGAGGGGATAATTTTTTATATGTGTACTACGTTATCGGCAACAAAGAAATAGTTTGTTGTTAAAATTTCTTCCGGGCTGTTTGGCCGTGGTCCAATGTTTTCTCCAAAACCAGACGTTTCGGCAGTGCCATCGACTGCCATCATCAGTGAAAATCGAATGCGCTAACGTGAGGTGGTGTACATTAACGACCACAGTACTGTGGTTAAGGCTCAAGAAAGAAATATAAAGAAGTAGTTTCTACGAAAATATTTCATTTCGAAAATTATTTTAAATATAAATCTTAGAACATGGAAGTATAGTTCGCAATACCGATATTTTATCTTGCATTATGGATCGTTCAGTTTGAACTCTTAAAGTAGCAACGTTTTAAAACAGCGTTTGAATTCGTACTGAATCTTGTTATGTCTCTTTATAAACAGATGTTATTTTCATATTTAAAAACATATAAAGTTTCTCAAATGTTAAATTTTTTACTTTACGACGCATGATCAATTATTTAAAGTTATATAAATTTGGGTACTATCTATGTTTGGGTACTATGTTGTATGTATCTCTTTATCTCATGTATACAGTATTTGGAACAATCTGTTGACATTTTATACACATTATTAAGGTTATTTTGTTTAGGTTTTGCATCAAGTAACATCGATATTATAGGTTACATGGTCTTCGTTAACCACATTGATGTACTTAACCAGCCAAAGTACGAATACTTCATCAGGTAACGAATCAATGTACGTTATCGTCATCGTTGCCACGATGAGCATACAACCTAATACTCCAATATATACATTGCAACGGAACAAATGGAGGATGCATAGACGTGTATTAGAACTAATAATATATAACAGAGTCTCTTATCTGGAGGTAGAAATTTATTAAACTAAAACGAATTTAAATCTTGTATGTAATATTCTTTACACAAATTATTTATTAAAATTATACTGTCTTTAGTTATTAATGAATGTTCATTTGAACAACTGTTTATTTTACTTGGTTGAAGAATTCCTTCTCGCCGTTCGGTTGTAGGCTGCTACGTTGAAGTTGACCGCTGGCCTCTCTGACGCGCTGTCACTCGCGATTCACTCACGCTCGCCATTTATCTGCCCGATATCGTTTTTATTTACAAATCTCAGGTTCGATAAATGGGTTAATTAATTATTACTTAATACGGTGTGTTCAGCATACACCTTTCGGCAATCTTAATGTGTCCACGCGTTCATACAGGTGTATTCCACTGAATACAACCGATCCTATGCGGAAATCTTGACTAACGCGATTGAGCACTATTAGATCTTCAATTCAACTGAGTTCTGCTTTCTGTTAACCCCTTGATCTAGCATACGGGTATCTCGTAGCTAAGATCTTGGACTGTAGTGACCCCTACAGAAAAACGTGTACTGTCACGAAACACTCGCACAGAGAGTACGCCTTACAAGGACGAGTTACAGAAGAAAACTGGACGATCTTGACTTGACTACAGTGTGACGATTTCATTAAAAAAAAAAAGGTGTTAGTTAATTAAGTTGATAATGTATAGGTTGATAAATTTTAAGTGTTTAATAAAATCTCACATTTTTACCTAAAGCTTATTGTAATCATTAAATAATAATAATATTTAAATGAAAGTCTAATAATATATTAAAAGGAATACGAGTGTACAGAAAGGGTAAAGCTTGTTAATTAATCCTGCAGAAACAGGCGCTAACCAGAATCAACTTGTTTTCCGACCCCTTAACTAACTAAAAATAATTGTAAATTGATTATTATTTAAATAATTAAACTAGATCACTATAATGTACTTTGATAGCAATTGTAACTAAGAATCTCTCTACTTAATTATTTAATCTAATTTTAGTCCTTTAAATAAAAAAGAAACTTGGAACTATTTTTATGTTGAGTTGAACTGTCGCGAGATTACTACTCTCACCCCTAACTATTTTCGCCCACTTGCTATGGAGCGGTCAAACAGTAAGCTGTGTACTGCCGATATGTGCAACGTTAAAAATAGTTTATTACAAAATGTAATTAATCCGTCAGTTAAGACACAGAGGCTTTCTTTTTACTATTAAACAATGTGTTGCGTTAATGTAGTTGAACCGCGACTCATATAAATATGGTGTAAACGAGTGAGAATGAATAACTAAAATTTAGCGCCGGTGACATCTCTTCAAAAATCTTAAAATATAATACTTATGTAATTAAAACTGTGGTAATCCCATGAAGTGAAGTGCTACAATCAAACTATCATGTGAAGTGGATACAGGTGAATGAAACTTTGTGTTAATCATTCAGATCAACGAGCTATTACTATCAGTTAGCCAAGAGCTGAGAACCAGGAGACACCATGATCTAAAAGACTTCAGGACTACACCATTCCCGGATACGAAGATAATGAGAGATACCTGACCTACTTCAAACATGCTGCAACCGAGGACCTACGACTGGAATAACGCAGAGCTGGAAGACATCCAAAAAGGTGACACGGAGGCAAGCCTTCCGTGCTTATGAAATACTAAATATTATATTCGACAAAAGACAATTAATTTAACCACATTAAGACATTTTAAGTAATTGTATAACAGTAATTGTATACTCATAACTTGTATACTTATTCCTAGTAAAAGAGTTATAGCTCTAAACTGTAAAGCCTTATTGTTTAAAAGATTAATAAAGACCATTCTTCAAATGGCAAAATTTTAAAGCTTTATATGGCGAGGTAACCATTCTTAACGTATTAGAGGAAATCCCGGATCCGGAGAATTAATTAAATTCATGTACATCTTATTTTGAGGGGCCTTGTAAAGAATAAAATATAATCATCATGTAAACTGTAAGCTATTGAAGCATATGTGTCGAGAATTTTAAGTAGAGAAAATAATACAATATGTAATAAAGAGATGTCATCAGGAGTACCTACTATACTGAGTGCATAAATCAACAGTCTCCCCTTCCCTGAATCCTTGTATATTTATTGTTTGTTGTTCTGATTAATTTTCAGCTTGTCACAAGTAAGGCAGCCTGAATAATTGGCAGAACCAATTATTGCGGGTTCCCTAAGTTATAACACAGGAGAAGATGTTATAACAGCACATCTCAAATGGATGATGGAGTTCCTGATCGGTTGAAATCCAGAACACGTGGTAGATTTTTACCTTGACAGCTGGACATCATGTAAGATTATGCCAGAGTCTGCAAAATCTTGTATAGATTTTATCTAAACGTTTTATGACTTTTCTGCAGATAAGGCTTCTATAGAAAAGTGAATACAGTTAAAAAATACATAGTAAAATTATATGTTTTGAGCTAATGACATACGAAAAATGTAGCGCTATTTATGACGCATACGCTGCCCAAGTTTCATTCCGATACATTAATTATTATAGAATTTATTCAGAAAAAACACGAATAATACGCACACACGCACGAATAATACAGCACTAAATTTGCACTTGATATGACAAAGAATAAAGTTATGGGCATTTTGACATATAACACATAATTACCTATCTCTTATTTAAAAAATTACAACTACTTTACAAAATCTGAATAAAATCAATTTAAAACATGTCTATAACGTCACAAAGTGTGTAATAGCGTCATCGCATTTTTAAAATGACTCTTACTGCATGTTTTATTGCTATATATATATTATTTATTTAATATTTATAATTTCTTTACATCAAGTTGTTTTTTCCGTATTTGGAACATGTTCCCGTACCTCAAGACAAGTACTTGGTACCATAAACGAGATGTTCCGTAGGTGACCTCTGGTAAATCCGCCCTATGACTGGGGAACGCACATGTTCATAATGATGATGACGACGACGACGACGACGACGACGACGTTGATGATACTGAGTGACAGCGGTTCGTATGGAACCAAAATTACTACCATTTCTCGTTCGAGAGCCACTCTTACAGTTTCCAACAGCTTTAGCCCTTCTTCCATCTTCCAGCTGCGCGACAACATGTTACTGAGTCAAGGCCTCCGCCAGTTGTTCTGGTCAAGTGCAGCTGATCTCCAGTCCCGGCGCCCAAGGTTATGGCGCGCATCATAATTCACACCATCTTTCCAACGTAGTTTGGGCCTACCAACTCTCCTGGTACCATAGATCTGTTCTGTGAGTGCCTTTCTGGGTATATCATTCTCCCCCATTCTGATCACATATCCAGCCCACCTGAGTCTACCAAGTTTCATAACTTTCACAATATCTGGTTCGTTCAGATGAGTGTTCAGTTCTTGGTTGATCCTTTTTATACAGAAGCAGCTTGCTGCGCTCCTGGCAATTGTTCTGCTTTGTAACAGGGGTCTGAGACCGAAGAACTGCTTTAGCTCGAAACAATGAAATATTACGTCTGTGATAAGACAATATTAAACAAGAAAAAAACTAGAAAGCGAACTAAGTAACGCAACAGAACAAATAAAGGAAATGACTACGCATTAATGTCGCTAACAATAGTCATTTCCTCCTCCGAGTCCGTGTTTCTGTTTCTGTCCCTCTTTTTTTGTGTCTCACTTCCACGCTCTCCTCGTTTACAATTCATCAAAATCGTTTTAGCATTGTGGCGAATGTCTCTCGTTTCCGAGTCGGCGAAATTCGGCACGTTGTCGCGGACACGGTTCCTGCCAACCATCATTATCCGATAACTAACTGTCTGCTGTGCGTCTAACATGCGTGTTTTCTGTTAACTCTGTAAAGTTGGCATCCGTGAATTATACATCTGTCTTTTTTAAAGCGATAAATACTTGGATTGACATTATGAGTAAATATGCAGAGAAGATATAATAAATTTCGTTATTAAATAACTTATCGAATATGGGAAAATTTAACAAATACAGATTACCCTATTTCTTTAGTAATGTTATCAAATTGTAGTAATTGCTTCTATTTTTATCGTTTTAATTAACCTGACTGGAGGTGTGCTAAACTAGTATTTGAAAATAACAGGTACGAACGAAACGGTTCCAAAAAATAACACGTACAAATACATGTTATTATATACCTATTATACATATACCTGTATTATATAAGTTGTTATAAGAAAGAAACTGAAACTAAAAGTATTAACAGTGTTATTTTATACTGTGACTTTAGTAAACTGTTACTGTTTAACAGAAAATAAACAATAGAATTTATAGGCCTATCTCCCTTTCGGAATACTAATTTAAGTTTTCACTAGGAGTAAACAAACTGACAGATTTAATATTAAATTATTGATTCCATTTTTGTTAAACAAATCAGGCAATGAAATTTAGAGTGCACGTAATAGAACAACAAAGAATGTCAAAAACATTTACGTGAGATGTGCAGCGAAGTTAAAACCATCTCAGATATCACATTAACAAAAAGTTAATAAGCTATCAGCCACTCTGTAGGTTATAATACAATATAATTCGCTTTTTCAAAATGTACCAAGTTGGTGACTACTATAATATATAATTTGTTATTATAATCTGTATTATATATCTGCATAACACACGAGAATAAATGTAACATCAGTATTAATTTTTTTTATTTATTAAAAACAGCTTCGTCTCTTTGGCATAGAGATATTCTGAACCTCGCTGTTTTGCTTCGTTTCGTACTTGTATGCAACCGGCACATGCGCAGAATCAAGTATTCAGCACAAATAACTGTGACTTTGTACTCGTTTGTGGGTTACTTGCGTAAGGGGGTTCCACGACTCGGAACCGCGAGGCTGCGAGTAATCGGAACGGGTATTTCGACTTTTCAGTTATCGTTGAATCGGACCCGGTATTTCAACTTTTCAGTCACTGTTATATCCGTTACACAAAAATAATCATTCCAAAATACCTGTTATAGGTATATCGGCCCGCCTCTAAACCTGAGACACGTTTGACTGACTTCATCAGTACCTTTAAAGATTTTAAATTTTATTTTATTTTAAAACCGCTGATGATATTGATACAGCCAGTGAAACGTGATTCAGGTTAATTGCATAGGAACACAATCAATACTGTTTCGGCCGAAAGGATGAGAGCCGAAATCCTTTAAGTAATGATGTGGTCTTAAAACTGCGACACTGTCCGGTACTGTCTCTGTTATCACCAATCACACTGTCCTGTTGTTAAAATGGTTTTCTACTTTTTAGTCCACGTGAACGTCTTACTATTTGCAGAAGTAATTAGAAGATAATGTCAGAATCCTGCAAGAAACTCGACGAGTTACTTATAAAGAAACGATTTTTTAGTAATATAACAATTGTAGAGCCCACAGTCATACAATAAACATTAAAAATTCGAGACAGTCAGATTTGGGTTACAGTGTCTTTTAGTCTGGCATTTAAATCTGTTTTATGGATCCTGGGGTCTTAAAGTTTTAAAATTTCCCTCAACATTTGAAAACTTAAAGACTACCTTCAGACGTTAGTTAAAATTATCTTTTATTTCGATAGTGCCCATGAATTTTTACGATTAAAAAATTGTTCACCTACATTTAGGCTCTGACATCTAAAAATTTTTAAATTTTCAAAAATTAACACTATATTCAGACTCTGGTTAAAATTCTCTTCGATTTGATACCTCTCGTGGGATTTTCTGCTACCCCTTCACATTGTCTTCTCCAGCCACCCTAGTTTTGGGGGATCAGTCTCAAAACAAATAGGGTTCTGTAGGGTTACATTGCACTGCATTTAGGGTGGGGGGTGTTTTTGCGCCCGTGGCTTGACTGTAGCATCTGGAGCGTGTCCAATGGCTGCCAGTAGATATACTTAGTCTGGTTCTAGTCGACTGGTTGCCTAAAACTGGAGAAGGAAACCGCCATCGAGTTAACTCAGAAGGCGGGGAAGAAAGAAAAATTTATTTTTGTAGCACTGCCGCTGGTACCGATTCGAGCAAGAGATGTTGCCCGTCTCAAGTCCAGCCAGCAGGTGCCTTGAGGCGTCGGTCGCTCCCCACGAGGCGGAGAGTCTCCGTGTCGGTGATCAAGGTAACAGCAACAAGCAGCTGACAGCGTACTAGGAGGCAGTCGGGAAAGAAGGAAGGACTGTTTTATTAGTGGGCTCCGGGGCTGTGGACTGATGTTATAACGAGGATGGCTTTATGGCGGGTCATCAAGAAGCGGCCGAGGGCGCTTGACCCGGATAGGCGGTGGTGGTTCGGACGCGCTGATAGTTGTCAGGTATGGAAAGGTTGAGGTCGAGGCTGCAGGAAAGAGAGTTGCAGCCAGCGACCGGACAAAGGCAGACATGGTAGGAACGTGGAGACCCCTTCGACTCACGTCGATCGTCACACTTTGTAGGGTACAAGTATGAACACGTTTGCAAAATTTTCGAAAATCAGTAGATTCACTTAAAAGTTGTCGTGAAACATACGCTAAATAGTAGCATAAGTATACAGACAAACGGTCGAGTTGAAACTGAGTACGTTCAATTATATGTACACGTGTGTGTGTGTCTGCGCGCGCACATGCGCTTGTCTGGTATACAGTAGGCGCGATATTTTCTCAAGACGAAGAAACACAAAAAGTAATTATTGTCACGGTTTCGCTGGGAACAAGGAGCAGGCAGCCGCACTTAATTGTTACGTCTCAGATTTGTACTGAATCGTATTGGTTCAACTTCCGAAAATCACCGCTCGTTAAATACTCTGTTTCCCGGATGCGGTGTTTCCCTCTCTCGGCCGCGCCACTGTCTCGTCACAGAGAAATCAGAGCCAATTATAAAGTGAAGGTCACCACGAATTGTACTGGCATACTGATCTGCTGTAGTGAGATCACACTTCTCTACTTTTGTGTGTGTGACCTATTACAATAGACGTTCTCCTCAAACTGTGATGTACATATACCAGGGAGATATTGAAGGGTACCAGGGGTACGGGGTTGAACATTCAGGGTTAAGCGAGAGAAAAGTAATGGCGGTTAATAATATAGACCTGTATCAATGTTGTAAAAAAAATAAATTTCGATGGTCGATGGTGTTTAAGTAATTCCACAAATAGGAATACATAAGTCGAAACCTAGAATACCGAACACATAGAAAGTCCTTCTTTTCTACTTCTAATACTTTGTGTGTATAATATATATATTCTATCACTTTCTGCTACAGTCCGTTTCTTGATGTATATAATACATTTAATATTTATAATGAATTTACCTCAAGATTTTTTTTTTCCTTATTAGGAACATGTTTCGAGTACCATCTTGTACCCATCCTCAGCCTTCCGGTTTTTCTGTCTGGTGAAGTACATATGTGTTGGTTGACTATTATTATTGTGGTTTCCTGTTGGCTTCTGGTACTTCAAATTGGTTTTATTGTGTGTGATTGTGGTGTATGTGTTAGTTTTTTGTGTATTTTCGATGTTGAGTGCTTTGAATATTGTGTCATGTTTTCTATTGGTTTGTATTTGTTCAGGTATTAGTTTGTTTTGTGTTTTATGTTTGTATATTTGTAAATTTTCCCAAATGTTCATTATTACATATACCACACAAAGGCACCATAATGAACATTTGGGAAAATTTACAAATATAAAAACATAAAACACAAAACAAACTAATACCTGAACAAATACAAATCAATAGAAAACATGACAATATTCAAAGCACTCAACATCGAAAATACACAAAAAACTAACACATACACCACAATCACACACAATAAAACCAATTTGAAGTACCAGAAGCCAACAGGAAGCCACAGTAATAATAGTCAATCAACACATATGTACTTCACCAGACACAAAAACCGGAAGGCTGAGGATGGGTACAAGGTAGTACCGGAAACATGTTCCTAATAAGGAAAAAAATATCTTGAGGTAAATTCATTATAAATATTAAATGTAATAATTATATATATATAATTTAGTTAATATTTATAATTTCTTTACCTGAATATGTTTTTCCCTTATTTGGAACATGTTTCGGGAATCCTATTTTCCCATCCTCAGCCATCTTAATTTTGTATCTTGTTGAGTACTTGTGTTTCGGTTGGTTGTTGTTATGGTTTCCTTTTAGTTTTTTGTATTTTAAATTGGTATTATTGTGCGTGATTGTGGTGTATATATCAATTTTTTGAGTATTTTCGATGTTGAGTATTTTGAAAATTGTGTCGTGTTTTGTGTTGATTTGTATTTGTTCAGGTATTAGTTTGTTTTGTGTTTGTATAGTTGTAAATTTTCCCATATATACGTATATGACAACAAACAGCGGCAACACAGATCACCCTCGAACAGTGGCCCGGGACCCACTGAACAGATTTGTGTTGCCACGCGCGCCACTGAAGATGTCCGTCGTAGGACGAAACGTCTGGTGATAAACGTGAACAACCTCTAGACCACGGCCTGACAGCCCAAAAAATTGTGACAATGTAAACTCCGGCCGTAAAAGTTTACGATCATTTACAACAAATTTAACTTTTAGATAAATTTATCACTTAGTAACAAAAAATACAAAAAAAGTTTTATTTGTGACTTATAACTTATTCGAGGCTACTGTTGGAATTGTGAGTTGTTGATTGAGACCACCGTATAGGGCAACCAACCCTATGCCGGCTAGATTTTTTTATCGACCTTCTCTTGTCTAGATCCGTCGTGTTCTGTTATATGACCACCTCGGAAAGAGTGTGGCCCTTCACCACGCACGACGATCTTGAGTAAGTAGAGGCTCTGGTCCAAACGGCTCTATATTCTGCATATCCTACGCCTGGATGTGAAAACATCCTAAGGACCTAACGTGAGCAAAGGTCTTGCCACCGTGGTCTCTGCATGGCCGGGCCCTAGCTTCCTGCAGAGAGTATCTCACATTGTCATCGCAAGTCACTCTTCTCCGACCCCTTGGTCTTTTACCAGCTATTCTTGCCTCGTACAGTTGTTTTGCAAGTCCCCTTCCATCCTCTGGATGTGTCCAAATGAATAGCCCGGATCTTAATTTCAACAATTATAACGCCGGCGAAGACGACGGAGAAAAATCTATCCCAATTGAAACAAACCAAAACGTAAGACAAGTTTGTTGTCAGTCACCATTACTTTTTAACCTTAATCTAGATAAATTCCTCAAAAAATGGAAACAACAATCTCCTGACGGTGTAAAAATCCACCGAAATAAAAGCTTGAAAACCATCCTCTTCGCGGATGACCAAGCTATATTCGCCACTTCGGAAGACGATCTCCAGCGAGCAATATACATCTTATTTAGAATAGGAAAAGAATATAACAGTCACATGTCTGAATCAAAGACAAAAGTAATTGCCTTTATAGGAGATGAACCGGTTCGGACCAAAATATGCATAGACAACACATGCATAGAACAAGTAAGACATTTCAATTGTCTTGAACGTGACATTACTTATGATCAAGATAGAGATATAGAAAATAAAGTGACGAATTTCATAAGAATGTGTGAAACGATTTAGAGAACGTTGGAAAATAAATGTAAAAGAAAAACCCAAATAAAATTTTATAAAACAATGGCAATACCTACACTACTGTATGGTTACGAAACTTGGGTCATAAAGGCAAAAGACGAACAGAAGGTACAAAGTACAAACAGCAGAAATGAAATTTCTGAGATCAGTTAAAAGGTTTAATATACGAGATCATGTAAGAAATGAGAAGAAAAGAAGTCATCATTATCATCATCAACCTCAAGGATTAAACCAAAGACGGTTTGTTCCGGTCTCAAACAGACAAAGATTAGAGTTGGTCACTCCAGCGCTTCCTTGGATGTCCCACACCTCTCCGTCCCCTCGGCTTATAGTTCCATAGTTGTTTGGGGATGCGGCAGTCATCCATTCGGCAAAAAGACGTTTCCACCAATTCCACCAATACTGGGCGATCCTATCGAGTATAGGCCTACCCATAATATTCAGTTCCTGCCGTATATCTGTGTTTCTTCTATAATCATGGAGAGTATATCCTGCCACGTGCCTGAGAAATCTCATTTCAGCCGCTAAGAAAAGAAGTGATTTAGATATTTTTGCAATTAGTGAAAGGATTATAGAGTACAGAAGGAAATGGATTCAGCACATAGATAGAATGGAAGAAAGTAGAATACCGAAGATAGCGAAAGATTACAATCCTAGAGGCAGAAGAAAAGTTGGTAGAACTGAGAAAAGGTGGACAGTGGAATAGGTACAGGCCGCTAAACCCTAAAACCGTTAGGAAGAAGATGATGATGATGATAACACCGGCCGCAAAAGCCTTATAAATAGATTATAATATATTAAGTATTAAATAACAAGATTACTGCACATAGACTATTTTATACGTACACAATGCTGTTGGGAACGTGCAGGCGTTGTGAATGGGAGGAGGGACGCCGTCTAGAGCAATACACCGGTCTCAGCTCAGTAGTAAGTGCGTCTTCATGAAATAATTGTCCGAAGATCAAAGCGCATTGTGTGCCGGAAGATTTTGAGCGTGTCCACCTGGCCAAGTGAGGCCATTGGACCGTCAATGAGTGGCGGGGACGATCTATTTTTAACCGACCCTGATCTTTCGGCGTCTTTTTGCATTGCGGCGTCGGTGGCCTCCACTTGTTAGTTGCGTCGTCGTCGTCGTCGTCGTCGTCGTTTTTTTCTTCTCCTTTACGTTAAAAACATGGAATTCTTACTCAGTCTGGCGAGCCGAATGCTTACGGAATGAGTACGTAAATATGTCAACGGATCTGTGAACCGTAAATCTTTTCACAAAACAAGACCGTTAGTCCCTCCTAGTACTAATATGTGTAAACAATAAATAATTATATAAATTAAATTTCTTAAATAATATTCACTTTTTCAAAAAAAGTAACTGTAATTTCCTACGGTACAATTTTCTTGTTGCTGTGTAATACCTCCCAAGAATATTGTCACTAGTTTAGTATTTTATTACAACAGGACCACTACATCTAAGAGCAGCCCTCATATTATACTTACTACTATCTGCGGCACTATAAATTTCTGTCAACCTTACACGCGCGCGCGCACACACACACACACACAGAGTATATATTACATTTATATATTCTCACAATATTCTTGTGTAGTTTTTATTAATAATAATAAATAACACTCGTTTTTATAAGAATTACGTGTGTGTGTGTGTGTGTGTGTGTGTGCGTGTGTGTGCGCGCGCGCGCGTGTGATTTACATTTTATTTAATAACTTCATTGAAAATTAACATTTCGTTCTGAAACTTGGACAGGGTATTCTCATGGTTATAATGTACATTTTCCATATACTCAATTCTTCACACCTATAATTTTTATATGGTTTTTTAAATGAAATTAGTCTTCTTTTATTTTCGTTATCTCCTAGAAAGTAATAAAATTTGTAGATTAAATCTAGACAGGCCTTTGCAGAATCGGACAGAGTTTCAGCCTGATTTCTGGCTATCACTAAGAAAATCTATGACGTTGCTAGAGTTTCCACCAATCAGAAGGTCTAAAAATTATTTGAGTCGGTGCTCTGCCGAGAGCACATCGGTGAGTTTCTTTCCGAAGTCTTGCCATAGAAAAACGTACTCGCTGTCACGAGATTTTCGTGACAAGACAAGTCGATTACTTTAAGACTTAGAAGTTGGTTCACGGTTCGAGTTCTTCGTAACCATTGCCATTATAGAACTCAGATATATTTAAATAGATAATTTTTAGTGCTTTTTCGCGTAGAGTGGAAGATTTATGGTTAGGGGCAAAATATCTAACGAGATATTTTGAGTATTAACGCGAGAACACTTCAAGAAGCCGGAATTTGTGTAAGCTGAATACACGATCTACTTTACCCAGTTTTGATCCCTGAGATTAAGATTATTTAAGATATAAACAATAACAGTTTCATATCGCAGTGCGTGTGTAAGCCGCGACGTCGATATTTCAGCGTTAGTGATCTTCGATCGGTCGACGTGCAGACGGTGCAGACGCAGTGGTGCAGACGAGCAGCGTGGGGAGCGCCTGATGTCTACGCAAACAGTTGGAATTCTACGTACAGGTAACATATGTAAAACAAGCCAATAGACTCATTTATTGAAAGACAATTATTTAATAAACAATTTTATCTTATAAAGCCATAGGACAATAGTAATTTTTAATGTGTTAATGAATAAAAATTTTCCTACCTCCAGATGTAGACTTCGTTGTAATAATTTCAATGTAACCTATCTATGCAGTTTTAACGTGTATCGTTGCAGTATATATAATATTCCTTTGTAAGTAACTCGTTGAGTTTCCTTCAGGTCTCCCATGTAATATCTTCAAATAAATACACTGCAAGTAGGTTTATTTTCACCTGACGCACGTTTCACAGAAATTATTCTGTACATTCAGAGGTTTTTTAGAATTGTAATTGAATGTTTCGCTTACAATATAGATAACGAATAATCGATATTACTTTGATTCTATTTTTGATTGTTGAAATATTTACTTAGCCAGCTACTTATTATATATTTAATGTTTTATTTTTATTGTTCCAATAAATTTATGATTATAAATAAATCGCCTTGTTTTGTTTTTATTTGAATTTGTTCTTTAATTAATAGATTATTATTAGCAATGCGTTTTTAAAATCTAATATTTACAAATTTAACTCAGCCACCTACTGTTTAAACAATAAACAAAAATTTCCAGACATTCAAAATGTCAAATTAATTAAAAACATACAGAAAGGTAACAAAATGAATATCTGGGAAAATCTTAATATTTAATTTATAAATACAATAATAATAATTTACTTATTATTATTGTGTTTGTAGATATAAACCCAGTACGCTCCAAAATAGTAACAGACTGTAAAAGTATTGGACAAATATCTCACTACAGCTAGCTAGGGTGCGACGTGAGCTATCAATATAAAAACGATATCTAGAATAAAATAAACAGATACCAGAGGATGTGTGGCACAATTCATAAATGACGGCACCAGTATTTATGTACGGGATTGAATCGTGGACACTCAACCAAAATCAGAGGAAAGAATTCAAGCTGCTGAAATGAAATTCTTAAGGAGGGTCAAAGGAGATCACACAAGGCAAGATCTGAATATATTCCCGATAAAGGATAGAATTAAAGAAAATAAAGAAAACTGGATACGACACATAGGCCTAAATTAGAATGGGTGACTCGAGAATACCAACAAAGATAATCCAGTATAAGCCTCTTGAAGAAAGAGATAGAGGCAGACCAAGAAAACGGTGGCTGTGAAGACGGAATAGGCTGCAAGTCTAATCCTTGAAGTGAAGAAGAAGAAGAACAAGAAGAAGAGGAGGAGGAGGAGGAGGAGGAGGAGGAGGAGGAGGAGGAGGAGGAGGAGGAGGAGGAGGAGGAGGAGGAGGAGGAGGAGGAGGAGGAGGAGGAGGAGGAGGAGGAGGAGGAGGAGGAGGAGGAGGAGGAGGAGGAAGAAGAAGAAGAAGAAGAAGAAGAAGAAGAAGAAGAAGAAGAAGAAGAAGAAGAAGAAGAAGAAGAAGAAGAAGAAGAAAATTTATCAACTCCTTGCATATGTCTTCATTGTAGAGTCTATCACTTCATGTCCAGTCTTTAACAGGTGGCAAAAATCTCAACTCCGATGCCTGTATTCTACGCACACATTTCTTTTCCGGAACCCAAGTAAGGCTTTGATAGACGTGAGGGTTAAACACGTATAGTGCTGCTAGGTTGCAGTCCAACCATTGAGAATGTTCACCGGGCGAAACGCTGTTAACGAAAACAAAACGTTCTGTTCGCAATGACCAAAACCAGTAACGTTACGGGCGCGATAAAGCCGGTTATGTGGTCGACGAACACATGTTAACAAGTGTAGATACACCGACTGATACACGAGCGTGTATGGAAATGATTTACACGTAACGCGGTGTTGTCGTCGTCAAGGTTGGTTAAATGTTCATTACTGCAACCGTTCTCACGTCATCCATTGTCCGCAATAGTGTGCGTTTGTGAAATTCTGACGACGTGCTCGCACAAGGAACGAAAGCAAACAATAACTCGTCGTAAGTTTAGACAAATAGGCTACTTACGAAGTATGATAAGCTAGTGCGCTCTCTGAGCTGCACAACTCGCTCGCTATTTTGAACGAAGTAATTTATTGTTGGATACATTTTGATATTAGATAATTTTTCTAATTGCTTTTTGTGGAACTGATCCCGTACGGGCAAAATGTTGTTACAGACGGTACTGTCCTGGAACAAGTTAGCAGTTTTGAATACCTGGGTTACAGTGTGTCTTATAATGCAAGCAACGACGTGGTGAACAAGTTGCATAAGTTCAACTTTATGTGCGGGACCATCAGGCGAACCCTTAAGTCAGCAAGTAAAGGAACACGCATAAAATTCTACAAGGTGATGGCTCTTCCCACACTTCTTTATGGGTCTGAGAATTGGACTTTAACGAAAGGCCACACCAGTCGCATCCAAGCGATTGCAATGAGATTTCTCAGGCACGTGGGAGGGTATACTCTTCACGATCATAGAAGAAACACAGGTATACGACAGGAACTGAATATTATGAGTATACTCGACAGGATCGGCTGAATTGGTGAGAACATCTTTGCCGAATGGATGACTGTCGCATCCCCAAACAACTATGGAACTATAAGCCGAGGGGACGGAGAGGTGTGGGACGTCCGAGGAAGCGCTGGAGTGACCAGTTGTAATATTTGCCTATTTGAGACCGGAACAAACCATTCTTGGTTTAAACCTTAAGGATGATGATAATTTTTTCTACTAACAGCGGAAAATGACAATGGTCTACACAGGCGCGGATCCACGATGGGGGAAAAGGGGGAAATTTCCCCTCCCAAATGCTCACTTCAGACGAAATATTTTCGTCGTTTTATAATATAATAAAAACATTTATAGAAATGCTATAGAAGAAAGGATTCATAAGATGGAAAGGGCATATGGTATAACTAAAGATATTTAAAATAAAAAGTGCATACCTAAAAGTGCGAAAATAAGGCATTACAGTACAGCAGTGAAGCCAAAGTGGCTATATGCGAGTGAATGTCTAGCATTGAATTATAATTTAGACAAACTAGAAATATTGGAAAGACGAATTATTAGGAAAATATTAGGCCTACGAAAAACTTCAGAAGGTTGGAAATTAAGAAGTAATTATGAAATATATCAAAGTATAGAAAATATAACAGAAACAATGAGAAAAAGAAGTCTACTTTTTGTACATTTATATAGAATGGACGACAATAGGTTAACAAAGCAGATCTTCAAATATCTGTGTGGGAAGAAGTCAACATCAAGTTGGATTAAAGAAGTCAAAAAGGATTTAGAAAAAATAATATACAGGCAGAAGAAGTAATTGAAGGAGACGTTTTTCGGGCAAAAGTGTTAAAAATGGAGGGAGTCCTGGGTGGGAGAGATAAAACGCAGGTTCAAAGTGGACTGAAGACAGGAAGAAGAGGCACAGTGAGAAGATGAAAAAATATTGTAAAAAAAGAAAAGAACAAAGAGTAAAGAATTGAAATTGGCATGGGGTCCTTAGATGGCCGATATATAAAAAAAAAGTTCTATCACTTCATGTAGATTTATGGTTTTACTCTATATTTACTTTAAATATCAACTGTACCTTACCAGCATGTTAATTTTTCTTGATACAAACCATAGAAATAGTTACAGAAAAACAGTAATGTGTGTAAAATAGTAGTTAAAACTGTCTTTTAAACTGTAAGTGAATAAAATTGGAAGGGCAATGAACTGACAAACACAGATAGGATTTTATATTTGTAAGTCAATAAACTTATTGCGATGATAATAACAAACTGTATTTGTGGTCTTCACTCATTCCTATAATTTACACTTTAAGCCTTTAAATAATGGTCCAACTTTCCATAATCCTCCTTTCCCTAAAGTCAACTTTTCCCCACCCAAAGTTGTTTGCTGAATCCACTCTTGGTTTACAAAGACTTGCGTATAATTTTAACAAAGTATGTCAGAAATATAACACAAAGACAAAGGAAGGGAAAACAAAGTCAATATGAAAATAAGAACTATTTATAAACAGACTTAACAAGTCATAAATACGGTAATGCCGATTCAGTACGAATTCAAACGCTGTAGTTACTTTAAAGGGGTCCAAAGGGGGTGTGATGCGAACATATGGTTTCATAGAAGAGAAATGCACCAGCCTCTCCACCCCAACTCCACTCTCACCTACACGTCGGTGGGCCCTGTTACGCCGAGCAATCCACTCCAAGGTTGTGGTAATCAAATCCTTTCGGCGGAGTGGATCGGTAAGCAAACGAGAGATGGGGGTTCTGTCAGGACAGCCTGGGGGTATCCTGGGTCCTGGCCGGGCAGGATGGTGCACATCGGCAGCAGGGTGTGCATCTAGTGTGGAGGCGGAGGAGGCTATAGTAGCCCACACATGGGCTGAGTCAGTTAGCCTACTGGGACCTGGCAGAGAGAGCTCGTCAGCTGAGGTGAAAGCAAAACTCTCTAGGGGAAGAGCACCCCGAAATCAAAGTTCCTGGTCCTCCAGGTTGGGGGTTGGATCGTAGAATTCACATAGCCATCTGTAAAACTTTTATGTGCAGAAACCTGTCAGTTTCTTTCGCCAGCCAGTTTTTACCGGGACAACTGGCGGAGGCTGTTAAAGGAGGCCTTGACAACAACAATGGGTTGTTGCGCCGCTGAAGAAGAATTACTTTAAAATTTCAAACTGATCGAAACATAATGCAAGATAGAAAAAAAATTAATATTAAAATATTTGATACACAACACTCGTATTACAGACGAATTCAGGTTAATCCGTTCAATTTTAATAATAGTAAACAGCTGATTACAATAAACATAACAACTGTATAACCAAACGAACAGTTCTAAAATTGTAAACACCTCTGACGGTGTTGAAGAGAAAATCATTCCACGAAATGTGCAGATAACAAGGGACTAGACTAAATACTTACATTTTAAACCTTTCTAAGTAAAATAAAAAATATATTGTGCGAGAAACAGTCATTTAATATTTATGTACATAGGTTTAATTGTGGTTCAATAACGTGCTATATACATGCTACACACACGTACATTATATAACATACGAGTATGTGTATGCGCGCGCGCGTGCGCGTCTGTGTTACAGCTGTACAGATACACACTTTATATAATCAAAATACACACACATTGAATTAGACTTTCATATAATTCATTAAGTACATATTCACCACGGTATAATACGTAAGGGTAAAGGATTTATATAAAATACGATAATTATATTATTAAGGAGGTATTTGTATAAGGACGATTAGAATAAATATTTTTTTGGCTACAGTATCAATTGGATTATACAGCTTTGAACAGCCCCAACTTAAGATAAGCTCAGATTAGTCCGTAACTGGTATCGTTAGGTATTTCACTGCATTTCATCTGTTCAATGTTTATTTTTTACTTCCATTTTCTGTAAGGGAATGGAACTATGGTGATCCCGAAAAAATTTATGTTCGAGATAAGGGCTGTTTCGGAGTGTACTACCCTCAAAACGTGAAGAAAAGTCATTTTCCGAAATGTGTGTGCGTGTGTGTGTGAGTAGAATTTTTCTACGGCGAACGATAACTGCCGCAAATTCAAACAGAATCAAATAATTTTTTGCATATGTACCTGAGTTACAGAGGACTCAGGGTCTGTTGATTTTAGTGAAGATCGGTTAAGGGAAAGGGGTAGTTTACCTGAAACGTTTTAAGTGGTTACCTGCAACCAGTACTGTGGTTAAGGCTGAAGATACAAGTAGTTTCTATGGAAATATTTCATTTCGAAAATGATTTTAAGTATGGAATTTATTAAGTTCCATGACTTAGAACATGGAAGTCATGTATTGTTCTCCATACCGATATTTATATGTGTACTACGTTATCGGCAACAAAAAAGTAGTTTCTATGGAAATATTTCATCTCAATTTGTCAAACATACAACTCGATTTACAAGGAACGCATCTATAACTTGTTAAAAATTATCGAACCGAATTCAAGTAAATGATTTTAAATATACGTTCCCGTACGTCTTAGAACATGGAGAAGTCATGTATAGCTCTCCATCCGATTTCTGTTTTACTGACGTGAAGATCATTACTATGAAATACTGCTTAGTTACACTAGCATATATTATATTATCAGTTTGGAATAATTAATGGACAGACAAACAAGCACTGCACACAGTCACAGGTAGACAAACAGACAGAGAGATAGAACAGCACACACACACACACACACACACACACACACACATTGGAAATTTGTAATTTAAAATTTACACTTGACAATTTACAATTTATAATTTATTTATTAATTGACTTATTTATAAATTTATAATTTTTGTTTACATTTATCTTAAATATAAATTCCGTTCTAAGAATTTTATTAATAAGTTCATGCAGTTTACATTAATTCAATGTTGTCTCATATTTTCTTTTTCAGTTAGTTTTGTGTTACCACCTGTAAATGTTACCCATCTTTACACTAAACAATTTTTTGAGCCCGAAGTTTCCACAGTGGGTTTTACAAGCATTCTGTTTGTTAAGGGCAGACAAACTAAACGTTCAAAGTTCAAAAATGGTTATAACTTACACACACACACACACACACACACACACACACACACACACACACACACACACACACACACACACACACACACACACACACACACACACACACACACACACACACTCTCTCTCTCTCTCTCTCTCTCTCTCTCTCTCTCTCTCTCTCTCTCTCTCTCTCTCTCTCTCTCTCTCTCTCTCTCTCTCTCCCTCTCTCTCTCTCTCTCTCCCCCCTCTCCCTCTCCCTCTCCCTGTCTCTTCAACACCCAAAGCTAACGTTAAAGTGTTAATAGAAATAGAAAAATGTTTACATGCGTTGAACTTAAAAGGTTAACCCGGTGAAGAGAAGAAGAGGAGATCGCGTCGCGTCAAACCCGTTGGCGCCAATCAATTTCTGGAAAGTATCTGTGGCAGCGGCGTGGATGAGGTAAACAAACACACACAGGATCGTTGTTACACAATCAGACCGACGTTGTGTGTGCGCTCACGCACCCACGCACTCAAGGGATCAACCTTAAATTGATTCGTTTTGCGTACGGTACGCTTCATGACATCAACAGTCGCCGATGTAGCTAATGATGCTGGTTACTATTTAGACAGTCTTCAATGGATGTACGTGATAAGTATGGTGGGACTTGCTTATAACGATATTCAAGGGACCGGACAAATGTCTTCGTTAAAACCGGGTGCTCGCTACATCCGAGTTGTCGACTCGCAAGCCTACATTTTTACACCGTGATTATCGAACACACAACAAAGAAGTCTACTTTAGAAGAGGCTTTGCACAATAAACTTTGATATATTTTACATTCTACGCTTAAATATGAAATTTAGAATTTAAACATCTTTTGACATTAACATTCTTTACTGAATATTGGCGTATACTGCATTCGCGAAATATAGTAAAGTAACTGTGTAGTAAAAACTTATCAAAATCAGCCAGCTGTCTGGTAAAAAACGTAAAACTTTCCATGTCACATGTACAATATTTATTTTTAATTTACAAGAAAATTCACTCTAATTTATTTGTCTTTCTGTTCTTCGTTCTAAATGGAATCGTCAAAATTTTATTTCGCACACAGAACTTAATTAACCTCAAAAAAGTCATCTATTTTAATTTTTTAGTAATTTTGTATCTGTAGATATCAAAACAGTAATTTATTATTCCACGAATTCATCACTTACATTATTAATACTCACCAAATTGCATTAATGATTTTAAACGAATGTTACGAACTTTTTTAGACCTAAACCCATGAACAAGCCTGCGATAAAATGCTCGTTATAACCAAGTCTCTAATACGTTCTTACCAGTTAAAAACGAGTTTTATTATTGTTACTAAGATACAAAACTAAACAAGTCTCGTACTTTTGCTCGTAAGTGAGCTCGTTATTCGCTAGTTCCACTGTATTTGGTTAGGCGTTTTGTTACTGCGCCATATTTCAGAATTATTGTAATATTTAGCTACGAGCTTGTCGGTAAACAGTATTATGTATTTCCGATATTACAATAGATACAAAATAGTCAGAAAAAGAATTGGATTTTTAAGCAGAGACATGTTTTGAGTTTCTGGACCTTGTAAAACTATTTGACAGGTTGGATAAAGCAATATTATGGAGGATAATGCAGAAAAGAGAATACCCTATTCATTTAATAAATGTAATTAAAAGTTTATATAATGGGACGCAGATACGGATAAAAACTAACAGATTATCAGAGCCCATTGGAATAATCCAACGGCAGGGTTGCAGTCTAGACTGCACCATTGCCTGACACCTCTATTAACCATTACTGGGTCAGTCTTCCCTTTTCCAGTACGTATCATAACAATAGCCGTGCCGTCAAATGAGTTGTTGATCACTCCAATTAGATGTAGAGGATAGCTTCTTCTCTCCAGGATTTACCATAACATGTCCCTGTTAATTCGATCAAGTAAAAACGATCTCGATTTTCGCTTTCGAAAATAAAAGCGAGAGTACAATTCTCGGCGACGAAGTAAGTAAAAACAAATCGTTTGCAAAAAGTAAAGCAAGATGTACGTAATAATGGAAGAAAGTAAGAAAGAAACAGACAGCAGACGGTCAGAACACGTAGTAGTGGCGCCCAATTATAACAAGTAATTCAATAACCGATTTACTGATTAAACAATTAACTCAAATTGGCCGGCCCGAATATATTGTCGGCATCCGGCATCGCGACGGTGTCGTTTCCGGCGCCAACCGATTTGTAATTTTTTTTTTTTATTTGCAATTAATGAGGAAAAGGTGTTGGGCGAACAGCTGACACACGCTCTTCTCACTCATTCTCTCTCTCCTTCCGTGTCGTTTCCCCTCTCGCTCTGTCTATTTCTTCTTGTTTTTCCTGCAGCATCCGTTTCTCAATAGTCCGCTAACGCCTGCCTAACATTATGTCTGAAATCTCTCTTTATTTTTGTCTGTGCAGTGGCGTACCTAGCCCACTAGAGGCCCGGGGCGGATTTCTTTCTGAGGCTCCCCTCCCATAAGACGGGTGTTTATAATCCAATTTATCTTTAAGTAATATATAGCAAAAACACTTTAGTGTTATATATTAATTGTCTAATTACTGTATTGATACATCTAGTTAGGAAACTTTATAAGAAGCGGTAGCAATGTTTGAAATAAAAATCCACTGTCACATTGTAAACACAAAGTTTAAAGAAATAATAAAAGTAGTATTGTTTATAGACTGCATTAAATTTAATACAATAATTATAATACACAATAAACTTATATACTCCGAAACATAATTATCATTGCTGCAAACAATACTTTGCAATTTTTTATTCAAGTCAGTTAGCAGTTATAGTGCAAATAAGTGCATTTTCTAAAACGGCCGTTTTCTAGTTTCGGCCTCGGAAATTCGAGTAACTGACCCAATCTCCGCACTCCGAATTATCCACCGTTCGGTAATAATTCTGATGAGAGATATTAAATAAATTGTTGGTGTCCTGAAATGTTAAGTATTGTTAATATTGTTAAGTCTTCATCACCAAAAATTGACTTTATACTCGTGTACTCGTAGTACTCGATTATTCGTTAGCTGTGTAGGTGGGTCGGTCCCGCGACTCGAAACCGCGAGGCCGCGAGTAATCGGAACGGGTATTTCGACTTTTCAGTTACCGTTGTATCGGAACAGGTATTTCAACTTTTCAGTCACTGTTATATATGTTCCACAAAAATAATGGTTCTAAAATACCTGTTATAGGTATATCGGCCCATCTCTAATACGAAGGAACATGACGACACTCTAACACATTCTTTACAGTGGCTGTTTTGATTCACCCAGAGATTTTACATAGTTTTAATGAGATTTTATGTCATCATCATCATCATCTTCTTAACGGTTTTAGGCGTTAGCGGCCTGTTCCTACTTCACAGTTCACCTTTTCTTAGGTCTACCCACTTTCTCCTGCCTCCAGGGTTGTATCTTTCGCCATCTTCGATATTCTACTTTCTTTCATTCTATTGATGATATGTTGAATCCATTTTCTTCTGTATTCTTTAATCCTTTCATTAACTGCAAACATATCTAAATCACTTCTTATCTCCTCATTTCTTATATGATCTCGTCTATTACACCTTTTAAGTGATCTCAGAAATTTCATTTTTGCTGTTTCTATCTTCGTTCATCTTTTTTCTTTATGACCCAAGCTTCAGAACCATACAGTAGTGTAGGTATTGCCATTGTTTTATAAAATTTTATTTGCGTTTTTCTTTTACATTTATTTTCCAACGTTCTCCAAATCGTTTCACACATTCTTCTGAAATTCGTCACTTTATTTTCTATATCTCTATCTTGATCATAAGTAATGTCACGTTCAAGATAATTGAAATGTCTTACTTGATCTATGCATGTGTTGACTATGCATATTTTGGTCCGAACCGGTTCATCTCCTATAAAGGCAATTACTTTTGTCTTTGATTCAGATATGTTACAGTTATATTCTTTTTCTATTCTAAATAAGATGTATATTGCTCGCTGGAGATCGTCTTCCGAAGTGGCGAATATAGCTTGGTCATCCGCGAAGAGAATGGTTTCCAAGCTTTTATTTCGATGGATTTTAATACCGTCAGGGGATTGTTGTTTCCATTTTTTGAGGAGATCATGTAGATAAAGGTTAAAAAAGTAGTGGTGACAGACAACAATCTTGTCTTACCCCTTGGTTTGTTTCAATCGGGATAGATTCGTCTATGATTATCGCGGTGTGTCTATATAATCTCTTTATGGCCTGAACTAGGTGTTGTGGTGAGATTTTATGTAACTTCAACAAGTAGTGTCTAAAGCTCCCCATACACTATCAATATTATTGCAGAATATATTGCACAATAATATTGGCTGGTGTCCGTACACAGTGAAATATTTTTGTACAACCTCAGATGACTCATGAACTTCTTCGAGTGAACATGTTGAGTGATATCGAGGCAAGTTGTGTGGTAATTGCATTGATTCTGTGTTTAAATAAGAAAAGGAGAAAGAATCGCAAATGGATGAAAGAATGGAAGAAGAAAAGGAATGAATACACTCATAAAAGGCTGTTCAATGAACTAAGGCTATCTGAATTGATTGATTTTCGAAGCTTTGTGCGATTAGTCTGTGAATCATTCGACGAACTGCTAAAAATGCTTACGCCTAAGATAAAAAGCCCCACTTTTTTCTGGATCATTTATTCATTTTAACTCTTTTCTGAAGTTTGTTTGCAATGAATTAATTTTCTTAATCAGTTCCTTTTTATCTGCATTAGGATATTTCTCATTATACTTTTTTAGTAACTCATCATACTGTTCATTTTTTTTTTTGTCTTATTACTGTAATCTTTCGTTATAACGTTTCATAAGGCAGGTGGAGACCGATAAACTTTAATCGCCTCTAAAATGAACTTTCTTTCCTCCGACAGCGACATAGCGAGAGCAAGACGATGTGCACTGGCCGACGAAAGCGGGGGCAAATGAGCCGATATGGTGCAATTTCGCCCATACACTATGCAATATTTTCCAGTTTGTGCAGTATATTTCAAACATTTTTGAATTCACACAATATATTGTGCAACCCATTTTAGACCTTCAATCTAACTCATACACTGTCAATACTATTGCACAATATTTATATTGTACAATATATTGTGCAGTAATATTGATAGTGTATGGGCAGCTTAATGTTCGTTGAAAATGGAACAGGTTTTTCCGGGCCACTCTTTCTTTCTAAAGATGCCCATTGAGTGGCCATTTGAAAAGTCCTTTAGTTAACAAAAGGAGACACGGCACCGCTGGCTGGCTGGCACGGTGCACCGCGAGTTGTGTAACACTACTTGTACTTGTTAAGAGAGACCTCAGTACCGAGTACATTACTACATAGCAGAACAAGGAAAACCGACCGCTCCGTGCTGATCATAATATATTCAGTTCACGGAGCACAGTCCAGCCGCGTGCGTATTTATTGTGATTTAAATTCAACGAACGCCGACGACTCCACAAATATGCCGGTAGCGTGGATTTTTCAGATTAATGCGCCTAAATAGAAGTTATATATATATATATATATATGTGTGTGTGTGTGTGTGTGTGTGTGTTTTCAGGTTTTTACATTTCTTTTTTATCATCTGTACGTACCTTGAAAAAAGAAACGTAACGAACAACCTTCGTAACGGGGACAAATACGTTTCAGTAACATCCAAAAAGAAAACATTTGAACGAGAAAGAAACCTGACTAAAATAACCACATCATTCTCATTTTTGCACAGTTGAATTTCGTAATATTGTTACGATGATCAACAGATCCCTCGACGCCTGAAAAGTAAAACGCGGAAGGATACCCGAATGAAATTTTATGAAGCTGTGGCTATCCTCGCATTCCTGTATCATAGTGAGACATGGGCTCTTGGTGAAAAGGACGTGCAGAGGATTCAGGCAGCCGAAATGAAATTTCTAAGAGGGACGCAAGGTTGTTCTCTTTTGGATCGGAGAAGGAACAAAGATATTCTGTGGTCACCAGAAGATTGAAGACCACACAAGGAGATGATGTAAACACTTGAATCGCATGCCTGATATCCGTCTACGTGTGGCTGCCTTGGCTTATCACCCTACTGGGAAGAGAGATGCAGGTAGACCGAGGAGGAGATGGGTTCCGGAACAGATCTAAGGCCTATTCCTTGGAGTGGTGATGATGATGATGATGGTCAACAGGTCATGGTGTTGTACAGCAGAAACAGAAAAACTGACACCGATGAAATCACTAATTACAAACTTTAATTGAACACAAACGACAGTTAAACATCAACAAATGCACTCTTATACAGTAATTCAAGTTAAATTTTTCAAATACACAATAATAAATATCACCTTATTAGAGTTTGCTATAATTAACACAATAATCACTTCCTGGAGTGCTCACTGTCAATTTCAGTAACAAAGACCAAAATCATGGCCTTTAAAAGTAAATATCCAGTGCGGACTAAAATAGTTATAAATTATAATATCTCTCTCTCTCTCTCTCTCTCTCTCTCTCTCTCTCTCTCTCTCTCTCTCTCTCTCTCTCTCTCTCTCTCTCTCTCTCTCTCTCTCTCTCTCTCTCTCTCTCTCTCTCTCTATTTATGCACATAAGCATTCAAAGAATTTCGACGAAACCGAAACATCGAAGCATGATAATGTTTTTAGGCTTTTGAAACGTATAATGTGAATTACATTTGGTGGATTACGTAAATAATTTCCAAACCACAGACGATCACAAACAGAGCATGTAAAACCAAATTTATTCTCACTAAAACGTTTGCTAAACTCAATGTCAGCAGCGATTATTTCTGTCTTGATGCGTTTACATATCAAATTTGTGGGGAATCGAAAGTGTGGAAGCGTCACGTTTTTCGATGACGTTACATTTTTGTGGAATGACCCTCAGCCTAAAAACATTATCATGTTAACAACAGCACTTTATAACAAATTGCCGTTTCACATGTCTTGGCTGTGCAGTAAGCTATGAATATGAATATGATATAAAAGAGAAGATAAATACGTTTAGGAATATTTGTGGTACGATTGATAGAAATCTTAGAAATAAAACAAGACACAGCACAAGGATTAAATTTTATAAGACAATTGCAGTACCCACGTTGATTTATGGGAGTGAGGCGTGGGTCATACCAAAAATGGAATGCGGTAAGATTCAGAGTGCAGAGTGCAGCTTCTTCGAAGTACTTTATATTATACGTACATTGCAAGATAGAATAAGGAATGAAGATATCAGAGCAGAACTCGAAGTAAAGGACATAAATGAAATTATTTCAATTTACAGAAGACAATGATGGGATCATCTGCAAAGGATGCCAGAGGATCGATTGCCGAAAGCGGCAATGAAATATAAAGCCTTTGGTAAAAGAACATAAAAGAACATGGGTCGTCCGAGGATGAGATGGTTGCCGGAACAGGATTATATAACCTAATCCTTGAAGAAGAAGAAGAAGAAGAAGAAGAAGGAGAAGAAGAAGAAGAAGAAATGATTCATGCTTAGGTTAACACCTTATCTAGTGCACTGTCTTCATGACTAATTTGAGCATTTTCATTTCGAAATAATCACATACTTGAACTCGCATCACGGAAGTGACACTACCACGTCGTAATAGTAGAAGATATAGATTCTTCTTGATCGATTTAACACGCTTGCTTGAGCTATCAAAACCAAAGCCCCCTATTGTAGCAATTTATTTGCTGCTTTACTCGATGTGAAAAATAGAAATAACGACCTTTGGCCAGACTGCGACTACGATCAGAAAGTACCCTGTACCTCAATATTTAAATTATTATAGTACTGAAACATATGGTGCAGATTGTGCATAGCTTATGGTTGTTTAGATAAGACAAGCACAGCTTAATCGTCGGAAAACAGAAGATTGATATCATTTAGAGTGCTATGCCAAACAGCGGAGGAAGTTATAAATCTCTAAATAGCACTGCTGATATGACGAAGCCAGACATAATCTCGCCGTCTCAACTTAAATGTATTTAAAGCCCATCAGAGTATTTATTTTGAGCGGTCCAAACAAGATGTTTATCGGTTCTGCGTCATTGTAGTGACGTCAATGGCAATGGGGCAGTTTGGCATAGTGTTGCGGAGGCTTGTCGTCCCGTCCGTCCATTCATTCATGCGAACACCTTTATTATCTCTGTACAGGCTCACATGTTGTTCGACTAAATGTAGTAGGGGAGAGTGGGGTAGCCCCGATCAGGTCGGTAACGAGAGTATAGTACGCTTTAGCGAGATCTGTTGAATGCTGAACTCTAGCCAGTTGCACAGTGAACTAATTAAAAACGACCGCTAACCATTTCCGCCATTGTACTTACAGTGAATTACAGAAGTGTGTTTTAGACAAGTTTCTTCTTATTTCTTCACATCTTTAAAGCAACGTAATGATATTTGCACTTAAATTTTGAATTATTTAATTATACAGATGTATTGTTAACGTTTTAGCATTATTTGAATTCGTTATTTACGGTTTTAAACTAACTTACTGTAGTCTCAGGTTATAAAACTCAGTAGTATACGCGGTGGGGTAGCACCGATCAGATGAGTGGGGGAATGACGATCAGCTGTACTGAGTTACAACTGTACAACACCATACTGAGTTAAGTACTATTAAATACTAATGCGTTGCCCTTATATGTTCGTGATACATTCCGTGGCGTAGCTAGGGTTTTTTTTTGAGTTTTGTACTAATTAATAAAAACTTAATAAATTAATAAAATATGAACTTTAATTAATAAAATATGAATTTTATTAAAATATTAATAAAAAAATTAATAAAAATCTTAATTTAAAAGTTACCCTCGGAGTCAAAGATTGTCAATATGTCTTTTGAATGAGAAACTATTATAATGTGTATTATAGGAAAGATTTTTAGTAGGCCTATATGGAGAAAATATACACACAAAAATTAAATTGCATTATTTCCCATATAAAATACACAGGATATAGTACATTGGCTTATGAACTAAAAAACAAACCTAATTTTTAAAATTTATTTTTAGACTTAGAATGTAGTAAGCACCATTTGTAGATATAAGTAACATTATAATGTATCTTTCATCAATATATCATTTGCTTTTTACATTGACAATTTATTTTTAGGTTTTTATTTTTTCCCATTTAATTTGCATAGGAAATCAACTGAACATCATTACCCCGCGGGTGGGGGAATGCCGATCAAAGCCCATTTTTTACTTTTTATGCTATAAGAAAAACCCCTTTCAACTTTAACGCTTACAGTGTATAACTAATAATTTGCTCTGTTATATCAACAATTTTTTACATCTGTTTTTAACTTTTAGCCAATTCGTCAATTTTTTATCGAATTTCTCCCTTAGGTGAACGGGGCTGCCCCACTCTCCCCCTACACGAATTGATTAAGTTTATCGAAATCGATCAGAAAATAAAATTCCTCTGAGACAGATTACCGGGACTCAACAGAGACCGGACTCTATTAATATTTTGACTGTTCACCGGACTATTTGGACGCGGTCTAATGTGCTGCCGCTTGAAAGAGATGTTTTCCACTACATCAGTGGAGGCCACCTTCAGTGTTAAGACTTGTAAGGGTTAGTAGGGGGCCTCCAGATCTGGAAAATTAACTTTAAGAGTCCGACAATTTGTTTAAAACCTCTCATCAGAATGTTTCCCAATCAGCGGATAATTCAGAGTGCGGAAATCAGGTCAGTTACTCGAATGAACGAGTTCACATAAAAGTGCATCACATATTGCGTGAGTGAACAAAACCGTGAGTGCCATCGAAGACAACTGCACGTATAACTGTACAGATAAGTATCATAGTGTGTGTTATGCACTAAAACTGTTAACTCACTTGAAAAAAATTGCCAAGTATTGTTTCTGGCAATGATAAATTTGTTTTGCAGTATACAAGCTTATTGTATATTATAAAGTATTTTAATAAATTTAAAGCACTCTTCATCTCTTTCGAAATCCAATCTCGTGTCCGTTATCGTTTGCGAATGTCTTTATCATTATATTTGTTAATCATTGTATCACTGTCTCTCACCATTACTTTTTAACTTTGTCTATATGATTCCCTCAAAAAATGGAATCAACAATTTAATTCCTTGACTGTATTAAAATCCACCGAAATAAAAGTTTGAAAACCATTCTCTTCGCGGATGGCCAAGCTATATTCGACACTTCAGAAGACGATCTCCAGTGAGTAATATACATGCTACATAAAATAGGAAAAGAATGAAACTGTAACATATAGGAGATGAACCTGTTCGGACCAATATATGCATAGACAACACATGCATAGAACAAGTAAGACATTTCAACTGTCTTGGACGGGACATTACTTATGATCAAGATAGTGTTATAGAAAATAAAGTGACGAATTTCATAAGAATGTGTGGAACGATTTGGAGAATGCTGAGAAATAAATGTGGAATAGAAACCCAAACAAAATTTTATAAAACAGTGGCAATACCTACTCTACTGTATGGTTCTGAAACTGGGGTCATAAAGAAAAACGATGAACAGAAGATACAAACAGCAGAAATGAAATTTCTGAGACCAGTTAAAAAGTGTAATAGACGAGATCATATAAGAAATGAGAAGATAAGAAGTGATTTAGAATTTTTTTTCAGTTAATGAATGAAATACAGTAGAAAATGGATTCAACACATAGATAGAATGGAAGAAAGTGGAATACCGAAGATAGTACACACACGTTGATTACGTTTATCGAAATTGATCAGAAAATAAAATTCCTCTGAGACAGATTACAGGAATTCTACAGAGACCACCGTACTCGACTGTTCACCGAACTATTTGTCCGTGGTCTAATGCTGCCACTTGAAACAGACATTTCGGCCCGATGAGTGGATGCCATCTTCATTGTTACGACTTGTAAGGCAACCGGTACGCTGTTCACCCCTCCCCCCCCCACACACACACACACACACACCCAAGTACACTGGAACTGTGGATATTTGCCACTGTTCAGACTTTGTACCTGTACTTTAAATATTATAATGCGATACGCGCAGATGACGTCACGTTTCTCTTATCGGCCACTGTCAGCCGGCACGGCTGGGCGGTCGGTAGCAAAGTTTTAGTTAGTCATTTATATTACTCCGAGTTGAGCACTCGTAATATTTCTCATCCAGCCGCGGCTTCTGGATTTCATTATTTAGTCATTCATTATGTGCAACATGCACTAGTTATACTTGGCGAGCTCTTTCTTATTCAACAAGTCTTTCGACTTCATTATTAATTAATTTACGGGCGTCATGACGGGCAAACGTCTGCGCGTGTCAGCAATGGTTGTAAAGTATAACAGTTCTCAATAAAGGTTTATTGCTCAAACATTTATACAGTCCACTTCTACATACTGTACTTTCAAACCAGCCCTCTTTATTTAGCGCTCCTGGAACAACTCGAGAGTCTTCAAGAGCTTCCAGTACGCAACAGCCACAGTACTGTGGAAACGGGAGAACAGCATACCAGTCGTAACATTGAAGATGGTCTCCAATGGTGGGGTCGAAACGTCTGTTTCAAGCGGCAGCATTAGACCACGGCCTAATAGACCGGTGAATAGTCACAAAACGTTAACAAATTCGACGCCGGCCGTGAAAAGCCAAGGTTCCAGTCGCAGACCGCACTATTGGAAAACCGTTCGAGTCCATGCGAATAATAATGTGAATGGGGTAGCGGTCCGGTCCGTTTTAGAACCGTACTTGGGGCGACACCGGAATTATAGACCACATACACGATTTTATTGGTAATGCTGTTTTTCAGTAATTTCAAACTGGTGAAAAACTATTAAAGGTCGTCATGCCGCAGTATACATACCGGAGTTGTCTCTTCCCCACCCCTTAAATACATGACGTTGATTACTAAAATAAGGGCGTCGTCCAATATTATTTTTGAGATAATTATAAATGCAGTGGGTAGTTGAAGCGGGACGGGGTGATTTTTTGAAAATTGCTGTGCTGAAATCAAGTGAACTACGAATATTTAATCTTGAAGGATAAGATACCTCAGATATTACATATGATAAAACTATTACTCTATGAAAGTGTAAATATCACTAATGGTGGGGATCGGTTGAGGAGGAAGGATGATTATCTGCGTAGTTCAGTTTCATAATAACAATAAAGTACCTAATTTTTGTAGATAAAGCGACTCGAAAATAACATTACATTAAACGACTACCCCATAATAACAAAAATATCTATAAATAGTGAAAATGCTTTGAGAGTGGGCGATATTTTTTTAGAAATTATCGAACCGAATTCAAGTAAATGATTTTAAATATAAATCTTAGAACATGGAAGCCATGTATGGTTCCCCATATCGATATTTTATTGTTATTATTGTTTATCTGATTCTCTTTAGACTGATATGTAACAATTCGTGACAGAGTAGGCCAATTTCTAACACACTGCATAAAATGTGTCGTCTTGCGATGGAGACTACTCCAATGTTTACTGTTTAACTAGGAAAGGCAAGGTCTTAACCATATCTAATATATTAATTAATATTAACCATGATTAATACATTAACCGTATCAATTAATTAAAGTTTTTACGAGCTTATATTACAAGACAGCGGTTGTCGTGGATTTGAATGGTAAAATTATCAGAAGATATTCCTACAAATAAAGCTGTGAGACAAGGCGTTAATTGTTGATTAAATCGAACTATTATATTACAGCAGACAGAAGGTTGGCTTAATTACAGAAACAGTTGATAATCTTCAGTCTCGTGATGTATATATTACAAAAACAAGAACACAATACATGTACAAGCAACAGTAAGATTGTTTGAAAACCGTACACGTGAAACACTCATACATTCAGATACGTATGCATATACACTGTATATACATACACACATACAAACACGGCAGCATATGTGTGTGTGTGTTACTTACTGTTATCAGTGAGAGTGTTGGTTTTCAGTGGAGTGACTGTGACAGTCGCCCACGAAGCCATACTTTCTCCTGTAACACTGATTGCCCTGCACTCGTACCGCCCGCCATCCTCAGGTCTCACCCTTGGAATTAACAGTGAGGACCTTTTCCTGTAAACAAATAGTCACATGTGTAAATGTACTGTTCATGTTTCTGACGCACAAAAACAGTTGTAAACAATTAAAAAATAATAATACAGTTACGAGGGGCGGCCGATAAGTAATGCACGGTCGCAAATAACGGGAAAACAGAACAATGTACAGCACGACGTGTGCTGCCGTCTTGTAGCGATGTTCTTGTACTACAAACGTCCCAAACCTCGTTGACCAACTCCTCGTTTTCTGTCAGTCGCCATTGTTATGGAGTCGAGTACGCCAGCTATGTCAACGCGTCTAAAACAACGTGCAGTGATTGAATTTTTAACAGCTGAACAAGTGAACGCTAGTGACATTCATCGTCGTCTAAAAGCCGTTTATGGTGATGAAACTGTTGCTCGAAGTACCGTGAGTAGGTGGGCTATAAACGTTTGTGCATCGGTAGTTGGTAAACGAATATTGAGGATGAACCTTGCTGTGACTGATGAGAAGCACCAAATGGAGGTGAATGAATTGATTCAAAATGACCGTTGCATCGCCACCCGGATAGGCATATCGAAGGAACGAGTAGCACATATTATTGCAGAACTTGGCTACAGTAAAATCTATTCGTGGTGGGTACCACGCACACATCCCATGCAACCGTCGAGGCTCTTGTGAACTTGATATTTTAACCCATTCCACACCCTCCATACTCACCAGATTTGGCGCTCTGCGATTTTCACTTTTTCCGCATTTAAAGAGGGCTATTACGGGTAGTCATTTCGCCACAGATTATGAACTGAAAAACGGAGTGAGGTCGTGGATTAAGGAAAGACCACCGGCATTCTTCATTGACGGGATGAGACAACTGGTTCACCGTTGGGAGAAATGTGTAGCTGTAAATGGTGACTACGCGGAAGAACAAATGTAAGTTTTTGTAGCAAATAAAATGTACTTTTATTCCATATTTGTTTCATTTGACTACGCCTTTTCATTTGCGAGTTACATGCGACTGTGCATTACTTATCAGCCGCCCTTCGTATTATGTATAATTCTTAGCTACCTTTAGCAAACAAGATGCGATTAACCTTCATGCATATTCAGTTGAGTTTTGGTTATAACGTATGGCTTATTCACAATTGTCCCCTGAAGATGACAATAAAATGGTCGAAACGTCGCCAAAAATGTTTAAAACATTCTGGCGAATTTTTCACACAACTAATGAGCGAGCTTCACAAAGTCTTTCGTCGTTTGTATCACACAATGAAAGACCGCGTATACATTGATATAACTTTATATTTCATTCTTTGCAATCTTATACAATACTCTATTATATATTTCTTTGTCGCTCCCCTGTAATTTTAACTAATCTCAAGTGAGACGCTGTTTCATTTTCGCCGACATTGTGTAACTCAAACCCTGGCTGTAGTGTTGCATATTACAGTCAAGTATTTGAATAGAACGTACGTCCAGAACAGAGGGTTGTAGACAAAGATGTGTGTATTGTTTGAAACAACAAGCCAAATAAACAAAAAAAAAAACAAAAAACAGAAAATAAAATAAAATTATGCAGATAAGGAAAAATAACCTTAATGTCGGTCTCTAACGTGTACCACCCTACGTTAGTACAGCTCGAATTTTTACACTGATGTTGACAGTCGATGGCACTGTCAAAACGTCTGTTTCAGTTCGGAACACTGGACCACGGCCAAACAGCCCGGGAATGAATTTTAATTAATTAACTGTTATAATGTAAACATAAAATACACTTTTAGTAGTATAAATTTAGGAACAAATAAATGATCAGTACCAAGATGAGTTAGCATTCGATAAAAAAACAAAAGTTAAAAAAAAGTTTAAAAGGTTAACTCAGTACTAGTAGACGTTTGCAAAAAAATATATAATTTTCAACAGACTAAACCAATAAAACAGAGAAGAGAAGACACAACGAAAATGGTGTTTATAAAATAAACGGCCAGCACTGTAAAAACATTTTATGTGGGGCAAAAAACAAAAAGAAACTAGTAGGACGATGGTATAAACAACATAAAACTAGTGTGTTAACGCAAATATTTACGAAACACACACACACGAGTACGTTCAACAAATACAATGTTCGACACGTTTCCATTGTTGACAGTATAAGGTCGTATAAGATCCTGTTAGAGAGAAGCAAGTTTTCGACGAGTCCAGGATTAATCAACCAATTCAACTGTTTAATCTGAATTCAACTAAATTTAAAAAAGTATTTGTTGTATTATAATAATGAATCAGTTGGTTAGGTTGCAGTCAACAGACAAGACTGTTCAGATTAATCGTATGTCATCACCACAAATTTAATCAACACACTTCAAAGAAGGTTCTTTAAATTTGTATGACATTACCTTGAGCATTTTTTAATTTCTTTTTGAGTGATAAGCATTATTCTATGTCTTGTTGAGTAATTTGGAGTTCTTTTATGTCTTTTTCTTTGAACCACGTACTGGATATTTTGGACGTATTTTATGTCTTTTTCTTTGAACCACGTATTGGACATTTTGAGCTTCCTGAAGTAGTTAAAAAGCTTCCCTGTTAGTCTGTCGGGATTCATTCTTTGAACATGCCCGTAGAAAGTAATTCTTCTTTTTCTAAATACGTCTACGATTTTCTCCACACGTGTGTACAGCTCATTATTGTAGCGTCTTCTGTACTGTTCTCCATCTTTTATTGATCCCAAGATTTTTAAAAATATTTTCCTTTCTGTGACTTCCAGTTCTTCTGTCATAATTTTATTGTTCAGAGTCGGACACTCAACAGCATAAAGTGGTTCCGGGCGAATTACCGTTGAGCAGTGCCTAAGTTTGGCATTGATGAATAAGTTTCCGTTTCCCACTTTTATTGATGTTTTAAATACGTATTTTTTTAATTATTTATTTATCAGGTCGCTGCAACAGCATCGGTCATTAGCGACCACAAAAATTATAATATCTCTCTTGCCAGAAGGGTGATAACTCAAGGCAGCCACAGGTAGACGGATATCAGGCATGCGGTAGAAGTCTTCATACCATTTCCTTCTGTGGTCTTCAATCTTCTGGTGGAATGATACAATGTTCAAATCGCGTCTAATACTCTCGTTCTTTCTCCGATTTAAGAGAGAACAACCTTGCGTCCCTCTTAGAAATTTCATTTTGGCATCCTGAATCCTCTGCACGCTTCTTTTAACAAGAGTCCCTTTTAACAAGAGTAGTGGGTATTGCAATTGTCTTATAAAATTTCTCACTTTCCTTTAATTTGTCTTGGGTGAGATTCCTTCCTTTAGTCTTTTCTGTCTAGTCTCTCTTGACTGCCTCTTGATCTTTTCTGACCCCGACGCTATTAGCGTAATCGAGGGCTAGGGTGTCTTCCGTTTTCAATTATAATTTCTTAATTTTGAGTAACTTAGGATCTCAGAGTGCTCACTGATGCCGATAGGTCAGCACTGGAAATACTAAGAAACGTCCAGCATCAGATTAACTGATACGAAGCCACCAAATCCTATCTCAGAAAGAGAAGGGTGAGGGCGAATCTCCTGCGCCCCAAAACAGGGGCCTTTCGGCTAAGGTACGTTAAGCCTGACAGAAAAGTCTCTGGTCCTTCTGGTAGGTGGTTGTGCAACTTTGAAATACTTGTAGAATCCAAATCAGCCTCGGAGTGAGGCTTCAATTCTTGTCCAATATATCAAAGTATTAGTCATCAATACGTCAATCACTTTTGAAATGATTTCATCTTCTTATATTTTAGTTGTTGTTATGGAGGTTTCAAATAACATCACTACTTGCAAAAAGCTCCAGAAACATTTTTGACTTACTCACTTCATAATTTTAAGCGTAGTACGGCCGATTATCGCTTCATTTAGCTACTGGGGAGCGATGTCAGTGACTCAATGTTTGGTGCAGTGCAGTTTGTCTGGAACACGTACATAACGGCCAACATTTTTTCGATGGGTTCACACCTGACCCTGTGTTGAAGACGTTCCAGCGCCGCAAATACATCGCGCAGCGCGAGCGCGCACGCCTTGTATAACGCAGACTGCACCAACCACCGTTTCAGGTAAGAAGAAAAAGAAGAGCTAAGCTGGCTCTGGCATTCGTGCAATTGTTGTACGGACGGCTAAATGACGTGTCTGAGTGACCTAAATGTGATTGATGGTGTGTGTGTGTGAATGTGTGTGCGCGTTATTTTAACGTAATTGTTTAGACGTAAGTGCTTGTAACGTAGGCGTAGTAGGTATAGCAGTACTCCAAACGTATCGACGGTTACCTGCATCTGTCTAGGTAACATCAGCATCAGGTGGGGATCGTTAGCTCGTATTAAATACCTGTTGGCTGGTGGTTGAAAAATTTGCGGTTGCAGTTGGGTTGGATGGAATTAAGTAGTTTTATTCTCTGAATAGAAAATATCAATGTTATCAATAGAAAATACTGCAATTTTAGTGTCACACCCACATAATCACAAATATTTCTTGGATTTCGTTGTCCATGACGTGTCCGTTTCTTAACTAAATATAATTATTTCACTACGACTCAGAACACAAAACTTTTTATGGGTAAAAACGTAAAAGCTTTACCTTACAACCTGAACCGGTTTTCACTTTTAAAAAGCTTCTTCAGAGGTGACGCACCTTCCTGAAGAAGCTTTTTAAAAGTGAAAACCAGTTCAGGTTGTAAAGTAAAGTTTTTACGTTTTTACCCATAAAAAGTTTTGTGTTCCGAGTCGTAGTGAAATAATTATATTTAGCACAAATATTTATTGTATAAATCTTTTTTAAATTTACGATTAAATATTCTGCTACGTGATATTACACTTTGATTAAAATTTAAAAGGTCTTGTGTAGGCCTACCTACTCTCTTAATTTCAATTTTTTCCTCAATCGGACGTAAACTGGATGGCGTTTTCGTTAAGTTTTCGACAGAATTCATTGCGTCCTACCAGTTAAATAGAATAAATATCTTACACTATACACCTTAATCCTTTATATGTACTATTATTTACATTTAACGATGAATTGGACTGACACTAACAACGAAATTACCAACAAACAGACGGGTGGCGCCGTGACGTACAAGCGGGGTTTGCAGTCCCTAATCACACCAAACGAAGCTATATCGTTTTAATAGGAACAACCGAGTCTAGCCGGCCAGAGCACTACTCCATTGTATTTCCCCATACGCAAAGCGCGTCACAGTTGGTGCATACACCGCGCCAAGAGAGTGTACGGTTTTCAGTATTTCTCTGCACTTTTTTAATCGGCAAATGATTAATTACGATGATTTAGCTTGAAAACACAATTATTAGTTATTGCTTTATTCATAATTGTATAATTTAAAATAAAATTCGATATTTAATGTTGGTTGTGCAATAATGAACATAAAACTAGTGTGTTAACGCAAATATTTACGAAACACATGCTCTCTCTCTCACACACACACACACACACACACACACACACACACGCGCGCGCGCGCGCACGCACACGAGTACGTTCAACAAATACAATGTTCGACACGTTTCCATTGTTGAGAGTATAAGGTCGTATAAGATCCTGTTAGAGAGAAGCATGTTTTCGACGAGTCCAGGATTAATCAAGGAGTCAGGAGTCAGGAGTTGGTTGGCACTTACTAGAAATCGTTAGCTTGTATCAAGTGCTTCAGTCTGAAGAAACTTTGCCGCTATAGATAAAGAGGCAGTAGGAATACAGAGGGTTCTCAACACTGTCCCCCGCTCTGTAATCAAGTAGACAAAGTGCCTCGTCAATTGTCTTCTCGCTTTTTAAGAAGTGGAGAAGTGGACTCCGTGTATAATCGTTGGACGACTCCGTTATATCAATCTACTGTGCATAACTGATTACGATATGTAAAGTTGTTATGTCTTACATTTCTGCCTTTAGACATACCTGGAGGGGGGAGGGACAATAGCAAAACTGTAGTGGTTTGTCTGGTAAAACATCGCCGACACGCTGCCAAGTTTTATAGAAATGGCGATGAATTATCGTGAGACAAACCCCAAACGGACGGGAACTGCCAAACGGTCAAGTTAAGTCTAAGGACTTGCTTCAAAAACTACGTTGTTTAGTGCTTTAACAACGTACGTTTAAAGCTTAAACTAGAAAGCGATCTTCTTCGTTTACATCTTCTAGGGGTTTAGTGTTACATCTTTTACGGTCATCTGGTTTTTGGCTTGCAAATGTTATACATTAGGCGGAATTAGGCCGGCTGGTCACGTACAAGAATGACAGAGGGAAGAGCAGTGAAAAAAGTATTCATTGCAGGACCAGGAGGAAGAAGAGCAAGAAAGAGGGCAAGAAGAAGATGGGTGGACGATGTAGATGAAGACTTGAGAAGACTGGGGGCCAGAAAGTGACCAGGAGTCGCACAGAATGAGTGGAGGCACGTCATTCTGGAGGCCAGGGCTCTTTATGAGCTGTAACGCCGTGGTGGAGTAGTAGTAGTAGTATGCCATTTTACTGTACAATCGTGTAGCTTGCTGATGACTGACATTGTCTTTACATCCTTCTCCATATCCAGGGTAAGTTGATCGTAATTTAGCCTGAGGGTTTTCTGCCCTAATATACTTATGTAATCTAGTTCCACAGTTCCACATTGGATTGTATTCCTTTTTTATTCGCAGTGGGTCAGCACGTTTCTGCTATACTGTTGGACATTTTGTCTTTGTATTTTGACTATTTCCTATGTTTGAGATTAGTCAGTATTGATACCTGTATACAGTCAAGATAGACAGGATATGTCAGAGGCGGGCAAAAATAAAATTTTATACAAAATTTCAGTGTAGAGCTATGATTTCAATTTTTGCTCAGATTATTTATTTCGAATGCTGTTAATGTCTTAAACTCAGGAAAATGCAGCTTTTAAGTTTAGTTCTATTTTTTTTTCAAAATTTATAACACATAATATAGGCCTACGTATATCTCTTTCCCGCCTACCACAATACGACTCTTATTTTATTTTACATATATACGGAAACAGGCAATTGCATTAGGAACCCTATTTGTCTAGTGTATTAATATCCACAGTTTTAACTTTAAATTTCTATATCTTTTTTTAATAGTTTATGGGTCACAACAATTTTATTTAATATTGAAAAATGTTTTAAAATAAACAATATAATAATAATACTAATTATTATTATAATTATATATTATATATAATAATTATTATAATTATAATTAAAGTTATAATTATTATTAGTATTATTGTAATAGTTTAACCTTTGTAATTAATCACAATAAAATGGTATTAAAAGCCTAATGTGAAATTTGGTACATTTGCGGTTAGAAAAGTTTATAATCATATTTCTGTCGGTCTAGGATGTTTACTGTTCATTGTTTACCATTTACAATGTTAACAGTCAGTATTGGAGCTCAGTAATATCGATGCTCTAAACGAAACCCCCGTGAAAGTGTCTTAATTGAATAACCATGCACATCAAACGTTTGGCAAGTGCTCAAACTCACGGCCCCGGAAGTAGTACAATCGATTGCCTTCCATCGATACTGTCGTTTAAACAAAGTGCGTAAAACAGTTTTGCCAAAGTGTTAGTTTATTATGAGGAAAAAATTGTGTATATGAACACTTGGTTTCTACGGCTTAAGATTTTGTGCGACATCCCAATGTCATTCTTTCTTATTGTGAACTTGGACGTCATATAAATATTTCTACCACTCAGTGCTTTCCATACATAACCTTTCAGCGTTGTTTCAGTCTTCCGTGATTCCCTTTTTCCGATGGTTTCATATTAACTCATGTTTACGTAGCATCTTTTCTTCCGTCCTGCTTACGTGATCAAATAGGATCAGCTGTTTCTATGACAGCTGGTATTATTCCATCTGTGACTATTCTTACTGTCACAACTGCAATTCTGATTTTACCACCCACCGTTACTATATCTTGACAGTAGAAATGTTTTAGAACAAATAGTAGAATGTGTTATCTTAACACACGAAGCTGGCTTAGAAATAGGCAATAGGCCTACGCCAAGCGATTATGGAATTTAGATGACATTTTTAATAGCGGTGAGATCGATTGGTCGTCTTGATCCCCCCCCCCCCACTGAAGTTACGGTACTGATGAAAATGATAGCTTAAGTTTCTAAATGATCTTAAGCTGGAGATGGTTACTGCTACGTAAAGAATTATCTCAATAGAAATACGTTCTAGACTTCATAGCAAACAACACATTTAGAAGCTTCAAGTCTTGTTCAAAAAATCTCTTTAACTGTAATAGATGAAAAAGTTTTCCAACAATTTTATCTTAGAAAACGATGAACATATAAAAAATGCAGCAGCTACAAATACTTATACATAAACTTTAATGAAGAAGGAACAGACGATGTTGATATAAAATCAAGAATAATCAAAGCAAAACAAACAATTAGATCATTGAATGGGATTCTATGGAGCACATAAATTGGAAAAGAAAGTGAGAAAAGAATATACGATAGTATGATTAAAAGCACCTTCATGTAAGGATCCGAAACATGGAGAATAAAAGAACAGGTATAAAGAAAGTTAGAAGATTCAGAAATGAATGCTTTGAGACGAGCTGCTAGAACTTCAAGGCTAGAGCGAATACGAAATGAAACGTTCTAAGAAGAAAAATGAGCGTACAAAAGACAATCGTCGACTGTATTGAAGAAAAACAACTAATCTGGTACGGACACGTACAAAGAATGGGACAAGACCGACTACCGAAGAAAACAATGAGATGGATACCTAGAGGGCACAGAAAGAAAGGAAGACCCAAGAAAACATGGATACAGGGTATACGAAGATCAATGAGTGATAGAGGACTAAACGATGAAAACTGCAACGACAGACAACAGTGGAGGTTGAGCATCGGACAACGTCGTAGGATGTTTTGACCCCGAATTAATAATAATAATAATAGAAACGTTTTTAACTTGTTCATAGACTCCTTTTATAATACTCGTCATATCGTCAGTGCCAAAGTGGTCCCGATATCTGCTCAGCTCCTGGTCCGGTAGTGTGGATAGCGTTGTTGTTTAGTGTGTTCGATTGTTCAAAATTAGTTAGGTTTGGTTTGAGTAACGTTTATGTATTTCGAATTATTATGTTGTGTTTACTTTTTTGCTCTTGTTCATAATGTGTATTTGTTGATTTGTGATAATATCACTGGGCGTATGTCGAATGCTTTATTCTTATGAATGGCATACTAAACCTCGCGGTAGTCTGTTGGTACTTTCCGGGTTTATACAAATTTAAACATTATATCAGTATAACTCGAACCCTTAAGTCAGAAAGTAAAGGAACACGCCTAACATTCTACAAGGTGATGGCTCTTCCCACACTTCTTTATGGCTCTGAGAATTGGACTTTAAGGAAAGGCCAGGCCAGTCGTATCAAAGCGGCTGAAATGAGATTTCTCAGGCACGTGGCAAGGTATACTCTCCATGATCATAGAAGAAACACAGATATACGGCAGGAACTGAATATTATGAGTATACTCGATAGGATCGTCCAGTATCGGCTGAATTGGTGGGAACATCTTTGCCGAATGGATGACTGCCGCATCCCCAAACAACTCTGGAATTATGAGCCTAGGGGACGGAGAAGTGTGGGACGTCCGAGGAAGCGCTGGAGTGACCATTTCTAATCTTTACCTATTTGAGAGCGGAACAGACCGTCCTTGGTTTAATCCGTGAAGAAGAAATCAACTGTAGTGAAAGTGAGAGAGAGAGAGAGAGAGAAAGAGAGAGAGAGAGAGAGAGAGAGAGAGAGAGAGAGAGAGAGAGAGAGAGAGAGAGAGAGAGAGAGAGAGAGACCTTTGTATAACCTACAGGGAAAACGGTTTCTTCCAATCTCAACAAAAGGGTAAATCAAAGGATTTTTTCACGTTTAAAAACTTTATTTAACAAAGTTCTGCTTATCTTTTTGCTACTTACTGGAGGGTTGTCAGATCTGTCTAACATTTGTAACTCATTCCAACGTCACGTTTTCAACAACGTTATTGTAGACATAATTGTATCGATAAACTCATTAATCGTTTTGGGGGAGTATTGTTTATGCTGCAGTTTCGACGCGGAGAAGAGTCTTCATCGTGCTGACTTTGTTATTTTCCCAGTCCATGTGTTTGAGCACTTGCCAAATGCGCGGTGTGCAAAATTATTCAATTATAATGAAATTGATTTATTCAGTAAAACCACATATGCCTTTTATTGAAAAGATCGGTATTTTAAGGTAAGGATCCGTAAACACTATTACTTACGTGACTAGCAGTATGTGTGATGTGATGTGTATGTCAGTGCCTTTCATATATACTTCATTAAAAACTTAAAAGTATCGTTATTTAATCGACATATCGCCAATGTCTAGTCAACCACGACGATTTTATCCCATGTTCCGTAAGGAAGTGGAAGTATGGTGATCGCGAAAAAAGTCGTGTTCGAGATAAGTGCTGATTATAATAATTGTGCTACCCTCAAAACATGAAGAAAGGTCATTTTCCGAAAAGCGTCAGTGTGTAGAATCTTTTGTATGGCAAACGATAACTGCCGCAAATTCAAACAGAGTAAAATAATTTTTTGCATATGTGCCCGAGTTGTAGAGGACCCAATGCCTATTGATTTTGGTGAAGATCGATTTAAGGGGAAGGGGTAGTTTACCTGCAACGTTTTACGGTTTAACAAGAGTAGAGTACTTTAAAATGGATTTAAACTTTTTCAAACAATGGTAATTATTAAAAATAAAATAATTTTGTTGCCAGGCAACCAGGATGTTCGGTTAGGAGGAAGTGGTAGTTTACCTTCATTGTTTTGTGTTTTAACAAGAGTAAAGTACTTAATTTTAATAAATAAGTGCCCGGAAAATAAAGTTATATTAATCCCTTGTAAAACGGTAAATGAGATAATTATAAATGCAGTGGGTAGTTGAAGGGGGACGGGGTGATTTTTTGAAAATTGCTGTGCTGAAATCAAGTGAACTACGAATATTTAATGTTGAAGGATAAGATACCTTAGATATTACATATGATAAAGCTATTACTCTATGAAAGTGTCATAAATGGTGTGAAAGTATCATTAATGGTGGGGATCGGATGAGGAGGAGGGATGATTATCTGCGTAATTCAGTTTCATAATAACAATAAAGTACCTAATTTTTGTAGATAAAGTGACTCAAAAATAACATTACATTAAACGACTACCCCATAATAACAAAAATATCTATAAATAGTGAAAATAGTTTGAGGGTGGGCGATATTTTTTTAGAAATTATCAAACCGAATTCAAGTAAATGATTTTAAATATAAATCTTAGAACATGGAAGTCATGTATGGTTCCCCATATCGATATTTTATTGTTATTATTGTTTATCTGATTCTCTTTATAGACTGATATGCAACAATTCGTGACAGAGTAGGCCAATTTCTAACACACTGCATAAAATGTGTCGTCTTGCGATGGAGACTACTCCAATGTTTACTGTTTAACTAGGAAAGGTACAGTGTTAACCATATCTAATATATTAATTAATATTAACCGTGATTAATACATTAACCGAATCAATTAATTAAAGTTTTTAGGAGCTTATATTACAAGACAGCGGTTGTCGTGGATTTGAATGGTAAAATTATCAGAAGACATTTCTACAAATAAAGCTGTGAGACAAGGATGCCCTATCTCACCGACACTTTTTGATATCTACATGGACGACATATTTCGGCGATGGACAGCTAACTTTGACTCGGGAATATCACTTCAGCGAAATATTCATGTGAATCCATTGCTTTGTGCAGATGACAAGGTAATGATACAGAAAACGAGAAGATCAGTTACAGCGGGCGATATTTACGTTCAATAGCATCATACAAGACTATGGGCTACAGATCTCTGCTCCAAAATCTAAAACGATTGCATTTCAGGGCAGGTATCCTATAAGAACTAAGATAATCGTGAATAATCAGATTTTGGATCAGGTTAGTCATTTTAATTACCTGGGTCGTAATATCTCATATGGAACTGATATTGATTGGTATAGTAATCTAACAAAATTTAGACGCATCTGTGGAAGGATTCATAGGTAACTGATAAATAAAACACGGAAGGATACTCGAATGGAATTTTATAACACCATGGCTGTCCCCACATTCCTGTATGGTAGTGAGACATGGGGACTCTTGGTAATAGGGACGTACAGAGGATTCAGGCAACCGAAATGAAATTTCTAAGAGGGACGCAAAGATGCTCTGTCTTGGATCGGAGAAGGAACAAGGATATTAGACGCGATTTAAACATTGTATCATTGCACCATAAGAACGAAGACCACAGAAAGAGATGATGTGAACACTTTGAATCGCATTGCCTACCTGTGGATGCCTTGGGTTATCTCCCTACTGGGAAGAGACACGTCGGTAGACCGAGGAGGAGATGGGTTAGGGAACAGCTCTAAAGCCTAGTCCTTGGAGTGGTGATGATGATCGAATATATTAAACTTACAATTGATTTTACACAATTGTATTATAGAAGCGTCGTTGTACATTGTAGCAGATAATGTTCTTATTATACAGCACTGGAAGAAAAGTGTCCATTATTTGATAAAAGAAGAATTTGTATCCTGTCTGGCTGTTTGGCTGTGGTCAACTGCTTTGTTCTGTCACTGTAAAAACGTTTTGGCCACCCACCGGAGGCCTTCTTCAGGAGAAAAGTTTATATAGTGTCCGACAAAGAGAGTCGAAGTACCCCTAACCGAGGTAAAAGCCAACGTTTAAACCTGACCACTGCTTCCGTGGGTAATTTTCTCTAGGCCAGATCCTGAATATAGCTACACTGTATCATAACCAGTCTGCAGTGGTTAGAATGGATAAAGAGAAAACTGAAGAGATACAGATTCTGCGTGGAGTAAGACAATGATGTATACTATCTCCGCTTTTATTCAACATCTACTCGGAAGGGTATTTTTAGAGAAGCTTTAGATGAACCTTATATGGGAATCTCTCTGAACGGTGAAAGAATAAATAACATACGTTATGCGCATGACACCGTCGTTATTCGCAGATAGCTTAGAGGGGCTGCAAGAACTAATGAATAGAGTGACAGAAAGCAGCCGTCGATATAGTCTAAACATCAGTGTTAATAAAACGAAGCTAACGACTGTATCTAAGAACAAGTTCACAAACTGCACCCTTCATATAAACCAAACGCCAGTTGAACGTGTAAGCAAATTTACATATCTTGGTACTATAGTCAATGAACAATGGGAGCACTTTCAAGAAATAAAGAGTAGAATTAAAAAGGCAATAGCAGTGCACACTAGAATGAGCAATTTATTCAAAAGTCACGATTTAACAATAAACACAAAGATGAGACTTTTACGCTGCTAAGTATTCTCGGTCCTCTTCTGCCGTGTAGAATCTTGGACTTTGACTGAAGCTACAACTATAAAACATTGGAATCTCTCGAAATGTGGCTTTACCGTAGAATACTGAGCATTTCATGGATAGCACATATAACTAATGTTGAAGTTCTTAGAAAGATGAACAAAGATAGGGACGTTATTAACACAGTAAAGATAAGAAAGCTTCAGTAACTGGGACATCTCATGAGAAATAAATAGAGATTTTACTTATTGTAGTCCATACTGCAAGTACTTGGAAACAGAGAGGAGTTGGGCGACCGAGAATCTCATGGCTGAGAAACTTAAGGACCTGGTTTGGCATGCATACAACTGACTTATTCCGTACAGCAGCACAGAAAGTTAAAATAGTCTGTACGATACCCAACATCCGAAACGGATAGGAACTACCAGAAGAAAGGTCTTGAATCGCCGTTCATACGATTCATACGTTCACCATGAGACCAATTTTTTTTTTTATAATTGATGCGAGTCTACTCGTTTCTGTATAGAAAACATTGTATAGTAGAAAAATCATAAAAAGAAAATCCGCTATATGGAAGTTTGTTTGTGTATCAAATCAGTGCGCAGTCGTGGAAGAGGAAGAGGCCAATACGCCAGAGGCGCAGTTGAAAAAACAAAAGAGTCAAAGAAATAAACAGTCGGGAGAAAAATGTGTTATGAGAGAGTTATATACGACGGCGCGTTTAACTGCGTGGTCTAGTCAGATGGTGGGAACGTAAAACTTCAGAGCCAAAACATTTACGCAAAACAAAAGCCACTTCAATGCATGACACGACACATAATTTATACTACTACATGTTGTATGGAATGGAATGGTCGAAGCTGCTGCTCTGTGTGTGCAATGACCTTGTGGATAGTCCTAGTTTATCCGGGCAATTAACCGCGGGGCGGGCGCGACGCCAGGCGCCGTGACGTCGACGCAGATGTGGCGTCTACCCCGGTAGACACGTTGACTCCCCGCTGAAACTTGACACCCGCGGCCCGTGTTGCAATTTACCCGTTATCGCTAATTATTCGTTGTAAAATTTTGTATAACCTTAAGTTAAAAACTCCTTATAACAACTTCAAAGTAAATACTATGAATTTAAGGTACAATATTGAGACGTGCTATTTTTGTATTGGCGTTCGAGTTTGCGAGTTGTTTGTGTGTGTGTGTGTGTGTGTGTGTGTGTGTGCGACTGTTCGAATCGTGAGTTTACTTCCGCGTGAGATAAGAGGGAAGTAAACGAGAGTTTGTCATAGAATGAAAGGAAACAGAGAAGGAATACCCGACTTGTTATTTGTATCTACACAGATTTCGAAACTCTTTGTTCTCCAGAGCGCATGCTCGTAGAGCAGCGACCAATCCGCTTGAAGCCCAGAGACTATAAAGAATATAATAAAAGAGAACGCTACATTTAAAAAGACGAAAGGCCGCCTCGTAAGACTCCCATGTAAATTCATTAACCTTACAAGATTTAGTATATTATTTTTATAGAATTATATTCATAAATGCTCAGTTATTCTTGTTATATATTTTATATTATATTAATAATACAACTTTTTACAAGAGTATATATTTTATATTGTAAATTACGTATACGTTTCGACAGTATATAACCTATCATCATCAGATACAAATTAATAAATTTAAAATTTTTTTGAATTGATTGTTCAAAACAGCTGTTTTATATGTAGACTAAATTTAATGTCTTTATATGTGTATATAAAACATATTGTATAATTAATTGTAAAATATAATATAAATATTTATTATTTTATTAAATTAGTACTTTTCAAAGTATTGTAATTTTTTATATTGATCAGAGTTTGTTGTGGTGTAAATTTATTACTTGTTTTATGTTTAAATATTTCTAAATTTTCCCATAAGGTCATTTTTTGACCTTTGGAAATGTGTTTTAATAAAGTGATATTATTTAAATTTGGAATGTGTTTGTTTTTTATTGAGTGTGTAACTAAATTTGAAGTATATATATCTGGGTTTAAATATGAATTAGGTGTTGTATATATCTTTCTTTTAAATGTTTTTTAGTTTGGCCAACATAAAATTTGTTACAGTCTGGGCATTCTATTTTTGTATTTATAAAATAAAAAATATATTCTTGTAAAAAGTTGTATTATTAATATAATATTTTATAGAATTATAATATATTTTAATGTAACATCAAATCAGGTGTTTATGTTTGTGTTTTAACATAAACAAACATTACAACAATCGAAAATTTAATCGAAACGAAATCGATTATCTGTTAACTTATATTATAATCGTATCACAATTGATAATTCGTTAATTTACGTTGAAACCTCTGTGAAGATACACAATACTGTGTGAAATGTGCGTTTGGTTTTTATGTATACTAATAAAACTTCAAATATATACTCGCAGAAGAAATCTATTCTGATAATTCACATATAAAAACTGCAATAATCTAAAATTACCAGACTTATTGGAAAATATAAGATATTTGTGTAGGTAACATTGCGATTTAATGTTACACAATAGATTTTAGTAACTTTTATAGAGTATAACGAAGATTATGAGATTAATATTAATGTTTGTTTAATTACACATTAATAAAAAATTAAATTACGGAGAAGCGGACATAATTGCGGCAGTGAAGGCGCAAAGGTTGGGGAACGAGGTGAGAATCAGAAGTGATCGAGGCCCAAAAACGGTATTGAAAAGAAAGCCTGAGGGAGTAAGGAGAAGAGGACGTCCGAAGAGGAGATGTTGTGAAGATGTGGAAGGGGATTTGAGGGAGATACGAGTGGCAGGTTGGAGGAGTAAGGCTCTGGATAGAGAAGAATGAAGGAGAATCGTTGAGCAGGCCAGGGTTCTACAGGGACCGCAGTGACAGAGGAAGAAGAAGAAGAAGAAGAAGAAGAAGAAGAAGAAGAAGAAGAAAAAGGAGGAGGAGGAGGAGGAGGAGGAGGAGGAGGAGAAGAAGAAGAAGAAGAAGAAGAAGAAGAAGAAGAAGGAGGAGGAGGAGGAGGGGGAGGAGGAGGAGGAAGAGGAGGAGAAGCAGAAGAAGAAGAAGAAGAAGAAGAAGAAGAAGAAGAAGAAGAAGAAGAAGAAGAAGAAGAAGAAGAAGAAGAAGAAGAAGAAGAAAATTTTTAGTGAATTGAATATCTATTTGTTACCCCATGTATATGACTCCATTTAACAATATCATGTAGGTTAAGTCAAATATTAACCATGTAAAACCTTTTACAAAATATTGACCTTACGCTATTGATTAATTTTAAAATCTTTTTTAAAGAATACTAGCCCAAAATTATATATCAGTCCTGCCGATTTTGTGTAGTAGACCTAATTAATTATACTGTTTACCACTTTTAACAAATGTATTAATGAAAATAATTAATTTACTACCACTATTTCTTTAAATTTGCCACGGTAACGTTGTACAAAGTATGAGCATAACGAACAGAATTGGGTTGGAAATGTGGAGGGATTAAGGAGGAGACGACGTCCGAGGAGAAGTGGTGTGAAGATGTGGAAGGTGATTTGAGGGAGATGCGAGTGGCAGGTGTGAGAAGTAAGGCTTTGGATAGAGAAGAATCGCGGAGAGTCACTGAGCAGGCTAGGGTTCTACAGGGACCATAGTGATAGAGGAGGAGGAGGAGAGAGAGAGAGAGAGAGAGTTAAATCAATAATGACAAAGAAATTACATTACTGTTGTTCATTACTTGTCACTCACGTTGGTATTAAGACATTATCTACACAAGGAGCGAATTTAAACAAATAATAATCAACAAATAAATAAATAACTCCCGAACGCTAAAAAAATTGTTTTTAAAGGTAAAGTGATTCCGTTTGTGAAAAAACGTTTCACTAGCGACTATTTTTAAGACGATAACTAAAAAGACTCGACTGTCCGAATAGTAATATAGGCTACAGCCACAATATTAAAATCCACTCTGACTGGCCTATCGGCACTACGCCATCGTCTGGATACCAACCACAAGAAAATATGCAACGTCACAACTTGTCTCGGTCGAGTTATTACATATTACTCTGGCTTCATGTGAAATCCGTCGTCAGCCAAACTTCCACATTCACAATTTGTGACCACAGATGATGAAGTAAATACACTGACGACATGTTAAGAGCATGGAAATCCAGAGTGACTTCGGGAATACAGCTTAAGAAATATATTTGTATGGGTTCCTTGCTATATGCGGATGACATAGTGAAAATGAGGATCGTTTACAAAGAGCTATGTTTCAATTACAAGAAGTGGCAAGAGAGTACTCACTGATAATTTCATTAAGAAAGGCCAAAACCATGGCCTTTAAAGGTTTTGGAGGAAGAGTAAGATAGTTATAAACAACACCACTTTAGAACAAGTGAGCCGTTTCAAATATCTCGGCTGTGCAGTAAGCTATGAATCTGAATATAATATTTGAGAGAAGATAAATAAATTTAGGAATATTTGTGGTACGATTCATAGAAATCTTAAAAATAAAGCAAGACACAGCACAAGCATTAAATTTTATAAGATAATTGCAATACTCACGTTGATTTATGGGAGTGAGGCGTGGGTCATGACAAAAAAGGAAAGCGGCAATATTCAGAGTGCTGAAATGCAGTTTCTTCGAAATACTTTAAATTATACATCGCACAATGGAATAAGGAATGAAGATATCAGAACAGAGTTCGAAGTAAAGGACATAAGTGAATTTATTTCAATTTATAGAAGACAATGGTAGGATCATCTGCAAAGGATGGCAGAGGATCGTTGGCGAAAGCAGGACTGAAGTATAAAGCCATTGGTAGAAGAGACGTGGGTCGTCCGAGGATCAGATGGGTGCCGGAACAGGTTTATATAACATAATGCTTGAGGAGGAGAAGAAGAAGAAGATAATGTTTTATAATATTATGAGTATACTCGATAGGATTGTCCAACATCTGCTAAAATGGTTGGAACATCTTAACCCAATGGATGACTGCCGCATCCCCAAACAACTATGGAGTTATAAGCCGAAAGGACGGAGAGGTGTGAGGCGTTGGAGTGACCAGCTGTCTGCTTGGAATCGAAACAAACCATTTTTGGTTTAATCCTTGGTGAAGATGATGAGAATCCTTTTCATATGACATCATCCTAATGGAAACAATGCGCACATTAAGAATTATTAAAATATTTAGCGTTTTAAGTAAAAATTATTTAAATATTTATATTCTTACAGAATCTTTATTCTGTCACTTTTGTCTCTGTATTTGTATCACCTTTTTATTTAAAAAAGAAAATCATTTTATCGTCACCTGATGCTGTCGATCACTGTATCATGGTGTGTATCACTACGGTGGTACTCCTGAAGGTTACGAGCGCGCGTGCGTGTGGTCCAGTCTCGTCAGACGCGACGTCTCGACAACACGCACTACCGACCCGCAAAAAGGGAAGCGTTCGTCCATTGAGGATCTGATTCTAAGTGATAGCGAATAGACTACTAGACTCTGGTCATATTATGGCCTCCATAGAAGAAGAAGAAGAAGAAGAAGAAGAAGAAGAAGAAGAAGAAGAAGAAGAAGAAGAAGAAGAAGAAGAAGAAGGAGAAGAAGATGATGTTGATGATGATGAAAGCATAAATGCTGAAACCGTTAATCGCAGTGGACTTTCTTGTAATGGGTGAACGTCACTAAATTCTGACAATTTGGAATTAAAGTTTGAGCATTTCATGAACATTATAACGCTACGCCGTTCCGATTAGGCAGCATACGCTTGTTGTGTACTGCGATACATGATTTATAACACTATGGTTGCCGCCCAGCGCCTTCCGTGACGCTGCCCGTTATTCTCCCGATCGCGTCTGGAACTCTCTCGCAAATTTTGGTTGCCTGGCCTGCCCAACCAGTTGAGTTTGGAATTTCGGCGAAATAGATTGTGCAATCACCAAAGTGCGGTGATTAGTGACAAGTATCACAAAAAATGAAAAGAAAAATAATGATTCAAGAGGCGAACGTCAGATCATTTTGAAGTAACAATAAACAGTTTAAAATACTGGAGCATTTATTGAGTAACAACAGTGTAAGATTTAATATCAAACCAACTAAGACACTGAAAGGGAATAAACAGAATTCACACAATTTGTGAAACAATTAAAAGCACGTCTCAGGAAAAAAGAAAGGAAAGTCCGATTAAATTGTATTACTCTTTCATACAATGTCGTTATTTTATCTTACTGACATTCTGACAGATTACAATCAAACAATTTCCTTATCCAAAACAAAAGTTATGGCTTTTTCTGATGAAAGTCATGTTAGAACAAAGATTGTCATACAGAACTCCCCAATAGAACAGGTGCCAGATTTCAAGTATCTAGGGTGTAGCATTACAGACCAAGATGATAAGGAGGTTGAAAGCAAAATTTGTGTCTTCCAGTCGCTTTGTGGATGTATCATTAAACACTTAAAGAAGAAAACAAAGGAAGAGACGCAATTGAAGTAATATAATGACATGGCCATACCTCAACTACTGTATGGTTGTAGGACTTAGATTAGAAAGGCCAAGGATATATCTAGATACAAGGAGCGGAAATGAGGTTCTTGGGGACTGCGAATGGTTGTACCAAGACAGATATTGTCAGTAATGATCATATTAGAATGGAACTAGCACAGCTGAAAGGTTAAATGAGAAAATCTCCCGGTACAAAACGGAGTGGCGGTTTCACGTAGACAGAATGGATCCAACTAGATTTTCAAGAAGAGCCCTTGACTATCATCCAAGGGAGAAGAGAAACGTGAGAAGACCCCGTAAGCGATGGTTGGTTGACTTCCATTGAGATTGGAACAGGCTACTAGCCTAATCCCTGAAGGATGACGACGACGACGACTCTTTGATATGGGTCCGTAAAGTGGTTTCTATTTAAGAAAGTTTGTCGTATACAAGGTGCAGAAGTGAAGCTCTTGAGTCACGCAAAAATTGTAGAAGAAAACGACAGAATTAGGAACGGCATAATGAGAGCTAAAGTTTAAATACTTTCTACGATTCCAAGATCTGAACAATTAAACTGGAATAAGCTAGATTGAACATGTAGAGAGAACTGAATAGAACGAGTTAACGTAACAAAAAATAAATTTTGCGGAAAAAAGTGGTACGATATTACGGAACGTTGTGATACATTGGAGAACGTTGTTCTACTCTTTTCTCGGCTATTCCCGCAGCTGTAATGCGTACGTGACGCTTGACATGCGAGGCAGTATTACGTAATGCGGAACGTCTCGTGCGTTCGATGGTGTCGTTCTAGAAACTTCTTGACTAGCCCTGCCGGTGTGTGTTTCTGCTATGGCCATGCTGAAGTATTCTCTAGAATTTTCACGTGTTTGTTAAAGACGCATATTATGGAACCCTGCAGACTAGAAATAGCCCATACCTGCCGCTTACAGTTCAGTGTTATGTCGGGCGATTTACACAGAGCGGTTCGATGTATTGTTGCGAAGTGTTATGTGTTTTATAATTGTGCGGGACAATTGTAATACAATTGTGTTTTATATTAGTTGGAATTTTTATTGCGTGTGTACAATTTTTATTTGATTTGTCGTAAGAGACTATCTTGTTGATTACAAACTGTTTATTTGTGATAATTAATTCTGGTGATTAGTGACTTAATTGGTGTATTGTATTTTGTTTTACACTGTACCATACACTGTAATCAGTCGACCGTCATAACAATATATTAGAAACGAACGTAAAGGAGAATGAGATGTTAGGATGACCGCTTACGAAATTGGCTAACACAGCTATTGAACGAAAAACGAAAATTATAAGAAAAACTTAAGCAACACAATTTTGAATAGCTGACTTTAATTGTAATAAGACATTGAAACAAACAATATTTCGGTCCATCGAATAAAAACCAAAATACTCGGTTTGCACACACATCGATGTTTGCGAAATCTTTTCGCCAAAATGTCGTCAAATATAAAAAATATATTAAACTTAGTCTGACGGTATTTAAAATTAAATTATCCGAAATATACTTGTTGGAAATTTTTATTCCAAGTCTTTACAAATAGGCCTATTAGAATTGAACGCGCGTTTATAAAGCTGTAACGTGTCAGAGATGAAGACATTTATGTAATAAAACATCTTAATACCTGTGTCCGTAAAAACTCATAAAACGGGTTGTTAACATCTCTCAGAACTCATTACGAGAAATATTTATGTTCGGTTTATAGGTGGTACATGTTTCGTGTGGAGCGTTCCAGTGCTGGTCCTGTCGTCACACTAAGCTAACTACCGTGTCACATCGCTTTGTTATTTAGGCTTACTCGTGTTTAAATTTATATTTATATTAATCTCTTTCAAAGCCTTCGGTTATTGATTATTTACAGTCAAAATATTACTGTTACATGAAATTCAGATCAACCGTCATGATTTAATCGTCTACACCAGTGGTTCTCAACAATTTTCACACAACAATAGGTTAGTTTCTCTAATGGTTGAATGGGTTATTGGGAAACCAAGTTTATCCCGAGCTTCTCCCCTAATATTTTGCAAACTCTATGACAGGTGCCCGAAGGATTATTGCTCGAAGGATATAATATCAAAATAAATAGGATTAAAAACAAAGTTATGATTTGTGGAAGAAAAGAAAATTTGAAGCTAAACAGTGCAATGAGAGTAGAAATCCTTCAAGACGTGCGCGAATTTACATACTTGGGCAGTAAAATTACAAAGGATGGCTGAAATAAAAGCGATATTATTGGCAGGATAAAACAGGATACGGTTGCTTTTAACAAACAAAGGAGAATACTAACAACAAGTAACATGTTGGAAACGTTTCCTAATGAGTTTTAAGTGGAGCATTGTCACGTACGGTTGCGAGTCGTGGACAATAGGTATGAAGAGAAAAAGGAAACTTGACAGATTTGAGATATGGTGTCATCGCAAGATGCTAAAAACAAAATGGTTTGACAAAATTACAAATGAAGAGGTGCTGAAGTGAGTAGGCAATGAGAGGTGTTTGTTGAAAAGCATAATTAGAAGAAGGTTAGAACTTATTGGACATACACTGCGGCATGAAGGACTACTAAAATTGGAGATGGAACGAACAATAGAAGGTAAAGGATATAAGGGAAGACGAAGACTGCAGTGTATAAAGCAAATTATGGAGGATGTAAATTGTGGAATTTATGAGGAAATGAAGAGGAAAGCACAAGATCGGTCACAATGGAAGACTGCTGCAAGCTAATCTTAGGATTGAAGACATCAGAAGAAGATGACAAGTGCTCAAGATTAAGTGACTTCTGTAATTTCCAAATGAGTTGTTTAGTAAATATAATTAATTCACTACCGACTCGGAACACAAAGTTTTTTATGGGTAAAAACGTAAAAGTTTACCTTATAGCCTGAACCGGTTTTCGCTTTTAAAAAGCTTCTTCAGAGGCTGCCGTTGGGAGCACTGTCCGTCTTGTTGTTGGCGACTGTGTCGACTTTTGAAAGATCGATGTTGTGTGTGTGGGGTGTGATATGTTCGAATAATGCGTGTGATTTGATTGTGTCTGTTCGTTTAGGATGTCGTTTTTATGTGTTTTCGAGTGTTTGTATATTTCCAGTTGTTCTAGAGTGTCTAGTTTTCGGCCTTTTGTGTGTACGTGTAGAATGTCCACGTTATTGTCGATGTTTGTGTATGTGTGGTTTGCTTCAATGAGGTGGTTTGCAAAGGTGGATTCTGTAGTGGAGTGTAGTGCCTTTGTGTGTTCAATGTATCTTTGTTTGAAGCAACGTCCTGTCTGGCCTATGTAGAATTTGTTGCAATCTGAGCAATTTAGTTTGTAAACACCAAGTAGATCGAATTTGTTTTGTGCTTTGTGTGTGTGTTTTGATAGTGTGTGTTCTGTTTTGTTAGTAGTATTGTATGCGATTCTGTATTCTGCTTTTTTGAATTTGTGGGCTATTTTTTCAGTTTGGTTGTTGATGTATGTTAGTGTTATGAATTTGTTGTTGTTTTCTGTCTTTATCTGTTGTTTGTTTTGTGTTTTGTGTAGGAGTTTATTGACTATTGTTCTGTTGTATCCGTTGGATTCTGCTAGATATTTTAGCGTGTTTAGTTCGTCTTTGTAGTCTTTCTCATCTAGTGGGATGTTATTAAGTCTACGTATCATAGTTCTGAAGGCAGCTAGTTTGTGTTGTATTGGGTGATTGGAGGAGTTGTGTATTAGTGTGTCAGTTGTAGTCGGGTTTCTGTATATACTGAATTTGTGCCTGTGTTCAAATTTTGTGATGGAGAGGTCTAATAAGTTTATGTTATTGTTGTGTTCATATTCGACAGTAAAGGTTATGTTTTTGTGTATTTTGTTTCCCCTGTATAGTATTAGAATGTCTGTTATTAATTATATTTAGTTAAGTAACGAACACGTCATGAACAACGAAATCCAAGAGTTGTTTAGGTTTGAATGTTTCCATTAGTCTTGTTGTTGTGTTTGGGATTATGTCTGTGGCGGAAATTACGACCAAGATCACTGTTACTTTGTTGTTCCACATCTACATTTTAGTTTCCACAGGTAAATTTTTTTTTTTTTTTTTTTTTTTTTTTTTTTGAGCGATATTGGTCCTATTACAGTAAACGGTACTAAGACAATAAAAATATGCCTTATTGAAACATTGTTTACATGATATTTATTGACTGAATTGATTTTCCTATATTGCATATTTCAAACATATACGCAAATTCTGTGTAATAAACCTGTTTGTATATTTAAAAAATAGCTATTACTATATTAGCACCCACAGCTGAAACAATAATAAAACAGCCTAAAATTTAAGAGATTAACATAATTCCTTGTCGAATTTTTCGACCATCTGGGGGCGGAGTCCGGTCCTTTTGTCCCACCCCGTAAGTCCCTGAGTGGAACTGTTTGACGGTATTCTGTGCTGCACGAAAGAAGCCTGGGGGAGACCTTTTGTATCGTCAAAGGTCTGAAGAATGAAAGCAAAGAGGAGATGGTAGCGGCTGAATTCGCGACTCCAACTTGACATAAAGGGAAAGTGGTGCCGAGGTGGTTAGCCTGAAGAGAAATTTGGGTTTTTAGTACATGGATGTCCAGAAACACCAGAAACATTGCGTCTTTATGTGCTACATATTTTATTTTTCCCCTTCACAAAAAAAAATTCTTATTCTTATTGATGTAACTACCGTTTGTCCGAAAGAATACCGCTAACCACTAATCACTGTTCTTCACGACGTTATAATGTACGGAAAGTGACGGTGGGTACTCACTTTTTGTATTGTATCCTCGAATTTCTAGTGGCGTTGATGAGGGCTCCGTCTTTAAGCCAATGTATCGCTGGCAGAGGGTTGCCCTTACATCTGCAGACCAGTCGCAGTTTGTCTTTGACCTTGACGCTAACGTCTCGCAGGCCCCACACTCCAATTGGACGCACTGTAACATGCAAACAAAACACCTGATAATTTCACACATCACATATGTATTTGCTTCATTATTAACTTAAAATTAAGTATGGTTGGTGAAAAGGAAATATAATAAAGTATAATTACTATATATAAGTTAGTTTTAAAACATAGTGTTACTAGTAATCAGAATTTTTAATTTCATGATTTAATTTGACGTCTTTTTACATCAAAAAGGCAACAAATTGACTTCAGTTTATATTAAGTGGATGTTGATTATACAGGAATCGTATTTAGAGGAATAACCTCCTTGTTATACATGAACGATTTTAGGCTCAACGTGAATCGAAGTTTGTTCCTCGATTAAGGTTTCCACGGTCAGCGTCAATGTTGTTAGAATGAGCGTCAGTCGGGCTGTCTGGCTGTGGTCTCGTGTCGGTAAAAGCAGACGTTTGGCTTTACCGATATGAGACCACAGCTCGGCTAACTGCCGTTACAGCGACATAACTCGTTCTTGGAAACGTCTGGCTTTACCGATATGAGACCACAGCTCGGCTAACTGCCGTTACAGCGACATAACTCGTTCTAACAGGTTGTAAGATATTTGGCCACCTATAGTTAAAAACTGTCTCTAAAATGACAGGTACGAAATGCAAAACTCGTGTAAGGTTGACAATTAATTCCTCAAATAGTAAAAATCAAGATTAAAATTCTACTTTGATAAGCAACTAAGTGGTTTACATACCAATTAGTTGCTTGGTATATAACCAAGACAACGAGGTCGTCGAAAAATATACGAAAAAAGAGGAAAGAAGAAACACCAGAATTAAAAAATTGTATAATAGTAAGTAATAAATTCCTCTTTGTCTAATATTATTTATCATCAATTACTTATCAATATCCCAGAGCGACTGTACAGCCCGGGAGCTGCGGACGATGCCATACATTCTTCGTCTTTGACAGATGGAAACAAGATAGAAGATCGTTGCAAGATGATATTAGGCAGGAGATCTCTCCGGATAACATAGTCGAAGCGATGATTAAAGGGGAGGACACCTGTAAGCTTGTGCACGCTTCGCAGAAGAGATTCTGCGGGCGAAAAAGATAGATTTGGAAAATACAGTATAGAAGAATAAGAAATCAGATATGAGCCTTAGGTCTGAAGAACAATAGGCTTAGACCGAAGTAGCGTGTCAAACAGTTCCAGGTTAGTGTCCTAGAAGAAGTAAGGAAGGCGATTTTTTTTTAGTGAGTCTCGGGTGTAAAATACTGAAACCCACAGACCCTGAAAGCGTGGACCCTTCCGGACACTTGTACAGGAAAATTTTCCACCTGCCCTCGAAAAAGTTTATCAATATGAAGAAATTAATTATATTATGCATTGTATCTTTTTGGAAGAATGAAACAATATAAATTGAGTAAATACATAGGCGAAGTATTAAAACTAAAAGTACATCAACATATATATATATATATATAAAATCCGTAAAATATATGTAATGAAAAAAGTAGCGGCTTGATACAAAAAAATAGGCACAAACTGCAAAACTAATATAATAAGTTTCCATCTTTCCGTTTCAGATATGAAAAATTTAATTTACGCTTTAAATTGCACTTGGTTTGTTTACATTTTATCATTTTTATGTATGACGCGCAACTTTTTGGAGCCAATTATTGTTTCTACAAAGGTTTTCTTAGTACTTATGTTTTAAATTATCTCTGTATTTAAACTGTTAGAGGATACAACAAGTAAACAAGTGTTTTACGCAGAAGCAAGGTCTTTGTGAAGCTTACCGGGAAACTAAATGTTTAATGAAATCTGAATTCATTTCGTAATTTAAATTTATTTCAGAACGCTAAAACTGAATGAACGTGGGCAGCACTCGAGTCACGTGTGTCAGCTTTCACTCGCAATTTTAAAAGTCTCTTTGAAGAGAAAATAAACGGACGAATAGAATAAACATACACGTGATAGCTTTGTAAAATAAGAAAAATAGGAATGTGTGATAGTAAAGACGGAGTTGTTTGTGACTCCAGAATCTTTGACATATACTTGACCTTTGCCTCGCTTAGGCTATATTAAAACACGCAAAACAAGCAGATAAAACTGTTGCTTTTATTTTTATTAAACAAGACCTAATTTAATTTATAAACTTCAATTATCATCAAGTTTACATTTGTATAGTCATTTAAATTTTATGTTATAGTTAAAATTTATTTTAGAAATAAATTAAATTACAATAGAACAGGCTTTATTTTAATTAATGTTTGTATATAAGTCACCGTCTACACCACACCATGATATCATTATCGTCGTCTCCGCTTCATTTGATAGGCACCTCGCCTGTTACAATTCCTAATTTCTCCTCAGTCTACCAATGTTTCTTCTACATTTTACTACATTATAATTTCTATTTTATTTTACTCCATGTGTGTTTCTAATTGAAGTCATAAGTTACCAGTGTGTTTTGCAGCCCTATGATCGCCAACATAGGCCTAAATACATGAGACAGGCACACATTTAGGTTCTGGATACAACGCTTAAATGGAAGCAGCATGTAAAAAAAAAAAAGAAGGAGGAGCTCAACATAAAATACAGAAAAAATGTACTGGCTGTTAGGCAGAAACTCGCAACTAAACAGTTGAAAACAAATTGCTGTTGTACAAACAAGTTCTGAAACCTGTGTGGACTTACGGAATTCAGCTGTGGGGCTGTACAAAGAAAACAAACTTAGAAAAGATACAACCTTTCAGAAAAAAGTACACAGAACCATAGTGAATTCCCCTTGGTATATAAGGAACGACAACCTATGTAGAGACAGCGAAATAATAACTAAATATGCAGACAAACATGATCAGAGGATTCAAATCCACGATAATCCAATAATGCGACACGTGGTGGAAGAAGTTCCACACGTCCTGAGGCGACTCAAAAGACGGAAGCCACATGATCTGGTATCGCAATAGAAAGCAATTAATAGCCATAGATCCATAAAACTCTACGCGAGGGAAAGACAGAATAATTTTTGGATTAGCCACTGGGATTCACCCCATCACACACGTGAAGGAAACATGAAAGACAAGCTACTGGACGAATTTGCTCAGTTGTAGCATTAAGGGAGGTGTTTTTAGTGGGTTAGAGTCCCGCACTACTAGGTAGCCTACTGCGGGGTTCCTAGTGTCCATAGATTTTCACCTACCCTTGTGAAATCGAAACAAAAATATTATTATTATGTTATAGTGAAAATTTATTTTAGAAATAAATTAAATTACGGTAGTACAGGCTTTATTGTAATTAATTTTTGTATATATTAAGTCACCATCTCCACCACACCATCGTCGTCGTCTCCGCTTCATTTGATAGACACCTCGCCTGTTACAATTCCTAATTTCTCCTCAATCTACCGACGTTTTTTCTACATTTTATCATCATCATCACCACTCCAAGGACTAGGCCTTAGACCTGTTTCGGAACCCATCTCCTTCTCGGTCTACCGACATCTCTCTTCCCAGTATGGTGATAACCCAAGGCAGCCACAGGTAGACGGATATCAGGCATGAGATTTAAGTGTTCGCCACACCATCTCCTTCTGAGGTCTTCAGTCTTCTGGTGCAATGATACAATGCTTAATTCTCGTCTAATATTCTCGTTTCTTTTTCGATCCAAGAGAGAACAACCTTGCCTCAATCTTAGAAATTTCATTTCGGCTGCCTGAATCATCTGTACGTCCCTTTTACCAAGAGTTCCCATGTGTCACTAGCATACAGGAATGTGGGGACAGCCACAGTTTTGTAATGTTTCATTCGGGTATGCTTCCGTGTTTTCCTTTTCAGGTGCATATGAATCGTTCTACAGATGCGTCTATATTTCGTTAGCTTAGTATCCCAATCAATATCAGTTCCATATGAGATATTACAACCTAGGTAATTAAAATGACTAACCTGATCCAAAATCTGATTATTGACGACTATCTTACTTGTTATAGGATACTTGCCCTTAAATGCCATCGTTTTAGATTTTGTAGCAGATATCTGTAGCCCGTAGTCTTGTATGATTCTATTGAACGTAAATATCGCCCCCTGTAACTGGTCTTCTGTTTTCTATATCATTACCTTGTCATCTGCATAAAGCAGTGAATTGACATAAATATTTCGCTGAAGTGATATTCCCGAGTCAACTTTAGCTGTCCATCGCCGAAATATGTCGTCCGTGTAGATATTGAAAAGGTTTTCGTTTAGTTATTCGTTTATTGCTTTAGGGAATAACGTTTTCGATACTGTAAACAAAACTTTAACGTTTCAGCAGGGTGTGGGAGAGAGACACGCCCCCACTGGATCTGCCACTGGCCGAATGCCACTTGTCGAAACTGCGTTAAGAATCGATTTGTTTGCTTTGTGAGCGAGAAGACGGTTTACGCAATTTCACCGTCGTGACAATGCTGAGGTTTTGGCAGTCCTACTAAGCCGGCGCCATCGTCATCATCTCACGTTACGCTCCTTGCTCACGTGCTTCTTCTTCTCCACCCATTTGTGTTCACACACACAAACAAACAAACACACACACACACACACACACACACACACAATATGATTTAGCTTATACGTCACGCTAAACTGTATCATTATACACAGGTGTAAAAATAAATTTTTGCACTTGAATGTGTTTACTGGTGAAGAAAGGTTTGTTTGTGTGCTTGTCCGGGCCTGGTGTTGAGAGATGATGAATGAGTGGGTACAGGTTTGTGTTCATAAAATTATATTTATCTACATCGTCGGGCGATCTTGTAAATGGTAGCTGCTGTCTTGTAACCAGTCTGTCATGAATTTGATTCTCTCAACTCTTTGGGCCCGTAAGTACCCCGACAACTCGATCTGTGTGTGGCACACGCGAGCTCGAAACTGAAAATTTCATAATATAAGCCCCTTCACATAAGCATGCATTTACATATAAATAATCATCGTACTAAGAACTTAACACTTATAATTAAAACCTCGTATTGATATGTAGCAAAAAAAATTTTACTTCATCTTTAGTGAGTGACAAACATTACGAAATCACTGACTATTAACAATTCAACTAACGATTTAAATTTCGGTAATATAATATCGTATTGTGGTACGGATCATAGAAATCATAGAAATAAAACAAGATACAGCACAAGGATTAAATTTTATAAGACAATTGCAATACAAACATTGATTTATTCGAGTGAGGCGTAGGTCATGACAATAAAGAAAAGCGGCAAGATTCAGAGTGCTGAAATGCAGTTTCTTCGAAATACTTTAAATTATACACTGCAAGATAGAATAAGGAATGAAGATATCTCAGCAGAACTCGAAATAAAGGACATAAATGAAATTATTTCAATTTATAGAAGACAAATGGTGGGATCATCTGCAAAGGATGACAGAGGATCGATTGCCGAAAGCGGCACTGCCTATAAAGCCATTGGTAGAAGAGACGTGGGTCTCTGAGGATGAGATGGGTGCCGGAACAGGTGTATATAATCTAATCCTTGAAGAGGAGAAGAAGAAGAAGACGATGGTGGAAGAGAATGCAGAAGATTTCGTTGAAGGATAGCATGAGCAGTGGCGACGTATTTGAGAGAGGATACTCGAGGAAGAAAAAATTGTGAGGTAACCTCGACGCAGAGAACTCTCGATTGTCTGGGAATTCATGTCCAGTGTTTATTGGACGTGTGGCCAAATTAGATTTATATATTTCTGGTTTTTTGTATGCGTTTCGGTGTTCAAAATAACGTTTTCTCAGCTGTTTTTTTGTTTATCATTTGTAAACACTGGACATGAATTCCCAGACATAACCAACATGACACTAATAAAACACAAACCACACAAAGGCACCATAATGAACATTTGGGAAAATTTGCAAATTTACAAACATAAAACACAAAACAAACTAATACCTGAACAAATACAAATTAATACAAAACACGACACAATTTTCAAAGCACTCAACATAGAAAGTACACAAAATACTAATATATACACCACAGTCATACACAATAATATCAATTTAAAGCACTAGATGCCAACAGGAAACCACAGCAACAAACAACCAACACAAGTAGCTCACAAGGCTCAAAATCAGGAAGGCTGAAGATGGGAACACAAGGCTTCCCGAAACTTGTTCCAAATAAGGAGAATATATCTTCAGGTAAAGTCTTTATAAATATTAAATATATTTTATACATCAAGAAACAGACTGTAGCAAAAAGTGTTTGAATATATATATATATAACATTTAATATTTATAATGAATTTACCTCAAGATATTTTTTTCCCTTATTAGGAACATGATATAACCAATTTGGTATATTATATTTATTTCTTTGTCAGTTTCTTGTTTGTTTAGGGGAATGGATTTTGTACATTGTGTACAAAAATGGATACAATAAAAATACTGTAAACAAAATAGAAAATAAAATCAAATATAAAATAAAAACTGAACAATTAAGTATTAATCATAATGAACAACACATAAATAATAACAGCAACAAAAAATGGGCCACATTCACATACATAAATAATAAAATGACAAAGCTAACAAAACTATTAAAAACACAGATATAAAAATAGCATACAAAACTAATAAAAATAATTTACAAAAACTAAATAGCCCACACAACAAAGATAATAAAGCAACTAACGGTATATACAAAATCGAATGCTAAGATTGCAATAAATGTTACATAGGACAAACAAAAAAACAGCTGAAAAAACGTTATTTTGAACACCTAAACGCATATATAAATCCAATTTAGCCACACATGCAATAAACACAGGACATGAATTCCCAGACATAACCAATGTGACACTAATAAAACATATACCACACAAAGGCACCATAATGAACATTTGGGAAAATTTACAAATATACAAACATAAAACACAAAACAAACTAATACCTGAACAAATACAAATCAATAGAAAACATGACACAATATTCAAAGCACTCAACATCGAAAATACACAAAAAACTAACACATACACCACAATCACACACAATAAAACCAATTTGAAGTACCAGAAGCCAACAGGAAGCCACAATAATAACAGTCAACCAACACATATGTACTTCATCAGACACAAAAACCGGAAGGCTGAGGATGGGTACAAGATGGTATCCGAAACATGTTCCTAATAAGGAAAAAAATATCTTGAGGTAAATTCATTATAAATATTAAATGTATTATATACATCAAGAAACGGACTGTATATATATATATATATATATATATATATCATTTTCTATATAAGTAACTCGATGTTTCTTGCAGTAATTATATAAATTTGCGATGTTTTCAATTTGTTTCTACTGCAAGTAGTATAATTTTGTATATTCTTTTTAACACCTGACGCACGTTTCACTGAAAAATATCAGTATCATCAGAGGTTTCTAAGTAAAATAAAATTCTTATAACAACAACAAAAAATGGGCCACATTCACATACATAAATAATAAAATGACAAAGCTAACAAAACTATTTAAAAACACAGATATAAAAATAGCATACAAAACTAATTTTATTTTACATAGAAACCTCTGATGATACTGATATTTTTCAGTGAAACGTGCGTCAGGTGTTAAAAAGAATATACAAAATTATACTACTTGCAGAAGAAACAAATTGAAAACATCACAAAATTATATATATATATATATTTTATATATATATAATATAAGATACTATATGATATATTATATTATATAGGTTATATTACACACACGTGTATATGTATGCGCGCGAGAGGGTGTGCGTATGTAAATAATAAATTATCCTTAGTTTAATAGACACCGCCAATCAATGGAAAATTTTGCGAGGTGTGGTCATTAAGTATAGACACTTTTTTATAACATGAGTCTCAGTGTTTCAACACATTTTGTTGACCACCAATATTATACGTAGGTGACGATTGTATTATTGCTTGAGAAAAGTTTTTTGTTCAGTGCTGTCGTAACAGTGCTGTATATACATATAGGACAGACGTCCTTACGTGTGTACATCGAATTTATACGTTGTATAAATGTCCTTTTTTATTGCTGTTGTTTTAACAGCCCTCCCACACACAAATATACATAATTTCTGCTTGTAAACTGTAAGTTTTATTAAAAATGTTAAAAATCTATAACTGAGGACAGTAAATTTATTATTAGGCCAATTATTAATATTATTGTTATTGGAGAAAGGTGCAAAGCCCAGCATGCCAATACGGACAATCTCCCCATGGGGATGCCTCGCACACATTTTTCAAGTGCTGCAGATTCGCAAGACAGCGGATGGTACTGGAAATGGAGCTCGGGGACTTCACGCCCGATAGGGTAGTTGTGCTTCGTGGTAAGGCGGAATGGGACCGCATGAATGCATTTATTCATGCGAGTCCTTCTAAAAAAAATTACAGGCTCAAATTGCACCCAAGGGGCAGTAGAAGATGAGGAACAACTAGAAGGTGCCCGATAATGGCGCAATAGGCTCCATCCTGAAGTAATACGCTAAGTGATATTGATATAAATGCCTGAATTAGAGGTGGGTTTTTTAGTGGGTGAGAAAGTCCCACGATCCAGAGGAAGCACGGCCTCCTCTGATGGTCCATAAAGCATTTTAGCCCATCTATAAAAATAATAATAATTATTATTATAACATTATCTAAAGATAATTAATATAAAACACCTTTGTTACAATAAAGACAGTTGTTAGCTTAAGTTGGAGTTCCAGACATACGCTACAGATAAAAAAATATTAAACACTTGGCATTGTTCTACAGATAATTTTTATTTTCCTGACAATTGTTTCACCAGTTACGACAGCGTCAGAGGTTAGATTTGAACTGACAGAATTTAGGCGGGGGAGGGTTGGAGGTGGTGTACGACCAAGGATGCAGTGGAAAGTCCCATGTAAGAGGTTCGACAATGGCGCGTGTCCTACTGCTGTTAACAAAAAGTACCGTTACTGGCTAATTACGAATCGTATACAATACACTTTTGTGTGATGACAATTACAAGTCAACAACTACTATTACAACTTACAAGTTAAACTAATGCAAGTCTAAATATACAGGGTGATTCACGAAGAAACGGAAATACTTCGGGAGACGAATCTACATCGAAAAATAAGAAAAAAAGTTCATATAAACGTAGGTCAGGAAATGCTTCGTTAGCGAGTTACGGCTAGCGAAAGATTCCGCCCGGGTTTCGGTTCCCCCCGGGTAAATGAAGACTTTCTGAAATTCTGGGAAGGGGCGGATTCTGCTGTTTCTTATGGTTTTTGACCTGAAAAATCGAATAAAACAGGTCGCAGAACTGTATCTCCCGTAAGTTTCATGGTATCCGACGTAAAACAGAAAAATCTTTGCCTAAAAACAAATTTTGGGGGAAACAATTGGAATTTTTTGTTGATTTTTATTGACTTTATTTACACTATTTTTCTCAGAATTAAATTCTTTACAAGTTTTGTTTTTAACTTTTATGAATTTATTAGTCATTTAACAAAGTTATTGTACTTCAAACCTAAGGTTAGAATAATATATACATAATTTAACCTTCCCCGCCTAACATACATTTCGAATCTGTCATTTCAAATCTAACCTCTGAAGCTGCTGTAACTAGTGAAATAATTTTCAGGAAAATAAAAAGTATCTGCAAAACTTTACCAAATGTTTATTTATTTAATTCAAGTATTAATTTTCTATCTGTAGCGTAAATCTTGAACTCCAACTTACGGTAACAATTGTCTCTATTTGTTACAAAGGCCTTATATAATAATTGTCAAAATTTATAAAATTTATAAATTTTATAAAATTTTATTCAATTCAAGTTTTAATAAAATGTTCTACCAAGCGCCGAGCGACCGTTCGACCAGTGTAAGATACAAAATTAGTTCCTAGTTCGACCCGACTAACGTGTATTCGGGCGTCGTAAAATACACAACAGGGTAGGTGATCGTCACCAAGGCCGGTTTGCATAACACGCGAGCGTACAATTGCGTAATGCCTGTGTAGTAGGACGGACGGGCAAACTAATGAAGCAGGCCGTGGCTGAGGCTGTGTGACGAACATTTGGTAAAGTTCTTGACATTTGCGACGGTCAATTCACAAAGACCAGCTTTCATGCTCCGCTAAACGTGAAGCTTGTTTGTCAATATGCTGTGTCACCCACTAGCCCACATTTACAGACAGAGAAAACAAGTTGGAAAAAAAAAGGTTTTACAGCGAGGAGTTGACAACGCCGCCGCGCGAACGCCAGTGTAAAGCAGATTGATTTACGTGCGTCCCATTAATCAGCGAATTAATTAAAACAACCAATTTTTCTATCCAAACAACGATTATTTTAAAATCGTTCCAAGTAATCATTTAGCAGAACAAAGCAAAGGTACAGTCGTGGCCACTGCAAACTACGTTGGTAATACGTGCTACCGCTAAATTATTTAAGATTACAAGAAAACAACTTTGTGATAAATGTTTCTCATCTAGTAAAAAGTCAAATATAAGGTAATACTTGCAGTTATTTGTTGTAAATCCGTTATTAAAACTTTAAAATTTTCTGTATTTTATTCCATGATCTACTAATAACTCTGAAATAAAAGTCGACTTATCAAGTTGTGTTTATTATCAAGTTTAAATTCAGCAAAATATTCATGTGAATACGTTGCTTTATGCACGTGACAAGGTAGTGATACAGAAAACAGAAGACCAGTTACAGCGAGCGATATTTAAATTCAATACTATTGGCTACAGATCTCTGCTACAAAATCTAAAACGATGGCACTTCAGCGCAGGTATCCTATAAGAACTAATATAGTCGTTAATAATCAGATTTTGGATCAGGTTAGTCATTTTAGTTACCTGGGTTGTAATATCTCATTAATGGAATTGATATTGATTGGGATAGTAAGCTAACCAAATTTAGACGCATCTGAGGAACGATTCATAGGTACCTGAAAAATGAAACACGGAAGGATACCCGAATGAAATTTTATAAAACTGTGGGTGTCCCCACATTCTTGTACGCTAGTTAGAAATGGATTCTTGGTAAAAGGAACGGGCAGAGGATTTAGGCAGCCGAAATGAAATTTCTAAGAGGGACGCAAGGTTGTTCTCTCTTGGATCGGAGAAGAAACGAGGATATTAGACGCGATTTAAACATTGTATCATTGCACCAGAAGATTGAAGACCACAGAAGGAGATGGTGTGAACACTTGAATCGCATGCCTGATATCCGTCTACCTGTGGCTGCCTTGGGTTATCACCTACTGGGAAGAGAGATGTCGGTAGACCGAGGAGGAGGTGGGTTCCGGATCAGGTCTAAGGCCTAGTCCTCGAAGTGATGATGATGATGATCAACTACCAAAGAACTCCCTTACATACTCAAGGGACATGGGCATAGGCATAGTATATCTAGTAATGAATATTCACAGATTATTCCTTACATTATTAATTATTTTTTAATTTTGAATTAGTTTGCAGAATACGAGTACTTGTTTTGTTAGTTTTAATAAAAATTCGTCAAAAATAGATTTGATGATATTTGATGATAACGGACAGCGAGTGATTAAGTGAAATGTATTTAGACAAAAGTAATTAAATAAATGCTTGCATTTGGAAACATTTAATACGTTAAGACGTTTATTGATGATGATGAATACTTTTACGAAAGAAACGACAAAATGTAGGTAAAGAAATAACTTGGCATAATGTTCATGAAAAAATAATTGCAACAAACTCTAAGAGTCACATAAAGAACCAAGAGCACGTAATCGAGTGCGCGTGAGCACACCACACGAGCGCGCTTACACACACACATATACACACAAACTGAAAAAAGCTATAGAGAGAGTACGATTAGTTGATACATTATGACAAACAACAGCTCTGAGAGCATCATACGCATATTGTATTTAGACTGATAATGAGGCGTCCTGTATTGAAAAAGAGAATTTATCGGTTTCAAAGAATATCAACTAAATATTTCCAAAATAAAAACAAAATCACGACCTTTTTTTTTAAAAAATCGGTATGGAGAACCATACATGACTTCCATCTTCTAAGATTTATATTTAAAATCATTTACTTGAATTTGGTTCGATAATCTCTAAAAAAGAAAATATCCCCCACCTTGTAAATCCGAGTTTTATGTTTGACAAATTGAAATGAAATATTTTAATTGAAACTGCTTCTCTGTTGCCGATAACGTAGTACACATATAAAATATTATCCCCTCCCCTTCAACTATCATTTTCATTTATATAAAATTACCCCCTCCCCCTTCAACTACGCTTTTTATTTATATATATTTCATCTACCTTTCTACAATGGATTATTATGACCTTCTTTTCAGGATACTTTATGTATCAAAATTAAGTACGTTACTCTTGTTAAAACGTAAAACGTTGCAGGTAAACTACCCGCCTATGTTGCATGAAACTAAATAACCCCGACCTACTGAGAAAGAATGTTTGCACTGATAAAACAAAACAAATAAAATCGGTTAATACTATCGTTTTCTAAAAAAAAAAATACTTGAATAAAGATTTTTTTAACCAGAAATAATTTGAATTTTGTGAGTCTGACGCCATTATTTATTTAGTTTAACAACATGAGCGTACTTAAGGAGTTGAGAGAATTAGATTTAGGACTCAAAACATACTCTTTAAACAAACTCCGACATTCAGATATCAGAAGCTTACTACGGTAAACACAACTTACCGTAATCGGTTACAGAAATAAAAAACTAAATAACAGTAGGTTGGAACTTACTGCAAAAAAAAAAGAATTTCGACGAAACCGAAACATCGAAGCATGATAATGTTTTTAGGCTTTTGAAACGTATAATGTGCATAAACTGCAGACTCTCCTGTTCAGCGATGTTCGTACGGATTTCTGACCGACTCACGACTACAGACCGGACACGTTGTTGGAGATCGGATGACATTTGATGAGAACGGAGTATTCATCAAGAATTCATTTAATTCTTCACGATCCCTGTCTTCGCGTGTTCGTTGACACAGGCGTCGCACACGTTCAGTGGAAGTCATCACGACTAACACTGAACAATATACACTGATATGAATCTAGACTGTGGGGAATCGAAAGTGTGGAAAAATATAGTGTTAACATCACCTGGAGCGTTACATTTTTCGATGACGTTACACATTTTGCATCATGCATTTTGTGGAATGACCCCCAGCCTAAAAACATTATCACGTTAAAACGACTTCACGGATAAAACAAAACAAACTCATTCAGTTAATAATATTATTTCCTAACAAATCCTAAAATATGTATTTGTTAAGACAAAAAAAATATTTATTTTAGTACGTATGATGCCATTATTTAGTTCAACGTAAGCGTGCAAAAGGGCGTTGAAAGACTCAGGTTTAAAACAAGGAAGATACACTTAAAATAAACTCCGACATTCAGATACCAGAAGCGTTCTCACAGACTAAAAATATATGAGATAATTAGCAAAAATAAAAGAAAAAGAATTAAAAATATTAAGATGAAAGTAATTACAAATCAAGAAGAGGAAGAAGAAGAAGAAGAAGAAGAAGAACAAGAAGAAGAAGAAGAAGAAGAAGAAGAAGAAATAATGTAAAATACATTTTGTTTTAGAATGTAAAATGAAATACAAGCTGATAATATGAGTTTTATTTTCCGCACGATTTCCACAAGAGCATTTATTTTTAATAAATTTTAGTACAACTTGGATCCGTCATTTCATGAAGTAATGACGATAAATGAACGTAGTCATTTATTTTTAATAAATTTGAGTACAACTTGATCCGTTATTTCATGAAGTAATGACGATAAATGAACGTAGTCATTGCGGTCATCTTAATCAAACCGAAAAGTGAATGTATCTTTCAGATCAGTTGACTGCGAATTTTGCTTATTAACCTTTATTAACTTAAATTCAGCAAATGAATTTCATACGTAATTAAAAAAATCGGTATGGAGAACCACACATGACTTCCATGTTCTAATTAATTATAAAATTATTTTTAATATGTACACTCAGAAGGAAACTAAATATATCAGCATGCTTTTGGTGAAAACGCTGAGAAAGATAATCAAAATACGAATTGTACATAGTTGTTAATATTTTAAAAATAAAAAATTAATTTGATTAAATTATCTTTTATTTAAACTACGCGAATGAAAGCGCCGTAGAAAAAACTGACACAGAAACATACTGAGACACTTTTCGGAAAATTACTTTTCTTCATGTTTTGAGAGTAGTACAATCAGAATCAGCCCTTATCTCGAACACGATTTTTTTTTCGCGATCGCCATACTTCCATTTCCTTACAGCACATGGAAGTAAAAATGAATTACTCGTTATTGTCACTATTAAAAAAAATGGCTAGCATTATACAATGAAATGTACTTCAAGGTTGAAAAAAAAGGAATTATTGCTGTATTTTCTACGAGAGCTGAGAAAATAGGTCACAATTATTAGTAAAATTACGTTGCACACGAGATAGGGTTCCGTTAATATATTTTAAAACACGTTATTACCGCTTTTTGCCCGGCTACGAAGCGCGTGTGTCGCGAACCCTTTGCAGATCCTAAAGGAGACGCAGTCGTGTGTCTGGTCGTCTCGATTTTGGCGTAACTTCTTTGTCAACATTCCTTACATATTTCTCGTTGGCATAGACAATGTGGCTATGTTTGGTGGTGGACAAGTCCTGCTGCTGCTGATTAGGAATGCCCAAATGAAGACTCGGCATAGATGGCGGTTGCGTCCGTGCGTCGTCGTCGACAGGTGAATTTATTAATAGTCAATGTAAACGAAGGAGAGGAGTTGCTGCTGCATGCATTGCAGTGCATCTGTAATGTTACAAGCTCCAAACGGTACCACTCGTTGTGCGATGCGACCTTTAGTCGAGTACATTATTCATATAATGACTCCCAAACTGAGTTCCGAGAATAAATGTTTTTGTGTAGGTTAATTCAAACAATGTATTTAAGGTACGATAACCTATATGAAGTCGTTGCTGAATACTTATTATTGTTCTACAATTAAAATTGGAATTAGTAAATATAATTTTTGTTAATTATTTGCGCTTCTTCTGTAAAGACAAAATGTAAACAAACTGAGTACAATATTCCTTTGTAAGTAACTTGTTGAGTTTCCTCCAGGTCTCCCATGTAATATTTTCAAATAAATACAACTTCAAATAGGTTTATTTTCACCTGACGCACGTTTCACAAAAATTATTCTGTATCTTCAGAGATTTATTTGAATTGTAATTGAACGTTTCGTTTATAATATAGTTAACGAATAATCGATTTACTTTGATTCTATTTTCGATTGTTGTAATGTTTATGTAGTCAGCTATTTATTATATTTTAAATGTTTTATTTTAAATGATTAATTTTAAAATCTTTTTTAAAGAATCCTAGCCCAAAATTATATATATAAATCCTCCCGATTTTGCGTAGTAGACCTAATTATAATGTTTATCACTTTTAACAAATGTATTAATGAAAATAATTAATTTACTACCACTATTTCTTTTAATTTTCACTGTCATTTTGTATAAAGTCTGATCAAAACGAACAGAATTGGGTTGGAAATATAGTGTTATATAGTGAAGATAATTATTAATTATAGTGAAACTCTTTTACGAAGCATTCAATCATAAATTTTAGGTAGGTATAAATCGTTTATTACGAATCGTAATAACCGACCCTGTGATTTTTCATGTAAATAACTATTATGTGAGACGTATCAAAATAAGCTTCGAGGCGACTGCGGTATTGCCATGTCGCTTCACTCCCCCCCCCCCGTCTTTGCCTACGCATAACCAAGTATAACGTGCGACAACGCTGGAGGGCGAGGGGCAGGCAAGAGCTGTTACTATTGCGTAACCTCGAAGCTTATAATGCTAAGTCCCGTACTTATAGTAGCTTAGTACAAAAAATATTGGCTGTAGCCAACAGAAACTGCGAACGAAAACCAATCTTTAATTTGATACCGTACCCACATGAATATTTGCGATTTTTTCTAACTTTTCACCCACTTTTTGCGTTGACGTCCAAAAATTTTGAAATTTTCAAAAATAAACACTATATTCAGATCTTGATTAAGAATTCCATTTAACCCATGAATAAGCCTGCGATAAAATGCTCGTTATAACCAAGTCTCTAACGCGTACCTTCTCGTTAAAAGCGAATTTAATTATCATCATTACTGAGATACAAAACCAAACAAACCTCGTACTTTTGCTCGTTACGTTCGACTTCCCGTTATTCGCGAGTCCAACTGTATGCTTTTCGTATGCAAAATTTTATAGCAAAACATAAATATCGGTATGGAGAAACATACATGACTTCCATGTTCTAAGATTTATATTTAAAATCATTTTTGAAATGAAATATTTCCATATTTCTTTCTACTTCTTGCTTCAGCCTTGACCACAGTACTGTGGTCACTAACGTATACCACTTCACATTAGCGGACTCGATTTTCACTGATGATAGCAGTCAATGGCACTGCCGAAACGTCTGGTTTTGTAGAAAACATTAGAGTACGGCCAAACAGCCCGGGAAGGAATTTTAACAACAAACTACCTCTTTGTTGCCGACAACGTAGTACACATATAAAAAATTATCCCCTCCCTCTTCTACTACAATTTTCATTTATAGAAAATTACCCCCTCCCCGTTCAACTAGCCCCTTCATTTATAGATATTTCATCTACGTTTCTACAGTGGATTATTATTATCTTCTTATCAGGATACCGTACTTTATTTATCAAAATTAAGTACTTTACTCTTGTTAAAACAAAAACGTTTCCCCGTAACCGATCTTCACCAAACTCAACAGGCCTTGAGTCCCCTACAACTCAGGCGCATATGTAAAAATTATTTGATTCTGTTTGAATTTACATCAGTTATCGTTCGTCATAAAAAAATACTCTTGTTAAAACATAAAATGTTGCAGGTAAACTACCCCTTTCCCTTAACCGATCTTCACCAAGATCAACAGGCCTTGAGTCCTCTACAATTCAGAGCTGTATGCAAAACATTATTTGATTCTGTTTGAATTTGCGGCTGTTATCGTTCGCCATAGAAAAAAATTCCACACACACACACACACACACACACACACACACACACACACACACACACACACACACACACACACACACACACACACACACACACACACACACACACACACACACACACACACACACACACACACACACACACACACACACACACACACACACACACACACACACACACACACACACACACACACACACACACACACACACACACACACACACACACACACACACACACACACACACACACACACATTTCGAAAAATGACTTTTCTTCATGTTTTGAGGGTAGTACAATCAGAATCAGCCGTTATCTCGAACACGATTTTTTTCGCCATGACCATACTTCCATTTTCTTATGGAACATGGAAGTAAAAAAATGTAAAAAATCAGGAAAATGAGATATGTTTATAATTTTAGTATCGTTTGTAGTGTATAATGTGTCTACCTGCGTGCTCTATCTTTTACAGGTTCCGAGATAATGGGTCTCACATTTGATGAATTTAACACGGTAAGAGCAAAGCCGGTTACGAGTGCCCTTAATAAAACCGAACGTAAGAAGGGGGACCAAACGCAGTAGCTACTACATACTAGTTAATCGACCGTTGTGTTATGTCGTATTGACAGGTAATGACGGCCAATACGGTAATGATAATAACAGGCGTAGTAATATAGTAGTTATAGCCGGCGTGTCTCGTAGAAAAGAATACGATGTTAATTATAATGACGGCTGCGCGGCGCCCGGCGCTCAGCGTGCGAGTGTGCAGCACTATCTGGGTCAGTTAAACTGCACACACGAAGAACAGCGGCAGCAATCAAAACAACCGCGCGTCCAGCACACACACAGTAACTTCTCGGAAAGCCAGAGGCGGCCGCACTGTGCGAAATTACATAATTATGTAAATAAGCAATACTGTGTCTGCCCGGGCGCGGGCGCAACAAATGAAAGGGCTTAATTTTGTTTGGGTTATGCTGAAAAATTAAAAAAAAAAGAAACGGAACATAAGAAAAAGACCCAATGTTGTCGTAGAGACTTCGGGGAAATCGTGCTTCGTTCTTGATAAATACGTTTTAATAAGTCCAAGGATACTACACCGTTGAATTGTAACGTAATTGAGAATGTATTCACATATACAACTACTGTACATTTGATACCACGTGGTGAGAGGGACACGGTGTTGACAAGAAAACGGGCAAATTTGTGAAGATTTTCTCTTATGTAAAAACGTTAAGTGTATTAGGAAAATAGTGAGTTGTTAAAAAAAAACTATTTTTCTTGACAAGCATTCAACAAGCAATTTACAAAATTGCAGTCTAGCCATATAACCAATAAGAGATCTTCTTCTTCTTCTTCTTCTTCTTCTTCTTCTTCTTCTTCTTCTTAATAATAAGTGATTACCTGTATGCGGTCCGCCGTGTGACTTCTCAAACTTATTACGTTACGCGTTTCAAGGCGTATGCCTCATCATCAGACGTTTAAAAACGCGTAACGTAATAAGTTTGAGAAGTCACACGGCGGACCGCATACATTACATAAAAGTGACTTGGATACCATACGAAACATGAATGTTCTTCTTCTTCTTCCTTCTTCTTCTTCTTCTTCTTCTTCTTCTTCTTCTTCTTCTTCTTCTCCTCTTCAAGGATTAGGTTATATAAACCTGTTTCGGCACCCATAATCCTGGGACGACCCAGGTATCTTCTACCAATGGCTTTATAAGTTCAATGCCGCTTTCGGCAATCGATCCCCTGTCATCCTTTGCAGATGATCGCACCATTGTCTTCTGTAAATTGAAATAATTTCATTTATGTCTTTTACTTCGAGTTCTGTTCTGATATTTCTCATTCCTTATTCTATCTTGCAATGTATAATTTGAAGTGTTTCGAAGAAACTACATTTCAGCACTCTGAATCTTGCCGCTTGCCGCTTTCCCTTTTTTGTCATGACCCACGCCTCACTTGCATAAATCAACGTGGGTATTTGAATCGTCTCATAAATTTTAATCCTTGTGCTGTGTCTTGTTACATTTCTAAGATTTCTATGAATCGTACCACAAATATTCCTAAATATATTTATCTTCTCTCTTATATTATATTCAGATTCATAGCTCGACTGCACAGTCGAGATATTTGCAACGGCTCACTTGGTCTAAAGTGCTGTTGTTTATAACTATCATAGTCCTCACTGGATATTTACCTTTAAAGGCAATGGTTTTGGTCTTTCTTACTGAAATTACCAGTGAGTACTCTCTTGCCACTTCTTGTAATTGAAACATAGCTCTTTGTAAATCATCCTCATTTTCTTGAATAAGAATTTTGTCATGTGTCTTGAGACATAGTTCTTAAGAGGTTTTAATTTTCCCTGAACCACTGTTTACTTTACATCTACAACAGTCTCTCAGTTGCGTCTCTTATCTTCAGTTATCTTCACATATTTACTGTTATTTTATAAATTTAATTACATTTTTAAAATAAAATTTTAATTCCTGAATTTTGTTGTCCATGACGTATCCGGTGTTATTAATTAACTATATAAAATACTACCGACTCGGTTCACAAATTATTATTGATAAAAATGATAATAATAGCATAAACTAGTTTTCGCCTCGTTGTGTTATGTAAACACCATAGAAACAATATCCTAAACAAACAGACTCAATTTAATCATAGGTACTATTTGAACGTGCTACATAACACACACATACACAACAATATCGACTCGGATCACAAATTATTATTGATAAAATGATACATTTTTTGCCTTATCGCCTAAACTATATAAAACCTTTCGCCTGTCCTTTCGCTCCGCTGTGTTATGTAAAACCCATAGGAACAACATCCTAAACGAACAGACACAATTTCAATCACACGTAGGCTACTACTTGAACATATAACACAACACACACCCGATAACGATCTTTCGAACGACGGTACCGTCACCGAAAGCAGGACTGACAGCGCTCCTAGCGCCAGCTCCTGACGAAGCTCTAACGGAGAGAAACCTAGTTTATGTAAAGATTTATCATTTTTATCAATAATAATTTGTGATCCGAGTCGGTAGTATTCTGTATAGTTAAACAATTTAATTATTAAAATATAAATTATAATATTTGTTTAATTTTACTTCTTGTTGTTTTTCCTGACAATGTAACCATACACTGACAAAATGGCTAGATTTTAATTTGTATTATACGAGGTTCATTCAATAAGCAAACAAACAAACAGCTGTGGAGCAAAAATTTTTTATTTAATCAATACATTTTTTTTTTTACTTTTCAACGTAATCTCCAGCAACGTCTATGCACTTGTCCCATCTCTTTACAAGCTTTTTTATTCCCTCAGCAAAGAATTCTTTACCTTGATGTCGAAGCCAGTTTTGGACTTTTTCCTTCACTTCTTCATTGCTGTTGAACTTGACACCACGCAAAGTCTCCTTGAGTGGGCCAAACAAGAAAAAGTGAGATGGGGCAAGGTCAGGGTTATAAGGGGGATGAGGCAGGATCTCCAAACCTACTTTTTTATTGTTTCGAGCATCAGTTTTGCCGTGTGTGGGCGGGCATTATCGAGAAGAAGAATCACACCTTTCCTCTGCCATCCCGGACATTTCTTTTTCAATTCAGGCTTAACTTTGTTCACAATCATGTCAGAATAGTACTGACTATTGATGGTCTTGTAGGAAATCACAGAAAATTGGGCCTTGGGAGTTCCAAAAGATGGTTAACATCACCTTACCACCCGATGGCTGGGTATTGAATTTCTTTTTGACGGGTGAACTGGGATGCTTCCACTCCATGCTTTGTCGCTTTGACTCAGGTTCAAAATAGTGAATCCAAGTTAGTGGTTATAGTGGTTCCAAATCCAAAAATCTTATAACAGAGCGCTGTTCTTCGAAAGTACTGTCCTCAAGAGGACACGCCATCGTAAATAAAACTGTTTTGGTTATGTTTATGCAATATATTATTGAACAGCTGATCAAAACTCACAACGACGTTGCCAGGTAACACTCCTAAAAGTTTCAATCAGCTGCTACAATTAATTTCTTTTCTACAACTGTTTGTCTGTTTACTTATTGAATGACCCTCGTATAATGATAACGATAATTGTATATTGTATATTAATAACAATTCGACTTTAATATATTATATGTTTAATATCTTTTGATTTTGATATATACATCTTCAACTGTTTCTTTGTGCAATTCTGAAATTACTCAGCTAGAAGCTGAATCAATTTCTCTAAATCTTTATTGTTCATTACTTTAATTTTACAGCGTATTATTTATTATTTGCTTCTAAAAAGGACTAGAAGAGTACCGTACATGGTTGAAATTTACCTGTATGTCTCGTGGGATCAGAACGTGAACTATTGCTGCGTAACGTCACTCGAAGATTTGATCTGAGGCTCTCTCACGGCCGACGTTAATATTGTTAGAATTAGTGTACCGATACGAAATGAACACCTGTACACACTATGCTTCGCCGATGACCAGGTAGTTATAGCCCAGGATGAAGAAGATCTAAGCTACATGGTCAGAAAGCTGAATGATGAATACACAAAGATGGGATTGGAAATAAACATAAAAAGAATGAATACTTGGCAACTAGAGATGAAGAAACAACAGATTTAGAAGTACACGAAAATGTTAAAATTAGAGGAACGGACAAATTCAAGTACCTAGGATTCACACTGAGTAAACAAGGCACAACGGAAGAGGAAATAAAAAGTAGATTAGGGCAGACTAGAACAGGGATTAGACAATTACACAGTGTTATATGGGACAAAAAGTTCAGAAAAAGCACAAAAAATATGATATATCAGACCAAAGTCCAAAGCATTATGAAGTATGCAGCGGAAGTATGGGTTATTAACAAAAAGAATGAAAGAAAGATTCTTGCAACGGAGATGGAATATTGGAGGAGGTGCTGTGGAATAACGAGACCAGACCGAATAACAAACGAGGAGAACAGAAGAAGAATAGAAACGGAAAGATGTGTAATTGACTACATCGAAGGAAAAAGATTGGTGTGGTACGGTCATGTCCGGAGAGCCCAAAATAGGTCGATCGACAAAGTGACAGAATGGAGTCCATTAGGAAGGAGAAAAAGGGGAAGACCGAGAAGATCTTGGAGGGACGAAGTGGATGAATTTATGCAACGTATAGGACTTGAGGAAGGACAATGGGAACATCGGGAGAATTGGAAAGCCAGGTTGAAGGAAGGGAGACGGCACTAGCTGTAGCAACCCTATTATATATATATATATTCAATCACTTTCTGCTACAGTTCGTTTCTTGATATATATAAAGTAATTTAAAATTTATGTTTATATTACCTCAAGATGTTAAATTTTTCCTATTCGGAACATGTTTCGAGAGCTCCCGTGCTCTCACAATCACAACCACAATCACACACAATAATACAACTTTAAAAAACCAGAGACCAACAAGAAACCTTAATAGTATCCAGCCAACACACAAATACTTCACCAGACGCAAGATCGCGAAGGCTGAAGATGAGAGCACGGGAGCTCTCGAAACATGTTCCGAATAGGAAAAATATAACATCTTGAGATAATATAAACATAAATTTTAAATTACTATATATATATATTACATTTAATATTTATAATTAAATATACCTCAAGATGTTATTTTTCTATTTGGAACATGTTTCGAGAGTTCCTGTTCTCTCATCTTCAGCCTTCGCGATCTTGTTTCTGGTGAAGTATTTGTGTGTTGGCTGCTGGTTGCTATTAATTTGTTTATTGGTCTTTGGTATTTTAAAGTTGTATTATTGTGTGTATTGTGGTATATGTTTTTGTATTTTGTGTATTTTCGATGTTGAGTGCTTTGAATATTGTGTTACGTTTTGTATTGATTTGTATTTGTTCTGGTATCAGTTTGTTTTGTATATTTGTAAATTTTCCCAAATATTCATTATGGTGTCTTTGTGTGGTATATGTTTTATTAGTGATACGTTGGTTATGTCTGGGAATTCGTGTCCTGTATTTATTGCATGTGTGACTAAATTGGATTTATATATTTCTGGTTTTTTGTATGCGTTTAGGTGTTCAAAATACATAGGACAAACAAAAAACCAGCTGAAAAAACGTTATTTTGAACACCTAAACGCATACAAAAAAAAACAGAAATATATAAATCCAATTTAGCCACACATGCAATAAACACAGGACACGAATTCCCAGACATAACCAATGTATCACTAATAAAACATATACCACACAAAGGCACCATAATGAAAATTTGGGAAAATTTACAAATATACAAACATAAAACACAAAACAAACTGATACCAGAACAAATACAAATCAATACAAAACGTAACACAATATTCAAAGCACTCAACATCGAAAATACACAAAATACAAAAACATATACCACAATCACACACAATAATACAACTTCAAAATACCAAAGACCAATAAACAACCTTAATAGCAACCAGCAGCCAACACACAAATACTTCACCAGAAACAAGATCGCGAAGGCTGAAGATGAGAGAACAGGACCTCTCGAAACATGTTCCAAATAGAAAAATAACATCTTGAGATAAATTTAATTATAAATATTAAATGTATTATATACATCAAGAAACGAACTGTAGCAGAAAGTGATTGTATATACATTATATATATTATATACACATACAATCACTTTCTGCTACAGTTCGTTTCTTGATGTATATAATACATTTAATATTTATAATTAAATTTATCTCAAGATGTTATTTTTCTATTTGGAACATGTTTCGATATGTATATATATATATATATATATATATATATATATATAGTGATAGGCAGGATGTTAGGCCATGGTCTAATGAGGTTTGTTACAGACGTTTCGGCACCAGTATCACAGGCCGTCTTCAGTGCAAAAAATGTTATTTGGCGAACAGCTGAGAAACAATTTTTGCACTGAAGAACGGCCTGTGACGGTGAGACCGTAACAAACATCATTAGACCACGGCCTAACAGCGCCGCCAATTTTAACAACGTTCAATCGAAGAGTTTCTCGTTAGAGACACGGACCCTCCTCCGTTTAACCGTTTAAATCTCCTGCACCTTGCGCGCAACACAGGACTGCTCTTTTTTAATATCTGACATTTAACATTTCGCAAAAATAGAAGCGTTCTTTTATTCTGAGTTTTTATATGATGTTCAGTTGTCTAGAAAGTGGATGACTTCAACGACTACTACAGTTGAGAGTTGAGTTGCTTCGAACGCAAGACAATTTTGTTAATATTCTCTTTTATGGAGAACCATTAGCAATAAGAAAAACAGCATTGAAAGTGTGCACAAAAATTATTTTTATACAAGTCATTGCTTTCAGTCTGAGTATTTTTTCTGCTGTGAATAATTCTTCTCAGAATATTCAGCGACAACGTATACAATGTCATAATATAACTGACCTAATATTTTCGGTGATTGCCGTTAGACAGCCACAAGCAAGCTCTAGTGCAAGCTCTAGTTGTAGAAACCGGCGGCGGTCCGTAGGGGACCCGCTAAAGGTGTCGGCAACTCGAAACTCGCAGCATCTAGGAGAACAAATCAGGCGTTTGATTGTATTCTATTAAAGCTGAGGCAGTAACCTGGAACTCGGAACATCCAGTTGTGCAAACCGACGTTCGGAGGGAAATCACTAAAGCTGTCAACAACTAGGAAATCACAACATCTAGACCAGCAGTCGGCAACCCTGCGCCCGCGAACCGATTTGAAATTTTATTTTATTTTGATTGAAGGAACGCACCCGCATCGCACCTGCTTCGAAGTATTGTATTATAAAATAGTACCACCCGTTTACCGAAACGCGCTACGGTACGTCTTCCCCTAATACGATTGTCGAGCTTGTCGCCCAAAGCTTGTAACACCTTTGTCGCCAAAGGAGAAACTTAATCTTTTCAAGTTTTACATTTCTGTGCACTTTATAAACATAAATAGTGTTATTGTGGTAATTTCTTTAATTTTTTTTTATTAAAATGTTTTCCCGTTTAACCATTGTTTTCGTTCAAAGTTTTGTTAGTTTTAACGTGCGCGTGCATGATGACAAAATTGTTGATGACCTACTAGCAATGTAAAAAATTTTCACAAATTTATATAAAATTTTTTTGCAAATACTGCTTTTTTTGATTCGGTGTTCCACGTCGCTAAATATAAGCGCAAGGGTACTACAAAGCGACAGTTAATGTTTCTAACGTCTGGCTGTTGAACCTTTCTATTTTCCATTGATGTAGTGGGGAGGGGTGCGCCCATCGAACTGGTCCTCAGTTATATGTGGGCCCCCATAAATTCAAAGGTCGCCTATGACTAATCTAGACATAAAAACCAGACGTTCGGATGGGCCCCGCTAAAGGCATAGTGACCACCGTAGTGCCTCGGAACTCACAAAGAGTCGACCATAGCGTATTGTTTTCATATGTTTCACATTCCTGTTTTTATCATGTTTATTGAGTCTCACTTTGCGCTTTGTCCACCCGTCCTGTCCACTGCCTACTACGGCTCTCTCCCTCTCGCTCTGTTTTACGAGGAATTTCTCTCTTTTAAGCTTGCGGCACGCGTGTGATGTGAATACCTACATAAAGAGTGAGGAGGCAACGCTCGGCGCGGCCAACAGTTTTGCGGCAGCATTTTTCCTCTCTGAAAAAGGAGTCTCATTAAATTTAATGCAGCAACTGCTTTGTGCAAATAAAATATACAAAGACATGTGTCACCATATTATTGAACGGCCTTTTCTTGACTTTTCCTTAAACAGAAAAATTCGGATTGTCGAAGTACATTGTACACAGTGTACCGTATTCTTTCTACGCACTTAAAGGCGCTCGCAACCGGCTATGGTTACCATGTTAAATTCATCAATTTTGAGGCCCATTATCTCAGAACCTGTGAATGATAAAAGTCTGACATTTTAGCATACAGATAAGCACATTATATGCTACAAACTCTACTACAATTATAAAGATATCTCTATTTCTTGATTTTTTATAATTTTTTTATGTTTTGCTATAAAAATTTGCTTACAAAAAGCATACTTAATGTTCTTTTACGTTTTTATTTTCAGTGAAACTATATAGTTATAGTAGTGTAGTTATATCTCCACTAACCCAATTTCCACAAAAAACTTCAGCTTGAACCTAGTGCACTTGGTTTCTGAAATATTAAGTCATTTATCTAAAAAAAGAAATAATTTTCAGAAAAACGCGTTTAAAGTTTTAAAAAAGATTTTTATCATTTCACCTGATTTAAAAAACTCCAACTCCATACTCGGGGTCTTCATTTATGTCATTTGGTCCTCTAGTTTTTTCTTCACATTTCCGGTTGACTGTGTAACCTTTTTTCATCAATTCATCTACTAGTGTCTCTGCCTCAAGGATTCGTTGCAAGTCATTTTTTTTTTTTATTAAGTCACCCATATTTGATCCTGGTTTGATCCCTAATTTTTGTAAGACTTGACACTTACTAATATTACGTTCACTGAAGGTCAACACCCAAAGCGTCATATACACCCAAAACCAAAGTATCCAGTTCAAAAATATACTTTTTGGCAATCAAATTCCAAATCAAATAGTTAGCGACTCGTTTGCATTCTGTGTACTACAATAAAGATATTTTTTAACAAATTAGGATAACTCTGATCAGCGAATGACTCGGATCAGCTTGTAACTATTTCTGTTAATACAAAATTGTCCTTTGTTAACACAAAAATTCTCTTTCCAATGGTAAAAACCCCATGTTTCTACGATTTGTTATAACGGCGCTACAGTTTTGTAAAAAAATGGAAATATTATCAGCACTTTTGACAGAACGTTCCCTACGATCTCTATTCTTTTAAAATCATAAAAAATGTATTATTAGGCGTATTAACATAAATTTGGTATCAAATTGACCAGAAAATAGATTTTTGGATCAATTTCCCGGTAAACGAGTGCCCTTAAAGGCAATGTCATAAGCAGGTACAAATGAGTTTCGGACTCTCTCTCTCTCTCTCTCTCTCTCTCTCTCTCTCTCTCTCTCTCTCTCTCTCTCTCTCTCTCTCTCTCTCTCTCTCTCTCTCTCTCTCTCTCTCTCTCTCTCTCTCTCTCTCTTTCTACGCAGATAACATTTTTTAACCAGATGACGGTTGACTATTTTTAATTATTTAATGCGATCCCAGCATATGATCTTGAAATCACGGAGCTATTGTAAAATTGTTAGGACTGTTTCTTATTACTCGGAAACAGGTTGCAGATGGTTATGCATTTGTTTAAATCGTCTATTGAATTAAAAGGACTCTGGATTGGAAATATCCACACTTAAGACCATGGTGGTGGCTTTTTCGTGGAACTGATTCCGTTTTCGTGGGGAAAAATTTTTATAGATGGTACTCTCCTGGAACAAGTCAGCAGTTTTGAATACCTGTTTAACACAAGTGTGCCTTATAATGCAAGCAACGACGTTGTGAATAAGTTGCATGAGTTCAACCTTATGTGCGGGACCATTAGGCGAACTCTTAAGACAGCAAGTAAAGGAACACACCTAAAATTCTTTAAGGTGATGGCCCTTCACACACTTCTTTATCGGTCTGGAATTGGACCTTTAACGAAAGGCCAGGCCAGTCACATCCAAGCGGCTGAAATGAGATTTCTCTGGCACGTGGCAGGGTGTACTCTCCATGATCATAGAAAAAACACAGATATACGCAGGAACTGAATATTATGAGTATACTCGACAGGATTGCCTAGTATCGGCTGAATTGGTGGGAACATCTTTGCCGAATGGATGACTGCCGCATCCCCAAACAACTATGGAACTATAAGCCGAGGGGACGGAGAAATGTGGGACGTCCGAGGATGCGCTGGAGTGACCAGCTCTAATCTTTGCCTGTTTGAGACTGGAAAAACCCATCTTTGGTTTAAGATCCAAATCATCATCTTTGGTTGGCTTGAAGATGATGACGATGATGACTGTTTCTTATTTGGGGAAACTTGCATCAATGAAAGAAGGTGTAACGGAATATACGATTGCAGGATATAAAACGGCCATCCGACACTGTAATATATAAACTAACCGATTGTCAGAATCGAATAAAACAAGAAGAGGGAAGTAAAACAGAAACTTTACAAGCCCATATTAAAAACCAGGGCCTGATTAACCATTAGGCTAAGTATGCTGCAGGCTGGGGCGCAAGCTTTTAGGTGGCGCAAAACTTTAAGAGAATAAGAAAAGTATCAAAATTCATGTTGCATTATATAATTTTTTCATCATGCCGTCCCTCAAAATCACGTCATTAAAAGCGAAAAATATAGTTTTATTTTGTAATTGTGATTTAATTAATTTACTTAATTTGTAAGTTGAATTAAAAACACCAAATCTTCTGAGGCGACTTTCTTTTTATATTTTTAATATGCTTTTGTGAGTTGTTTATTTGACCGTTTTTTTAACAGAAGTCAATCAAAATAATTAACAAATAAATTGTGTTTGTTATCTGTTAATTTATTCTTATTAGTAGAGCGCAATTTTATCAAAGAATCAAAGAACTAAACTATTTAAAATTTTTTACGCGTTGTTTCGACCGAATATAATTATATTATTGTAATAAATAATTACAATGATTGTACTTAAATATAAATAATAATAATAATAAATAATTGTAATATAATATTGTTCAAATTATTGTAATAAATAAATGTATGTGATAAACATGGATAAAAGACAAATTTTTGTCCATTCAACCCGTATGTTTCTGAATAATAAGTAGCGTATAATAAGGCACTTCCACCAAATAGGACCACCTATGGTTTCAGATTGTAACTGAAATAAACAATGTATAATTGTTCGTTTTGATTGAAATTGCTGTTAATTTCAAGATAAAATGTTCATAACTATGAAATGTTGAAAAAAGTTTGCGAAATTATCTATATTATCTTAATAAAAAACGATCAAAGGGTTTTATTTGGTGGAAGTACCTTAAATTGTACATAATACTCATCGCTAAATATTAAATATTATTTATCGTAAGAAACGGGGGGGGGGGGGGGCGCAAAAACTTCGTTAGCCTAGGACGCTAAAACCTTTTAATCAGGGCCTGTTAAAAAGTGTCGCTATGCACGAGTTAAAACTGTGGGAGAGATTATAAAGAAAAATCGGATAAGTTGCAAGCAATCAAGACGGATCACTGAAGAAGAACCTTCTTAGGTATTTCGGGGGAACTGCGAAATAAGAAATTCTGAACAAGAGCAGAAATTTATTGAATGAGCGAAGCGGGTTCTCAGTTTTAAGTCGACCGTTTGGCATTTGTCTTCCTGCCTATTTGGCTGTCTATATGTAGGCCTGTCTTCTTCTTCTTCTTCTTCTTCTTCTTCTTCTTCTTCTTCTTCTTCTTCTTCTTCTTCTTCTTCTTCTTCTTCTTCTTCTTCTTCTTCTTCTTCTTCTTCTTCTTCTTCTTCTTCTTCTTCTTCCTTCTTGGAACACATAACTAGTACTGAGTTCCAGTTTATGTGAAAACAGCGCTACCGACAGGTCATCTCCACCTTGGTGAATATTATTTGATATTCTTATAATATTAATAATAATATAACTATTATTACTTTTCTATGAAGAGTTGGGAACAAAGAGGTTTTGCGTGGTTTTACAACAGCAAAGCGCGGTAAGGACTCGAAACATAGACTATGATACCAAAGAAAAAAGTACAAAAGACATAGCGTTTAATTCTGCATGAAAAACACTGCTCAGATCGACGACGTAGGTCTTACTTCGGAACTAAGAGAGCCTCGGTTTAATTGTTCGCCTTTTAGACAAACAGTCAACACAAACAAACACGTTGTTCGCCAGCCTTCGTAAGGTGACGGCGCCTTAAGAAGAAGAAACACAATTTCCACGTAACAATATTAATTTCCATCGCATATAAACGTGTTATTAATGCTCAATCGCCGATCGTGATAAGGCACTGTAAATAATTTTAATTTCATGTTGGCGCAGACCGCATTAAATGCGTTTGGAGTCATCGCTGGTGAGCGCGCTCGCTCCGAATTCATTATCGTATTTCATTCTGATTTACGTTGTTGGAATACTACTCGAAGTACGTGTGTCGTCAGAGTACACTGCTTTCGCGGGGCCGCGCCCGGTAGTATTTTACGTGTGAATTAAAGTGCAGCGTAAAATATTAACTGGACACAGCGACGCGTCCAAGTACCCTTTAACGCCACTTAGTGCCCGATTTATGAATTTCGCGTTATCGTTCATCATCCTAAACTACATGAATTAGTTTTTCTGTTAAAAAATAATGGGTATGAAGAACCGTACATGACTTCCATGTTCCAAAGTTTATATTTTAAATCATTTCATTGAATTCGGTTCGATAGTATCTAAAAAAATATCCGCCATCTAGTAAGTCGAGTTTTATATTTGACAAATTCAAATGAAATATTTCCATAGAAATTACATCTTTGTTGCCGAAAACGTAGTACACACATAACAAATGTTTCCCTCCCCTTTAATTATCATTTATAGAAAATTACCCCTTCCCCTGAAGGGGACTACCCTTCACTTATACATATTTCATCTACCTTTCTACAGGGGATTATTAATGGCCTTCTTTTCAGGATACTTTATTTATCAAAATTAAGTACTTTACTCTTGTTAAAACGTTCGAAAGGATTTAGAAAAAATAATATACACTCAGAAGAAGCAATTGAAAGAGAAGTTTTTCGGCCAAAAGTGTTAAAAATGGAAGGAGTCCAGGATAGGAGAGAGAAAAACGCAGGTTCAAAGTGGACTGAAGACAGGAAAAAGAGACACGGTGAAAAGATGAAAGAATACTGGAGAAAAAAAAGGAATATTCTAAAACTTACCACCGATTGATTGCCTGGTAAAGAAAAACGAATTTAGAGAAAAATATTTCATCGCAATACAAACGTTACGTACATATGTATATCAGTTTTCCACATAATCAGCACTCACATACAGGCGCTTATATAGTGATACCAATCACGGTACCCAACTAAAAGTTGATGCCACTGAGAAGAGAAGATGTTTAAAACTACTAAAATAAACTGAAGGTGTTCTTCATGACCTCGACACCTCGTGAAGAAGAAGCTAAGAGTGAACGCGAGTAAGGTTAAAGTGCGAAGTTTCTTGTGTCGTATGTGTGTGCTTCGCTTCGCCGAAGACAAAAAAAAAGTCTACATTCCCGTTGCCCCCCACGCTCGTAACTTTCAACACATTCAATTTTAACTCTTCTCTGTTGCATAGTACAGAATACTAATTTAAACGTGCAAATAGTTACCTTTAATTACCCACTTGGGCGGTTCGAGTTAAAACTATGTACAGACACACACGCACATACACGAACAACAATTTTCTATTTACCAGTTAGTGCGGCGTCTACGGTCGGTGTTTCGAGACCGCACACTTAAAGATCAATTTAATTTGAAATAGATACGTCATCCCGGCCGGCCTGGGATGATGTTGGAGTTGATTGCTGGAGAATAATAATTGAAGCTTAATTAGTATGCGCGGTCGTAATGATAGAAACTGAGAAGTTAATTGTTACGCGCATTGCCGGTTGCCGAATTGAAGGGGCGCGGGCGCTCTCAGCGCGATGCGTTGCATGCATACACCACGACGACGAACGCTAATGAAGAAGTTCCCGGTAATGAAGCGTATACACTTGAAGCGCGCTTTATGAATAATAAAAATCCCAACTTGAAATAAAAAAAAAAAGGAAAGCGTATAAGGAATAAGTCGTCCCCTTCCCTCTCAGCCACACATCCCTCCCACGTAGCAATTCTCATTTGATTAGCCGCGCGGATCGTAAAACTAAGTAAGTACTGCGACGAAGAGCCGAGCCAACGGGTTTGTTTTTGCGCAGATATTTCAAGATCTGTTCCGCACTTAAATAATTTATTTACAAAAGAAGTCGTGGGGGCAATTAAGTTTCAACAACGGGCGCCGTTTGATGGCGCTAGGCAGGTCGGTGGTAAATATTGATTGGTTTGTCTTAACAAATCAATTCGGATACGTTTTGAGCAACAACGTTCTACAATGCAGTGTGTAAAACCATTAATTTGTATTACCATCAGACGGTGTCATAATCCACACTTAAAACCAAGGTGATAGCTTTTCGTGGAACTGATTCCGTTTTCGTGGGCAAAAATTTTTACAGATGGTACTCTCCTGGAACAAGTCAGCAGTTTTGAATACCTGGTCTACAGTGTGCCTTATAATGCAAGCAATGACGTGAATAAATTGCATAAGTTCAGCCTTATATGCGGGACCATTAGGCGAACTCTTAAATAAGCACGTAAAGAAACACGCCTAAAATTCTACAAGGTGATGGCCCTTCCTACACTTCTTTATGCGTCTGAGAATTGGACTTTAATGAAAGGCCAGGCCAGTCACATCCAAGCTGCAGAAACAAGATTTCTCAGGCACGTGGCAGGGGATACTCTTTATGATCATAGAAGAAACACATATATACGGGGCAGGAACTGAATATTATGTGTACACTCGATAGGATTGCCCAGTATCGGCTGAATTGGTAGGAACATCTTTGCCGAATGGATGACTGCCGCATCCCCAACAAGTATGGAACTATAAGCTGAGGGGACGGAGATGTGTGGGACGTCCTAGGAAGCGCTGGATAGACCAGCTCTAATCTTTGCCTGTTTAAGACCGGAACAAACCATACTTGGTTTAATCCTTGAAGATAATGATGATGATGATGACGACGATATCATAATATCGTACGAAATGTATTAAAATCATACTTCATAAGTATATTCCAACTTTGTCATACTCTGTTTCTGAACTACTAGCTGCCGCGCCGTGTTGGACGAAGCCTTTCGGTGTAACCACCATTATCTTGGCAAGATCGTTTTGGACTTGACAGTGGTGTTGACACCGAAAGGCGTCGATCAACAGCTAGCAGTTCGGCAACAAAGTGCTACAAGTTCACGGTGATGAAGACTGACATTGTAAATTTAGTTTCTTAATGGTATTAAATCACTGTAGAGCTTCATACACGACTCTGCGTGTACTCGACCCACAAACTTCGTCCCCTCGTTTGACGCTCATCAAGCGTATTGTTTACACTCCGACTTACCACAAAACAAAAATGTATCAACCACCTTACGGAATGTATTAAAATCGCACTTCATAAGTTCACTCCAACTTTGTCGTACTTTGTTGCTAAACTGCTGGCTGCCACTCATGCCGACCGAGGCCTTTCGGTGAGACCACCATTATCTTGGCAAGGTCGTTTTGGGCCTGACAATGGTGGTGACACCGAAAGGGGTCGTTAAACGACAACCAAAAAAATACAACAAAGCTGGACTGATGAAGACTGCTAACGCGAAAATTATGACATCATAAATTTAGTTTACGAATTTATTAGTTTAAATAATATAACGAAGTTTATTTAACTTCCGTTTAATAAGAAAATCGGTATGGAGAACCATACATGACTTCTATGTTATAAGATTTATATTTAAAATCATTTATCTGAATTCGGTTCGATAATTTATAAAAAAATATCGCCCATCCTCAACTATTTTTACTACTTATAGATATTTTTGTTATTATATGGGGTAGTCGTTTAATATAATGTAATTTTTGAGTCACTTTATCTATAAAAATTAGGTATTTACTCTTATAAAGAAACTAAACTACGCAGATAATCATCCCTCCTCCTCAACCGATCCCCACCATTAATGATATTTACACTTTCATAGAGTAACAGTTTTGTTCCTTTCGACCCTTATCTCGAACACGATTTTTTTCGCGATCACCATACTTCCATTTCCTTACGGACATGGAAGTAAAAAAATTATTATCAAATACAAATACCAAAATCCGTGTTCTAGATTCGAATTACGCCTGGAAATAAAAGAAAGGTCTTGGCTCCATTTATTACGTATTATATGGGTGCAGCGGCTCTGCTGAGAGATACTGATACGTGTGAAGGTTCGGCCGAAGGTCTGCATTGTAAGCGGACAATAAAGCGTGTTAAAGAAAAGGTGCAGGTTGTGTTTCCAGTGACTCAGACTCATTATAATTTTAAACACGCAAATCGATAATTGGTATCAATTTAATTAATTCCGATTCTGCGAAAGGTCAAGGTACAAACACGCGTGTACGAACAGGGAAAGAGAGAAACAGGGTTAAGACAAACGAAAGGAGAGACTCTGTCTCACTGATAAAGAATGGTTTTCGTTATTAAAACCAACAGTCTTTTGAATGTCAACAACAGTATCATGGCGCCCATGTGACAGCTGTTGCCGGCGGTAACAGTACTGGATACGAAATAAAATAATGTTAATTATATCACAGAATAAATAGTTTAGTTATTGAATTATCTGAAATCCGAACAATATTAGTAGGTAAAGTTGAAGACAAGCATAGCGTTGCTTTCGAACTGATATGTACTTGCACCGTCTTGTGTTGCCGACTCAGACATTGGCAATGTTTTACTGCGTGTGGTCATTGACCTCACAGTAGTTGTCACTGTACAAACGGGAGGGGGACACATTCGTTCGACCAATGTGTTGCCGCTGTATGAAACGCCAAAACGCTCCGTTAGCAGCTAAGTTCGTTTCGGAACCAACGTGCAGCAGATACTACATACCTATTTGTGTTTTGTTCGTTTAGTTATGTGTTTCTCTATTTGTTTTTATTATAATTAATTCGATTATTTGTGCCCTTATTTATTCTGTATAGGTATAATGAGGGTCAGATTTCGTTGAACTGGGACCCTCTTCTTCTGCAAACGAAAGATAGCAAATACTCTAAAAAGATATTTTAGCTGTAAAGAGAATATTTTGGTAAAGAACACTTGGTACAAGGAAAAATTCGAATTAATGTTTAGGCTAATTTTGACTCAGCGATATTGTTTCATACATTCCTTATTGCTAGTTATGTAACCAATGTTTCCAACACCGAGAGTCTTCAGGTTATGCAAGTTCTTAAGCCCAAGCCAATCACATAGCACTTGATACTGATTGGTTGATGTTTCCAGCGTACATCGTGTTGGTACACAAGTTTATATAAGTGGGCCTTCTTAGTTAAAATACTTGGCTTCCGTGTGGGACATTCCTCCACTCATCAGCTGATGATAATGGTGGAATACATCACGGACGCCAGGTGTCAGAGAGAACACACCGTTGGCTGTTTCTTAGATGTAGAAAAAGCCTTCGACAGCGTATGGCATGATGGGCTCTTATTCAAGCTTAGGGAAGTCCAGCTCCCAGACTGCTACCTTCATCTGATTGCTAGCGTTCTGACGGAGAGGACCTTCTGCTTGAGAGTAGGCGATTCTGTCTCTTCCGAGAGCCAAATCACTGCCGGCGTTACTCAAGGTAGTGTTCTTGGCCTCCTCCTGTTCTCAGTCTACGTCAACGACGTGGCGAGACAGCCTGGAGTCTAGGTGGCCCTCTTTGCGGACGACATGGCTGTATTTACAGCCGATTGCAACGCAGAACTCTTACGACTGCAGAGCCAGCTCGACTCGCCCGGGGACTGGACTGACAACTGGACGGTGTCTCTCAAAGCGACCAAGAGTGTAGCTATCCTATTCTCTAAGCGACGGAAGAACCCGCTTAGGCAACTGCGCATCGGCAGGACGTACTTGCGCTGGTCCATTGAGGTGAAGTACCTCGCAGTACACCTTGACAGTCAGCACACCTGGCGCTCAGACAGTTCTTAAGCGAGCATACGCTCGTCTGACCTTACTGTTTCCACTCCTAATCAGTTCAGCCATGACAAAAAAACTGGGCAAGATGATCGTCGACGTGTATCTTCTGCCGGTCATTACATACGCTTGCCCGGTCTGGGGTTACCTCGCCAACATGGTTAAAAAGAAGTTGCAAAGCGTCCTCAACAGGGGGCTTCGGCTAGTCTCATCTCGCCTTTTAAGAAGAGGACTTGGTGTTGGTGGTAGGAATGTTACGTTTGAGCTCTGGTATTGCTCTGGGTTTCATTAGGAGACCCACCTCCCTAGGTTCTTCCGCCCGTAGTGCCGTTGGAAGATGTTCCTCTTCCACCACTAGGACCGCCTAGGACACCTTTAACACTGGTCAAGGCCTTACTGGATAGCATGAAAGAAAAACAAGAAAACAAGAATGATAGAATAAAGTTGACGTATGAAAAATTAAGAACTCCTTAGCCCTTGGAACCTAATAGCGTCGGGGTTGGAAAGACCAAGGTTTCGTCAAGAAAAACCAGACAAGAAAGATTAAAGAACTGTCTTCCACCCAAGACAGGTTGCAGTCAAGTGAGAATCCAGCTAGAGTATTTATGGTACGCTACAATTGCTAAAGTCATATCCTACAGGTGTAGACCCCTGATGGCATAATCTTCTTCTGATAGTTCCTATCCGTTTCGGATGTTGGATATCATACAGGCTATTTTAACTTTCTGTACTGCTGCACGGAATAAGTCGGTTGTATTCATGCCAAACCAGGTCCTTAAATGTCTCAGCCATGAGATTCTCGGTCGCCCAACTTCTCTCTTTCCAAGTACTTTTCCCTGTAGTATGGACTGCAGTAAGTACAATGTCTGTTCATTTCACATGAGATGTCCCAGATACTGAAGCTTCCTTATCTTCACTATGCTAATGACTTCCCTTTCTTTCTTCATCTTTCTAAGAACTTCAACATTAGTTATATGTGCTGTCCATAAAATGCTCATTATTCTACGGTAAAGCCACATTTCGAAAGATTCTAATTTTTTGATGGCATAATAAAGAATGTAAATTATAAAATAACAATAACAAACGATAAAACGTTTGAGCATTAAGGTTCTAACGGTTCAGAGTCTGCGCTTCTGCGAACATTCGTCGAACAGGTCTATACATTCTAATACTTGCATAAGAACAATAAATACTTCTATAATAATCATTTTGTAATAACTACTGGAAACCTACGGGTTATAATTTAACAGCACATAGGCTACACTTTTACATAAAATAACCACTTGCAGCAAGCATTGTATAAATTAATACTCAACACTACAAGAGTACTTGTTTACTGAGAAAACTGAATAACCGCGCGCAACGTTTGATCGAGCGACGCAACTCTCCACACGGAGTTGATATTAATTCAAAGCATGATTGTCCTTGTCGCAAGGTCACGGTCTGTACTATTGGAAAGCGTTTAAATTGCACACTCGATGCTGTTGTGTTTCGCTTACGGTTAATTACGATCGCGCGATTTACTGTCATGACAGACGACGGACAATGTGTTACCGCTCGACCACCAGATTTTGGACCGATTTTCGTAACATTTACACCCGTGTTTGGCATCAAGGATTAGTCTATAAACTCAGAAAAAAAAGCTCATCTGAATTCATGTTCACCATATTAAAGTCGTATTTAGAACAAAGACACTTTCGAGTACGCCACGAAATGTAACTACCAGTTTGTTCCCAATACCACCAGGAGTTCCCCAGGGAAGTGTTTTGGGTCCCATTCTGTATCTAATCTATACTGCAGATCTGCGAAATAGCAATGATGTAATTACTCCTATGTACGCTGATGATACTGCAATCCTTGCTGTAAACAAAAGTCCTGTGGAAGCAACCATTTTACTATAGAATTCACTACGTGCGATTGAAAAATGGGCAAAGAAGTGGAGAATAGAATTAAATGAAACGAAATCAGTACACATCACCTTCACAAAATACCACGGGACAACATTCCAATTGTGAAATTAAATAACAAGGCTATCCCGGTAGCCGACTCTGTAAAATACTTGGGCATCCACCAAGACAAAAAACTGACTTGGCGCAACCACATTTGGATGAAGAGAAAACAACTGGACACCAAGTTTCGCAGCATTATTGGCTCCTGGGCAGAAAATCGTTACTGTCAATGCGAAACAAGCTGTTGGTGTACAACACTGTCTTCAAGCCTGTGTGGATATACGGCTTACAGCTTTGGGGGACTGCATCTAAATCCAATATCGCCATAATGGAAAGGTTTCAGAGCAAGGTGTTGCGTGCCATAACCAACGCACCGTGGTTCATCAGCAACAAAGGCATCTATAGAGACCTGGACGTGCCCTCAGTCAGTGAAACCATTGCGATGTTTAGCGAAAGATATGTGAAGCGGCTTGAAGAGCACACGAATCCTTTAGCCATAAATCTACTAGACAACAGCCTACAGACAAGACTTTTAAAGATAACGTGTCCTCTGGACTTACCTGGACTCTAATACTATAAATATATTATACATAATATGCTACTTTTAAACATTCCTACAGAGAACTAGTCATGTATTCTGTGAACAATTTTGCTTATTGTTATGTATTAACAGACTGCATAAATAAACGTAAAAAAAATACACCCATTATAACGTAATCAAACGAATAACGTAGACGACTTTGAATTGAAATCTCCCAGGCTGCAGGGCCGTGGACAAAGGGTCGTGTTTCCTGACTATCTGTGGGACAATCAGTCGTATTTTTAGAAACAAGGTACGCCGAGATACAAAATTAAAGTTTCACAAAGCTATGGCGGTCCATTTACTGTCCTATGGCTATGAATTATGGACGACAATCATGAAACAAGAAAGCAAAATACAGGCCTCGTAAGTGGTGTTCTTAAGAGATGTCAAAAGTGGTGCCGGATTAAGGGGAAGGTAGGGGGGGGCCTAAGTCCCGAGCCCCGCTTGCCGGGGGCCCCATGTCCGACCATTTCAAAATTATAATTTTCGAGAGAATAAATAAAATTTTCCGAGTAAGCGAAATGTTCAAAACCGCACTAACAAGCAGAGTACCTGAAATGCGGATCACGGGTTTAAATGAAACTTGGGGACGTGTTTAGGTACATAAAGTTATGGTAAAAGCCAAATCAGTAAAGTTTAACTCTCAAAACTTCCCAGTTATAAGCTATCGCAATGGTTTTATGATGATTTATGGAGAAGTCTCGAAAAAAATATACGTCCCTTTGATACTCAATAACTCAGATTTTAATGTGCTTATAAATACTTACTAAACACAAAATGAAAGTAGAAAAGGTAAGCTTATTTGATTCTTGTCGAGTGTCGAATAAGACAATTATAGTAAACAGTTTCAGCATGTATTTAATCAGCATAAAATAAAAAAAATATGTCAGTAAAAATAAGGTTTAAGAATAATATTTTGTTTATTATATTTATTCACTGATCGTCTGAATAAAGTAAAGTATTGTGCAAAACGCGAAAATTTCATACATGGGGCCCTGCTCTTAAATAGCTCCGGGCCCCCCATAGCCTTAATCCGGCCATGGTCAAAAGGTATTCTGAACTTGATCGTTTATAGAACGATGTTATAAGGGAAGAATTACAAGTTTTTAACTTGAATGAAAGATTAAAAGTTTGTCAAGTTTCGATTATGTCCGCGGAAACATTATTAGTGGCGCTGAAAACGGGGCCTCAGCGCCCCGCGATCACCCCTTACTGATCGCAACGACGTTATGAATGTGAGACCACTTACAAAGGCTGTGGTGGTTCTGTGGTTCTGTGTTATTGTTGGTTGCTATTAGCGGACTATAACTATCCTTGTAGTGATTCGCCCGCGGGTGATTAGTCGTGGCTCTAATCAGCAGCGCAAGAAACTAAGCCCTTGTTGAGCATCAGAATCGCTCGCTTCCTTCTGACTTTTTCTTAAGTAATGAAACTCGACTGACTTATTTGTCTGAGCAGTAAAATCTCCACGATGTGTTAAACCATTAAAAGGGTAACAGAACAAGACAGAATATGCGTGCATTCCGAATAAAGAAATGAATCTAATCTTATAAAATGCGAGGATCAGGACTGGGATAATTATTTAAGTATTTAGTCGTCATCATCTTCATCATCGTCATCATCATTATCACACCAAGGACTAGGCCTTAGACCTGTTCCGGAACCCACCTCCCCTCGGTCTACCGACATCTCTCTTCCCAGTAGGGTGATAACCCAAGGCAGCCACAGGTAGACGGATATCAGGCATGCAATTCAAGTGTTCACACCATCTCCTTCTGTGCTCTTCAATCTTCTGGTGCAACGGTACAATGTTTAAATCGCGTCTAATATCCTCGTTCCTTCTCTGATCTAAGAGAGAACAACCTTGCGTCCACCTTAGAAATTTCATTTCGGCTGCCTGAATCCTCTGCCCACGTCCCTTTTACCAAGAGTCCATGTTTCACTAGCATACAGGAATGTGGGGACAGTCACAGTTTTATAAAATTTCATTCGGGTATTCTTCCGTGTTTTATTTTTCAGGTACCTATGAATCGTTCCACAGATGCGTCTAAATTTTGTTAGCTTACGATCCCAATCAATAAATCAGTTAATTAAATATTTAGTCTAAGGTATTATTCAAAGTGGAAAAGTGGTATGTATATTAAGACCAGAATGGCAAAGCGGAAACAGGTCTGTTCACGGATCGATCTGAAATAAAATCAATCGTCAGGAGAGCTGCTTCTTCTTCTTCTTCTTCTGTCCCTACAAAGCCACAAGTCTTCTGTTGCGACTCTTGGCCGTGGTACAACTCACGTTAATCCGCCGTCGTGGAGCTCTCAGCCTGCTATTAAGAAAGTGCAGTGGCGAAACGCCCGGTGGAGGAGTTGAGTACGCGAGAGCATGCATGCGAGGTAAGTGTGATTTTTTTTAAGTATATAGGCAAGACATGTCAGACAGTGCCGTTGTGTAATTCGTCCGCATCGATAGGTGCGGACAGGCAGTTCGAATCGTTACGTTGTTTAGATCTCACGAGCAGGGTCGGATTAGAAGCGCGTGGTGCCCTATGCTGCCATCAGACCAGAATGCCCCCCCCCCCCGATTCAGAATTCTACTTTTATCCATTATTTACACTGATAAATAGCATACACACTTTAGAAAGTTAACAATTATTCTATTAAACTCTCAAATTACAACAAATGTTTAGCTAAATAGTGATTACAATGAGCATAGTAGTAGTAGGCCTAAGTAGTAGTTGAGCTTAGAAAATACCAATGGATCCATTTTTCCTTGATTTTGCCTTAACGAAGTCTTGTATAATTTCTTCTAAAACGAGCGATTCAAGTACTTCGATTTCAATATTCAACCTTGGTAACGAAGATAATCTCTCATCTCCCATAGTTGAACTCAACAGATCTTTAATACGTTTTAATACAGAAATTATCTTTCAGATTCGCGGTTAGCTGTTGGAATTGTAAAAAGCAGACGATAAGCAATGTATTTAGAAATACATAAATCATTTTACAATCAATAATCCAGTTTAATACTTTGAGCGGGTAAACTGTAGTATCATGGAATCTATCATCTTCATTCGAACGATTTGAAAAAAACCTCTTTCTTGCAGCTTTACTCGTGGCACAAAGTGTGGTTCAATTCTATTAGAAGATCGTTATTCAAATCATTCGAGTAAATTTCTATATGAGCTTTAGATTGATTTTCCAACTCGACACTCTCCATGGTTAATAACTGCGTAAGAAAACCAAACAATTGCGTAATATAACCATAAGCTTTACTTCGCTTAGTCAATTCATCTGGCTGGTGCCCCGTCTGAGAGATGCAGCATACCCGAGCGTTATGGATAATCCGCCACTATTCACGACCGCAACACAGCCGATGCGATTATGAGTCGCCGGCCCGCGTCACATTGTCAAGAGGTTATTACACAGTACACGTAAAAACGTAATCACATACTTAATTCGTACCGTTGTCTACACTCACGAGTAAAATACGCTTCACACTTATAATAACCTCAGATCGATGAAAAGCAAACCCTCAAGGTTCTTTGATGCCCAGAGAGATTACGTATTGCATTTACATATGAGGTAAAAATGGGAATGAAACTCGAACAGGTGATAAAACTCCAATTATTGAACGAGAAATCCATTATATTAGAAGATATCTACAGTTTACTCGTGAGTATAAGATACGAGTAAAACACATATCGAGAAAGATGTGATTGACAGAATTATGATATTGTGATAAGTGATACGAATTAATTATTACTTTAAGTGAGCCACTTTAATTATTTGGGAAATAATATTGGCTATGATGGAAATTGTGATATTGATGTTAAGTTAGGTAAGTTCCAGAGGGTCTGTGGCACAATAAATCGTTTTTTTTTAGAAGCGAGGTACATCGAGACACAAAACTAAAGGTTTACGCAGACAGGGCGGTCCCTGTATTATGGACGACAACCAAAAAACAAGAAATCAAAACACAGGCCTGGAAAGTGGCGTTCTTAAAAAGGAATTGAAAGGTGTTCTAAAAACTTGATCATATAAAGAATGGGGCAATAAGAGAAGAATTACAAGTTTTTAATTTAAATGAAAGATTAAACGGTTACAAACAACGGTGGAAAGAATACTTAGAAAGAATGTCAGATTCAAGACTGGCCAAACGAGTCTGAAAATATAAACCCATAGGATACAGGTGTGTTGGTAGACCGAGGTCAGAGATGGCTGGAGGATCTTTGAAGGCGGAACAGGCAGCACATTGACTATGCCGTGACGTCAACATGATGATGACGTGATTGACACAGTCAATAAGAAGCAGATCGCTAATTTACGGCCGCATTAAAAGAAAAGGAAAAGCGGAAAACACATACAGAGTGTGCTCCAAGAAAAACAAAATTACGGAAGACCGCTTCCGTCACATATTGCCCGATCAGTGGTCGATATCTGTTTAGAATGAATTGAGGAGGTCTTTCTAGTTGAAGTAGAAAGGATGTACTTACAAGGCGAGAAAGGATGTACGAAATCTGACAGAAATAAAAACCAAGACTTTCGCAACCAATAATAATAGAATACAAATTCGCACAATAATAGAATTTTGAAATTTCTAAAAATGAACACTGCATTCAGATGATAATTAATTCTTTGGAATTAATTTTTTTAATTTATAAAGCGTGTACTTTAGCGATTTTATAAAAAACTTTTACGCACTTTTTGGTCTTGACATCCAAAAATGTTTAAGTTTTCAAAAATGAATAGCCTGCTATATTCAGATTATTGTTAAAATTCCCTTTATTTTGATACCTTACATTAAATGCGCGGCTTTTTCACAATTTTGACCCCCTCGAATCGAATTTTTGCCTCCCGCCACCTAATCTCAAAAACATTAGAATTTCGTGAGGCAGTAGTAAGGATACGCGTTTCACGTTTTTCGATAATCGGTTGATGCGTTCAAAAACAACAATAACAACAGTACCAAGAACAAGAGTAGGAAGAAAAAGTGAAAGAAGAAGAAGAAGATGACGACGACGATGATGGTAATGATGATGGTGGTGACCGTCATGATGGTGATGATGATGATGATCATTACGCAACAATATATCGGTTCTATTTTAGCCATGCGTCGTGTTCGATCGATCGACTTCTGCACTGGTCCGGTAGTAAGAAATACGCGTGCGCGGGTGCGGGACGTGTCTCGGCGGGCGTCCGACGGACGGATGCAGACGACGGGCACCGCCGCCGCCGCTTTCGGAAATTTTGGAAACATATTGGACACCTTGTACTGTCAGAAATCATTTGATAGATCATTGATTGAGCGAACGGAACAGCTGGCGAATGTGCTGCGTATTATGTTTCCTCTGCGTGTGAGGGCTGCGTCCCAACTGGCTGGCAAAATATGTACTTAAACCTGTTTCGTGTACGTGCACACGCTCACACACAAACACACACACACACACACACAGAGGAGTATTCATTCCACGTTTTTAAATACGTTTATAATTTAATGTAGCAAAATATAAATAGTGAATACTTATATGTTGAAGTATACTTAAAAATAAAGTTATATTCTCGTACGTAATTTATTTTACACATAATAGTGTAAGGAAATATACACTTATGTTCCGTAAGGAAATGGAAGTATGGTAACCTCGAAAAAATCGTGTTCGAGATAAGCGCTGATTCCGATTGTACTACCCTCAAAACATGAAGAAAAGTCATTTTCCAAAAAGTGTGTGTGTGTGTGTGTGTCTATCTGAGTGTAGAATGTTTTCAATGGCGAAAGATAACTGCCGCAAATTCAAACAGAATTTACCGAATAAAATATTTTTTTGTATATGCGCCCGAATTGTAGTGGACTCAAGATCTGTTGATTTTGTGAATATCTGTTGAGGGGTAGGGGTAGTTTACCTGCAACGTTTTACGTTTTGACAAGAGTGAAGTACTTAAAAATTCATTTAAAAATTTTCAAACAACGGCACTTGTTGAAAACAAAAAATAATTTTGTTGCCAGGCAACCAGGTTGTTCGGTTAGAAGGGAGGGGTAGGTTACCTGCATTGTTTTGTGTTTTAACAATAGTAAAGTAGTTAATTTTAATAAATAAGTGCCCCGAAAATGAAGCCATATTAATCCACTGTAAAATGGTAAATGAGATAATTATAAATGGAGTGGTAGTTGAAGCGTGAGGGGGTGATTTTTTAAAATTGCTGTGCTGAATTCAAGTGATTTACGAATATTTAATCTTGAAGGATAAGATACCTTAGAAATTACGTATGATAAAACTATTACTCTATGAAAGTGTAAATATCATTAATGGTGGGGATCGGTTGAGGAGGAGGGATTTATTTTCTACATCTCTTAAGTTGATCGTAAGCAACGTCACGTCCAAGATAGTTGAAATGTTTTACTTGTTCTATGCATGTGTTGTCTATGCATATTTTGGTCCGGACCGATTCAAAAAGGACCTTAAGGAACCTTTGGTTACTAAGGGACCTTAGGATGTTTTCACATCTATGATTAGGATGTGCGGAATATAGAGCCGTTTGGACCAGAGCCTCTACCTACTCAAGACCGTCGTGCGTGGTGAAGAGCCACACCCTTTTCTAGGTGGTCCTATAACAGAACACGACGGATCTGTGCCAGAGGAGGTCGATAAAAAAGTCTAGCCCGCATAGGGCTAGCCGGCTCAATCAACAACTCATAATTCCAACAATATCTAACTAATCAAAAAGAAAACAAAGACCAAAACGTATTGCTTATTTACAAACTAATGAATATTCCACTTATTTACAAATTTAGTATTGTCAATAATTTTAATAAATAAAAACATACAATCGTAGTTATAAATTAAAAATCAGGTGATTATATAAACAAACAAAATAAGAATCGAAATTCAAATTAATTGTTCTTAATACATTTAGTCTGTGATGTAAATACAGAGTATGGAAATTTTTTCATGCACCTGCTCTGTTTGTGATTAATCTTATACTTAAAAAGGTATTATAAAGGGTTGTACTCTAACAGAATGCGTGCTCGCGCGCGCGTGTGCACATACTTTATTTAAATGTAAGTTTGATGCGAATACTTGTTTACTTACTTGTTTAGTAACGTACATTTCGTTGAAACATTTTGCTCAACAACATCCTGAGAATTAATTAATTTTATTTTATAATTTAAATTTTGTTAGTCTGTTAGGGGGCTACGTTTAATTTTGATCAGCTGTTTTTATACTTTCGCTTAGATGCATAGTGACAAATGTTTTATTTGTATACTATATTATTTTTTAAAACAAAGTATTGAACAAGTGGTCTAAAATTTCAATGAGATTTTCATGTTTTTAATTAATTTTTGCCTGTTCATCTATTAATAATTATTATTTATATATTTAAAAATATCGTGGGGTTAGTGGTAGAACTTCCCAAGTCCAATGACGTATCAAAAAACACATTTTATTTTTTTTATTAATTTCTATTTTTTCCATTTTAAAAATCTATTTGATCTTTTTTGATTTTAATAATCTTTACTCCGGCCGTGACAGCTTTTGCAATAGACTTAAGGCGAAGATTGCTTTGGATGACAGAGGAACTAGTACGATGCATATGGTATGAAGAACAGCACTGTGCCTGGTTCGACGATAAAGAATCCTCGCTTGAAACGATCTGACTTTGCTCTGGGTTGACTGGCACCGGTCCTCACAAGTTCCAGGGTTGGAGAAGGTGATGACAGTCCAGCGGGGCCCCTAGCTTCTGTCCAGCCAAGACCGTACTGCGTGGTGAAATGCCACATCCTAGAAGAGGTGACCCTGTTGATGCAGAACAGTACGGGTCGAGAACGGATGGTGGATATATATTCCTGGTGGAGGGCAGCAGTAGCCACCGTTACCAAGTTAAGGCGTAAGCGAAATGGTCCTGGACCGGCTTCACTTTGAAATATTACAGGCAGAATTCATCATATAAATGGTCTCCAGATCTCTTAAAAGATTCAATTAATTTGAAATTATACCTTAATTTGATCCGTCAAGCGATATTGTAGTTAAATATTCCACTACAAGTTTCGGGAATTAAATTACCATCATCAGGTAAAACTTCTTCTTCCTAATATATAGGAGTCGTCGATGATATTATTAAAAAACACATACACACACTAACGAATAAAACAAACACAACTGTTACAAATGACATAATTAAAACACCGTACACACACAGCTAACGAAGGCAGTGCGCACTGCCTGACAGTCACATATCATCAGTTACAAATTTAGTATTGTCAATAATTTTAATAAATAAAAACATAGTCTACTAAGACACTACCATCGTAGTTATAAATTAAAAATCGGGTGATTATATAAACAAACAAAATAAGAATCGAAATTCAAATTAGTTGTTCTTAATACATTTAGTCTGTGATTTAAATACAGAGTATGGAAATGTTTCATGAACTGCAGTTTCTAAACTTGCTCTGTTTGTGATTAATCTTATACTTATAAAGGTATTATAAAGGGTTGTACTCTAACAAGATACGTGTCCGGCGAGATGATATGTGACTGTCAGGCAGTGCGCACTGTCTTCGTTAGCTGTGTGTGTACGGTGTTTTAATTATGTCATTTGTAAAAGTTGTGTTTGTTTTATTCGTTGGTGTGTGTATGTGTTTTTTAATAATTTCACCGACGACTCCTATATATTAGGAAGAAGAAGTTTTACCTGATGATGGGCATTTAATTCCCGAAACATGTAGTGGAATATTTAACTACAAGATCGCTTGACGGATCAAATTAAGGTATAATTTCAAATTAATTGAATTACAGGCAGAAATCTAGGTGGATTTATTCAGGTGTAATACTGCGACTGCGCAGTATGCAGTGCCCTGACTCAGTAGCCGTGGTGAAGGCAACACTAGTGGGCAACATCACTGCATGCTCAGAGGCAAAGAAGTGGCAGCCTCACTAGCCCTGCGCGCCCCTCGTAACGTGGCCAGGGTGACATTTTTTTTTACTACTGGTAAGTCTAAAGAGAATAGCCGGACTGGAAATAATGGATGAGCCGGTTGGAAGAAGATCTGTAGACAGGCAAATCACAAGATGGCGGGAGTCATGAGGCCGGAACAGGAAAAATCCTATCCATGAAGTGATGATGATGATAAATTTTAATGACGTCGTATAAGCTGTCACAGGAACCACTGTTGTAAGAACCACATTTCCAATCGAGTTCGCTGAATGATTACTAAACTAAAATGCGGACACTAGACGTAAATATGAAGAATCGAAAGAAATTCAATACAGCTGCATCGCATCGTGTGAAGTGGACATCTCCGTCTGCGTCTCCATATATTGTGGCGTCGCGCGATCCGTCGAGTTATGTAATTTATTTATAAACATTCGGCCAGGCCGCAGTCAACGACCACATGTGCGAAAAAAAAATTAGGACGGAAATCGTTATCCGCCGAAACGCTTTTTCTAGTTTATTGGCTTGTTATGAATTCGAAAACAAATCGCTGTAATCCTTTAGCGGTTTGGGCGCGAGGAATAAAACAAAATAATTACGCCGAGTAGCAAGACAGCAGAGTGTGAGCGAGTAACAAGATACGGGGACCGGACCGTACCTCAGCGTTCTCTGTCTGTCGGACACGATGTAAACAACGAATATTGGACCTGTGTGTGTGTGTGTGTGTGTTGGCGCTGGCGCTGCGCTAAATTGAGCAGAATCGATTTCTGTCCGATGGCTTATGAATGCGTAAACACACACACACTCACACAACAAGATGGAACCATTTGAACCGTTTGTACCTGATGATATGAACGAAATTTCGTCGATGTCAGGCAAGTTGTGATTTCCATCTGTGGGTGGAATCACAAAACCGCATTGTATGCTACGCACTCACTGTACAGAAGTTCCAACTTCGAACCGTGTTTATGTAGGATTCATCTGCGTTAAAGCGGCAGGAGACAAAAGTAGGCGTCGGAGAGGTAAGTTGCCCACGGGAAAAGTTGCCCACTCCGGAGTCGCTCTCGACCAACCAACTCTTATAGTATATCCTCTACAGTAGTTCATGATTTGTTGTAATTCCGTCTGCTGGTCCCGGTGACTTTAAGGAAGCGTCAACGTTTAAGTAGACAACAGAAAAGGATATAAGAATATTTTGTTCTTAATATTTTTAGCTATACGTTTTTATGCCAAATTCAGTAATAAAGTTTTCCCCTTAAAATTTGTTTACAGTCTTATCTATTTTTTAAGTTCTGTACGCTGTCATATTGATGAGGTACTGAAGAGAGTGGATGGAAGAAGGATTCTGTTTAAAACCACTGCGGAAAGGAGAAGCAGTACGGTTGGTCACCTGATCAATCGAGGAAATGATTGAGAGGCGTAGTGGGAGGGGAAGAGTTAGATAAAAGTATATGGAGGAAATAAAAGGAGGAAAAGTATATAAAAATGAAGACACTATCTTCGAAGTGAAGAAGTTTCAAGCCCACCAATCTCTGGGTTGAAGACAGGAAGAAGAAGAAGAAGAAGAAGAAGAAGAAGAAGAAGAAAAGGGTGGCCGCGAAGGTAAAGTGAACCAAGCGATTGAAAGAAGAGGTCTCGCTGACGCGGAGTGGGGAAATTGGGAGGACCGGAGGCTGTGGCTGTAACAGCTGTAAAAAATTCTGTGTGTGTGTGTTCTAAATTACTAACCTATTTTGCACAAACCTCAATGTTCTTCAAATGACATCGTGATGAGCTAACGTTAGTATTAAATGTTAATTAATTTATCTTGATTGTTAGTAATAATCAATAAAACCTAACTTTCGATAGGTTTGATTAGGTTACGATTAACAACCCTGGTTTTCGGTTCAACACGTCTTCTTACTACTTTTAACACCAAACGTTTCGCCCACACTACGATGACTGGCCGTCTGCTTCCCCTCTGGACACGGACTTACCACCTACCTTAACCCTTAAATGCATAGTGTTGCCATTTCGCTACTCAAAAAATCCGAATGGCTTACGTTAACTGTAATGAGTAATTGAACTTTACAGCGTATTGTACGTGTTTGTCTACATTCTGTGAAATACGTAGTACCTTTATCTCCTGATAAACGGTAACTGTTTAGTCACCGTTTACCATTTAGTCAGCTGATAGCTAATGTAACCTATGCAAGCCTGATTTTTGTGCTTTTTGAGTTCAGTTTGCTTATACTTGTTACAGTACTTTTCCAAATAAAAATTATTTTTTCTATCAATTGAGGTATGAACTTATCATATATTAGTATGATTATAGTACAGTAGTGTAATGTGAGCAAGTACATTGTATGCATGGTGTTGCCATTCGGGAACAAAGCGTTTTTTTTTTTAATTAAAAAATGTGCTCCAATTTTTTTTTTACTATTTTTCCTTTTATCCACAAAGGTAATAAAACAAGAATAACAAATTAAAAAAAAAATAAAAAAATTGTCATGCATTTAAGGGTTAAGTCAACACAGTTTTTGACTCAGTCGAGCCTCAAGGACTACGATTTGGTGTGAAAAGTAATAAAAAGACGTGTATTGAACTGATATACCGTACTATTAAAAAAAAAAAAAAACAGGAGACCAAGATTACATTAGGATTGTTCTTTCATACGATTGAATGTAAATCATCTGTCGGGCTGTTGGGCAGTAGTATAAAATGATAGATGCTATCGTAATGGTAGTCCATGACAGCAACCTCATCAGCATAAACTACATATATGAAACGCTCAACATATTCACAAAAAATAACAAAGACAAACTCAGACTTGGACAGGAATTACTACCTCTTTGCCGCCACTCTGAAGAACGCCGTCATGGGCATGTCCGAAACATCGGTTTTTGTTATTTTCGTGAATATGTAGAGTCTTTTTACTTCCACGTTCCATAAGAAAATGGAAGTATGGTGATGGCGAAAAAAAATCGTGTTCGGGATAAGGGCTGATTCTGATTGTACTACCCTCGAAACATGAAGAAAAGTCATTTTCCGAAAAGTGTCTGTGTGTCTGGTGTCTGTGTGTAGAATGTTTTCTATGGCGAACGATAAATGCCGCAAATTCAAACAGAACCAAACAATATTTTGCATATATGGCTGAGATGTAGAGGACTCAAGCTATTTTGATTTTGGTGAAGATCGGTTAAGGAAAAGGGGTAGTTTACCGGCAATGTTTTATGTTTTAACAAGAGTAAAGACTTAATTTTGATAAATAAAGTATCCTGATAAGAAGATCATAATAATCCACTGTAGAAAGGTAGATGCAATATTTATAAATAAAATGAGTAGTTGATGGGGAGGGTGTAATTTTCTATAATGAAAATGATAGTTTTTGGGTGAGAGGATAATTTTTTATATGTGTACTACGTTATCGGCAACAACGAAGTAGTTTGTTTTTAAAACTCCTTCCCGTGCTGTTTGACCGTGGCCCAATGTTTTCTGCAAAACCAGACGTTTCGCCATAATGCCATCTCCTGCCATCATCAGTGAAAATCGAGTGCGCTAACTTGAGTTGCTATACGTTAGTGACCACAGTACTGTGCTTAAGGCTGAATAAAGAAGTAGAAATAAGTAGTTTCTAGTAGTTGGAAATATTTAATTTCGAAAATGATTTTAAATATAAATTTTATAACATGAAAGTCATGTATGGTTCTCCATACCGATATTTTGTATTCAGTTTATATTGACGGATTTGCTGTCATGGACCAGCTTTTAGATAGCAACTATTATTATTTGATAATGTTGGGCCCGACCCCTCACAGAAAATATAATACGAGAATACCAACAAGCTGTATTCCGACCTGGAAGGTCTACAATCGACCAACTCTTCTCGGTAAAACAGATACTACGATGCGGATGGGAACGTGATATTGATGTGTACCAAATTTTTGTGGACTTCAGGCAAGCGTATGATTCTATTAATAGAGACAAACTCTACACCTTAATGCATGAGTTTGGAATTCCAGGCCAGCTGATAAAATTAACACAAGTGACCACGCAGCAGACTGAAGCCCAAGTAAAAGTGGATAGCCAACTAACTGAACCAATAAATATCACACGAGGACTAAAGCAAGGGGATGGGTTAGCCCCAACGCTATTTAATATTGCATTGGAATATGTAATTAGTGGCTTATCAACAAATAGCCCCAATCTGTTAACAAATAAAACTGTACAGATAGCCCCATATGCAGATGACATTAACATCATGTCAAGACGGATCACGGCAGCTAAAGAAATATTTCTGGAGCTTAAAAACAAACCCAAGGAAGTTAGGCTAGCCATAAATATAGATAAAACAAAAATGCTTATCCAGACAAGAAGGGACTAGGCTCATAACAACATTGAGATAGAGGAGGACACAATTGAAGTGGTAGACAATTTCACGTATCTCGGAGTGAATCTAGCCAAAGACTGAATCAGAGGAGCCGGAGATCCAAAGACGGACCACCATGGCTAACAAGGCATACTTTACATTGCTGCCATCATTTAGGTCTGGGGATGTGCACAGGGAAACAAAAATGAAAATATATAGGACTGTCATCAGACCGGTGTTATGCTACGGGTGTGGAGCATGGAAAATCACACAGAAAACAGCCGACATAGTAGACACCTTTGAAAAGAAAATCCTCAGACGCATTATAGGCCCAATACAAGAAAATAGCTCATGGAGACTGAGATACAATAATGAACTGTATCAAATATATAAAGAGATACCAGTCTCAAAATGTATAAGAATGCAAAGATTGCGTTGGGCCGGACATGTTATGAGAATGGTGGATGGCAGGAACCACTAAAGGGCTCTGCTGGGTACATGGGAGGAAACGAGACCTAGAGGCAGACCGAGGAAGAGGTGGGAAGATGGCGTTGCAGAGGACGCGAGGGACATGGGGATAAGAAACTGGAGGAGGGCTGCAATGGAAAGAGTAGAATGGAGGCGGAGATTGGTGGAGGCCAGGGCCCGACTTGGGCTGTAGCGCCGTAGGAGAGAGAGAGAGAGAATGTTGGCCCCAGCTGTCTTGGAGTCAAATACCGGCCGTGAAAGCATACATTCTTTGTTGATATATTTTTTGAATTTCTCAGACAGGATTATCCGTTGTTTTAGGTTAATCGTGGATCTCGTCCTATCCATAATTCCCGGATAATCGGGAGTTAACTGTATTCCAGTGTTGTTGAACCATAACTTTATAAAGTAACAGTCGTAACAGTCCTTATACATCTACGTGGTTATTATTATTTAAGTAAAACACGTCTTCTACGCATATTGTTAATCATGGGCGTAACTTGGGGCCTAACTTGGGGTGGTAAAACTTCATAAATTCAAGTGTGTAGTGAGACCATCCATATAATAAAATTAATAAAATATATTATAAACAAAATTAGAAAGTTTAGTAATAATTCACCTACATGCTCCATAGGCTCACGTCAATACCCCTAAACACACATGACTACCAAGATGAATTAAACACAATTAAATACATAGCAGTCAAAAACGGATACAACCCCGAATTAATAAATAAACTACACAAACGAATCCTCAACACAAAAAGTAAAACACATCTGACCAACAGCACACAACCCAGTAAATACATAACACTTACATACTACAATTCCAATACACATAAAATTGCAAACACATTTAGGAAACAAAATTATAAAGTAGCCTACAGAACCAACAACACCATTAGTAAACACATAAACAATACTAACAAAGACATTGACACATACAACAAAACAGGGGTTTATAAATTAAATTGTAATGATTGCCCACAATTCTACATCGGCCAGGCGGGAAGATCTTTTTCTTCCAGGTTTTCTGAACATTTAAAAGCTCTCACCACAAACTACATACATTCCACATTTGCCACACATTTACATAACGAAAACCACAGTTACACAAACATAGAACACAACGTGGAAATATTACACTACTTACCTAAAAGTAGAAAGCTAAACACAGCTGAACAATTTGAAATATACAGATATCACACACTACAACCAAACAACATATTAAATGAACAGATACATTACAAATCACATACACTATTTGACACACTGATCCAAACACATAATTCGAACCTCAGCGCCAATCCCTTCCTACCATCAACCCCCACCACACACTCCATTCCGTAACGGTTATTCTGTAATCGACAGTTAGTATTAAACCCACTGAAGAAGAGAAACAACATCTCGAAACGTTTGGGAAGTGACAAAAGTAAGTTCATAAGTGAAAGTATATATATATTATTAATAATTCTTAGTTAGTAAACGAAGGACAATTTCATTTTTTCATGATCAACAAACCTTTCTTCATAAGTTGTACTTCCAGTTATGTTTACCTAGAACAAATATACTGTAGACCTACAAACATAAACAATTTCAGTTCTTCCAATTCTTATACCCAGTTTTCGTAAACACATCCTCTCCCTTAGGCATACTGTCACAAAATGCTCGGCAGTAGTAGCAGTAAGCCGAATCAGTCACAACAAAAAGAAATTTTCAAATAGCCAGTCAAGCAATTTTCAAACAAATTACGCAGTGTTACTCCTTTGCGTTTCTTATCTCCCATTTCTCAGAACTTAGGAACACAAAAAACCAAAACAATAACGACTTAAGAAAGAGACAAGCGACGTGTATTTTTAGGGACCGAGTAACCGACCGCACTCGTATCAGTAATCATTAACAAATAACAGTTCCAAACGACCGTCTTTTAAGATTCGTGAACAAATCCATCGACGTCTTGCACAGTAAGCCAGCTTTGTTCATACTGCCGAGTCTGTTACCCCTACCATACCATACTCTTCTACACTGGCCTGTAGTATTTGCGAAATTCTGCTGAACTGAAAACAGCGATAATCTCGAATCAAACAGTAAACAATCCGAGCACAGAGATCCGAGACTCATAAGAATATGTGTGACAAAGAGAGGAAAGTAAAGAGAGCAAATTCTTAGAAGCACAGCTGCGCATATTACTTCATTACGGTGTTCCAAAACAAGTCTTTGTTTGTGTAAAAGGCACACATTGTATTCCAGATAATTAGGTCTCTTGCGGTTTTTTTCGAACAGAAATATTATTTTGACGTATATCATTCAAATCTATCAAACATTCTCCTTACAAGTTTCTTCGAAAGAAATAAGAATAATAAATTTATGGCAACTAGTCGTCTGATAACAGTACAGACGTTGATAAATAGTGTTTACTGTGCTCGCAAGCATAGAAACTGTCCACTGTTTGGCTATTTGTTAGTTTTTATTTATAACAACTGGAAACAAAATTTTATAATGCTCTGAACATTGGGGGGGGGTGAGTGCCCCTCCCAATTTACCCCTATGTTGTTAATGAATATGTATTAAATCCTTGCTGTAAACAAAAGTCCGGAGAAAGCAACCATTTTACTACAGCATTCGCTACATGCGATTGAAAAATGGGCAAAGAAGTGGAAAATAGAATTAAATGAAACGTAATCAGTACACATCACCTTCACAAAATACCACGGGACAACATCCCAATTGTGAAATTAAATAACAAGGCTATCCCGGTAGCCGACTCTGTAAAATGCTTGGGCATCCACCTAGACAAAAAACTGACTTGGCGCAACCACACATTCGGATGAAGAGAAAACATCTGGACAGAAAGTCTCGTAAGCGTTATTGGCTTCTGGGCAGAAAATCGTTACTGTCAATGCGAAACAAGCTGTTGGTGTACAACAATGTCTTCAAGCCTGTGTGGACTTAGAGGTGGGCTAAACTGATATTTTAAAATACTAGGTATGAAAATACCGTTCCAAAAAAATAACAGGTACAAATACCTGTTATTATATACTATATATACATAACCTATATTATCCTTTGTAAGTAACTCGTTTTGAGGATCCTGCAGGTCTCTTATGTAATATCTTTAAATAAATACACTGCAAGTAGGTTTATTTTCACCTAGGTAAACCTATTAATATATTAATAAACCTACTTGCTGTGTATTTATTTGCAGATATTGTATAACCTATACTATATAATTTGTTATAAGAAATAAATTGAAACTAAAAGTATGAACAGTGTTACTTTACACTGTGACTTTATTAAACTATTACTGTTTAAATGAAAATAAGAAACAAGAGAATTCATAGGCCTATCTCCCTTTGGGAATACCAATTTAAGTTTTCACTAGTAGTAAACAAACTAACATTGGTTAGACAAATCAGTTGCGAAACTCGGGGCAATTAAATAATTTAGAGTAGGCCTACACGTAATACCACAAAAAATAATGTGAAAAAACATCAGAAACGTATAATAAAAACATAACAGTAAACCACAAGAGTGAATGAGAATAAACAAAATTTTACAAATAAAAATAAAAAACAAACTGTAATAAAATAAATATAAATACATAAATAAAAACTTATAAATTATAAGCAACAATAAAAGTAAATTAAATGCATTACAGATATTTAAGGAACAGGACTAGATAAAGTGCATAAATGTCCATTACAACAATCTCATCATTTACGTGAGATGTGTAATGAAGTTAAAATCACATTAATAAAAAGTATAATATAGCTTATCAACATCAGCCACTCTATAGGTTATAACTCAATATAATTAAATACAACTATTTCACTAACGACTCGGAACACAAAGTTTTTTCGAGTAAAAACATAAAGTTTTACCAACGGATTTTAGTTACAAGTTGGTGACTAGTAGGCCTATAATATATAATTTATTAGCATATAATCTGTATTATATGTCTGCATATCACACGAGAATAAATGTAACAGCAGGATGAATTATTTCCTTTATTAAAAACAGGTTCGTCTCTTTGCGCAGAATGAAGTATACAGGACGAAAAAGTGGCTCGTACTATAGTTCCTACTCGAAATATGCTTGATACTACCTGTTCCTAAAATACTAGGTGTTCCTCTGATACGCTTAGTATTTTGTGTAACGGTGATACCCCTAGTATTTGAAATACCTAGTATTTTAAATACGCGTTACGGGCTGTTCCTCGCGTTCCAGCGATATTTTTGGACGCCTAGTATTTGGCCTTGGCGTATTCGTTTACGTGATCTTGCGTACTTTTTGTGTGTGTGTGTCTGTGTAGGTGCGTAGGGGGTGTGCCTCGACTGGGAACAGCGAGGGCGGCGTGTCTCGACTCGGAACAGCGTCGCCGCGAATAACAGGTATTTCAATTTTTCCGTCACTGTTACATCCGTTCCACAAAAATATCGTTCCAAAATACCTGTTACAGGTATATCGGCCCACCTCTAGTGGACATACGGCTTACAGCTTTGGGGAACTGCATCTAAATCCAATATCGCCATAACGGAAAGGTTTCAGACCAAGGTAGTGCGTGCCATAACCAATGCACCGTGGTTCATCAGCAACAAAGACATCTATAGAGACCTGGACCTGCCCTCAGTCAGTGAAACCATTGCGATGTCAGCGAAAGTTATGTGAAACGGCTTGAAGAGCACACGAATCCTTTAGCTATAAATCTACTAGACAACAGCCTGCAGACAAGACGTTTAAAGTTAACATTTCCTCTGGACTTACCTAGATTCTAACACTATAACTATATTATACTTGATCAGTTACTTTTAAATACTCATTAAAAGTGAATAATTATGCTTATTGGTGTGTACTAACAGATTGCATAAATAAACGTAAAAAAAGTATCCATCTCCGGGGAAACGGTACGCTAGTTAAAAATGCCCACTGAGTGAGTCAAATACGACCATACGTAGGCTTATAAGCCAGCAGTCTGATACAAACGAGACAGGACGCTATTTACCGGACGTACAAATTGCGCAAAGAGAGAGAGAGAGATGGAGCGTATTTAGATTTGTAGGGCAAGTAGTTTGTTGACGTGGGGGGGGTGAGGTTAAGGGCTTTTTCATCACTAGCCCTGGCGGCGTGAAACCAGGAGCGACATGTGCGGCGGAGTCTGGCTATCGTCAGCTGTACGCGCTCCCCCTCCCCCCTCCACATACTGGCGGCTCTCCTTCCTTCCTACCTTGTCTTCCTCTCAGCAGCGCACGTCAAAGCCACTCAACGATTAATTTTATTTGAAAGGGGTGTAGTGGTGAGTAGATTTCATCCTCATATTGTACGAGAATTGTCGCTTATAATTCGATTATACAATAAAACACACACATCCTACGATAGAACTCAAACGTATTCCTGGTGGTTACTGGTAAAGTTACCCAAGTCCACTTAGATGACGTTACGTAAAACTGAAATTAAAAGGTTTCAAGTATACATTGCTAAATAATGAAACTGTTAAACTGATTTTGGACCTTAAATTTCTTTTCAATTTGTATCGGCCATGCGAGGACCACATGCCAATTTCAGTTCTTTATTCCTTGTTCTTTTCTTTTTCTCCAATATTCTTTCATCTTTTCAGTATGTATCTTCTTCCTGTCTTCAGTTCACTTTGAACCTGCGTTTTTCTCTCTACTACCCTGGACTCCTTCCATTTTTAACACTTTTGCCCGACAAGCGTAAATAAATTTTATTTATTGACTTTCTGTATTGATTACTTAGCTTTTGGAAAATTAAAATGAAAATGAAAATAGAAATGAATAAAAAAAGTACATTTTTTGAAACAACATTGGACTTGGCTAATTTTACCACTAAACTCTCGGTTATAGGACAATACAAATGATTGAGATCACTTAAACCAACTCATTCCACTAAACCACAGTGTGCCTGGGCTGATATGTGTGGTACCTTATGGTGTTGTGGAGTTGATTTTGAGTAATGTACCTCAGGCCGTATAATAACATTTATTAGTTGCATAAAGAAGTAATAATAATAATAATAATAACAGTAATAACAGTAATGATATTAATACCGATAATTCTGTTAACTGACGTTTCAACAATATGCATTGTCATCAGGACCTGTGTACGGATACAAGAGAAAATATCAAACACAACAGATAAATTAGTTGAGCGAATGTGTTTGTGTGTGTGAGTGTGCGCGCGTGTGCTCGTACGTGTGAAGGAGTTGCAACAATAAATATTGTCGAAATGTGACACAAATAATTTAAAAATGGTGTTATACTTTTTTGACCGATCCTCGCAAAACATTCATCGTTAAGATTCATCGATTGACGGTTACTACGAAATTAGGAATATTAATACTAATAATAATAATAATAATAATAATAATAATAATAATAATAATAATCGTCATCGACGTCATCATGCAATAAGGACTGCATCTTTTGGCTTATGTGACCGCCGACTAAACTGTTCCCAAATGAGGAAAACATTTACAAACAGCCTGTGTTTACTAAATCGGTCAAGTGGTTATATCAAGACTCCGTATTGGTCACAAGCTACTGACACACAAACATGTATGTGAGGGTGTGTGTGTGTGTGTGCGCGCGCGCGCGCACGGACTTACTAACCTTAGGCCTACACAAAATTACTATCAACATATATTGTAAATGTTTGCTACGTTCATATAATGTCACGTTCACGAAGACAACTATAGAGTGTTCCAAACTGGATGGAACCTAAGGGATTAGAAGACCCCTACTCTCGCACGCGCACTCACAATCGGCCAGGCACGACCCGGGCGGTTCGGGTACAAGTATGTGGCCAATTCAAAACTATACAATCTTTTATTTACCTTATAATTCAAATTATACTGTAATTTTTGTAATCCCCGTAAAATTATGAGAAAAATGAGTCCAAAAAAACACAATTGCGATAAATATGAGTACTTTACGGATTTCTAAAGCAAACGCAGAACTGGAATACTTAATAAAGATAAAGATTTATTATAAAGTAATAAGTATGTTGGTGATATCTTGATTATTATAAACATACTATAATAAACTTGAAAACATAAACAAAAACATAATACACAATATTACAATAATTTAAGTCGCCTTGTGCATGAGTATCAACGAAAATTAATTAACATTCACAAAATACTATTTTCTAAAGCCAAAATAAATATTAAATTAGACTTAGTTGTACATCTAAAATATATCACAACCAAGTCGTGTTTAGTGTAATTTTCTTTAAATATTTATGCAGATTACAAATATGCTAAGCTCGTTTGTTAAAAAATTGATGTTATAAAAGTTGCAGTTACGTAGTGGACGCCCCCGTAGATCATACCCCAGGCGTGCAGGCCAGCTGCGTGTGTGTGTGTGTGTGTGTGTTAGTAAGGGTCTCCTAATCCCTAACGGGCCGTGTGACTTGGACGCCGCATAAGTCAGAGGTTTAGTTGACAAAAGACTGGAGGAGGATAACAGACAAGTGAACTGGGTTACGTAAAGTGTAGTGAACTGTAGTTTTCCGCGTCAAAACGTTTCAAATTACACGCGACCTGTACGACACGAGGTCTGAGCAACACCAAAGATTTTTCATATTCAGTGACGACCAACATACGGTATTACGGTGGGTCCTTTGGACACATCGTTAATGAGCAAAACGTAGCGCATTTACAACAACAACAAAATTACTAATTAAAAAAAAGTATTAATATAAACACACCACGCGCGCTCGCGCGCGCGCACACACACACACACACACACATACACATCATATACTGTAATTTGCATTTTCGCGCAGATTTATATAAATTCTTAATTGTAGTTTTGGTTTCAAGTTGATATCGAGTTTCGGTTTAATTAAAGTGTAATTTTTATGCGACGTTTCGAGATTTATTTTATCTTACATTCACGCCTACAACATAAAATATTAAGTAATATAATTGTAAGGAGAGTTCTAATTTTATAATATACAAGTTGTATGATATTAACAGTGGCTTTGTGTTGTATAGAATAACTAATAGTATTTAGATGTATTGTTGAGTCTATTACTTATAGAACATATTATATTAGTTATTCTATACAACACAAAGCCACTGTTAATACCATACAACTTGTAGGCCTATATTATAATTAGAACTCTCATTACAGTTATATTACTTTATATGTTATGTTGTAGCATGAATATGAGATAAAATAAATCACGAAACGTTGCATAAAAACTGGATTTTTATTAGACCGAAACTCGATATCAACTTGAAACCATAATTAACACGGTTGATAAATAATATTCTTATTCTAAATTTTATTAAAAAACGGTTCTTTGGAAATATTCATGCATTCACTTTTTTATTTATTTTCTTTATTAAGGCTATATGAACATTTGGCTGACAATTTTACTGGTCATCATCATCATCATTAGAGTAATTCAGATGTTTATTGAAAATCTTTCTTTTGGTTGTTTAATTACTCTGTTAATTCTGATCAGCTGTTTATGTGGTTGATTTAGATGTAGGCTATAATGCCTTATTACGGTATCATCTACGGTATTATATTAAATATTTTATGTGAATTAATTAATTTTGTGTTAATAAAAAGTAGGTTTGAATATTTTAAAATGTTATCAAATATTTGATTAACTTTCGATTGCTCATTTATTAGTAAATTATTATTTTTATATTTAGAAATATATAGACTTTCCCAAATGTTAATTTTGTAGCTTTGGAAACATTTCTCATTAATTAATACGTGTGTGTGTGTGTGTGTGTGTGTGCGCGCGTGTGTGCGCGCGTGTGTGCGAGAAAGAGAGAGAGAGAGAGAGAGAGAGAGAGAGAGAGAGAGAGAGAGAGAGAGAGAGAGAGAGAGCGTTTATGTAAACATTTTTATTATGCTAACATATCTCTTTAAATTTTCCTGTATGATGTCAGAAATAGTTGAGACACTAAAATTTGTATGCACCAGTGAGGTTATTTATTTTCTGGTAAATTATGTTTAAGTTTTAATTTTGTTAAAAATTATATTATGAGAATTATATGAATATTTTTAAATTACTGTTTTTCAATATTTTCAACAAACAACATTTGCTTTTACTTCCATGTTCCGTGAGGATACGGAAGTACGGTGATCGCGAAAAAAAGTCGTGTTCCAGATGAGGGCTGATTCTGATTGTACTACCCTCAAAACATCTAGAAAAGTCACTTTCCGAAAAGTGTCTGTGTGTCTATGTAAAAAATTCTACACACAGACACACGCACAGGCACTTTTCAGAAAATGACTTTTCAGATGTTTTGAGGGTAGTACAATCAGAATCAATCCTTATCTCGAACACGATTTTTTCGCGATCACCGTACTTCCATTTCCTTACGGAACATGGAAGTAGTAAGCAATTTAAAAAAAAATTATACCCGTTAAATTTCCCATCGATTAAAACAAAACGCGAGGAGATGCAGTATAGTAGTAGGTATGTAAAGTATACGAGGTCGCCGGTTTGGTATAACGCTGCCAGGTAGACAGTGAACCACTATACGGGTCCCGAGTTAATGAAGACAGCAGCAGCCAACGTTTAGCGCAATGGAATACGCAGAGAACTTCATGTGTGGTCGGTTATCTGCTTGCTTGTAGCTCTCCGACCCGCGGCCTATAGCAACAAAAACACGGCAATAACTTCATCCTTCATTCGATCACTTTATTATTACCTCTTGTCCGACTTTACTTATTATAATCATCATCACCACCGTCCGTCGTATTCTTTGCGTTAAATTACACCCGTGTCCAATAAAAATACGATTACACGGTTAAGCGTTGGGTGGAAATATTTATACTGCGCATAATGATGTCGATTTTTACCTTAAACAAAACCAGTAGTTGAGATAAGAAATTAATCAAACGTTATTATGTAAACGATTAATTTCGTGTTTATTTCGTTCGTCCTTTTAATACTCAAGATGAAGCCTTCCGGTTATGCTAGGACTTCGGAAAGCCCACGAAAACGGAAATAAATCATACTAAGGTTTGATCTATAAGTAATAAGTATATTTACGTCTGTCTGTCTGTCTGTCTTTGTGTCTCTCTCTTCCCTTTAATTTCGACTCTAGATCCTTCAGACGACGCGTTGATCCTGGATGATCCTGTATCTGGATGAGTAAATGGGTTGATTTACTCTGACCGGCCTCAGGATCGCTTTCGGGCGTGTAGATGTTTCTCACGAGAACTGTTATATACTTTTACCGCGAACAGACGTTACTGCTAAATTAGTGATGCGTACTCTTTTTTAACATGATAATGTTTTTAGGCTGGGGGTCATTCCACAAAAATGTAACGTCATCGAAAAACGTGACGCTTCCACACTTTCGATTCCCCACAGTCTAGAAATTTGATATGTAAACGCATCAAGACAGAAAATAATCGCTGCTGACATTGAGTTTAGCAAACGTTTTAGTGAGAATAAATTTGGTTTTACATGCTCTGTTTGTGATCGTCTGTGGTTTGGAAATGATTTACGTTATCAACCAAACGTAATCCACATTATACGTTTCAAAAACCTAAAAACATTACCATGCTTCGATGTTTCGGTTTCGTCGAAATTCTTTGAATGCTTAGGTGCATAAATAGAGAGAGGGAGAGAGAGAGAGAGAGAGAGAGAGAGAGAGAGAGAGAGAGACTTTTTATCCATTAGACTTAAAGTGTTTATGTACCCTAATCGGATATCTTGAACTTACGCGGAATAGCACTTACAATATTATTATTGCAGTAACAGTAGGAAATTTTAACTTATGCTAGTCGCGATTATCACACCGATCGTCATGGACTACCACGCGGCGCTTGCACGCTATCGATTCCCAAGAGAGACTGATCTATTCGCTTTACGATAATTCCCTCGATTGAATTCTAGTAATCTGATTGGTTCTTCGGCAACCCTTACTCGTGATTTTTCTACACTTAACCGATATTCGTGTTCAAGAAGGCTTCCGAACAGAACAATTCTTGTTCAAAAGATCTGACAATTTTTGACATGATAATGTCTTATGGCTGGCCATCATTTGGAAATTTCTGTAACGCATCACGCTGCATGACGTCATCATTTACCAGCCGGGAATCGTTAACTAAAACCGCGACCGCTAACGTGCTAACGTCCGTCGCAGATTAAAGGCCTAACAAGCAAACAACACTGCATAGCTGTAGATAGGTATGTAACCAATCAGTCAGTCAGTAACCATAATAATGTTGCGTTTAGCTGGCGGCTGAAAGACATTATCTTCCTCTTAAGCTTTTACCATTTGGTAAACGGTACTTTACATTTTTTCGACCGAAATTGTAGTCATAAAACTTTTTACACAAAATATGTACTGTTTTTAAAAATAACTATTGTCATCAGTTAGATATTTTTATTACGAACATTCTGATACAAGTCTTATCCGAAAAATTCCCCATATCATAAAAGTTATTTAAATTAACGTGTTTTTTATGAATATCACGTAAAATAATTACATACCCTCACAAACGCGCAATCCACACGCAGCTAAGCATCGTTTCACAACTATTACACAGCACATAAAATTGTTTCATAAGCCTAAACATAATTAAAACTAACACATTTTTAACAATGTTCCTTATCAACTGACACATAATGTTCAAACCTGCAATGTCTACTTATTCACAAAGTGTCTTTATGTGTTTATGTGGTATAATATGCTTTTAACTCTACTACATTACATATGCAATTAGAATGTCCATTGCAATATGTGTGTGTGTGTGTGTGTGTGTGTGTGTGTGTGTGTGTATTTCTTTTCCTACTTCTGATACAATAAAAACGACGATCACCTAATCATGCGTACAAGTGACTTACGAACACGCAAAACAAATGATGAACGCACGTCTACATTCCGATTCCACAACCAGATCTTCCTTGTTTATTTCGAAATTAGTCGACAACTTTTTTCTAATTTATGAGCTGAAAAATGTTGAGCTAATTTCTTATTTTGCAACTGCGCGAATCTGTTACTTTCCATAGTTGGGTTGTACCATCAGCTATGACTATAACAATGACGTATATAAAAAAATATTCAATTTACAGGCGACCTGTGGTACAATGTGGAAAACGAGCCACGCAAAAACTGGATACGTGTTATGCCTTACCAGATGTCTAATCACCTAAACGTTTAATAGATGGAAACGGAATAATTATTAGAAAAGCTCTCAAACTAAAATACCGAAGAAAAATATCCAATTTACAGGCGACCTGTGGTACAATGTGGAAAACGAACCACGCAAAAACAGGATACGTGTTATGCCTTACCAGATGTCTAATCACCTAAATGTTTAATAGATGGAAACGGAATAATTATTAGAAAAGCTCTCAAACTAAAATACCGAAGAAAAATATCCAATTTACAGGCGACCTGTGGTACAATGTGGAAAACGAACCACGCAAAAACAGGATACGTGTTATGCCTTACCAGATGTCTAATCACCTAAACGTTTAATAGATGGAAACGGAATAATTATTAGAAAAGCTCTCAACTAAAATACCGAAGAAAAATATTCAGGTCGTTAAACTCACCAAAAAAAGGAAACTGCAGTTATAAGTACTTTGTGAAGTCGGAACAGGTAATCCCTGTCGTGGTGATGATGATGATGATGATGACGATGATGACAACGACAAAGATATTGACGAATTTTCCAACGTCTTGCGTATTAAAATGTAAGAAACTGGCCCTTCTTCACATTGTATTTCGCTTAATAACGAGTAGATAGTAGTGACTTTTGTTTAAATGGTTCTACATTACTGGAATGATAAATTATTTCGTACGTTTTCTTCAATGTTTGCCTTGTAAACAAAAAATGCTCATTGTTCTAGCACAAACACACTCAGTATTGGAGGCTTCGTCACTGTTTCAAATTATTACTAAACTAAACGCGTAATATTTGAAAAACTGTAGTGCGTTTGTAATGGTGCGAAAATTATTTGTCAACAAACGTTTTTGCTAACCGCTGGCACCAAGTATTCGTGTATAGAATAACGGTTAGGCGTTAGTTTAGCTTGAAATCTTTAATCGATTTCCTGTTACTAAACGTTGCTTTTCAAAATGTATTCACTTACAAGTGAAGATACAGTTACATTCCATTTAGTGAACCAATGAACTGAAACCCGAAACAAAATTAAAATATATAAGCCAACTAAAAACCGAAAACCATTGTCACCTAACCTCACAAATGAAAACAACACGTATTTTCGCTTTGCATTAAGTAATAGGACAATTTACAAATAGTACACTTCTTCTTTTCCACAACGTAATATATCGATACAATCGCATATTAAAAACGTCGAAAATGTACTGCAGGAACGGACAAAGGTTCAGTTCCGATGCCGCCAAATAGCATTTGTTTATTTTCTTGTTACTACGGTAATTAATTCTGGTGTCCATGGTGTTGTTGACATCTTTACACGCGTCAACAAAAAGGGATAAATAAAAAGGCCTAAATCGTGCGAACGGAGCAGAATATAAAATTCCAAGTTAGACAGTATTTTTTGCGTTTTGTCAAAGGTTACCTGTGCAAAATTTGGTGGCAATCGGTGTAACGGTGTGGATCCAAAGAAACGAATCCTCACACTTTTATATATATATATATATATATATATGGCTAGCGTTCATCCTTCCAGTTTCAATAGACCTGCTGCGGTTATCAACGTTTTCGGTTACCTGAAACAATACTGTAAAAACGGTTCCGTTGTAAACAAGGACACAAGAGTGAATAGCAAAATACTGTCGTATTTAAATTCTGCCGGCCGCGGGTTCGTTGCGGTTTCTTAGTCATCGCTCGTTGTGTCCGCGCACATTTGTCCGTCTGCCAATCTGTTCCACCTGGTTCGTCCATTTTTCTCTACTGACCTCAGTTGTGCGTTTTTTTTTACATTTAATTACCCATTTCTTAATCTAGTCATTCATCCTTTATGTCGCATTGACGTGCATTTTCTTGTACAGTTTTTTCAAACCGTTCCTAAGTGGACATCGTCTGAGTCACAGCTGACACTCCGTTGTTTGTTTTATAGTCTGTTGTCTTATATATTCTACGACAACGCATTCTGTTCGAACGTGTATGACATCAAAGACTTTTCATTCGTACACAAACTTTCTTTATCTCTCTTGCAGTGGCGTGGCGTGGGTACATAACAGCTGTTGCCGGTTGTGATAGACCTAAAACTTACACTAAAAATTAATTCGTTTTTTTTTCTAGTACCAAGTGTTCTTTTCAAGGGCCAAAATATTCTATTTAAAGCCAAAATAATTTTTAGAGTATTTCCTATCATTCGCTAGCAGAAGAAGAGGGTCCCGATTCAACGGCATCTAACTCCCTTATACTTACACAGAATAAATCAGGACACAAATAATCAAATTAAAAATATTAAAGACAGATAGAGAAACACACAACTAAACGAACAAAACACAAATAGGTATGTAGTAACTGCTGCACGTTGGATCCGAAAACGAACACAGCTGCTAACTGAGCGTTTTGCAGCTTTATACAGCGGCAACACATTGGTTGGACGAATGCCCCCCCCCACCTCCACCACCACAGTTTGTACAGTGACAAGTACTACGAGGTCATTGACCGTTCACAGTAAAACTGCCGATGTCTGAGCCGGCAAACAAAACTGTGCAACTCCCCAGCAGTTCGAAAGCAATGCTATGTTATTCTTCAAGTGTCCCTACTAATATTGTTCGGATTTCAAGTTATTCAATAACTAAAGTAATTATTCTGTGATATAATTAATATTATTTTCTTTCGTTTCCAGTACTGTTGCCGCCGGCGACAGCGGTTACATGGACGCCACGCTACTGCACTGTTGTACCTTTGTCTCTGTTCCTGCCTTTGTTTCAAGTTTAGCAAAAAACAAGTTAGTTAATCTTTAAAATAGGTAAGATACCTGTTATTCCTTCATACAACTTACTTTGGTCGCTAGGCACGACGCGTTTCAGGATCGAGGTCCCATCTTCAGGTGATGATCACTCGGGTCGAGATCGTCAGTTCATAAAACACACACACATAAAAAACACAGAATGCGCTGATGCGCATCGACCCGAGTGATCATCACCTGAAGATGGGACCTCGATCCTGAAACGCGTCGTGCTTAGCGACCAAAGTAAGTTGCATGAAGGAATAACAGGTATCTAACCTATTTTAAAGTTTAACAATTGCAACTTGGTGACCATACACACAATGAATAATGAAGTTAGTTAGTTATAAAGGAGACGACAGCTTAATCAAGTTAACTCACGGTAACAACGTCTTGGAAGAAATCATCACCATCGTCATCTTCACACACGACATAGGCAAGGTGCTGCTTGTTCCGCCTTCAAAAATCCTTCCTGGGTCTATCCGAACACACACGTGTCCTATAGGTTTGTACTTCCAGACTTGTTTATGGAACACAGCCGTACGGAGATAATGAAAACAAAGGTAATGGCATTTCGAGCCAAGCAGCCGTTAAGAACAAAAATAATGATTAGTGAGGAGAGCCACTAGAAAAGGTGAGCCACTATATTTATTTGGGAAATGATATTGGCTATGACAGATATTATGGCAAGCAGCCATTAAGAACAAAAATAATGATTAGTGAAGTGAGCCACTAGAAAATGTGAGCCACTATATTTATTTGGGAAATGATATTGGCTATGACAGAAATTATGGCAAGCAGCCATTAACAACAAAAGTAATGATTAGTGAGATGAGCCACTATATTTATTTGGGAAATGATATTGGCTATGACAGATATTATGGCAAGCAGCCATTAAGTAAAAAAATAATGATTAGTGAAGTGAGCCACTAGAAAATGTGAGCCACTATATTTATTTGGGAAATGATATTGGCTATGACAGAAATTATGGCAAGCTGCCATTAAGAACAAAAATAATGATTAGTGAGGTGAGCCACTAGAAAAGGTGAGCCACTGTATTTATTTGGGAAATGATATTGGCTATGACAGAAATTATGGCAAGCAGCCATTAAGAACAAAAATAATGATTAGTGAATTGAGCCACTAGAAAAGGTGAGCCACTATATTTATTTGGGAAATGATATTGGCTATGACAGAACTTATGGCAAGCAGCCATTAAGAACAAAAATAATGATTAGTGAGGTGAGCCACTAGAAAATGTGAGCCACTATATTTATTTGGGAAATGATATTGGCTATGACAGAAATTATGGCAAGCAGCCATTAACAACAAAAGTAATGATTAGTGAGATGAGCCACTATATGTATTTGGGAAATGATATTGGCTATGACAGAAATTATGGCAAGCTGCCATTAAGAACAAAAATAATGATTAGTGAGGTGAGCCACTAGAAAAGGTGAGCCACTGTATTTATTTGGGAAATGATATTGGCTATGACAGAAATTATGGCAAGCAGCCATTAAGAACAAAAATAATGATTAGTGAATTGAGCCACTAGAAAAGGTGAGCCACTATATTTATTTGGGAAATGATATTGGCTATGACAGAAATTATGGCAAGCAGCCATTAACAACAAAAGTAATGATTAGTGAGATGAGCCACTATATTTATTTGGGAAATGATATTGGCTATGACAGATATTATGGCAAGCAGCCATTAAGTAAAAAAATAATGATTAGTGAAGTGAGCCACTAGAAAATGTGAGCCACTATATTTATTTGGGAAATGATATTGGCTATGACAGAAATTATGGCAAGCAGCCATTAACAACAAAAGTAATGATTAGTGAGATGAGCCACTATATTTATTTGGGAAATGATATTGGCTATGACAGAAATTATGGCAAGCTGCCATTAAGAACAAAAATAATGATTAGTGAGGTGAGCCACTAGAAAAGGTGAGCCACTGTATTTATTTGGGAAATGATATTGGCTATGACAGAAATTATGGCAAGCAGCCATTAAGAACAAAAATAATGATTAGTGAATTGAGCCACTAGAAAAGGTGAGCCACTATATTTATTTGGGAAATGATATTGGCTATGACAGAACTTATGGCAAGCAGCCATTAAGAACAAAAATAATGATTAGTGAGGTGAGCCACTAGAAAATGTGAGCCACTATATTTATTTGGGAAATGATATTGGCTATGACAGAAATTATGGCAAGCAGCCATTAACAACAAAAGTAATGATTAGTGAGATGAGCCACTATATGTATTTGGGAAATGATATTGGCTATGACAGATATTATGGCAAGCAGCCATTAAGAACAAAAATAATGATTAGTGAAGTGAGCCACTAGAAAATGTGAGCCACTATATTTATTTGGGAAATGATATTGGCTATGACAGAAATTATGGCAAGCAGCCATTAACAACAAAAGTAATGATTAGTGAGATGAGCCACTATATTTATTTGGGAAATGATATTGGCTATGACAGATATTATGGCAAGCAGCCATTAAGAACAAAAATAATGATTAGTGAAGTGAGCCACTAGAAAATGTGAGCCATTATATTTTTTTGGGAAATGATATTGGCTATGACAGAAATTATGGCAAGCTGCCATTAAGAACAAAAATAATGATTAGTGAGGTGAGCCACTAGAAAAGGTGAGCCACTGTATTTATTTGGGAAATGATATTGGCTATGACAGAAATTATGGCAAGCAGCCATTAAGAACAAAAATAATGATTAGTGAATTGAGCCACTAGAAAAGGTGAGCCACTATATTTATTTGGGAAATGATATTGGCTATGACAGAAATTATGGCAAGGAGCCATTAAGAACAAAAATAATGATTAGTGAGGTGAGCCACTAGAAAATGTGAGCCACTATATTTATTTGGGAAATGATATTGGCTATGACAGAAATTATGGCAAGCAGCCATTAAGAACAAAAATAATGATTAGTGAGGTGAGCCACTAGAAAAGGTGAGCCACTATATTTATTTGGGAAATGATATTGGCTATGACAGAAATTATGACAAGCAGCCATTAAGAACAAAAATAATGATTAGTGAGGTGAGCCACTAGAAAATGTGAGCCACTATATTTATTTGGGAAATGATATTGGCTATGACAGAAATTATGGCAAGCTGCCATTAAGAACAAAAGTAATGATTAGTGAGGTGAGCCACTGGAAATTGTGAGCCACTGTATTTATTTGGGAAATGATACTGGCTACGACAGAAATTATGGCAAGCAGCCATTAAGAACAAAAGTAATGATTAGTGAGGTGAGCCACTGGAAAAGGTGAGCCACTGTATTTATTTGGGAAATGATACTGGCTACGACAGAAATTATGGCAAGCAGCCATTAAGAACAAAAATAATGATTAGTGAGGTGAGCCACTGTATTTATTTGGGAAATGATATTGGCTATGACAGATATTATGGCAAGCAGCCATTAAGAACAAAAATAATGATTAGTGAAGTGAGCCACTAGAAAATGTGAGCCATTATATTTTTTTGGGAAATGATATTGGCTATGACAGAAATTATGGCAAGCTGCCATTAAGAACAAAAATAATGATTAGTGAGGTGAGCCACTAGAAAAGGTGAGCCACTGTATTTATTTGGGAAATGATATTGGCTATGACAGAAATTATGGCAAGCAGCCATTAAGAACAAAAATAATGATTAGTGAATTGAGCCACTAGAAAAGGTGAGCCACTATATTTATTTGGGAAATGATATTGGCTATGACAGAAATTATGGCAAGGAGCCATTAAGAACAAAAATAATGATTAGTGAGGTGAGCCACTAGAAAATGTGAGCCACTATATTTATTTGGGAAATGATATTGGCTATGACAGAAATTATGGCAAGCAGCCATTAAGAACAAAAATAATGATTAGTGAGGTGAGCCACTAGAAAATGTGAGCCACTATATTTATTTGGGAAATGATATTGGCTATGACAGAAATTATGGCAAGCTGCCATTAAGAACAAAAATAATGATTAGTGAAGTGAGCCACTAGAAAATGTGAGCCACTGTATTTATTTGGGAAATGATACTGGCTACGACAGAAATTATGGCAAGCAGCCATTAAGAACAAAAGTAATGATTAGTGAGGTGAGCCACTGGAAAAGGTGAGCCACTGTATTTATTTGGGAAATGATACTGGCTACGACAGAAATTATGGCAAGCAGCCATTAAGAACAAAAATAATTATTAGTGAGGTGAGCCACTGTATTTATTTGGGAAATGATATTGGCTATGACAGATATTATGGCAAGCAGCCATTAAGAACAAAAATAATGATTAGTGAATTGAGCCACTAGAAAAGGTGAGCCACTGTATTTATTTGGGAAATGATATTGGCTACGACAGAAATTATGGCAAGCAGCCATTAAGAACAAAAGTAATGATTAGTGAGGTGAGCCACTGGAAAAGGTGAGCCACTGTATTTATTTGGGAAATGATACTGGCTATGACAGATATTATGGCAAGCAGCCATTAAGAACAAAAATAATGATTAGTGAGGTGAGCCACTATTTTTAATTGGGAAATGATATTGGCTATGACAGAAATTATGGCATTGATGTTAAGTTAGGTAAGTTCCAGACGGTCTGTGGAACAGTCAACCGTATTGTAGACACAATGTACGTCGAGATACAAAATTAAAGTTTTACAAAGTTATGGCAGTCCTATGGGTGTGAAGTATGGAAGAGACCAAAGATGACTATACTGAGTTACTAAAATATTTTTTTGCGACAGTTTAGTATAACTAATATTGTAGCTATAATTGTACTAGAGCAGCAGAAGGTGCAGTTCTGGAGCATGCCAGTAATTCTGAATATGTGGGCTGCAATATGTCTTACATTACTAACAATGATGTGGTGAAGAATCTGCACAAGTTCGACAATATTTGCGGGACCATCAGGAGAGCTCTAAAATAAACGAGAAATTCTTGGATTTCGTTGTCCATGACGTGTCCGTTACTTAACTAAATATAATTATTTCACTACGACTCGGAACACAAAACTTTTTATGGGTAAAAACGTAAAAGTTTTACCTTATAACCTGAACCGGTTTTCACTTTTAAAAAGCTTCTTTCAGGCGTTCAGGCTTTTTAAACCTCTGAAGAAGCTTTTTAAAAGTAAAAACCGGTTCAGTTTATAAGGTAAGACTTTTACGTTTTTACCCATAATAAGTTTTGTGTTCCTAGTCGTAGTGAAATAATTATAGGCCTATTTAGTAAACGAGAAAAGACACGCGTCTAAAGTTCTACGAGGTGATGATGGGCCTCTACGCACTTTTCTATGTGTCTGAGAATTGGACTTAACGAAATCCCAGACAAGCCGTATTCAAGTGGCCGAAGTGAGATTTCTCAGGCGCGTTGACAGGACGTAGTGTTCAAGATCGCGAAAGAAATCTCCGTGTGCGGCAGGATCTGAATGTTACGAGTATATTCGATAGGACTGCCTAGAAGCGGCTAAAATGGTTGGAACATCTTTGCCGAACGAATGACTGCCGAATCCCCAACCAACTACGGAATTATAAGCCGAAAGGGCGGAGACGTGTGGGGAGTCCGAAGAAGCGTTGGAGCGATCATCCATCCAACGCTTGGTACCATCATCCCATCGGCTTGGTACCAGCACAACGCATTTTTTGTTTAATCCTTTGTGAAACAATTACAGTAGAGAATTTTTTTTGAGTAAACGGCACTGTAGCGGGCGTCAACTGTCAAGAGTGATGCATGTTATAGCCAAACGGCCCCCGTTAGACAATGACTTAAGAAAGACAATGCCTCGGCACACAGCAGATGTTGGACGTGAACGAACGACATAAGCGCAAAAGGCTACAATAACAAAGAAACAAAAAACTATGTCTTTTCGTCACAATTACCGACAAAGCGTGTACTAAGGGGACGCCAACATTTTCGACATACACGTGTGAGTTAGCGGCTGCACATGGACATAATATTTTCCACAAAGGCAGTCTACGAGCGGATGCAATTAAGAACAAAAGAACATGCATAGCCGCACAGCGGGTAACTTGCTTACTGGCACGACATACGGAGCATCTTGGAGGGCTGCAGAGCAGATGTTAGTTCCTGGAAGATGACCACCATCAGCGTGTGAACGTAACAAGGGAAGTCGAGGACCATACGGCGATTCGACACACCCGAGTTATGGTACACACATGTGCGGAAAGGAAATCGCTTGGGAAGGACCGTAAGGAACGTAAGACAATCGCGTAACAGACAACCGTGTAATTAGGTCCGTCGTCATACGTGGAGGTGGTGTGGACAGCCAGACTTTTAGGGAGGGGTCTAGACTGACCTATCAGGAACAAGGAATTCGGCAAAGGCGGGTGTTAAGAAGACGTCAACATGGAGACGAGGGTGAAGAGCTAATGGGAAGTAGACTAGAGACCCCATCCAGAGTATCTAGGAGGAGTCTTCGCAGAATCGGAAGCGAAAAGCCAATCATGACAGTGATAGTAGTAAGGGTATGCTATCCGTGGAGGGAGTCGTGTTGCTGAAGAAATAAAATTAGGTGTTCACAAAGAACGAGAGTTCAGTCGATTTTCAATTTTCAAACAGTCAAATTGAGTTCAGTCTCAATTCGGTCTTATTTTAATTTTCGTCAGTCTATTTTATTTCAGTATCAATCAGTCAGAGTCTTTTAGAGGGACTGTAATAAAGTGTATTCATACGAGCAGATAGATCGTTCGGGAGTGTATCAGAAACTATGTAAAACTGTCGAACTAACCCGTGCGTTAATAGAATTCGTTAGATCGTGGAAGTTAAATACTAAGACAATGTCGAGTTAAGTACAATCAGACTTTGTGATTATAAATATCCAGTTTTAAGAATCGAATGCGTGTGATTCAGTATTGACAGTATATCACATTACCGTGATGTAAGTGACATGGGACAATATAGTGAGATTGTGCCACGAATTAACTCATTGAAATGCAAATAAAACCAATTATATTTGCATAATAAATACATTAAAAAATGGTACAATCGCTCTAGTTGAACGCGGCATAAACTATTGCACATGTACACCGAGAGTGACAGAGAACCCGCACGCGAAAGTGTTTTTAGACAATGAAGTAATATTCGAATGAACGCTATTAGTCATTTCCATTAATGCGAGTATCCGAATAAAATGTGGAACAAATAGTGTCGTTGACGGAGTGTCAAGTGAAGTGGAGTTGGTGTATCACAATTCAATGACGCGGAGTAGATTAATCGTCTTATCTACAGCCTGGACCTCGTCGCAGAATGAGGAACTACGCAGTTAGTCACCGCAAATCGGATACAAACACCAAGTAAATTATTATTATTCATGTACCATTAGATTAGGTTGCCACTGTCCTGCCACTCAAAAAGAACTCGCCACTGAGTTGACTATACATTTATTTAATTGCTCTAAGTAACGCAGATTGAGAAATATGAATCCATAGAGTAGGATATATTAAAATTTGTAAGGTCATTAATTAACCTTTATTGATTTGTAGATGTTCATAGATGTTAGAGATAATATAACAGCATTGTGTATTTAATGCGTTGTATAGAAACGCTAACTTTATTTCAGGATTTAAATAACATTGAATATACATAATAAATTTTTATTGTTCACAAAAGTTCGTAGTGTCTGAGTCACATAATTGCTATTGACCTAAACACCTGTTTACATATGGTGCTCCAGAACGCGGGACGTATTAGAGTTCAGTGATATCAAAGTGTATCATTATATATGGTATGCCCGACCTGGAGCAGTAAGCAAGATCTGTAGTAAAAATCCACAGTTATGGAAAGTCCTTTAGAATGGAATACAATTAATTATCATACCTTACATGATGAAGTTCCTATGAACAGATATATTTAGCATCAATAATAAACAATTTATTCAAACTGAAAAAGAATTGTCAATCATAGTAATCAAGGTAATTTAGTTATTTGAACAATTAACATTTACAATTATAAATTCACAGAAAATATAAAGTCGTATGTGACCACCCAAACTTGGGGTTGCGACCTAATTAAAATCAATTAATTAATATATGCATAAAAAAAATAATGTTGTATATGGCTCCCAAAGAACGTGGGGCATAACAAACTATATATACATTTAACGTTGTACATTTTTGAAGATGATGATGAAAATATTTTTTGTTTATAGATACAATAGAACGTCGATTAACCAGAAGTCAATTGTATCACCACCACACACATGTAATTTTATCAAATTCCCACGACGTTCCTGGTAGACGTTATATAACAAAACTGTTATTTCTGAAGTCGAATCGTTCTTAATATTAGATGTAAGGTCTACTTAGCCAGACTATTCTATATAATTTAGAAGATACACACATCCACTGGCACGCACTGACATCCATAACAGCTTAGTCGAGAAGACTTTGAAAGGTAAAAGAAGAATTGGACGACCAAGAAGGGGGTGAAAAGATTGTATAGAGGTGTGTATACACTGGAAAATCTTCTAAATCAAGAGAGGAAGAAGGAAAAGGAAAAGTAGGAGAAGAAAAAGAAGGAGGACGAGGAGTAGGAGGACGAAGGAGAAGAAGAAGAAGAGGGGTGAGGAGGAGGAGGAGGAGGAGGAGGAGGAGGAGGAGGAGGAGGAGAAAATGATGATGATAATGATGGTGGTGATGATTGTGGTGGTGACGAAGAAGGAGGAGGAGCAGAAAGAGAAGTAGGAGAGACGAGGAAGAAAACTCAATAAAAATATTTACGCTACGGTGCAAAGTGCGTCGTCAGGTTTACGAGTTGGACGTGCGGTGTACTACATACACGCTGTATACTGCAAATATAGAGCGAGTTTACTCGTGACGTTGCACGCCAATCTAAAATAGATGTAAACAACAAAATCGTTTTATATATATATAGGTTTAAGGTAAGCCATATGGCCGAGCACGCTTCGCTTTTATTAGCGTCTACTCGCTTGGCGTTTCTCGTATTACGTTTTCAGTTGACCTAAAAACCGGACGTTCGCGAACGGATCGAAAGAGCGCACCTCGTACACACGATTCATCTCGGTTGCTGGATACTGTTGCCTACCTTCATGGAAGTTTATCGTTTCATGCAGACTAACAAGCAGCCGTTTGTCAGTAGGCGTTAATTGTAAATCGATAATCGGTAGAGACAAACAAATACAAAGTCTGCAAAGCAGGCCTACGGAAAAAACATTCTTCTTCAGGGGGGGGGGGGTCTGGTCGGCTTCATACAAAAGAAAAAACAAGTTGAGACTAATCAACATTAATATCTTTAAAGTGGCTGAAATCGGTCCCATTAAAGAAAACGGCAATAACACAATAAAAATACGCGATATTGAAACATTTTTTTTCAATACCGCGACTTTCAAGATACTTAAAACGACTGAATCGAATTTTCCGTATTTCATATTTAAAACGTATACGCTAATACTGTATAATAAACCCATTTGCACGAGTACATACCGTATATGTTCAACTGTTCTGTTGTGTGTTGTTGTTGTTTTACTTTTGTTATTCAGAACAACTGTAGCAACAAAAGTTTAGTTCTGTTCAAACGACTGTTGTTGAGCGTTTTCTACAGAATTTATTGGGATTCAGTTACGCGCGAATCGTGTATACTGTAGTGTAAATGTTTGTTCTGCTATAGTTAGTCATTTTCACAGTGTACACTCTGATTTGAAAGGAGACGTTTACATAACAAATACGTTAGTTAAATTAAAAATTAACATTTCACTAGATATTGTTGCTAAAATTCCTTCCCGGGCTGTTTGGCCGTCAACCATTGTTTCCTACAAAAACAGACGTTTCGGCAGTGCCATCGACTGTCATCTTGGGTGTATTCAACATCCACCGTGTGCAATATATGGCAGCTGGTGTTCATGACGTTTCAAAATACAATACATTTTTAAAAAATATATTCCTTAATACTTTTTGCAGTTTGTCTATTTCATCCCTCCATTAATGTTGTCATTTACAACTTGAAAACTACGCGAAATCTCTAGACCAGTCATAGGCAATCTTCGAATTTATGGGTACGCATATATAACTGAGGACCAGTTTGATAAGCGCACCCCTTCCCGCCCATCAATGGAATATAGAAAAGTGCAGAGTTCAATAGCCGGACGTTACAAACATTAACTGTCACTTTGTAATGCAGCTACGCTTTTATTTAGCAACGTAGAACACCGAATCAAAAAAAAAAAAAAAAAATACAATACAATACATTTTTAAAAAATATATTCCTTAAGACTTTTTGCAGTTTGTCTATTTCATCCCTCCATTAAGGTTGTCATTTACAACTTGAAAACTACGCGAAATCTCTAGACCAGTCATAGGCAATCTTCGAATTTATGGGGACGCATATATAACTGAGGACCAGTTTGATAAGCGCACCCCTTCCCGCCCATCAATGGAAAATAGAAAAGTGCAGAGTTCAATAGCCGGACGTTACAAACATAACTGTCGCTTTATAATGCAGCTACGCTTTTATTTAGCAACGTAGAACACCGAATCAAAAAAAAAAAAAAACATCTTTGCAGTAATTTTCATATAAATTTGTGAAAATTTGTCACATTAGGAGTAGGTCATCAACAATCTGTCATCAGGGCGCTGGCAGGGATAATGTGGTGGTGAGAAATGTGTTTACAGACACTGGACAACAAGGTCGACGATCGGTAATGGCCTGTACTATTTTATAATACAGTACTTCGAAGCAGGTACAATGCGTGTGCGTTCCTTCGTTCAAAAGAAAATACGTAAAATTACAAACTGGTTCGCGGGCGCGTCAAACCTTATCGACGGGCGCAGGGTTGCCGACTGCTGCTCTAGACCAATGGGAAGCGAATTTAATAGTGTCGTGTTAACGATTAACATGAAACTATTTATTCCGGTTTTAGTAATAGTTGCCTTCTCAACGAGTCTCAGTCTATTGTCGCGCAAGATTCTTTACGATTTCGCGAATCACAACGGAGACGACAAGATGAACCACCAATCGCAACCCCGACGGTCTCAAACGTGGCATACGACGTGGATATCACGTCGTCGTTAAGAGAAGAACCGTGATAAAATCGTGGACTAAACGCATCGTGAGCGATATTCTGGCGCTCGGCCACAGTACTTGGCCGCCTCGTCTCACTTCAAATTTGGCTCAGAACGGTTCAGCACCGACTACAGTCACAGTTCAATACTAAGCACACACAGGTGCGCGAAAACTGTTGAACGCCTCTGTGTAGCGCACAGTTCGTACCTTATACTCTCGTCTACAGTCTGTAACTTACATTGCGTTTATTTATCACGAATTCAAATGTTACACTCGCTCAAATAATGTTTTTTTATCAGTCAGCTCTTTAAACATATTCCCTATTGCTTGTCGAAATACTGGACTTTACCATGGCGCCGGCTCTAGTAGAAGGCCGGAATATTAAACGTGGCAACACTGGAACCAGCTGATATTTGAGGCCGATTAGACGATCTCTTAATTTATGTATTTCAATAATCAAATCGCGTCATTTTTAATTACCGGTTAACAGCAGTCTTATAATTTTTATTTTTTTTTGCAAATTAAAAGTTTATTATTAAAAATACTGTTACATTATTTAAGAAATATAATAGTCAACTCATTCATATGATACGAATTCAATAATTCGAACAAAATTAATTCATTAGCCCTAACACTAATTCACTAGTTTCTTCAACTTAAACGTATACCGTAATACTAAGTGCGCACAGACCTATAATTTAGATTTAGCTAAACAGGCCTACTCATTATATTAGTAATGGTATGAAATTAAATCAAAATATAACATGTTCACTTTAGCTATTGTATTACAATATGCTCAAAGGCCTCAGACGCAACGTTGCCACGTTTAATATTCCTGCCTTCTACTAGAGCCGGCCATCAACAAAGGTTTAGAGAGAGAGAGAGAGAGAGAGAGAGAGAGAGAGAGAGAGAGAGAGAGAGAGAGAGAGAGAGAGAGAGAGAGAGAGAGAGAGAGAGAGAGAGAGAGAGAATATGAAAAGGAGGAGATGATTGAAGGTCTTTGAAGCCACATAGCGTGGATGCCGTATGGAGTTTCAAGCTCAGAATAAATACTGCTGTGACAGATAACGCGCGAGTCTACGTGTCGCTTTGCACGACGCACTGTGTGAGCGGCAAGAGTACGCAACGCGCTGTATCTTTCCAGACACACCTTCCAAACGCTTGTCGACTGTTCTACCGGCATACAGATCAGTCTTGTCACGTACTGCTCCACACAGGTGAAATATAAAAGCGCGTTTCGAAAGGGGCGACTTGGTCACTCTGTGGTTGCGAAGAGTATCTTCTGTAAGGAGTTGAGTTGTTTGTTTGCGTGTGTGTTTTACAGCGGTTTTGTCTGTACCAAGTCTGATATTGGTTACTTTTATTCATACTTTGTTTATTAGCAGATATTTATTGTTTGTTAAGTTCGTGTGTGTTGGACAATCGTAAACTTTCAAAATTGTTTCTCTACGAACGTTTATTGAATGTTTTTCTTTTTTTTTTCTTTTTTCTTTACAGCATGCTCCATTAAATTCTGTATTACTACATGCTAAGATTTTTCTTATTTGAATAACAATGTTTATATATGTTTACATCAAGTAATTACAATTACGTATTACATAACATACCTCACAATGCTTTTGTGTGAATATTTGATTGTTTACAATAAAGTAACACTTATTTGATTTCAATTGAACTAATAAATGTTTTGAATTCTTGCAGGTGTTTCTTTATAATATATTCTTTTGTAGGTGGGCAAGTTCCTGATTTTTTTTTACACTGTTGATTAAATTTTGTCTCTGATCTTTTAACATCTCACACTCATATATGATGTGATCCACTGTTTGTTCTCCTGCCTTGCACTGGCACATTGGGTCGTTTATTATCCTAAAGCGGTGAAGGTAAGATTCCGTTTTTATTGTCGTTAATGTTGTCAGTAACGATTTCTCTGGTGTCCGGTTATTCGAATTTCACTGTTTTAATGCGACTATCCGTGAGACCGACGTAAAAGTACGAATATAGATGGGCAGATTTATCTACGGTCAATATGAGTTACCGAGGGTTGAAAAGAACTAGGCTACTCAGAATGAAAGACACTTTTCGATTGAAACGTGTTAGCACTGAATGACAATACGGCACTGAATAATATTATTTCATAATAACAACGTTCCTGAAGCGCGCGCCAATGGTGATCAAACACGTTCGGCGGTTCATTTATTTTTATTTTCCGGTAAAAATAAACGAGCGACGGGATTTGTGTATTAATTTTGAGTCATCATCATGTGGCGGGCGGCACTGAATCGCCGCCAGTAGAGCCAACCGTTTGTGAGGTGACGGCTCGGCGTACAGCTCGCGCGTACGTATCGACTGCGTGTGTAATTACGGATTTAGGTTCAGCAATAAACAGTCTCCAGTTTGCTATAAACACTCTCCTCGGGTTTTATTTAGAATTCGCTCCGAATATAACGTTGTATTCTCACCTCCGTTGTGATGACGAGGTGCACTGACTTTGTCATGCGACTTCTTGCGTTAGGTGTGCAAGAAGATAAATTAGCGGGGCGGAAGTATGCCGGATTGTTACAAATAAAAAATTTTATTAAGAATTTTTTTACCAAGTATTAACGTTTATGGGGATTGCTACTGTATAATTTAAAACATATTCAAAATGCAGTCATATTATTTTTGTTCTTAAAATTTACAATAATTAATAATACTTTATATCCCTAAACAAGAATATATTTCTACTATTATATTGTTTCGTTAATTAAAAATGTATTTAACGATTTATTTACTACACGTTAGGCCTATACTTCTGACGATGACAGTAAATTAAAAAAACTGTTGAAACATTGTAAAAAACAATAAAAAATATATTCTTGTTTAAAAGTATAAAGTATTAATATTTATTATCAATATAAAATTATTGACATATATTTTTGGCAATATACATAAAATTATTCGCAAGTAACAGTTGAAAACAAATTGTTGCTGTACAAACAAGTTCTGAAGCCTGTGTGGACTTACGGAATTCAGCTGTGGGGCTGTGCAAAGAAAACAAACTTAGAAAAGATACAAACCTTTCAGAACAAAGTACTCAGAAGCATAGTGAATACCCCTCGGTATATAAGGAACGACAACTTACGCAGAGACCTCAAAGTAGAATATGTCAGCGAAATAATAACAAAATATGCAGACAAACCTGATCAGAGGATTCAGATCCACGATAACCCAACAATGCGACACGTGGTGGAAGATGTTCCACACGTCCTGAAGGGACTCAAAAGACAGAAGCCACTTGATGTGGTGCCGCAATAGAAAGCAATTAATAATGTATAGATCCATAAAACTCTATGTGAGAGAAAAACAGAATAATCTGGGGTTCACCCCATCACCCGTGAAGGAAACACGAAGGAGAAGCTCCTGGATGAGCTTGCTCAGTTGTAGAATTAAGGGAGGTGTTTTTAGTGGGTTAGAGTCCCACACTACTAGGAACTACGGGGTTCCTAGTGTCTACAGAGATTTTTACCTACCCTCGAAAAAAATGTATAAAATATCTACAAGGAATAGACGTTGTAACATTTCATTTAATGTTATTTATACAGTTTTTCGAAATTTTTGGTATTTTGTACCGAATGTTTTCGTAAAAGAATGAATACCATCAAAACTATTTTAATAAAAAAAACTAATAACTTCGTTATTGAAAGTCAAGAAGCTGCCCTGAACATTTGTACATAAGAATTAAAAACACCAATCTACGCTATCTTGATCTACACTGTCTGTTCTGTGTACACACATGAAACCACAATCTTTTTCAAGTATCTTGAGGAGTCTATAACTAAAGATGTAAAGATAAAACACGTAAGGGAAATAACTAAATCATAATAAAAGAAGAGAAGATAGTAATAGAACAATTATACAAAATAATAACAAATAGTATAATAACAAATAATAACAATACAACATAATAGAAAAATGTGACAAAATAACCACTTAAATAAGGAATGCTTATGTATTGTTCCACCTTCAAAACTATAGTTTCACCTGTAGCTCCAAAACGTGAAATATCAACCAAAGGAGTTGTTGACGACTCCAAGCAAGCACTAGAAACAGATTCTTAGAGGAAACATTGTAGGATACTTAGAATCCAACACGGTCGAAACTAATAATCAGCGACCAAATGTATAATTATAATATAATATATAATATAATTATATATTATAATATTATTATATAATAATATGAACACTATAAATTTGAAACGTCTAATATAATCTAAATTACCCTACTTCTGGACTGATTTAATTGATCGCATTGGGAAAAAAATCCTTCAGATTTCCTACTTGACGGCTCGAATGCGTTAATTATATTTATTTATTTATTCAAATGCTTTTTACCGCAAGATGTAAAGCATTAACGAAAACCACGTGCAATCCCAGCCAACTTCATGATGTTCTCTAACCTCCAAGTGAAGCGTCTCTTTCTAAGCGTGGTCTTATTTCCAACGTAAAATACAGCAATTCGTCCTACGCTTATAACATTCTTCTGCCGCCTCCTTGTTTCATTTTCTGCATTCGACGATTTTACTCTTATTCACTCCGTTATTTTCGTGTTCTATTTGTGTTTCAGAAAATTCTAATAATGGACAAACCAATGTTTTGTTTTAATTTACTTGAAATTTCGACCTGTAAACCGAAGCTGCCTTTGGAATACATTGTACGGCTAAAATACTACATAAACACAATATATTATTCCTTTGTAAGTAACTCGTTGAGTTTCCTGCAGGTCTCGCATGTACTATCTTCACATAAATACACTGCAAGTAGGTTTATTTTCACCTGACGCACGTTTCACAGAAATTATTCTGTGTCTTCAGAGGTTTGTTTGAATTGTCAGAATTACCTAGGTGAGGATAAACCTACTTGCAGTGTACATTTATTTGAAGATATTACAAACACAATATAGTATAAAAAATTAATTACAAACACAGAAAAACTGTAGTCATACAAAAGCTAAAGTAAAGCTGCGGAGTTTTGTCAACTATAAAACACACACACACACAAGCACTCACATTCCCATACATACACAAATTCATGGTTTGAAGTACAAATATTGTCATTACTTCTTTCGCATCCCGTTTCCCACAAGATTCTTCTAAATTATGTTGAGAAGTGGTCGATATACTCCAGCTGATAATCAACAGTAAATAGAAGGTCGTAGAGGAATAGTAAGAAGACATTCGCGACTGGACGGGAATCACAGAGCTGAACAACTAAAAATCTAGAACAACTGAAAACATGAAAGCAAAATGTCAACTCTACACTGTAATTGCCAACGTCACCGAGGTCTAATCCTGTATTAGAAGACGACAGCATTCAACAACTTCAATTCACTACAACAGAACAGTAAACAAATACAGTATATTCGGAAGACAATACGAAGACAGGTGTAGCAAGGGAAAACGTAGAAAGAGCAATGAAAAGTGCAGCAGAAAGACGGGGAATGAAGCGGAAGAATGTAATAGAAACGTTGGAGAACAGTAAGAAATGGCGAGAAGTACAGATGAACTCGATTGGAGACAACTGAATCTCACCCGCGCCTTACACAAGCAAGGGTAGATACGATATGAATTAAACGAGTAATAAATAAAAAATCGGTATGGAGAACCATACATGACTTTCATGTTCTAATTATTAAATTATTTTTAATATGTACACTCAGAACGAGTCCAAATATATCAGCATGGTTTTGATAAAAACGCTGAGAAAGGTATCAAAATACGAATTGTACATAGTTGATAATATTTTAAAAATAAGTAATTAATGTGATTAAATTATCTTTTATTTAAATAACGCGAAAGAAAGCGAATACCGCCCAGCGTTTGTAATCTATGAATTTCTGAAAACGAAAACTTATTTTCTTTGCGTATCCGTGGTTACGATATTTTGTTTACATGGAACGGTATCAATAGTCAATGTTTTATTGAAATTTTTTCAATTTTTTGGTAGAATAAATTTATAACACCAATGCAAAAATTACCGCCTCTCCCCTTCAACTACCCTTTTCATTTATAGATATTCCGTCTACCTTTCTACAGTGGATTATTATGATCTTCTTTTCAGGATACTTTATTTATCAAAATTAAGTACTTTACTTTTGTTAAAACGTAAAACGTTGCAGGTAAGCTACCCCTTCCCCCTTAACCGATCTTCACCAAAATCAGAAGGTCTTGAGTCCTCTACAACTCGGGCACATATGTAAAAAATTATTTGATTCTGTTTGATTTTGCGGCAGTTACCGTTTGCAACAGAAAAAATTCTACACACAGACACAGACACAGACACTTTTCGGAAAATGACTATTTTTCATGTTTTGAGGGTAGCTCACATGATCTCATGATTTCGGAATCAGCTCTTATCTGGAACACAATTTTTTTTTCGCGATCACCGTACTTCCATTTCCTTACGGAACATGGAAGAACAAAAAAAAAAAAAAACAGCTTTGAAATTATAATAAGTTCAATACTCGCGGTTAAGAAGAGTTTACAGAACCCAGTTCCGAATTGGTTAACGAGACTTATTTACTTGATTGAACATTCCAGTCGGATTTACATATATTTACATGTTTATACCGGAGTCTAAAATAAATATTCACTCCGCTTTAGAACCGTGTAAAGAAACGCTGGCGGCCTATTATTGTTTATTGGTTATGGTGAAGTGTTTATCAAGTTCAAAGCGGACCGGCGTTTGCTGCTTCACCTTAACATCGACCAACAAGCTCTAGACCTGTCACTAACAAGCGCTGATCACAGACTTTTCGCGTTACAGATCTTGCTGTTGATCACTCGAATTCCCATTTCCAGTGTTAAGGCCTGTTTACTACGTCTTGATGAGAATCCGTAAGGAGTACTGCAATGTTGTACACGTTGAATTTTCCCCAGCTCAAACAACATTCGCCGGGGAATGAAATTTAATCGTCATCATCACCATTCCAAGGGCTAGACCTTAGACCTGTTCCGGAACCCATCTCCTCCTCGGTCTACCAACATCTCTCTTTCTAGTCGTGTGATAACCCAAGGCAGCTACAGGTACACTGATGTCAGGCATACGATTCAACTCTTCACACCATCTCCTTCTGTGCTCGTCGATCTTCTGGTGCACTGATGCAATGTTTAAATCGCGTCTGATATCCTCGTTCCTTCTCCGATCTAAGAGAGAACAACCTTGCGTCCCTCTTAGAAATTTCATTTCGGCTGCCTGAATCCTCTGCACGTCGCTTTTACCAAGAGTCCATATCTCACTGGCGTACAGGAATGTGGGGGACAATCACAGTTTTATAAAATTACGTTCGGATATCCTTCCGTGTTTTATTTTTCAGGTAATGAAATTTAATTTAAAAAAATAATTAAGTTCTATAAACTTCATGCTGAATCCGGTTTAGTATTAGGTTTTTAATTTCGGCCCTTAACAGCCGAACGACGAGAGAAAATCGAAGCAGTGGAACTGAAATCTATACGCCGCGTTGCCGGGTATTCTTGTTACGCAGGGGAAAAGAACAAGGTTGTTCGGGGTGAGTTATATATTTTTAATGCCTGAATTTAGATACCAGTGCTATCAAAATTTGAAGTTGAAGGATGACAACAGACCTTTCTTGGTCAGGAAAATGAATGTTGGACAACCTCGACAACGGTGGTCGCGTCAGGTTTCCTGAATCCGGAAAAGCGGAAGGATGACAACAGACCTTTCTTGGTCAGGAAAATGAATGTTGGACAACCTCGACAACGGTGGTCGCGTCAGGTTTACTGAATCCGGAAAAGCGGAAGGATGACAACAGACCTTTCTTGGTCAGGAAAATGAATGTTGGACAACCTTGACAACGGTGGTCGCGTCAGGTTTCCTGAATCCGGAAAAGCGGAAGGATGACAACAGACCTTTCTTGGTCAGGGAAATGAATGTTGGACAACCTCGACAACGGTGGTCGCGTCAGGTTTCCTGAATCCGGAAAAGCGGAAGGATGACAACAGACCTTTCTTGGTCAGGAAAATGAATGTTGGACAACCTCGACAACGGTGGTCGCGTCAGGTTTCCAGAATCCGAAAAAGCGGAAGGATGACAACAGACCTTTCTTGGTCAGGAAAATGAATGTTGGACAACCTCGACAACGGTGGTCGCGTCAGGTTTCCTGAATCCGGAAAAGCGGAAGGATGACAACAGACCTTTCTTGGTCAGGAAAATGAATGTTGGACAACCTCGACAACGGTGGTCGCGTCAGGTTTCCTGAATCCGGAAAAGCGGAAGGATGACAACAGACCTTTCTTGGTCAGGGAAATGAATGTTGGACAACCTCGACAACGGTGGTCGCGTCAGGTTTCCTGAATCCGGAAAAGCGGAAGGATGACAACAGACCTTTCTTGGTCAGGGAAATGAATGTTGGACAACCTCGACAACGGTGGTCGCGTCAGGTTTCCTGAATCCGGAAAAGCGGAAGGATGACAACAGACCTTTCTTGGTCAGGAAAATGAATGTTGGACAACCTCGACAACGGTGGTCGCGTCAGGTTTCCAGAATCCGGAAAAGCGGAAGGATGACAACAGACCTTTCTTGGTCAGGGAAATGAATGTTGGACAACCTCGACAACGGTGGTCGCGTCAGGTTTCCTGAATCCGGAAAAGCGGAAGGATGACAACAGACCTTTCTTGGTCAGGGAAATGAATGTTGGACAACCTCGACAACGGTGGTCGCGTCAGGTTTCCTGAATCCGGAAAAGCGGAAGGATGACAACAGACCTTTCTTGGTCAGGAAAATGAATGTTGGACAACCTCGACAACGGTGGTCGCGTCAGGTTTCCTGAATCCGGAAAAGCGGAAGGATGACAACAGACCTTTCTTGGTCAGGAAAATGAATGTTGGACAACCTCGACAACGGTGGTCGCGTCAGGTTTCCTGAATCCGGAAAAGCTGAAGGATGACAACAGACCTTTCTTGGTCAGGAAAATGAATGTTGGACAACCTCGACAACGGTGGTCGCGTCAGGTTTCCAGAATCCGGAAAAGCGGAAGGATGACAACAGACCTTTCTTGGTCAGGAAAATGAATGTTGGACAGCCTTGACAACGGTGGTCGCGTCAGGTTTCCAGAATCCGGAAAAGCGGAAGGATGACAACAGACCTTTCTTGGTCAGGGAAATGAATGTTGTACAACCTCGACAACGGTGGTCGCGTCAGGTTTCCTGAATCCGGAAAAGCGGAAGGATGACAACAGACCTTTCTTGGTCAGGAAAATGTATGTTGGACAACCTCGACAACGGTGGTCGCGTCAGGTTTCCTGAATCCGGAAAAGCGGAAGGATGACAACAGACCTTTCTTGGTCAGAAAAAAGGAATGTTGGACAACCTCGAGAACGGTGGTCGTGTCAGGTTTCCTGAATCCGGAAAAGCGGAAGGATGACAACAGACCTTTCTTGGTCAGGGAAATGAATGTTGGGTTGATGCATTTGTCTCATTGTGATTATACTGCTCAAGTAATGAGCAGTACACCTGTTGCATAGTAAAAACTCATTACGTAGTTCTTTGGAGCCGGTGTAGTTTCCCGTTAGCGAGTCTTTAAACCAATCCACCACAAACATACGCACAGAGGGCATGTACGCTAAAATCAAGCAAGTGTTACAACATAGACTGTTCACACTTAGAAATGATGGACAATTAAACTTGAAAGGAGCATAAAAAGAATTATTTCATTACTAACTAGCAGTGTCCGTGCGCTTCGTTGTGCATGCCAATCGCAGCGAGTTTTATAGAAAAACTAATACCTACACTACTGCTATTATAAAGGTTAAACTACTATTAACAGTCTAAAAATAAACGGTTATCAAATGTAAAATGAATAGTCCAATTAATGTATGAATCTCAAAAGAGAAAAGGTTGATGTTGGCAAAAAGAGAGGTAGAACGTGCCTTTGTGTGAAAGGGGGAAAAAACACCTCTGTATGCGCATGCCCTCTGTATCCGTAATTATACAATTCTAGGCTACATATATTCCAATTGCAATTATAATTTTCATTTATTGTGATTACATTTAATTATTTATACTTTTTACGTAATTACAATATACCATTTACCATTTATACTATAATCGTCATATTACGTTTCGATTTATGCGTTAGTCGTAATTATACTTTATGATAATTAATTATGGCCTAATGTTATAATACTTTGCGACTTTTACTTTTTCAGATAATTAACAAGATTATACTCAACTTAAGATTTACAAGTTAAATCCAATAATACATTTAATAGATTACAAATTTTAACTTTAATAAAAATTATAATTTTCGACTTTTACTTTAATAATAATTGGAGATTATGAATTGTCAACTAACAGTAATTGATCTTAACGATTTGTGTTATAATCGGTAAATGTACCTTAAGATTTTTACAGTAAAAGTAATACTAACTTACTTTGTTATTTGTAATGTTTTTGTATGTATTCTTATGATGTATATTGTACGTTGTACTGTTTTTGTAAATACAGTGGAACTTGCTTATAACGAGATTCAAGGGACCGGATAAATGTGCTCGTTAAAACCGGGAGCTCGCTACATCCGAGTTGTCGACTCGCAAGCCTAAATTTTTATACCGTGATTATCGAACACACAACAAAAAAAGTCTAGAATAAAAGAGGCTTTGCACGATAAAATTTTGACATGTTTTACATTCTACGCTTAAAAGTGAAATTTAGACCTTAAACATTTTTTAGACGCTAACATTCTTTACTGAATATTGGCGTATATAGTGCATTCGCGAAAAATAGTAAAAACTGTGTAGGAAAAACTTACCAGAAATCAGCGGCTGTCTAGCAAAAATCGCGAACCTTTCCATGCCACATGTACAATATTTATTTTTAAATGACAAGAAAATTCACTCTATTTTATTTGTTTTTTTGTTCTTCGTTCTAAATGGAATCGTCAAAAATATATTTCGCACGCAGAACTTAAGTGACCTTAAAAAAGTCATCTATTTTTGTTTCTTTAGTAATTTTGTATCTGTAGATATTAAAACATTGTTTTATAATATATTTAAGTATTCCACGAATTCATCACTTACATTATTAGTTTCACTAAATTCCGTTAATGATTTTAAAGGAACGTTTAAAATGTTGTATTGTAGCCAACTTGTTTAGATCTTAACACGTGAACAAGCCTGCGATAAAATTCTCGTTACAACCAAGTCTCTAATGCGTTCCTGATAGTTAAAAGCGAGATTAATTATCATTACTAAGATACAAAACCAAACAAATCTCGTATTTTTGCTCGTTACAACCGGGTTCTCGTTATAAGCGAGCTGGTTATTCGCGAGTTCTACTGTATACATTACGATTTATGGGATAACAGAAATTGTGCTTTGGCATATACTGTAATAGTAACTGTATTGCAGTTACAGTTATACAAATACATTGTATTACAGTAATACAAATATGTAATAAGCCAGTCGAACAAGTATCAAATTTTACATACTTGGGCTGCGACACAAGCTACAATTATGATAATGACATGGAAAATAAAATAAATAAGTTCCAGGCAATATGTGGCACAATAAATAGAACATTAAATAACAAAACACGAAAAGACACAAGGATAAAATTTTATAAAACGATGGCTGTACCTGTACATATGTATGGGAGTGAAAGTTGGATAAATACCAAAAAAGGAGACAGCAAAATACAGGCAGCAGGAATGTGATTTTTGAGACCGGTCAAAGGCTGCACAAGAAGAGATTTAGTAAGAAATGAAGACGTGCGAAATGAACTAAATGTGTATGCAATAAATGGAAAAATAACTGAATATAAAGAAAGATGGAAACAACACGTAAATAGAATGGGAAATGGGAGAATACCCAAAAAAATACTTAACTACAACCCCAAAGGGAAAAGAGATATAGAAAGACCACGAAAACGGTGGTCGTAAGTTTGTGAGGACGGAACAGGCAAATGCCTAATCCTTGTAGTGCAGAAGAAGAAGAAGAAGAAGAAGAAGAAGAAGAAGAAGAAGAAGAAGAAGAAGAAGACAAATATGTAATACTATTTGTATTGAAATTGTAATATATATCTAATGTTTTATACTGTAACAGTAAAGACCACTAATTTATAGTATAATCGTTATGATATCTAATAATTAATTATAAGTAGTAATAATTAATCCAATTAAAATTAGTATTACCCACGTTTGGTTAAGATAATGCAAACTGACCTACATTGTCTCCAAGTCCTGTCAAAAAACGTATAATTTTTATCTAAACGGTTGATTTTACCACTGAGACAATGTTGTTTTGTTTCAACCAGTGTTTACTACGGAAGTTGCGATGACAGCACGATATCAGCCGACAAAAGTATATCTAGCCTTACGTTTATCGTCGTACTTACGGAAGCAACGCAACGCGATGAGAACAACAAAATGCTTAATTGGAAACGGTCGGTCGGTAGTTGGCGAGTCAATTAATCAGTTGCTGGTAACAACAGGTCTCATGACAACCAGCGTCACAGCTTCCTACCGGGGGGACACTCTTTGTCTGGCTCTCTTCAGCCTTGACCTGTCCTGCTTGGGAGGTCCTGCCGCCGACGATAACTGTATCCGTTTCTTATGTATACACGCCCGCGCGCCCGCCACATGATAAGCTACTTATCACTACGCCAGTAGTTTGAGTAATTACTCGTGTATACATGTAGAGATACGTACAACCGCGCCCTCGCGCGCGCGTGCGTAACTTTGGAATCGGCGCTGCTTCTTTATAAGTTGTCTACATTACAATTGGTTCGTATACAAGTGATGAAACTGTACTATTTGATAAACCGCAAGAGAGTCGTGTTAAAAGCCCTTAGAGCTTCCGTGACGTAATAAGTAAACCTATAAAAATATGTGAAGAACTATACAGAACAATTACATGTAAAACCAGTTATTTTAAAATTAAATAAATACATTCATAAATGCTAAAATTTTTCTTGGTATATATTTTATATTATTTTTAATTAATTTCCCCCGTGAAGAGTTTGTGAGGATCGGTCAAAAAATATAACACAAATTTTAAATTATTTCTGTCGACGTTTCGACAATATTTATTGTCATCATCAGGACCTGTGTATGAATACAAAATAAATGTCAAACACGAACAGAACAATTATTTGAGTGAATGTATTTGTGTATGTGAATGTGTGCGCGCGCGGTGCGCGCATATGTGTGTATTCTTGTATATGTGAAGGAGATGAGACAGTTTGTTTTACATCATCAAATGTTTTCTTTAAATACAACGAGAAAAATATAATATCACGGAACATTATTTATACGGTAGTACAATTTAAATTACTCATAATATAATGGTATTTGTAATTAATTATAAAAACAGTAATCAACAATTAAATATTAGAATTGGTACAGAAAACGTTTATACATATACCTGTCAACATATAGCATAGTAAAACATATAGCTAAATACAGATTATAGAGGTGTTCAATTATGTAATTATTAAAAGGTATTTTTATCATGTTTCACTCACTATTGGTATTACAAATACCGTCGACAGTAATCCAACTATCATCATATCATATAAATTAATAAATTTAAAAATTGTTTTAATCAATTGTTCAAAACAGCTGTTTAAATATTTAGATTAAATTTAATGTTTTTATATGTGTATATAAAGTATGTTATATAATTAATTTAAAAATATAATATAAATATTTATTACTTTATTAAATTAGTAATATTTGTATTGTATTATGAATAAGTATTTCGATATTTTTAACTACCATCTTCAGATGACGAAATAAAATAAGTTTATTACATTTGAATTGTCATAAACCTGTTATACACCTGTTATACACGTGTTATACACGTGTTATACACACAGTCAATTATTATATTTTTTACCGTTTACTTAATTAGATTTAAATTTTTGAAAATGATCGAATCATGTTTAGAAGTTAACTTGAGTTCGTTCTTTTTTTTCTATTTGTATCGGCCATCTGAGGACTACATGCCAATTTCAGTTCTTTATTCCTCGTTCTCTTCTTTTTCTCCAATATTCTTCCTTCATCTTTTCGCTATGTCTCTTCTGTTCACTATGTCTTCTCTTCGCTATGTCTTCAGTCCACTTTGTACCTGCGTTTTTCTCCCTCCTAACCTGGACTCCTTGCATTTTTTAACACTTTGGCCTGAAAACTTATCTTTCACTTGGTTCTTCTGCTTTTACATTATTTTTTCTAAATCCTTTCTGGCTTCTTTAATCCAGCTTGATGTTGACTTCTTTCCCCACAGATATTTGAAGATCTGATTTGTTAACCTACTGTCGTCCATTCTACATAAATATCTAAAAAATACTAGTCATCTTTTTCTCACCGTTTCTGTTATATTTTTTTACTTGGATATATTTCATCATTACTTCTTAATTTCCAACCTTCTGAAGTTTTTCGTGGGTCTAATATTTTCCTAATAATTCGTCTTTCCAATATTTCTAGTTTGTCTAAATTATAATTCAGTGCTAGACATTCACTTGCATATAGGCATTCTGGGCTCACTACTGTACTGTAATACCTTATTTTCGCATTTATAGATATGCACGTTTTATTGTAAATATTTTTAGTTATACCATATGCTCTTTCCATTTTATGAATCCTTCTGTAGCAGATTTTTCTAAACCATTCTCTTGAGTTCCTTCTTTAATTTTAGTACTATTTATTTGATATTTTACATTTTCCTGAAGGTTCATTTTATGGCTTTTGTATATTTGTTTAAAGAAAGTTATATTTTCTAAATTTTCTACATAAATATTTGTTATTAAGAAAGTGAGCAGCTAAATTAGGTTCCTGGTTTCAAATAAGCTGCTTAATAATATGTTAAGTTAAATTTACCTTTTCGACGGTTTTCAGATATTTTAAAATATTTTATATGTAGGTCAATTAAATTCGATTAAATGAATTTGTATGTTATATGATTTGATTCAACCAAATAATTGGGTTGGCTAACTGAGTTGATTAAACATCGTATATACAATACAATCGTGAAACCAATTACGTCATACGGGTGTGAAATGTGGCCAATAATACAAAGAACACAAAAGTTGTTGGAAACTACTGAAATGGATTGTTGGCGAAGAGCGGCAGGGAGGTTAAAACTGTAAAAAGTAAGAAACGTCAGAATCCGGGAGATAATGGGGGTACAGTACCCTATTGTCGACGACATAAAAACAAAACAGCTAAGATGGTTTGGGCATGTACAAAGAATGCCGGATAATCGGCTTCCCAAGCAAAGGAGCTGGACACCATATGGTCGTAGGCGAAGAGGAAGACCTAGGTTGAATTGGAGAGAAGGCATCAACCGGGCAATGAGAGACCGGGAATTGGAAGAAGAATCTTGGTTAGATCGAGACCAATGGAGACTAGGGATCGGAAGACGTAGGATAACGTTATGAACCGATATATATATACAAACTATATCTTAAATAACTGAGTTGATTAAATAATTTTGTTAGATAAACAATAAATATAATAGTCAGTTATACATGTAAAATATAATTTATGTCATTTGAAATATTCGTTAAATTCAAATCTTTTTCAGACAATAAATATTACAGGACTTTTAATATCGAATTGATAAGTAATAACCTATCTGTTGAATGACTGAAATAAAGGACAGGTTTTATTATAGAATGAAAATGAATAAAAAAGATGAATAGCTGTTGTTAAACTGTTTATAACGAAGAATATTTTACTTTTGTGTGAGAAATTCAACAAATTAAAAGAATCACTTGATTTTCTTGACTATAACATATCGAGAAGCTGTCGAATAGAAAAAATGTACTAGAGAAAACTGAAAACTATAAACACACACACACACACTGGTGCATATAAAAACAAATCTATAGTATACTAATATACATGTATAAAATATAGATATTTTACTTTCGATGAAGTTGGTATGCTACTGGTGAAAAAATGCTTTAAAAAATTTGTAAATTATGTATTTCTTACAGCAGAAACTAAAACCAAAATATTTAAAACCATTGTTAAAATTATCATGACTTACGGCTTAGAAGGTTCTACGACTAATAAACACACAAGGACAAAATTGATGACAGCAGAGATGGACTTTTGGAGACGTTCTGCAAAAGTATCCTGACGTCAGAAAATTAGAAATGAAGTCATTAAGGACAGAATAAATGTGAAAAATTTAATTGTTGATTTTATGCAAACAAACAAATTATAATGGTATGGACACACAAAAAGAATAACACAGGAAAGATTGCCAAGGAGAGTTATGGTATGGACCCCACTAGAAAGAAGGAAAGAGGAAGACTACTGATCACTGGATAGAAGAAATTCAGACTATATTCAGAGAACGAGAAATTGAAGAACTTTGGATGGAAAAGCAGCAGTGGAAGATGAGAATTCAATCACTTCTGTAATCTTTGGCTCCGGAAAATGTGTAAACATTGTACAGCCGGTGAAATATAGATATCATACGGGTACTGGAAAACAGAATGTAAAAGATACAAGGGGGCTAAAGAGTATAAGTTCTGGCAAACTTTGATAGATAAAGCCAGAATAGGCAGGCTTGGCAACATCATCATCATCTATCTATCTAAACCATCTATGCGTGAAGATCAGCAAGCATAGCCCAGCAGGCCACAAAATAATTTGTGGGAACATAATTACATAATTACCGGTATATAAATATATAATTAATGCGTGATTATCTGCGTAGTTCAGTTTCTTTATAAGAATAAAGTACTTAATTTTTATAGATACAGTGACTTAAAAATAACATTATATTAAACGACTACCCCATAATAACATAAATATCTATAAATAGTGAAAAATAGTTTAAGAGTGGGCGATTTTTTTTTAATAGAAATTATCGAACCGAATTCAAGTAAATGATTTGAAATATAAATCTTAGAATATGGAAGTCATGTATGGCTCTTCATACCTATATTTTATGTGTACTACGTTGTAACAAAGAAGTAGTTCCTATGGAAATATTTCATTTCAGTTTGTCAAACTTGTTAAATTTTTAATTTGTATTTAAAAATTTTTAATATAAATCTTAGAACATGGAAGTCATACCGATATTTTATTTGTCCGATTAAAAAACTGTTATCATTTCTGATTTCTGATTTTCTATCGTTTGATTACGTTCGATCTTACTATTCGTGTCAACAATAACTGTATGAGAATGGAATATGATTTACACAGCGCGGCATAGACACACGTGTGTCACACGAGATGGTGAATAAAAAAGACCAAGTTGTGTGTGGCGCACGTGCGCGGTATGAGGTTGAGGAAGGCACTAACCGTTTAAATAATCGCTACTAAATGTTTATTAACGAACACAACTATGTGCAAGCGATTTGTAAATGAGAGAATAAGGATAAATGTTTGCACAGACGAGCAATGAGGAAGACCAGCGGCGGGCGCGGAGGGCAGAGAAGAAGGAACGGTGCCGGTGGTGGCGGGAGACGGGGGGGGGGGGGCGCTGTATTACAACGAACAAGTTTTAATGAAAGAATGCACGGAACTTAAATACCTACAGGCGATACCGCAGAAACAAAAAACAAGGTGGTTATATTGTAAGGAATTTTAAATAGATCAGCTCGCACAGATGAGCAGACATTTTAAAATTGCTGATAGTAGGACAAGAATGGAACAAGTAGGTTACGGCAAGAGTTTGTGTTTCTATTGTAAACTGTGCGTACGTTGTGAATCCTTGAGGATATTTTGGACGTATTTCAAGCGCGACAAGTAACAGTTGTCTATAGTACGTCGGGAAAGGTCAGTGGGATGTGTGGACAACTGAACTCTACAACCCATCTCCTCCTCCTCCTCCGCCCCTTCGTGATCTCCTTCTCGATCTCTCCTCTCTCTCTCACTCTCCTCTCTCCCCCGTTTCTCTCATTCTGCTACTCATCGTCGTCGTCGTCGTCGTCGTCGTCGCGAGACCACCGTATTCCTGCCGCCTGCCGCCGCGCCCACTCGCCCGTCCTCACTCATTTACGTTTATCACTCTCTTCGTAAAACATAAATAAACTCTTCTTCTACTTGCCTGTAATTCTTCAACTATTTGTAGTTGGCTCGGCTAACCTGTAATTCGTCTGCAAACTGTGTGGAACGCGTGTACCGGAGACACGGGACCGGGACCCACCGCCACTAGCTCTGATTTCTTTTCAACTCGCCTTAGAACGTCCTTAAATAATTTTTCATTTTTGAGAGATTGTTATTTTCTTGACATCGTGGATTGTTTAAAAAAAAATAACACCATTGAATTCAAATAACATCTTTTATTTATAATGTAGAAAACAAGAAAAAACGTTTTTAGTGTATTCGTAATTAAATAATTATAATTATGACTGTGTGGGTCAATCTTCTTATTTCTTACAACAATTTTTGTTACAATAATTATTATTAGAAAGCTTTATGACTGTGTTTCTTACAACAATTATTGTAAGAAATAAGAAGATTAACCCACGCAGTCATAAAGCTTTCTAATAAACATTGCACAAGATATAATGGCCCATTTAGAGGTGTGCTAAACTAGTATTTGACAATAACAGGTACGAACTAAACCGTTCTAAAAAATAACACGTACAAATACCTGTTATTATATACCTATTATACATATATACATGTATTATATAAATTGTTATAAGAAATAAAGTCAAACTAAATAAAGTATTAACAGTGTTACTTTACACTGTGACTTTATTAAGCTCTTACTGTTTAAAAGAAAATAAGAAATAAGAGAATTTATAGGCCTATCTCCATTTGGGAATACTAATTTAAGTTTTCACTAGGAGTAAACAAACAGACAGATTTAGTATTAAATAATCGATTCCATTTTGGTTAGACAAATCAGTTGCAAAACTCAGGCAATGAAATTTAGAGTGCACGTAATAGCACAACAAATAATGTCAAAACAAAATTACATGAGATGCGCAGTGAAGTTAAAATCATCTCCGAAATCACATTAACAAAAAGTACATATATGACCTATCAGCCACTCTGTAGGTTATAACACAATATAATTCGCTTTTTCAAGATTTACCTAGTGGGTGACTGGTATAATGTATAATTTGTTATTATAATCTGTATTATATACCTACATAACACACAAGAATTAATGTAACATCAGTATGAATTTTTTGCATTTATTAAAAACAAGCTTCGTCTCTTTGGCATAGAGATATTCTGAACCTCGCTGTTTTGCTTCGTTTCGTACTTGTATGGCAATCGGCACATGCACAGAATTAAAAGTTAATGTTGGTCTTATAGTTTTTGCTGGCATCATTGGTCTTGTATTGAATTATACATAATGTTTATGTAATACATAATTATGCGTGATGTTTATGAAAGTACCCATAAATAATTTTAAATGTGCCAAATGTTCATCGGTTATGCTGAATACTCGGTTATAGGCTAACAGACTCATCAAAGTGACAAAGTGACTTACACGCTACAGTGGCCTACTTACGTATACGTAGGCCTACCACTTAACTTCCTTTAGTGGCTCTAAATTATATTACCTATTACTGTAGACTTTTTGTATGTCTATGTTATCTGTTGTTTATCGGCGACATCGGTTATCGGTGTTTATCGAAAGAATATTTTTCTGTAATACGACTCATTACAGAAGGCAACGGAGAAACCTATCTTCATACAAGGATGTAAAGATTAGATGGGGTACGGGCGTCGGTTAAACCGATTGTCGTCTTATCTTTGAAAACAGATTAAGGAGAGGAAAATAAATTCTAGACGACAGTGTCGTAAGTCAATAATGTCGCTTGCATAAAGACTTATTTTAATTTTATGATTTTTTTTTTTTTTTAATTCGCGGTCAAACGTGCTACCACGTTGTCTGATGGCTAATCAACGGACAAATTGCTGTCTGTCGTTGCAGTTTTCGTCGTTTAGTCGTCTATCGCTCATTGATCTTCTTATGCCCTCTATCCATGTTTTCTTTGGGTATTCCTTTCTTTCTGTACTCTCTAGGTATCCATCTCGTTGTTTTCTTCGGTAGTCGGCCTTGACCCATTCTTCGTAAGTGCCCGTACCAGATTAGTTGTTTTTCAGATACCTAAAGTACCATATAGATAGCAAAGAGTCTTTGGAACAAGGGATGTCAGAACACCAAGAGCAAGATGGCGAGATGTACTGTGAAAACGGAACAGGCAATGCGATGTGAAGAAAAAGAAGAAGAAGAAGAAAAGGGAGAGGAAGAGAAAGAAGGGGAGGATAAAGAGGAGAAGAAGAAGAAGAAGAAGAAGAAGAAGAAGAAGAAGAAGAAGAAGAAGAAGAAGAAGAAGAAGAAGAAGAAGAAGAAGAAGAAGAAGAAGAAGAAGAAGAAGAAGAAGAAGAAGAAGAAGACTCACTATTAGTTTTGTAACGTAACACTATCGGTTACAGCTAGTTGTATAGTAAAACACACTTATATCAATTACATATTTCAATGTAGACTATTAATATTAATTTTAGTAATGTTAATATTATAAACATACAGATGAGAATTATACCGAATAGTCGTTATATAAGTGAGAGGTGTGTATTGGCGAGGCGACACATTGGCGCCGACCCAGTGTAAAATTATATTTTAAGTACAACTGTCTAAGTCGTAAAGATATAAAACGCTTTGTTTGCTAAAAACAGCAAAAACTATGCAGTACCGTTAGATTTAGGGTATTTCGGCCTTCAAAATACAAAGAGTGATACGTCATAAATGAGGGTGGTGGAGAAAGCAGATTTCTTTTTTTAACGAGAAAACGGTCTCGCGGCAAAATGTGCGCGTCTATAGGATTTCACCAATCATAAAAAGCGTCACCTCTGCGCGCGAAGTTATTTCGAGTGGTTACTGGACAATTTCAAACTTACCGGCAACACGTTCGAATTTCAGCCAATGATGGTAATTTTAAGAGTAGCGGCAGTAAGGGAAGTTTAGGTGAAACTATAAAAGTAACTGATGCAGGAACTTAAGGAGTCAGTCAGTCAGTGAAATCAAAAGAGACAGTCGCAATCAGTTAAAGTCAGTGAAATCAGTAAAGTCAGTCAAATCAGTTAATGCAGTCAGTCAGTCAAATCAATCAGTTAGTTAGTTAGTTACTCAGTCGTTCAGTAAATTAGACGATCGTCAATCGACAGTCAGAATCAAGAGTCGGAGAATCATTCAGTCAAATAGTATTATTTATTCTGTGCGCGGCAGCAAGAGCGAAGAAGTCTTATTTATTATGTGCGCGACCGTATGAAAAGTCAAAGTTTCGGAGGACGTGGAGACGAATGATTATCGCGAGTGTGGTGAATAAAATAAAAGCAGAGTAATACAAATTGTGTTGTGATGTGTAATGTGTGGAACGAGCAAGACGGAGAAATGGATTATCGAATTCAAGTAACAGTATCACATTAAATGTTGTAATCAAATAATTGCATGTAATATAATTGTCTACTCAGTTTTACCCGTTTCATTCTAAAAGAACCTACGAGTTGTTCAGATGCTGAAGAGTTTTATATCTTACGACCTAGAATAGGAGTACGAAGTATAAATATTTAATATAAATGTTGAATGATAGTTTGATATTTCTGAAATGTTAGATATTAAGTCATGTCATTGATTAATGTTAATTTATGTTGAGAAAGAAGGAGATTTGCTAATTTCAAGAGTAACTTGTTAATGATCGATAATATGTCATATGTTCATTAATCTCTTATTAATGATAAATAATATTTCGTGTGTTTATTAATCTCTTATTAATGATAAATAATGTTTATGTGTTCATTAATCTTTTATTGATTATAAATAATATTTAATGCGTAATTAATCCCATAAATCTGAAAGCATCGTCAATGGACTAATCAAGCGTTCATAAACAGTAAATGATATTAACTGTATTCATGAATTTCTTGTAATAATTAACTAAGGATAAGAAGTTAGTAGTAACTGAGAAGAAATTAACCTGCCAAATTGAAATGATGATAATATTATATGTTATATATTAAATGTATTCAAATGGTAAATATAATATCTTTTAATTAGCATCTGAACATAAGAGTTGTTATTAACAACACCCTGAGATTCCTAATTATCTCTGGCGCCCAGCATTTTATACTTAAAATTGAAAATAATAATTACAATTGAATCCCAAATAAGATATATTTGGCGCTCCAAAAAGTGGTGCAAGTGAGAGAATTTTTATATTTGTCGTCAACAACGTGGACAATCGCAAGAGTATTTTATATAGTTTTAAATAAATAGAAATAGTTCGATAATACTGCTATACGATCTTCGTATTTGTGTTATTAATGCTCAAAGTCCCATTGTTAACAGTAATCGTCACCACAGCGATCGTGAATAATTAAATTACGAGACATTTTGGCAATGTTTGGTCGAATTACATTGCACTATCTAAAGTAATTCTGGCGACGGCGACGTTTGGAAACAAATACACTTAGTACGTGAGCCGATAGGTAGGTTATACCTATGTACTTACTACATGTTTGTGTGTTGTATGTTACCCACTATGTTAAAGTAATTGTACCACTATTTCTTTGAGATTGAAATAGTATACTTCTGTTAGAATGACACAGAAATTTGTAGAAACTACTTCTCTGCATTCCGCACAGAACAGATCTATAGCACCAGGAGAGTTGGTAGACCCGAACTACGTTGGGAAGACTGTGTGTACTATGATGTGCGCCATATCCATGGAACCCGGAGCTGGAGAGCAGCTGCACTAGGACCGGAACAACTGGCGGAGGCTGTTAAAGGAGGCCTTGACTCAGTAATGGGTTGTTGCGCCGCTGAAGAGGAAGAAGAAGAAGTTCTCTGCATTCCACTGTGTTTCACAACACAAGTATTAGTTTTAATAAGATATTAGTAGTTTTACAGTTTCCTAGTCATTTTCTAGTTATATCTTTACGACGTTACGTTTTTTTTTTTAAACTGTCTCTATTTCATGTTGTTAATATCTTCAGATTGCGGGCTGTTTGGCCGCGGTCCAGTGCTACAAAAATGAGCAAACCTTCCGCCCGTGCCATGGTCGGCCATCATCAGTGCTGAATGAGTTTTCCCCAGTGGAGATGTCGGAGTTAGAGATGTCGGCCGAAAAGTTTGCTCATTTTCGTAGCACTGCACCACATCCAAACAGCCCGTAATCTGAAGATTTTTAACAACATTGACTGCGGCCTTGTACGCCTTACAAGATGTCCCTATTTCATGTCAGTGCCTCACTTCCGGCATCAACCCATACGTCTTCTTCATTCTATTCTCATTTTGAAGTGCTTTAGAAATGTCTCCTTGGATTCATTCTAGCACGTGGCATCATCTTTTTAATTACTTCTTCTCCTCCTCTTCCTCCTCCTCCTCCTTCTCATCCTCCTTCCTCTTCTTCTTCTTCTTCTTCTTCTTCTTCTTCTTCTTCTTCTTCTTCTTCTTCTTCTTCTTCTTTATTATCTGACCTTTCTGCTACTCAGCGTCGGTTTTTTTTTCTAATTACCCGTTTTCCAATTCTTTTGTAAGGTGTTTCATTTTTAAGTTCCTCTTTTATCTTCTTCTTCTTCTCCACTTCAGGCATTAGGTCATAGATCTGTTGCGTCCTCCGGCCGTGATAAAACTCACGCCCCACCGCAGCCAGAGAGATATTAGCCAACCTTTAACCCACGCCCGGGTCTAGCCGTGCGGTGGGGGGGGGGAGTGTTGTTTATGTGTGTAGTATATATTGTGTGCCCTTGTTTCTTATCTGGCCCGTGTATGCCAGAGAAGACGTCCGCGTACGTACGGGTGGACGAGCAAATCGAGCCGTGACCTTGACTCGATCTCACCACATCGGCAGCACAGCAACGCCCTGATAATGAGTCAGACACGCTACCACTGTGCCGGCCCGCCGGTTCCTCTTTCATCATTTACGTAATTTCTTGGACTGTTCTGTTTTTTAACTGCTTTCCACTCGTTCCTACGTGGGTGGGTTGGTGATGGAAATTCTAGATTTAGTTCTACAGTTTATTAAGTAAAAATACCGCAGTAACGCTAAAATACTCGCCTCTGTGTTGGAGAGACTGCAGACGAAATTATGAAAAAGATAGAGTAAACATTGGTTAAGTTACATAGGCTACATTAATTGGTCACTAGTGTATATAACATAACAATAGAATGGTTGTAGAAAAGACTCGTCAGAAATATTGATGATATAACATTTAATTAGATACAATGGCTTTTCGACTTTGATATATTGTAAGGAAGGTTAACAGGAGAAATATTACCGTGTAGGCAAAATATATGTATATCTTAGGAACAAGAGACACTACGAAGGTTTGAAAGAAAGATATTAAGACGTGTTTATGGCTCGGTTAAAGAAGATGACGAATGGAGAATCCGAAATAACTAGGAGACAGACGAGCTATCGTATCACGAAAACATTGTAAGATTCATGAAGGCTCACGAATTCAATGGCTAGGTCACCTACAGCGGATGGATGATCAGATCAGCGTATGCCAAAAAAAATCCTGAGGGCCCAGGTCCATAGACACAGAAAAAAGGGCCGACCTAGGATAAGAAGGTCGGATGATGTGCCAGAGGATATCAAAAAAATGGATGTGAGGGGTTACACTGAGATGGCCAATGGACAGGAGACTTTGGAGAAGATTGGTGTTGGAAGTGCTGGAGTTGAGTTCGCGTTGGGCTGGAGAAGAAGAAGAAGAAGAAGAAGAAGAAGAAGAAGAAGAAGAAGAAGAAGAAGAAGAAGAAGAAGAAGAAGAAGAAGAAGAAGAAGAGATCCAAAAAATCAGCGTCAGCAATAATTGGTTTGAAAGGGTACAGAAAATGTATAGGCCTATGTGGCACGGTAAGCAACATGACCTGATAATTTCAGTATATGCCCGTATATCGAATCTCGGGCTAATTAAGAAACCTAGTCACATAATCGTAGTGATGGTGACAGTGAAGCCAGTAAGTACCCCCCCCCCGGGCCCGGCAATATTTTGTTGAAGTTATCATTGGCTTGTGCGGTTTGTTCTCGACGTTAAAAATTACGCTGCTAACTTTACTCACAAGAATAAAATTATGCAGCAAGAGAGTACTCACTGACAATTTCAGTAAGAAAGACCAAAACCATGGCCTTTTTAAGGATAATATTCAGTGAGGACTAAGATAGTTATAAACAACAGCACTTTAGAACAAGTGAACCGTTTCAAATCTCTCGGCTGTGCAGTAAGCTATGAATCTGAATATGATATAAGAGAGAAAATAAATATAGTTAGGAATATTTGTGGTACGATTAATAGAAATCTTAGAAACAAAACAAGACACAGCACAAGGATTAAATTGTATTAGACAATTGCAATACCCATATTGATTTATGGGAGTGAGGCGTGGGTCATGCCAAAAAAGGAAAGCGGCAAGATTCAGAGTGCTGAAATGCAGTTTCTTCGAAATACTTTAAATTATACATTGCAAGATAGAATAAGGAATGAAGATATCAGAGCAGAACTCGAAGTAAAGGACATAAATGTAATTATTTCAATTTTACAGAAGACAATGATGGGATCGTCTCCAAAGGATGGACAGAGGATCGATTGCCGATAGCTGCACTGAACTACAAAGCGATTGGTAGAAGAGACGTGGGTCGTCCGAGGACGAGACGGGTGCCGGGACAGGTTCATATAACCTAATCCTTGCAGAGGAGAAGAAGACAACTTTAAATATCCACGCGTTCACTCGGAGCGATTAAAAAGACAGGTATAGTAAGACACAAACAAACAGACGATCGCAAGCGGAAATGTGTATTATTATGTGGCTTAATGTAATGTGGCGCATGGCATGGACAGAGGTCGTGAGCGGCTGCCCGTGCCCGCTTCGTGACTCTGCTGCACCAGATATGACTCAACTCAAGGCTGCAGTCGCAGGCCGCTGGCCCGGCCCGACCTCTTTACCTACACCAAATTAATTAATTATTAACACTCACTGTAAATTACTAAATCGTATACATACATACACCTATATATATATATATATAAAATAGAAAACTAAACTATTCTGTTATTATTAATAGAAAAACTTTTAACAAGAATGTATTTTTTATTTTGTAAATTACAAATGTTTCGATAGTAATCCAACTATTATCACCAGAATAAATTCAAAATTTTTTAAGTCAATTGTTCTAAACAGGTGTTTTATATGTAGACTAAATTTAATTTTTTTATATGTGTAGATAAAATATATAATTAATTGTAAAATATAATATAAATATTTATCATTTCATTAAATTAGTAATTTTGAAAATATTATCATTTTTTGTATTAATCTGAATTTGTTCTGGTATTCATTTATTACTTGTTTTATGTTTTAATATTTTTATATTTTCCCATAAGGTCATTTTTGGATCTTGGGAAATGTGTTTTAATAAACTGATATTATTTAAATTTGGAAATGTGTGTTTGTTTTTTATTGAGTGTGTAGCTAAATTTGATTTATATATATCTGGTTTAAATATGAATAACGGTGTTGTAAACGTTTTTTAGTTTGTCCTACACAAAATTTGTTACAGTCAGGGCATTGAATTTTAACGAATTAACAATGCCCTGATTAACGATTTACCAAATAACTGAACTAACGAATAACAGATTTGTTTCTATTTAAATATAAAATAAACGAATAATTGGTTTTGTTTTGATTTAAAATTTCGATTGTTGTAACGTTCGTTTCCTTACTCAGCTGTTTGACAGTTGGACTGAAAATATTTGACGTTCATATTTTACTTGTTTTAATAAATTTATAATTTTAAATAGATCGTCTTGTTTTGTTTTTGTTTGAGTTTGTTCTTTAATTAATACATTATTGTTATAATAATAATGGATCCCATGTATACCACCGAAGTAGCTTAGGAGTCAGGCAAGGTAGGCTGCCTTATGTGAGCCTACGGCATACAAGGAAGGCAGTGTGGCCAGCATTACGCTTCAGCCGCCCATTATTATCCCCAGGATGTTATCCCAGGTACTCATTTTCAGCAGGCTGAGTCGACCTGGGGGGCTGAAAAACGCACCTTGATTTTATGGTGCGGGCCCGGGAATTTAACCCGGGGCCTCTAGATTAGTAGCCAGGTGCCATTCCCGCTGGTCTACTGAGCCGCCTACATTATTGTTATTGTGTTTGTAAATATTAAGATCTTCCCAAATATTCATTTTGTAACCTTTTTGTTCCGTCAAATATTATTCCATCAGAACGTGGCGATTTGCCATTTTTAAAGCACGTCAGAGCACTTTCTAATCTTCCATTGTTCTTGGATTGTTAAATCCCTCTTATATTCAAATTTGCCTCATCTTCACTGATTTCGTCTTGAGCCTGAGTATCACATCATTACACCACAGTTCTTTATAGTATTGAATCCATTTTTCTCACGTATAACATTAAAATTTGCCCTGTCCTTCTCTTGTAAATTCAGTGTCTTCAAAAATTGGAGTAGTGAGGCTAAATTAGATTTGTAAATATTTGGGTTTAAAAACTCGTTGTGGTGCTGAAGGAAAGTATGGAATAGTTTTTCTTTATCAGGCCCATGTAGAATTTATTGCAATCATTACAAACTGAATTCGTTAATTAATTACAAAAATCTCTTATGATACACCTTTATTCTGTGAAACGTGCATAAATGTGTAATAAGGCATCGAAATAATTTTATAATCGATCCATTCTGTTCGATATCGTTCACCTTCAATACAAAACCGTTCAATCTCATTCACCTTCAACACGGCGAAAATAATACTAATAAAAAAAAAAAAACGAGGTTTCGATAAAAACTGGAATACCGCAAATAATTAATTACCTAATCGGAACAAGAGCACACAAATAATAGAGATGAAGTCACTTCACCTTGGTGGTTGTCCCCCCTGGGAAGGAAGAAAGGTGGGGCCACTTATGTCATCGCGGCACCGGCTCTGGAAACAACTCTGATGTTACCATTATGAAATTCCTGACAGAGCCGAGCCTAAATCATGACATCACACTCACACACGCGCACCGCACCGCACCGCACACATATTTGACATAGTGCCAACCTCTATAACTCACAACTATGTCAAAGTCGTTTCACTTTTTTCCTCCATTATTCTGCGTCATCAATTGACTGGCTGGGACGCGCCGGCCGACACTTCCGTGTGTACACCACATGTGTACAGCAATTAACAACACATTACGTACTTGGCTACGCATCTTTATTAATATATTTATCAGCAATTGCGGCGAACAGCTGTTTGTCAGTAGCGGCCGCTTTTAATTATACTCACACGCGCGCTATGTCCCGTGTTTCTGTATCAGCTTACATTATCCGTTGTCACTTTCATAGTTCCAAAATCCGTTGAATTTGACGTCTTAGGCCTCAGGGCCGGCGCCAATTCTGTTGAAGTTGTTATTCCTTGCCGGGCTATTAGGCCGTGGTCTAATGCTGTTAGTTAGAACAGACGGTTCGGTCCCGCCATTGTAGGCCATCTTCAGCGTTATACGATTGAAAGTTTGCAGTGTTATACGAGTGGCAGGGTATACTCTCCATGACCATAGAAGAAACACATATATACGGCAGGAACTGAATATTATGAGTATACTCGACAGGATCGCCCAGTATCGGCTGAATTTGTGGGAACATCTTTGCCGATTGGATGACTGTCGCATCCCTAAACTACTATGTAACTATAAGCCTAGCGGAGGGGTGTGGGTCGTCCGATGAAACGTTGACTCACCAGCTCTAGACTCTTTGACTGTTTGAGACTGGAAGAAACCATCCTTGGTTTACTCCTTGAAAACGATGAGGATGATCTAATTTCTCAGGAGACCTTGTCCAGACCTGTTACAGACACTCCACCAATTTACACTCGCTGATCCCATAACACACACACACACACACACACACACACACACACACACAACCTATAATTTTGGTACTTTCCCAATATCCGTACCCATACTTAATTTTCGATGTTTTGTATATGCAATTGTATCGATATACCACGATGTGAAGAAGAAGAAGTGTACTATTTGTAAGTTATTCTATTTAGACGAAACTACGTAATGTTCTCATTTGTGAGGTTAGGTAATAATGTTTCTTGGTTTTTAGTTTACAGCTGCAAGATATAAAACCCATGGTGAGAAAAAGTGTAACGTTTAATGTGTATATAGCCTTACAATGTTTATAAAACAGAGTATTATTTAAAATAAAGAACATAAAGTTTTTCAACAAAACAACTATAGAAAATGAAAAGTTTAAAACACAACTACTTATAAATAATAAGATTAAAACAAAAAAATAACGTATTAACAAATGAAAACAAGGTTTGTTATTCGTTAGCTTGTCCATATTCTTTTATGTTATTCAGTGGTAGCGAATTTTGTGCGAAACATAAAAAATTAAAAGAGAAATGTGTATGGCACCATGCTTACTTCGAGTTGGTTGCTTTCCCATTGATCCGCTCAAAAACGGAATATTAGTGAAAAGAACAACTAGTATTAGTGGAAAACGAGTTCTGTCGCAAAAAGGATGACATATATAGTAACAGGCAAACGCTATCCCCTCTTACTTCGAGTTGGTTGTTTTTGCGCGGTTTTCACTAAAAGCGAGTATTGTTTAAAGGCATATTGGTTTCTAATGCACTTTTAGTTTGGATGTTAACCTAACAACGCAAACTTTTGGCGTCACAGACGTCATCAGAGCTATGTTACTGCTAGAAACATTTTTCGTCAAAAATATGACAGTGAAAAAATTGCGATCGCATCAACAACCTATTTTATAACATACACAAGTACGTTTTCGGAATTTCAATTATCTAACAAAAATATTTGCGATATTCACTACATATATTCGCATAGTATGCGAATATAATATTTGCATAGTCGAAATATAAGTAAAGTAGATATTTTACATATAATCCTTATCTTAAAACAATTTTGGTAAAACACAGGCAAAATGTACGCAATAGTAGGACATTATTCTGTCTGTTATTTTCCTACATAAGTAGAGTGTAACTGCTGTGTTCTGTTTTGTTAAGAACTCGGCAGTAAGAATCTAACACCGAACGTCTGTCTGGTTTCAGTCGGAACATCTGGACTGCAGAGAAATAAACAAAACAATACCTCTGTGTACGTTGTGGAAACGCAACGCGCACGTACGTCTGATACCCTGCATACATTTTGACCGCCATATCTAACATTCCCAGAACACTGATCTTTTTACGATTGTTATTTTCAAAGTTAAAGTCATACTTTTTTACCCTTTCGATACATGTATCGAGTGTATTACGTTACAACTTCCACGAGTTTGGCAGAAAAAACGTACTTGTAAGAAAGCGAGTAAGAACATTAAATTGTACGATTCGAACAAACATAAAGTTATATAAACCATTGTTACCATTACAGAACATTCTACGTGTTTCTTGGCTATCCCAGCAGAGTCCAGTTGTAATGTGTGTGTGTGTGTGTGTGTGTGTGTGTGTGTGTGTGTGTGTGTGTGTGTGTGTGTGTGTGTGTGTGTGACATATTGGTGCTACTTTTAGATAAAAGACAAATTACGTGCCACTTACCACGCGTCAACCACCGAGGCTGTTGTTGCAGACTTCACCGGTCCACGCGCACTGTGTTCAAGGCCACTCACTATTATGGATTATTCTGGAATCTCAGCGGGGTATAAATACTGTATAAGCATTCACCGACGATTAGTTTCTATTTAAGTGGCGATTTATCCCAGTGAGGTTCAAAGTATTGTGGCGAAGTATTATGTGATTTATAATAAATGTGCGGGACTCTATTAGTTGACATTATTATTGCGTGTGGACAATTTTATTTTATTTGTTGTAAGAAATGGAAATTTGCCCAAATTATCATGGTCGCAAAATCTGGCAAATCCCCTACTGACCAATCTTACAGGCCAATAAGCCTTCTTCCACTCTTGTCAAAAGTATTTGAACGACTTCTCCTGACCAGACTAAAACAAATAGTGCCCTTTAGGTACCTGATCCCTGAACACCAATTTGGGTTCAGAGAAAAACATTCTACAGTGCAGCAATGCCCCAGAATAGTGAACAAAATTAGGGATAGCCTGGAAAAGAAGACGATGTGCGCAGCTGTCTTCCTGGATAAACAGCAGGCTTTTGATAAAGTCTGGCATGAGGGCCTTCTGTACAAGCTGAAGAAACAACTTCGTGATCAACTATATTTACTGTTGAAATCATATGTGCAAGATAGACACTTCCAAATCAAAATCGAAGACACTGTGTCAGTAATCTCTCCTATAAAGTCGGGAGTGCTTCAGGGCAGCGTTCTGGGGCCATACTTATATCTTATATTTACTGCCGACCTATCTGTGACAGACTACACTACCACCGCCACCTTCGCTGATGATACCGCTATCCTCGCAGTAGATCCCAACCCGGACCGAGCCTCTGAGAAACTGCAAAGCCATCTTTACCTCCTGCAAGATTGGTTCCAGCGGTGGAGAATCCGAGTTAATTCTGCAAAATCCACTCAAATAACCTTCACCATGAAACGTAGCTCTTGTCCACAAGTCACCATAAACGATGCCCCCATACCTATAAAATCAGAAGTTAAATACCTGGGGCTGCATTTGGACGACAAATTAACATGGAAAGCCAACATTCAGGCTAAGAAACAACAACTCAACTTAAAAGCTAGGCAAATGTACTGGCTCATAGGTAGAAAATCTCAACTATCTCTCGCAAACAAAGTCATCATATATAAAGCTGTGCTCAGACCAATCTGGACTTACGGTATAGAATTGTGGGGCTGCTCTAAACCTTCCAACACAAAGATTCTGCAGACAGTTCAGTCAAAAATCTTGCGTTGCATAACGAATGCTCCCTGGTTCATCTCTAATTATACTCTTCACAAAGACCTCAACATTCCATACATTTCTGATGTCATCAAGGTGCACGCCGCTAAGTACAGGAACCGCAACATAGGACACAGCAATGACCTGATCAACGAGCTCCTCAATCCATCACTGGATGTAAGAAGGCTGAAGAGACAGTGGCCAGATGACCTGACCCGGTGAACGTGGTAATCATCGCTGGATGGTTCCCACCTCAAGTGACGACTTATACATCACTTTTACTTATTACTCTGTGAAAAGAGTAGATTGTAAAACTGCATTATAATAAATAAAAAAAAATTTGTTGTAAGAGACTATTTTGTTGATTACAATTTGTCAATTATGATAATTAAAACTGGTTATTAGTGTCTTCATTGGTGTATTGTATTTTGTTTTCCGCTGTACCCCATACTACGATCAAGGAGAGCGTCGTAACACTATTAGTATACAACTGAAGGTCAATATAAACGCACGTTGCTTTTTAGTAACCGCAAAAAGACGTCCTCAGTGATTCCACTGAGACTGAGTCGATTTTCAAGCGTGCACTATTCCGTGGACTACGCACGCCGTCTAGTTTGTGTGCTTTTAAACTTTATGAGAACATAATAATATAATAGAGGATACACGTAATGCACTAGATGGGAAGGTGCAAATTGATGCTGACAGGTGTGAAATTATAACAAACGACGGCACTGCAACTCCTGCTATTCAGTAATTTAATTTTTTCTTCCAAAGCGCCACAGTCCTGCGTGCATCTTGGCTTCGTCCAATATTACTCTCACGTCACTTCTTCTTTCTACCACGCGTCTTTAACTCTTATTCCCATTCTTTCCAAAAGCCTCTTCTACCTACTACAGTCATCGCCTTTGCGTTCTCAGCCCACATAAGGCTTCCTTCCTTCCAATTTACCGTACACGATTCTCTTTGGTTGCCTCTTTCGGCACTTCCTCTCTGCACACCCGAACAAGGCAACTATTCTGCACTTAATATGAGGTTTGATCAGAAATTTCATGCACATTTTGTTTATTTAAAAAAAGTATTCCTAGGTACGCCACTGACTGAGCCTAAGTGGTTCATCGTGTAATTTCAGTTTGAGCCAGTAGCTCAATGAAGGAGAGGTTGCGACAAGGGGGCAGAATTATAGTGGCAAGAAATATCAACAGCCGGCACACAGTTTCACCAGTTTTACTTTTCATATTCTTGTGACTAAAAAAACACGAGTTCTGAAATATTTACTGTCGAGACTCGCGGATGAAAAAATAATTACTGTTCTATTTTTTTCTGTTCTGATGTTTCTGATTACTGTTCTCTATTTTAATGATTTTTTTATATAGTTTTGTGAAAATTGTCAGAAACATTTAGGGTGTAGCCCTTGCCTTGTCTCCCTCTTAGACTGTTACAGTTCAACTAAATCGATGTTAAGACGTATCTTCTCGCTGGAGAAGACAAATTAGTTTGATGATTTTCGAAGTTTTATCAAAAAGTTCAAGCAGTTTTTGTTTATTAAAAAAGTTATGCCTTTGTTCGTTGGCACGTACACTGTCCCCTTCAAAGCAGTCTCAGTCGACTGTAACACTATTAATCCACCCGTTTTTCAGTCTTCAAATTATTCGTTGCATGCACTTTTTGGTACAGCCTTGAGCTCGCTTAGAGATTTTCGTTTTACGTCTTCAACGGTCGCGAAACGTTATCCTTTCGTGGAAATTATCACTATTGGGAGGAAGAAAGACAGCGTTGGGACACGTCTGGTGATGCCGTTTCAGCATTGTGACGTTTCTTTTGCCTAGCCTATCAAACCAATGACGTGGCTCCAGGCGCATTATCGGGCAGCAATTTTCAAAAATTATTCTTCCGTAAATCTGGTCTTGAAAACATTTTGTTATGCAGTTTTGTTTTAGTAGGTCGAGAGGTTACTTTGAATCTGAAGATCAGAGACGTATTTACGGGAGGGAGGACGAACGGGCCCGGACCCTCTCTTCCCGCAGAGGGTAGAAAAAAGTTGACGAATTTTGTTAAGTCTAAATTTTTAGTCTCTCTTATTTCAGCTAGTAACTCTTTTTTAAATATAGAAACAGATTTATTAAACAGCATTTGTCTAAACGTTTGAAATGTGAAACATGGAAAAATCAATTCGGCTAGTATCTTCTAAACAATGTTTCTTTCAGTAATGCGTACTTTTATTGTGTTATTACCGTTTTCTTGAATGAGATTGATTTCAGTATGTTAAAATACGGTTTTCAGCCACTAAGTAGTAATGCTGATTAGTCTCAACTTGTTTTTTTCTTTTGTATTAAGCCGACTCGATTGGAGTTCTGACCCCCCCCCCGCGACCAAATTCTAGACACGCCACTGCTAAAGATGTTTTCATTTACAAGGTATTGTTACGCAACGGAAAATTCTCGAAGGATGGAGTACGTTGTTCTACTTTTATCGGCTATCCGAGCATAGCCCAGCTGTAATGTGTGTGTGCGTACATATTGCTGCTTTGTGATGAAAGACAATTATTACGTGCACTTATCATGCGTCAACAATCGCGGCTATTCCAGACCGCAGCGGTCGGCCGCTGTGTTCAAGGACAGACAGTGAGACTGTTTCTAGTGGATTCGAGAGCGCCTGTTTAACACGTCATAGAAAAAGTGACAGATTATTCTGGCATCTCAGCGGGGTATAAATATAAACTCCAGCGACGGTCAGTTCAGTTTACGTCGGGCGATTTCAAGTGGTTGTTAGTGAAAAGTTATTATTAGTAGCGGGATCTATTAGTTGATATTGTTATTGGTGTGGACAAATTAAATTGAATTACTGTACGAGTATAATCTTGTTGAATAACTTGTTGATTATAAACTGTTATTTGTGATAAATTAAAGCTGGTGATTATTAGTGACTTTATTGGTGTCTTGTATTTTGTTTTCCACTGTACCATACGACGATCAGTGAGACCGTCCGTAACACTATTCTCCGTTACAAGTTATTTATTCAGGAATATTTAATTTTTTCTTCCCGACCAATGTGCTTTTTTATTTTCTGTACTAATTAGCCGATACTATGTGCAACTACGAGGGCTATTTGTTTTTTAACCTCCGATAGACCAATAAACAGACACGTGAATGACATCGATAATTTTATTGTATACAAAAGTTTCATACATATGTAAACTACATTCCTGCATAGTCACGACCATTGTTGAGGCACTTATCATAGCGAGGCACCAACTTTTCTATGCCCATGTTGTAGATTGTTCGCTCCTGAGTAGTCAGCCAATCTACCACACTGGACTTTAACTCATCATGCGAGTCAAACCGCTGCCCACCTAACCACTTTTTCAAGTCAGTGAACAAATGGTAGTTACTTGGTGCCAAGTCTGGGTTATAAGATGGGTGATCAAGGACTTCCCAATCAAATTCCTGAAGCAGTTTTTGTGTGAGTGCAGCTGTGTGAGGTCGTGCGTTGTTTGGGAACCCACCGAGCACAGAGTTTCCTATACCCAAGCTTCTGAGTAAGAATTTCATAAAGAGCAGACCGAGATATTTCAGGAAAATCAACAGAAAGTTCGGTAATTGTGAAACAACGGCGCTCTCGAACCATCCTGTCTACCCTTTCAACAACATCATCAGTAGCCACGGACTTTCTTCCTTGCCCTTCTTCATCATGAACATCAATTCACCCTTCTTTAAATTTTCGACACCATTCCCAAACTGAACCATCACTCTTCTCATTTTCTCCATACACATTACACAACCTTCGATGAATTTCTGCAGCACTATGACCTTCAGCTTAAAGAAATGTAATAACAGACCGAATCTCACACGTGGAGGCAATTTCAGTTGTAGTTGCCGTAATTAAACTGTCGTCACCACAGTAATAGACAAAATAGCTATAAAACCAGTGGTTATAGGTTAGAACAAAGCCTCAAAAACATTAACCAGCAATCAGATTGTTGCTATGACAACAGAACCATGTTAACCAACTCACCGGAGGTTGAAAAAAAATAGCCCTCGTATTTTGTTAGCAAAAAAATTCATTTCAACAGATCGGACAAAATTTCTTATTAATTTATATTTAACAGACGTGCGAACAACATACAGTATAACCAATAAACAATAAACATAGTCTATGTTACCTACTGTACGTAGCAAACCACATTTGACGGTAGACAGAGGAGTGCGTTTGTTTAGATCTCATACGAAATAATATACTTTGTTATTTTAGTCTCTGCGGCGCGTTTTGCCTTCACAACACGTGCGATCGCAATTATGAAATTGATATTTAACGCGGAGTGGAAATTATTTTTAAAAACAACAAAACAACGTGCAGGAACGGAACGTGCATTCGCCGCGTAAGGTGGCTGCTTAAGGTAATACAAATATATCCAAGTGTCCAATAATAGACCGGCCTCCCTCGCTGTCATCTCACCACCACGTTCTTCTGCAACCACCACCGAGCGCGGCTTTCACGCTGTGCCGCACACAACCTCGTACTGCATGCAGTCTGTGTGTGTGTGTGTATGTGTTGTGTGCGCGCTCGGGGCAAAGCCTGAGTTTGACGCCTATTTCGAAAAATTCAAGTATGGTATTTTTGTATGCACAAGGGGCAGTTGAAAAGTTCGCGGAGCGACATCTATAGCTTAGCGGCAGAACTAAATTTTTCGTTTGTTTTAAAATTTATATTTTACTAGCTGTTACACCCGCTGCTTCGCCCGCTTTATTGTTTTCTTTTAATTGACATGTTTTTAAAAGAAAATTTTTTTAAATCATCATTCGTCAAATTATTTTTATATTTGTGTTTCCTGCGCAGCTTTGTTTCCAATTTGAAGATTTTCTAACCGCGTTACTACTTACTCTTTATTGTCATGCGTCGTTAGGGATTCAGATTTTCTGGGAGGCGGGAAACGCACCCCAAAGTGGGAAATTATAGGTGGAAAAATATCAAATTCCAAGTTAGATAATGTTTTTTTGCCTTGTGTCAAAGGTTACCTGTGCAAAATTTGGTGCCAATCGGTGTAACGGTGTGGATTTGTATTCACTGCAAAGAAATCCTCAGACTTTGAGTTTATATAGATATAGACGCCTGTTAATTTCAAAATCTATCTGTCAATTTATTCATTACTTACCACCTGTTTGAAATTTACGTGTCAGGCGTCTTCAGAAAACTGGACAAAAACACGAATTCTTTGTTAAAAATTTGTCTAACGCCAATGGAAGTCCACAACGAATTGTTAAATGCGGTAGGAGATGCTGCACCTTTAAAAAACCGTCGTTTTGTAAGTGAGCACTGAAGTTTAAACGTGGCCGTACGAACTGTGAAGGTGATTCCCGCGCGGACGCCCCAAAAAGCGCACAACTCAAAATGCGGCACCCAGCTTCCACAAACTTCTTGCCAGTTCTTCAGTTAAAAGAATTTCGACGAAACCGAAACATCGAAGCATGATAATGTTTTTAGGCTTTTGAAACGTATAATCTGCATAAACTGCAGACTTTCCTGTTCAGCGATGTTCGTACGGATTTCTAATATAAAAATAGAATAAATTTTAAAATAATGTTAAAACTACAGAGACCGAAGATTTCTAGACTGTGGGGAATCGAAAGTGTGGAAAAATATAGTGTTAACATCACCTGGAGCGTTACATTTTTCGATGACGTTACACATTTTGCATCAAGCATTTTGTGGAATGACCCCCAGCCTAAAAACATTATCATGTTAAAATATGATACACACACACTCATGCGAGATGCGTATGATCTCAGGAGTGTCATCCATTCTCAATCGCCGGTCTTCCAATATGGTGTACGAAATTTTAAAATTGTGTCTGGAATGATTGCGATCCCTACCTACAGGGATCATCATCAGTGCCCGTACGACCACGTTTAAATTCGAGTTTAAACACTTACAAATCGTTGTTTTTAAAGACGTAAGCATCTCCTAACATATTTAGCATTTTTTGTTTGTGAATGTCCATTGGTGATAGACATTTTTAAAGAACTATTCAATCACAGCACGATGTTTTGTCCACATTTCAAAACACGCGTGACACGCAAATTTCAAACAGCTGGTAAACAACGAATAAATTGGCAGGTAGATTTGGAAATTGACAGGTGTTTACAAGAAATATGAATCTTACAACACACGAAAAAATTTGTTCTACCGCTAATCTACAGATGTCGTTCCGCGAACTTTTCAACTGACCCTCGTACGATGACTTCGGCAAGCACAGTCATGTAATGTTATATAATCTAGGACGAATGCAACGAGAAATGTGGCAGCGGGCATGAACAATGTAAACAAATTATCGCGTGCTGACAGTTTTTAACAGTCTAATACATTTTCTCGAATAGGTACACGATTCTCCCTTTTCATGAAACTGTCAACGATATAAAGTTACCGTTAGAATCAACAGAAATATCGGTATGGAGAACCATACACGACATCCATTTTCTAAGATTAATATTTAAAATCATTTACTTGAATTCAGTTCGATTATTTCCTACAAGTTAGGTGTGTTCCTTGTAAATAGAGTTTTATGTCTGACAAATTGAAATGAAATACTGTTTCCATAGAAACTACTTCTTTGTTGCCGATAACGTATAACACATGTAAAAACTCATCCCCTCCCCTTCAACTATCATTTTCATTTATAGAAAATTATCCCCTCCCGCTTCAACAACCCTTTTCACATATAGATATTTCATCTACCTTTCTACAGTGGATTATTGTGACCTTCTTATTAGGATACTTTATTTATAAAAATTAAGTACTTTACTCTTGTTTAAACGTAAAAAGTTGCAAGTAAACTATCCCTTCCCCGTAACCGATCTTCACCAAAATCGATAGGGTTTGAGTCTTCTGCGCGTACAACTCGGGCACATATGCAAAAATTTATTTGATTCTGTTTGAATTTGCGGCAGTTATCGTTCACCATAGAAAAACATTCTACACACACACACATTTCGGAAACTGATTTTTCTTCATGTTTTGATGGTAGTACAATCAGAATCAGCTCTTATCTCGAACACGATTTTTTTTGGCGATCACCATACTTCCATTTCCTTACGGAACATAGAAGTAAAAACAACAAAGACGTTTTAAAAATTAAATATATTCAAGTATTTAAATTCGCATACAACGTCTTCGTCGACAAGGAGCATCAATCTAGAGGTGGTGATTAGCGCAAACAATCTTCTCAAGCCCATTGACTTGGTAGACAGATATTATTAGACTGTGGTGACTATTTGAAAAAAAAAACAAATACGCGATTTAAAGTGAATTTGACGTAGCATTTCTGTTCAACTTGAATGAAAATTAAAATATTACAAACAACTGTGCAAAGAACGCTTAGAAAGAATATCAGATTCCAGACTGGCCAAACAAGTCTGGAAGTACAAACCTATAGGGCACAGGTATGTGGGTAGACCCAGGAAGAGATGACTGGAGGATCTTTGAAGGCGGAACAGGCAACACCTTGCCTATGCTGTGTCGTGAAGATGATGATGATTGTGAATTGTCATATAGGAATAAACTACAAAATAATGTAAAATTACATAAACTATTCTTACGTGTAAGTGGCGGTTGAAAGATCCTGTTGAAAGACCTAGCAATGGCCTGGTCAGTTGCCTTCTTTCGTATTTACACCCCCGCATACTTGCTAAATACCCCTGGGGGTTATAAATACGATAGAAGGCAGTTGTCCAGCCGGTGTTAGGTCTTTCAACATGATCTTTGAACCGCCACTAACAGGTAAAAAAGGTTTATTAATTTTATTTTATATTATTTTGTAGTTAATTCTTATGTGTTGTTCCTAATGTTTGTAAGACTTGTGTTCTTATTATAATAAGCTGTTAATCGTAATTTATGTATATTTTGTTTTATAATATTTTATTGTAACTTGTTTCATGTTTTTTTTTTTTTTAACTTCCAAGAGTCTAGGGTTCAGAACGTCAAGCGACAAATATTACGACACACACGCGCGCGCGCTGGGATCGGTCCGAGTAGAGGATTTAGCTGATAGATTTGTTCATCATGTTATTTGAATTAGCAGTCTCTGTAATTCCAACTTTGTCGTGTTTACTTGCTCAACTGCTACTTGTCATGTCCCGGACGAGGCTTTTCAGTGTTTGCACGATTTTTAAGTCCTAAACAACGATCTTTTTTTTTTACATTATATATTATCAAAATACCCTTATACCATATTGGTGTCGGGTTACATCAATATATGATAAGTACATCAACTACACTCTATATACAAATTTTTTCCATCTTACTCTGTCCACTGACAATGTCTTCGCTTCCCTCCAGCCCAAGCGTCTTTCTCTCAAAATGTTTCCCATCATTCCATCTCAAGTCAGTCGCTGTCTTCCTCTCTTCTTTCTCCCCCCTGATTTTGCCTCCCAAACCTGTTTTACCATTTTTTTTTTTAAATATTTTTACATTTTCAAGAGGGTCGGTGAATTTATGCCCTGTTTCTATGAAGAGTGCCTAGCGTATAGTGAATTAGTGGTCCTATCTCCTAGCGTATAGATCGTGGTTTAGGACTTGAAAATGGTGGAAACACTGAAAATCCTCGTCCCGAACGTGACAAGTAGCAATTGAGCAAGTAAACACGACAAAGTTGGAATTACAGGGAGTGTTAATTCCAATAACAAGATGAACAAATCAGTCAGCTAAACCCTCTACTCACACTGATCCTATCGTAACATTTTTCGTTTGGCGTTTCGATCCCTTGAATCTGGGACCGTCCTAAGAAGCTAAAAGAACATAAAACAAGTTACAATAAAATATTATAAAACAAAAAATGTACATAAATTACGATTAACAGATTATTATAATAAAAATACAAGTCTTACAAACATTAGGAACAACACGTAAGAATAAACTACAAAATGATACAAAATAAAATAAATGTTTCTTACCTGTTAGTGGGGCGTTTCAAAGACCCTGTTGGAAGACTTAACAAAGCCTGGACAGCTGTCTTCTATCGTATTTATACCCCCGGAGGGGGGTATTTAGCAGGTAGGCGGGGGTGTAATACTGAAAGACCTCGACCGGAACACGACAAGTAGCAATCGAACAAGTAAACACGACAAAGTTAGAATTAGCTGACAGAAATCACTCTAAGGAATTTTAAAGAAATAAAAACTATATAAAATGAATATTATAAATAACTTTAGTAGAAATGAACAAGTTTATATAAACAACTCACCACACACACACACACACACTGAAGTACAAATAATGATAGTTACACATAACTCGTTTCTAATACGACAGCAAGAAAACCAAAACCAAGTGATAACAACACAGATGCAGATAGCATTCTGTATTTCCTTTCACCGCCATTATTTATTCGGTAACTGTTCAAACGAAAATTGTAATCACGTCAATGAATATGTTTAGTAGATTGAAATATCAGCGAGGTAAGTGAGACAATTGTTCAATTAATGTCGATGTCGCAATGAAAATGTTGGAGGGCAGAGAGTCACTGCGGGAGCCGTAGCCGCGGCCGCGCTGAGGCTGATGAAGTATTTGACTGCGGGCAGGCTTGACCACCCATAATGCCGCGCAGGAGATCTCTTTGCTCTCCTCTCCAGCTCAGCTCGGCCGGCTAACCTGAGCTTTCGCAGTCAAACTACCGAGCCGGTAATAATAATAATACTACTACTCGACGACGCGCGCGCTCACACGCGCACACACACACAGAGAATAAATAACAAAAACATCTTTTGACAACGAGACGGTGCATTGAGTACACTTGATTTCGTCTAGTATTAATTTCACCGGAGAATTCAATTGGTTAAATGTTAAAAAAAATGATGAAAGTTATCTATCGATAGATCAATTTAAAAATATATAAATTTTTATGGATGGAAGGTTTATCGGGTTTATCGAGGGTCGCTTAATTATAACACAAATTTTATATTATTTGTTTACACGTTTCAGATACATTTATTGTCATCATCAGGACCTGTGTACGGAAATAACAAAAACATCTTTTGACAACGAGACGGTGCATTGAGTACACTTGATTTCGTCTGCTATTAATTTCACCAGATAATTCAAATGGTTAAATGTTAAAAAAAAATTAAGGAAAATTAACCATCGATAGATCAATTTAAAAATCTATAAATGTTTAACGATGGAAGGTTTATCGAGAATCGCTCAATTATAACACAATTTGGGTTTCTTCCTATATAATTTTATAAGTACAGTTTATAAATTCTTTGAGTCTCAAAGAAACCGACGTGAAGTATGTTGCAAATGTATAACGTATGTTATATACCAAAGGTTGAGTGATTGTCAGTATTAAGACAACTCTAATTCTATTTTATTAATTTGAAAATATTATAATTAATTTTATTTTTACAGTTATTAATAAGCCACACACGCAACTGACTTATAAATAGGCCTACGATAAATGATTATGGAATTTCGATGAAATGTTTGTGTAGCTCTGGGAGATGGACTGATCCCCCTCCTTAGACATGACACTGAGTTGAGCAGTTGAATAAAGATGAGTCAGCACAAGAAGTGCACGCTCACATTTTACACCGAGTGCCGTCTCACGGCATGAGTGGCGACTCTCGTATCTAGAAGATTGCACGAGTGCCGACTCAAATATTTGTTGGTGGGAGACGACGTGATTGGAAAATCTTCATCGTTGAGGCGCTTCGCAACATTATGAAGTACAGGGTCCGCCAGTGAAGCGGGAAATTTTGAAAGTCCAATAGTTCATTTTCTGCTCACGAGAGGGTGTGGAGGTTTTCGATTGTTGTTTTACATTTAATGTCATTTGTTATTATATGTTTTAAAACATGGAGCAGTGGTCCGGTGCACAGCGTGCTTTCTGCGTAAAATCGTTTTATAAGAATGGTGACTGTGTGACTTCTGTACAACGATTGTTTCGTAATCATTTCAATATTCCACGACATGGAAGAGTGCCGTCCGCTCATGCAATTATGTCATGGGTGAAAAAGTTTGAAGAAACTGTTTCCACATTAAACTTAAAGCATAGAGGAGTAACAAGGTCTGTAAGAACAGAGGAAAACATTGAAAGAGTTCGAGTAGCATTGACGCGTAGTCCACAACGTTCTGCAATGAAACATGCATCCGCACTAAACATAAGTGACACATCGTTACGACGAATTTTGCATAAAGACTTATCTTTTCATCCTTAAAAAATTCAAGTAATCCAGGAGTTGAAAGATGGCGATATGCTGGCTCGCAGGATTTTCAGCGAAGAAATATTGCGACGTGTAAGCGATGATGAAAACTTTATTCACCGCATGTTTATGTCAGATGAAGCACATTTTCATTTGAATGGATATGTAAACAAACAAAATAGTCGATATTGGAATGATGAAAACCCAGGTGAGTTGCATGAAAAGCCATTACATAGCCCGAAAGTTACGGTGTGGTGTACAGTTTCATCATCTGGCATTATTGGGCCATATTTTTTCCAAGACGATAGAGGAAACACCACAACTGTCAATGCAGACCGCTACACACACATGGTCAGAACATTTTTGATGCAACAGCTCCCTAGGTTTCGGGAAATTAATTTTTTCCAGCAGGATGGGGCCACAAGTCATACTGCTCGTGTGTCCGTGGCTGCTTTAAGAGAACTCTTCCCGGACGGACTCATATCCAGATATGGCGACATCTCGTGGCCTGCAAGATCCCCAGATTTGTCCGCATGCGACTTTTTTCTTTGGGGATTTCTGAAGAGCAGGGTTTACATTGATAGACCGCACACCATACCGGAATTAAAAACGAATGTCAGACAAGAAATTGCACAGATTCAACCTGACCTGCTTCGTCGAGTGATGGAAAATTTTCCGTCAAGATTAGAAGAATGTTTACACAGAAATGGCTCTCACTTGAGCGACGTTATTTTTAAATAGTAAAATAATGGCATACTTTACTCAACTCAAATCTGTAAAAAAAATTCTGATAATAAATGTTTCATGAAAAAATTGGGTACTTTTAATTTTCCCGCTTCACTGGCGGACCCTGTATAAGGCAACATAACACAAGAGAAGGAACGTTTTATAATTTTATACGTAATTTATGTTGTAGTATAGGGAAACGCTGTTTAAGTTGGCCAAAACATCTTTCAATTATAACCCGTTCTCGTGTTAAACATTTATTTTATGCAATATGTTGTGGAGTTAGAGCCGGAACGAAAGGAGTCATAAGCCAAGGCGTCAGTCCATACCCTGAGTCACCTATTAGCAGCTTCATTCCATTTCGTGACGTTATAAATGCCTGAATTTTGCCAAATACGAGCGTCGTGCACCGATCCCGGCCAGGAAACGTCAACGCTTGTGAATTCCTCCCTTGAGTTACAAGTGGCCTGCACATTAATACTGGTACATTTTTTTTCTGTTTACAATTTCGTCACCATGCACTGAAGGCTTAAGTATCGGAATATGAGTGCAATCTATTGCGCCAATAGCTGATGGAAATTTGTATTTCTCCTGCCACTTTACTTTTTCATTTTGTAAATCGTCCATGCTGGTTGGGAATTTAATCCACGCATTTGTTTTCTGGATTATAGCACACATAACGTAATACACTGTTTTCGAAACAGTTGACTTGTGTACACCAACATCTTCACCAACACCATGTTGAAACCCCCGATCGGCTACATAACGTAAAAATACGCGCATCCTCTCTTCACTGGACAAGGCAGCTCCACGCTTTTCAACGTCGCTTTCTAAGAAATGATCACTCATCCATTCAACATTCTCTTTTCTAAATCTATATAAAACTCTATAATCACCTTCACGAGATTCCCGACGAACTCTGTAAATCTTTCGTGCACGAATGGGCATAAACTCAGCCATTTTTGTTAGTTAGAATCACACTCCACCGTGTTGAGTCTACTAGTGACCAGACTTAACTGTTTCTAAGTCGGCTCTCAGTTTGAGGAGTCGCCTCTTGTTTTTATTCAATCGAAAATGGGAGTGGGCACTTGAAATCTTAACAAGCCGAGTGCCGACTCATAGAGTGAGTGGGAACTTATAAACAGCGTTGAGTGACTTCATTTTTATTCAACCAGAAGTGAGTCCCCACTTCGAAAAATTGAAAAACGAGTGGGGACTTATTTTTATTCAACTCACCCCCCACGATGTGGACACATTTTAGTAAAGTCTCATTTACTTTCTTTCAGGAACAGTATATACCTACATGAACTTTGGAAGTGAACCTACCCCGGTACATAAAGTGTGTGTGTGTGTGTGTGTGTGTGTGTGTGTGTGTGTGTGTGTACATTATTCCTTTGTAACTCGTTGAGTTTCCTGCAGGTCTCCTATGTAATATCTTCAAATAAATACACTGCATGTAGCTTTATTTTCACCTGACACATGTTTCACAGAAAGTATTCTCTATCTTCGGTGATTTGTTTGAATTGTAATTGAATGTTTCGCTTACAATATGCAAGATTTCGCTTACTCTGAATATACAGAATAATTTCTGTGAAACGAGCGTCAGGTGAAAATAAACCTACTTGCAGTGTATTTATTTGAAGGTATTAAATTATATTATTATACCACAAATTCTATTGTCCACGTTTCGACAATATCTATTGTGATCATCACGACCTGTGCACGGACAGTAGAGAAATATCACACACACATAACCAGATCAATTAATTGAGTGAATCTGTTTGTGTGCAGGGGGCAGGGGATGAGTTGAAACGTCTACACAAATAATGTAAAATTTGTGTTATAGTTATTGATCGATCCTCGCTAAACCTTCTAGTGTTAAAAATTTATTGATTTATTTGTAAATCAATTAGTAAATCAAATTTATTTGTAAGGACTTAGTTAAGGATTTAAAAATCTATGTTTGGTCTAGAAATCGTTAAGCGTCTTCACGCTGAACACACAGTGAAACTTAATGAATGTAGCCAATATAAGGAGTACTTTATCGCACACGTGACAGAGACTTGTGTAAACAAAAATAACTTATTACAACTCATAAAATATTCATTACTACACGCAAGTGGAGTGAAACAACTTTCCTTGTGTTTAGTAACATACTCAGCGATTTTAATGCCCTGAAGACTGGTTAACATGAAATTTCCTTATTTTATTTTATTTTTGTTTTATTAATTTGATAGAAATGGCAATAAGGAAACTTTACTACCATATCCCGACCACGTGAAAGCTTGCGAAAGGAATATGAATTTTGTGTTAATTTCCGGGATTAATAGTTTTGGAAACATGGAAGTTTACGGATGGCGTCTAAGTGTACGTACACTAAGCTTTTCTCCGCACTACTGTATTTTCAGTGTTACTTCCGTCCAATTCAATCATCGAGGTAACTCAACTCGCTACCGTGTGCGGTTCCTCTTGATCGGTTACCATATTGCGTGTGTATGAACGTTTTTCCCTTTCGTTACGCGTTCTCAATTAATTCTCAGTCTTTCTTATTCGTTACTATTCTACGAGACCTAGTAACCCTTTCGTCAGGCGTTCCAGCTAAATCCGTCTAACTGCTTCTTATTTGTATCCAAGTTACCCGTTTACTGGAAATCCCATCCATTCCATCTCACCGCTCTCTGTTTTAAGTCCTTTTTGTTTTATTTGTCCCTTGGTCCGTGGTTTCGCCTAGTACCCAGTGCTGTATGACCTTATGTAACTCCACGTAGAAGTCTTTTACACAGAGAGTCACTTAGCGCAACTACGATAGGAATGCGTGAAACATTTCACGTGAATTACGAGATGCAATTTCTACCGTTGTCATTGTTACTTACAATCATTATATACCTGTAAAGTCATAAAATGGCTACCCACTGTAGACCAACTGATTATTATCCGATAACAGCAATTACCGATATTGTTATGGCACGTAACTGAGAACCGTCGTTTTTCTCCTTACAGGAACTCTTCCCTTCCTCCTCAACCTCCTTCTCCTCTTCCTCCTTTTCCTCTTCTTCCCTCCTCCCCCCTTCTTCTTCTTCTTCTTCTTCTTCTTCTTCTTCTTCTTCTTCTTCTTCTTCTTCTTCTTCTTCTTCTTCTTCTTCTTCTTCTTCTTCTTCTTCTTCTCCTCCTCCTCCTCCTTCTTCTTCTTCTTCTTCTTCTTCTTCTTCTCCTTCTTCTTCTCCATTTCCTCCTCCTCCTCTTCCTACTCCTCCTCCTCCTTCTTCTTATTTTTCTTCTCATACTCGGGTTTAGGTACCCTACCTTTCTACCGTTTCAGCTGCGTTTTCTCATATTACTTCTGTCACAGCGTGTTTAAGCCATCACTAGTTTGCGGAACGCATTGTGTGCATTTCTCTACGATTTCGTCTGCAAGTCCGTCGGTTTCTTAAATTCGTGTTCACTTTTTCTAATTTAATACATTGAATTCTTTTCTTACGTCGTTACTTCTTATTCTATAGAAACTTGACTCTGTTAATAAATTTCATATAAAAATACTCCATATTCTCTTTTTTTTTAATAACAGATTAATCATTTTTACTGTTTAAACTGTTATTCTCTGCTCGCAGTGCTAAATCAATACTTTGACACAATCAAATTTTATCATCTTCAAACTCCTGGCCCGTTGTCGTGATGATCGCCTGTCACCGTCTCGTCGTAGTTTTCCACGATGTTTCGGCCTTTGGTACCTTAGAGTGCCTTCTGAAAAATTGGATTATATAACGTCGGACATCCCCACTGGACTGTCCTTTAATTCCGTTTATTACGCGTTGCGATCTGAAGACGTTCTTTCATTCCAAACGATGGAATATCAAGTAAAATAATAACGACGACGCGATATGAGACTTACGAAATGTCATCCTGTCAATCGCTTCCTGACAACATAAAATGTATCGCCATGTTCAAAAACGTACTTAACTAACAATCCAGTCTCAACCTATGTGGCGCGATCCCCGAGTAAGCGTTTGGTGGGTCGCGAAGCCGGGATCGAACATTTATTTACTGTGTCTGAAAAACCTGTTACGTTTAGTAATTAGAAGAATTATACGTTTATGTATAATTTGTTTAAAAGTAAACGATGGATTAAAGCACTTGATGTTATCAAAACTGCATGCACGTTCCTAAAACTAATTCTACTGGCGCCCATGCTTATGGGTCCCATGAAGTGCAATATCGTTCAAGATGGGTCACGGGTTTAATAAGGTCGAGAACAATTAAATCTGGTTGTTTAAAACTCCTACTTCAGGGATGAAGCACATCTGAAAACACGCTTTTCGGAATACATCCCTTGTAATGATATTGGTTTTTGACGTCTTGAACCAAAACATTTTCTCGCTGTTCCCAGAAACTGAGATAAAAGTGACGCACGTAAAAGTTTCGTAAAAGTGGCCAGATCTTTCGACTGGCCCCTATGTCCGCCATTCTCACCTTAGTTTCTGAGAGCGGCCAGAGACATTGTTTATGGTCAACAAGTCAAAAAATTTAAATCACTTCGACGGAGTTTTCAAAATTGTTTACTGTAGTACACCAGTATAGACAATATTAAAGCACTTATATATATATATATATATAAATACTTCAACACACACACACACACACACACACACACACACTACTGCACATCCTGACAATACACACATATATTTTATACTATTCCTAACAAGAAAACGTTCTATTGTTCGTCAAACAAATTTACTAATAAATACTAAAATGCACACGAGTTTTATTAGAAACGGTCGGATTTTAGATGTAGTGAAAATGGAGCAGTTAACAAACATCTCAGGTAAGTCACACTAGCGTGTGTAATAATAGCTCGGCTGTGGGGCGACCTCCATACGCCCGCTCGCGCGCTCCCCTACACACGCGAGTTCGGTTACTTCTGGTAAACACGATGATTTACAAGTCCCATTACGTAATCGAATACAAGAAATTCAGAGCGGTTGAAAATAGACTGGTAGGAAACTAACTTCGCCAGGTATACAAATATACTTACACGTAGCCTGTATGTAATGTTAAACTTTGGAAGCGGATGACAGGTAATAAAATACGTAAGTCTTGAATCCAAAAACCCCAGTCTTGAATCTACCTTAAAATGTGAAGAGTTGTCATATGTGGTGAGAAAACTATAAGTCCTTCAGCCCTGTTACGAGAGGCGAACAGTACCATTCGTAAAGAACAAATGTTGATGAAAAACGGGACCAATATAGGAAGACGGATCTTATGCTTCAGACACTTGAAAAACTGCTTTGAACTGAGTTCTTTACTACAAGTATTTAGAGGTTATTCAAATAAAATTTACAGGTAGCAAAGCTTCAATGGTTCCGTTGCGAACGTCTCAAGGCACACGGGCAGCTGGTTTCTGATAAGGTGGTGTGAAAACCGAAAGTGACCCTTAGGTTAAGACATGTTTATTTATTTGTACATTAGTTTGTGAGAAATTGAAAATAAAATACGAATTACTGTAGTGTCCTCTAATTATGAAGCAGATGGAATCATAAAAAAAAATAGGCTTCTACTGCGATAAAATATAGTCTCGCATAAATAAATATGAAGAACCATACATGACTTCCTTGTTCTAACATTTATATTTAAAATCATTTACTTGAATTTGGTTTGATAATTTCTAAAAAAAAAAAAAAAAAAAAAAAAAAAAAAAATATCGCCCATGCTCAAACTATTTTCACTATTTATAGATATTTTTGTTATTAAGGGGTAGTCGTTTAATATAATGTTATTCTCGAGTCACTTTATCTATAAAATTTAGGTACTTTATTCTTATAAAGAAACTGAACTACGCAGATAATCATCCCTCCTCCTCCTCAACCGATCTCCACCGTTAATGATATTTACACTTTCACAGAGTAATAGTTTTATCATTTGTAATTTCTAAGGTATCTTGTCTTTCAGAATTAAATATTCGTACTTTACTTTACTTCAGCACAGCAATTTTCAAAAAATCACCCCACCACCTTCAATTACCCACTCCATTTATAATTATCTCGTTTACTATTTTACAGTGGATTAATATGACTTTATTTTGATGCACTCATCTATTAAAATTAAGTACTTCACTCTTGTTAAAACACAAAATAATGCAGGTAAACTACCTCTCTTCCTTAACTGGTTTTCATCCAAATCAATAGATCATGAGTCCTCTACTACTCGACCACATATGTAAAAAAATTATTTGATTCTGCTTCAAGTATTAATAGAATGTTCTACCAACCGCCGAGCGGTAATTCGATCAGTGTAATCTATTCATTTTCGCTTTCAATGGCTAATGTTTTTGTTTAGATCTCCATCCCGGTACGTAGTGGCACATAGAGAGAATGGAAGAAGGACAGCCTACGAATCATATTTTCTACCAGAAACCAATGGGTAGTAAAAAAAAGGGGAAGTCTCTGAAGTAGGTTTAAAGACCAGATAGAGGAGGACCTCAGAAAGCTGAACATAAGAAAATGGAAAGCCAGGGCACGCAATAGGGAAGAATGGAATCGACTCTTGGAACACGCCAAGGGTTGTAAAGTCACGGCTGATGATGATATCATCAACAGATCCTCGATGTAAAAATTCCAGATCAATAACTTTCTGTCCCACGGAAAATTCTGAACAATAACACCTGGACGAAGATATACTGGCTATGCGACTGGTCTCATTATCCCCCCCCCCCGTTCACACGTGTTCAACAATGGTGTTACTGGTCCTTAAACCGAAGGCCACAAAAACACTTGACTTAAAACCGTCATCAACATCTTCTTAACGGTTTTAGGCTTTAGCGGCCTGTTCGTATTCCACAGTCCTCCTCTTCTTAGGCCTACCAACATTTCTTCTTCCTCTAGGGTTGTATCTTCAGTATCCGTCCTGGTTTCCGAGTCTATTGTTGGAAATGTGAGTTGCTGATTGAGACTACCGTATAGGGCAACCGACCCTTATGACTGGGGAGGAGCGAGTCCTCTAGGCGCCCAACTGACTATGAGCCCACAAAAATCTAGACAAGAAAAACTTAAAATTGTTTGTGTATTAAAAACAATGTTTGTGTCTTCGTTGGCATTATATGAAGACCGCCTATTATCGGTTCAGAGCGCTAGAAAATAATTACCCATATTTGCAGGACGTGGATGTACACTGTAATATTAATAACAATAATAGTTATCGTCATCGTCTTTGTCACCATAGCCGTCGAGTTATTAATGTTACGCAAAGATTGCGCTTAATGAATAATTCATAAAGCTGTAAGGAGCTTGTAACATACGAGAGCGAGGTGTGCACGCAGTGACATACCGTAACTGAAAGTAGAACGCAGTGTCATATGTACGGTGCATGGTTCGCACCGATAGACATTCGTCCTAGTGATTGATATCGTCCAAGGTACTACTAGATGTTTTCACTTTTTTGCTACCACACAAATGCAAATATCACACATAAATATTGTGGAATCCATCCACAATTTATAGGTGGATATATTTGATTGTAGTAAGTTCATTTTGGTGATCGCCCTCTCTTTCATATCCCTGTTCCCTTTCGGTTATTTCCTCAATCGCTGAATGGAACCGATTCAGAAAATCTGTTGAACGATTCATAATATAACTTCAGCTAAATATTCATGTGACTTCACTGCTTTATGCAGGTAACAATGTAGTGACACAGAAAACAGAAGGCCAGTTACAAAGGGTGACATTTACGTTCAATAGCATCATACAAGACTATGGGCTACAGATCTCTGCTACAAAATCTAAAACGATGGTATTTCGGGGCAGGTATCCTATAACAACTATAATAGTCGTGAATGATCAGATTTTGGATCAGGTTAGTCATTTTAATTACCTGGGTTGTAATACCTCATATGGAACTGATATTGATTGGGATAGTAAGCTAACAAAATTTAGACGAATCTGTGGAACGATTCGTAGGTAGCTAAAAAATAAAACACTGAAGGATACCCGAATGAAATTTTATAAAACTGTGGCTGTCCCCACATTCCTGTATGATAGTAAGACATGGACACTTAGTAAAAGGGACGTGCACAGGATTCAGGCAGCCAAAATGAAATTTCTAAGAGGGACGCAAGGTTGTTGTCTCTTGGATAGGAGAAGGAACAAGACTATTAGACGCAATTTAAATACTGTATCATTGAACCAGAAGATTGAAAACCACTGAAGGAGATGGTGTGAACACTTGAACCGCATGTCTGATATCCGTCTCCTGCGCCCCAAAACAGGGGCGTTTCGGCTACGGTATGGTAACACTGACAGAAGAGTCTCTGGTCCTCCTGGTAGGGGGTTGTGCAACAGGTCAGTAACCTGTTCATGTAAAACTTTGAAATACTTGTAGTACGAAAAGCAGCCTCGGAGTAAGGTCTGGGAACTGTGGCAATAGGATCCTGGCAAAGAATAAGGTTATGCATAAATGTATTGCGGACAAATTAAGACAATGGTGGGATCATCTGCAAAGGATGAGAGAGGATCGATTGCCGAAAGCGGTACGAACTATAAACCCATTGGTAGAAGAGACGTGGGTCGTTCGAGGATGGGATTGGTGCCGGAACAGGTTTATATAACCTAATCCTTGAAGAGGAGAAGGAGGAGAAGAAGAAGAAGAAGAAGAAGAAGAAGAAGAAGAAGAAGAAGAAGAAGAAGAAGAAGAAGAAGAAGAAGAAAAATTGTATGTTATAACAAGCACTTTTCCACTGTATACTGACTTCATAAACCTCTGTATTATTTGTAGACGGAGGAACCAAACTAAAAGGACACCGACCTAACCAACCTAACCTAGGATGCACCAATCTAACCTAACCTAACCTAACAAAAATATGGGACGAAAGAGGTTACTCGTACAAATGAAAAGTTGTAAAATTGAAAACTCATCGAAGTTTGGAACAGTTGCCACGGATTCGGTCAGTTGCGACCAAGTGAAAGTGCGGGGGGCAATTGGCCGAGTAAGAACAGTAGTTAAAAACATCGCAAGGTCGCAACTGACCGAGATCTGAACGCAGTGCACTTATTATCAGATAAATTACAATACTTTACAGTTGTATAATTATCAGAAAGGTAACGAAAAGTTCTATTACTCTATAATTTCTTTAGCATAATAATAATTGTAAAGCAGACGTATATAATAAACGATAAAAATTCCAAACTACTTCGCTGGGTTGTTTCAGTTAAATTTATAACCATAATGCGTACATGACAGATAATTCCGTCTTACATTTAATATTTAAGTATTTTTTACAGACATCTATATATTACACTTTTCACAAATGTGTGTACATAAGTGATAACAATATAGTTTTCTGCAAACATAGCTTACAAACATTTTGAAAACGGGCCAAAATTTGCAAGGTGTGTTGGGAAGAGATATTAATTTTGTCAAATTATTAAAGATTCCTAGTAGCTAATATACATAAAGGTTCCGAGATTATAAAGTTTCTAATAACATGAGAGCCCAACATAGACGTTTCCTATTTTATAAAGATTTTGATTTCGATTTTTGTCCCGTGGTGTTCCGAAACGTTAACAAATTTTCAGACTAAATGCTGCGTTCGGATATTGGGTTAAACTTTCTTTTAAACATTATACGGCATAATTTTTTCAAAATTTTAATCCTTTTCTCAGCCTTGGTGTTCTAAAATTTAAAAAATTTTTAACACTCAAACACTACATTTAGATTTTATTTAAAATTCTTTTGAATTTAATATTTTTCATGGCTTCTTTGCAATATCTTTAAATTTTGACCTTCACATTTTTGTATTTCGCCCCACTACTCTCAATCTTACTCTCAAAATGTTATGGGGTCCATTCGATAACACTCCTTGGAAATCTTTCCTGTGCCATTCTTTTCCTGTGTCCGTACCATTGTAATTTTTTTGTTTGGACAAAATCAACAGTTGAATTTTTGACATTTATTCTGTCCTTAATGACTTCATTTCTAATTTTCTCACGCCTGGATACTCTTGTCGGACTTCTCCAAAAGTCCATCTCTGCTGTCATTAATTTTGTTCTTGTGTATTGTTTATTAGTAGTTTAAACTTCTGAGCCGTAAGTTGTGATACTTCTAACAATGGTATTAAAAATTTTGGTTTTAGTTTCTGCTGTAATTTGCTTATCCCACTGGATTCCATTTAATGTACACATAGCCATTTTTCCAAAATAATTCTGAATATTATCTCTTTGTCTTGTTTCTTATTGGCCGTAATTTTCACCACTAAATACCTGTATTCCTCTGTTTATGAAATCTTCCCCATGTCTTCCTCCAATATCAAGTCTTGATGAAGGTCCCCTATTGCCATGTATTTTGTTTTATTCGTATTTATCTTTAGTCCCCATTTCTGATATTCCTGTATCAATTTTCTAGTCATGTACTCTATGTATTCTAAATCTTGAGCCAAATTTAATTGGCCATCAGCAGACTGTAATGGATAAACTGTATCACCATCAAGTGGAAGTCCCATGTTCCTGCACCTTTTTTTCCAAGTCTCTATTGCTTTCTCCGTATAAATTTTGAAAAGCGTGGGTGATAGACAACATCCCTGGCGTAAACTTTTTGGTCACTTGAAATTCTGGTGACCAATTCTTTCTTATTTTTATTCTCGATATTGAATTGTTATAGAAATTTTGTATAGCTTTTATGATAATGGGGTTGATACTAGTTGATCTTAAAGCTGTCCACAGATTGGTTAACGGCACAATGTCGTAAGCTTTTTCAATGTCAATAAAAACTTAATGAAGAAGTTGTGATCGAACAGTTTTCTGTTCAGTTATTTGCTGTAAGAAAAAATATATGATCTATAGTTGCTCTATCAACTCTGAAACCTGGTTGTTCTTCAGCCTCCATTTCCTTATACTCAGCTTCTAAAATTTGTTTAAGTACTCTTCCATAAAGCCTACTTAGTGTGCTAGTAACTGTTATACCTCTATAATTTTTGCAATCATCTTTGCTCCCTTTCATGTGTATTGTAGAAATGTATCCCGTCTTCAGCCTGATGGTACCTCTTCACCATTCAGACATTTTCCAAAAAGATTTCTTAATAATTCATATAATTTATTTGTACCATTTTTCAATAACTCTGCGGGAATATTTCCAATTCCGGCTGCTCTTCCATTCTTTATATATTTATCTTTGTTATATTTTTCTTGTTCATTTTTATAGAGATGTTTCGTCTTTTTACTTGAATTATTCGTCTTAGCGTTGTCTTCGTGTTTATTACTCTGGCTTTACAGAGATATGCATGCACGGTTTATTTCCACACAGGCGGAGAGATGAAGACAGAAAGAGAAAGTGCGAGAGAGAGAGAGAGAGAGAGAGAGAGAGAGAGATTTCCGCCGGTGAGTAAACAGTCGCAGACACAGAATTTTCAAAATATCTCCGAACAAAGACAGCTAGGTAATGGAACTAAAGCAATAGTTTGTGTTGGACGGTTGGTAAGCCTGTTACCGCGAGTTGGCCGCTGTTCAAAAGCAGAGCAAGTTGCACGACGCGGCGCTTACTATCCAGCGGCTTTATAAGTGCACTCGTTGCGACGACGCCTCACAACATCAGACACTTTGTCGTCGTCTCTCTTCGGCGACGACCCCCTCCCCCACACCCCACACACACTGCAGCTTACTGCAACGCGTACAGACATATGTCACGGTACGTGAACGTTTGTTTTCAATATATAGGTTATGTTGTTTTTTTGTTTTTGTTTTAGTTTTTTAACGTTTCGCGGTGTACGTTTGTGTGCGTGAGCGCGCGCGCTGCGCGGTACGGTAAACTGAACGGCGTGTTAACACGAACGAGCGTTGTAATTAGGTAAGACTGCCTTATTTGTACAAAACGGCCGGCCGTTTATGGTACTGAAAAATTAAACACGGACAAAGGTCATTTTGTAAACGAACAAGCGAGCGCTCGGACGGAATAATTTAAAGAAAGAGAGAAAAACGCGCCGGCGCGCAAACGTTACCGTTGTCTTTTCTTATCGAAAGTAACCTAATTGCATTAGAAAGTGAATCTGTGTCGCACACATTGTTGTTGTTGTTTGGTCGCCGAGACGTTACAAAATCAATATCGCTTGATTAACAACAACGGCTATTACATATGCAACAGTTTGTTTTATTTTTTTTTAACTGTTTGCTTTCTCTTGCTGAATTTATTAGTAGCAACCAACAGGGATCTTGAGTAACTAATGTTATAATTATATATTTAAAAGTTAGAGGTTTAGTAAACTAATCGATATGACGTTGGAGGTTCGAGGTCGTTTCTCGGACACAATGAGCGTTTTTCGGCCATGGTGTCGATTAGGCCTGTTGAAGTGATACCTGCGAAAACAGGTTGGGGTAATACGGGCCGACTGTTGTATGCCGAACGGCCTCCATAATTCAGCCTGTCGTGTCTAAGTCCTAGACTGCTTACGCGGTAAAAAAGGAACTATTATTAATAATAGTATTTACAAGTTACATATAACACGAACGGGGATATCCACAGCGACTTGTAACAACTATACAAGGGCTATATAACGGAACAAGAATAGCTGTTAAAAATAACTGTAGGATATCTCAACAAATATGTGTCAGATCAAGGTGTCAGACAAGGGTGCAGTACATCACTTACTGTTTTTAACATTTATATTGACGATCCGGTAAGGGAATGGAAAGATCTAGTGAACCCTGGTATTAAGTTATCACGAGACAGATATTTGAATGTGCTGTTGTTTGCTCACGACTTGCTTGTAATTAAAAATACAGAACCTGCTTTACAAAAATCTGTTTTCAAGCTTCATCAGATTAGCAAACGGTACAATATGAAAATCACCACTACAAAAACAAAGGTGATAACATTTCGAGACAAGCAACTGATACGAACAAAAACAATAATTGATGACCAAATCGTAGAACAGGTGAGCCATTTTAATTATTTGGGAAGTGATATTGGCTGTGATAGGAATTGTGATACTGATGTTAAGTTAGATAAATTCCAGACAATATGTGGGACAATGAACTGTACTTTTAGAAACAAGCTTCGTCGAGATGCAAAATTAAATTTTTACAAAGTTATGGCTGTCCCTGTACTGTCCTATGGGTGTGAATTATGGACAACAGCCAAAACCAAGAGAGTAAAATACAAGCGTCGAAAATGCCGTTTTTTAGGAAGAGATAAAGTGTTTTAAACTTACTTGACCCTACAAAGAATGAGGCCATAAGAGAAGAATTACAAGTATTTAACTTGAATGAAAAATTAAAATATTACAAAAACCGGTGGAAGGAACAATTAGAAAGAATGTCACGTTTCAGACTGTCCAAACAAGTCTGGAAATACAAACCTATAGGACACAGGTGCAACCCCAAGTCCTTCCAGTCTGTAATGAAAAGCAGATAAACCACGTTTAACCGAAATAAAAGGCAAAAAGGTTTTGTATCGATGTAAAAGTGGAAAAGAGATTCTGTAAAAAGTTCTCTTTTTATACAAGGTGGTGGTTTGTTATTCCTTACAATACTGCTAACCTTCCTAAAGGCAGGGCAGTGTATGTGATTGACAATAGTTTGTATTCGATATAAGAAACACCTCAAGGTACTCTCAGTAATTGAGAGTATAATGGAATAAATGACCTGCTTGAGAACGGATTAAACCATTTTTCGTTTGATCCTTGTCAAAGATGGTAATGACGATGATGGTATTGTTTGCGTAAACAACAATATCGTCAGTCCGTTGATAAACGTATTTTTGACGCTCTACCACTACGTACAGACGCTTAAAAGCGGATTACGTATCGCTGTCATCGTCGTCGTCACCACCACCATCACCACCACCACGACCACCACCACGACCACGACCACCACCATCACCATCATCATCATCGTCATGATCATGATCGTCGTCGTCATCATCATCATCAACAACATCATCATCATCATGATCATCACCGCCGCCGTCGTCGTCATCATCATCAACGTCAACAACAACAACAACAACAACAACAACAACAACAACAACATAATAATAATGACCAGTACGTTTTCTTATTTGTTGACATAGGCCTACTATTCAACAATAACCCAAACTCCAGTTGCCAATATAATGTACGGTACAACACAAGACATACAGTACGATACAGTGTGTGCGGGCGGGCTACTGTTGTTTGCGTACAGTATTAGTCTGTTGTACAACGGAGTGCTCGAGAGGTATTCATTAACGGCCGGCACACCACTTCACTGGAGGGTCACTTTGCTAAGCACTCGCAACCAATCATCAACCGTAAACGGCTATGAGAACCGCTTGGTGCATACCAAACATAATGAAAAACATGTTTGAATAGGTATCCAATTGTCCAAGTCACTTATTGAATAAGTATATATAATATTTACCGTGTTTCTTCCGTCGTGTGGCTTCGTGTGGCGTTTGGTTGATTACCTTTACGATGTTTCGTCTTCAGAATAAAAAAAATCACTTAATGTGAGGTCGTCAAACATCAAAATTGCAAATATTGCAAAACAGTTCTACACATATCCCACATTACATGAGTGCGCGCGCACTCGAGTGGGACCGATCGGACTCTCAGACATAATGTCATTATCGCGCCTTCAGTCCGTTACAGTATCTTTACTCTTTTCTTTTTTAAGCCACTTTTTCTCCGTTCGGTTTGAAATCGTCTCCCATAACGTGTGTCAACGGTTAGGTAACAGAAATTGCCGTCAATAAGACCAAGCGAAGCCTAGTACAGAACTGAGGGTCGCCTTCGCAGCGCTGTAAAACCGCATCATTAAAATATAACAACGTGCGCAGAGAGCAAAACGGATCAACAACGGGTGATTCATGTTTTCGCATATCCACTTGGCCGAATGCCGGCGTCTTTACACTTACGATGTAACAAGGTTAAACTTTATATGGCCCTGTGGACGCAAACGTGTAGCAAAAATTATAGTCGCAAGCCTGACATGTAGGTTTTGGGCTCGCGAAGACGAAGCCCCGGCAGATAGAAGTCGCCGCCAATTTAATTGAACGCGTTAAGCTGGATTGTGCAAGGAGCCTCCGGACGTTACGCCTGATAGTTGCACAAAGGTCGACTGTTTTCTTAGTTGTGCTCGTTAGAAAGGTACGCAAAAATTAGTTCTTAAAAGTGGCATTGTCGAGATTTGGCCAATATGAAATTGAAATCGCTTATTTTACTAGAGAAGAAAGAGAATGAATTGACGATACTTTCAAGTAGCGTTTCGGGAATGTTCCGTCAAGGAGAAGTAGAAGAATGCTATACGGTACTGATAACTAATCAATCTCTTGACTTTTATCTTAAGCTTACACGCCCGGTGTCAATATTATCAAAATTATTAAATGCCGGGCTGCCAAACCGTGCTCGGTTGCTGTAAATTCTCGACATCGCCTGCAACGTTTCGTATCCCCCCCCCCCATCGGGGATCTTCTGAGACCGCAAAAAGCGACAATTACGGCACAACAGACTGTTGGGTATCGTTCGGTTACTGACTTTTAATTCTTTTTAATCGCATCGCACAATCCTTTCGTTTTCAAACAAAGTTGTTTTCTCAAAACTAAGTTTAATTCGATAAATTATTTATTACTAAAACTGACACCGAGTTGTTCATCTTTTAATACATATTAATGTTATAGTCGTAGCAAATGAATTTGTATTGTGTGTTAGATACAAAATTTGAGGAAATTACGAAAAATGGAATTATTTGTACTGACTATCTAAAACGTAAATTGAGGTCATTAAAGTTTACCTTCTGCTATTACTTTAAGAAACCGAAGTTAAAAGAATCTCCTAATTAGTGTAGGTTTTGAACCTTAGAGTAAGTAAATATTTAAAGAATCGTTTAGTGTAAGATTAACGTTATAGGATTTACTTAACTTTATTGTTACATACGTAATAATGATATTCTAATAGCCAGGATCGTATCTATAATTTAGCCTTGGAAGGGGTCCGGCCGACTTGGCCTCATACAAAGAAAAAATAACTTACTAGAATAAAGAAATATTGATTATATTACTACCTTTAAAGCGGTCCAGGATCGTGTGATAACATCCTAAAATCAATGCCATTAAAGTAAATGACAATAACACGATAAAAATACGCGTTATTGAAACTTGTTTACAAAATAGGCCTACTTATTGACTCAATTGATTGATTTTCTATGTTCCATATTTGAAATGTATACGCAAATGCTGTGTAATAAACCTGTTTTTGTATTTAAAAAAGAGTTACTACTATATTACACAGGTGACAAAAATAATTGAAAAACCTAAAAATTAAGAGATTAACAAAAACCTTGTCAACTTTTTTGATTCTTTGGGGAGCGTCCGTTATGTTCGTCCCCTCTCCCTAAATATGCCTCTGCTAATAGAGATGTCAGAATGTATTATCAAGAGTTATTGTTATTGTCACTTGCGGTTTAGTGTGAAGTGATTATTGTGTTAATTAGTGCGAAACTGCAATAAAGTGACATTGTTTGTTTGTGTGTTGGATAAACTTTAGATTGAAGAATGCTATAAGAGTGTTTTGTTATTTGTAAGTATAGTAAGTAAGTATATGTATAAGTAAAGTTATATTTAGTGACTTCATCTGGTGTCAGTTATTCTGTTTTCATTGTACAACACGACGATCCGTCCTACTGTCGTAACATTACGTCATGAAACAATTATTATTTCACCGTTTGTTGTAATTACGTGGACGACATCAGAGCATTAGACACGCATAGATACACTCATAGATATAATCACATAGGAAGATATAACTAGTACAATCCCTAAGCACCAGAATTTGTTAACTTTTTTTCAACGAATTACATTAGTTATTACATAAATTTCGATATTAGATAATTTTTCAATTATGGAAACATTAGAACAATCCTGATTACTCTACTGTTTCTTTAGTAATGTAACAAATAGTACAGAAGTTAGTGATAAATTGTAACTTTCCTTGTGAACACTTACGTTTTATAATGTCCTCGTACGTTTCGGTGTGCTGTTCACCTTCTTCAGCGAGGTTTAGATACAGAATCAGTGTTCTGTATTTAACAATTCTATATTTATAAATTGTATTTAACAATTCTTCTATATTTTAAAGAAACGTAAGTGTTCACAAGGAAAGTTACAATTTATTACTAATATTAAGTGCGTGAATGAAGAGGATGAACCATCAAAACAACAGCACAGAAATTGTTTATACACTTAAACATTAAAAATTCCAAACATTCGGATTTTGGTTACGATTCCTTTTGGTTTGACACCCTGCTGGATTTTCACAATTTTTTCAAATTTTTGACCTCTTATTTAGGTCTTGGGGAACCCAGATTTTAAATTGCCAAAACTTAACATTACATTCATAATGTTAGTTAAAATACTCTTTAATGTGATATCCCAACATGAATGCTTGGGATTTTATCGAAGTTTTTACCCACTTTAAGTCCAAGAGTTTTGAATTTTAAAATAAACATTATAATCAGATTGTGGTTAAAATTCCTTGTAATTTGATACTTTATACGTCCTTTGTGATTTTTTCACACCTTTGCCTCCCGCCCCCTTTGGGGGGGGGGGCAACGAAAAGACAATAGAGTTTTGTGAGGTTAAAGTACGGACTCGCTTGCCATTTTTTATGAAAGCCGGTTGATGCGTTCAAAATTTATCGTGAGACATTTCTCAACAGACAGACAAATGCTAAACGGTGGACTTGAAACTAGAAGTCTCTTCACTCCTTTGATTGTAATAGACATATCACAGAATCTATCAAGATATTAATTTATGTAGTATTATTACAGGTATATATACACGCATATTGTGTACACGCAAATTGTGTACCACACATATTGCTTTTGGTCGCTAAGCAAAGTCAAGGCGAAAGGAATAAAATGTCAGTGAACAAAGTGTAGGGTTAGCCGGACTGGCAAAAAACAACCCACAAGGAAATAAAAACGTAAGGGAATAATTTAAAACAACTATGCATAAATAATTATACATACCGCCAAATTTTTAAAACTCGATATTTGTGGCCCGAAACGTTCGACGACGCGGGATTCGTATCACGTAGAAGGCCGCGCGTCTTACCTGAGTTCACGTGAAACATGTTTCGAACCGTCTATTATTAGAAGGAGCAAAACTAATATGAAACGGTTTTAGCTGGCAAACCGACTTGACACAGATTCAATTTGTTTGTGTCGACCTCTTATTTCTTCTTCTTTTCTTTCTTTACTTTCTTTCTTTTCTTTTTTTTTTATTATCGTAGCTTTGTGCAGCAGCAATGCCGGTTGTACTCTTCTTGAATGAGCTGTGACGCATGCTCCGACTGATTCAACCATCTGCTACGCGGTCGCGGCTCTGTGATTCATCCCGGTTGTAATAAAATACTCGTTTACAATCGCGTGTTCGATTCAAAAATAAACAAAACGTGTTACGTTATTCCCGTTGTTTCGTCTCTCTACAGATCCGACGCAATGTTAGCACTTAACGGGAGGGTCGATGACGAAAGTAAACGAAAGCGGGTTAGTTAATATAAATTTCATAAACGAAAAGACCAAAAAAATTTGCAGTCCACTACTTCAAGACAGGGTGCTACCAGAAACAGCTGAGCCGCTTCTTGGTCGATACTGCTTTCATATATGTCGTGCTGGCAATGATAATTTATATACGCGGCCCTTCTTAGAGCCACAAACATGTTTTGCCTCAGTAGGCCTACTGCGGTTTTTTTTTGGCGAACACCAGCCACGTCCTTTTACCACTGAAGATGACCTCCGTTGGTAAGGACGAAATGTCTGGTTTGAATACCACAAGACACGGCCTAATAGCCCGCCAAATAATCGTAGCAATTATAATGGTTTTAGGAGAGTTTTATAGATGGGAATGACAAAAGTACTAGCTTGCAATTGACACTTGCATTTTTCCGATTTTGTCGTGCTTACTTGCTGAATTGTTACCTGTCATGATCCGGACGAGCCCTTTCAGTGTCTCCACCATTATCAAGTCCTAAACCACGACCTTTTCTTTAATTTTACATTATTTTTTAAATATTTAAATATGATTCTTACCTTATTTACCATTAGGCGAACCCTTAAGTCAGCAAGTAAAGAAACACGCCTAAAATTCTACAAGGTGATGGCTCTCCCCACACTTTGTATGGGTCTGAGAATTGGACTTTAACGAAAGGCCAGGCCAGTCGCATCCAAGCGGCTGAAATGCGATTTCTCAGGCACGTGGCAGGATATACTCTCCGTGATCATAGAAGAAATACAGATATACGGCAGGAACTGAATATTATGAGTATACTCGACAGAATCGCCCAGTATCGGCTGAACTGGTGGGAACATCTTTGCCGAATGGATGACTGCCGCATCCCCAAACAACTATGGAACTATAAGCCGACAGGACGGAGAGGTGTCGGACGTCCGAGGAAGCTCTAATCTTTGGCTGTTTGAGACCGGAATAAACAGCTAATTCCAACTTTGTAGTGCTTACTCGCTGAACTGCTACCTGTCATGCTCGTCACGAGGCCTTTCAGTGTCTCGTGGTTTTGGACTTGATAACGGTGGAGACACTTAAAAGACTCGTCCGGAGCATGACAACGAGTAAGCACGACAAATTTGGAAATACAGAGACAGCTAATTGAAATAACAAGACGAACTTGTATTTTTAATTATAAAATTCGAGAAACATCGATTTATATAAAACTAAGAAAAGACAACTCATCTCACTATGATTCTAATCGACTCATGAATTCCAATCAGAGCACAAGGAATTACTCGAAAGCATTTTGTGGGAATCATTTGAGTTAGAGGATTGTAAACTTTTGTCGCACAAAATTTTTACTTCAATACAAGAAGGCTGCTGACGATGCATACCTTACACATACCGTTATAATGCGAGATTGCTAATTACCGCTAAATAAAAAAATAAAGTTACAATGCAGTGTAATACAACAAAGTACACTGGGATTGCGTTACATGTCTGGTTCCAAGGAACGGAAATTGTTAAGAAAAATCTCAAAAACGTAACATAAAATAAAAAATCGGTATGGAGAACCATACATGACTTCCATGTCCTAAAATTTATATTTAAAATCATTTAAATATTAATTAAATAAGTGGATGCTTGAGTTGTGAAGAAATTGCGTATCAGCTAAAATCGTACCATCATGTCAGGTGGATTAAGACTATCCTCAACCTTCGTGAGGAAGGACTGTACTTTTGGATAAAATCTCTGTAGGTCGAACGAAGACCTAGCTAAAGGTAGCTGCGATCTTATTTCTGTAATGAAATTGGACTCTCGCTGCGAGGGGCCGAGGGATGTCTATAGTGTTATCAAAGTCTTTCCTGTCGATACTATACTATTCATTTTTCTTTTTTAAATCGAGTCTTGATTTCTTTCTTTCCATTTGTCTTCTGATTTCCTGAACGACTATTCTGTTCACCCGTATAATTATACATTTGTCAGTAAAACATTTCTTCCTTACTACGTTTGTGTCTCCTGTTTAACACCCACCATTCTGACCCATGTCATAACGCTATATTCCACACAGGCTAGTAAATAACTAGCCATCAGGGAGGTCAAAATATTTTCAAGGAGGGGTAAACAATTTTCCAAAGGAGAAAAATATTTATATATTTTTCATATATACACATATGCACATATTAGTTTATAATTCTTATATCATAATAGAAATAATTACACAGATTGTATTAATTGCTTTAATACAACAACACTGCCCAGCGATCCACAGGAAGCAAATCGATGTCCAACTTCTCGGCTTGCACACGTTGTGTTGGTGTGGGTTTCGGCACTTTCCATTTAAAAAGCGAGCAAACATAAGAAAATAAACATGAGTGAGGCCAGAAATAACGCGAAAGTTGTGTGTGTGTGTGCGCGCGCGCGCGCGCGTGTGTGTCCTGCTGGCCTTTTTATTGCGGTAATCACAATAATAAAACTTTGGAAAAATAAACATTACATAATTGAGATATGATTCCCTGCCAAGAACGATATATTGTCACTCATACGTGATTTAAATTAAAATGAAAAATATAGAATTTTGTTAAAGTGAAATGAAATATTTCCATAGAAACTACTTCTTTGTTGTCATTAACGTATTACACATATAAAACTTATAAAATTTACTTCCTCCATCATCAACTACCATTTTAATTTATTAAAAAAATTACCCGCTCCCCCCTTCAACTAACCATTTCATTTATAGATATTTCATCTACCTTTCTACAGTGGATTATTATGACCTTCTTTTCAGGATACTTTATTTATCAAAATTAAGCAATTTACTCTTATTAAAACGTAAAACGTTGCAGGTAAACTACCCCTTTCCTTTAACCGACCTTCACCAAAAACAATAAGCTTGAGTCCTCTACAATTCAGGGCTGTATGCAAAAAATTATTTGATTCTGTTTGAATTTGCGGATGTTATCGTTTGCCATAGAAAAAATTCTACACACAGACACATTGAGACATTTTTCGAAAAATGACTTTTTTTCATGTTTTGAGGGTAGTACAATCAGAATCTGCCGTTATCTTGAACACGATTTGTTTCGCCATGACCATACTTCCATTTCCTTATGGAACATGGAAGTAAAAATAATATAGTAAATTGTGTCAGCTTATGGATTCAATCAAGAAAAGCTCAGCGAAGTTGTAACATACGACTGTTTAGGAAGAGAGTCTGAAGCCTGAGTGGATCTACGACTTTCAGCTGTGATGTTGTACCAGTATTGACATAATTGCATGATTGGTACATCTGAAAGCATGATTGATACATGGTCAGAAAGCTGAATGAAGAATACACAAAGATGGGATTGGAAATAAACATAAAAAAGACTGAATACTTGGCAATTAGAGATGAAGAAACAACAGATTTAGAAGTAGACGGAAATGTTAAAATTAGAGGAACAGACAAATTCAGGTACCTAGGATTCACACTGAGTAAACAAGGGACAACGGAAGAAGAAATAAAACGTAGATTAGGTCAGACTAGAACAGGGATTAGACAATTACACAGGATTATTTACACAGGGATTATTTTTTATATGGGACTAAAATATTAGAAAAAGCACCAAAAAATGATATATCAGACCATAGTCCAAAGCATTATGACGTATGCAGCACAAGTATGGGTTATTAACAAAAAGAATGAAAGAAAGATTCTTGCAACAGAGATGGAGTATTGGAGGAGGTGCTGTGGAATAACGAGAGCAGACCGAATAACAAACGAGGAGATTAGAGGAAAGAAGCCTAATTGACTACATCAAAGAAAAAAGATTGGTGTGGTACGGTCATGTCTGGAGAGCCCAAAGTAGGTGGATCAACAAAGTGACGGAATGGAGACCAAGAAAACGTTTGGTAAACTAAAAAAAAAAACAAAAAAAACAAATAAGAACAGAATCCGTAAATCAAACAACTGAAAATAATATCTAAAACCTTTAATTCACTGCAAGAGGATGGGTGAGAGAACAAGAGCGTAAGACCAAAACGCAAAACGATAAAAAAGAATAGGAGGAGCAGACGTTAGCACAGTAAAACGTGGGAGGATGAAATACAAAAAGCGATTGAAAAACAATGGGATAAGCTGGTGAAACAGATGACATAATACATAAGAGAAACTCGGGATGGAAACAATTTTTAGCCCCCAGTGTCCAGGGCCGGATTAAGGTATCTTGGCGCCCTAGGATAATTATATTTTAGCGCCCCCCTCACCACCCATAGGCTACTCTTACGTTTATTTCCAAGGGCTGAATGAAGCTTTAAACACCCTACAATATATTTCTTAGTTAGAAATATTTCAAATATCTTACTGTTTTTGGAAACAGTCTCAAGAATTGAAAACTGCGGCTATTTTACTTCCATGTTCCATAAGGAAATGGAAGTATGGTGATGGAAAAAAATATAGTGTTCGAGATAATTGCAGATTCTGATTGTACTACCCTCAAAACATGAGAAAAGTCATTTTTCGAAAAGTGTCTGCGTGTGTGTCTGTCTGTGTGTCTGTAGATTTTTTTTAATGGCAAACGATAAGAGCCGCAAATTCAAACAGAATCAAATAATGTTTCGCATACAGCCCTGAATTGTAGAGTTCTCAAGACCTATTGTTTTTGGTGAAGATCGGTTAAGGGAAAGGGGTAGTTTACCAGCAACGTTTTATGTTTTAACAACGGTAATTTTTTCTATGACGAACGATAACTGCCGTCAATTCAAACAAAATCAAATACTTTTTTGTACACCTTCCTGAATTATAGAGTACGCAAGGTCTGTTGATTTTGGTAAAGATCAGTTAAGAGAAAACGGTAACCTGCAACATTTTATGTTTAAAAGGGTAATTGTATTTTTATGACCAATGATAACTGCCGCATATTCAAAGAGAATCAAATAATTTTTTGAATATATTCCTGAAGTTTTAAGTACTCAAGGTCTGTTGATTTTGGTGAAGATCGATTAAGGCAAAGGGGTAGTTTACCTGCAACGTTTTATGTGTTTTAACAAGGGTAATTTTTTCTATGACGAACGATAACTGCCGTAAATTCAAAGAGAATCAAATAATTTTTTGCAAACGTTCCTGAATTGTAAAGAACTGAAGGTCTATTGATTTTAGTGAAGATCGGTTAAGGGAATGGGGTAGTTTACCTGCCACCTTTAATGTTTTAACAAGCGTAATTGTTTCTATGACGAACGATAACTACCGCACATTCAAACAGAATCAAATAATGTTTTGCATGCATCCCTGAATTGTAGAGGACTCAAGACCTATTGATTTTGGTGATCAGTTAAGAGAAAGGGGTCGTTTACATGCAACATTTTATGTGATAACAAGGTTAATTTTGTCTATGACGAACGATAACTGCCGTAAATTCAAACATAATCAAATAAGTTTTTGCATACGTCCCTAAATTGTAGAGACCTCAAGGCCTGTTGACTTTGGTGAAGATCGGTTAAGGGAAAGGGGTAGTTTACCTTCAACATTTTATGTTGTAACAAGAGAAATTTTTTCATGACGAACGATAACTGCCGTAAATTCAAACAGAATCAAATAATTTTTTACATATTATGTACCTGAGTTGTAAAAGACTCAAGGCCTATTGATTTTGGTGAAGATCGGTTACGGGGAAAGGGCACTTTACCTGAAACATTTTTTGTTGTAACAAGAGTAAAGTACTTAATTTTGATAAATAAAGTATCCTGATAAGAAGACCATAATAGTCCACTGTAGAAACGTAGATGAAATGTCTAGAAATTAAAATGATAGTTGAAGGGGGAGGGGGTAATTTCATATAAATTTCATATAAATGAAAATTATAGTTGAAGGAGGAGGGGATAATTTTTTATATGTGTACTACGTTATCGGCAACAAAGAAGTAGTTTGTTGTTAAAATTCCTTCCCGGGCTGTTTGGCCGTAGTCCAATGTTTTCTGCAAAACCAGACGTTTCGTCAGTGCCATCGACTGCCATCATCAGTGAAAATCGAGTGCGATAACGTGAGGTGGTATACGTTAGTTACTACAGTACTGTGGTTAAGCCTGAAGAAAGATGTAGTGTCTATGGAAATATTTCATTTCGAAAATCATTTTAAATATAAATCTTAGAACATGGAAGTAATGTATGGTTCTCCATACCGATATTTTAGAGATTGTTTTAGGGTTACACCTTCAACCATTTGTAGTTTGCATGGCTTTTATAAGGAAAAATTTAACTGAGTAGTTACAGAATTATAACAGTTTTATTAAGGGTACATTTAACATCATTTACACAAAGAAGACAATCAGTTAAATATCTTGTGGATTTGTAAATTTCAAGCTAGATTCTTTTTTCTCGCTTTAGATTGAGCAGACATTCACGTCACTGAAATCAAGTCCTTGCAGAAAGTCACTTTCAGTTAACAAGAGGGCTACACTGGTCAGTTTATCCTGGCGCAAATTTGAGCGTAAATAATTCTTCACCATCTGAAAAGCTGAAAAAGATCTTTCGCCACTGCAGTTAGTGACGGGCATAGTAAGGAAAATGCGCAAAACTATCTCAGCATTAGGAAACATTGATTCTAAGTTAAGCGTTTTCAAAAAATTCAACAGTGGTTTTGGTTCAGATCGCTTTTTCTTCTTTTCTTCTCCTTCTTATTCTGGGTTGACAGGTCCATAGTCTTTTAAAAACTGAGCTAAATGCATACACTCATCAGGAAATGTCTGACCCAAGTCAACAGCATAATTTTCTAGAAGGTGATTAGCTTTTTGTCTTATTATGTCATTATTTAGTTCAGAAAGTTCAGGTAATTTCCATAAGAACCCAATTATTTTATCAATTGATTACCAATTTTACATTTAGCTGTAAACTTTTATTATTTTTTGCTAAAAATTTAGCGCCCCCCAAAGTGCCGCGCCCTAGGCTACAGCTTAGTCAGCCTAATGGTTAATCCGCCCCTGCCAGTGTCCCAAAATTTTTAAATTTCTAACACTGACACTGTATTCAGTTCGTAGTTAAAATTCTCTTTACTTCGGTTTCCTCCATCGATTTTTGTGATTAAAAAACTGTCCTTTTCCGCTTTCGCCCTAAATCTCACCCGTTATTTTGAGGGGAAGGAATGTAGAAAAGAATAGGGCTAAACGTGTGTATAGGAGTATATTCTCACGTAGGCTTCAGCGGGCGGTGTCCATTATGTTTTTTAAGGCTTCTTCCGGTATGGACCCCGTCAAAAATGTCTTGTATGGCAACGTTTCACTCATTGATTCACTCATATTACAATGAGCGAAACGTTGTCATACAAGGTATTTTTGACGCGGCCCATACCGGAAGAAGACTTCAAAAACACAGCGTGTATAGGAGTGCCGAGTTTTACGAAAATCGGTTGATGCAAAAGTTATCCCCAACAAACAGGCCGTAAGACAGACAGTCTTTTGAAAAACGCTCAACGAGTTATTTGATAATTTGACGTCAGCGATATATTTTTTCAGGCGCCTTACGTTATGTTATTTCAAGAAAACACACACACAATAAACCTTTCGGTTATTAATCTGAAACAGTTAGTGCTTCACGTCTGTCGCGCGCCATTAACTTTTTCGAAACAGTAAACGTAGAGCGTTTCTTGATAACTTCGTTTCGGCCGCAGGCACGACACACGGCGGCACAATATATATTATTAGTAAATAAAAAAAAAGCTTTCTCGGTCGCAAAGGAAGTAACGACGTCGCGTTGTTTGCCAAAACGTATTCCGGCTCATTAAGAATTTTATTTATTAGTTATGAAAGAAAACGTTTTCATTTCGCTATTAACCGGCGTGTTTCAACACGTCTCCTTACCTTATTTATTTATTAAAAAAGCCGCTTTTCGGACATAACTAAAAAAATATTTAGTAATATAAACTTCGCGTATTTTGATCGGTGATTTTGTTCAGCATTTGTTCGGCTTGTGCTTCCTAATTAAATAATAATTTTTGCAATTTTCTAGTGCCCATCATATCTGTGTAATCCTTCCACTTTCTTCTTCTTCTTCTTCTTCTTCTTCTTCTTCTTCTTCTTCTTCTTCTTCTTCTTCTTCTTCTTCTTCTTCTTCTTCTTCTTTTTCTTCTTCTTCTTCTTCCTCTTCCTCTTCGTCTTCGTCTTCTTCTTTTATTCCTCTGCTTCCTCTCCACCTCTCTTCTTACAGGAGTTTTTCTTGTCATAATATCATCAGCTTCATACAAGCTTTCACGCCGTCTTCCCTTGGGCCTCCTAGTCTCATCCTCCTAGACAGTTTGTTGTATCTCGCTATCTTTACCAATCCGCTCTGATCTGTCCCGCTTGCATGTCCATTTCATATCCATCTTCTATCATTTGTCCATATTCGTATACCTATTATTCCACAAATCTATTGTATTGCTTTTATTTATAACGGGTTTTCTTGGAATTCCCATTTCTCGCGTCTGGTTTAGACGTTGCTGATGTAATCTCTGCGTCATATTTCAACACAGGTCTTATTGTTCATTTCCACTTATGCTGCACACATCTCCGACGCCGTGATCTGGAATTCTACCAGTTCCTGTAGATCGTCTAACACGAGTCTAGGATTTTCGTCTCGACACAGTTAATTACAAGAATCTGGTAATTGTCTCTATAGGAATAAAGTCGCTCGGCAAGCTGTCACAGCAGATAGCACAACAAACAAGATTTATAACAAATTAAATTGTCGTTGATGTTTTCTTTCCCCACGTTTCGAGACAACTTTGAATTAACAACTTTGTTGCTTGGCAACGGCCGCGGAGTTCTCTCAGTAAATCTTGCGTTCTATAACCCACGCCGCGTGTGTTTTCACTCTAAACATATTTAATAATAACGGACGGAATTACGGGTTAAAATATTTATAACAACACGTAACCGAAAATAAAACTTAAAACAGAATATAGCAGCACCGACTGTACTGCACGGAGTTTTGGCTTAAAACAGAATATAGCAGCACCGACTGTACTGCACGGAGTTTTGGCTTAAAACGATTAAGCTTAAATTGCGCGTGTATTTAATTTAAGGGTAATTAAATTAAAGACTAATTAGATTTGCACTTCGCCGCCGAGCGTGTGAAACGAATAATACCAGCTGCAGAGCGGTGGTCATACACAGAAATACATTGGATTAGAGTTTGGCTGTGACGACACCCAAGTGGCTGGCCGCCAGACACAGACTCTACGTTTGTCGATAGTATCTTATCGATTATTTCGTAGGCTACCGCTGCTTATCCGCTGTTGAAATATTTCTTTTGTTTTTCTTCTCGTGTAGCGTAAAATTCGATTCATTCTCTCTCCCTTTCTGTGTTCAAGACCATTCTCATTTCCAGTAGCATGGCGTCTATGTAACCGCTGTTGCCGACGGCTAGAGTACTGGAAATAGGAGAAAATAATATTAATTATATCACAGAATAAATACTTTAGTTATTGAATAATTTTAAATCCGAACAATATTAGTAGGGAGACTTGAAGAAAAGCGTAGCATTGCTTTCGAAATGATGGGCGCTTGCACCGTCTTGTGTTGCCGGCTCAGACATCGGCAGTGTTTTACTGCGGGTGGTCATTGACCTCGTAGTAGCTGTCACTGTACAAACTGCGGAGAGACGGACACATTCGTCTACCCAGTGTGTTGCCGCTGTATAAATCGGCAAAACGCTCAGTTAGCAGCTATGTTCGTTTCGGAACAAACGTGCAGCAGTTACTACCAACCTATTTGTGTTTTGTTCGTTTAGTTATGTTTCTCTGTTTGTCTTTGTTATATTTAATTCGATTATTTGTGTTCTGATTTATTCTGTGTAATTATAATGAGAGTCAGATCCCGTTGAACCGGGACCCTCTTCTTCACCGAGCGAATGATAGAAAATGGTCTAAAAAGAACACTTGGTACAAGAAAAAGTTCCAATTAATTTTCGGTTAAGCTTTAGGGCTATCACAACCGGCAACAGGTGTTATGTACCCACTGCTCATTTCTCTTTTACTTTTTGTCTTAAAGCTTATACGTCCTGTGTCAATATTCTCAAGGTTATTATTCAATACGGGGCTGTTAGCTATATAATGTCGTGGTCGGTTCCTGTATAATGTCGACATCGTCGGCAACATTTCGTATCCCACAGTCGGGGATCTTCTTCAGGCCGCAAAAAGCGACAGAGTGTTAAGAAAACAGTTACGGCAGATCTTGGGCCGAACGACACCCGACGGCTTTTTTCGGGCAAGAGCGACCTACTCTTTTACTTTCTCTTTTACTTTTCCCCTTCGTACTTGCTGTTTTGTCTAACGTTTCTTCCCACTGCTCTAAGACTTTTCCTTCCTCTTCTTGCACAACGGTTCTATAGTTCTAGTTCTCTGCCTGAGAAGATATTTTCTCAATTGTCGTAACCGCGTGGCCACTATTTTTTTTCTAACAGAAATAACACTGTTGCACAACATTGTAGAAAAATTTTCCGATTAGCGCTTTCAAACTTCACAGCTCATCATCAGATCGGAAATATATTCGAATTTTTCCTTTCTGATGATGAGCTGTGCAGTTTGAAAGCGCTAATTTGAAAAAAAATTCTATAGTGGTGTGCAACAGTGTTATTTCTGTTTGTGATTATAACCACTAACACTACTTTATTAATTAACATTCTTTTTCTGTTGCTGCTCTATTAACAGACGTCTTAGATCACATTGTTCTCTTAGTTTGACCTTTATAAACACTATATGTTAGTGTTCTGTCTGTCAATCGTTCTACATTAATTTTGCTTTCCTTTCTGATTTTTCTTTTGTGCTTTCCACGATACTCCAGCTTCATGTGCACAAATGTGGTAAAAATATTCCTTCATACGCTTCGTTGCTTTCTAATTTTTTATTTGCGCAGACTGTAGTATTGCGTCGTCAGTGGTAAAGCTGACGATAAACGTGTTTATAATGTTTGGTATTATTTGTCAACCAAAAAAAGTGTCCTTATTGGCCGAAATGCATTTTTTAGTAGACAAACTTCAATATTATTTACGTCCGTGAAAGCCATACGTACGTAATCAATTTTATTTGATCTGTCAAGGAGTGCGTAAGAGAAACTCGGAAGATTGCTATCAAAATTAAGACAGCAGAGATTGTCTCATGATTTGTTCATTACGTGTTTGTATTCCTATATGATCAAGAGAAATGGCCGTGTGCATACAATATGCGAAGACAGAATATCGGAAGATATTTAACATAAACACTCAGTGTTGAGAGAGATGTTACAACACATGTATAACATGTCTAGGCCTTGAGAACTGGAAGGGGTAAATTCGTCTAATCCTTGAAGAAAGAAAATTTTGAGGGGCAAAACAGTCTGATGTTTTAAGCAAGAAGAAGTTTCTTGTGTTTCTCGAGTTTCACTGTGTTCTAAATCGAGTTTTATTTATTCGTTTAAATACTTTTGTTAAACTCGGCAGACAGGTTAGTGGGTTTATATTCAATTTAAAGTTTAAATAAATACTCTAATGCGATTCAACTCAACGGGTTCTGCGGAGGTTTTTCTGCTTGGCAGCGAATTAAAAACTTAAAATTGTTATCTGTCATTGTAAAACTAATAATGAAAAGTTAAATCTGGTGTTGCGATAAATATTCAATTCTGGTTTAGCCGTTTCTTAAAGGTTGTTTCTTATATTTAACAAACACATAATAACATTTATTACGATTTTCTAAGAATTTAAAATATTAAAACTACATAATTTTGTTTCAATGATATTCGTGTATTTTTTTTAATTGTCCTAATTATATGTCCTAATAATTATTTATGTAGTGACTTCTATTTTTATTTTTATAGTGACTGTTTTTTAATTATTCAATTATATTTGTTTCACTTTTTACCAAGCCTTTCATTTTTATTGTAATTTTATTATTACAATTTAAGATAAACATCAAAACGCCAATAAATAAAAATATACGTGTGTGTGTGTGTATATATATGTAATGTTTATTAATTAAAACCTAATTGCGTGTATAATTAAATTAGTAATCGGGAAAACTCGCGCGCTCACACACGCACGCGCGCGCGTAACTGGTAAATTAAAACAATACACGTCTAGCAAACGTAATAACTGTAGTCTAGCAAAACCCGTAATAACATTAGTTTTTGTGATCCAGTAATTAAAGTTGAACACATTAAAATTTTTAAGTATATATATATATATTCAATCACTTTCTGCTACAGTCCGTTTCTTGATGTATATATTACATTTAATATTTATAAATAAATTTACTTCAAGATATACCTTTTTTTTCCTTATTAGGAACATGTTTCGGGTACGATCTTCCTTGTGTCCATCAAGGAGCATGGGTACAAGATGGTACCCGAAACATGTTCCTAATAAGGAAAAAAAAGGTATATCTTGAAGTAAATTTATTTATAAATATTAAATGTAATATATATATATATATATATATATATATATATATATATATATATAACGGATCTTTACAGCTGTAGCCGTTTCTCCTTGCCCAACTTCCATTGTAACCTATCGTAGCATGTAACTTCTTCTAAATTTCTCGCAACCATTGCTTCCGCTACGTCATCTCGCCAAATCCTCCGTGGACGTCCTCTTTTCCTCCTCACCGGTGGTATCCATTCCAGTATTTTGCGGGGCCATCTGTCATCTTCCATTTTCTTCACATGCCCAAACCAAGTCAATTGTCTTCTTTCTATTTCATCTATTATTGTCCTGTCAATATTCATCTCGGCTCCAATAGTCTCATTTCTAACCCTGTCTAATTTTGATCTTCTACAACTCCTCCTGAAGAAGTCCATTTCCGCTGCCATCAGTTTTTTCATATTTACGTTTGAAACGTTCCAAACTTCTGCTCCATAAAGGATTCCACTTCACACCGTGCTATTATATATATGTTTCTTTGTATTTCTTGTTATACTTCTTTCCCATAGAATAGAATTCAGCGTTCTTATAACGGTTCGCCCCTTGTTAACACGTTCTTGAATTTCATCTTTGCTGCTTCCCTGTTTGTTGAAAATAACGCCTAAGTATTTACTTTTTTCAACATCTCTTATCTTGTCCACATCCAACTTTAAGGCCTTAACTTCTTCGTTGCCCACTATCAGGTTCTCACATTTTGCCATGTTCATCGTCAAACCAGCTGCGTCATATTCTTCTTTTAACTTTCTGACCATATACTCGAGATTAAAAATTTAAAATCTCGAGCGCCCTGTAAATATAATTTTTAATTGATTATTTGATTTTGTTAAGCTTGAATAAAGTTACTTTTATGCGCAGTGAAAAAATCAGAATTTTATTCTGGGCCAGGGAAAATGCTACCAGTTTAAGGAAGTCTTCAAATGGGAGCAATAAATATGTGATATGGAGAGTTTAAAATAAAAACCCTGACACTAAATGAAGGCAAAAGTAATGTGTGTTACACGTCAAAGGTACCAAAATAAAATAAAATTTATTTTATTTATTATACGCTTTATTATAACCCTTTATTACAGAAAGGGTATAAAAAGATACGAGAATATTTAGGAACCATTATAAGTAAGATAGAAAAACATACATAAAAGACCTTAACGGAAAAATATACCACATACAAAAAATACAATGTCCAATAAATTTCATAAAACAATTTTAGTAAATAATATAAATGGTAAAAAATTCGAATTTTCGTACTTTTTAGATAATTCCGATTATTTTTAGATAATCCTCTGTGTTAAACAGAGAATGAAAGTGTTCAAAACGTTTGGCGGTTGTCAACCGAAAAAAGTGTCGTACTGGACGAAATACATTTTTTTAGTAGTTAAACTTCAATATTTTCCAGTTATCTAAAAACTACAAAAATTCGGATTAGCTACCATTTTTTACTTCGGTGCTCCGTAAGGAAATGGAAGTATGGTGATCGCGAAAAAATCAGATAAAATCGAGATAAGGGCTGATTCTGATTGTACTACCCTCAAAACATGAAGAAAAGTCATATTCCGAAAAGTGTGTGTTGTGTGTGTGTGTGTGTGACAAATTTTTTCTATGGCAAACGATAACTGCCGCAAATTCATACAGAATCAAATAATTTTTTACAAATTTGCCCGAGTTGTAGAGGACTCAATGCATATTGATTTTCCTGAAAATCGTTTAAGGGGGAGGGGTAGTTTACCTGAAACGTTTTACGTTTTAACAAGAACAAAGTACTTAGTTTTGATAAATAAAGTATCCCGAAAAGAAGGTCATAATAATACACTGTAGAAAGGTAGATGAAATTTACATGTCTAAAAATTAAAAGGGTAGCTGAATGGGGAGGGGTAATTTTCCATAAATGAAAATGATAGTTGAAGGGGTAGGGTGTAATTTTAACATTGAAAATGTTTATAAGGACGTGTCGGACATTTGAAAACGACCGCTGGTGCGTGATCGAAAATGGGAACCGGTGAGTTTCCATAGAAACTACTTCTATGTTGTCAATAACGTAGTACACATATAAAACTTCGCTTATGAATGCGACTACATTTATCTTATAATCTGTACATTGGTAAGTGAAGAATGAATTCATTGATTGGTGAATGAAGAGTGAATTCATTGATTGGTGCATGAACATAAATATATATATATTTTTTAGATTTATTGAAGCATTTTCAATGAACTTTTCTGTGCATTGCATTTGTGCAATGCCTGTAAATTTTTTTATATGTGTACTACGTTATCGGCAACAAAGAAGTAGTTTCTACGGAAATATTTCATTTCAATTTGTCAAACATAAAACTCGATTTACAAGGAACACATCTAGCTTATTAGAACTTATCGAACCGAATTCAAGTAAACGATTTTAAATATGAATCTTAGAACATGGAAGTCATGTATGGTTCTCCGTGGCGACATTAATTTTTTAATAAAATGCCAACTGTAAAACAGAGAATCATACAAAAACTTTAAAAATTTCTAACTACTACATTCATCTCTCAGTTAAATTCATTACCATAATGCCTAAATGACAAATAACTTAGACCGAGCTTTAAAGACCATGTATGTTTCCAAGGATATCTGTTAGCATTACTTTTCACAAAAGTACATAACTGAAACAATGTATAAAGTTCTTTTGCAGACATAGGCCTATAGCATAGCATACAAGCTTTTTGAAAGCGGTCCAAAATTTGCTAGGGAATGTTAACAGACGTTAATTTTGTCAAATTATTAAAGTTACTAAGTTTGCTTTGAATAAACATCTTCATAACTTGATGCCCCGAATAGACTTTTACAATTAAAAAATAATGTATTTCCATTTCTGGAGTATGGTGTCCCTAAAGTTAAAAGATTTTCAGAGCAAACGTTACATTCGGATTGGTTTTAGAATTCCCTTTAGTCTGATAAATGGAATAATTTTTATAATTTTTTAATTTTTCCTATTTTTGGGCTCTGGTGACTTACAATTTTGAAATTTCATAAACTGAACACTATGTTTAGTAAAAGATTGTTAAGATTCCTTCCCGGGATGTTTGGCCGTGGTCTGTTTTTTCAACAAAAACAGACGTTTCGGCAGTGCCATCGACGACTTGGTCAATCAGTGTAAAATCGAGTACGCTAACGTAAGGTGGTAGACGATTTTACACTGATGATGACAGTCGAAAACAACGGACCACGACCAAACAGCCCGGGAAGGAATTTAATAACATTGTCTCCGGCCGTGTAAGCCTACAAAGTACATTAATATGTTTAGACTTTAGTTAAAAATTCTCTTCAGTTTGAAACCCCGTATGTGTTATGTTAATGTGACGGGCATGTTAATGTGACGGGCATGTCAATGTGACGGGCATGTTAATGTGACAGGCATGTTAATGTGACGGGCATGTTAATGTGACGGGCATGTTAATGTGACCAGGCATGCTAATGTGACCAGGCATGCTAATGCGACAGGCATGTTAATGTGACGGGCATGTTAATGTGACGGGCATGTTAATGTGACAGGCATGTTAATGTGACGGGCATGTTAATGTGACGGGCATGTTAATGTGACAGGCATGTTAATGTGACGGGCATGTTAATGTGACAGGCATGCTAACATTTATGAAAATCGGTTGATCCATTTACAAGTTGTAAGACTTAGCTCAAACAGATGGATAGACAGATAGACAAATGCCAAAAGTTGAACTTCGCTCGCTCAATAATATGAGAAGATAGTATTACGTTTCAGACTGTGCAACCAATTGCAGTTAGTATAATACGCTACATTTAAACCAATGCCCCACAACTTTTTTTGCAATCAGTTGCGAAGTGTAATAAAGGCCTAAGAAATGCAAAATAAAGAAAGGATTTTAACAAATTAACAACTAAAATCATATTAAAACCAGAACTATAATACCTCGCCTTATGCCACGTATTTTTAGATATTATTGGAAAAAAGATACAGTACCGTTTACCAAATGGTAAAAGCTTAAGACCATGATAATGTCTTTCAGCCGCCAGCTAAACGCAACATTTGCGCAAAAGAAACAATCAGTCAGTCAGTAACCATAATAATGTTGCGTTTAGCTGGCGGCTGAAAGACATTATCATGCTCTTAAGCTTTTACCATTTGGTAAACGGTACTGTATCTTTTTAACACATAATATATATATATATATATATATATATATATTGTGACAATACAAGCATATGTTGTAATGCGCATATTATTACAAGTTTATTATGTGGGTCGTAAATATTAATTAAAGTTTAAATGTTGTTTGGTGTTAAACGTGTCAAAATGTATGCTCTCAGTCGTGTACGGGTAAACCGTATTTTGCTCTGGTGCATTCAAACGTTGCCGCCTCGCCACCTGATTGCGTCCAGCTCTCCGCAGTATGACCCAGCTTGCGTCTCGCTTTAACGCCTTCACTTCAATAATTACTAGTCGTAATTCTAAATTAACTGAATCAAACATACAGCATTGCAGATTGAGAACATTTATTAATCCTTTAGAATATTTCACTTGGTTTATTATACATCAAAATTCGTTTTCTGCACCGGCTATTACAATTGTGCAGTTGGTACTTGCTCAGCTCAGTTGTATACAATCAGTCAGTAACGTTAGTTTACAGTAAAAATATCGTTTTTATCAGGGGTGTAAAGTCCTTTCGGCTACAGAAATATAAACTTACGGCTAACACACACAAAGTTATATCAATTCTTAAGACTAATTACATAAATAAATCTATATCTCATTACATTTAGTTAAGTAATCACCAATGAAAACTTGTAAAGCAATTTTGGGTTATGTTTCGTTATGAAAAGGTTCGTTATTAAAAGATTCGTTACTTATTTATTCTATTTTACTTTCTTAATAATTGTTAATTGGTTAGAGTTAAATAGTGAATTTAAATAAGCATTTATTTTGACTCGGAAATAGTGATCAGTGATTTTGAAATAGTTATATTTAATTCAGACCAAAATTTGTGAATACGATTTAAGGGATAATGTTTATACTCATCGGTTACTTGTTGCTGAAGATCCTGATGTCGTCTTCTTCGTTAGATAACTCCTGGGCTGTCGTCTTCTTCTATGGATAACTCCTGTCGTCTGTTTCCCTCGTCTCGGCACTTCTCCTTGCTGATTCAGGCCTCGTATTTCTTCAGTTGATGTCGTCTTCTTCTTTTAGGAGGTTCCACTGATCTTCATATAGTGTCAGTGGTCGTCTTTCTTCGTCACGGCGTCGCTTCGTCTTCTTCTGATCACTACGGTTTGTTATTTTAATTTTTTATAAATAAAAATTTACGTTCAGGATTCCCTGTACTGTTGTAATTGTCTTCCATTGGTTTTAAATTAGTTTTGAAATTACTTGAAGAATAATAATTTAATTTTAATACGAGAGCTACTCGGTCCACTCTCTGGCGTTGGTTAATAATGACTACTGAAAATCTAACGGTTTTTTGGCGTTATTTTTCTTGTTGCTATGGTTACTTAATAAATTATGCTAATTTTTCATTGGTTATTAACTCAGGTTATTGTTGTGATTTATCGTCTTTTTTCGTCTATTTCTACCAAAATATCTTCAACTGGAGATTACTACTTTATTCTAATAGCTAGAGTCATCACATTAGTACCATTCTTCCTAATTTTTCATGATGAACATTTTGATACCCCTCATGCCTACTTTTGAATAGCTAATTACATTTTTACTATTTTCCCATATTTATATCTTACATATATTTTATTCAAAATTAGTTGTTAATCACATACTTTGGTACTAGGAATACCCACTTACATGGTTTAATCATTTGGCACGTTCTGCCTTAACTTTGGATTATTATTTGTTCTCAAATTAATAAATTTATGTTCAACAGTTTGGCCTAGAGCCTAGATTCCATTCTACTTCCATCTAACATTTCTTACTAACATTTCTGGTAACTCTAATACAATTTATAAACAAAACAAACAATAAACATCAGTATCCCTAACTCTAATTCTTACTATGAAACATTCCTTTTCAGGTTCTACCCTGAAATAACTTTTAACTGCTGTTATCTGCTTACCCTATAATTTACTCTATACTATGATTTTCTGGACACTAACAAAACTCTTAATACTTACTTAAAGAAACTTAAAGAAACTCTTATAATACTAATGATAAACTGTTCCTTATATGATATGTCCTATCTACTATTCCCTTCACTTAAATACAGTGTCTGTCCTCCTTAATTTGCTATTTGTTCTAATACCTTAATTCTTATCTTAATATATAATCCTGATATCTTATTACCTAAATTAACAACATTACAATTAGTTCAATCTTACTCACTAATGCATAGTTTATCACAAATTGTTTATCTGTTTAACATAGTTGGCTTATATAATATTTGGTTCTACACCCCCACTGCACTTTTCCTTTCATTAGAAAGTTTCTATAATTACTACCCTGCTCACTTTGTTTCATTATTCTATACCTATCACTTCACTACTTATTTCGTTTACACACACTTTTGGGCTTATTCACTTGTTTATTCATGGGTTGTCTGATTACTTTATATCACTGTGTGATTATGGTCATGTATAACTATTTACCTCCAAATCACACTGATCACTTTTGGTCATCATTCTAATATTGCTTTTGTTTTGGGCTCAAAGTATTGTTTATAGCCTTTGGCCATTATTATTACAATTAGTTTGGGGTATGGTTAGCTTCTAACCCCCCTACATTATATTATACAAGTACATTCTTTAAATAATAAGATACATGTGATACTATTACCCTTCATTAATCTTATTGTCCTAGCTACATCTCATATACTACGGACATCAATTCATTACTAAATTTACAATATTCTGTTCACTTTTTTGGGATGACTTGATTGTACTTAAACTTCTTCTTCACTGTCTCTTGGTTTTCTTTGGTTCCTATCCGATCTATTGTGTCAAGTCTGTCAGGTTAATAGTCATTTGTCATTTATTGGGTTACTGGGTTATTGATCTTTAAGTTCAGAAGTTTTTGCCTCTTACTCTTATTTTCAGCTGTTTATTTTATTATTAAATACCATTGAATCTTTGCTACCTTATGTCATGTTACAATATATGAAATAAAATAAATATTTAAATTAATTTTAGTAATATATAATAGACGAGCAGGTGTGAAATTGGAAGCTGGCTTATAAACAGGAATCAACAAGAAACATCACGCGATTACCGCTGTAAGCGTGTACACAAGTAAATAGAGTGTGTGCGAGAAGCCTGTTAGAGCCTGAAAGTTTGCAACCCCACCCCAAGTAAATGCTAAATTAAGATTGTATTTAATTTTAAGCAAACCATAAAAGCGTGTAAAAACTTCTAAAAATGGGTAAAAATCAGACACATGTGCAGTGCGATTCTACGTAATTCGGACAATCAGTGCGAATTCTGTGCGATTTTTAAAGCATAATAATTACACTAATGATGCGATCATTATGATAATTACATATCATGTGTGTAATTAAATTAGACAATATTAGATCACCTTGAAATCCGCATAAAACAGTGCGATTGGCAAAAACGTGCGAATATGTGAAATGAGACGAGAGTGGGGGCACTCACGCCGTGGACAGTTTTTGACATGCTTATTCCTGAGCCAACAGGTGTGGTTTTCTTGGTGAATATAAATACGAGCCCAGGAGAACCAAACTCTCTCTTCAATCAGTCTTCAGTCGTGGCGGTACGCTATGTCCGTCTGAGACGCGAATTTTTAATTACTTTGGACAGAGTTAGACGCTATATCTAACATCAACAAGATTTTTTGTGTCGTAACTGTAAAGTATTACGGGAAATGTTTTGATTTCAAGTAGTAATAAAAGATAATAAATAAAAAGTACCGTAAATAAAATCGTCGGACGTCTACGAGCAGTCTACAACTAAGAACATCAACTTTAGACAGATGGCGAGAGAACATCTAGCAGAAGAACGATAGGCAGAGCAATAGAGACGGTTCTATCACAACAGCAGCCGACCAGAGCAACACGTCATTACAGTCTACAGCAGCCGATGGACCATGAAGGACGAGAGACGTGAGGACGACCAGTGAAACCAGGAAATGCAAGAGGACATCCAGTAGGAGAGGACCGACAGATCACTGGAGGACATGGGACAATCTGCAGAATTTGAGGTGACGAAAAACCAATTTATAATTATCAAAGAATAAAGACATTGAAAGACATTAATAAAAACATTTTAAAATTAAAGAATAACGATGTAATTAGAGATAAGAGAATGTAATTTACTTGTAATCAGAATTTTTGTTAATGAGTTTTCTTTAATGAATGAACAGTCAATGTAAAGATAATTTAAATCCTTGCTTGGAGTATTAATAATTGATTTAATGATTCAAATTTTTTTCATTGAAAGCACATAAAGTAAAGTAATTGGAAATAATCAATTAGTGTTGTTAAAATGATTATAAAGCCGTAAAAGGTATTTCAAGTACAGAATAAGAATGATTAACAAATTTAAAAAGCACACATTCAGACTGAGTAGTCGAGAAATTATAATATAACGAAGAAATGTTGTATGTACTTAGAATTGCTAATATAATATCTAAGATATAAAATCTATTTTTATGATGAGAGTACGGCAAGCAAAGAAACATTGAAACCACAGATAATGAATATCTTATGGCGAAGCGATTATTACTATTATATTATTATTTTTAGTATGTTTGTTTGAATTAATAAATGAAAAAATATTACGATTCCTAAAAGGACTACTCTTATTATAATTACACCTGAACTCCAATTACACAAACACGTTGTTAGTAAGGTTATATAAAGTGTATGAGTTAAATTAATGAACAAATTAAATTACACAGAAATTAATTTATTACACTTTGGCGTCCCAAAGAACGTGGGGCTCCACAAAATAAAATATATTAAATAATTTAATTTGTTACATTTTGCCGCTCCAAAATCGTGGGGCTATTCAAACACAAATAGAATGTATTTGTATTGTTACAATATATATAGCGACGTATCAAAACAAACCTTTATTTACAACAATCTCAATGACGTCATGTAATGATGACGTTACGCAATGATGACGTCATACAGCGTGACGGTAAATAAAATGTTACAGAAAGTTTCAAACGATGTTCAGCTAAAAGACATTATCATGTCAAAATGTATCTTTACGTATTAAAACATTTACGGACAGACAGAAAGACAGAAGATGCACAGGACGTCTTCCCAGATAGTGTCCAGACCTTACCCCAATGAACACCAGGTTCTTACGCAGTGCGGTTCGGTAGTTCGCTCGGCACAGGATCTCATGGAACGGCCCACGAATACACGATGGGTGCCTGTATATCGTGCGGACATCTCGTGAGTCAGCTGCTCCAGCCAGTCGCCAGACCTAAGGCGCGTCTCCGTGGCATCGCCCGCAGGAGATTAGAGACGCGCTGGAGGCGAGTCGTTCCGTAACGGTGGGTTGCCACTACAAGTCGAATGGCTTCCGCAATTAGGTACTCGGCCAACTCGCGATTTACCATTCTCTGAGTTTCAGCCTACACGAGACGGCAAAACAGGTGCTGACTATACACGTTATAAAGAGGATATCTGTAGTACCGGAAATGGTCTGGAGGTAGGCCATGTGAAACCCAACAAATCAGTTACAGCAAAAAAAGTAGGGGAGAAGTTAATGTTTAAAGCTAAAAATAGTGAGTTCTGTTACGAAATGGAAGCCCAGTATAGTAACCCGCAGGGATGGAACTTGGGTCGGACCGCGGTCAGTTGCGATCCAGTCATATAAAACGCGGTCGGCTACGACCGAGATGGAAATTTGAATGCATTTAATTCCGGCCAATTGCATTTTCACGTTATCATTATAATAATACAAAAATACTAATATAATTCTATTCATTTCTCGCTTAACCTAACCTAATCTGACCTAACCGAACCTAATTTAACCTAACGTAACAAAAATATTGGAAGATAGAGGTTACTCGTACAAACGAAAAGTCGCAGAATTGAAATCTCATCGAAGTTCAGAAGAGGAACGTTTCTAAATGGCAGATTCGGTCATTAAGTGAAAGTGCGGGGCGCAATCGACCGCGTACGTACAGTCAAAATCGTTGTTTCGTCGCAACTGACCGAGACCGCTTTGATAGGTCACCTCTCCTTACTTCGATTTTTTTTTTTTTTTTTTTTTTGTAGAACTATATTTTCGAGAGCATTGTTTTTTCTGTTTTTGCTTCAGTTTGCGTGTTAACCTAACAACACCGTGTTATGTCGTCAGTACCGCAGGTTTAACTTATAACACAGCTAGACACATTACGCGTAGTAATATTACGCGTCAACAAACACCGATTATGATGAGAAACAAATTATTCAATTAGGCGAAACAACCCATTAATACACGCAATAACCATGAACTATAGGATCTCATGCATGGAAAAGACAGTGAAATTCATCAAATCACAGTGGTTGCGTTGGCTGAGACATGTGGAAAGAATGTCTGGGGAAAGAATGCCTAAAAGAGTGCTGAATGGAATATTATGTACTACTAGACGTAGAGGAAGACCAAGGATGAGACGGTTGGACGGCGTAACAGAAGATCTTGGTAGCATGGGAATCAGAGAGAGGAAGGGCGGAGAACTGGTAAAAATGTAGGCGTATTGTTGAGGATGCTAAAGCCCAGCAAAGGCTGTAGAAGAAGAAGAAGAAGAAGAACTAATTAACACGGTGTACTACTTTAATGAAGCATTTCATTATAAGTAACTCAATGAGTTTTTGGAGTATTCTTGAATAATATTATGTATTATGAAATTATAATTACTTCTGAAAGTCGTTGATATTATTATGTTTATATATTGAAATCGAATCCTTAATTAATAAAGTTGTATTAATGATTATAACCACAAAGAGGATTATAACACTGTTGCACGGCACTATAGAAAAATTATACCGATTAGCGCTTTCAACCTTCATAGCTCATCATCAGAACGGAAATCATCAGCACATTTCCGATATAAATGTGCAACACTGTTTCGCACCACTATAGAAAAATTATACCGATTAGTGCTTTCAACCTTCATAGCTCATCATCAGATCGGAAATCATCAGCACATTTCCGATCTGATAATGAGCTGTGAATATTGAAAGCGCTAATCGGACTAATTTTTCTATAGTGGTGTGAAACAGTGTTAATTCTGTTTGAAATCGAATCATTTTGATTATTGTTAAATCATTTTAAACATCTAAAGATACTGGTACTATCAGTGAAACATACGCTAGGACAATTAAAAATAATATCAAACAACTGGAGAAATAATAAATAAAATTACTTTAATAAAATATAAACGATATTCACGACTTATTGATACCGTCTATGTGTCTGTATACACTGAAAAAGTACCAGTGTTTCCGGCTATATGTTTAAATGTATTATTTTCTCTACACAAAACGACATCGCGCGCGCGTGTGTGTGTGTGAGTGCGCGCGCGCGCAGTGGCGTCTATAAACACGTAAGGTATGCTTACAAAAACTGTTTGGGAGACCAATAGTAGTAGTAGTACTAGTAGTAGTAGTAGTAGTAGTAGTAGTAGTAGTAGTAGTAGTAGTAACTGCTGGGGCGGATTCACGGGGGGAATGGGGGAAATTATTCCCCTCCGAAATGGTCACTCCAGGCGAAATTGTTTCGTGTCGTTTCGTGGTTGTAGAATGGTTCTGTGATTGTAAATATGATACAGAATTCATATCACGTTCTATGTGTTAATGATTTTACCTTGCAATTGCTTTAAATTGTATCTTTGCCTTACAACCATATTAGTTTCGATTGGTACTTAAATAAGTAGTGTGTATTTTGATCGGTGGTGAATATTATTAGAAAACAATGAACCGACAAACACAGACTTGATATTATACTTGTACGTTAATAAACTTCTTCTTATCCTCTTCAAGGATTAGGTTATATGAAGCTGTTCCGGCACCCATCTCATCCCGGACGACCCACGTCTCTTCTACCAGTCGCTTTATAGTTCAGTGCCGGTTTCGGCAATCGATCCTCTGTCATCCTTTGCAGATGATCCCACCACTGTCTTCTCTGAATTGAAATAATTCCATTTATATCGTTTACTTCGAGTTGTGTTCTGATATCTTCATTCGTTATTCTATCTTGCAATGTATAATTTAAAGTATTTCGAAGAAACTGCATTTCAGCACTCTGAATCTTGCCGCTTTTCTTTTTTGTCATGACCCACGCCTCACTTGCATAAATCAACGTGGGTATTGCAATTGTCTTATAAAATTTAATCCTTGTACTGTGTCCTGTTTTATTTCTAGGATTTCTACGAATTGTACCACAAATATTCCTAAATATTTCCTAATTTATCTCCTCCCTTATAGGCTATCATATTCACATTCCTTTTTTTGTTTCAGTTAATACTGTTATATTATTTTTTTTTCTTCAAATACTTTAATAGTTAATAAATTTATTGTGTTGATAATAAAACACTGTACTTTTATGTTCGCTCATTCCTATCTTTTATACTGTAGACCAAGGCTTGCGTTCCCTTACGAAAGAAATCGCAGCCATCCCTTGCCGTTCTAACGACCACACGTTATTGTTTGTTGGTGCTGGATGGAAAACGGTGGTATAACACAGTTGTGCAAACCGAGCGGCGAGTGTCAACGCTTCTTGCAGAAACTTAACTTTTTGTACGTAGCAGTAGTAGTAGTAGTAGTAGTAACTACTATTTATGTAAGTTGGCATTACTGAGTGTGGTGTTTTCTAATCTAGAACTGGTGAGTCAATAGTCTACGGTCGGTGCCAGCTCAGGGGCGAGTCTGCTGTTGTGGATTATTTTGGAAGTCAGCCCAAAACTAGAGCCGTTACGACCGGCACGGCACAGCGCACGCCGCTCCGCTCCCTCTGATCTTCACTACTCTACACTTCTCTTACTATGTTTCAATCTTGATTATACACCGATACCGCTAATCAATTGATTGTACTTATCGAATTTGTTATTTTCAAGAACGTTCCGTATAAAATACTTCACTAGCCAATTCTACCTTTATTTCCAAGTTATTATTATTATTAAAATACTGAAGAGCTGTAAGACATTGTGTTGTTTTAAAACATTACATTAAAATAATATTAATATCGCAGTACGTTAGTTAGGTACACACAACACAACCTAACCTAGAAAGTGTTAGGTTATGTACAAAAATAACCTAACCTAACATTTCGTAAGATGTTGAGTAAGTTTCTATAAACGTTGTACGGGATTGTTAAATAGAAACACGTTTAGATGCTGTAAAGCATTTTTTATTCAACGATTTTAAAAGACGTCTCCATTAACATTAAGGCATGAGTCCCACTGTTGCACTAATCTGTAGATTCCCTGCTGGTAAAATTCTTGCGGCAGTTTGCGGAACCATTCCCTAACAGCAAAATCTACCTCAGCGGCCGATTTGAACCGCCGTCCTTTTAGTGATTTCTTCAATGGGCCAGAAACATCATAATCGCAGGGGGACAAGTCGGGACTGTAAGGTGGATATTGTAACACTTCCCACTTCATACGACCAAGCAGATGTTGAATAGTCTGGGCTAAATGGGGTCGAGCATTATCATGCAGAAGAATGACACCATTTGTGAGCTTCCCGGGACGTTTATTCTTGATGCTGACCCGTAAGCGTTTTATAGCTGTCTGCATATGGCTTAGCGTTATGTTGACACCAGGTTCTTTAAAATCTAAGAGCAGCACACCCTGATAATAAAAGAATACGGTCACCATTACTTTCCTGCCGAAGCCTGGGACAGACTTTTTTCGCCTTCGGAGCTTGTGCATGCTTCCACTGCATACTCTGACGTTTGGATTCTGGTTCGTAGTGATAACACCAAGACTCGACTCATCACCGGCAACAATTTGGTGTAGAAAGCATTACCTTGTTGATAGCGCATCAAATGGTGTAATGATAAGGCCGAACGCAAAGTTTTCTGTTCATCAGTAAGCAGTCAAGCAGTCGTGGAATTCACTGAATAGCAACTTTGTGATAGTCAAGACTATGAATGATGGAATGAACAGTTCCCACGCTGATGCTCAACATTTGAGAAAGTTCTGTAACTTTGATGCGCCTATTAGCGTGTAAAGCAGTTTCCAGTTGTCTTACATTTCCACCTGATGCTGCAACACGTGCAGGTCCGGGACGGACCAAATCTTTAGTGGGTTCTCTTCCTTGTCGAAATTTATTGCATTATTCAACCACTGGCGTATGAGAATAACTGTAGTCGTTATATACAGCTTTCATTCTCGTATAAATTTCCATTGGCTGACGCTCCTTAGCGGCCAAAAACTGAATAACGGCACGCAGATTCTCTTTGGACGGACTTTCTATCAGAATGATCACAGTTGCACACCACTATATAAAAATTATGCCGATTAGCGCTTTCAAGCCTCACAGCCCATCGTCAGATCGGAATAGGCAGAAATTATTTTAAAAACAAACCCTTCACCCCTCTCCCCCACCCTGCTCACACACAACAAGCTATAATATAAATGACCCTTCCCCACCCCCTAAACCCTGTCCACACCATCTGTACAGTTACATATTTTTCTAGCAAATTCCTTGTGTTTCAGTGTGTGTGTGTGTGTGTGTGTGTGTGTGTGTGTGTGTGTGTGTGTGAGTCAGTCACACACCCTTATTTTAACCATCCAATTAGTACTATGCAAATAATTCTTAATCTTATCTATCTGTCCTCTATCATTTACTTCTTAATCATGTTATAAAATATTTCTTCATTATCAAATTTAATTTTAATATTAATTAAATTGTCTAACCCTTTTTCTCTTTCTTTTAATATTTCTAACTCCTCTCTAAGCTTCCTTTCAACTGTGTTATTTACTACTTTTACAATTTCGTATTCTTCCAAAGGATTAACAAACTTATGGTTGTCTTCTATGAAATGTCTTGCATATAACGAATTGGTTGTTCTATTACCTTCTCCACGTTTGTGGTCAGACAACCTGCATACGAATTTTCGTCCTGTCTCACCTAGGTACACTTTGTTGCAGTCTTTACATTTTAATTTATAAATTCCGCTTTTCTGTAATACTGGAATTTTTTCTATATTCTTATTCCTTATCTTATCTTTTTTAAAAAGATAAGAAAAAATAAGAAAAAATATTTCTTATTAAAAAAAAAAATTCCAGTATTACAGAAAAGCGGAATTTATAAATTAAAATTTAAAGACTGCAACAAAGTGTACCTAGGTGAGACAGGACGAAAATTCGTATGCAGGTTGTCTGACCACAAACGTGGAGAAGGTAATAGAACAACCAATTCGTTATATGCAAGACATTTCATAGAAGACAACCATAAGTTTGTTAATCCTTTGGAAGAATACGAAATTGTAAAAGTAGTAAATAACACAGTTGAAAGGAAGCTTAGAGAGGAGTTAGAAATATTAAAAGAAAGAGAAAAAGGGTTAGACAATTTAATTAATATTAAAATTAAATTTGATAATGAAGAAATATTTTATAACATGATTAAGAAGTAAATGATAGAGGACAGATAGATAAGATTAAGAATTATTTGCATAGTACTAATTGGATGGTTAAAATAAGGGTGTGTGACTGACTGACACACACACACACACACACACACACACACACACACACACACACACACACACACACACACACACACACACACACACACACACACACACTCACTCACTCACTCACTGAAACACAAGGAATTTGCTAGAAAAATATGTAACTGTACAGATGGTGTGGGACAGGGTTTAGGGGGTGGGGAAGGGTCATTTATATTATAGCTTGTTGTGTGTGAGCAGGGTGGGGGAGAGGGGTGAAGGGTTTGTTTTTAAAATAATTTCTGCCTATTCCGATCTGACGATGGGCTGTGAGGCTTGAAAGCGCTAATCGGGATAATTTTTATATAGTGGTGTGCAACTGTGATCATTCTGATTGTGATTTCAACCACTAACACAAATTTCTTCATTAAAGGACTTTCTATCATAGAAGCCATTTTTAAACCCAGTCACAATGCTTAGGAAAGAGCAAACTGCAAATATTTTTAACAGACGCGTCACTAGTACTTAAACAGACAATGTAAACAAATTAATTCCGTTGCTATGGCGACGAAGTCACGGCTGCGCAGAACAAACGTGTTTCTATTGAAGAATCCTCGTAATTATTTTTTGCTACATACTGACGGGTCTGTATTAAATTTTGTGTTTTCGGTACCATCACATTGATCTGGAATATAACATTTTGTAGTCCTTTGGGGAACTAGGAATGAGTGGTCCCTGATGTGCAAAGTTTGAAAAACTTAAACAATTTACTACTATTACTACTACTAATACTACTACTACTACTACTACTACTACTACTACTACTACTACTACTACTACTACTACTATCAATATCAATATTACTATATCAATGTTTATAACAACAATAAGATAATAACGCTAGTGATTATGAATATATTTATACACGCACGCGTGAGAAAAACATGAACCATAGGAAAACGAAGAAAACGGAAGATTCAGCATATAAATTCATAAAAATGATTCAATAAAAACGTGATTATATTAGCGCGAGTTTGTTACGTACACAGTTTTTCGCCTAATTTACAAAATGAGATTTGTATTTTTTTTTATCTCAAGACGTCACGACATCAAAAGACTATACATTGCTTGAATCTTCGCAATAAAATGTGCTCAAAAATTGTAAAAAAATTAGTAGTTTGAAATTTCTAAAACCTTTGCAAACAAAAAGCAATTGAAGTTCTATAAAAAATAGTATTATCCTACTTTAAACTAAAAACATCCGTACATCAATAAAAAACTGAAACTTATATCCATACTGCATTTTTTTAAATGTATAGCCCCTACCGTTTGTTTTATTTATTTGTTTGTTTTAATAATACGTTAATTAAAACTAATTTTAAGTTAAAGATAATTTTACACTAAGCATTTAACGTAGGCTTACCTTATATTTCAGCTCCTATATCTTTTCAGGGAATTAGTGTGGTGTGTGTGTGTGTGTGTGTGTGTGTGTGTGTGTGTGTGTGTGTGTGCGCGTGCGTGCGTGCGTGTGTGCTTGTGCGTGTGTGTGAACTACTACTACTACTACTACTACTACGACTACTACTACTACTACTACTACTACTACTACAACAACAACAACAACTACTACTACTACTACTACTACTACTACTACTACTACTACTACTACTACAACAACAACAACAACTACTACTACTACTACTACTACTACTACTACTACTACTACTACTACTACTACTACTACTACTACTACTACTACTACTACAACAACAACTACTACTACTACTACTACTACTACTACTACTACTACTACTACTACTACTACTACTACTACTACTACTACTACTACTATGCAGTGCGATATATGGCAATGTACTATAAATTGTTGTTACTTTTAAACCACGATTGCTGCCTTACTTTCAGCTAACATAACGACCGATGTATTGTTCCTTAAAAATGAGTTGTTACAAAACTCATTTTTAAATTACGAGGAAAACTGTACATAACTGTACATGGGTTTTATTGATTTCCGGATGTTATCACACGTTTTTAAGCCAGTTTAAAGATAGTAATGTAGATTAGTCTTAACTCGTCTTTTCTTCTGTACGAAGCCGGCTCGACCCCGAACCCCCCAAGGCCAAATTCTAGATACGCCAATGATCCAAACACGGCCCCACATCTTTCCTGGGGCCCCTATGCCAGCCGTTCAAAAACCCATCTTATTTTGAAGCCTTTTTCTTATTAGACAAACATATTACTTATGTGTCTAACAGAATTTTCTGCAAACAGGCTAATAATTAAAATGCTAAATAGGTAAAAGTCTTTTTATTAGATAGAAAATTTTAAACTTGTTGCTTTAAAGTAAAACAGAATTAACGAACTACTTAGAGTACTTACAATCTACAACGTTTCAAATTTTAAATTCCTATTAAAATAATAAAATAATCAACTCATTTTTGCCTCAACCATCATCTAAAATTAACTTTTATTAGACAAAAAATAAACACAATTTATGTTTATCAATACATAAGTGATAGGCCTACAGTTGTTATAAAATATACAAAAAACAATTCTATCTCTAAGATCATAACCAATCATAAGCGAAAGAGAGAGTCCTTCTTCTAAAATGGCTTAAGTAGTGCAAAGTTTTTTTTTTCTTGCTTTCATTTGAGCAAACTGGCCAATCTTTGAGAAATTTACTATAGGTCTATTTGTTGCTTTATCATTATTGATGTGATTTATGTAGATTGCTCTTTATATATAAAAGAAAATAATAATAATCTCTAAAACAATTTTCGACCACAAATTCACTTAAGTCGGTCACATTTTAAAGTCACAGTCTATAAATGTTGTTGATTTTGAAATTTTTTCCACTGGCCCGGGCTCCCTATGCCACGGCGTACTCTATAGTTCCCCCCTTGGGGGGGCCATGGATCCAAACCTCCCTGTATAGCACATACTAACAGAATAGACTATTATCACTTGTGAAACCCATGTGGTTAGTTTCATTGCTAGTAGAAATTTTGTAAGATAAAATCCAGGTTGTGTTAGACAACTGGCGTTAGAATCCAAATCATAACCCCCCGAAGAACGACAGCTTAGATGTACTCGATTCGAAATTCGCTGACAGCGGACAAGGACAGGAATCCAACAGACAGAGAGTGCCACAAACTCGTCGCTGGCACCGTGCAGTCTGCCCCGTGAGTCTCGATACCCTATGCCGTTACTTACAGCTTTGCACCTTTTGCAGCTTTTATTTACTTAAAAGTACCCGTTAACTCAAAAACGTTAGGTTCTTTATTTTACGTGTTACTGTGTTATAAGCATTATATATATGGACATTGAGCGTTATGTTTTCCTCAACCATGGCCTTTATTTATTTCAGCAGTAAGCTAAAAACCAAAAACCGTTGTCACCTAATCTCACGAATGAAAACAACACGTATTTTCGCCTTGCATTAAGAAATAAAACACTTTACAATTAGTACACTTCTTCTTTTCCACATCGTAATATATCGATACAATCGCATACTAAAAACATTGAAACTGTACTGCAGGAACGGATAAAGGTACAGTTCCGATGCCGCTAAATAGCATTTGTTTATTTAATTGTTACTACGGTAATTAATAAAATTCTGGTCTCCATAGTGTTGTTAACATCTTTAGACGCGTCAACAAAAGGGCATAATTAAAAGGGCCTAAATCGTGCGAACGGGGCAGAATATCAAATTCCAAGTTAAACAGTGTTTTACGCGTTGTGTCAAAGGTTACCTGTACAAAATTTGGTGGCATTCGGTGTAACGGTGTGCATTTGTATTCAATACAAAAAATCCTCAGACTTTGAGTTTTATGTGTAGATTGTACGATAAACGTGTAACTTGCAGTATTATTGTACACTCCACGTGTTATCACTTAAGCTTTGAACAATGACTCACGTCTTAATGTCGTATGCGTCGCCTAATTTTCTTACGTTGTTTTCTAAGGAGACGACAAATCCAAGACAGTAGTCAGCCTGTGTTTCTTAAAATATAAGGAAGCAATCGGCCTTTATTTATTTTTTTCCAGAAACAAGATGAAAAACTCGTAAGACCTGAAAATTCTCGGTAAAACTGTTGATCGTTTTAAAATTTACGGTTTATGGACTTAAAACAAATAGTTGGATTTCATCTGACATTCGTTAGGCTTGTACAAGTGTATCCGCCACGTTCGTGGCATGGCTAACTTTAATCCTTCGTCTAGTCAATGGCCTCTGTATGTCTTTCTGCTCATCTTTATTTGGGTCTTTATTTATCTCTTGTAATTTAATTTTTCCCCAACTACCGTAAGCTTCTTCGTTGTCGTTCACTGCACGATTTGGATCGTGAACACTGAGTCTTAGTACGCTGCGAGAACATGTCTACCACGAGCGCAGAAGAAACGTTACGACGTTGGACCACCAGTTACGAACTGGTCTTCGCCAGTTAACCACAGTACTGTGGCAAAAGATTCTTTATCGTACCGTGTCAGTTATCGAATCGTTTGCACACTGAAAATGACCTTCAGAGAGAAGTGGCCGCAACACCTGTGCATGACAGCAGGAGTTGACCACGGCCTAACAGGCCGAAGATAAGTCAGTTTTTTTCTAACCCAGTCGACGCCAGCTGTGAAAGCCAAGTCTTAGTACATAAGGTTACTATATGTTACAAACACCTTTGTATGATAAGTCGCCGATATAGAAAGTCTTCAGGCGGGCGATGTATTTGTTTTCAACATGCACAGAAGACTGAGGAATCTCCGACTACCAACATCAACATTTCAGTTGTCAGCAGTCATCTGCCATCATGAAAAAAAAACTGGCCTACAACCCCCCCCCCGATAGTAACATCATGGGCGACTACAAAGAAATATCGGTATGGAGAACCATACATGGCTTCTATGTTCTAAGATTTATATTTAAAATCATTTTCTAAATGAAATATTCCATGGAATCGCCTTCTTCCTACTTCTTTCTTCAGCCTTAACCACAGAACTGTGGTCACAACGTATACCACTTCAAGTTAGCCCACTCGATTTTCGCTGATGATGGCAGTCGATAGCAGTGACGAAACGTCTGGTTTTGTAAAAAAAAAACATTGGACCACAACCAAACAGCCCGGGAAGGAATTTTAACAACAAACTACTTTTTTTTTGCCGATAACGTAGTGCACATATACAGAATTATCCCCTCCCCCTTCAACTATCATTTTCATTTATAGAAAATTACCCTCTCCCCTAAAACTACCCTTTTAATTTATAGGTATTTCATCTACCTTTGTACAGTGGATTATTATGACGTTCTTTTCAAGATACTTTATTTATCAAAATGAAGTACTTTACTCTTGTTAAAACGTAAAATGTTGCCGGTAAACTACACCTGCCCCTTAACCGATCTTCACCAAAATCAATAGGCCTTGAGTCCTCTACAACTCGGGAACATATGCAAAATATTATTTGATTCTCTTTGAATTTGGATTAGTTGTCGTTCGCCATTGGAAAAATTCTAGACACAGACACACAGACAGACACGCACAGAGACACTTTTCGGAAAATGAATTTTCTTCATGTTTGAGCGTAGTACAACCAGAATCAGCCCTTATCACGAACACGATTTTTTCGCCATCACCATACTTCCATTTCCTCACGGAACATGGAAGTAAAATGTAACTGACCACGGACGTGCGTCCCGGAAAATTATGATCTAATTTAGTCCGGCCCTCAAAGCCTACATCATAAATTGATGAAGAAAATAAATCTTTCCATATTTTTATACCGTAAACACGTCGACGTACTGTAGGCTTAGGCCTATCTATTGTCTGCAGCAACGAATTGCGGCGCAGAACAGTATGCTGACAGATTTCGCGCAAACCTTTACAGTTACATTGGTGAATTATAGACAGAGGAGTGACCGTGATCCCGAGGTATGAATTACGCATGAGGTGCAGCCTGCAGCCGGTTGCTGGGTTGCAGTTGTGACTTAGTTATGACACATAACCTAGTAGCTACTCGTTCGCTGCACGCGCCCGTCCGTCTAAACATAGAAAGTGATATAGCCTCGGTGTCGTATTCACCACGATTTTACCGCGCTTTTGATACCCCGTCGACATTACGGGCATCGTTAAATTTATGCGATATTTAGATACCCACATGGGGAAGATTTCATATACAGAGGAATACAAGTATTTAGGGGTGAAAATTACGGCCATTGGGAAACAAGACAAAGAAATATAATCCAGAATTAATTTGGGAAAGATGGCTGTATCTACATTAAATGGAATCATGTGGTCTAAGCAAATTACAACAGAAAGTAAAACCAAAATATTTAAAACCATTGTTGGAAGTATCACGACTTACGGCTCAAAAGTTTGGACTACTAATAACCACACAAGAACAAAATTAATGACAGCAGAGATGGACTTTTGGAGACGTTAGGCAAGAGTATCGAAACGTGAGAAAATTAGAAATGACGTCGTTAAGGACATAATGAATGTGAAAAATTTAATTGTTGATTTTGTCGTAACAAAAAAATTACAATGGTATGGACACACGAAAAGAATGGCAAAGGATAGAGTGCCAAGGAGAGTTATGGAATGGAGCCCACCAGGAGGAAGGAAAACAGGAAGACCACCTAGTCTGTTCGCCGACTCTGGTCGTTATTAAAAGTCCGATAATTTCTGCGATTAAAATGCTTCAGTCTTCTCTTATTGTTATATACAGTATGTATTCCAGTAGCATGGCGTTCATGTAACCGAAGAGAAAATAATATTAATTATATCGCAGAATAAATAGTTTAGTTATTGACTAATTTGAAATCCGAACAATATTAGTAGGTAAAGTTGAAGACAAGCATAGCGTTGCTTTCGAACTGATATGTACTTGCACCGTCTTGTGTTGCCGGCTCAGACATTGGCAATGTTTTACGGCGTGTGGTCATTCACCTCACAGTAGTTGTCACTGTACAAACGGGAGGGGGACACTTGCGCTCACCCAATGTGTTGCCGCTGTATAAACCGGCAAAACGTTCAGTTAGCAGCTATAATCGTTTCGGAACCAACGCGCAGCAGTTACTACCTACGTATTTGCGTTTTGTTTGTTTAGTTATGTGTTTCTCTGTTTGGCTTTATTATTTTTAATTCGATTATTTGTGTTCTGATTTATTCTGTGTACGTATATGGGAGTTAGATCCTGTTGAACTCATGATAGAAAATACTCTAAAAAATATTTTGGTTCTAAAAAGTCTATTTTGGCCGTAAAAAGAACACTTGGTACTAGAAAATATTACATTAGAATTAATTTTTATGTTACGTCTTAGGCCTATCACAACCGGCAACAAGTGTTAAGCACACACGCCACACCACCGATGTATTCTCTTATAAGAGACGTTTATGAGTTTTACGCGCGCGTGCAGCAGCAGTAAGAACAATTATTACTGTCAAAACTTAACGGCTGTGCGGCTTACCTCAGCGTTATATATAAACGGTTACTTCACTCCACGCTAAGGAACACAACGGACTTGGACTCTACAATGCCAACCCAAGCCAGCCTTGTGTATAAATTCAAACTAACACCCAGCCTTGCTTCTGTAACTTGAGAGCCGTTAAGGACGCGGAATATAGGCTAATATGTAAATGCAATATTAAGATACATTTGTAACGTAGATTATTCTAAATTTTCTACTGTTAAAGAGCTGTATTCTTGTAGGGTATTATATGTTTCTAGCACTGTAGACCGCACGAACGACATAGTGACGTAGATGTTTTACTTCCATGTTCCATAAGGAATTGGAAGTATGGTGATAGCGAAAAAATCGTGTTCGAGATAAGGGCTCATTCTGATTGCCATCAAAGCATGAAGAAAAGTCATTATCCAAAATGTGTCTGTGTACAATTTGTTCTATGGCAAAAGGTAACTGGCCGAAATTCAAACAGATCAAATAATTTTTTGTATATGTGCCCGAGTTGTAGAGGACTCGAGGCTATTGATATTGGTGAATATTGGTTAAGGGGGAGGGGTAGTTAACCTGCAACGTTTTACGTTTTAACAAGAGTAAAGTAGTTAATTTTGATAAATAAAGTATCGTGAAAAGAACGTCATAATAATCCACTGCATAAAGGTAGATGAAATATCTATAAATGAAAAGAGTAGTTAAAGGGGGAGGGGTAACTTTCTATAAGTGAAAACGATAGTTGAAGGGAGAGGGGATAATTTTTTATATGTGTACTACGTTATCGCCAACAAAGAAGTAGTTTCTATGGAAATATTCCATTTAAACTTGTCAAACATAAAACTCTATTTAAAAGGAACACACTTAACGTGTTAGAAATTATCGAACCGAATTCAAGTAAATGTTTTTAAATATAAATCTTAGAACATGGAAGTCATGTATGGTTGGTTCTCCATACCGATAATTATGACTCCCTACAAAATAAATTTTTAACATTGGATTCTTTAATTTGCGAATTATTGTTTCTTTAAAATCTATAATTATTAAATTAAACAAACATTTCCAAATGAAAACTATAATTTGTAATTAAAGACAAGCCGTGAAATATGTTGTAGACGGTATTGCTGTGGACCAGGTAATTAATTCTAAATATCTGGGCTGTAATGTGTCTTACATTATAAACAATGATGTGGTGAATAAACTACACAAGACCATCAGGAGAATTCAACGAGTAAAGAAACACGGCTGAAGCTCTATACGCCTGATGACCCTGCCCGCACTTGTTAAGGATCTGAGAATTGGACTTTATCGAAATTCCAGATCAGTCGTATTCAAGCGGATGAAATATTATTTTCAGACGCGTGGCAAGCACGTGCGATCTTCAAGAACGCAGAAGAACTGCAATACTTTCTACTGTTGTATGTAAAAATCATATGGCTATACTTTTAACCTTTGTTTCGGGCCTTAGTTGATTCCTCCATAAAGTAAGTGTCTCGTAATTTGTCTCCCATGTCCTATATTCTGCTACACTTATGCCATTCCGTGTAGCAGTAACACTAATGTATTTGTACTCATCGGCTCCCTTCACATCTCCTCGTTCTTACAATATACCTCTGCATGTATTCCCAACGATAATATATTCAGTCTTATTTGTATTTATTGTTAAGCCTTATTTCTGGCATTCTTCGTCTAACTTCCTAAGAATATAACAGATGTCATCCCCTCACCTTCAGATATAATTACGTACTTAACCATAAGTGCTTTTGTATTTACACTTTATGAGCACGGCCACATATTGTGATTGAAACTTAAATATTGAGGATTGGGGCAGTGATTTTAATTAAGGTGTAATTGAGCAGAAAAAGATCTCCAGTTATCAGTTTTCCACTTGAGCCAAATATGGAAAGAATATAATCTTAGAATATCAACCCAGAAAACAAAAGTTATGGCCTTCAGAGGAACGATTCTGATATGTTCCAAGATAATTATAAATAATTATCACTCTGTAGAACAGGTATCTCATTTCAATTTTCTAGGGTGTGATGTAACTTACAAGTATGAGAGAGACATCGATATAAAAATGAATATATTTCAAAAATGCTACGCGGTAGTAAACACAGAACACTTGGAAATAAGACGTAAAGTAATGGATAAAATTGGAATTGGATAAAATTCTATAAAGTAATGGCAATACCTGTCTTAACTTATGGAAGTGAAACTTGGGCGATAACGAGAAATAATGAGCGAAGAATACGAACAAGTGAAATGAAGTTCTTGATGAAAACCAAAGGTTGCACCCAGAGACCAAATACGGAATGAAGATATAAGAACCGAGTTAAATGTATATTCTATGGCCAGAAGAATAAGGGAAGGACAAAGAAGAAAATGGAGACAACATATCGAGAAAATGGAAGATATGAGACTACCTAAACAAGTAATAAGATAAGAAAGAAAACCTCAAGAAAGACGAGATATAGGTAGACCAAGGAAGAGACGGCTTCAGTGTAGGCGGAACAGGCTGTAGGCCTATACCTTGACGCGGAGAAGAAGAAGAAGAAGAAGAAGAAGAAGAAGAAGAAGAAGAAGAAGAAGAAGAAGAAGAAGAAGAAGAAGAAATCTAAAATTTAGATTAGTAATAATTCAGCGGACTCGGTCGGGAAATGTCATTTTTGTTTTTACAATAATGTCGCCTATCACAGCTTATACGACGTCATTAGATTTTTGGTCATTTATGATTAGTGATTAGATTTTTTGGTCGTTCCAAGTGAGGACCCTTATCGTCGAACCAGCTCCAGTGCTGTTCTTCATACCACGCATTGTATTGGTTCCTCTGTAATGCAAAGCAATCTTCGTCTTAAGTCTATTGCGAAAGCAGTCACGGCCGGAGTAAATATTCTGGTATCTGGTATCTGGTATCTGGTACGATTAAAATAGTCTGTAATTTTAGCGTAGGTCGAAGAACCCACTGACTAGCTTGTCAATGGAACGTTTAAATACACTACGCTTCTGGTGAGCTCATTTGTAACATAATGACGAGTTGAATTCAAGAAACGTATTGAACCGTACAGTTTCCATTATATTTAAATAACACACGTGACATAAACGTGATTAGCGTAGTGACGTGTGACGTATAAAGGAAGCGGAGCCATGCCGGCTGTCGACGAGGCGCCTTTTTACGCTAAACATTATCTTTTACAACTGCAAAATAAACACATAATCTGCGTATACTAGTTCTTACGTTTTCTCGGGCGGCGTCAACGTTGTTATATATATAGCAACAATACATATATTTGCATATTTGCCCAGGGCGGTAAGTTTGTAAATATTTAGCATAGAAAATATATGATGAACAGTTTTTAACAATATTATTCAGGTTAAGAATTGTCAGAAAGCGTACACCTGCTCCGCGAGTGAATACAGCGCTTGTGTGTTTGTGTGTGTGAACGCAAGCTACGACAGGCAAAGTCTACGATGGGGTGATGCGTACGAATTGTTGGTTTGTCTGTAATCAGGTTTTAACCGGATTAAAATAAACTAATTAATACATTTTAAACCTGTGAACAAAGACTTACCCCAATTATAAAAACACCATTACATTAAGGCATTTTTAACGAATATAGTGATATAATATTATTGCAGAAATGTGCAATAGTAAAGACGCTAGGTAATTTAATGTTAATTACTAATGTAATTAAATAGTAATTAATAAGTGTGTTATATGAGAGTGACCAGAAAAAAATTACGCAAACGATGATATCGCTCGTGCTACGAGTATGTTTATGAAATCGCGAAAATGAACCAAAAAGTGATTTGTAATTAAAAGGACGCTTTGCACGAAGTGACAATATCTAACAGGTCGAAAATAGTCCTGGACTTGTCAGATCGCCGTCCAGTATAAATACCACTGGCAATTTTGGGGCGATCTCAGAGAGACTCAAGATATCTTCACACAACATCACGCTGCTGGTCTGCCGACCGATCGAACATTTTTACCACACACACCAAGATTTATGGAGGAACTCTGGACCATCACAAACAACAAACCGTAGAGACAGAGAACATAGCATCATAATCATCATCATCAAATTCTCAGGATTCAGGAACACACACACACACACACACACGAAACGGTAACGTCGGCAGTACGCAGGTGATGAATAAACAATTATAATTTTTGTTTGTGAAAAGAACTCTTAAAAAGAAACTTATATATGAACAGTAAAGACTTACAGTTTTAAATATAATCACTGTACATAAATTTAAATGGTAGTTAAAGAAATAATTTAATTTAACAAGGAAATTTAAAAATACTAATCTTCTGTTGTACGTTAAAATTTGGGTGTGTCAGTAGAAATAAATAATAGGTTGGAAGTAAATGTATATTTTTTTATTTTTGTTTATAGCAACAATTAGTTTTATTCTTGAGATTTAATAATATTTTTGTTTGTAAATGAGTTGCTATTATTATTTAAAATTGGAGTCAAAGTCAGACACTGAAATAAAAAGTGTTTAGATAATTTGGTTAACATGTCTGTTTAGCTAGTAATATTATATGGTTGTTTATTTTTATATGTCATGAACAGCATAGATGGTTATATTGTATTTTTTGTAAACTTATAAAAGAGAATATTTTTTTATAATTAGAAATTTTAATATTTGCATATTTTCGATTAATATTAATAAATCATAAAATGATAATTTAGAAACGGTTTTAATTAATTATTTCATGTCATCAACATCTCACTCCTCTTTGAAAATGATTTTTTTATTGTGCAACTACATATACTTGACATATACATATTATTCAATGTCTGTGTTTATTAATAACTATTAATTTGATTGTAACGTTATACTTTTTAAATATTAGCCCGATTTCTCTGACTTTGGTAATAACTGGCTGTTTAAAGAACCCTATATAATTTTTATATCATATACTTGTAACTTTTTTCGATATCCTGAGAATCGATACTAATCGATAAGAGTCAATATTGCTATTACTTAATAAAATATTAATACTTTTCAATACTTAATAGTTCTTTATTTCTTCAATAATACTAATTACCAATAATATAATTCTAATTGATAATCTACAAGGATTTTACCACCCGTAAGTGAAGATAACCTAAAAAATAGAAAGGTAAACAAATATCGATTGGTTTACAGACAGTCTTATGAGTGGTGATAGATTATTTAAATTATACTAAAACTTTAATAAAAATTTTCAGAAGAGCATTACACTGTTTAAAACTTCACAGCCCTATATTAATTAATTGATCCTAATTAATTAATTAATAAAATTAAAATAATTTTTTTTTATAAACATAATTTTTTTTTAAATTTCCTTCAAAACAATAAATTTTGTTTTGAAACGTTCGGCGAAGCCAAGCATATATATTTCTTCATCAACTTTACGCTACTCGACCGGTCTTGCTACCATTGGGACTCGACCAGCTGGGAAACTTAAGGAAGTGTTTCAGGCCAGTAAGACGTCGAGAGCCACACCAATTACACACCAATTAAACACCTTACAACTTACAGATTCACACATCAATCTTATTTATTTTATTACAAATTGGCTAGTCCAAACAGAGGGGCTTGATTACATCGGAGTCACATACTCCATAATAAGTATATTATCAACACACATCAATATTTATTTGTAATAAGTTTTATTACAATATTAATAAATCATAAAATGATAATTTAGAAACGGTTTTAATTAATTATTTCATGTCAACAACATCTCACTTCTCATTGAAATTTTTTTCTTTTTTTGTGCAACTACACATACTTAACGCAACGAGAATAAAAAAAAAATCCTGCGACCTGGCCGGTGTACCTAATACACTTCATAGTTGCGTTGAGTACATGGTAATGCATTTGTGTAATTTTTTGAATTACTTGTTACGTTGCAATATATTATTTAACGTAATAATATATATTATTAACGTTATATATATAACGGATCTTCACAGCTGTCCCCGTTTCTCCGTCCCCAATTTCCATTCTAACCTATCGTAGCACGTAAGTTCTTCTAAATTTCTCGCAACCATTGCTTGCGCCACGTCATCTCGCCAACTCCTCCGCGGACGTCCTCTTTTCCTCCTCACCGGTGGTATCCATTCCAGATTTTGCGGGGCCATCTGTCATCTTCCATTCTCTTCACATGCCCAAACCAAGTCAATTGTCTTCTTTCTATTTCATCTATTATTGTCCTGTCAATATTCATCTCTGCTCCAATAGTTTAATTTCTAACCCTGCCTAATTTTGATCTACAACTCCTTCTAAAGAAGTCCATTTCAGTTGCCATCAGTTTTTTCTTATTCACGTTTGAAACTTTCCAAACTTCTGCTCCATAAAGGATTACACTTTCCACCATGCTATTATATTATATAAACTACCCCTTCCCTTAACCGATCTTCACCAAAATCAATAGGCCTTGAGTCCTCTACAACTCAGGCACATATGCAGAAGACTACTTGATTCTGTCAGTTATCGTTCGCCCTAGAAAAAATTCTACACAGACACTTTTTGGAAAATGACTTTTCTTCATCTTTTGAGGGTAGTGCAATCAGAATCAGTCCTTATCTCGAACACGATTTTTTCGCGATCACCATACATACTTCCATTACCTTACGGAACATGGAAGTAAAAAACAGAAAGGTTACGTTGACTACATTCTATTTAACAAAATAATAATAATAATAATAATAATAATAGTAATAGAATAATTATACTGGAAGGCGTACAGAGTTGTTGGACGGTAGAGGGCGTCATGCTGTCTGCGCCGCGGTCCTGGCTGACGCCAACCGCAGCTGACTCACCAGTGCGTGAGTCTGCAGATGAGTGGCTGGCCAAAGCAAAGCAGTCAGACGGTAATAAATTGTTTGTGATAAGGAGGACCAAGCAACAGCGCCGTTGTGTCTGCAGAGTTGCGGCCGGACTCGGTTTGAATACCGGCACTTGAGCAGCCAACGCCAATCTGTCTAGTAAACCAGTAGCGGTTCTTTCTCCTGCCAGCGATATACAGTAATATGCCACGCGAATAAACTAAAACTTCCATGATATGAATAAAATAAAATTTACCTCTTTTGTCCGTCTAGTGGCTTTTCTTTTTTTTTTATATTTCACTACGCGTTTCTGGACATATGTCCCATCTTCAGGTGTAATCCCTCAGTAAAGTTCGTCAGATAATTAAAACAAATTACGTATAATTTACACACATGTCGTAGATAAATATAAAATTAATGAACACGGCACACACGCGGTGTTGTTGGCGCGCACCACGGGTAACTCTATAATCCGTGGAGGCATCTATAACTCGAAATATATAAGGATTTTAAAAATGGGGAGGTTTAACATAAAAGACTTACAGTTTACTCAAAACCATTGTAAATTAAATAAACAAAAAAAAATTCAAGTACCGTCTGCCTAGTGGCAAAAGCTAAAGAGCATGATAATGTCTTTCGGCCGCCAGCTAAACGCAACATTTGCAGAAAGGAAACAATCAGTCAGTCAGTAACCATAATAATGTTGCGTTTAGCTGGCGGCCGAAAGACATTATCATGCTCTTTAGCTTTTGCCACTAGGCAGACGGTACTTGAATTTTTTCTTATTCAATCTACAACGTTTTACTCGTTCGTTGGTTTTCCTTCGCTTCTCTGATAGTTTCATGTTGTAGAATGTATCGATTTTCTCCTGCTCAGTCATCATCGACGCGAACGGTGTATTTATTAAGTACACGTTCAATTCTTCGCTCAACAAGTCATCTTGTTTTCGTTTTTGTTGCGATGGGGCCGCTGGTATTGAAGCTTCACCGCCGACAGCAACCGCTCGTTGCTGTTCCTTCTCGAGCTTCTTTCGTTCCCGATACTTTCTTGCTCGCTCGGCATTTTGTCGTTTCTTGATCTGAGCCTTCTCGTCGCTGCTATCCATTGTCGAACGCTGTTTTAATCAGTCGTCACGTTATGGTTACTATATACCAGCAGCAGTGTATTTCACCACAACACAAAACAAACCTTTATTTACAACAATCCCAATGACATTATGTATCTGTGTTATACTTCACATTTCTGCGGTGAGTAATTAAATATAAAGAACAGTAGATTTGCATTTACGATGACAAATATTTTAATGAATAGATCGTTAGCTGAATCACATACGAAGACAACCATTAACTAGAGACAATAACCCCAATAACCTATCTACAGCTATGCAGTATTGTTCGCTTGTTAGGTCTTTAATCTGCGACGACGTTAGCATGTTAGCGGTCGCGGTTTTAGTTAACGATTCCCGGCTGGTAAATTGTGCTAACACTTGATTTTAAACTTTCAGGACGCTTTATAAATCTGGTTTAATTGTTTGCAGTGATATTATTTTTAACACATTATATATATTGCGACGTATCAAAACAAACGTTTATTTACAACAATCCCAATGACGTCACGCAAGAATGACGTCATGCAGCGTGATGCGTTACAGTTTACAGCGTTACAGAAATTTTCAAATGATGGCCAGCCAAAAGACATTATCATGTCAAAATATAAACACCAAAGAAGTCCTGCTGACCTTTCAGTCCAATTCTCTATACGACCAGCGATAAGATTACACGACGAGGTCCGTAGTGCACGGTCAATAACAACGTAAGCATAACGGTCGATTACAGTGTTACCGTGGTGCGCACCAACAACACCGCGCGTGTTCCGTGTTCATATATTGTATATTTATTTACGACATGTGTGTAAATTATAAGTAATTGGTTTTAATTATCTGACAAACTTTACTGGGGGTTTACACCGGAAGATGGGACATATGTCTAGAAACGCGTAGTGAAATATAAAAAAAGGAAAAGCCACTAGACGGACAAAAGAGGTAAATTTCATTCTATTCATGTACGTATAATTGGCTTGGACACTGACAGTAAGAATTTAAAACTTTCATTTTAACAACAAAATTATCGAAAACATTTTGGGACAGGATTTCCTGACTTTTGGGTTGCGAAATATTTTAGGAGAATCCTGACAGTAACCAAAACTGGAGTGTCAAATATCGGAACTATGTACTTAAAAAGACATAAATATGTTTGAAATCTGAACAATCTTGTAAAGCTCACTTAGGCCCATATTGGTTCTGTGATCGTACAAAGAAAAATTAAGCCGATAACGTGGAATGTTTTCTATCCATTGTAATAATACTTTTACTTCCATGTTCCGTAAGGAAATAGAAGTATGGTGATCGCGAAAAAGTCGTGTTCGAAGTAAGGGCTGATTCTGATTGTACTACCCTCAAAACACGAAGAAAAGTCATTTTCCGAAAAGTGTTTGTGTGTGTAGAATTGTTTCTATGGCGAACGATAACTGCCGCAAAATCAAACAGAATCAAATAATTTTTTGCATATATGCGCGAGTTGTAGATGACTCAAGACCTATTGATTTTGTTCATTGTTTTAAACAAAGCTTCAAAGAAATTGTTACCACATAGAAGAACAAAATGTTTTAGTTTGATTTTTCAATAAATACGTAAAATTGCGTGAGTTATCGCCATTTGTGACTTATCACTTTTATTTATGCATGACAATTCAGCTGACAATCAGATTTGACACACGACATTATTTAAAGACACCGTTAAAATTACTTTGAAATTACGTTTACAGTTAAAATTGGGTTGAACAAAAACAAAACTGATAGAATCTTATACTAATGCTAATTATTCTATACTAATTTGATTTTATACTCAACAACTCGGATATTAGAGTATGAAAAATTTACATAATTTATTTTTTTTATGGATTACTCTTTCTTTTCTTAAAATATTCCGCTGAACCTGATGGAACATTTTCGCAGACGAAATTCGCGAATCGCTGCATTGCGGGCTGCTAATAAACACTCGTGAAGAGAAGTACCAGAATTGGGTACTTATTAAGAAAAAGAAAAAATAAATAAAATGTAATATTTTACTTTAAATAAAGTTGTGTACTTCGAAGTTATGACTTAAAAACTAAAACGGTAATAAATGGTTTTACAATAAATATAACAATAGTAAATTCAGCGTGTGATATCAAAAGACATTAACGGTTTTGATAATAATAAAGAGTTTAAAAATACTGATAATCGACATTTTATAACACAAGGATACAATACACAAGTATCATCTGTCAAGATTATAATAATTTACGGTTGTTAAAACGGGTATGCCTGAAATTTTTATCAATTAAAATGGAGAAAAACATATTTAAATCAGTTCGTTGTAACATTCTAGTCATAAAATATGATACCGTTGTTAGAACATCTGTTTGGTTAACAACTATATTGCGAGTATAGTAAAAAAATTACGAGAAACTAATATTAAAAAATATACATTCGAAAAACATTGGAAGAGAAGGCGGAGACAGAAAGTCTGCGGTGGTTACTAAGAACATCTCTGGACATATTTAATACCTTGTATAAGCTCGTAGATCTTAAATAACGTTATTTCCTTATTATTTTTTTTTTTTGTCATCGCCAACAGTACGAATTCAGAAGAGAAGTTATTTCTTTTAAAAAAATTATGAGGTTAAAGAGAATTTGGGAGGAATTTTTGCGAGAAATTCTAATGTGACAACCGGGAATGTCCTAAATGGTTAAACGAGTATAAGAAGAATAAGAACAAGAAGAATCGGCTGACAATGTAAATAGGAGGCCATGGCGAGATCAAGCCAACGGAGTGGATTGCGATTCCTACTTTGGGCTTGTACGCGGCCTTGGTGATCACGCCGCGACCCAACATGAATAACAAACGACAGACGAAACAATAGACGATCCAGAAGGCATTGTCGGCAGCACACTTGATCGCAATGCGAATATCTACAAGGCACTGATCCTATGATTGGTCGCTCGCTTCTAACTTGATCAAACGCTTCCAGAATCCGTAAAACTCGGCGGCTACTAATTGTTCCATTACGTTATATTGTGTCCGTCCGGCCATTCCGCTGCCTTCATAATCAAATACTAATGACCGCTTCTTTGATCTAATAAAACCTTTTATCTATTCTCGAAACCAATAAACAAGACAATAACACGTATTTTTTTCTTTTCTCTAACTTTCTTTTTCCGTTATTTCGTATGTATATATATTAAATATGTCAGATGTTTCAGAAAGTGACGAATCTCTGTGAATGTAGTCTGCAATTTCCCTAGTGTTTGACGTCTTTGCTCGCAAACTCCGTGATTATTCCGATCCGACCGGTAATTACTGCATACATCTGTGTGTGTGTGTTTCTACAGTATACTGGTATTTGTGATAATGAGGCGGAATACAAAGAGAAAGAGAGAGAGAGAGAGAGAGAGAGAGAGAGAGAGAGAGAGAGAGAGAGAGAGAGAGAGAGAATAATGATAGTTCATTTTTTCTCTTTTCCTATCTGAACTCGGCCGCGCACTCTAATTTATTGTGCTGTCCGCTTCATTTGTATAAGCCCCGTTTCCTTTTGTCTTGCAACAGTCCCGCGATATTTTTTATTTATTGAGCTAAGTATATAGTAGGAGTGTACCCGTTGTAATGTGTAACCAGTCCGATCATATCGCAGTAACATTTAATGGAAAACTAATAATTTTACGATCCTGAGAAACAGACAGATAGTTCAGAAATTTCAAAGCGCGGTAGTATCGAACGCATGGCGTCTGAGAACTTTATTCGACCGGCGTTCACAATGCTGGCGAACATTTACGTATGTTTGGGTAATTACGATTATTTTCTACTTTATACAATGTACTATCTGTGTCGACGTACGTGTCTTTATCAACAGAGACTAAGTTGTAAACTATTAATTCTGTTAACTACTTAAATTACAACTTCTTTAAAAGATTGATTCCTTAAAGTTCCTTTGGCAACGAAACTATTCAGATGAGCAATCCATCTCTATTTCTCAAAAGAAGTGCTCAAGGGTAGCACTCCTATCACTGATCTTAATCTATAAGACGTTGGTAACGTGCTTAGAGGAAGTCACAAAGGAACAAATTGGATGTAAATAAAAGATTAATATATATATATTTCAATGTATATATATATATATTATAATGACTTTACCTCAAGATGTTTTCTCCGTATTTGGAACATGTTTCGGGAAGCCTTGTGTTCCCATCCTCAGCCTTCCTGATTTTGAACCTTGTGAGGTATTTGTGTGTTGGCTGATTGTTGCTTTGGTTTCCTGTTGGTCTCTGGTGCTTTAAATTGGTATTATTGTGTGTGATTGTGGTGTATATATTAGTATTTTGTGTATTTTCTATGTTGAGTGCTTTGAAAATTGTGTCATGTTTTGTATTGATTTGTATTTATTTGTATTTCTTCAGGTATTAGTTTGCTTTGTGTTTTATGTTTGCATATTTGTACATTTTTCCATGTTCATTATTGTCCCTTTGTGTGGTATGTGTTTTATTAGTGTCATATTGGTTATGTCTGGGAATTCATGTCCAGTGTTTATTGCATGTGTGTCCAAATTAGATTTATATATTTCTTACAAAAAACCAGAAATATATAAATCTAATTTGGCCACACATGCAATAAACACTGGACATGAATTCCCAGTCATAACCAATATGACACTAATAAAACACATACCACACAAAGGGACAATAATGAACATGGAAAAATTTACAAATATGCAAACATAAAACACAAAACAAACTAATACCTGAACAAATACAAATCAATACAAAACATGACACAATTTTCAAAGCACTCAACATAGAAAATACACAAAATACTAATATATACACCACAATCACACACAATAATACCAACTTAAAGCACCAGAGACCAACAGGAAACCAAAGCAACAATCAGCCAACACACAAATACCTCACAAGGCTCAAAATCAGGAAGGCTGAGGATGGGAACACAAGGCTTCCCGAAACATGTTCCAAATACGGAGAAAACATCTTGAGGTAAAGTCATATTAAAATATATATTATATACATCAAGAAACGGACTGTAGCAGAAAGTGTTCGAAATAAAAAATTAAGTATAAAACAAACAAAATTTAATTTTTCTGTCATGTATCACGTTTAAAATTATTACTTTTCTTTAAAATTTATTGTTTATTTTGTTTGTCTGTTATTTGGTAACAACGTTATTTTGTTTACGTTATCATTTTGTTGAAAATTAATTCATATTTGTTCAACTGTTCGTAGAAATTTTGCAAAAATTCGTATTTTTGGAATAGGTATGTCCTTGATTTATTTTGCATTGACTAAAATTTGGAAACGCATTGAATTTATATAAGATTAAATAGGAACCTTTGTTATGTATGTTCATTTTACTAGAATTTGATAAGATAATTATAAATTATGATTAATTTTACTTAAAATATTATATCATAAAATATAATATTTGACATTATATTTCACAAGACATGTGCCGTCGTATTGTCAAGTGTTTTAATAAACATTATGCGAGATTTATACTCATAGTTCATTTTATTAACGGATTCAGAATATAAAATTAATTAAAAGGGTCATAAGGACAAAATTATTAATTGAACATTAATTATTGATATGATACTATTCGAACTCTTGCTGACAAAAAAAAAAAACGAATAGTTGATTTCTTTTAACGTCGTGTTCTCGAGTAAAACGTCTCCAATTTGGCGACACACTATGGAGTCACACAACTATCGCTTACAAATTATATTTTCGAGTGTAAAAGTGACACGCGTGGTGCCCAAAAGAAGTACGTGCTTGAAATAAATGTTTTTCTTTGCATGTATATTAGGGTGTTGGTGAGAGGGTAGTTGAAGGTAGATGTTAGAGAAATAGTGGGTACACTACAACCTACAGAGAGAGAGAGAGAGAGAGAGGTATGTACTTATGGCTAAAGTGCGTGTGAGTGTACGTGATCTGAACAATGACTATTTCCATGGAGGTAGGAAGGGAGTGGAGGGAGCATTTGCTTGCATTAAGTGTGGCAAGTTTTAGGGTGTCCCAAAATGGCGACTCACAAGGGCAATGTCCCCTACCTAATGTCCCCTAAAATTTTTTGATTTTTTTTTTTTTTATCTAGGGTAGAGTCTGTAGAAGCGCCTTGTACTTGATCTTATAAAGAGCAGCCATAAATGTTTGTTAAAAATCGAGTTTCGTGAAAAATCTCTCAGGGCAATGTTTTTTGTTTTTGCTATTACATCAAATAAAGTATTGTTATTTGTTACTAAACCGTCCTAAATAATTAAATATGACGTTCTCAATGAAAGGCCAGTCTTACATTGCAAGAAAAGGTGCATTAAAGTAAATAAATGATAATTCTGAAAGAAACTAATTTTGAATCAAGGGTGTCTAAACATGGCCGCCGGCGGGAATTCGTGGCCTCAGTTTCACATGGCTGATCTAGCTGTTAGGCTCCCTCCACTCCCTTCCTACCACCATGACTATTTCAGACGTATCGCCTCAGTATATAATGAACTAGTTCTTCCGTTTCCAAAATGATGTGTGTAAGAGAATACTTCCAGGTAGGAGAAGAGGCTGTAAAACTGTCCCCCAAGACTTCCCGAGGGTCATGTTTATTGCAGCCCTATTGTTCCGCGCAAATAACACTTTGGGGCCCCACACGTTTCACCTTTTGCCTGTCTTCTTATACAAAAAAAAATTGCCTAACCGTTCGTAGAGTCCCACATATCATCTCTTACTTATCAGTTACTAATAAAAAATCGAGTAGATTTTTTTTTTTTACTATAACATAGTTTGTCAAACTATGCGCGAACAAATTTGGTGTCACGTCTATGGCTGTAAAAAATTATAACAGTCGTTAAAACTTGTCGTTCTGTGTACTTGTAGACAGCACAAAAGAAACTTGTGAATTCCCAAAGTAGAGACGTCGCGAATCCGCGACAAAACAAGACACTGTAGTCTTTAATCACCGTAGTGTAAAATTATAGTTGACAGTAAAATTAGTCCAATTTCCTAGAAACAACAACGTTTTCGTTGTTCAACAAATTTTCGCCTCACACGATGTGCGAACACAAATGTGTGCGTTTTTTGTGTCAGTCTGACCCAATTTCAGCTTTCATCCGTTCCACTTCCTCGCTCCTCAGGTAAAGGAAAAAAAAGAGTAAACCTTGTAAACATATTTGTGGGAACGACGTAATTTGTGTGCCCCGAGGACACGGCCACTTCCGGAAGCGCGTCGAGCAGGTGCCCCGCCTGATCGGCTTCTGTAAGCAGCAGCGTGATACCATATGGGAGACGCCGCCGCGGTGCACACGCCTCTCTATAATGGACCGCTACTAATTCTCTAGCGCACACGCACACGCGCAACGACGACAAGTCTGTCATTTATTATCGGCCTTTATATACGCCCGTGAAATTGCACTGTCAACGGCGAAACCGTAAACGCCGTGCATGCACTTCAGAAAGCGAATATCTGTACTCAGTCAAGTCATTAATGATATTTATATCTCGTGCGTGCGTGCGCGCGCGCGTGTGTGTGTGTGTGTGTGTGTGATAAACATGGGCTTACAGTCTATACCGTTACTTGAGAAGACGCATAGAGATTACTGTACTTTAGTGCGAGATTAAGCCTTAGCAGAGACGATTCTAGGGGGTGATATGGGCATATATCCGAAATCCGAAAATATTGGAGCAAAAATTTTAAACTAGTTGCGTGTTTTTTTTTTAATGTAATTAATTGTAAAAGACTGACAATCATTATATTTTTTAACAAAATTACAGTAGAACTCTATTTATCCGAATTAATGAGTCGCAGACATAATTCGGATAGGCCTACGCAGAAATTCGGATAATTGGGACAGACCTAAGAAAAAGGTTATGTTGTGAAAGAAAACGTGAAAATTGCTCAAAAATCACTTTTGTTTATTTTTATTACATGAATACAGTATCTTATTAAAAACCAGGGCACACGTGTTTTGCAAAATGTTCACTTTTACTACAAAAAATTAAAAATAATACACATAATTATAATTTTAGGCAAGCAGTAGGCTAGAAAACATTGTACTGATCAGTACGTAAACTATGATGCATAACTAACACAGTCTTATATGTATTTAATTTGCTATGTTTTTTTGTTAGTACGGCAACTGCAAATTGAACAAACTTTTTTTAGAAATTGCATTTTTTTAAATTTCCTGATAACGATTCGGATAATTGGCGATTCGGATAACTGGAGTTCGGATAAATGGAGTTCTACTGTATTTAACTAAATCCTTAAATTCGTAGTGACCGTCAATCAATGAATTTTTCAGTGAAGGGTTAGTAAGGATCGGTCAAAAATAACACACATTTTTAACTTATTTGTGTCGACGTTTCGACAATTTTCTCGTTTTCTTAAAGAAAACATTTGAAGATGTAAACAAACTATCTCAACTCCTTCACATATACAATGATACATACATACGCACGCGCACACACTCACATACACGAACACGTTCACCCAAATAATTGTTCTGTTGTGTTTGACATTTCTTTTGTATTTCATACACAGGTCCTGATGATGACAATAAACACTGTCGAAACGTCGACACAAATAAGTTAAAAATGTGTGCTATTTTTTACCGATACTCACTAACCGTTCACTGAAAAAATTATTTAACGTTATTTTACACGCTGTAAAATTTATATTCACCAACCTGTTGGATACATTTATATCCACAGCAATTATATACATGCTGGTAACCCTCACTTTCTTAATTTTAACATTCTCTTTAAAGTATCTAAATTTCACAGAAAGGTATTATTAGGCTCGCAAGACAAATCGGAAGCCTATCTAATGTACGTTTTTAATTTATTTTAATGAAATTAGTTAATTACAGCTATTATCTGCCTATTAGTTTTAATTTTTGGTACGATTTTCATTATAAAGTGAGAAAAACAATACTCTAAGGAAACGATGTGTGGTTGAAAAAAATTCCCGCGGTAAGGTTTTTCACAGATTTTTAAATTATGAAGTTCCGTCTCCCGTTATTTCGATAACAACCATTCCTGTAGTATTTTCCGAGCAGTCGTTAAGTGGAGTCTACTTTGTAGGGCGTCATCATCATCATCATCACGGCATAGGCAAGAGGCTGCCTGTTTCGCCTTCAAAGATCCTCCAGCCATCTCTTCCTGGGTCCACCCACACATCTGTGTCCTATCGGCTTGTATTTTCAGACTTGTTTGGCCAGTCTGGAACCTGACATTCTTTCCGAGTGTTCTTCTTTCCACCGTCGTTTATAATCCATTAATTTTTCATTCAAGTTGAATAATTGTAACTCTTCTCGATGGCCTCATTCTTTATACCCTACTGTTCAGTTTAGAACACCTTTTCACTGCTCTTAAGAACGCCATTTCCGAGGCCTGTATTTTACTGTCTTGTTTCTTGGTCGTTGTTCATAATTCACACCCATAAGACAGTACAGGGACTGCCATAACTTTTTAAAACTTTAATTTTGTATCTCGACGTACATGGTTTCTAAAAATACCACAGATTTTTCCACAGATCGACTGGAACTTAACATCAATATCATAATTCCTACCATATCCAATATCATTTTCCAAATAATATCCAAATACAAATGAGTCCAAGTGACTCACCTGTGCTAGAATTCGATCACTGACCATTTTTATTTTGTTATTATTGGCTCCCTTGCCTAGAAATGCCATTACCTTTGTTTTTGTAGTGGAGATTTTCATGTTGTTTGCAAATCTGACGAAGATTAAAAACAGATTTTTGCAAATGCGATTCTGTATTTTGAAGTACAAGCTAGTCGTCAGCAAACAACTGCACGTTCAAATATCTGTCTTGTGATAACTTAATACCAGTGTTCACTAGATTTTCCAAATTGCCAATATAAATGTTAAAAAGAGAAGGCGATGATATACTGGCCCTTGTCAAACACCTTGTTTGACAGATATTTGTTGAGATATCCTACAAACATTTCTAACAACTATTCTTGTTAGGCTATAAGAACTTATAAGATCTGAATGGTAGGCTCTCAGGTGACATATTCCAATAAATAAGGAAGTTAGGCAGGCTCCCTAACCTTGTTTAATGTATACATTGACGACGTGTTGAGAGCATGGAAATCCAGAGTGACTTCTGGAATACAGCTTAATAAATCAATTTGTATGTGGGTTCCCTGCTATATGAGGATGACATACTTTTTATTCTAGAAAATGAGGATGATTTACAAAGAGCTATGTTTCAATTACAAGTAATGGCAAGAGAGTACTCACTGACAATTTCAGTAAGAAAGACCAAAACCATGGCCTTTATAGGTAAATATCCAGAGAGGACCAAGATAGTTATCATTATTTTGCGAGCACATAAGTGAACTTTATACACATAAGAATAATATGCGTAGCAATCAATTTATAATCGCATACATTACCGTTTCGTCTGGCGAAAACGTGGAAACGTTAAGAAAAAACAAAACAAAATAAAAACAAAACTATAAGCGATGACGGTGTAACGGACTGACAAGCCGCTCACTCTCCGTTCTGTATTCATTTCAAAAGGTTTCTATTTTTAGCGAGAAATTTTAGTCTTTATGTCTTGTTTACGGCTTCCTATACTGATTTTTACTAGTTGGGTTTTTTCTTAATTTGTGCCTAATTTTGCTTCAGCTTCTGCGTTTTGCTTGTTAACGCGCAACTTGCGGATTCACATGTAAGCCCGGTCAGTCCAAATATTTATTGTTATATACAGACTTGTTTCTGCTATACGCTTCAGAATGTGTGCGCGCGCACACACACACATACGTATCTCTCTACATATGGTTTAACTATGTAATTCGCTATGAATATTCGTTCAAATTTGGAAGAAAATTATGATTGTTTAAATAATCTTACTCTGGCGGTCAGATTAATTTACGAGGGGAGGACGAACGGGACCGTATCCCCCCTCAGTTCAGTTCGTAGTCCTTCAGTCTTTCGACTGGTTAGTACCCTCCCCGCATATACCCGTGGTGCGTGTGTTACTGAGTCTCTCACAGGTATGTGGGACATACAGTTTAACGCCGGATCCGAACGGCAATTTTTTTTTTGTTGGGGGAGGGTTTATACTAGGCAGGATACCACTCGCTGGGTTGCCATTACCTTGCGAGGGGGAACGGTCGTATCTAAATCAGATGGCCCCTGGCGGGAATTGAACCCGCGCCGACAACGTAGCAGTGTCCCACGCTAGCCACTACGCCACGACCGCTCCTATCCACCCTCAGAGGGTCGAAAAAGTTGACGAATTTTGTTAATCTCTTCATTTTTAGGCTGTTTTGATATTTTCTCATCTGTGTTCGCTAATATAGTAGTAACTCTTTAAGTATACGAAAAGGTTTATTACACAGCGTTAGCGCATAGTTTAAAAATAGGAAAATCCATCCAGTCAATAATTATCTTGTAAACAATGTTTCAATAACGCGTGTTTCTATTGTGTTATTACCGTTTACTTTAATGGAACTGATTTAAGCCACTTTGAAGATAGTACTGTTGATTGGTTTTAACTGTTTTTTTTTGTCTTTCGTATGACTCCCCCCCCCCCAAGCTAAATTCTAGATGTGCGACTGCTGATGGTGACCTGCGGAACAAATGCAAATTCCAACTAGAGGCCAGAACACAATCACGAGTTTTATTAATCAATATTACAAAGGCAAACTGCAAAGGTTCGTAATAGTATGTAGAATTAACAAACTTGATATGCGACCCCTCAACGTTTGCCAATCACTCCTTACCATTGTCACTTTTTCAGTACACATGAGGTTTTGAGATATTGTTCGTTAAACAGTGCGCTCGATGAGACTTAATTAAGGTATCACGCGCTACAATGTATCCCGATCTTTGATTGAAATTTACTGTGGCAAATATTACAAGAACCCACAACAACTTATAAGAACTATACAAGGCTCTGATTTTTATTAAATCATCCTCATTTTCTTGAATAAAAAGTATGTCATCCGCATATGACAAGGAACCCATACAAATTGATTTATTAAGCTGTATTCCAGAAGTCACTCTGGATTTCCATGCTCTCAACATGTTGTCAGTGTAGCCTATATTTTAAACAAGGTTGGGGAGACACAGCATCCCTGCATAACTTCCTTATTTATTGGAATATGTCACCTGAGAGCCTAGCATTCAGATCCAGGACTACAGATGAACTTTTGTAAATGATCTTAACTGAATTTATTAAATGCTGTGAATATCCTCTTCTATCCATAACTTTTTAACTTTTTTGAAAAGTTATATTACATAACTTTTGACGGTCTACATTATCAAATGTTTTTTTTTATGAACATCGCTCACTAAATTTGTGGAGACTGATTACTTTAACTATGAAATTTTATTCAAATATACTAACAGCTGGCTATAATTTTGAAAGAGTAAAATGCTTCGTATATCTGGGACATATGTCGATGCTGAGAATAACTGCACAAAAGAAATTGAAAGAAGAATGCTGCTAATAGAAGCTATTACGGGCTGAATAAACATTTTAGATCAATACTATTAACCACAGAAGCCATGCTTCTGGCTATCTGGCTATTAACTTAAGGCATGCTTTATAAGACATTGGTAAGGCCTGTATTGACATATGGCTCTGAGTGTTGGGTACTTAAGATAATTTATGAACAGTGGCTGGCTGTGTTTGAAAGGAAGATACTGAGAAGGATTTATGGCCAATTCAACAGGACGGAGTCTGGAGAACGAGAAATAATAATGGATTATATGCTAAGTACAATGACATTACGGTTGTCCAATTTGCCAAAATTAATAGGTTAAGATGGGCAGGACAGGTTCAGAAAATGGATGACGAACGTACGGCAAAAGAATTATGAAACACAAGCCAATAGAAAAAGAGGAAGATTGGAAGACCGAAGAACAGATGGTTAGACCAGGTTGGCAGTGATGCGAGGAAGCTGGCCGCAGTGAATTGGTGGCGGATGTCTGAGGACAGGAATAAGTGGAGGCAATTTCTTTTGGAGGCCAAGGCTTGATCTGGGCTGTAGAGCCAAGGATGTAGGCCTATGTATGTATGTATGTATGTATGATATTTTATTCTACAAGTTGTGTGTAGTTTAACAATTATGTAAGCTGTACTGTAAGCTTATTGTAACACATTGATTGTGTAAAAATAAATTGATTCAAAAGAAAGGAATGACAGCTCACGATGTAAGAGACAGTACGGTAATGCATAGAACGCGCGCTAATAAACTCGTCTGATAACGCAGCCGCTCGGTACAGCATCTGATAACCTTGTTCTTAAAATAAAGTTCTGTCTTTCGTTACGCTGTGTTTACGCAGCTGTCTGTAAACATTGAAACATACGTTGAACGGAACGAATGAAATTAAGCTTCAGAAAAGTCATACCGCGTCTGCATAACCACATAACCAGTCACAGGCAACCTATGAATTTATGGGGGTGCATATACAACTGAGGACCAGTTCGATGGGGGCACCCCTCGCCACCCCATCAATGGAAAATAGAAAGGTACGGAGTTCAATAGCCGGACGTTACAAACATTAACTGTCGGTTTATAATACACTTGCTTATATTTAACGACGTGGAAAACCGAATCAAAAAAAGCTGCGCAGTATTTGTCATTTAAATTTGTGAAAATTTTCCACTTAAGTCATCACCAATTTGTCATCATGTACACACACGTTAAAATTAACAAAACTTCAAACGAAAAAAATGGTTAAACATTTTAATCAAAAAATAAATTGAACAACTTATCACAACAACACTACTTTTTTTCATAAAGTACACAAAAGTGTAAAACTTCAAAAAAATAGCATTTAAAACATAAATGAAGGATTCAGTTCCTTTGAAAAAAAAACTCACTTACAGTAATAATTGCATTAGAAAAAAAATTCAAGTACCGTCTGCCTAGTGGCAAAAGCTAAAGAGCATGATAATGTCTTTCGGCCGCCAGCTAAACGCAACATTTGCAGAAAGGAAACAATCAGTCAGTCAGTAACCATAATAATGTTGCGTTTAGCTGGCGGCCGAAAGACATTATCATGCTCTTTAGCTTTTGCCACTAGGCAGACGGTACTTGAATTTTTAATCAGTCGCCACGTTATGGTTACTATATACCAGCAGCAGTGTATTTCACCACAACACAAAACAAACCTTTATTTACAACAATCCCAATGACATTATGTATCTGTGTTATACTTCACATTTCTGCGGTGAGTAATTAAATATAAAGAACAGTAGATTTGCATTTACGATGACAAATATTTTAATGAATAGATCGTTAGCTGAATCACATACGAAGACAACCATTAACTAGAGACAATAACCCCAATAACCTATCTACAGCTATGCAGTGTTGTTCGCTTGTTAGGTCTTTAATCTGCGACGACGTTAGCATGTTAGCGGTCGCGGTTTTAGTTAACGATTCCCGGCTGGTAAATTGTGCTAACACTTGATTTTAAACTTTCAGGACGCTTTATAAATCTGGTTTAATTGTTTGCAGTGATATTATTTTTAACACATTATATATATTGCGACGTATCAAAACAAACGTTTATTTACAACAATCCCAATGACGTCACGCAAGAATGACGTCATGCAGCGTGATGCGTTACAGTTTACAGCGTTACAGAAATTTTCAAATGATGGCCAGCCAAAAGACATTATCATGTCAAAAGTAAAATTTGAAACGGTTTGTACTGTTTTATAATACGGTACATCGAAACAGGTGCAATGCGGGTGCGTTCCTTCGTTCAAAAGAAAATAAAATTACAAATTGGTTCGCGGGCGCGTCACCCCGCTGGCGCAGGGTTGCCGACTACTGGCATAGACTATGATTATGCCACGTACAGAATACCACGATATAATTATGATTATATGACACGTACAGAATAGTACCGGGCAGAGAGACAATCCCGGTACGCATGTAAAATTAATTGTTTTTCTGCGCTAACTAAGTTAGTAATAAAACATTATACTAAGTTTAAGAGCACATAACTTCCATACATGAATAATTAATTATAAAATTATTTTTAATAGGTACACAAAAACTCAGAACGAAACCAAATATATCAGCAAGCTTTTGGTAAAAACGCTGGGAAAGATAATCAAAATACGAATTGTACCTAGTTGTTAATATTTTAAAAATAAAGAATTAATTTGATTAAATTATCTTTTATTTAAACAACGCGAAAGAAAGCGAATAACGCCCAGCGTTTTTTTTCTGACTTTCTGAAAAAGAAAAATTATTTTGTTTACGTATCCGTGGTTACATAGCTATTAACAATATCCGTTGTTAACATTTTATTGAAATTTTTAAGTTGTCGGTCGAATAAATTTACAATATCAATACAAAAATTTACCCCTTCCCCATCAACTACCCTTTTGATTTATAGATATATCATCTACCTTTCTACAGTAGATTATTACGATCTTATTTTCAGGATACTTTATTTATCAAAATTACGTACCGATAAATTTGCAGGAGTTATCGTTCGCTATAGAAAAAACTCCACACACACACACACACACACACACACACACACACACACACACACACACACACACACACACACACACACACACACACACACACACACACACACACACACACACACACACACACACACACACACATTTCGGAAAATGATTTTCTTCATGTTTTTTTAGGGTATATAGTACAGTCAGAATCAGCCTTTATCTAGAACACGATTTTTTTCGTGATCACCATCTTACTTCCATTTACTTAAGGAACATGGAAGTAAAATGTACCCAGTAGATAGTAAATTGATTCTAATTCCTTGTCGGAGACACAAATCATCTTAATAACAATCAAATAACAATCATCTTAATCATCAAATAACAATTTCGCTTTAATACATGATATAATTATCACTAATAGTTTTTTAACAATAATAATACTTGTGAAATTATTATATTTCAGTCAGTAAAACCAAAACGTAAAAGTAAGTACTTAGTGAGGACTAAGATAGTTATAAACAACAGCACTTTAGAACAAGTGAGCCGTTTCAAATACCTAGGATTCTCCTTGAAAGGCATAAATTCAATAATATCGATTAACATTAATTACGTTTACATTAACATTAATTAAATTACAAAACGTTAACACACTGTCACACAAAACTTTAAAAAATGCCACTGTGCGTTTTGAAATGCATTTCTACAGCAATCTGTTTTCAGCCATCCTTGCCGAACTTCCGCCATCTTAATTAAACAAGAAACTTTCTTCAATTGTGTTTTTCAGCTTCGTCATCGTTCCAAGTATTTCTATGACTCGATTTTCCCACTGTTCTGTATTCCCAGACTATTTTTGGTAGTCTCCTCGTATATGAGTAGGTGGCCAGAGCATCTTGGGTTTTCCTCTTCAATTATGGCTGCTAGTGAAACCACTCGACAGCGCGGAATGTTCGCAACTCAGTGCCAATATTTCTTTGTCATATAAAAGTCGGTATACAATTTATACAACCATGAATTGGCACAAAAAAAAACACTTTAGTATAATTGCAGACATGAAAACAAAAAAAATGGCGCCGAGTCTGAGTTTAACCGAAACGCCCGTTGTGAGAAAAACTTATTTTAAAATAAACTACAACTTTCTTCTAAGACAAAAGATTGTATCTTACAGTACGTATTTAAAACCTTAAGGGCAACACCTGGTTAAAACTTCAAAACGATCTAGCAACGAATTTTTTTTTGAAAGAATTTGAAATTTGACGTCGTTTCTCTGACAAAAGGCAAAAGACGGATGTGACTTTTGTTCTGTCCGCTACAATTTTGTTACTTTCTTAATTTTTAAGCTGATTTATTAATTTCTCAGCTGCGTACGCTAATACAGTAGTAAACCTTTTTAAAATATACGCGTACAAACAACTTTATTACATAGAATTTGCGTTAGTCTTAACTTGTTTTGTTCTTTTGTATGAAGCCGACTCGAACGGACTCCCCATTTCTAGAAGACTCCCGTGTCTAGAAGACCAAATTCTAGACACGCCACTGGCTTACTTCATTATAAAAATACTCTCGTCAGTAGAAGTCAACGACGTGCCAACGTGCTAAAAGTAAAATCGTCGTACCAAACACGGTGATTCATCACGGGGAGAAAGAGAAGGTAAGGAGCAGAGGGGCAGTAAGTTACAGATTTTACGGTATCAAACGCGCGGAGACAGGGAAGAGGAGCAACTCAATTCCGAGAGAGAAGAGATCGTTACAAGTTATTGACATTACACGTACTACGAGTACGAGCTACCGTCCCGTCCCGTGCGTGTGGCCACCACAATAACACTATTAAAAAAGATGTGTCACCGTGTTTTTATTTTCGTTCCGTCTTTGTCGCGCGCCCGTTGCGTTATACGGACGCGCGCGTCTCTCTTTTCCTTTCTAGTTAGCATAATCAACAAGGCTTTAATGCATGCGTCCCACAGTTTACCAGATCCGCCCGAGTATCGCCGCGTGTTCGCGGCGTTTTATGTTCGCGCGCTCGTCAGTTGACGTATCATCACAGGAGTATGGCGAACAACAGTAGAAACGATGTATGTATGTATGTACAAAATTACCGTCTTTCCTGTATAACTCTTACTTATTTCCCTGCCTGTCTTGTTCTTTAATATTTAAATACTACGGAATTATTAAACACACGGTGTACCATTTCTAGGAACGTCTAGTTTTGAATCGTAAGCGGTTTTTACAATTTGTTATAATAATTGTAACTCTTTAATTTCTTTGTAAGTAAGTCTTTGACTTCTTCCAGTTTACCTTCTAAATAATCGATTATTCGTCAATTCATTTAGAAACCTCTGAAGACACTGAAATTGTCCGGGGGCGTATTTATGGAAGGGGGCGAACGGGACCGGACCCCCCTAGAGGTTCCAAAAAGTTGACGAATTTTGTTAATCTCTTAATTTTTAGGGTGTTTTATTGATTTTCCAGCGGCGTACGCTAATATAGTAATAACTTTGTAAATATACAAACAGGTTTATTACACAGCATTAGCGTATACTTTTAGTTCAGTCAATAAGTATCTTGTAAACAATGCTTCAATAATGCGTATTTTTATTGTACTATTACCGTTTACTTTAATGGAACTGATTTCAGCCACTTTAAAGATAGTAATGTTGATTAGTTTCAACGTGTTTTTCTTTTGTATGAAGCCGACCCGACCCCGGACTCCCAACCCCAAGGCCAGATTGAACCTTATCCTTATCCTCTTGGATAAGAAGAGGATTGAAGATTTTAGACAAGAACTAAAAATCGAATCTTCGCACAAGAAGATTGAAGGCAACAAGAAGAGATAGTATCAACACAGGTAAGTAACCGATTAACTGTGGCAGCCTTGAAATATGAACCTAATGGGAAAAGGGGATGTTGGTAGACCGCGGAAAAAATGGCCTCAGGAGCAGGTCAACTAGGACTATTCCATGAAGTGAAGAAGAAGAAGAAGAAGAAGAAGAAGAAGATAAAATACATGATTTTCTACTTCCATGTTCCTTAAGGAAATGGCAGTATGGTGATCGCGAAACAAAAGAGTTCGAGATAAGGGCAGATTCTGATTGTACTACCCTCAAAAACATGAAGAAAAGTTATTTTCCGAAAAGTGTCTTGTGTGTGTGTGTGTGTGTGTGTGTGTGTGTGTGTGTGTGTGTGTGTGTGTGTGTGTGTGTGTGTGTGTGTGTGTGTGGAATGTTTTCTATGGCGAATGATAACTTGTTTTACGTTTTAACAAGAGAGTAAAGTAGCCTACTTAATTTTGATAAATAAAGTATCCTGAAAAGAAGGTCATATTAATCCACTGTCGATGAAATATCTATACAATAAAAGGATAGTTGAAAGGGGAGGGGTAATTTTCTATAAATGAAAATGATAGTAGAAGGGGGAGGGGATAATTTTTATATGTGTACTACGTTATCGGCAACAAAGAAGTAGTTTCTATGGAATTATTTCGTTTCAATTTGTCAAGCATAAAACTCGATTTACAAGGAACACACCTAACTTGTTGGAAATTATCGAACCGAATTCAAGTGAATGATTTTAAATATAAATCTTAGAACACGGAAGACATGTATTGTTCTCCGTACCGATATTTATGTCGTTTCTTTACTTATATGAACATTTCGTTGACAATTTTACCGGCCATCATCGTCATTAGTAATTCGAAAAAATATTTTTATCGATAATCATTTGGTCCTTTATTTATTTATTCTTAACCGTGTTAATTCTGATCAGCTGTTTATATTGTTGATTTAGATTTATAATGCCAAATTACAGTATCCTCTGTATTATACCGAAAATTTTGTATGAATAAATTAGCGTTATTAATTAAATTGTATTCAAACATTTAGCTTGAATATTTTTATAAACGATCAAATTCTGTATTAAGTTGTATTTACTCGTTTATTAGCAAATTATTATTTTTATCTGTACGTGAAGCTTTCACGACCGCCGTCAGTAATTGACTGTCTTCGGGTTATTAGGCCGTAGTCCCCTCATGCCGCTACGAACAGACATTTTGACTTCTCCTCTGGAAGCCGTTTTAACTGTACGAACCGAATTCAACTAAATGAATTTGAACATAAATCTTAGAACATGGAAGTCGTGTATGGTTCTCCATACCGATATTTTACTTTATATGAGTAGTTCCTTTTGTCCTATGTTGCATGTGATTTTGCATCTACAAACATTGTGAAAAAAAAATTAATAACATTTGGAGTATCGAAACGGTTTCTAATGGGTTTTATTCGATGCCGGTGTAAACAGCAGCGTCCTCTGTAGCGGCCGCGCGGTGCAGGTGAAGTACATAAACGCGGGGTCGATAGGTCAGGTGGATGGTAATTGTTTAGCACTTGGTGACCCTATTCCAGGCCAGGGCTTTCCGAGAAGCGGACACCACAAGTGGAAGAAGCCGCTTAGCTGTACAAGGACGGCTCGGCTGCGATTGTCTCTCTGTCAAGACCGCTACTACTACTACTACTACTACTACTACCGTGTGTCCTAGGCACTACACTACACTAGCGTCGCACGTACTTCTTCTCCTCCGATAATCGCCGCCGATTGCGCTATGAGTTTCCTCTTCCAAACCGAAATGTCTCTGTTTAACGGTCGAACGTGAACAGTAAAGTACGTGCTAAACTGTGTGCAATTCGTGGACACACACACATACACACTTATAAAAACTAATATAAGGGAATTCAGGGTAATATGAGCAACGTGGGGAATATGAGCAGAGTTAATACTTAACCATATTTATCAAAGACGGAAAGTTATTTTCCTCTAGATTTGCGCTGGCGACGCTATTTGGATTGTTAGTGCTGAAAGTGGCGCCACGCTAGACCGCACCTCTGATTTGTCTTACGTATTTTAAGCTAATTGGTCATTTGCTCTTATTACGAATTTGTTTCCATAGTGATTCAAGCGTCTAAATAATTATGATTTAATTACCAATACATTATTGCTGTACAAAATAATTAATATTCTGCCGTAAATACTGTTTAGAAGAAAGCGGGCGACATGTGTTTGACCGGGAGCAGTGCAGGTTATGTGTTTTAAGTTTCATTATGGCTCTACACTCGGAGAATATAAGCAGCTACACTCGGGGGAATATGACCATCTTATTTCACTTACGGAGTACGGCCGATGAGCGGGATATTTCCAAAACTGTGTAAAAACGTGTGTACAAGACATTCGTGTAATTTCTCCACTACCAATAGTTAAGTTCATGTTCCTGACGATTGGCGGATTGCAAAGGTAATTCCCATGTTCAAAAACGGTGATCGTAATAACTGCAGGAACTACAGAGAAGTCAGCCTTCTTAATACTTCATATAAATTACTGTATATGCATCTATATTAAGAAGACGGCTGAATGCAATAACGGGGACAATACTTTCAAAGGCCCAGAACGGTTTCAGGAAGGGCAGATCATGTTTAGATTGTATGTTTACAATACCCCAGCTCATTGAAATGCGTAGAGAGTATCAGCTGCCCACATAGGTAGCTTTCATCGACTTCGAGAAGGCTTTTGACAGAGTGAATCGGAGCAAACTATGGGCAGTAATGGCAAGGAAAGAAGGGATCAAACAACATCTAATTAGAGCAGTACAGACTCTGTATATGGAGCGTAAAATCTTAATAGAAGCAGGGAGATCGAGAACAGCTCCTAGAGTTAGCCTGATCAATTGTGGAGTACGACAAGGGTGTCCATTATCACCTTCCCTTTTTAGTTTATATATTCACGATGTCATACAAAACTGGTAGATGTGTCTTCCAGACCATTGTATGATTGGTCACTCTACAATTGACACTTTGTTGTTTGCGGACGATCAGGCTACTCCGTCAGACTCGGAAAACAGATTGCAGGTGGGTATACATTTGTTAAATAGAATCTGCAAACACTCTGGATTACAAACATCCACAGCTAAGACCAAGGTGATGGCTTTTCGTGGAACTGATCCTGTACGGCCCAAAATTGTTGTAGATGGTACTGTCCTGGAATAAGTCAGCAATTTTGAATACCTGGGCTACAGTTTGTCTTACAATACAACCAACGACGTGGTGAATAAGTTGTATGAGTTCAATCTTATGTGCGGGACCATTAGGCGAACCCTTAAGTCAGGAAGTAAAGGAACACGCCTAAAATTCTACAAGGGGGTGACTCTTCCCACACTTGTTTATGGGTTTAAGAATTGGTCTTTAACGAAAGGTCAGGCCAGTCGCATCCAAGCGATTGCAATGAGATTTCTCAGGCGCGTGGCAGGGTATAGTCTCCACGATCATAGAAGAAACACAGAGATACGGCAGGAACTGAATATTATGAATATTCTCGACAGGATCGCCCAGTATCGGCTGAATTTGTGGGAACATCTTTGCTGAATGGATGACTGCCGCATTTCCAAACAACTATGGAACTATAATGCGAGGGGGCGGAGGGATGTGGGGTATCCGAGGAAGCGCTAGAGTGACTACCTCTAATCTTTGCCTGTTTGAGACCGGTTTAAACCTTGAGGATGGTGATGATGACCAATAGTTAAGTGAGTAAGTACACAAGGAAGAAAGCAAGTAACTTCTAAGGAGTTCACGTCAGCTGTTTCAATTAAAGAACATAAAATAAAAAGACAAAAGTAGGAGAAACATTTTAAAACAATTCCATCAACAAAAATTTGTGTCTTTCCGGAAAATAATTAAAGACGATAAGAATGCCACATGCCCCGTTTGCAATGGTCAATATCCAATGAAGATAACAGTAGGGAAAGCGGATACAGTGTGCAGAGTAAAAACATTGGTTCAACAAGCTGTGAGTTGGTTATGTTTGTGGTCATTCTGTATGAGATTATTGTGCATAATATTATATTTATCATCAATTAAAAAAAAAAAAAAAAAAAAAAATACATTGTACTTGAGTTTTATTGTAATACAAGTATTAACTGATTTTCACTTCTGAACGTTTCAAATTAATTGTAATTTTTTGAAGATCGTTTTGGTGCTCTACGAACTATTTTAAATATTTACAAATATTTAACTCCTCTTAGTATATTTACAAACACAATAATAATAATCTACTACTTAAAGAACAAATTCAAATAAAAACAAAACAAGACGATTTACTTACAATCATACATTTATTAGAATAATAAAATAAAACCGTAAATATATAATAAATTGCTGACTACATAAACATTAAAACAATCGAAAATAGAATCAAAATTAACTATATTGTAAGCGAAACATTCAATTACAGTTCAAACAAACCTCTGAGGATACAGGATAATTTCTGTGAAACGTGCGTTAGGTGAAAATAAACCTACTTGCAGTGTATTTATCTGAAGATATTACAGGGAGTCGTGCAGGAATTTCAACGAGTTACTTACAAAGACATTTAATATTTAAAGAGCATGCAGTGATAAGGAACTCTTGACATTAGGTTCCAGAAAACAGTATATAATTTATAAAAATGATAGAGTAGGAGACACATTAGTATCAAAGAAAGTCACTTGAATGAATTACGAACGTTAATCTGATAACTATATTTTTCGTTTGTTTACAATTAATATTGAAATTGAGAAAACTTTTGAAACCGCTTACAAATATTCTAGTAAGAATTACTGTTATATGATCATTCTCTCTCTCTCTCTCTCTCTCTCTCTATATATATATATATATATATATATATATATATATATATATATATAAAACTCAAAGTCTGAGGATTTATGTGTACTGAATACAAATCCACACCGTTACACCGATTGCCACCAAATTCTGCACAGGTAACCTTTGACACAAGGCGAAAAATACTGTATAAATACTGTGTAATACTGTTGGAATTTGATATTTTGACCCGTTCGCACGATTTAGGCCCTTTTAATTATGCCTTTTCGTTGACGCGTATAAAGATGTCAGCTACACCATGGAGACCAGAATTAATTACCGTAGTAACAAGTAAATAAAAAAATGATATTTAGCGGCATCTGAATTGTACCTTTATCCGTTCCTGCAGTTTTTAATGTTTTTAATATGCTATTGTATCGATATATTTTGTTATTTTGTAGACAGATACGTCTATATATTTTGTAATTGTCTTATACGATTATAAAATTTATGTTTATACGTATTTCTGATGATGCAATGAATAAGTAATGAAATGTATTAATACTACTATTAAGATGTCAACTACACCATGGAGACCAGAATTAATTACCATAGTAACAAGTAAATAAATAAAAGCTATTTAGCGGCATCGGAACTGTACATTTATCCATTCCTGCAGTACATTTTCGATGTTTTATATAATATACGATGCATCGATATATTACGATGTGGAAAAGAAGAAGTGTACTAAATGTAAATTGTCCTATTCCATAATGGAAAGCGAAAATACGTGTTGTTTTCTTTGTGAGGTTAGGTGACAACGGTTTTTAGTCGTTAGTTTACTGCTGAAATAAATAAAAGCCATGGTTGAGGAAAACATAACGTTTAATGTGTTGTACAATGCTTCTAACACAGTAACACTTAAAATAAAGAATTTAACGTTTTTGATTTAACAGGAACTTTTAAATATCCAAATGTTGTCGCACCAACATAATAATTTAGTACAAGTTAAAATAGTACAAGTGTTGAAAACAGCTTTGGAGAGAATTTGACTAATGAGTACAAAATTGTTATACGAGCTGACAGAACGCCATATAGACATAGACAATACAAATTATATTAAAATACTTATTAAAAGTCAAATATTCGCGTGCGAAGCTGCGGGTAACACCTAGTAGTCAATAGTTCGGGATCAAGCAGAATCCTTTGCTGTTCCAAGTGACCGAATCAATTGTATTGTTTCACCCCTAAACCCGGCCGTCGCCAATCTTGCAGCGCGGCGACAACGGTTTCTACAATTCCAGTAGCAGTGGTGAGAGAGAGTATTTTTACGGCCGTGACTCACGAGCAATGACAGTTTTGTCATCTTCTTTAAACAATACAACTGTACAGAGTTAAGAACTAAATACGGCTTGCTTTCGTTTGTTTAAAAGCGCCCATTCTGTACCGCTTCGTGCGCGGCGCGGCCGAAAATAGTTGATAGTGTTTTAACACACACGGCGCGAGATAGAGTTTAAGGAAACAACTATTCCGGGAAACGGTGCGTTCCACACAACAACACCTCTTCAGTTTCTCGTGCATTATGTTTAGCTTACTCAGTCAATAAACCAGGTAATTGTGGTAGTTTCATTTTGTATTGTCCACTGTGATACGGGGGTCAGTTGAAAAGTTCGCGGAGCGACATCTTTAGCTTAGCGGTAGTACTAAAATTTTTAATGTATCGTAAGATTCGTATTTCGTGTAAACACTAGTTAATTTCCAAATCTATTCGTCAATTTATTCATTGTTTACTGGCTGTTTGAAATTCACGTGTCACGCGTGTTTTGAAAAACGGACAAAAGCAGGAAGTCTTTGTTAAAAATAGTTTAGAGCCAAAAGAAATTCACAACGAAATGACAATTGTGTTAGGAAAAGCTGCACCTTCAAAAAAACAATACTATGTGGGCATTCGAGTTTAACCGTGGTCATACAAGCTCGTAAGATCCCCGCTTGGTCGCCCCCAAAAGTGCAGCAACTCCAAACGTGGCACCCAGTTTGCACAAAGATTTTTCACATTGAGTTCTTGACTTAAAATATGATACACAAGCTAATCTTATAGAAATAACTATGATATCAGCATGTCATCCTCTCTCAATCGCCTGTCCCCCAACACTGTGTACATTTAAAAAAACGATATCTAGGGTTGTTTCACTTTTTGGTTGTCCACTGCGAGGATCATCTTCAACGCTCGTGCGATCATGTTTAACCCGAAAACCCTCTTACAAACTATTGTTTTTGAAAGTGCATCCATCTCCTTACCTTCTCTATTGTGAATTTCAATTGATGCTAGACCCTTTTTAACAAAGAATTCAATCACAGCACGATGTTTGATTTTGCCTATTTTTGAAACATGCGTGACATGTAAATTTCGAACATTTGATAGACTATTTCGAAATTGGTAGAAAGATTTGGAAATTAATACGTGTCTATGAAAAATGTGAATCTTGTAACACGCGAAAAATTTTACTTCTACTGCTAAACTATAGATAGGCCTATCGCTCCGCTAACTTTTCAACTGACCCTCGTAGAAGGCACTACCGGAATGTAATTTCTGCCAGGACACAGAAAGTCGTAGACACGTACAAAGAAAACAGCAAGCATCCTCCTTTGATACTGTGAGATGTGCCCTTTGAGTTAGGCGAGTTGTAAAGGTCAAAAGTAAGAATTTTATCATTTCCAGTTTTTAAAATTTTATGAATTTGTTGATATTGTTTAAATTGGTGTTTATTTTGTTTGTTTGTTTTACTAAAATATTCATATATTTACTATTTTAAATGTATTTTCAAAAGCTCTTACTGCATTCCGAACTTAAAGAGGAAGCATCGTTTTACAAAATACTACCACCTATTTCAATGAAATAGTCGACCCAGAAGGCTGTGGTTTTATTTGTTTTGTGGAGAAATTAGGTATTTATTTGTTGGCTGCATCTACTTTCCGGTCCGGTATATAGGTATTTCTCTGACGCTGGCGGCGAGGAGTGCTGGGAGGAGGTCCATCGGCTCTATGTTAAGGAGGCGGTTTATGAGGAAGGAAGGTCTGCGGGTATTTCTGTTGACTGAGGTGGTATGGATTGTAGGGAAGTGCGGTGTTTTGCAGTTTGTGAGTATTTCCAGTTTATCTTGTACAGGAAGGAGACGAGGTTAAGGAAGAGTTTGTTGATTGCATACAGAGTGCTGTCGGAGGTTTCGGCAAGGGGAGGTCTAGGCTGCGGTAGATAAGTAGAAGAGAATGCCGTGATATTCACTTCGTCCCTTTTTATTTTTATATGCTCCTTCCATCGAAACTTAGCATCCAAGATCATACCCAAATACTTCGCAACGTTCGCATACGGTACGCGTTTCATTACACGAATTTATTTCGATTGGTAGCGGATTTACTCTTTTCTTTGTAAAGGTGACGCATACTGGCGTTGCCTCATTTAGTTTGATGCGCGACTTTCTAGTCCAGTTAGCCTATGTACTGCTTTAATGGCAGTTTGGAGTTTTTCTGTTGGATCTTCAATACCTGTGACTAGTTTTGCTGTATCGTCAGCAAAGTAGCCATCACTGTCCCTTCACAGGTTTGGGAAGAGTTTTTTTTTAGGGCATACAGAACGCTATTGGAGGTTTTGGTAAGGGGAGGTCTGCGGTTGATAAGTCGAAGAGCCCGCCGTTCGATGATTCGGTAGGGCTTGAGATGGGCAGTCAGAAGTAAATAACTCTTATTCGGCTTAAGTTTGTAATTTTGTCAAACAAACACGACAACAAAAATCTCGGTAATATATTACGAGTCGGCGCGCGCACCCCGTATACATTCTCCGCATAGTCGTCACACATTGCCGAGATATTACTAACGACACAAAGCTACGACACAATTTATTACGTACCGTAGAGTAAACTGCTGTACGGACCTTACGTAAGTATGCGCCGCGGGACGATAACATCTTTGATTTATGCAAAACGCCGCTTTGTAAACAACGCTGCCCAATAAGGTCATAACGTACGCGCGCATCATATGGGTCTCATAGCCGCGGAGACGAAATTCAATTTATTACGAGTTCCTGTTCGTACGTAGCCTACTACACTGAGAGACACCGCGGCGACCAGATTTCTGTTGGTGCGCGCGCGTGACGACTTCTCTTTCTCTCCGCGGATATGGTTAAAAAAGATTGAACAACTCTGCTGCTGTCCGTGTCCGTGTGTGTGTGTGTGTGTGTGTGTGACCCGAGTCTACGCACGAGCAGGCTCAATATTCTGACTGACTGTCTGTCTGTCTCTCTCTCTCTCTCTCTCTCTCTCTGTTCGGACGCACAAGGCACACAAACACTATAAGTCATCACCATCATCTTCACAACACGGCATAGGCAAGGTACTGTGTGTGTCTGTGCGTCTATATGTTGAATTTGTTCTATGGCGAATTGTCCGGGTCGGTCCAACGTGTCCAAGTTGTAGAGGACTCAAAAGCCTATTGATTTTGGTGAAGATCGTTTAAGGGGGAGGGGTAGTGTACCGGCAATGTTTTACGTTTTAACAAGAGTAAAGTACTTAATTTTGATAAATAAAGTATACTGAAAAGAAGGTCATAATAATATACTGTAGAAAGGTAGATGAAATATCTATAAACGAAAAGGGTAGTTGAAAGGGGAGGGGGGACAACCTTTTTGATGTCGAATAAATTACTTCATTTTGAAGGATAGGATACCTTAATAATTACATATAATGAAACTGTTTCTCATATAACTGAAAATATCAAAAATGGAGTAGTTCGGTTGAGGGGGATGGGTAGTTTACCGGCAGTATTTTGTGTTTTAACAAGAGTAAACTGTTCCGCCTTCTAAGATCCTATCCAGCCATCTCTTCTGGGTCTACCCACACACCTGTGTCCTATAGGTTTGTTTGTATTTCGGGTCTTGTTTGGCCAGTCCAGAATCTGACATTCTCTGTAAGTGTTCTTTCGACCGTTGATTGTAAACTTTTAATTTTTCATTCCAGTTAAACACTTGTAACTCTTCTCTTGTGGCCTCATCTCTTATACGATCAAGTTTAGAACACTTTTTAACTCCTCTAAAGAATGCCATTTCCCAAGGCCTTTGTTAACAGTCTTGTTTCTTCGTTGTTGCCCATAATTCGCAGCCATAGGACAATACAGGGACTGCACCTCTATGTCTGTCTGTCTCTCTTTCTCTCTCTCTCTTTCTCTGTTAATACATACAAGGCACACAAACACTATAGGTCATCATCTTCACTAAGGTACTGCGCGCCATAACCAATGCACCGTGGTTCATGAGCAAAAAAGGTATCTGTAGGAGAACCTAGACCTGCCTATCGTCGGTGAAATAATTGCAATGTTCAGTGAAAGATGTGCGAAACGGTTCGAAAAGCATACAAACCTTCTAACCGTTACGTACAGCCTGCAGACAGTACCAATGACATTAACATTTCCGCTGGACTAACTTACACTATAAGTCTCTAAATACATTGTACATAATATGTCACTTATTTAGGTAACTAATCATTGGGCTACTTCTCTCCATGCCGTGTATTATGCTTATTGTTTTATATATTAACAGATTTCATAAATAAACGTCAAAAATAATTGGCTAAAAGACTTGAGATTCTTCCGGTCTTAAACACCATAGAGAGATGATCAAACATTTTTTCTATGTAGGCTTACTTCTTTTTACATGGTTATGAGCTTATAATTAAGAATGCTCAATATGCTTAAATATCGGTATGGAGAACCATACATTACTTCCATGTTCTAAGATTTGTATTTAAAATCATTTTCGAAATGAAATATTTTCATATAAACTACTTTCTTCAGCCTTAACCACAGTACTGTGGTCACTATCGTATACCACCTCACGTTAGCGCACTCGAATTTCACTAATGATGACAGTCAATAGTACTGCCAAAACGTTTGGTTTTGTAGAAAACATTGCACCACGCCAAACAGAGCGGGAAGGAATTTTAACAACAAACTACTTCTTTGTTGCCGATAACACAGTACACATGACATATAAATAAAAATTATCCCCTCCCTCTTCAACAATCAATTTCATTTATAGAAAATTACCCCCACCTCTTCATTTATAGATATTTCATCTACATTTCTACAGTGGATTATTATGATCTGCTTTTCAGGATACTTTATTTATCAAAATTAAGTACTTTACCCTTGTTAAAATATAAAACGTTGCAGGTAAACTACCCCTTTCTCTTAACTGAACTTCACGCCAAAGTCAATAGGCCTTGAGTCCTCTACAATTCAGGGCTGTATGCAAAAAATTATTCGATTCTGTTAGAATTTACGGCAGTTATATGGTCATGAAAACATTTCTCTTGTTACAACATAAAGTGTTGCTGGTAAACTACCCCTTTCCCTTAACCGATCTTTACCAAAATCAACAGGCCTTAAGTTCCCTAGAATTTAGGGACGTATGCAAAAACTTATTTGATTCTCTTTGAATTTACGGCAGTTATCGTTCGTCATAGAAAAAATTACTCTTGTTAAAACATAAAATGTTACAGGTAAACTACCCCTTTCCCTTAACCGATCTTCATCAAATCAATCTTGAGTACTCTATAATTCAAGAAGGTGTTCGAAAAAGTATTTGATTCTGTTTGTATTTACGGCAGTTATCGTTCGTCATAGAAAAAATTACCCTTGTTAAAACATAAAACGTTGCAGGTAAACTACCTCTTTCCCTTAACCGATCTTCACTAAAAACAATAGATCTTGAGAACTCTACAATTCAGGGCTGTATACAAAACATTATTTGATTCTATTTGAATTTGCGGCTGTTATCGTTTGCCATAGAAAACAAATCTACAGACACAGATAGACAGACAGACACACAGACAGACAGACAGATACACACACACACACACACACACACACACAGATAGACACACAGACACTTTTCGAAAAATGACTTTTTTTATGTTTTGAGGGTAGTACAATCAGAATCTGCAATTATCTCGAACACGATTTTTTTTGCCATCACCATACTTCCATTTCCTTATGGAAAATGGAAGTAAAATGAGCTTATAATTAAGAATGTTCAATATGCTTAAGTATAATCAATAAAATAAACTCTATTAATAATTACAATTTACCTTGAAAATCAATCTTATGATTTATCATTGCACATGAAAACGTTTAATTTCAGTTTTCTATAAATTCACCTGAGTAGACTTAGGTAGATTTACCAATAGCCACACGTTATAAAAACAATTAAAATTAATTTTATCAAATATATTGTGTTTTCTTGTACACTGTTCAGAGTTCGGTACGCGGTTGACACGCAAACTTAGTAGCCGGCGACAATTATTACACTTCTATTGAATTCTCCTCCGACCAGGAGCCGGAGGACGAGAATCTTTGCTGCAGCACATTGGGATGGTGGCTGTTAGTAATTCAGAATGCTTACGAAATTTATTGGCCGGGTCCTGGGGTAACGACAGAGGAGATATGAAAATAATTGTAATGACAGACGTATTGCATACCTGTTGGGGGGGGGGGACAAAAAACTGCCACATCCCATCTGTTTCCCCTATCATGTCCATTTTAGGCGCAGAGCACATGCTGTTGTCTTGTTAGCGACTCTCCGATGCCGTTTAAAAAGAATCTTTCCATATTTGTGCTTTCACAATACATTACGCATCGGGCGATTTCATATATATCTATATAAAATAAAATAGTTTTTACTCGGCAGTAAAAGAATGCCAAACCGTCATAGTTGTTGTTGTTTTCCAGATACGACGAAGAAGAAGAAGAAGAACTCAAAGGCACGGTTCGATGATGATCGATCGATCGGTCGGTGCATCGCAATTTTCTTCTGTCGTTTCTTTGGGAAAAAATTACGTATCGATTATTTCAGTTGCATTGCTACTTCCCTCGTAATTGAACGGAGAGTCAATCAGGTTCGAGTTCGCAAAGCTGTTTGTCTAAGGTATAACAAACACTGTTTTACAAGGAAACGTATCTTCCCATGATTATCGGGGGATTGTTAAGGACTGCTCGTTTATTTTCCTTCTTCTTCTGCTTTGTATATAAGGATATGGATATATATATATATAATATTTAATATTTATAATAACTTTACCTCAAGATGTTTTTCCCTTATTTGGAACATGTTTCGGGAAACTTATTGTTCCCATCCTTAGTCTTCTTAATTTGGAATCTTGTGGAGTACTTGTGTGTTGGTTGGTTGGTTGTTGTTATGGTTTCCTGTTCGTTTTCGGTATTTTAAACTGGTATCATTGTGTGTGATTGTGGTGCATATATTAGCATTTTGTGTATTTTCTATGTTGAGCGCTTTGGAAATTGTGTCATGTTTTGTATTGTTTTGTATTTGTTCAGGTATTAGTTTGTTTTGTGTTTGTATATTTGTAAATTTTCCCAAATGTTCATTATGGTGCCTTTGTGTGGTAGGCCTACGTGTTTTATTAGTTCCATGTTGGTTATGTCTGGTGATTCATAGAGATATAAATAAAGAATTCTGCACTAATATAATTTAGTGTACCACGGTTTAGTGTTACACATTACAAGTTGGTAGACATGACACTGATCTTACGTCGAACCAATATTTGCGAATTCATAACCCAGGATCCGGGCGGCAGAGTTCATATCTTTCAACTAATGTCAGTGGACACTGCAACAGCGTATGAGTTAATGACCAAAGTAGAAGATTAATTATTTTACTTTCTGAGACAATTTTAGTATCGTATTTTAGTATGACGGGCTGGAGCCACACCTTCTTCAACGACCAACAGCTCTTCTTTTACGATCTTTCTTTCAAACCTTCTTAGTGTTATTTGTTCACCTTTTGTCAACGTCGATTTCTCACCTAACGTTTATAATAACGTTTTATAATTTTAAATACGTGTTAAATATAAATTTACAGCGTTCTTGAATGTAATTAATTAATTAAAAAGATAACGCAATGAGATTGTAATAATTATAGGGGTATCAATCTGTTAAATACAATTTTTAAGGTTTATGAGCAGATAATTAATAATAAATTGGTCCCAATTTTAGAAAATAGTTTGGAGGAATGGCTTTAGATCAGGGAGAAGTGTGCAGGATCACATTTTTACTCTGCAACAGACAGCTGAGAAGTCGATACAACAAGATAAATTGGTATGTTTGGCTTTTAATGATCTTGAGAAGGCTTTCGATAGTGTGCCTAGAGCAAAAATATGGGAAAGTTTAAAAAATAGAGGAATAAGGAGTAAAATAATTAAGGTAGTACAGAGGTTATACAAAAATAATGTTAATTATGTAATTGGTAAAAATATGAGGTTGTTAGGATTTACAACAAACTGTGGATTAAGACAAGGAGGTGGACTGAGTCCGACATTATTCAACTTGTATATGGACGACATTATTAAGAATTGTTCACTGAAGGTTAAGAAAATGCATGTTGGATACAGGGACTTGCGAAGCATAGAAGTAGCAGAAGGGGCTTTTGCGGATGATGTAGTGCTAATGGTTACAAGTGAAAGGGCGTTACAGGGTAATTTGAATATATGGAATGAAGTTCTCCAGGAAAAGGGATGAAACTAAATAAGACCAAAACAAAGGTAATGGTAATGGGGGAGAAAATAATAAATATAGAGATTGGAGGAGTGAAGATAGAACAAGTCAAACAATTCAAATATCTAGGGGTTATAATAGACAGTAATGGGAAACAAGAAGCTGCATTAAATGAAAGAATTGAAAAGGCAATAAAAGTATACTATGCATTAAACAGTAGATTTATAAATAAGAAGGAGATATCAAGAAAAACGAAAATGAGTGTGTATAAAACAGTATATAGACCGGTTTTAACATACGGCTGTGAGACGTGGGTGCTATCCAAAAGCCAAAAAAGTAAAATCCAGGCGGCAGAAATGAAATATCTTAGGAGAGTAGTAGGAGTAACAAGGAAGAACAGAGTTACGAATACACAAATAAGAGAGGATCTGGAAGTGATATCGATTCTGGATTTTATTGAACAGAGACAACTATGCTGGTGGGGACACATGCAGAGAATGGATAGTGATAGAATGGTAAAACAGGTTTGGGAGGCAAAATCAGGGGGGTGAAAGAAGAGCGGAAGACCGCGACTGACTTGGGATGGAATGATGGGAAACATTTTGAGAGAAAGAGGCTTGGGCTGGAGGGAAGCGAAGACATTGTCAATGGATAGAGTAAGATGGAAAAAATTTGTATATAGAGTGTAGTTGATGTACTTATGATGTATTGATGTAACCCGACACCAATATGGTATAAGGGTATTTTGATAATAAATAAATAAATTTTAGTACGATGGCTGGAGCCACACCTTCTTCAACGACCAGCAGGTTTTCTTTTACGATCTTTCTTTCAAACCTTCTTAGTGTTATTTGTTCACCTTTTGTCAACGTCGATGTCCCACCTCCATAAGTGACGTGTTATAATTTTAAATACGTGTTAAATATAAATTTACAGCGTTCTTGAATGTAATTAATTAATTACAATTTGAAATAAACAACATTAGCAAAACTCCGTCGTGTAAGCATCTTACAAAGCAAAAGACATTAGCTTTTACTGCGTTTAAAACGAGTAAAATGATTTATTTTGAAAATTAAAGTTTTTAATACTATTAAAAACTTGTTTGGACTACTAATAAAAATACACAAGAACAAAATTAATGACACCAGAGATGGACTTTTGGAGACGTTTGGCAAGAGTATCCAGACGGGAGAAAATTAGAAATGAAGTCATTAAGGACAGAATGAATGAGAAAAATTCAATTGTTGATTTTATCCGAACAAAAAAAATTACAATGGTATGGACACACGAAAAGGATGGCACAGGAAAGATTGCCAAATAGGGTTATGGAATGGATCCCACCAGGAAGAAGGAAAAGAGGAAGACCATCTATCACCTGAATAGAAGAAATTCAGACTATATTGAGGGAACGAGAAATTGAAGAAGACCTTAGGATTGACAAGCAGCAGTGGAAGATGAGAATTCAATCACTTCTGTAATCTTTGGTTTCGGAAAATGTGTGAACATTGTACAGGCGCAATAAATACAATAAAATAAATTTGTCAACTTTTTCGACCAGGGGTGGTCCTGTTTCGAACGTTTATTCAGCCTGCTGTGTACCTAACTAGGTTTACAACATTTATAGTGCAGTAATTTCAAAGTAATTTATTCCTCATAAACTAAAAACTCTGTATATTAAACAGTGGTCTGCTTGCTGTTGCTACCGTTGTACATGGTCCCTGATTTGTATTTAATATGGTATGGACACACGAAAAGCATGGTACAGGGAAGATAGCCAAGGAGAGTTATGGAATGGACCCCACCAGGAAGAAGGAAAGACCATCTATCACCTGGATAGAAGAAATTCAGATTATATTGATGGAACGAGAAATTGAAAAAGATCTCCGGATGGACAAGCAGCAGTGAAGATGAGAATTCAATCACTTCTGTAATCTTTGGTTCCGGAAAATCCGCAAACATTTAACAGCCGGAATAGTAATATAAATAAATAATAATTGTATTATAAATTTATAAAAAGTAACCAGACTGTTGGATAATCTCAACAAACTTCGAAAAGTTAACACAGAGAGAAGCACACATACGATAAATATTTATGTTATGCGTGTAGGGCGTGTGTGTGTGTGTGAGTGTGGACAACGAATGAGTCGACTGTTGTCTGTGTTTACAGTACCGATGGACATCCAATAACAGATGTATATACCTCGTCCTGCATCTTACGCCTCTACGTCAGCGCGCACACCATTCTTCTTCTTCCATGGAAGGTCATTGGTATTTGGAGCAGTTTTATTTATAAGAAGATAACAGTGAACATCTACCGGCATTTTAATTTGGCGCGCCGTTTTGCCGCTCGCGCGCGCGGAGACAATCGTTCCGACCCTGCGCGAATCGTGTCGTTTGTCTCTATCTCTCTCTCTCTCTCGTCGGCGGAAAACGGATCATACGACAGCGCGTACGACCAGCGACGGCGGGAAAACAAACGGGGAAGAAGCACGCAGACGTCAACTTAAAACGATGCAAATCGACGACGGACGGACTCTCCGCATCGTCGTCCAAGTGTCTCGGGACGAGTATAAAAAAAATGATTACCGAAAAGGGCTGAGTACTATCCGCTGATATGGACATATTGGAGCTGGATATGGGCAAAGCTGTGCGCGTCTACTCTCTCACGAGATGTAACCGCGCCACGCCGCGCGCGACCCGTCCCCTCACCACCCCTCTCTCTCCGTCACGACGACAACCTCTGACATACATCATCCTAATCGCGACGTCCCGTCGCTTACTCATAACTGCTGCTAGCCCCTCTGTTTACAAACAGCGACGAACGATTTACTCAATTTACTGGCGTTTTCGTGTTGACGATTTTACAAAAGTTTACTGTCATCTTCACGGTTCCTATGACACCGGAATGACAGATTCCGAAACTCGTCCCGGAGATGACAGTACATTTTAATCGGAGCACCGCCATAAATTTTATAAATTGTGCTGAATAAACTGACCGAATTCAATTTTCTATTGTGGTGTATTCATTGTTCATAACCTAAATGTACCACACATATGATTTATAATAAAGTTTGAATTACTCACATTCTCAATTTCGATCGATTTCGGTCATAGACCATCGTTAAGATACACTGTGCACTCGCGGTCACAATATTGTAAAACAGTTACTATTTACAAAAAACGAATTCGTAAACACTGATTAATGATCGTTAACCGTACGTTTGTGTCAAACGTTTCTTGAGAACTGATTTTGTTGCGGAGTGTTTTTGTTACCCCCCCCCCCCCAACGTAACACAAACAAGAAGAATTAATTTTATGACAGTACGAAATGTGACGCTAACCGTTCAGACGCGTTATTCTTAGAAACTAAATAGCTTGCCGATAGAATCGAATAGTCCTTGTTTACAAATAGGATCTAGGGAGTCCTTGTTCTTGTTCTTGTGCGCTTGTTCCAAGTGTTTTAGGACATATTCAATCTAGTCCCTGGTCTGAAGATGGCTGCTTTACGCGCTGTCCAAACGTCAGCAGTAAGAGAATTTAACAATTAGCCGGGAAATCTTGGATAATGAGTATGATTGCAGAGGCTATTAAAACCTTAAGAATACAATTGGTAATTGAGGTTTTATCGATTGATTACATATTGATTATCGATTTGATAATCGAAGTAGACAACAAGGAAAGAGACGCAATTGAAATGTTATAATATAATGGCCGTACCTCAACTACTGTATGGTAGTGAGATTTGGATTAGGAAGGCCAAAGATATGACTAAAATACAAGGAGTGGAAATGAGGTTCTTGATGGCTGTAAAGGGTTGTATTAAGATAGGAGAGATCTTATCAGAAATGATCATATTAGAATGGAGCTAGGCACAGCTGAAAGCTTAAATGAGAAAATCTCCCGGTACAAAACGGAGTGGCGGTTACACGTAGAGAGAATGGATGCAACTAGATTTTCAAGAAGAACCCGGAAGACCCCGTGGGATGACTTCCATTGAGACTGAAACAGGCTGCTAGCCTAAGCCGCAAAGGACAACGACGACGAGAATCAAAGTTTAGCCAGCTCAACGTGGAATCAAACACACGCACGCGAACGACACATTAGTTTCGTCCTTGGTAACAAAACGCTTCATCCGGATTCGTTTTCACCCGGGCTTTCTGCGCACCTGTTCTCTCAGTGTCACACTGAAATGTCAGCTACAGTTTCCGTTAATTAACATTTAATTATTATTATTATTTTTTTTATAACATATCCGTTTTCTGCCTTCCTCAAGCAGTTAGCGAGTCGACACACACAGTGAGGTTTTCTTAGAGTTACATATGTTCAGACCCCACGTGTAGGGTACATATTCTGTTTTCCATAAGCTGACTTGTTGTTAATTTCCTATTCGCCTTTGCTTATTAACAGAAGTCTTTTTTATGCAAACAACTGGTGTGAACATCGAATGTGAACGCATAGGAACAATATCCTAGACGAACAGACACAATTTAAATTGCACATACTATTTAAACATTGATAAGAAAACTTGAGTATGTGGGACATCTCATGAGAAATGAACGGAGATTTTATTTACTGCAGTGCATACTACAGGGAAAAGTACCTGGAAAGAGAGGAGTTGGGCGACCGAGAATATCGTGGCTGAGAAATTTAAGGACCTGGTTTGGCATGAATACAACCGACTCATTCCGTACAGCGGTGCAGAAAGTTAAAGCAGCATGTATGATATCCAACATCGGAAACGGATAGGAACTATCAGAAGAAGAAGATTTAAACATATTACACAAACTAATTATCTTTGAAACGACGGCGCCGTCACCAAAAGCAGGACAGACAGCGCTCCTAGCGCCAGCCTCTGACAACCCGGTGGCCACTAAACCAAGGCCAGAAAATTCATGCATAATTCCAGGTTTTCCAGAACATTTTCAAAAAAATTCCAGGTTACTGATTACACATTCGATGTAAATCAAATTATGACACGAAACATTAAAAAACAATAAAATTAACACCATATTCATATTTACGACATGTCTTACTTACTCTTTCACTTACTCTTAATTCTAAATAATCAACACATATAGGTTATCAAATTAAATATTTATGTTATTAATACAGGTTAGAAAATTACTCCACACAAAAGAACTGTCACTCTACAAAGTGTACTGAGTAGCGCTTGGACCATGTATGCTCATAACACACTTACCAATTAAGTTCTGATTGGTATAACCAGTACTGAAAAATTTCATTTTAAATTAAATGCTAACTACAAAAAAAAAAGAATTATTAGTTCTTCCCACACTTGTTAAATAATCTTAGTAGGACTATTATATTTCACATTCCATGTCTTGAAGCAGGTTTTGAAGTCCAAAAAAAGTTGTAAACATGACTAATTAAAAAAAAGGGTTACTTTCAATTATTAAAAAAGGCTACAGAAAGTAACTAAAACTTACGAAAAAATATGTGCAGAAATTTACATGTAGGAATTTGTCTTATACTCTTAATTTTCTTAAACAAAATTATATTTTACTAATTTGCATGGGAAGTCATTCAAATTATAAATCGGTAATTGTTTACTATTTAACCGCCACCTCTAATGTTTAGATTGACTTTATAATCATAGATGAAACATTTTTAAAGGTCGGAAAAGTAAAAACAACAATAAAAGTAACTTTAAAAGTCGAACGAGGCCGGTAACAAAACACGAAAAAAGTTAGGTTATGTTTGATTAGGAACAGTTTGAAAAGCCCAATTTGGAACTATAAAATTATAGCTTAACCATTTTGAAAGGTCAGAAAATTAAATATAACAATAAAACTAATTAAACTATATATGATAATTAATTATTTTTATTTACGGCTAAAATTTAAAAATGAATTGATAGACGGGAATAGCATAGGTAATGATCGGCAACAGATACGAGTTGACGATCAGCTTACCCAGCTTGCGGGTCATAGCCTTGTTGACGAGTATCGGAAACAGTTGCGCGAGACGAGCGGACGCTTTCCTTCGCATCGTCTCAGCGTGGGCACGCCATGTGAGCCGACGATCAAGGTGGACACCGAGGTATTTAACCTCTCTCGACCAGGGCAGGTACGTTCTACCGAGTCTCACTCGGTCTCGTGGTTCTTTCCGGCGCTTTGAGAATAGCACCGCGGAGCTCTTGGTTTCGTTGACGGCAACTTTCCAGCTTTCCGTCCACGTCGAATACGCATCTAGTGCGCGCTGGAGTCGTGAGATAGCTCTGTCAGCGTTCCGATCGGGGGTATAGACCGCCGTGTCGTCGGCAAACAGAGCCATCTGGACTCCAGGCTCTCTGGGTGCGTCGTTGACGTACACGGAGAACATAAGAGGCCCTGGCACGCTACCTTGAGGTACCCCGGCTGTAATGCGTCTCACGGAAGAGACATGGTCGTCTATTCTCACGCGGAAAGTCCTCTCCGTCAGAAAGCTAGCAATCAAGCGAAGGTAGCAATCTGGGAGCTGGATTTCCCGGAGCTTGAACAAGAGCCCGTCGTGCCAGACACTATCAAAGGCCTTTTCCACATCTAGGAAACAGGCGACAGTCTGCTCTTTCCGACAGCTGGCGCCAGTGATGTATTCCACCAGTCTCATCAGCTGATGAGTGGTGGAATGCCCCACACTAAAGCCGAACTGTTCGGGGACCAGTACATCGAAATTTCTTAGATGGTCTAGTACTCTCCGTTGTACGAGACGTTCGAGAATCTTTGACGTGGCTGACAGTAGACTAACGGGCCGGAGGTTGCCGAGACGGGAAGCATCCTTTCCCTGCTTCGGGATCACTATGCCCGTCGCCTTACGCCATTTCTGGGGAAAATAGGCCAGTCTTAGACACGCGTTTAACAAGAAAAGTACTCCTTGCTCCGGGAGTCGAGTAAGAGCGGCGTTCGGGACGCCGTCCGGGCCAGGAGCTTTTCTCGGTACGAGTTCAAAGAGTCGATCTGTGACCTCTTCCCTAGTAATGGGTTCGGGCTCCGCAGTGATCGGAAAAGACAGAAAGACTTCTTCATCGAAGTCCCAGTCCATGGGCGGGTTAGGAGCGAATTGTCGCTCGAAACACGCGCCCAAGTACTCGGCCTTCGCCTCCGGGCGAGCCAGGATTTAACCAAAGGGTCCAGCAATGGCCGGGATACGAGGACGGCGCCTCTTCCCTACCAACGCCGAAGGTATCCGGTAAGGGCTACTTTCGTCCGATCCGTCCCCTGCTTGGGCCACGGCGAGTTCCCAACATCGTCTCCGGTAGGCCTGCATTTCACGACGTAAAATGCCGGTCGCCCGGTTGTACGCTGCATTGTCGGCCGGATCACGGGCCCGCTGCCAGCGTCTCCGGAGGCGATTTCTCTCGCAAGCGAGAGGACTCGTCTCCTCTGGGATCCGCTGCCAGTGGGGCGTGACGCCAGGCTTCATCCTGGAAGACGCGTCGATCGCAGATACGACAGCCTCGTCAAACGCTGCAACTGCCTCGTCGACTTGGCGGACGGTTTCGAGTGGTCCCGCCTCTGGCAATCGGCGACTTAACGCCGGGCCATAGCGGTCCCATTCTACCACCTTCCTGACATCTCTGCGTACGACGTGTTGGGTAGCGACGTGTATCAAGATGGGGAGATGATCGGACGATAGTTCCGTTAGCGCGGACACGTGGACCGGACAGTCAATTCCTTGGATCACCGCTATGTCCAAGACATCGGGAGGCGCGTGGCGTTGTGAGGGGTAGAACGTAGGTTGGGTAGGCCCAATCACTGTTACCCTGTGTGAATCAGCAAACCTGCGTAAACGCTTCCCGTTTGGGGCAGTCAAGCGACTGTTCCAATCGCGATGTTTACAGTTCAGGTCGCCGGCCATGATGACCCTCCTGTGTGCATCGAACGCGACAGCTAGATCGGGGTGAAGGAGCTCTTTTTGCGGCGGTTTATACGCCGCGACCATCTGTACACCGCCTAGAGTGTTTAACAACTCCACAGCGGTGCCTTCGAGGTGAGTCATTGCAGGCAAGACGACTCGGTGATGCTCGAGGTTGAACCTCACCGCGACGGCAGTACCGCCACCAGCAGTGCCCGGTCTGTCGTTTCGATAGCACACATAGTTGGCCAGTCGTAACCGGTTCGCAGGGGTCAAGTGGGTCTCATTGAGAAGCACTACGTCGGGTTTGAGTCGGGCCAGTATTTCTTGGAGTTCCTGGATCTTATTAGCCAACCCGTTGGCGTTCCAGGAAAGAATAGAGAGATCACGTTTGAGGATCCGACTCATAGAAGACCTACACAAGTGGCGGCTTCCACCAAGAGCATGAATCTCTCGGTTATATCGGCAGTCTCTAAGCGGGAGCGGATGGACCTGAAGGTCTGGGCAACTTTGCGGAGATCGAACTCAGCAAGGAAGTTGTGGATGACCTGGTAGTCGTCAGATACGGCTTTTGAGGCAGAGTGCCCGGAGACTGTATGCGCATAAAAGCGCCGAGGCTTATCAATCGGGGGATTGGTGGAAGCCAGGGGTTTCTTAGGGCCAGGTGTAGCGCCTCTAGCGGAGGTGCTAGGAAGAGGGACTGATGCGAGTACGTCGGTCTTCGCGCGCTGTGCAGGCTGTCTGGACTGTGCGGCCGGGTTGGCAGGAGCCCGGGAGCGATCGCCACGGGGCTTTCGATGCCGCTCCTTTTTGCCTGCGTTAGGAAACCGCGGGGGCGGGAGGTCAGGCGAGGCTACTTCTAAAGCAGGGGCAGGATTCTCCGGTGCTGGGGAGGGTTGAGTATTCTCAGGCTCCACAACCGAGATGCTTTCTGTTGGCTGAGTGGTCTCACTTTTAGATGCCACGAGGTTTCGGCGCTTTTTCGCCATAGGCGGGACAGGGGCCTGTGAAGGAGCCTGAGTTGGAGTTGCCTGTGCTGCAGGTGTTTGCTTCGGGCCTTTTGATCGTTTACGTTGCTTGTTAGCAACTGCGGCGAAAGACACGGCAGCCGTAGCAGGAGGCGAAGGGCCTGGCTGCTCGGTTGCAGGTCTGGAACCAGCTTCCGGATGCCTCGGTGGTGGCAGGCGCCCTTTCGGCTTTCGCCGCTCGAGCTCCCGCTGAAACACCGGACATGCCCGGTAGTTGGCGGGGTTACTTCCGCCGCAGTTGATGCACCTTTTGAAAGCAGGTGCATCACAGTGTTTACTGGCGTGAGATAGAGAGCACCTCACGCACGCCGGAGCGTTTGATCAAGTTTCTGAATGGTGCCCGAAGCGTTGGCACCTGTAGCACTGAGGCAGAGCCCCGGGAGCGCGGCTTCTTTCCACTTTTACGCGGAATCCAAAAAGCCGCGTAAGAGAGAGTAGGCTTGCGCCTGCCTCGCTGTTCTCAGCCATGATGCGAACCAGGGGAATTGGACGCCTTGGTCCGGCAGGAGGAAATACACGATGTACCGCGCGAACCGGATAGCCCAGCTCGCGCAGCTCATCGAGGATTTCCTCGAGAGGAGAGTCCACGTCTAAGCCTCTGAGCACAAAGGACAGAGGCTTCACGTGTTTCGGGGTAAAGGTGTGGTATTGCAGGTTGGCGGATTCGACGAACGCCATGACGCTGCGGTACTCGTCCATTCCTCGGACTACGAGCTTGACAGTGTCGCCCCCAAGGAGCTTCAAGTCTACGTTGGCCGGTGAAAGTCCGGGAGCCACTATCAGTCGCCGGTAAAAACCGGTGACGCTGTTCACGCCGTGAACGAAAACGGGCGGGATGCGACGAGTGGCCGGCGGTGCTTGGGCATCGCCGGGCACAGTCGGCCCCGAGCCGGATTCGCCATCGGCGTGTCAAACGTCAGGCCCACAACATTTTTTGAGTACCTGATGGCAGAGCGCGATGCGAGCCTATCATACACATTTCTTTATTTTGATTGGCTCATGGTACAGTCTTTACCTGTGCATTATTCTGATTGGCTGATGGTGTAATTTTTACCTGTACGTGGGACTTGGTGAATTTATAACTACAGGTAGCATCGCGGGACATCTTTAGCCTTCACCACAGTACTGTGGGCCTGACGTTTGACACCCCGCGTTCAGGTAGACTCTAATTCCTCTAATTCCACTGAAGATGCAGCCAGTGGTGATGCCGAAACGTGTGGTTTGTTTGTAAATCCTGGACCACGGACAAACAGCCCGGTACATGCTTCTAATATATCTGCCCACTGTTTTGGAGGTCATGGGGGTCTTACTGCATTTATGCACGAGAACATTTATAGTATGTGAAAACTATCTCTTGCATACGTTAGTGTAGATGGCAGTTTCAAGACACAGAGATCGACCTTGTTAAACAATATGGCACAGTGGACAAGAGTCTTCTTCTGAAGAGCAATTACTGGAGCATTAAACTGCGGAATTAGACGTTCGCTTCCGGTCGGTAAACAAAATTGCAGGCGGTGATCTTTCACCCGAACTGTTGCTTTTACCCGAAAAAAGTACCGGATATCGTTCGGCCTAAGATCTGCCGTAACACTGTTTTCGTAACACTCTGTCGCTTTTTGCGGCATTAAGAAGATCCCCGAGGTTGGGATACGAAACGTTACCGACGATGTCGAGAATTTACATCAACCAGGGGTGCCGATCCCTCCCAACCCCTATCACCCTTCCCCCAATTTTATAAAAAAATCCCCCCCCATTTTTCTAACAAGACCTTTTTCTCTTTTACAGTAACACTTCTTACCTAATCGAGCAAAGGCCGGGGCTTTCTAACTCAAAAGTATTACCAAATATTACCTTTTACCGTAACAATATATTGATTGTAGGTAGTTATAAAGCTAAAAAATAAGGATTTCTAATAATAAATCACAAATTAATATTTTCAGTAAAACGTGATTTGTTTTACAATACCAGTTCTCTATGAGTTTACTGAAAAGATACTTAGTTTTGCAACTTAAACGTCTCACTTAAATCTGTTTTTATCGATACGTGGCCGTTATAAGTTGTTTACAGTTTTTAAAATTGGGGAAGATTTTTCATGCAGTAGTAAAAAAAAATTCCCCCCAAAATTTTATAAATATCGCCGACGGCGCACGATCCTCTCCTGTAGGCACCCCTGACAGCGACCGACCACGGTCTAACAGCCCGGTATTTAATAACTTTGAGGACATTGACACCGCCGACCGTGTAAGCTTAAGACAAAAATCGTAACTCTCTATCACGTACGCCACTGAATTCACGGACACGGCACGGCGACCGTCTCTTGCCGTGGCAATGGACGGCAGCTAAACGGGATCGTGCCGTGCCGTGTGGAGATCGTACCGTGTGCAAGCTCCCATGCTCTTCTTCGTTCTACTAAAAGAATTCGATCGTACGATATTTTACCGTACGATCGAAATCGATGTGTGTGCAACCAGCCTTACGTTAGTCTCCAGAGACTGAAGTAGGATCGTGAAATAGATGTAGAAGAACACACCAGGAGAGACAGCTCTGTGAGTGTTCTTAAGGAAGTAAGCACCGCCCAGACTCTAGCAGCCGGCTGGGCCAAGGGCGCCTGCACACGCGTTTCATGTGTCGCAAGTCGTACGGCGATCACAGAAGTCCTACTTGCAAACGTGAAATATCGCCTCAAACACAGTGTAAGGTACGCGAGTAACCAAAAACGTGTACACAGGGGGGACGCTAAATCGGAGCGTCGTCGCGAAGGTAAGCGTATTTATGCTAACGTGCCAACACCAGTGCCCTACATACGGAGGACTCGGAGGTTACCCGTTCGTATAAATAGTGTTATATTAATTTGCCCCGCATCGCGGTTAATATACCTCAAATTATAAATAGTCGGTTCGTGTCCAAAACCTGTGCAACCAACCGCGGTACTTCGACTAATTAAATCATACTTAATTTGTCACACCACTGTTTCAAAGTAGCGGAACATCCGATGTCGTAGTCTATTCTGCACGTAATCCCATCATTAAGTAATTTTACTCTTAGAAAATTCACGTAGATACCAAAGAGCACATCTGCAAAATGACTTTGTACACAAAGTATAAGTGTTTCAGAAGTGGCTCAAACGATATAAATCGAAATAAAAACGATGAAAAGATATGTTGGTATACAGGGAAGTAATCCTAAGAGGAATTGATATTTGACAACTGAATACCATTTTATGATTAAAAAATATTAGTTTAAATATAAATATAAATGTCTATCTACAATATTTAAATAATAGTCTACCATGCGGGACAAAAAATACCAGCAGGTTATAATGCAAAATAAAGTAACAGAATTATCACTGTTGGATACCACTATAGAAAAATTATTCCCTATTAGCGCTTTCAAGCCTCACAGCTCATCGTCAGAACGGAAATTTCCGATAATTTCATTTTTTTATATTAAATATAAATATATTTCAATGGTATATTTCTATAAATATATTCATAATATCATTCCGATAATAACATTTCCGATCTGACGATGAGCTGTGAAGCTTGAAAGCGCTAATCGGAATAATTTTTCTATAGTGGTGTGCAACAGTGATAATTATGTTTGCCATTATAACCACTAACACAACTTTCTTAATTAAATTTCAAAATAAATTAAAATAAAAGCAGTATAAATGGACAGATTAAGACGAACGTGTAGAATTTCCTGGACCGACCGTACAATAAATTTAATCATCGGACGAGAAACCAACATCAGTAAAAGCACCGTTTATAAAATCATACATGTCATGTTGATGACATTGTCGTCATACTTACTGTGGGTTCTAGTCAAGGTAGATTTATCGAAACCCGTGTACCTACTGTTGAGGCAAAGCCGCTTGGCGACGCTGGGGTTGCAAACACCGTCTGCCATCATAAAAAAAGATGGACAGCAAAGAGTTTTCAACAATCCGTCAGCACCTGCTTTGCCGATTCGGCTGGGTTAAAACTCAGAGCATGGGAAACCGTGAGGTGTGCAAGTGGCTAATTTCGGGAGCTGTTTTTCCTGTAGTGGCAACCTATCGTTACGGACGACTCGCCTTCGCACAGTCAAGCCTATCGACCACGCCAGCGCTCCTCTACGCTCATGAAGGCGATGCCTTATGGGGGCCACGAAGACGCGCCTCAGGCCTGGCGACTAGCGGAAGCAGTTAATCTGCCCCATGATACACACGCCCATCATGTATTCCGCTCCCTAAGACCTTGTGCCGAGCGAACGACCCAGCTGCACTTTATGAAACGGGTTCATCGGGCTCCGGCCTGGACACTCACGCAAACCAGGCGGCAAGCCACCCCGTGCATTTATTCTCATCCCTTCCCAGGAGCAGGACTTAGTTACGTCATTGTACGAGATTATGCCTAAAAGTAGCAACAAAATATGTTCCATAGATAAGCTATATTAAGACGATGAATTACGTCAGCATCTGACACTTGTAACGAGCAGAAAATTTAAAAAATTTTAAATTTTCACCTCGGCAGAGTACGTTCACACGAGGCAGTGTCAACGACTTATAGTTGGCGCAATAAATAAGGAGTAATGAGAAGATGTCAGTGAGGCGTCGCAGACTTGACAATAGAAACACATTAAGTTCGATCCAACTATAGAAATTGGTGGCGTAAGATGACAGGGAAAGTTTCGTCCAGAATTATTGCTCTCTGCAGCTTTAACAAAGTAAGCGAGGACATTCACACCCGTACCGAGAATTGTAGCAGATGTTGACCATGTTACGTCAGTATACGATAAACGACAAAAACGAGTGAAACTACATATTTCAATGGGACGGATGCACTGCACCTTAAGAAACAATACAGTAAGATAGGCCTGACAAAGACTAAAGTCATGTTACGCAGCTGGAGTTATCGTCTAATTGACAGACAAGAATTTACGAAGGGAAAGTTGGGGTGACTTCACCAGCCGGCAGATGTTCAAAATTGTTAATAGCCAGAAAAAAGGGGTTAGAACTTGGAACAATGCGCCAGGAAGACTGAAAGTACAGATAATGGGAATCTATAGAAACACAGAGTTTACTCAGACAATAGGTTGATCGACAAGTGTTTAATAGCCATAGTTTCGTCGAAACGGGTCAACGTTCGTCAGAGCAAAAGTCGGGGAGACGTAAGAGCCTATCAGATGCCCTCAGCCAGCGAGAAATTTGGTGGTAAGGAGTGTTTCCATAGCAACTGAAACGAAGGACCTATCGGGAGAACTATGACGTAGAATCTTGACATGGTGGGACAGTATTTTCCAAGAAAGCTAAAAACTGACCAATCTCGAAATGAAGTAGGCGTGAAGCGCGCCAGAGACAAAATTTTGAGTAGGGACGAATTAATAAAAACTATCTGCCCAAGACAGAGACAGTCAGTGATACTCAAATTTTAGACAGTCTACATTCAAATTTTGAAACAAGTGATACTAAAGTTTTCAGACAGTTTTTACACTCAAATTTTCAAATAGTTTTAACTTCAAGTGCGAGAGACGGTATATCATAAACTTTCAATAGTTTATTCTAATCATTCGGATGAGATTTAACCGAAGTACGAGGTAACGGACTTAGTTAAAATTATACAAAGTGAACAATCAGACCGTTACACCAACAGACATTACCACCTAACGACATATAAAACAGTTGAACTTAATATAGTGTACTACACATTATTACCAACATAATGAACACGGAATATTAAACAAATTAATGAACAATACGAATGTTTAATGAAGCAGCGACAAGTGGAACTAGACATGTATATTAACATTAAAACGAACTCACAGCACACACAGTAAGATGAAACATTTGATTGAACACTGAACTTTAATTATTCACACATACGAACGCCTACGCGAGTGACCGGAAGAGTAAGTGTTAAGTGATTGTGAGAAAGCAGCATACGACGGAATGGGTCTACGAGCCATCTCCATCTCTGGAACTCGACTTCAACAACAACTAATGGATATTCAATAACCAAGTAACCATTATTATAATTATTTCTAATTAGTAACTTCTACTGACCTGGTTCTTTCAAAGAATTCACACCTGAGAAAATTATTAAGAAAAGTAATGAATAAATCTGAATAAAGTAATTATGAATGTATTAACAAAAGCTTATTTGGGATTTAATGAACGCATTAAATAAGTAATGTGAATTGTTATATTGTTTGATTTATATATGTATGTATGTTTTCTTTGTTTTCAGCATATATTGAAACACGTATTTGTTATTATAAATATGTATGTATTTCAGGTACAGCGACGTATCATATATACAATTATAATGTATTATGAATGAAAATTAAAATAGTACTTTAAGTTGATCATAAATATGCGTTCATTATTACCAAATGCAACCCAAATATTAACCTAAAGTTTGAAGGAATACAAATAGATTTTAAGAGTTTCATGTGTTCAAATAAAGTAAGTGAATTGATAACGTTAATCTATTAAGTGATATCACGTATGTGCTGATGAGAATCAGAATAGTTATACATACATTTTAAATGGCTGTTTCACACACGGCATGAAATTAATCAATTAAAGCAAGTGAATACATATTATCTATTGCATCTGAATTATATAGAATTCATTGTATAAACTGTGTTCCAACACGCGGGCATAGATAATCAGAGTAACAAATAAGATTCAATTATACACATACATGTGAGAGATCGATAAATTTATACATTTAATAGCAAACACACTTACATAATTAATTACCACAAGTGGAATTCTTCATTTACATTTATTTTGCATAAATTGACAGTTATACACTGCAGAGAAGACAGTAAATTTGATCGGTATTTTCGAACATGTTTAATTGTAACTCGTAGATATTGGCTACGACAGAAACTGTGATATTGACGTTAAGTTAGACAAGTTCCAGACAATCTATGGGACAATCAAGCGTATTTTAAGGAAAAAGGTACTTCGAGATACAAAATTAAAGTCTTAAAAAGTTATGGCAGTCCCTTTACTGTTCTATTGGTGTGAATTATGAGCAACAACCAAAAAACCAAGACAGTAAAATACAGTCCTCGGAAATGGCGTTCTTAAGAGAAGTCAAAAGGTGTTTTAAACTTGACCGTATAAAGAATGAAGGCATAAGACAAGAATTACTGTACAAGTTTTTAACATGAATGAATACTTATAAGATTACAAACAACGGTGGAAAGAACACTCAGAAATAATGTCAGATATTCCAGTCTGGCCAAACAAGTCTGGAAATAGAAACCTCTAGTATACAGGTGCGAGGGTAGACCCTGGAAGGCTGGAGGATCTTTGAAGGCGTAACAGGCAGCACCTTGGCTATGGCGTGTTGTGAAGACGATGGTGAAGTCTCTTGTACGTACAAGAAAAATCTTTAAACCAATTATTTATACTACAGACACTATCACTGTACTGTACGTGTATAACAGTGGTTTTGGTTAAAACATTTAAAAATTGAAAACAATTAGCTCGAGGCTACAGAACGTCCTTTCGCAAAACGTAAGTCAGGAATTTATAATATAACACTTCATAGAAACTAATTATGTATTAATAATTATGTCTATAATCATTTTCATAACGGTTTTAGACTTTAGCGGCCTGTTCCTCAGTCAAAATTTTCTTAGGTCTACCAACTTTTCTTCTGCCTCTAGGGTTGTAATCTTTCGCCTTTTTCGGTATTTTACTTTCTTCGATTCTTTCTATGTGTTGAATCCATTTTCTTCTGTATTCTTTAATCCTTTCATTAACTGCAAAATTATCTAAATTACTTCTTATCTCACTCACTTATTATATGATCTCGTCTATTACACCTTTGAACTGATCTCGGAAATTTCATTTCTGCTGTTTGTATCTTCTGTTCATTTTTTTTCTTTATGACCCAAGTTTTAGAGTCATACAGTAGTGAAGGTATTGCCATTGTTTTATAAATTGCTTTACTTTAGTTTGTTTTCACATCCAGGAATAGGATATGCGGAATACTGGGCCGTTTGGACCAGAGCCTCTACTTACTCTAGACGGTCGTGCGTGGTGAAAGTCACACTCTTTTCGAGGTGGTCCTATAACAGAACTCGACGGATCTAAACCAGAGAAGGTCGATAAACAATCTAGCCGGCATAGGGTTGGTTGTCCTATACGGTGGTCTCAATCAACAACTCAACAATTCCAACAGTAGCCTCGGACACCAGGACGGATATAAATTATTTGGTACATATGCATTAATTACTCACACATATAGGCTACAGTGCAGCGCATTTAGCGCATGCAAGGACGCTTATCAAAATTATGCACGATTGTGTCGTTTTACCGTATCTGCCAAGAGAGAAACTAAACGATCATAGTAAACGAATCACTCACTCATTGCATAAGACGCCGCGTTTGTTAAATAAATAAAACATTACAGCCTTGTGTACACAACGACGCAACCATAGATACAAACAGCAATGGTATTAGTTAATCAAGATGAAATAAAGATGTTTCATTTGCAGTGTAGACTATGTATGATAATAATGTGCACAGCTTGCCATTTCTGGACGTATTCGGTTTTTGCCGGCAATATGGCATGTCGGTTGAGCAATCGTCACGAGCGCACGCGCCACGCCGCTGCCGCTGCTGCGGACCCTACGCACACACCGCGTCCGGCATTCTTTACGTGTTTAATATAATTAATAGACAGACTAGTGTGGTGTGATGGTGCTGTCTAGTGTGACTGAACCTTCTCGTCGTTGGTTGTCTGTCTGACCTCAATACCGACGTAAGGCTATTTGTCTTCCGATTCAGACTCAACGTTAAACAATATCGATCTGTTTCGCGTTCTTCGTCACGCTATTTGTTCAATTATCTCTTCGTTAAATTATCGGACCGAACCTTAAACTTCGTCTGCCTTTACGAGTGACGAGAATCGAGCTGTCGATGTTGTGTGGTCATCCATTTATGCATGCCGTGTCGGATCCAGATAATACGAGGGTCAGTTGAAAAGTTCGCGGAGCGACATCTATATCTCAGCTGTAGAACTAAAATCTTTCGTGTGCTGCAAGACGCATGTTTCGCGTGCATACCTCTTAATTTCCAAAACTATCTGTCAATTTATCCACTTTTAACAAGGTGTTTGAAATTTTCTACCATGCGTGTTTTTAAAATTCACAAAATCAAACATCGTGTTGTGATGACTTCTCTGTTACAAAAGTTTTTAGCCCCAATGGAAAATCAAACGAAATTGTAAATGTATTAGGAGATGCTGCGCCTTCAGAAACAACGGTAAGTGGGGTACACTGGAGTTTCAACGTGGCCGTACAAGCACTGAAGACGATCCTAGCTGTGGACGTCCAAAAAGTACAACAAAAAATGGCATTATTGAAAAAATTTCATATGGTGTTGGAAGACCGCAAATTGAGGAGTGGATGACGTTGCTGAAATCATAGGCATCTCATATGAGCGTGTGCATCATACTTTAACTGAAGAACTTGGTGTGAAAAAGCGTTGTGCAAGATGGCTGCCGCATCTGGAGTTGTTGCAATTTTTGGGCGTTCAGTGCGGGGGGGGGGGTTATCTTCAATGCTCGTACGACCACGTTTAAACTGAAGTGCCTACTTACAAATCGTTGGTTTTTAAGTCGCGGCATCTCCTGACACATTTACAATTTGTTTTGAATTTCCGTTAGCGCTAAACAATTTTTAACAAAGAATCATACTACCATGTTTGATTTTGTCCCTTTTTCAAAACACGCATGACACGTCAATTTTAAACAGCTTCTAAACTATGAATAAATTGATAGATAGATTTGGAAATTAACAGGAGTTCACATAAAATACAAATATTGCAGCACACGAAAAATTTTAGTTTTACTGCTAAGCTACAGATGTCACTCCGCAAACTTTTCAACTGACCTTCGTATGTGGGGGGGGGGCACATTCTGATATCTTGAAGGTCTTTGTAGTACTCACACATCTCATGAAGCAGACACAGAAGCAGTTTTATTGTGTTTTTAAAATAAACTTTTCGATTATTTTTAAAACGAAATATCCTTTATAATTCACATCCATACACAGGACAGTACAGGGACTGCCATAAATTTGTAAAATTTTAATTTTGTATCTCAACTTATCTTGTTTCTAAAAATACGATTGATTGACTCACAGATCGTCTGGAACTTACCCAACTTAACGTCAACGTCACTATCCTTATCATAGCCAATATTATTTCCCAAATAGTTTAAGTGGCTCACCCATTTTTTATTGAAAGATTATCAGCAGGTTGTAAACAACGATTGAAATAAGCACTTAGGAATGTCAGATTCAAGACTGGCCGAACAAGGTTGGAAATACGAGGCGTGTCCGGAAAGTAAAGATACAAAGGTCGTAATTGGTGTAAAAATATTTATTTACAAATAATTAACTGACAATTCCGTAAATACATACATCTTTATTTCTCTACATAATTACCGCCATTATCCAAGCACCTATTAAGTCTGGGAACCACCTTTTGTATCCCCGTGTCATAGAAGTCTGCCTCCAACCCTTTGAACCATGTCATGACCTCTTCTTTTACCTCGTCATCGTCATCGAACTTTTTTCTGGCCAGATATTGTTTCAGGTGAAGGAACAAGTGAAAATCACTGGGCGCGAGGTCCGGGCTATGTGGCGGGTGATCCAAAACATCCCATTTCCAACTGCACGCATACTGCACGCGTGACCTCTGCGCTGCTCGGCAGTTGGAAATGGGATGTTTTGGATCACCCGCCGCGTAGCCCGGACCTCGCGCCCAGTGATTTTCACTTATTCCTTCACCTGAAACAATATCTGGCCGGAAAAAAGTTCGATGACGATGACGAGGTAAAAGAAGAGGTCATGACATGGTTCAAAGGGTTGGAGGCAGACTTCTATGACACGGGGATACAAAAGCTGGTTCCCAGACTTAATAGGTGCTTGGATAATGGCGGTAATTATGTAGAGAAATAAAGATATATGTATTTACGTAATTATCAGTTAATGATTTGTAAATAAATATTTTTAGACCAATTACGACCTTTGTATCTTTACTTTCCGGACGTGCCTCGTATAAGCCTATAGGACAAACGCGTGTGGACAGACCCAGGAAGAGATGCTGGAGGATCTTTGAATGCGGAACAGGCAGCAACTTGTCTATGCCGTTGATGATTAAATTTTTAATTAATTTCAGTTTAGACAATGCGTGACTATATTAGATTTGTAAGTGTTCAGTTTTCAAAACACATGGCGGTGCTGAATGAATTTATCCGGTAGTTTTTTCTTTGTCTGGCGTACGTAGATTTATTTTAATCTGAACGTATATTTTATTGATTCCATTTTTATTGTAAATATTGGGATTATTCAATAAATAACAATTATCCGTTAAACCATTTGAAACCTCTGAAGATACTAGACACAGTCACTGTAACGTGCGTCACGTTAAAATGATAAAAAATAATACAATCTTCTTGAAGAAGTAATTACCATTTGATAATAAACATGTTTCACTAACAATAAATTCGATTAGAAAAAAATCCACTTGGAATACAAATCATCGTAGAACTACGTCAAAAAACACCAAAAATTTCGGTACTCTCATTTATCCGTTCCTGAAGTCATTTTCGATATTTCGAGTATGCGATTGTTTGGCATCGATCTTTAGTGAATATCGCACACAATTTTATGTAGGTAATAAAATTATACAAATTTTAATTTCATATGTTGTAAAATAGTTGGCTGGCGACTGCATTTGGTGTTCTTAGTCCTTTTTTTTAAATGAAAAATGATTGTAGCAGAAATGTATCACAGTTGCGTACCTGTGACGCCAAAAGTTAATGTTGTTTGGTTAACATTAGAACTGAACTTATACATGGAAAGCGATACGTTTGTAATGTAAAATACGTCTTTTTTGCGGTAGTACGAAAAAAACTCCAATCGAAAGTACGGCGGATTTTGTCCATTACTATACATGTCACTTTTTGTGGCAGAACTCGTATTCCAACAACTACTCGTTTTGTGGCTAACCAGAAAGAAACGTCCATTATGAACAATATGTAGAGCGTATGTTGTCATTCATTAATACACTGTTTTTTTGTGTGTTTTCCATTAACCATAAATATCTGTATTTTCAGGTTACATTTGCTGTTGTAGTTTTGTTGGTTTGTCGACTCAAAATCGTTAGGTTCTTTAAGTATTACTGTGTTATAAGCATTGTATATACACATGAAACGTTATGTTTTCCTCAACCAAGGCTTTTATTTATTTCAGCAGTAAACTAAAATCCAAAAACCGTTGTCACCTAACCTAACAAATGAAAACAACACGTATTTTCGCTTTGCATTAGGAAATAGGACAATTTAGAATTAGTACACTTCTTCTTTTCCACATCGTAATATATCGCTACAATCGCATATTAAAAACATCGAAAATGTACTGCAGGAACGGACTAAGGTACAGTTCCCATTGCACATATAATTAAGTACGCTATATGCTTGATATGTCAACGAAGAATAATTGTGACCTCTGTACCGCGTTACGCGCCCAGTGTTCTGTTTAGTGCGGACGCTTCTGATTGTGGCGATACAAACAGCTGTTATGGCTCGTCATTTCTCGTCTTAATGACGACAGTATAGCCTTGTTCTGTAACGTCAACAACAGGACTGCCAACAACATTTACCACAGAACTATACACGGTAGCAATATACAGTCTTATTGAGTTACAACGGTCTTCAATACCGCAAGAAAATTATAACCAGTATCAGTTAAAAAATCACAACTATACGTGGGCCGATATAACAGGTATTTGGAACGATTATTTTTGTAGAACGGATACAACAGTTGACTGAAAAGTCGAAATACACGTTCCGATTGCTGGTGGCCTCCACGTTCCGAGTTGCGAGCGCCCCCTACATAACTAACGAGTAAACGAGTACTACGAGTATTACGAGTACATTTTGGTGCTGAACATTTCATTTTGCGCATGTGCCGATTGCCATACAAGTATGAAACGAGGCAAAACAGCGGGGATCAGAATACCTCTATGCCAAAGAGACGAAACTGTTTTTAATAAATGAAAAAAATTCAAACCGATGTTACATTTATTCTCGTGTGTTATGCAGATATATAATACAGATTATAATAACAAATTATATGTTATAATAGTCACCAACTTGGTAAGTTTTGAAAAAGGTTATATTCTGTTATAACCTACGGAGTGGCTGATAGGCCATGGGTTAATGTGATAAGTATTGTTAAAGTGATTTTGGAGGTGATTTTAACTTCACTGCACATCTCAGGTAAATTTTTTTTAGATTATTTGTTTTGCTATTACTTACACTCTAAATTTCATTGCCTGAGTTTCGCAACTGATTTGTCTAACCAAAATGGAATCAATAATTTAATATTAAATCTATGTCAGTTTGTTTACTCCTAGTGAAAACTTAAATTAGTATTCCCAAAGAGAGATAGGCCTATAAATTCTATTGTTTCTTGTTTTCTTTTAAATAGTAACAGCTTAATAAAGTCGCAGTGTAAAGTAACAGTGTTAAAACTTTTATGTTCAATTTATTTCTTATAATAAAGTATGTAATACAGCTATATGCATATAATAACAGGTATATGTACGAGTTATTTTTTTTGACGTTTTCGTTCGTACCTTTTACTTTCAAATACTAGTTTAGGACATCTCTAAGCACAACTTTTATTTCTGACAAACGGAAATATTTGTAATCACAGTAATCTAAAAGAAACACGCAGTGTCACGGACATAACTGGCACGAAAAAAAATCGTCTCCCGCAAATGCAAAACTGGCTAAATAAATGGTGAATTAAGACGAACGAAAATCCTCAGACGTGATCGTGAAAATCCTCACGCATTACAGATAAAATAGCTATACACACATGAAATGGTTCGCGCAGATGGTAGTGGTGGCAGGGAAGGTAGTGCATGATATGGGGTGTGAGGAGGTGACCAATCACAACACAACAAGCGTGTCTTAATATACCATCCTGCATCTGTTCTGAACACAAAACGATTGGTCCGAAAACAAAGCGTCAAAGCTGCGCATGCGCGACGAGATGTTTTAACACAGCGCAACCAGGCAGCCGTTTCATATTTAATTATTTTAGCTGTACATATTTACGTTAAAGAGAAAACCTGTCCTCACGTTACATACTAAGGTCTCTATTACACTACACAACTGTTACAAGCAACTGATTTCAAGCCTACATGAAACTAGTTGCAGGTTAGTAAAAACAGGCTGCAACTGCTCTGTATTGGAAAGTAAACACGGCGTCTATACTAGTATTATAAAGAGGTAAAATTTGTTTGCACCGTTGTCTGGGTTAACCTCAGAAACTACTGATCCGATAAAAACTTTATTTCACCACCGTGTTCCTTGAAGTTTGATAATGGTTTTAGACACAAATTTGAACCAACGGGTTTAATAATTTTCAAGAACAGACATTTAAAAACGGTCCCATGTCATGAAATTTTTGTTAATTTGCATGTAGTGAAATTTTTGGAATGCGATAAACTTTCGTTCTATAAGGGATAGCTACATGGTGTCAGCGAGTGAAATTTAGGAAAAATTACAAAATTTTTTTTTCAATAAAATACTTCTTTTCGTTTATGAGATACTGGCGGTTTTGTAGAAAATTGTATATGCTGTGTCGGTCCCATATTATGAACTTTCTTCGTTGTCTACAGAATGCGCGCGCAGGCGAATTGCATGCGATCGGTTGCATAGTGTAATAGGCTACATTTGAATCAATGCCCCACAACGAGTGCGTGAAACTAAAAGTTGCACGAGCAGTTGCATGGCTTGCAACTGTCTTGAAATCGATTGCAGACCTTGCAACCAATTGTAGCAAGTGTAATACGCTACATTTAACGAATGCCCCACAACTTCTTTTAATCAGTTCCGTAATGTAATAAAGGCCTAAACCAACCAGCCGATTGCACAAAAGAAACTGTATTCCACAATAGTTAGGGCTGTATTTGGACCGTCAGCTTACAATGAAGCAGCATTTTCACGCGAAAAAGAAACAGTTAAGTTTAAAATACACAAATATTTATTGGTCAATGGCAGAAATTGACCCCCTTGAGTAAATCTATAGTTAATATCTATATCACAATTTCTCTATTTGCTAATTATGCTCCACAGATACTGTAATTGTATTCATGGCAGTGTCTTATAATTCCACCGTCAACCACTGTCATTCGATTTTCCACTACACATGAAAATTCTCTTTTCTGTAAATTAATTTTAACAACTCATTTCGTTTATCCATCCATTAGCTTTCTCTCCTCTTATCGTCCGTTAGATGATCAGCGTAAGGCAAAGAAAATCTTGAGTGCGCAAGCCTATAAAAACAGAAGGAGGGGCCGACGTAGGATAAGATGACTGGATGATGTACTGGAAGATCTAAGAAGAATTGATGTTAGGAGTTACACTGATAGGACAATGGATAGGAGACAAGAGAAGATTGGTGTTGGAAGCCAGTGCTAATATTTTAACACAACAATGGTCTTCAATTGTGGGACTTAGCAGCTACTCCAATATCGACGTCGTCAGAAGATATCAAATCAAATTTCTGAATGAAATCAGTGACGTACTTGCCCAAGGAAGTTATCAGTCGTGATTTGGGAATACGTTCGCAGCCTATTAACTAATGATTTGTCAAGTGCCAACAATGAAGTACTCGCAGACGTAATAGGCTTAAACCCCATCCACTTTCTGAACAGACGCGCAATTTACTTAATGCTATTGCATTAAACCAGATTGCAGAATAACGGAAATTAAAATTTAATTTTTGGTTACTTTGTCTTTGTCTATTTAACTCATTATTCTTTAGTTATAATTGTTATATTTTTTAGTTATAATTGTTTTATATATATTTAATCGAAATATTGTTTCAGTCAGTAAAATGATATCATTTTATAGTAAATAACTAGTATATTTTAGTTTGTATTTTTTATTATTAATACATATTAAACATAGTGTATAGACTAAATATTTTCAAACCATAAAATATTTTGGAAATATCATAACAGCAAACCTTTCACGGCCGGACTCATCTTCAGTAAAGTAATTTTACAGGCTACTGGGCCGTGATCTTCTTCTTTTGATTCCAGATGTCTCGACTGCAGCTGCGGCAGCCATCTTCAATGGGTCTTCTGTTCCGCTCCCTGGCGACTGAGCCACTGAAGATGACTGCCGCAACTTCAGTCGAAACGTTTGGCATTACAAGAACAGGACCACGGCCCAACAGTCCGGAAGATATTACTTCCATGTTCCATAAGGAAATGGAAGTATGGTCATGGAGAAAAAAATCGTGTTCGAGATAACTGCAGATTCTGATTGTACTACCATCAAAACATGAAAAAAAGTCATTTTTCGAAAAGTGTGTCTGTGTGTAGAATTTTTTCTATGGCAAACGATAACAGGCGCAAATTCAAACAGAATCAAATAATTGTTTGCATACAGTCCTGAAATGTAGAGGACTCGAGGGCCTATTGTTTTTGGTGAAGATCGGTTAAGGGAAAGGAGTAGTTTACCTGCAATGTTTTACGTTTTAACAAGAGTAAAGTGTTTAATTTTGATAAATAAAGTATCCTGGAAAGAAGGTCATAACAATCCACTGTAGAAAGGTAGATGAAATATCTATAAATAAAAAGGGTAGTTGAAGGGGGAGAGGGTCATTTTTTTTATAAATTAAAATGGTAGTTGATGATGGAGGAGGTAAATTTTTGTAAGTTTTATGTGTGTACTACGTTATTGACAACAAACAAGTAGTTTCTATGGAAACATTTCATTTCACTTTAACAAAATTCTATATTTTTCATTTTAATTTAAATCACGTAAGAGTGAAAATATATCGTTCCTGGCAGGCAAGCATATATCTCAATTATGTAATGTTTACTTTTCCAAAGTTTTATTATTGTGATTGCCGCAATAAAAAGGCCAGCAGGGCACACACACACACACAACATTCGCGTTATTTCTGGCCTCACTCATGTTTATTTTCTTATGTTTGCTCGCTTTTTAAATGGAAAGTGCCGAAACCCACACCAACACAACGCGTGCAAGCCGAGAAGTTGGACATCGATTTGCTTCCTGTGGATCGCTGGGCAGTGTTGTTGTATTAAAGCAATTAATACAGTCTGTGTACTTATTTCTATTATGATATGAGAATTATAAACTAATATGTGCATGTGTGTGTGTATGAAAAATATATAAATATTTTTCTCCTTTGGAAAATTGTTTGCCCCTCCTTGAAAATATTTTGACCTCCTCCTGATGGCTAGTTATTTACTAGCCTGTGTGGAATATAGCGTTATGACATGGATCAGAACACCCATGGTGGGTGTTAAACAGGAGACACAAACGTATTAATGAAGAAATGTTTTGCTGAGAAATTTATAAATTATACGGGTGAACAGAATAGTCGTTCAGGAAATCAGAAGACAAATGGAAAGAAAGAAATCAAGACTCGATTTTAAAAAAGAGAAGTGACTAGTATAGTATTGACAGGAAATACTTTGATAACACTATAGGCATCCCTCGGCCCCTCGCAGCGAGAGTCCAATTTCATTACAGCTCTTCGTTCGACCTACAGACATTTTACCCGAAAGTACAGTCCTTCCTCACGAAGGTTGAGGATAGTCTTAATCCACCTGACATGGTGGTACCATTTTAGCTGATACGTAATTTCTTCAGAACTCAAGCGTCCACTTGTTTAATTAATATTTAAATGATTTTAAATATAAATTTTAGGACATGGAAGTCATGTATGGTTCTCCATACCGATTTTTTTACTAAAGATTTTTGAAATATTTTTATTTTTTCAACAACATAAAAATATTGCGACTAAGGTTTCACGGCCGCGGCTCCAATGTTATGAGAACTTCGCCTTGCCGGGCTGTAGGGCCGCGTGGTCCAAGGTTGTTGGGTGCAAACGTTCGCCCCGTGCCTTCGACGGCCATCTTCAGTGCAGAAGGCTGCAAAACACTGACCAAGGTTTCGTAGTCAGTGACCACTGGACTGTGGCTAAACGTTCATCTGTCGCAATAAATCGGCGCGGTGAGTTCCTCTCATTGGACGCGAGTTGTGACGAACCAACAAGAATTTGCCTTTTTCCTGATTGGCTGCTGGTGGTGTCAGACAACAACTTCGTGCGAACTCCCAAAAGTTCATAAATACGGGTGTCCTACTCACAGCCACTAGCCTTAACCACAGTTCATTCAGTGGTCACTGACTATGAACATAACATAATAATATTATTTTTTTTTCGGTTACTTGCTATCAACCGAACTTAATATTTGAGACAAAGTTCTGGCCTGCAGTCCTGCAACCCTTGAGCGGGTTGAGAACGCACTACGGGTGTCTCTGACGACCGACAATTTACACATACAATTAGCTTCAGCGGGCGCTCTTGGACTTCCAAAATTGCCGTTTAAACGGCCACGCGTTCCACTTGATGTGGTTTTTCCTCAGTTTTGTTTTCTCATTCTTTCTTCCAAGTTTGATATGTTATTTTTTATTAAATTAAAGTAAAAACTCCGTGTGTAATTATCAAACTTGTTTTCGATCCAAACAGATTAATTTCGAATGCTGTACGCACGCACGCGCGTGTTGGAGTACCCGAACGGGCTCCAGGTCTTATATGGTACAATAACACAGGGCTTTGTCGTGCCTCTGTGTGTGTGTGTGTGTGTGGTGGGTATATATTTTATAATTTCACTTACAATACACAATGAATAATTCAGTCGCGGGAGCTGAGCTCAGGGTGAGATCTGGAACACCGGCCGGCTCTTTGCAAATATCACGTCGGGCACACGAAGATTGTGTAAAAGCAAAACCGTTTCGGCGCCGTCGCTACACTGCAATAAATATAACGCGCAAGCAGGCGCACGCGCGCGCTTGTGCAAAATCTACTTAGTACAAATACGCACACCACGAGAACAAAACCACAACCGCGCTCTCTTGTTACGTGAATTAACAATAAACGAACACACGCGCGCGCGCGCGCCACATTTATTTATATAGAAAACATCGAGTTACATTTCAACAATACAGAGTTCGTACATGTTATTTATGCAAATATATTTTATTGTTCACTATTCTTGCCACATATTGTGCTACTGAATTTGTACTCTACGAACGCGCGAGCGCGCGTCTTTGTGACAGAGAGAGAGAGAGAGGGAGAGAGAGAGAGAGGGAGAGAGAGAGAGAGAGAGAGAGAGAGAGAGAGAGAGAGAGAGAAAATGCTCTCGGAAAGTTGTCAGAGTACTGACTAACGGAAGACGATACGGGAAAGGGTTTTTACGAGATTTCGCCAAGGCTTGTTTCAATAATAATACTGCTAGTATAACCAGCTATATCTTTGTAATTAATATCGGTGTCAGTACCGCGGCATATTGTTATTCCGCGGTCTACCTCTTTGTATATGGATCTTTGTAATGGATGTCAGTTTTCGTACACAGCCATACTCCATTAACATCATCATCATCGCCATCGTCGTCATAACATCACCCTCGTTCCCGTTGTCTCTGCCTTCCCAATCTTCGTCTGCCTTCCTAACAGCATACGAAGGACTCTAAAGCAATCATTTTCGAAGAGTTTCGACTCAGATTCTGCAAAACAGGGTCCATCCTGGCGTTGCTGCTTGCGAGTGAAATTCGAATCCTTACGAAACGAGACTAACCCCGACTTCAGCCAGCGAAAAGAAATTCACTCGAACGAGACCCAAGGGGGAAACACGAAGCCGACGAAACAGTGGACGAACGTAAGTTCTTAGGCGTTCGCGGTCGGCGTAAATATTATTAAAACGGTTGAATGCCGTACTGTTTGGTCGTGGTCTTATGTTTTTGGAACCAAACGTTTCGGGCTCACCAACGGAGGTGATCTTGGCAGATGTTCGCCGTAAAAACTCGACTACTGAGGAAAACCGACTGGTTCCGAAAACATCAGACCACGACCAAACAGTACGGCATTCAACCCTTTTAATAATGGACGAACGTGGTCCATTCGTTTGCGGACGATCAGGCTAGTCTGTCGGACTCGGAAAACATATTGCAGATTTGTTAAATCGAATCTGCAAAAACTCTAGATTGCAAATATCCACACTTAAGACCAAGTTGATGGTTTTTCGTGGAACTGATCCCTTACGGGCAAAAATTGTTGTAAATGGTACTCTCCTGGAACAAGTTAGCAATTTTGAATAGCTGGGTTACAGTGTGTATTATAATGCAATCAACGACGTTGTGCATAAGTTGCATAAGTTCAACCTTATGTGCGGGACATCAGGCGAACTCTTAAGTCAGCAAGTAAAGGAACACGCCTAAAATTCTACAAGGTGATGGGCCCTCCCCACACTTCTTAATGGGTCTGAGAATTGGACTTTAACGAAAAGCCAGGCTAATCGCATCCAAGCGTCTGAAATGAGGTTTCTCAAGTACGTGGCAGGGTATAGGTTCCATGATCATAGAAGAAACACAGATATACGGCAGGAACTAAATTATATTATGAGTATACTCGACAGGATTGCCCAGTATCGGCTGAATTGGTGGGAACATCTTTGCCGAATGGATGACTGCCGCATCCCCGAACAAATATGGAACTATGAGCCGAGAGGACGGAGAAGTGTGCGACGTCCGAGGAAGCGATGGAGTGACCAGCTCTAATCTTTGCCCGTTTGAGACCGGAACAAACCATCCTCGGTTTAATCCACGAAAATGAAGATGACGATGATGACGAACGTGGTTTGGCGACGAAGATTGGGAAGACAGAGACGACGAGAACGAGGGTGATGATATGCCGACGACGACGACGACGATGATGATGGTGTTAATGGCGGATTTCTGTGTACCAAAACTGACACCCAATACAAAAAAAGATACAAAGAGGTAGAACGCGGAAGAACAATAGGTCGCGATACTGACGCCGATATTAATTTACAAAGTTATAGCCGCCAATGGTTATACTACTAGTAGTATTATTATTATTGGATGGTGGGGACTGTGACACACACACTACAGTAGAGTTGGGGGAATTTATAGGTCACGTCGAGCGGTGCCAAAACCGGCAGAATCCAATTGGTGTTCACGTTTCTCAATACCTGAGTCATTTGTAATACACGCGTGACACATCCACTCTCACGTCATTGTTATTTTATTTTCCTCCGTGAAACATAATTATTTTCAATTTTTTTTTGTGAATAACATAATCGATAATGTGGTGCAGTGGTCACATCACTCGAGTCCACTAGTGAAATCCAATCCACCACACGATCAATATTCTCTACGGATCGATTGCTTTACGAGGGTCAGTTGAAAAGTTTGCGGAGCGACGTCCGAATTTTAGAGATAGAACTAGAATTTTTAGTGCGTTGTGAGAATCATTTTTTTGTTGTAAACGCATGTCAATTTATAAATAATCATCATCATCATCCTCAAGGTTTAAACCAAGAATGGTTTGGTCCGGTCTTAAATAGGCAAATATTCAGCTGGTTACTCCAGCGTTCCTCGGACGTCCCACACCTCTCCATCCCCTCGGCTTATAGATCCATAGTTGTTTGGGGATGCGGCAGTCATCCATTCGGCAAAGATGTTCCCACCAATTCCTCAGACCCATAAAGAAGTGTGGGAAGAGCCATCACCTTGTAGAATTTTAGGCGTGTTCTTTTACTTGCTGACTTAAGGGTTTGCCTGATGGTCCCGCGCATAATAGCCGGACGGATCAAAAGTTTCTGACCATAGCTGTGAATAATTTATAAAAATATTATTTAGGTTAAATAGGTTAGATTATTATTTTATTATCTGGTCTAAAAAAAAGGACCAGTGTCGATGGATATTCAGAACGTAATGAGAAATCTGTTAGGATACGTTGTTTTCAAAACTAATGGTCTGTTAAGTGTGAACTCGAGATGAAACGTGAACGAAGTAGTTCCCGCAATGGGTGCTCAAAAAGCCCAACAAATCCGGAAATTGTTAATCAATTTCGTACACGGTGTTGAAAGACCGGCGATTGAGAGTGGATGACATTGCTGAGATCACAGGTATATCACACTAGCATGTGTGTCGTGTTTGACTCAGAGTGGATGACATTGCTGAGATCACAGGTATATCACACTAGCATGTGTGTCTTGTTTGACTCAGAGTGGATGACATTGCTGAGATCACAGGTATATCACACTAGCAGTGTGTCATGTTTGACTCAGAGTGGATGACATTGCTGAGATCACAGGTATATCACACTAGCATGTGTGTCATGTTTGACTCACAGAGTGGATGACATTGCTGAGATCACAGATATATCACACTAGCATGTGTGTCACGTTTGACTCAAGACGTTGGCGTGACAGTCTTGTGCAAGATACGTGCCGCATTTGATATTGTTACATTTCTTGGGTATCCACTGCGGGGATCATCTTCAGTGCTTTTAGGTTCACGTTTAAGGTTTAGTGTTCAATCACAAACCACAGTTTTTAAAGCCGCAGCCTCGCCTAACACATTTGTCATGTTGTGAATTTCCATTGGCGCTAGAGACCTTTCTTAACATAATGTTGTTTGATTGTGTCCACTTTTTTTTTTAACAGTTGTGGCATGTAAATTTCAAACAGCTGGTAAACAATGAATAAACTGACAGATTTGTGACAAAATTAACAGGTGTTTAAACGACATTATGATAAACAGAATGTGTGCCTTAAAACACACAAACAATTTTAGTTCTTCAGCTAAGCTATAAAGTTGCTGGTCCGCAAACTATTCGACTGACCCTCGTAGTGTATACTTCATATCGTAAGCTGGGAAAATTAAACGGGTACAGACGTGGTGCTGGCCATATTCGCTCTGCTGTGACCGTAAACCTTAAATAATATAGCCCGGTCTACATTGACACTCAAGGAGTAACTTTAACGTTAATGACACTTCCAATGATCATTAAATTTTCTACTAAAAATGTTTAATCAATTGTGCGAAACATTATATTTTAAGATTAATTGCTATTCAGTAACCGTGTCCCCACATTCCTGTATGCTAGTGACACATGGACTCATGGTAAAAGCGATGTATCACGAGGATTAAGGAAGCTGAAAAAAAATTTCCAAGAGGGACGCAAGATTTTTCCTTCTTGGATCGGAGAAGGAACGAGGATATTAGTCGCGATTTAAACATTGTATCATTGCAACAGAAGATTGAAGACTACAGAAGGTGATGGTGTGAACACTTGAATCGTATGTCTGATATCCGTGTACCTGTGGGTTCCTTGGGTTATCACCCTACTGAGAAGAGAGGTGTCGGTAGATCGAGGAGGAGACAGGTTCCGGAACAGGTCTAAGGCCTAATCCTTGGAGTGATGATGATGATGATGTGCTCCGTGTTTTGTTTCTATTTAATGACAAAGTCCACAAACAATGAAGCAACGAACGGCCTTTACTAGCAGTCGATTGTTACGTTATCGATAGTGGATAATTTTCTAAACCGCGGATCCGAGTCGCGGCTGAGGGTCTGCATGCTCATATACTTTATAGAGGATAAATGTATAGCAATGTAGGAACGTTGGAAGGCAAACAAACAAAACATCACATCGTATTACATCAAGTTGTTGCAGTAATATCACTATTACTACTGAATTTCCCAGTTGTTATAAACGGTGTCACACAGTTAATCTTTTGAGAACCTCTGTACTCAAAGTATTTCAATTTTTTTTTTTTTTTGTTGACTCCGTATACTATTTTGATCTAAGTCTTCCATGGCTGGCGCCAACATTATTTAAACGAGTGTAAGCCGGGCTGTTGGGACGTGGTCCCATGGCTCTAACACCATGACGTCACGGCCTGACAGCCCGGCTTACACTCGTTTAAATAATCCGTATACTATTGTTTTTTATTTAATAAGAGAAGGACAATCAAAAATTGATATTGCAATTGAAAATAAAAAACAAAAACAATGATTTTTTTGTTTACGTTTTGTATTTAATAAGAGAAGATTATACTGCACAAGTGATATGTGCAAATTAAAAAGAAGACTTGGAATATATGACACGCAAACTGAAGAAAGAGTATGAAAAATGGGGATTACTGATGAACACAGAAAAACGCAGTATCTGTGTGTCGGAGAAGAAACAACAGGTTTAATCTTAGAAAACAAAGAACGCATAAAAAAATGCAACAGCCACGAATAGTTAGGAATAAACTTTAATGACGAAGGAACAAATGATGTTGTAATAAAATCAAGAATAAACAAAGCAAAACATATAACTAGATCATTGAATGGGACTCTGTGGAGCATAGAAACTGGAAAAGAAAGGAAGAAAAGAATATATACGATAGTATGATTAAAAGCACGTTAGTGTACGGATCTGAAACGTGGAGAATAAAGGAACAGGTAAAAAGAAAGTTAGAAGCTACAGAAATGGATGCTTTGAGACGAGCTGCTAGAACTTCAAGGCTACAGCGAATACGAAATTAAACGATCAAAGAAAAAATGGGTGTACAAAAGACAATCATCGACTATATTGAAGAAAAACAACTAATCTGGTACGGACGCGTACGAAGAATGCGACAAGACCGACTACCAAAGAAAACAATAAGATGGATACCTGGAGAGCACAGAAAGAAAGTAAGACCCAAGAAAACATGGATAGAGAGCATAAGAAGATCTATGAGCGATAAGGACTAAACGATGAAAACTGCAACGACAGACAACAATGGAGGTTGGGCATCGGACAACGTCGTAGGATGTTTTGAGACCGAATTAAAAAAAAAAAGATTATATTGCAGTTTGACTTTCATCCTATAAATTGGAATATTGCATGGAAATCTCTCGGGACCTGATTCTATAGCTAAAAATAAGAAAAAAAGTTCATATAAACATAGGTTCGAAAATGGTTCGTTAGCGAGTTACGCCTCGGGAACCAGTTCGCCCTGATTTTTGGTCCCACGGTAAAACGACGCCATACTGAAATTCTTGAGGTTTAAAGTGAATGGTAACTTTGGTGGTTTCTTAAGGTTTTTGATCTGAAAAACTGAATAAAAGAGGTCCCAGAGCTCTATCTCAATTAGTGTCTAAGAAAAACTGTGTAAAACACGAGAAATTGGAGTCAAAAAACACATTTTTAGATTTGGAATAAAATAACTTCGTTAATTTGCCAATAAACAAATAAAAATTTCGAACTAACTTTGTAGAGAATTTTATTATGAGAAAATTGGTGTGTATAATGTTTATTAAAAGTAAGTACAAATTTGTCTCTAATTAAAAACAAAACAGACCAAAATGCCCCAGAAAAGTGTTACAATTTACAAGAAATGGCATTGTAAAGTTTCAAAACACCTACACTTGGGCAAACAAAAATCCACTTAACTCTGTAACCAACCGTTTTCGAACCTATGTTTATATGAAGTTTTTTCCTATTTTTAGCTATAGAATCAGCTTCCGAGAGATTGGCGTGCAATTTTGAATCACTCTGTATAATTTGAAAGTCATAGACTTGAAAGTTGTACGTTTTCGTGGTTTTCATTATGATGGGGGACGTTTGTTTTCTTATGACCAACATGTCACCTGTTCTGAGAGAGAGAGGGGGGCGTTCGCGTTGTCCAAAGTACATAACGAGGAACACATTTTTTGGTTTCAGATACAGATGGATACAAATATTTAGGGGTGAAAATTACGGCCAGTGGGAAGCAAGACAAAGAAATTCAATCTAGAATTAATTCGGGGATAATGGCTATATCTACATTAAACGGAGTCTTGTTGGATAAGCGAATTACAGCAGAAACTAAAACCAAAATATTCAAAACCATTGTCAGAAGTATCACGACTTAAGGCCCAGAAATTTGAACGAGTAATAAACACACAAGAACAAAATTATTGATCCAGACGTTAGAAAATTAGATATGAAGTCATCAAGGACAGAGTGAATATGAAAAATTCATTTGTTGATGTTATCCAAACAAAAAAATTACAATGGTATGGGCACACGAAAAGAATGGCACAGGAAAGATTGCCAAGGAGAATCCCCACCAGGAAGAACGAAAATAGGAAGACCACTTATCACCTGGATAGAAGGAATTCAGACTATATTGAGGGAACGAGAAATTGAAGATCTTTGGATGGTCATGCAGCAGTGGAAGATGAGAATTCAATCACTTCAGTAATCTTTGGTTCCGGAAAATGTGTAAACACTGTACAGCCGGAATAATAATAAATAACATCTGGTTTAAACACCGTTTACCTGAAGAAACGTAGAGGGAACAATCGTAACACACCCGGAGCGGCAGAAACGAAGGGGTGAGAGAGAGAAAGAGATAGGGAGAGGGACAGAGAACAAGTAGACAAACCAGCGAGCCAGCAAACAGGCGGGGGTTAGAGGAGGAGAATTACCTCATGGCTGTATGGTTTCATGAAATTGTGCCAATGCAATACGTTGACCTGAATCAAAAGAAAGCAGTGCGTCCGTCCGATATAACGGCCCGGTAAAACAAAAGGCAACGTCAATTAGCGTAGAGAGTGCTTCGGGGCCGTGTGAAAATCTCGTGGAAAATCGCGGCGCGATAGCATCTGTAGTTATGACTAGAACCGCACCGGTAATTATTATACACGTTAACATTTACAATTATAATCTGTGCATGCTTAGTTCTATTAAGCAGGAGAGAAGAGAAAAAAAATATATATAAACGCAGAGAATTAAATAAATAAAACATGTTCGTTGGGTTTATACGTAGCTACTTAATGAAAACCGACACGAGATCTCTGGTACTACGCACGAATTGTGGGGCCGAGTTACAGTTCCCTCTTCCTCTATAATGTGCGGGTTTGTTTGCTTTGTTTGTACAGAGAGTACAGTAGAGAATCGATTATCGAACTTCTCGGGACGAGGGCCCGTTCGGACAATCGATCGTAAATTGATAACATTATTTCTCTTTACAAAAACGAAGATTTTTAGTACAAAATCATTTCTAACATACTGTTATATAATTACAGCAACCTGTATACTGGAATGTAATGTACTACTTAGGCTAAAAGTCACTGAATTGAAACTGAGTGTAATTAATAAAAACCATAAGTTAATTTAAACTCTTGGGTCTACCAGCGGCTACCTCTGAAGAAGCCTTTTAAAGGTGAAAACCGGTTCAGGTTGTAAGGTAAAACTTTATGTTTTTACTTATAAAAAACTTTGTGTTCCGAGTCGTTAATGTAATAGTTGTATTTAGTTAATTTAAACAATATTAGAGTTTAATGACAAACGCTGTTCTATAAAATTAATTAAAAATTAAAAAACAAAACAAAACATACAGTACCATGGATTTACACTTTTTTGAAGAATTGTTCTATCACTGTCTGCTTCAAACCGCTACCACGTTTTTCACTGCTAAAGACTGAAGTCGTTTAAGATTCATAAGCTGAATACAATCTATCTTGTCTTCTGTTTCGGCCCACTTTTGAATAGTCTTAAGTGCGTCAGAAGGTTTTGCTGCCATCGGTGGTTTTGTATTAGTAGCATTCTCGTCGTTTTCATTACGTTCATTTAATGACGCAACTATCTCTTCATCGGTTAAAAACTGAAAACCGGGATTGGCTTCATCCACCTTTAGCCAATTCTTTGTTTATCGATTGTAAGGCTGTGTTGCTACAGCGTTTATTTATTACTGTACAGTAATGTAATAATTTATACTATACAATTTTTTTATGTTCAATAAATATCCGATACGCCTACACGTGTCCAATACATTACTGTACAGTACAGTACATAATTGTACTTATTATTGAGTTCCGATAACGGGTCGTTGGTTAATGGATGTTCGGATAATCGATGATCTACTGTATTTCCAAACTTCGGGAAATGTTTCTACTCAAGGAAAATGACGGGGAAAAGTGACACGTGTGGGGCCCTTATTAGGGTGCAATAAAATAAACCCTAGAAGGGTATTTTACAACCTCCTCTATACCTGGGACATCTGTCCGCAGTCATTGTTGTAAGAAACAGTTCTAGTACTGAGCCCTTACAAATTTCTTCCTCTGATAGTTCCTATCCGTTTCGGATGTTGGATATCATACAGGCTATTTTAACTTTCTGTACTGCTGTACGGAATAAGTCAGTTGTATTCATGCCAAACCAGGTCCTTAAATTTCTCAGCCATGATACTCTCGGTCGCCCAATTCCTCTCTTTCCAAGTACTTTTTCCTGTAGTATGGACTGCAATAAGTAAAATCTCTGTTCATTTCTTATGAGATGTCCCAGATACTGAAGCTTTCTTATCTTCACTGTGTTAATAACTTCCCTATATTTCTTCATATTTCTAAGAACTTCAACATTAGTTAAATGTGCTGTCCATGAAATGCTCAGTATTCTACGGTAGAGCCACATTTCGAAAGATTTCAATTTCTTAGTTGTTGCTTCAGTCACAGTCCAAGATTCTACACCGTAGAAGAGGACCGAGAAATCCTGAATAAACTACTCATTCTATTGTATACTGCTCTTGCTTTTTCAATTCTGCTCTTTATTTCTTGAGAGCGGTCCCATTGTTCATTGACTATAGTTTCAAGATAAGTAAATTGGCTTACACCTTGAAGTGGCCTTAACAGTTCACAATTAACGCTCAATAGCAGGTGCGAGGTTCACACACGCACAAACACACAACATCTTTCAAATGAATAAACGATAGCATTACGAATATTGTTCTATTGGCCTACACAATATACAGAGTGTAGCTCGTACCGTTAGACTGAATTCTTTGTGTGCATCCACATGACGAACAAATTCCCGTCATATAACATAATTATTAATTTATATGTTAATAAAAACTGTAGTAAACCAACTCCAGACAAATAAGCAGAACACCGTGACAATCTATCTAAGAATTCCATCCTAAATTATGAGTGAATGTAACGTAGCGAATATTTAGTACAAAACGTCGAGAGTGTATCGCAAACCAGCAAACAAGCGATGGGCCACAAGTGAAATAAATATTTTTCTTTTGATGTATACCACATGGTATTGGTGAAAGGGTAGCTTGAGGGTAGGCGTGAGAGGAGTAGTGGGTACATTACAGAGAGAGAGAGAGAGAGAGAGAGCAAGAGAGATGTATAGATGTAATTGTGTGTATTTGTAAACGGCAAAAGTGCGTGTACGTGACATATACAATTACTATATTCAGACATATGGGCTCAGTATATAATGAACTCCGCGACCATCTAGAAAGACTAGACGTGCTGATCCCCGAACAGTTCGGCTTTCGTGAGCTGCACTCCTCGACTCATCAGCTGATGAGACTCGTGGAATGCATTACCGAGGCTGGCTGCCAGGGAAAACAGACGACTGCGATCTTCCTAGACGTAGAGAAAGCCTTTGACCGCGTGTGGCACGAGGGTGTCCTTTACAAACTCACGGAAGTCCTTCTTCCATATTGCTACGTTCATTTGATCGGCAGCTTTCTGCGAGACAGTAGAGACAGGGTGGACCGATGACTGGAGAATTGCCGTTAACGCTTCCAAGAGCGCCGCGGTAATATTCTCGCTCAAACGCAAGCGGCCTCGGCCGCTCAAAGTAGGCCCCGTCGAGGTGCCCTGGACCAATAGCGTCAAGTACCTCGGGCTCCACGTGGATTCCCGACTCACCTGGCGAACCCATACAAATTACATCAGACAACGCGCTTCGGCGCAACTCAGTAGACTCTGGCCCGTGCTATCTAATCCGGCAATGACCCCCCGGCTAGGTAAGCTCATAGTCAACTTGTACGTGTTGCCCGTGATTACCTATGCCTGTCCTGTCTGGGGATACCTGGCTCGTGGTCATAGAACAACGCTCCAGCGCGTACTCGACCGGGGACTGAAGCTTGCGTGCAAAGTCCCCCGGAGGTACTCTTCTCGTCTTTTGAGGAGAGGACTCGGTGTCCGCTCTCTTGATGACACCGTGAGACGCCTGGCGCGTAGATTCTATGTTCGTTCCGACAGCGTGACCCACAATTCCCTCATTGCCGGACTTGATAAATACACCCCGCGACCAGGTGAGTCCTGGAAGCGTCCTCGTTTGCTAGTCCCGGTGGTATAATCCACCAATCGCAGGTCGCTTCAGACCCCTCCATAATTAGGTAAAAACATATATAACGAACTCAAATAGACCCAGTGGCAGGAGTCCTTCCTGAGACTCGGGACACTGCACTACTCGCGACCCGCGCAACCCCCAGTTGTGTATATAATGAACTAGTTCTTCCGTTTCCAAAATGGGTCATGTTTATTGCAGGCCTATTGTAAGCGCAAGGGACACTTTGGGGCCACACACGTATCATCCCGAAAATGAGCAATAAACGAAATCCGCAAAATTCTCAGTTTTTCTTCTGTACGTCTCTGTGTTAAAAAAAAAAAATAATAATAATAATTACTGCCGAATAAAATGAGATGTGAAATCGAGAAATTTGGCATACACAATACGTTTACCACTTTTTATAAGTACAGACAGACAAAGTCAGACCGATCCGTTGTTACTTATGGAGACGAGACGTGGTCAATTTTCTATTGTATTGTATTTGTTGTTCATAGCCTAAAGGTACCACACATACGATTTGCAGTACAATTTTTATTACTCACATTCTTAAAAACGATCGATTTCAGTCACAGACCATCGTCAGGTCATATACAGCACACTTGCGGTCACAATATCGTAAAACACCCACTATTTACAAAAACGAATTAGTAGACATTGATTAATGAACGTGATACGCACGTCGTTGGTTGTTCAAAGTTTCCCGAGAACTGATTTTGTTACAGAGTGTTTATGTTTACATTCCGTTCTATATATTATATCAGCTGATTACTGTATGTTGATTTTCATTTTGCCGCAATATTTCAAACGTTCAAATGTGATACGATTTTTGAAGTCCGTCATGATGTTCAATAGATTTTCATGGCCCTCTTCTTTTACATGTTTGTATGTTCGGTATTGTTCATATATATTCGATCTTATTTCATCACTGCATCATCACTTTGGACAATGACGTACGTATCACGTTCATTAATCAATGTCTACGAATTGGTTTTTGTAAATAGTGGCTGTTTTACGATATTGTGACCGCAAGTGTGCTGTATATGACCTGACGATGGTCTGTGACCGAAATCGATCGTTTTTAAGAATGTGAGTAATAAAAATTTTATTGCAAATCGTATGTATGGCACCTTTAAGCTATGAACAATAACTACAATACAATAGAAAATTGAAATTATAGGTACCATAAGTAAACAATAAGTGTGTGTATATTAAATACATCGCATTATCATTAGAGACATGGACATTGACAAAAAATAAACAATTGCTATTCTAATTGTATTATAATTATAATGAAAAAAAATTGAGGCAAGCCAAATATGTGCTTATGCTGACGGTGTTGTAATATTAGCCAGATCAAGAGTACGGCAAGTTGAGGTGTACAAGGAGCCGGATCGAAAATCCGCTGGAATGGGACTGAATGTAAACGTCACCAAAACTAAATAATACATGCTGGTTTCTGCATCAGAAAGGAGAAAAAAAATCTATATAATTTATGCACTGAGGATAATTCGTTCGATGAAATTAATAAGTTCAGATAGCTGGGTAACTTGATAGATAATGAAGGGTCCATAAATACGACAATAGATGACAGGATACAAACAGAAAATAGGGCATATTATGACAACAGCAGACTATTGAGAAACAAACTCATTAGTCGTAACACTAAAATAAAATTTTGTGATATAAGACACTTATCTGACCGGTTGTTACTTATGGAGGCGAGCCACGGACGCTGATAAAAAGGGCGCAAGAAACACTAAGATGGTTTGAACGAAGAAAAATCGTAAGACGTGTTTACGGGCCGGTTAAAGAAGGTGACGAATGGAAAATAAGAAATAACCAAGAGACAGACACAAGCACGAGGACGTTGTAAGATTCGTAAAGGCTCAACGAATACAATGGCTCGGTCAGCTAGAGCGCATGGATGATCAGCGTATGCCGAAGAATATGCTGAAGGCGCAACTGCATATAAAAGCAGAAAGTGGGGCCGATCTATAATAAGATGACTGGATGATGTGCTGAGTTAGAACATCTCAGAAGAATGGATGTGAGGGGTTCCGCTGAGATGGCAATGGTTAGAGGAGACTTTGGAGAAGGTTGATGTTGGTAAGCCAGGGCTCACTTTGGGCTGTAGTACTAATGAAGAAGAATAAGAAGAAGAAGAAGAAGAAGAAGAAGAAGAAGAAGAAGAAGAAGAAGAAGAAGAAGAAGAAGAAGAACAACAACAACAACAACAACAACAACAACAACAACAACAACAACAACAACAACAACAAAAAGAAGAAGAAGAAGAAGAAGAGGAAGAAGAAGAAGAAGAACAACTAGAAGAACAAAAGAACAAGAACAAGAAGTGTTACTGTATCGTGATACAGTGTAGTGGAAAGGGATATCACTGGAGAATGTCTGACGAAGCAATAGATAAACATTGGCCAGCTGCCGCTGCTGCTGACGATGATGATCGGGACGATCGCAACGTATTCTTTAACGGTATCAGAATTCATCGTTGCATGCTCGTTATCGTTGTGACGACGCTTCCACAATCCTATCGCAGAACAAGCGTGATAACGTTTCGTCCGACAACCGGCTGCAGGCAGCCTTGAAAGCGCGCGAGGTTTCAATATAAGTAAACTGTTATTTCTGGATCACTTAATCACTTAAAAGTAATACAGTAAACAGAGCGCTGCTCCTGTAGACTGTGTGGGTGAAAGAGCGCGCTCTTGCTCGTGCGTACGCTACTCACACACACTCTACGTCTGTCATGTCTGCCGGGATTAAGTGAAACACAAATTTCAAAACCGTAGCGAGACGAAAACGGAACAGACGAGAGAGGGAGGGAGAGAGAGAGAGAGGTATGAGTTAATGACTGGGTCAAAGACAACGATGCAAGATAAACAATGAAGCCAACAACTGACTATAAATACGAGTTTGCCTACGATACACCGGTGCTGTACCGCCTGCCCGCTTTTGTTTTAACAATAATGCAATTATAATTATTGTTTCCATTATTTTAATGATAATATCAGTGTTGTTGTTGATGCTGATGTCGTTGTTATTATCGTTAATATTATTGTTGTTATTATTTTATAATTGTCATTGTCGTAGCTCGTTGTCACATCTGTGTGTGTGTGTGTGTGTGTGTGTGTCGTACTTTCCTTCTCTCCTTTCTTCGTATGATGAATTTAATAATGAAATAAAAGGTTATAAGCAATATATAAGCGATACTTTAATTCTTTTTGTATAATATATTGTGATAATACGTTATAGGCTATTACACTTCAGTTTATAGACAATATGCTATAAAAAGTGTGTTTTCCTTTGTACAAGATAAAACAATATTTTTGTACAGAGTGACACAAGTATCACACTCTCACAGAACTTCATCAGAGACTGACAACCTGTCTGTCTGTCTGTCTGTCTCTCTCTCTCTCTCTCTCTTGCTCACTCCCCCTCTCATTCTTTTTCTGAGATGCAAAACCCCATTTATGTACGTATTTTTATTTTTTGTAGTTTTTATTTAATAATAAAATACAATGTTAATGAAACATTATTTCCAGATCTCATTTGTATTTATATTTTACTATCATTTACATATTAAAGATTTTTAATTATCACAGACAAGAATTTTTTTATCCTGACGGACAATTTTAAGTTCTACTATGAATTTATGAACTTGTTGGGTATAACTACCGATATTTACTTTTATCATAAAATAAATTTAATAAAAATAAAAAAGTAAAAATAATAATATATCAAAAAACTTATAATGAATTACAAAATATATTCACTTAGGCTGATACTCTTTACCCAAATAAAAAAATATCAAGCAACATATGACTTCAAATATTATTATCTCAACAGTCTGATTGTTCTATAAAAATATGTGTAGGCCTAGATTACACCTGTGCCCCAGAGGCAAAAGAGATTATCTCTATATTTTTTATAAAATGGAGCTTTTTATAGTGTTAATATACAGACTGTCCTCTTGCTAGCAGTATATGGCATTATCTCTTATTTATTTTTATGCAGCCAATACGCAAATTTAAAATAACACTACCGCACATTGCTTTTTGAAGCAAACAAACTGTTTTTTAGCTGTCCTGTAAAGTATACTGTGTATGTGACATGGTGTCTTATGCCTCTGGTGTACAGATATGTTTATATAAGATATAAATATTAGATTGATTAACAAACTAACAATACGGTAAACGGGTGTAGGTGACAAAAATAGCTAGTATTGAAAAGAAAAAACAGACTGCTAACCGTTTGTGCTTAAACTTCGGAAAATTCTCATAGAATCATTCATGAAAGTAGCAGAGATTTTTGTGGGAGGTAAGATCTTGAAATCGTGAAGCGTTTAAGTGGGTACGCGAGAAAAACAGTGTACAAGACGTTCATCGGAAGGGAGTAGCGTTTATAGCCTCGCCACTGTGGTACTAGAAAGAAAGGTTAGTACGTAGTATAAATGCTAGGGAAACGTACAATACGAGGGCTATTCTTTTCAACCTCCGTTGAGTTGGCAAACCTGGCTCTGTATTTATAGCAACAATCTGATTGCTGATTACTGTTTTTGAGGCTTTGTTCTAACCTATAACCACTGGTTTTATAGTTATTTTGTCTATTACTGTGGTGACGACAGTTTAATTATGGCAACTACAATTGAAATTGCCTCCAAGTGTGAGATTCGGTCGGTTATTAGATTTCTTCAAGCTGAAGGTCATAGTGCTGCTGAAATTCATCGAAGGTTGTGTAATGTGTATGGAGAAAATGTGATGAGTGATGGTTCAGTTCGGGAATGGTGTCGAAAATATAAAGAAGGGCGAATTGATGTTCATGATGAAGGAGGGCAAGGAAGAAAGTCCGTGGCTACTGATGATGTTGAAAGGGTTAGACAGGATGGTTCGAGAGCGCCGTCGTTTCCCGAGCGACACCATTCCCGAACTGAACCATCACTCATCACATTTTCTCCATACACATTACACAACCTTCGATGAATTTCTGCAGCACTATGACCATCAGCTTGAAGAAATCTAATAGAAGACCGAATCTCGCACTTGGAGGCAATTTCAATTGTAGTTGCCATAATTAAACTGTCGTCACCACAGTAATAGACAAAATAACTATGAAACCAGTGGTTATAGGTTAGAACAAAGCCTCAAAAACATTAATCAACAATCAGATTTTTGCTATGACAACAGAACCAGGTTTGCCAACTCAACGGAGGTTAAAAAAAAATAGCCCTCGTACTTACTCGAAAATAAGACCCCTTTTATTCTAGATTTTTACTTTTAAATTATGGAGGATACTTGTATCGAATATTCAGAGACAGTAAAAAATGAGTACAAGTTACATAATTGGGTAGTGGTCACCGGAAGCTATTGAAACACATTTGCATTACGGAATAACAGAGACTGCGATAAGGTTGTGCTATAACGCACACATTATTAAGATATATTTGAATTCAGCTTTAGAACGAATGAGACGCACCTCTCGCAAAATGAAGATAGCTAACAATGACGAAAAGCTCTTCACTTTGCATTTCGCGGACGATCATTTAATTATAGCTGAAAATGAGGATGATACATGTTATATGCTTCGGAAGTTAGGTAAAGAATACCAGAAATGGGGTTAACTGTAAATACAAATAAGACTCAAAATGCAAATACAATTTCTCGTACAAAATGCTTTTTATACAATTCGCCCTAAAATACAGGGTGATCTTATGAGAGTGCATTTGCTCTGAAGGAGTACTACTACAGGGATTTTAAACACACTGCGATCGGTTGGTGGACTCGCTATATAGACACCTAACAAACTCCAGACATAATATGTACGTATTTAAATTCTGAAAACAAACAATATTACTGATACAGTAAATGGTACTGAAGTAAGAAATGATATCTTGAACTAGTCAGCGATTAAACTAATTATTAAAAAAATTCACTTACGTCTAAACAACATAAATCATTCAAAATCAAACGATTATAGTGATCGATTTCGATTGACCGTGAAACCATCTTCAGACCACTTTTCATTTTAGCGTAAAGCTGGTTATACGTATATTATATTCTTTAGACATAAATGATTTAGTATAATGTTTAACTAAAATAAGAACGTGTAAAACTGCTTATTGAACGAGCTAAGACAGGCTCAGTTTTAACTTGACCCACTGGTCTATGTATCTATTTGGATTATGCCACACGCTAACTTTTGAACGCGTCAATCGATTTTCGTAAACGTGGCGTGCGCGTGCATACCGTTTACCGTACAGAAGCCTGTTGTTTTTGAGATCGATCCCTCAAAAAATAGGTGGGCGGAAGACAAAAATGTGGGAGGGGGGTCAAGATTGTGAAATAATCGCAAAAGGCCATGTGGGGTATCAAATTAAAGGAAACTTTAAATACAATGTGAATGTAATGTTCATTCTGAAAATTATAAAACTTTTTTGATGTCAAAGCCTAAAAATTGGGTGAAAATTTTGATAAAATCGCAAAAATTCATGTGGAATATCATATTAAAGATAATTTTAATTAACATTCACGTTAAGTTTTGAAAGTATAAAAATTTTGGGATCTCAGATCCCAAAAATTAGATAAAAAATTTGAAAAAATGGTTAAAGTTTCAGCAGGGTGTCAGACTAAAAGGAACTTGTAACGAAAATCTGAATGTTTCGAATAATTTTTAGTGTTTATTTTATAATAGTGTGTTCTACAGTTGTTATATTACTAAAGAAACAGTAGAGTAACAGACAGCTACTGTCCCGCGCTATCGCAGACTGATCGAGGAAAAGCTGGTGGACATGATTAATGATATGAGGAACTTTGAGGACGACTTTTGGAACAACAGGGATCAAACGAATAACGCTGAGGATCAATGTATGCGATGAAGGTAAGATTGTGGCTATGGGCCTCGATATGGTAGCCGATCAAGCGTGGAACGCGACCTGCCCTGCCTCGTAGTATGGCACCTAATTGATATCGTTTAAGTGGAAGAGAATTGTCTGTGACCTTGCTGAACGGCAGAGACACATTCTAGAGTTTAAAGGGACAAAGTACGCAGTACGACAAAGCCCGTTAGGATTTACGGCGATGGTTACATACGTACCTTGAGTCTGATTGAACTTACGTCATCGATCACAGCGGGAAACACACTCGTGTGCATAATTAAAATACATAACGAAAGTCATCGTACGAGTCATTGCTAAATGAATCTTCTTCTAAGTAATTTAATCTCTTAACAACTTTTTAACTAGTATGCTCTTCCTGAGCTGCAAAACTCGCTCACTGTTCAATTATTATCACATAAATTTCAATATTAGGCGATTTTTTCAATTAAGAGAAAAATTACAAAAATTGTATTACTCTATTGATTCCTTAAACTTTTACGGCCTGCGTGGTAATTGTGCGGGCTATCTGGCCGTGGTCTTGTCATCATCATCAACATCAAATAATTCAATACTTCTTTGATCACGCTGTGTTCGGACATTCGTTAAAAGTCTCCGCATCAAATGGCCTACTTCTTTCTGATGCCGAGTACGAGGTTGATTAAAAACCTCACATAATTTTACCTCCATGTTCCGTAAGGAAATAGAAGTACAGTGATGGCGAAAAAATCGTGTTTGAGATAAGGACTGATACTGATTGTACTACCCTTAGAACATGAAGAAAAGTCATTTTCCAAAAAGTGTCTGCGTGTAGAATCTTTTCTATGGCGAACGATAACTGCCGCAAATTTGAACAGAATCAAATAATGTTTCTGCATATGTGCACGAGGTGTAGAGGACTCAAGGCCTATCGATTTTGGTGAAGATCGGTTAAGAAAGAAGGGTAGTTTACCTGCAACGTTTTACGTTTTAACGAGAGTAAAGTAGTTAATTTTGATAAACAAAATATCCTGAAAACGAGGTCATAAAAATCCACTGTAGAAAGGTACATGAAATATCTATAAATGAAAGAGTAGTAAAAGGGGGGGGGTAATTTTATCACGTTTGGTATTGATTAAATGAGTTTGATGAAATTAAATAAAATATCGGTATGGAGAACCACACATGACTTCCATGTTCTAAGATTTATATTTAAAATCATATTCGAAATGAAATATTTCCATAGAAACTACTTCTTTCTACTTATTGCTTCAGCCTGTACGATAATACTGTACCTAAACGACAGTACTGTGGTCACTAACGTATACCACCTCACGTTTTCGCACTCGATTTTCACTGAGATGGAAGTCGATGGCACTGCCGAAAAGTCTGGTTTTGCAGAAAACATTGGACTACGGCTAAACAGCCCGGGAAGGAAATTTAACAAAGAACTACTTCTTTGTTGCCGATAACGTATTACACATAAAAAATTCTCCCCACCCCGTTCACCTAACCTCTTCATTTATAGATATTTCATCTACGTTTCTACAGTGGATTATTATAAGCTTCTTATCAAGATACTTTATTTATCAAAATTAAGTACTTTACTCTTGTTAAAACATAAAACGTTGCAGGTAAACTACCCCTTTCTCTAAACCGATCTTCACCAAAATCAATAGACCTTCAGTCCACTACAATTCAGGGATGCATGCAAAAAAATATTTGATTCTGTTTCAATTTGCGGCAGTTATCGTTCGTCATGAAAAAGTTTCTCTTGTTACAACATAACATGTTTCAGGTAAACTACCCCTTTCCCTTTACCGATCTTTACCAAAATCAACAGACCTTAAGTTCTCTACAATTTACGAACGTATGCAAAAAATTATTTGATTTTCTTTGAATTTACGGCAGTTATCGTTCGTCATAGAAAAAATTACCCTTGTTAAAACATAAAATGTTGCTCGTAAACTACCCTATTCCTTTAACCGATCTACACCAAAACCAGCAGGTCTTGAGAACTCAACAATTCAGGGCTGTATGCGCGACATTATTTGATTCTGTTTGAATTTGCGGCTGTTATCGTTTGCCATAGAAAAAAATTACCCTTGATAAGAAAAACGTTGTAGGTAAACTACCCCTTCCCGTTAACCGATCTTCACCAAAAACTATAAGTCTTGCTTACTCTACAAATCAGAGCTGTATGCAAAAAATTATTTGATTTTGTTTGAATTTGCGACTCTTATCGTTTGCCATAGAAAATACCCTTTTAAAACATAAAACGTTGCTGGTAAACTACCCCTTTCCCTTTACCGATCTTCACCAAAAACAATAGGTCCTGAGAACTCTACAATTCAGGGCTGTATGCAAAAAATTATTTGATTCTGTTTGAATTTGCGGCTGTTATCGTGTGCCATAGAAAAAAATCTATAGATAGATACACACACAGACAGACACTTTTCGAAAAATGACTTTTTTTCATGTTTTGAGTGTCGTACAATCAGAATCTGCAATAATCTCGAACACGATTTTTTTTGCCATCACCATACTTCCATTTCCTTAAGGAACATGGAAGTAAAATGCATTTAATCTTTTTCAAACAATGTGAATTGATAACAATATTGCCAGGCAATAAAATTTTAATTTTTGTATTTTAATTTAAATCATCCATGCGTGAAGATCCGCAACCACGACCCAGCAGGCCACAAAATAGTTTGTGGCCACATAATTATATAAATATGTAATTAATGCATGATTATCTGCGCAGTTCAGTTTCTTTATAAGAACAAAGTACCTAATTTTTATAGATAAATTGACTCGAAAATAACATCATATTAAACGACTACCCCGAAATAACATAAAATATCTATAAATAGTGAAAATAGTTTCAGGGTGGGGGATATTTTTTAGAAATTATCGAATTGAATTCAAGTAAATGATTTTAAATAGAAATCTTAGAACATGGAAGTCATGTATGGTTCTTCATACCGATATTTTGAATTCGTGTGCTAGAAATATTTGATTCAAAAACTGCTTTTTTAATATAAGAGTTGTCTAAGTTATGTAGCTGTATTGGATGCTGATTTCATATATATGATAGCTAATTGAATAAGTTGTCTTCAGGCAGATAAGCGATTTTCGGTAATGTAAGACTGAAGAACGTGTATGACATGTGTATAGTCTACATTCAGGGGTTCACAACCGGTAGGATCCAAGGTGGTACGTAAGAATACCTAGCTAGGAAAACAGTATTTACTTAAAAAAAAAAAGAAATAAAAATTTGTGTTCAAAACAACAATAAATTGTCATCGGACATGATTTAAAACGATTACTCTTGTAAAAACACAACCTAAATCAGTTCCCATTTTGTAAATTGTATATGTTAGATTTAAATAAACTACTGTAGACTATAGTTCTGAAACTTAGGTCGTAAGGAAAAAAGATGAACAGAAGAAACAAACAGCGGAAATGAAATTTCCGAGATCAGTTAAAAGGTGTAATAGACGAGATCATATAAGAAATGAAAAGATAAGAAGTGACTTAGATATTTTTGCAGTGAATGAAAGGATTAAAGAACACAGAAGAAAATGGATTCAATACATAGGTAAAATAGGAAAAAGTAGAATACCGAAGGTAGCGAGAGATTACAACCCTAGAGGCAGAAGAAAAGTTGGTAGGTCTAAGACAACGTGGACTGTGGAATAGGAAAAGGCCGCTAAAGCCTAAAACCGTTAAGAAGTTGATGATGATGAGATTTGAATAATTTACATAACTAGATAAGATATATTATTCATGTTGTATCACGTTTTTTTTTTAGAAAACCCCAATAACCTTTCTTTACGCTCCGGTGGTACTCGAAATGAACGCGGAAGACCAAACTGGTACACGCGTTGGGAACCACTGGTGATGAACACGGATTCTTCTACAGTCTCTTGATCTTAGGCTACCACGCCCGGCGACAACATTATTCAAAGTGTCATTTTAGCCGGGCTGTTAGGCCGCGGTCTATGGGTGTTAAGTGCAGACGTTTCGGCCTCCCCGTCTGACGCCATCTTCAATGCAAAGATTTGTTTTAACAGTTGTTCGCCAACTAACCCCAAGTACTGAGGTAGACAATGATAGTACTATGTATAATCTCAGTAGTGGGGGTCAATTGGCGAACAACTGCCAAAAACAAATTTTGCACCGAAGATGGCCTTCGATGGCGTGGCCGAAACGTATGCACTTAACACCCATAGGCCGCGGCCTAACAGCCCGGCTAATGATACCTTGAATGAAGTCTCTTCGTTCATTAGTATTCTCCTACATAATCATCATCATTATCGTTCAGTTCTTCGTCATCGTCATCTCATAACAATCTTTCTTATCATCAAAGTTATCGTTATCATCAGTTTTGGTATTTGTCTGGTTTTCAGTCACCCTCTAGAGCTATCCTCCCTCCACGCGAGTAAATCATACCCAGTTTGCTTTCCTTTGTCTTAAACTACAGACACGTCTCTGTCTTGGTAAGGACTGTCATCGCAATCACTTTACGTACAACACGAGGGTCAGTTGAAAAGTTCGCGGAGCGACATCTATAGCTAAACTTTCGTGTGCTGCAAGACGTATATTTCGCGTAAATTTCCAATTTACCTGTCAGTTTATTCACTTTTTACCACCTCTTAGAAATTTTCCTGTCACGCGTGTTTTTAAAATGCACAAAATCAAACATCGTGTTGTGATGAATTCTCTGTTAAAAACATTTTAGCGCCAATGGAAAATCAAAACGAAATTGTAAATGTTTTAGGAGATGCGGCGCCTTCAGAAACAACTGTAAGTGGAGCACACTCGAGTTTAAAAGTGGTCGTACAAGCAATGAAGACTATCCCAGCAGTGAACATCCGAAAAGTGTAACAAAAAACGACATTGTTGAACAAATTTCATAGGGTGTTGGAAGACCGCAGATTGAGGAGTAGATGACGTTGCTGAAATCATAGGCATCTCATATGAGCGTGTGCATCATACTTTAACTCATGAACTTGTGCAAGATGGCTGCCGCATCTGGAGTTGTTGCATTTTTTGGGCGGCCAGTGCGACCACGTTTAAACTTAGCCGTTGGTTTTGAAGTCGTAACATCTGACACATTTACAATTGCGTTCTGAATTTCCGTTTGCGCTAAACAATTTTTATCAAAGAATCACACCACGATGTTTGATTTTGTTGGCTTTCCAAAACGCGCATGACACGTCAATTGTAAACAGCTTCTAAACAATGAATAAATTGATAGATAGATTTGGAAATTAACGGGAAAGTGCAAGAGGTAAAATACAAATCTTGTAGCATACGAAAATTGTAGTTTTACTGCTAAGCTACAGATGTCGCTCCGCGAACTTTTCAACTGACCCTCGTATAGCACACTTCGTCCACATCCATTTCATGCACGTAATCCTGGTTAGTTATAAATTTAGATTGTCAATTATTGTAGTCAGATCGCGAATTCCACATAATTGTTGTTCTGTCTACCGTTTATATTGCTGGGAAATTCATTGATTTCGTTCAACTACAACTACTTCCTTAGTTCGCCAGCGGTGAAAAATAATACGTTCGAAGTAATATTATTTTTGTAAAATCGTTTATACAGTGGGCACGCGCGTTAACCAATTAACTGCGTTAACAAAACGCGGACGCGTTACATGCAAATTTTGTGCAGTTTCGTTCGCGCTAAAATTGTTAAATTGGCAAGACAAGTGTGCGTCCCGTTAGTCACTCAGTGACACGTTATTTATGTACGCGCGCGCATGCCTACGCGCAAGTACTTTCCCCCGCGCACTTACACAGACACACACATGCGCCAGCGCTCTCATGTATTCCATGTATTTTGTGAACAATTATTTGTATGGTGATTTATTTTGATGTCTTCTTGGAAGGACGCACGCGATTCTGGATTTCTCTCTAATTTATATCGGCCGTCGTGACTCATCGCGTCTTTTCAACGTTCAAGTTTAACAACGTTTGCGCAAGCAAACCCTCGGCCGCGACTCGGAGCCGCGGTTTACAAAATTCTCCACTATCGATAATGTAACTATCGACTGCTTGTAAAAGCCGTTCACTGTTGCATTGTTTGTGAATTTCGTTATCAAATAAAAACAAAACCGGAGCATATCATCATCATCATGATCACGACTCCAAGGATTAGGCCCTAGACCTGTTCCGGAACCCATCTCCTCCTCCGTTTACCGACATCACTCTTCCCAGTAGGGTGATAACCCAAGGCAGCCACAGGTAGACGGATATCAGGTATGCGGTTCAAGTGTTCACACCATCTCCTCCTGTGGTTTTCAATCTTCTGGTGCAACGGTACAACGTTTAGTTCGCGTCTAATATCCACGTTCCTTTTCCGATCCAAGAGAGAACAACCTTGCGTCCCTCTTGGAAATTTCATTTCGGCTGCATGAATCCTCTGCACGTCCCTTTTACTAAGAGTCCATGTCTCACTAGCGTAAAGGAATGTGGGGACATCTACAGTTTTGTAAAATTTCATTCCGTTATCCTTCCGTGTTTTATTTTTCAGGTATCTACGAATCGTTCCAGGGATGCGTCTAAATTTTGGTAGCTTACTATCCCAATGAGTATCAGTTCCATATGAGATATTACAACCCAGGTAATTAAAATGACTAACCTGATCCAAAATCTGATTATTCACGACTATCTTAGTTCGTAAAGGATACCTGTCCTGAAATGTCCACCATAACTCCAAGGTCACATTATATAAAGTTATGATTAGACCAGTAATATAACATACATATGGCAGCGAGACTTGGACTCTGGAGAAACAAGCCGCTAACATAGTCAATACTTTTGAAAGGATAATTTTGAGGAGAACATATGGACCTATCCATGTCAATGGGCTATGGAGAATGCGTCACAATGAGGAACTATACAAGCTGTATAAAGAAAATGATCTGGCCACTACCATCTGACTGCATAGGTTGCAATAGGGAGGACACATCATTGAGGAAGGCAACCGAATACCTAGGAAGGTACTATTTAATCAAATCGAGGGTAGAAGGCCTGTCGGAACACCCAAGAAACGCTGGATTGACGCAGTGGCGAGGGATGCTGATAATTTACTTAAAATAAAACGATAGACGTCGATCGCCAAGGACAGGGAAAAGTAGAGGCGGATGATTATGGAGGCTAAGGTTCGAAATCGAACTGTAACGCCATAGAAGAAGACATTTAGTTAAACGTCTGTTATTTTTGTGTTGTTTTTAGACTGCCATATGATTGAATAGGCAGCTACTGTACTGTTAATGTTACTAGTAAAATGCTACGTGAGTTTCAGTAAGCTTTGTGAGAAACAGTGTGTATTGTGAACATGGTCAGAGAGAGGGTGCGGGTGTATGAACCACTGTAGTTTTGACTGACGTCGTAGTATATTCGTCAAACGTTTTATAAAAATATATTAGTCGTAGGCCTAGTATTATTATTTTTTTTGTATCGGCCATCTAAGGACCACATGCCAAGTTGAATTCTTTGTTTTTCTGTTCTTTTGTTTTACTCCAATATTCTTTCATCTTTTCACTGTGTCTCTTCTTCCTGTCTTCAGTCCACTTTGTACCTGCGTTTTTCTCTCTCCTACCCTGGACGCCTTCCATTTTTAACACTTTTGCCCGAAAAACTTCTCTTTCAATTGCTTCTTCTGCGTTTATATTACTTTTTTCTAAATCCTTTTGGACTTCTTTAATCCAACTTGATGTTGGCTTCTTTCTCCAAAGATATTTGAAGATCTGCTTTGTTGACCTACTGTCGTCCATTCTATATAAATGTCCAAAAAATACTAATCTACTAATCTTCTTTTTCTCATTGTTTCTGTTATATTTTCTATACTTTGATATATTTAATCATTACTTCTTAATTTCCAACCTTCTGAAGTTTTTCGTGGACCTAATATTTTCCTAATAATTCGTCTTTCCAATATGTCTAGTTTGTCTAAATTTTAACTCAATTCTAGACATTCACTTGCGCATAGACATTCTGGCTTCACTACTGTACTGTAATGCCTTATTTTCGCATTTTTACATATGCACTTTTTATTGTAGGTTAAATATCTTTAGTTATACCATATGCTCTTTCCATTTTATGAATCATTTCTTCTATAGCAGATTTTTCTAAACCATTCTCTTGAATTATTTCCCTAGATACTTACATTTTCCAAGCCTCTCTATTCGACCAATGTCTGTTAGCAGGAATTTTGGCGCATTTTCAATTTTCGTGAGAAATTTTGCTTTTTCTGCAGAAATTCTTAAGCCTGTTCCACTGGCTACGTCCTCTAAAAAATTAACTTGTGTTATTGCAGGCCTGTTATTTTTGTGTCATTTTTAGACTCATATATGATTGAATAGGCAGCTCCTGTGTTGTTAACCTTACTAGTAAAATACGTGTTTCAATAAACTACGTGAGAAACAGTGTATTGTGAACAGAACAGGAACAGAGGGTGCGCGCGTGTGGGCCACTGTAGTTTTTACTGGTATCGTCATAGTACGAGGGTAAGGTGAAAGGTTCTGGACCTGACACAGGTGTAGCGCTACTATGCTCATTATTTTGATCGTGATGCGTGACTTTATTCTTTGTACGCGGAATTTAGACATTTCAGTTCAATAAGTTGTTTAGTATCAGTTTGACAGTACGCCACAATAAACGCCTCAAAGATTGTTTTAACAGCGGCCAGTTTGGAAATTCGTGGCGTCATTATTGTTGCGATGGTTAAAATCAAAGAACTGAATTTCGAATTTCTTCCTCGCCCATCATAGTCGCCCGAGATAACCCCGATCAACTGCTACCTCTTCCCTGACGTAAAAAAAAAAATGGCTCGGTGGAAAAGATTTACTGACGACAATCAAGTCAGTGAAGCGGTAAACGGCTACTTTGAGGTCATCGACAAGTCGGCTTATCAGTCTGGCATAACCGCTTTAGAGCATCATGGGGAAAAATAATAGAGCTAAATGGATATTATGTTGAGAAATAAACGCAAATTGATTGAAAAAGTGTTGTTTTCACCCTACCCTAGTGTATTCGACAAGCGTTTTATATAAACATATTAGTCGTGGGCCTATTATTTTTGTGTCATTATCAGACTGACATATGATTGAATAGACAGCTACTGTACTGTTAATGTTACTAGTAAAAATGCTACGCGAGTTTCAATAAGCTACGTGTATATTGTGGAACTGGAACAGAGGGTGCGCGTGTGCGAGCCACTGTAGTTTTGACTGGTATCGTCAAATAGCCGGAGCAGAGCAGGCAGCAGCAGCCAGCTAGCACACAGAGCACACGCCCACCCTACACATACGTTTGTATTCTAATGCATACGCCGCACATTATACAGTATAGAAAGACAATTCGTTCGTTCATCGAGCAGAGCTCAGCTCGCCCACGAAGTTCAGCGTAAGGCGTATTTGCATATTGTCTGAAGCAAAACAAACACACACACACACACACACAACCCTACTACAGTACTATCGCACACAGCACACCGTGGCGGAGAGAGAGGAGACAGTATGTGGGAAAGACGTTTACATATTTTTGTTTGTGGCTATACATTTTTTCTTTCTCTCTCTGCGACTACAAAGCGATTCGCGCGTTATACGTTTGTTCGCGTCTCGAGACAATTCAAAACACTTTAGTAGTGTTCGCTAGGCATCCGTTTAGGGCGTGACGGCTCGAACTCGATGATGGAATACCGCGCGAGTATTCTGCACAACGACATTCTTCGAGCTTAAAGTTCGGTACGTCTTACGATCTGGTACCCTGTAAGGTCTATCTTTTACATGTAAAATTGGTAAATTTGGTGCACACTTTTCTCAAAACCTACTGGAGATAACTGAATGAAATTTTTACCATGTATTCTTTGCATCTTATAGTACACTTTAACACAGGGATTTTGTTATTTGACTTTTTTTTTACAAAAATATAATTTGTTTTAATGTAACTTTTTTGTTTATAAAATTTATTGATTAAAAATTTCTAAAAACAAAATTTATAGCTCGATCAAAAAATCCTTGTGTTAAAGTATGCATCAGGTGGTAAGGAAAACATGGTGAAAATGTCATCCTGTTATCTTAATTTGTTTTTGAAAAAAGTGTGCACCAAGTTGAAAAAAAACAGGTTTCAGCAAATCGCAATAGAAAATTCGGAAGCTAATAATAGTATAAAACATGGAATAAGCACTTACTTTTTTATTTTAAAACATCCCAGTCCATAGATTGGATTGTCTGGATCGTCTTTTGTATCTTCTAACCTTTTTTTGGCCTGCCTCTTTGCTTGCATTGCTTTTTTTTTCATCTCCACAGTGGCTCGTAGGGAGTTTCGCAGCCTTTCCTTGTCAGTCGCTTTCATCGATTCAATTGTATTCTTTCCCACACATATTCCTAACTTACTTAAAACTTTACTCTTAGTAATCTGTCCACAAATGAATGTAGATACAGCTTCGTACACTCCAAAGTGTAGGGGTTTGATTCTAATAAAACCAACCTTTGGCAGTCTTGCCTAAATCACACTATTCACACTTTCATTTGGATTCTGCGTTTGTTTGTGCAAACACTTTTTTAGTAGCTCTGTTTCAGATAGGCTTTTGAAAACTGGCTTGATGAATTCCATAATAGCTTCTGGAATACTGTTTTTGATGTTGTAAGTTTCACCTGTTTCTACGGCTTTTTGATACTTACACCAACTTTCTTTCCCTTAAAGTTAAACTGTAAGTTTTCATGTACATTCCCGTATAAATAATATTTTTTCACTACTTTATAGCAAACAAAATGCCACATATTATATATCAAAATGTTCAGAAAGAAACACTCTATAATTAAATAGAAAAAACAGAAAATGTGAAAATTTTTGATTTTTTGCCTACCGGGTACCCTTAAAGTTTAAGTAACTATGAGTCACTTTCAATATACGAACCGAGAAAGACGACCGTTTTTTAAACGCGACATACCGGTTTATCGATAAACTTGACAAGTAGCCTATTTTAAAATATTATTCCCAGTTCAAGTAAACACTTTTTCCACTGCTTTGTTAGTTGTTTTATATTGAAGCTATACACCTATTTTTAGTTATAGTCCAATTAACAGCAGAAAGTAAAAAATATTCAAATTAAAAAAAATGACAAATTTTTTAACCTTTTAATTGATATTAGTTAATAAAATATCGGTATGGAGAACCATACATGACCCCCATCTACTAAGATTTATATTTAAAATCATTTACTTGATTCGGTTCGATTATTTCTAAAACGATATCGCCCACCATTAAAATATTTTCACTATTTATAGATACTTTTGTTATAATGGGGCAGTCGTTTAATATACTGTAATGTTATTTTCGAGTCACTTTAGGTACTTTATTCTTATAAAGAAAATGAACTACGCAGATAATCATCCCTCCTCCCCAACCGACCCCCACCATTAATGATATTTACACTTTCATAGAGTAATAGTTTTATCATATGTAATTTCTAAGGTATTTTATCCTTGAAAATTAAATAGTCGTACATTACTTGAGTTCAGCACAGCAATTAAAAAAAAAAAAATCACCCCCTCCCACTTCAACTACCCACTCCATTTATATTTATCACGTTTACCATTTTACAGTGGATTAATATGACTTTATTTTCGGGGCACTTATTTATTAAAATTAAGCTCTTGTTAAAATACAAAACAATGCAGGTAAACTACCTCTCCCTCCTAACCGAACAATCTGGTTGTCTGGCAACAAAATTATTTTATTTTTAACAATTACCATTTTTTGAAAAACTTTAAATGAATTTTTAAGTACTTTACTCTTGTTAAAACGTAAAACGTTGGAGGTAAATATCCCCCTCCCTTAACGGATCTTCACCAAAACAATAGGCCTGGAGTCCTCTTCAACTCGGGCACATATGTAAAAAATTATTTGATTCTGTTTGAATTTGCGCCAGTTATCGTTCGCCATAGAAACAATTCTACACACAGACACTTTTCGGAAAATGACTTTTCTTCCTGTTTTGAGGTAGTAGAATCAGAATCTCGAACAAGATTTTTTCGCTATCACCATACTTCCATTTCCTTACGGAACATGGAAGTAAAAACATTTACTTTAAATAAAGAAACCAGTTACATAAGAAGAATGTAAAATTTAGAAAATGAATTTACAAAGGTAAACAGGAAGATCGGCGATTATTTTCGGTGGGCCACCACCGATTTTGTCTTACACTGAATTTTTCAAATTTACTAAGACATATGTTAGTCGTTACTTGACTTTGTCATATAAATAACGCAATTTTAAAACTTGTAAGATCTGAAGAAACGATATAACTTTTTTCATATCTCTACATATAAATTATATGTATTTTTTAATATTTATATGAATTATTCAAAAATAAACACAAAATAGAATCTAATAAGTATGAAACACGTTCACACATCGACCAATCTATTTGCCTTGGTTATCAAAATAAATTTTATTTTTGTTATTGTATTGTGACGTTCCTTTTTTTAACCTTAACTCTGTACACGAGAATATTTTAATATTTATTTTTCTATCTTTCGCCTGATGAGTTCCCACTTGTTCGATAATATAAAGACCTATAATTGGAACCACCCCAGGTCACGATTAGTCCTATCTATTATCAAGAACTTACTGTAAAAGATTCATGAATTTTGAGACCCATTTTCGCAGAGCCTGTAAAAGATATTAGTTTGAAATTTTAGCACACATGTAAACACGTTATACAAACGCTACTACAATTACGAAGCTAGCCCAGTTTCCTGATTCGTTATAATTTTTTTATGTTTTGCTCTAAGAATTTTCATACAAAAACACACATATAATTTTTTTACGTTTTTATTTTTCAGTGAAACTGTATCGTTCTAATAGTGTAGTTATATCTCCATTAACCCAATCGACACAAAAAATTCAGCTGGATAGTTCACTAGATTTTTGAAATAATGGGTCATTCATCTAAAAAAAGTAGATTTTCATGAAAACGCATTTAAAGTTTTTAAAACAGATTTTGATTGTTTTAACTTAGCCTATTTAAAGAAGTCCACCTCTGCATACCTCTATGATTTGTTATAAGGGAGTTACAGATTTATAAAAAATAGTAACATTATCAGCACTTTTGAGAGAACTTTTCCTACGGTCTCAGTTTCTTAAAAAATCATAAAAATTGTTAGGCATATTCACGTAAATTTGGTATCAAATTACTCAAAAAATATTAAAATTTTTTAAAAAATATAAAACCAAAAATTGATTTTTCCGTTGATTTGCCGGTTACGAGTGCCCTTAAATTAAGTATTAATTAATTACTGTTAGTGTAGATAACTTAATATTTAATCGTGAAAACCGTATGTTACATATAACTGTACTGCGCCTGTCATAACCACGAATGTGTCCTACTGAAAAAAAACACCCGCTTTTCTCATGGACGTGTCAATTTGAAAAACTGAAAATACACACGCAGAACAAATTTGAATTATATCTTTATGGCTTATTAAAAAGTATTGTATTACGTTTTAATTATGTTCGTTTTTGTCAGTGCCCTAGTCATATTTGTAGATAAAATGAATCAACGATTATACTTTCAATTTGTGACTTTATTATTGGTGTTGGTCAACTATTATTCTTCTACTCTAAGACTATAGGTTATCTTTGCGTTGGTCGTTATTTTGACGTGTTTGGAGTCTTAAGATCCTGATGATGATGAAACGTATAAAAAATAAAAATCAATGCGGCGGTCGCAGAGTACAACAATAGATAACTTTTATTTCTTCTAGAAGATTATTTAACTTTAGTTTTTTGGAGTACGCAGGAAAGTTTCAGAACATATGCTAATTATCACTACTTTAAACTTACTACTACAATTAATTAAGACCAAACTATTACTTGAACTCATTAAAAATCTAACGAAATATTTTTCTAACTTTTACTACTTATTCACTGCAGAATTACCGGTTTACACAATTTTGAAAATATTTTTAAAATTCTTGTTTGAGCACAGACGTTAAGCAAATACTAATTACATAATCAGAAAACGGTTATATAATTATTAATTAATTCATTCATGGTACAAACATAACGTTGTGCGTCGAACACGCGGCCACCCGTACTGAAGACGATCATGGCTTCGAGTCCTCATACGAAAACGATTGCAACACGTTATGTATATACTGTATTTAAAAAAATAGTTTTCATAAACATATGTAAGCTATTATGTATTTAAAATTTTATTGAGCATATTCTAAAGGAAGTGTGTTCTCTCTACTTCCAAGATTTTATAATCTGAAGACCAGTGTCCGGTTCATACATACGGTTTATCGTTGTAACCGGTGACAATAAACAAAAAAAATTTCACGAAACTTTAGAATGTACACGAAAAATTTGCAAACGTTAAATTTATTTGTAAATGTTAAATGAAAAAAACGTGTTTACTGAAAATTATTCATTGAAGGACAAAAATTTTATTTACACTAAAAACGTGACGTCAAAATCAACAAAAATTTATAATAATATATTTACATAATAAACAAGCAATTACATTATTGTACTATATTCTAACATAATTAAACTGTTATTCAGTGGTATAAATAGTATTTATTGGTTAATTTTTATTGAACGTGTAGCATTATCTTTCTCGTAGTCTTGTTTCAGCATACAATTTTTTTTTAATATCGGAGAAACAAGGTAATAGTTCTTTCTGAAGAAAATCGAAGAGTGTACGTCTAGCCGATATCAAGTTTTTAATCCAACTTCGGAGGTTCGTTCAGTCATTAAAAATCTGCTCAATTTGCTCAAGTTTTCGTCAGTACGAGGTCGATAAAATAACGAATACGGAACGAAAAAGGTTGGAAACAATCTGAACAAAAACACATAAGCAGACGGATTACAACAGCAGGCTAAGTCGACGACACTTTCAATAATTTCTTACATAGAAAGTCGAATTTCCTGTCAAATAATGTACTTAACCACGGCGTACCTTTGATGATATAACTTACTGATAATCATTATAATATTATAAGCATTAGTATAAAACACAAATAATCACACTCAATAACGTTAATTAAATTCTCACTTAAGATAGTTATTGATTAGAAAATCGATATTCTAATATCGTGAATTGATTCACGATATTAGAATATCGGGGGGAATCAATACCGTGATATGGTCAGTACAAACAGTTTTAAAAAGTTTACATACCCTCGTGAACCACCACACGCACCACAGCTTACAAGTTGGACATTTAAATTAGTTGCAGTAGAAACGGAAGGAGGGGTAGACAGAAATGAGAAAGAGTTATATAGAAGGAGGAAACGAATAACAGAGAGAGAGAGAGAGAGAGAGAGAGAGAGAGAGAGAGAGAGAGAGAGAGAGAGAGAGAGAGAGAGAGAGCGCTAGACAGCTGACAGTAGAAATTTTCAGAAAAATACGGTTAGTGGGAACTTGGTCTAACGCATTTAATTAGCAACAAATCTGGATGAAACATCGTAGAGGAGCAGAGAGGCTCAAAACGATAGAGAGAGATAATTTATCGTTTCACTAATTATCTATAGATAAACGATTTCTGTTTGGTCAGTGTAACTTATAATCACGCTTTTGCACCGATATTCACTCTCTTCATAGGTTAAAACTAAATACGTTTGGATCTAGAAAAAAGTTACAGAAATTTTCAGTGGGGGAGAAGGTGGATATAGCGAGCAACGATTATTGAACGCAGACAGACAAAGGTGTGGAAACTTAAGCTGCAATTAATTAAATATCGGTAAAAAATTTACGTTTTTTCACATCTGCGACATTTCGCGTGTTCAGTCGTTAAGACTGTGTTCCATTAAAATTAATATACTTATTTAAAATTAAAATAATTAATTAGATTTAGTTATGAAAGCAGTTGTATACAAACTGAGAAATAAAATTGGAAAAGTAAGGAAGAAAGACAAATAATAATTAAAATTTAGTTATAATTATGTATGAATGTTAAATTGAATTTAAATTTTGATTAACGCTGCTTATAACTGCTTTTCCCCGTACCTAGTCGTCAAGTAGTTTATGCCTGAACTTGACAATATATTTTAATTTTAAAAATTAAACAGGTTTAGTTAAGAAATAATACATGGAGCAGAGAAATAAAGAGGAGAAACAGAGAGAAATGTAAGAAGAAATTATTAGTTAGTGGGATAGTAGAGTGAATTTACAATTTACATTACATTAGCATCACGTATTACCGATTTTTTCGTAAAATTAACAATAGATTTTAATTTTAAAAACTAAACAGATTTAGTTAATAAAGACGATAGATAACACAAATAAGAGAAATAGAGATGGGAGACGGAGAGAAGTATAAGAAATTTTAATTAGAGAGATAGTATAGTGATTTTTGACAATATATTTTAATTTTAAAAATTAAACAGGTTTAGTTAAGAAATAATACATGGAGCAGAGAAATAAAGAGGAGAAACAGAGAGAAATGTAAGAAGAAATTATTAGTTAGTGGGATAGTAGAGTGAATTTACAATTTACATTACATTAGCATCACGTATTACCGATTTTTTCGTAAAATTAACAATAGATTTTAATTTTAAAAACTAAACAGTTTAGTTAATAAAGACGATATATAACACAAATAAGAGAAATAGAGATGGGAGACGGAGAGAAGTTTAATAAATTTTAATTAGAGAGATAGTATAGTGATTTTTGACAATATATTTTAATTTTAAAAATTAAACAGGTTTAGTTAATAAATAATACATGGAGAAGAGAAATAGAGAGGAGAAACTGAAAGAAATGTAAGCATGATTAATTATTGGGACAGTAGAGTGAATTTACAATTTACATTACAGTAGTATTACGTATTACCGATATTTGTCGTACGCAGTCGTTACTTAAGACTGTAAAGTTCCAGCCCTACTACTAACACGTTCGACAAATTTTTGTGTCATCATACATTGTTAGAACGCAGGGATTTTTCACGAAAGGTCAATAGGAAACTGTGGTGCGGTTAGTGATACTTCAATGTCAGATTAATTATTCGGTTAGGACTTGAAGGTCTAATCATTGATCCGTTGTGTGTGACTGTCACAGTCTGTTGGATTTCAAAAGTTACTCACCGCAGTTGTGGCAGAGGACATCTCTGACCGCTTGCAGATTCTTCTTGGTCCTGAAAGCCGGCTCGCCGAGGACGGAGAAGTTGTGAGGCCCGATCCCACTGACGAACACAAGGTACTTGCCACCGCGTTTTATGTTCGCTCGCACCGGCTCCAACGTTTTGCCGCCGCTCGTCGTGTAATTGTAGTCCTGTACACAACGGCCGGAAACTGCCGAATTTACTTTCTCGCGAAACTGTAACCTCACTTGACTCCTTATCCGCAACGCTCCCGGGTTCTGGTGGTCTTTGTGGACGTGCTGGACTTGAAACGTGACGAAATACATGCCGCCCGGATTCCTTACGGAGCTGCGCGAACGGGCTTTCCCTTCGAAAATCGTTCCCGCCAGGTAGGCGCGAGCCGCGATGTCGTTGGTCATGTCTCCGACGTGGGAGCACGCCTGCACTCTGGAAGATTTCAACGACTTTGAAAAACTTTTCGACGTTCTTGAAAAGCCGCCGACGGAGGTTGAGGCGTGTCCCCTTCGCGGATTCCTCGCGTCTCTGCTGGTCGTCGCTTTAGTAGCGTTTCCCGGCGAAATGCTCTGCGATGTCCTGGAAATCCTTCGTGAACGTTTAAGTAATACAGACGAGGAGCGTGAACTAAGGTAATTGTTTGCCGAATATTCAGCCGGCGAGTCTTCTAAATTATTTGGTTTGGAGTTTGACGACGTGTAGTCTCTAAAATTATTTTCTGTCCTTAAAAGCGAATCACTAATATGAGGTCCGGAAATGTCGTATATCCTATGCACCGGGGAAGCGGACACGACGCCGTCACACTTTGAAGTCCACAGCGAACACCATCCTCCCGACAACACCATGGCGACGAGGAATGCCACCGAGAAGGAGCTAACGCGAAACCCAAAACATGAGTAGTCCCCATTCCCACAAGTCCTGTTGTTTCGTACAGAAGACGGCGCGCCTCTGGAGATATTCGCCTCGAATTTTCGTTCCCGACGAGGCGTCATATCCTGTCACAACGGAAAACGCTGACTTCACTGCAAAAAACCTTTTTTCGCTCACCGCTAAGCCGCTTTCTTGTATTCGCTATACACTATTAAAAAAAAAAACAGTTTTACCCTAACTTTGTCCGTTGACAATCGTATCAGACTCGAATTCGCAGAAATCGCGCACAAACTACCTTTATAGACGTTACGGGGGTCGTAACTTCTTCTAGGTAGTGTTCTCGTGCAAGTGTCGAGAGAACCCGTAAATACACACAATTAATTCACTCAAATTCAGACCGACTGAAAACATTTTTTTATTAATTTTTATCGGATCACGATACCACCAAAAGTGGAAACTAATTTGTTTATTTAAAGATGGAATTAACGCCCGGAAAAGTACAATTTTTTCTAGCGACTCGAATGGATTGTCTTTGTGTGTTTTTAGAAGCGGGCGCGTGTCTCTCTTCTTTTGAGAAGGGTGAATTTTATTTTTGGAGGCAGAGCCAGAGATAGACAGAGAGACAGAGACAGATCGTTGGTTCAACGGCCAACAATTGTTAAAAAACCTTAAAGGGAATTATAACAGAGAAAAAGATTATAGGAGGAGGGTTCAAAGAATGTGTGTAATTTTAGCTAAGACTTATAAAAGTGTTTAGTTTTAAAGTGTCTTAATCTGGGTGATGAAATGGGGGAGATGAATGTTGTGAACCCGAAGTAGGGTTGTAGTTGTTGTTGTTGTTTGCCGTGGAGAAGGAGGGTGTCACTTTGTCGAGTTGTTGGCTGCCGCTGCAGTAGCTACCACCGTCTGACAGTCTGTCTAATTTCTCGCTTCGCGTTTTATCTAATATAATTACTTCTACAATTCGAGCTGCGATAACATCCGTAGAAGACATGGCCAATCTGTATGTGTCGTTCGCAATCGCCGCAGATTGACAATTTATTATTTTTTTTTTAACAATACCTCAAACACTTTGAACACCAATTTTTTTTAAAATCATGTTACTTCCATGATATATATTTTTTATTAATATATTTTCGTCGAAAAAATTATTTTAAAAACGTTTGTAAAAAAAATTCACGAAACACTGAAATAATTCACAGTAAAATGCACAACAACAATATATTATCGACGGCACTTAATGTGTGACTTCACACAGATCGAATTTTTCTCTCTCAGACGAGGCACAGACTAAAGTTGTTATCACTTCTTCAGAGTAACGTGCGAACAGCTTTCTCTTTAGTTTAATATAGACGTGCGTACTTATAACGTCGTAAAAATCTTTTAAATACTATTTACACAATGCCTTACTATTTCACCAAACGCACACTTGATATTTTCTTTCTCTCCGTCAATTATTATTATTAGTAACTTTAATTTAAAATTTTTATACGGCGCTTAAATAATAATTTCAAATACGTTAGAAAAAAAATCGCAAAAATAAACTGGCGTCAGTTTATATACTATTTTTTGCGGGTTAATGAAAATCTAAACGAACGTATAAAATAAAATCGAATAAATAAAGATATCAAGTAATTATGAAAAGATCGCACGTGAAGGAGAAACTTAATAAAGTCGATGACTGAATGTTGCGCTCGACTCCTGCCCAAAGACAAACTGATCCTCTTTTGTTTTTTCGCACCGAGCTGGCGCACATGAGACTCTATCTGGCGGCAGATTGTGAAACGAGTGATCACTAACTCTCGTCCTGAAAGTACTGCTTAGGGAGGGAGGGGGAAATTCAACCCCTCTACGCTTATCGCGCGGGGATGAGGGTAATAAACGCTGTTGTTACTTTATTTGTTAAAAATAAACGTTTGTTTTAATTTAAGAATAGAGATTTTCAATGTAATTACTGGCGACGTGTGCAATCTATACCTACAAGTGAGTATGAGTAATTGCTTTTTACTTGCTGAACGTTTTACAAAAATAGAAGCCGATTGGAATTCTGTCAAATACATATACATATGTTTGTAATGCTCTAAGTTTTATTTTTAATTATTTTTATTAAGTACATTTTAATAGTGCACAAATTTCTTCCACTATTTTCTGTGCTTCACTATTTTCTCTTCGCAACATCGCACTTTTATTCTTGCCTTCCTAGAGCTACCATGTTTCCCCTTTTCTTATTTTTCTCAATTTTCATTCGCCGTTTCTGTATTAATGGTCATATCTCTTCTGTTCGTTATAATATTGGAACAATCAATACAGTTCTATTGCTTTTAAAACTTCCAGTCAATTCCGTCAAATTTATATTCGTTATAATCTAAGTTTTGTTTGTAATTATTTTATTAAGTAAATTTTAATTATGCACAAATTTTTTCCACTATTTTCTGTGGCGTACTATTTTCTCTTTGCAACATCCCACTTTTATTCTTTCCTTTCTAGAGCTCCATGTTTCACCTTTTCTTATTTTTCTAAATTTTCATTCGCCGTTTCCGTATTAATGGTCACATCTCTTCTGTTCGTTATAATTGTTCCAATAAATACAGTTTTATTGCTTTTATAAATTCCAGTCGATTCCGTCAAATATGTATTTGTTATAATATAATTTTTATTTGTAATTATATTATTAAGTAAATTTTAATCATGCACAAATTTTTTCCACTATTTTCTGTGCAGTACTATTTTCTCTTTGCAACATCCCACATTTATTCTTTCCTTCCTAGAGCTACCATGTTTACCCTTTTCTTATTTTTCTCAATTTTCATTCGCCGTTTCCGTATTAGTGATCATGTCTCTTCTGTTCTTTATCATTTTTCCGATCAACACAGTTTTATTGCTCTTATAAATTCCAGTTTTACACTGTATCACTAAATCTCTCCTAATTTATACGTCTCACATTTTTTTTTACGTACGAGCCACTGTGAACTATGTTGGTTCAACTGGTTCCTCCCTTCTTCTCCTCTCTCTTCCTCCTCTCCCACACCTCCTTAATCCTTATCCATGTCCCTCCCTCCTTTCGTCAGTCCAGATAGCACGTGTCCTCTTCTTGGGGTTTTCATGAAAACCTTGGGCATTTTTTTATACTTCTTTTTGAGTGACAAGCATTCTTCAATGCCTTCCTCAGTAATCTGGGATTCTTCTATGTCTTTTTGTGTTTCTTTGAACCTAGTATTGGACATTTTGAGCTTTTTGAAATAGTTAAAAAGTTTTCCTGTTAGTCTTTCAGGATTTATTTTTTGAACATTCCATAGAAAGTAATTCTTCTTTTTCCAATTACGTCACATTTTAATTTTTATTATAACTTTTTGACTGATTTCGCCTAACACTGTTTTTTTTAGTCAGAATCCAGATTCGCAACCATATATTATAACAGATCTGCAAGTTGCTTTATTACATTCATCTTTATTTACTCCGTGATTTATTTCTTATTTGGAAAATGTCATTCACGCGATAATACACAAGTAATGTTTTCAGTGAGAACCATGCGTTCGTTTTCACTTGCCATTCCTAAGTAATTCAACGTTCATACTTGACCTATCGTAATTCCTTACATTTATATGTAAAGGTCCCCAAATTCTTTTTCTACAGCTAACACTTTTTTTTTTGTTTATTTATATTCATTTCTTTTTTCTACCAACATTGCACTGCACATTTTCAGATTATCTCGTAACTTACGTCGTAGGCATACACTGCCGGAGTCAGTGTTGTTAAAATTCCTTCCCGGGCTGTTTGGCCGTGGTTCGTTGTTTTCCACAAAAAACAGACGTTTCGGCAGTGCCATCGACTGCCATCATCAGTGTAAAATCGAGTCACGCTAACGTGAGGTAATATACGTTAGTGACCGCAGTACTGTGGTTAAGGCTTAACACCTCACGTAGCATAAACTCGATTTTACACTGATGATGGTAGTGGATGGCACTGCCGAAACGTCTGATTCTGTAGAAAACAATGGACCACGGCCAAACAGCCGGGAAGGAATTTTAACAACATATCTCGTAATTTATTCTTACTTCTACCCACAAGAACAATGTCTTGTAAATACTGCACTATTGAAATAAACATTCTCTGCAAGTTCGAGTGTCCTGAGTGTAGATTTTTGTCTTTTACTATAATTATCTGGTCCACAGATATTTATTTGTTATACAATTTTATGGAATTATTATTAATAATAAAACAACTTTTAACAAGAATATATTTTATTTTGTAAATTACATATGTTTTTTAATAATCCAACTATCATCAGATATAAATTAATAAATTCAAAAATTTGTAAATCAGGTTCTTCAAAACAGCTGTTTTATATGTAGACTAAATTTAATGTTTTTATATGTGTATGGAAAACGTATAGAATAAATTCAGATTAATACAAAAAATCAGAATATTTTCGAAATTACAAATTTAATAAAATAATAAATATTATTATATTTTACAATTAATTATCTAACATATTTTACTGTATATACATATGGAAACATTAAATTTAGTCTACATATAAAACAGCTGACGGAACAATGTTTTGAACAATTAACTTAACAATTTTTAAATTTATTAATTTATATCTGACGATGATAGTCGGATTCCTATCGAAACATATGTAATTTACAAAATAAAATATACTTTTATTAACAGTTTTTTTATTGTTAATAATTATATAAAATAACAAGAAAAACTGGAGCAATTATGAATATAATTATGTGGAAGTAATATTATAATATCACTGTAAACATTATAGTGAATATAAGCTCAGACCTGCCATTATAGTTCTTTTAACTTTGATAAAACACAGAAACTGTAAAACTAGTTAATACATTATTCACCATTCTTTTAAAAGAAGATTCTCTTTTTCAACAAAATGCATATCATTTCTCATTTCTTAAAATAATAATTAGTGCACTTAATTATGTAAATAGTTTTAGATTTATTACGTAAAAGTGTAGTACCAACAAAAAGTCATTCTCTCCCCCCTCCCACTCACTCACTCTCTCTGTCTCTCTCTGTCTCTCTCTCTCTCTCTCTCTCTCTCTCTCTCTCTCTCTCTCTCTCTCTCTCTCTCTCTCTCTCTCTCTCTCTCTCTCTCTCTTTCTCTCTTGGGGGCGTTGTTACACTCCGAACAGTGGCGGATTTACCTTTGACGGACTACCGGGCATTTAAAGAGCCCCCTACTTCATAAAACTATTTTTTTTTATAGTAATTATAGGCTACTGGTTTAAAATTGCTCTCATTTTTATCTATTCTTAAAATGTTGTTATTTACAACATTTGTCGTTTATTTTATGAAGAGAATAGAGTTTATATAATTTGTACAGTGTGTGTGTGTGTGTGTGTGTGTGTGTGGGCGCGCGCGTGTGCGTGTTTATAAAAACGAAAATACAAATTGCCTTGTTTGTTGGTCCGTACTGAAATTATTAATTTTATTGATGTTAGTTTGTTCAAACACACAAATACAAATGATAGTAAACTGATTTCCTTGTTTATCTAGTAATTTTGTATATATAGTCTCAGTAACAAATTACGTAAATATTGTCTTCTTAAACACTTACTTTAACCATCCACGGAACCCCGGTAGTTTCAACATGTGGAGGACCGCCGAGTTTTTTTCGTGCCTTTTAAATTATATTTGTTGCATCTAATGTCGTTGTTATATTTTATTCAAGATTAAGTTTATGATATACTGTCAAAAATACTAAGGAGAAAAAAGTGGTCACAAGGGCGTTTCGTCACTCACTTTGAATGGTTAGTTTAATAAATTATTTCATTCACTTATTAGTTAATAAATTATTTATATAACAATCATCATTATTAATATCCATCAAAATCCACAGCTTATACACAAATAAAATAGAAATATATCTAACAACATCCTTACGTTTATAAAATATAATTTAACAAAACCATAATTTTCGGCGTTAAAGTTACACTTAGAACAACAAAAATAAATATACGTACGGTTTATTCTTATATAATAAATATAATAATAATTATTATATAATATAATAAATTTACCTCAGGATAATAATAACGTGCAACAAGTATGCAATATAATATAATCAATCCCAATTAGGCTAATTTTTAGTTATTACTTATGATATGAAAACGAAGAAGTTACAAAACTAATTATATCAAATTAGATATACAATAAATATTTACCTATTTGATCTGAGCGTTTGTTTTGTTTGATATCTTATGTGTAGCACTAATACATGTTATAATTTTTACTATAACACGTTAAATACTTAAAAAAAATTCAAGTACCGTCTGCCTAGTGGCAAAAGCTAAAGAGCATGATAATGTCTTTCGGCCGCCAGCTAAACGCAACATTTGCAGAAAGGAAACAGTCAGTCAGTAACCATAATAATGTTGCGTTTAGCTGGCGGCCGAAAGACATTATCATGCTCTTTAGCTTTTGCCACTAGGCAGACGGTACAAATCTTTTTGCCATCATAAACGGAGTAACGTTGTTCGTCTTGTAGATGCGTGGCTCACCCAAGTAGATGCTTGGAAACGACAGTTCCTCGGCATTCTCATCGTAGATTATATTCTGTGGCTTCGAGTTCATGCCTGGTGCTATGGCCAAGTACATTTCCTCATCCCACATCATCGTCTTTTGTTGTGCGAGCAACAATTCATTCGCATTCTCTGGCTGTTCTGCGATGCTTTCTATCAACGGCTCCTCGTCCGTCGGCTCTGTCTCTGTGATTTTCGCCGTCGTGTCACTACTGCTACTGTTGAAGAATGCATCATCTACCCATATATTATTCATTTTGTATAGCGGTTTCGTTAACAAGTATTGCACCCATTTCTTTACGGTACCCTTATTGACGTAGCCTTGCAAGTACGTCGACTTATGTATGAGATGTCGTTTAATGTTTACGTTGAATGCTCTATCGTCGTCCAAGCTACGAGGCAACGCTTGAACCATCGTGTTTATATCGACCGGCACGTTTATTACTTGCCCTATAATACTTTGACTGCCGTGGACGAACCGCAGGCGTCGTATCTGCATGAATGGTAGACGCGGCGAGACCAGACGTTCAGTTATACAGTCGATTGGTGGCAAATGATCGGGATACTCAGGGTACACGAAGCCATTGGATCGCGAAAAGTTGGGTACCTTCTCGAGTGCTAGGGAAGTGTAACACGTTCCGCATACTTTGTAGCTAGTTACATCTTCGTTGGGGAACTCAGCGGCCAGTATGTGTTGACTCTTTTGCGGCGGTGCTCGCAAATCTCTCTGAAACCATAAGCGATCGCAGACGGAGCAGGCGTAACCGAACTCGTTGTCGTCGAATCGTTTCGTAAATTCCGCATCTGCTGCTATCTCTTCAGTTTTTAAGCGTTTTGGCGATACCGCAGCGATTGCCTGTTCGAATTCAGCTGCTTCGTTCGCTCGTTTCGTTGCCATCTCAGTTTCTTATTCAATCTACAACGTTTTACTCGTTCGTTGGCCTTCCTTCGCTTGTCTGCCAGTTTTATGTTGTAGAATGAATCGATTTTCTCCTGCTCAGTCATCGTCGACGCGAACGGTGTATTTATTAAGTACTCGTTCAATTCTTCGTGCATCAAGTCATCTTGTTTCTTATTCAATCTACAACGTTTTACTCGTTCGTTGGTTTTCCTTCGCTTCTCTGATAGTTTCATGTTGTAGAATGCATCGATTTTCTCCTGCTCAGTCATCATCGACGCGAACGGTGTATTTATTAAGTACTCGTTCAATTCTTCGCTCAACAAGTCATCTTGTTTTCGTTTTTGTTGCGATGGGGCTGCTGGTATTGAAGCTTCACCGCCGACAGCAACCGCTCGTTGCTGTTCCTTCTCGAGCTTCTTTCGTTCCCGATACTTTCTTGCTCGCTCGGCATTTTGTCGTTTCTTGATCTGAGCCTTCTCGTCGCTGCTATCCATTGTCGAACGCTGTTTTAATCAGTCGCCACGTTATGGTTACTATATACCAGCAGCAGTGTATTTCACCACAACACAAAACAAACCTTTATTTACAACAATCCCAATGACATTATGTATCTGTGTTATACTTCACATTTCTGCGGTGAGTAATTAAATATAAAGAACAGTAGATTTGCATTTACGATGACAAATATTTTAATGAATAGATCGTTAGCTGAATCACATACGAAGACAACCATTAACTAGAGACAATAACCCCAATAACCTATCTACAGCTATGCAGTGTTGTTTGCTTGTTAGGTCTTTAATCTGCGACGACGTTAGCATGTTAGCGGTCGCGGTTTGTTAACGATTCCCGGCTCGTAAATTGTGCTAACACTTGATTTTAAACTTTCAGGACGCTTTATAAATCTGGTTTAATTGTTTGCAGTGATATTATTTTTAACACATTATATATATTGCGACGTATCAAAACAAACGTTTATTTACAACAATCCCAATGACGTCACGCAAGAATGACGTCATGCAGCGTGATGCGTTACAGTTTACAGCGTTACAGAAATTTTCAAATGAAAGTTTTTATAAATTGAGAGTCAAACTTTCCTGCAAAGAAAAATAAATGAACAAGGAGTTGTTGTTCATGAGCGTCTCTATATTTTTTAACATGATAATGTTTTTAGGCTGGGGGTCATTCCACAAAATGCGTGATGCAAAATGTGTAACGTCATCGAAAAATGTAACGCTCCAGGTGATGTTAATACTATATTTTTTCCACACTTTCGATTCCCCACAGTCTAGAAATCTTATTTTTAAAGCCTAAAAACATTATGATGCTTCGATGTTTCGGTTTCGTCGAAATTCTTTCTTTTGGTATTTTCTGTTTGTGTAGTCCTTTTCTTCTTCTTCTTACTTCTAGAGCATTATAGGTATATACATACAACATTATTTTATTATAATTTTAATATTATATTATCTTATTTTGAAGAGATAATAAATAATTAGTTTCGTAGTCATTAGTTTTAAAATTAATTACAACATTTCCTAAATTAATTTATTTATTTCATATTGTATTGTAACGTACTAAAATGAATGTTGGTATCATACCTTAGACGTTACTGGTATTTAAAGAGTATTTGTCTACGTTTTCAGTTTAGCAGATAACTTTATAATTAATTACAACATATAATTAGTTTTACTTAAATTAATTAATTTATTTCATATTTTATTGTGACCTACTCAAATGGGTGTTGGTATCATACTTTAGACGTTCCCGGTGTTCTAAGTTATCTCTCTACGTTTACACTTTAGCAATATCAAAACGAAATAAATAATAATTTGTTTATTTTTATAACTTAAAGAAAGTAGTACACATTTTACGGCACACACACACACACACACACACACACACACACACACACACACACACACACAGATCACATCACATTCATATTCTTCCCACATTATTCGTGTGTATTTCTTATTATTAATAAAAAGTAAAATTTGTTTTTACAACAATATATTATTTTTTTGTATACTTACAATGTTTCAACAGTTTGAACTATATCATCATCAGATTATAGGCTATACAAATTAATAAAATTTTCGAAATCAATGAGTTGATGGAATATTTTTTATACACACATATAACAAACTGATTTCAAAAATTTTATTAATTTGTAAGTTTACATTAATGTATGAATACTAAATAATACAGTATTATACATTAACACACACACACACACACACACACACACACACACACACACACACACACACACACACACACACACACACACACACACACACACACACACACACACACACACACACACACACACACACACACACACACACACACACACACACACACACACACACACACACACACACACACACACACACACACACACACACACACACACACACACACACACACACACACACACACACACACACACACACACACACACACACACACACACACACACACACACACACACACACACACACACACACACACAATAGGAATACACAATATATGTTATTATATATTTTATTTGTATAGGCTTTTATCTTGTTCTTCTCTTCAATTCTTCTTCTTCTCTAGTGAGACATGGAGTCTTGGTAAAAGGGACGTGCAGAGGATTCAGGCAGCCGACATGAAATTTCTAAAAGGGACGCAAGGTTGTTCACTCTTGGATCGGAGAAGAAACGAGGATACCAAACGCGTTTGATATTATAATATAACTAGCAAAATACCCGTGCTTCGCTACGGAGTTTCCACTCTTAGTTTGTTTATTTACATTCATAGCAACAGCTATTTATTATTTATTTCGAGAAAATCGTTAGAGCCGTTTCCGAGAAAAAAAGGACATATATTTATTAATTAATTGAACTTCGCAATTTTCTCGACTATAAGAACCTGCAAACAACGAAGTTTTTTTCAATTTAAAACAATGATTAAAAACTCAGGACTAAATGTATTCGGGGTTTCCAGTAAACTGAGATGTCAACCACTTCATTTACAAAGTATGCAATTCCCGCGATAAATTTCAGTATTTGGTTTTTTGCCCCTTAGGAGTGAAAGTTTTTAAAACCGTTTCTTAGTGAGCACCTAAGACCTATGATGAAGCTATGTTCAAAGTTTCATTGATATCCATTCAGTAGTTTTTGCTCTACGTTGATTCTATGTCAGTCAGTCAGGCAAATTTCCCCCCCTTTTCCCCTTTAAAGGTCGAATTTCCAAAAATCCCTTCTTAGCGGATACCTACATCACATAAGGAACCTACATGCCAAATTTCAAGTTTCTAGTTGTTATAGTTTCGGAGATTTCGTGATGAATCAGTGAGTCAGTCAGTGAGTCAGTGGTATTTCTCTTTTATATATATAGATATAGGTTATAGGTTATAATATAATATAAATTTGTCCCGGTACCCATCTCATCCTCGGAAGACCCACGTCTCATCTACCAGTGGCTTAATAGTTCAGTGTAGCTTTCGACAATCGAGCCTCTGTCATAGTTTGCAGATGATCCCACCATTGTCTTCTGTAAATTGAAATAATTTCATTTGTGTCCTTTACTTCGAGTTCTGTTCTGATATCCTCATTCCTTATTCTATCTTGTAATGTATAAATTAAAGTATTCCGAAGAAACTGCATTTCAGCACTCTGAATTTTGCCGCATTCCGTTTTCGTCACGACCCTCGCCTCACTCGCATAAATCAACGTCGGTATTGCAATTGTCTTATAAAATTTAATCCTTGTGCTGTTTGATGTTTGATTTCTAAGATTTCTATGAATCGTACCATAAATATTCCTTTTCTTATTTATCTTCTCTTTGATATATTCAGATTCATAGCTTACTGCACAGCCGAGCTATTTGAAACGGCTCACTTGTTGTAAAGTGCTGTTGTTTATAACTATCTTAAGATACTTATCTTATAAGAACTGTCTTTAAGATAGTTGTATGGGCGTATGTTACACAAAATAATATTCAATAATAGCGCGTTTAATTATTTTAATTAAGATCCAGGATATTGAGCCGCGATCTGCTATAATTATCATTCTGACGGACGTTGTTATGCGGCAAAGCACTGTGGTTTACTGACGAACACCGTGTCAGTTGTATTTAAAACTGTGTTTCACTGAAGATGGCGTCCAGAGGTGAGGCCGAAACGTCTGATAACAATATCCGTCAGAATGATAATTATAGTAGACACTGCCCAATATCCCGGATCTTCATCATCATCATCATCATCATCACCACTCCAACGACTAGGCCTTAGGCCTGTTCCGGAACCCATCTCCTCCTCGGCTACCGACATCTCTCTTCCCAGTAGGGTGATAACCCAAGGCAGACACAGGCATACGATTCAAGTGTTCACACCATCTTCTTCTGTGGTCTTCAATCTTTTGGTGCAATGATACCATGTTTAAACCGCGTTTGATATCCTCGTTTCTTCTCCGATCCAAGAGAGAACAACCTTGCGTCCCTCTTAGAAATTTTATTTCGGCTGCGTGAATCCTCTGCACATACCTTTTACGAAGACTCCATGTCTCACTAAGATACAGGAATGTGTGTACAGCTACAGTTTTATAAAATTTTTTTTCGGGTATTCTTCCGTGTTTTATTTTTCAGGTACCTATGAATCGTTCCACAGATGCCCCGATCTTAATTTCAATAATTATGACGCTGGGTGTGAAAGCTCGGAAATAGGTAACGGTTCCTTTACTAGCGTAGGAGCTAGAGACGGTTGCGTTATGTGGACCGTTCGATTTACAAGGAAGGTTGCTTGGTCAACACTAGGTTTCAGCCCACAAAATATGAAATAATTATATAATTATTGTATATAAGAATATACCAGTGGCGGCTGGTGGTTGAAATATTTGGGGGTTGCAGATGGTTGGATGGAATAAAATTGTTTTATTCTCTGAATAGAAAACGCCCTCCACACAAGGAAAGCAAAATACTGCAATTTTAGTGTCACAGCCACGTAACTACAGATATTTATTGTATGAATCTTTTTTAAATTTACGATTAAGTATTCTGTTACCTGATGTTACACTTTGATTAAAATTTGAAATTTCTGGTGTAGGCGTACCTACTCTCTTAATTTCAATTTTTTCCTCAACAGGACCTAAACTGAACGCCGTTTTCGTTAAGTTTTTCGACAGAATTCATTGCGTCCTACCAGTTAAATATAATAAATATCTTACACTATGACATCTTAATCCTTTATATACTATTATTTACATTTGCCGATGAATTGGATTGACACTAACAACGAACTTACAAATTCCAACTTGGCCAACCACGTGTTATTTACCAACAAACAGACTGGTGGCGCCGTGACGTACAAGTGGGGATTGCAGTCCCTAATCACACCAAGCGAGCCTATACCGCGTAATAAGAACACCCACGTCTAGCCAGCCAGAGCACTACTCCATTGCATTTTCCCATATACAAAGCGCGTCACAGTTGGTGCATACACCGCGTGTACGGTTTTCAGAGTTCCTGTGCGCTTTTCAATCGGCAAATGATTAATTACGATGATTATCTTCAAAACACTATTATTAGTTATTGTTTTACTGATAATTCTATAATTTAAAATACAATTCGGGAATTGTTGGTGGTTGTACAACCGTGCAACCTAAGCACAGGCCGCCACTGGAATATAGTATTCTATACTTATTTTATTTTATACCACATGTGGTACTTTATGGCAATTTAAATATGTACTTAAAATTAAAAGTTTTATTTTAGTAATATTTTTTACAACTATCTACCCAAAGGGGTCTCTCAGGCATCCGTACCCATGCGTTTAACTTCCACCAATTCCTGACGAGAGTATCCTATTCTCATAAACCTTGTTGCTCAGAACTATTATGTGAGACGTATCATAATAAGCTTCGAGGGTACTGAGGTATTGCCAGTGTTTGCAACAGACCTCCCCTCCCCGCCTTTGCCTACGCATAACCAAATGTAACTTGCGACACGCTGGTGGGCGAGGGGCGGGGAAGATCTGTTACTATTGCGTAACCTCGAAACTTATTATGGTAAGTCCCGTACTATAGTCACATTATTATGGTAAGTCCCGTACTATGGTCACATTATTATGGTAAGTCCCGTACTATGGTTACATTATTATGGTAAGTCCCGTACTATAGTCACATTATTATGGTAAGTCCCGTACTATAGTCACATTATTATGGTAAGCCCCGTACCATAGTCACATTATTATGGTATGTCCCGTACTATAGTCACATTATTATGGTAAGTCCCGTACTATAGTCACATTATTATGGTAAGTCCCGTACTATAGTCACATTATTATGGTAAGTCCCGTACTATAGTCACATTATTATGGTAAGTCCCGTACTATAGTCACATTATTATGGTAAGTCCCGTACTATGGTCACATTATTATGGTAAGTCCCGTACTATAGTCACATTATTATGGTAAGTCCCGTACTATAGTCACATTATTATGGTAAGTCCCGTACTATGGTCACATTCCAAGATCGTCTTAGAGGCTCTCTCCTTCTCCTTTCTTGTGACTTCTGCTCAAAAACTCTACAGTGCCACCTTTTATCGTTCCACAGAGTACGCGAGCGAATCATCTCAACAATCGTTATGCCGCCTTATTCTATGTTATCTTTTATCCTAATCAAATTATACTTCATCATCATCATTGATGAGGTGCCGCCTGTTCCGCCTTGACATCTGTCCGCCTTGATCCTCCAACCGTCCCTTCCTGAGTCTGCCCACACACCTGTCTACTATAGGTTTGTATTTCCAGACTTGTTTGGCTAGTCTGGAATCTGATATTCTTTCTAAACGGTCTTTCCACCGTTGTTTTTAGCCTTTTAATTTTTCATTTAGGTTAAAAACTTACAACTCTTCTCCTTTGATCTCATTCTTTATGCGGTCAAGTTTAAAACACCTTTTAACTTCTCATAGGAACGCCTGTATTTTACTGTCTTGTTTCTTGGTTGTTGTCCTCAGTTCACACCCATAGGACAGTATAGGGATTGCCGTAAGTTTGTGGAACTTTAATTTAATATCTCGACGTACCTTGTTTCTAAAAATATGGTTGATTGTGCCACAGATCTGGAACTTACCTAACTTAATATCAATATCATAATTCCGTTATCATAATAAAAATTATGAAATTATACTTCAGCGAAAAAATATATGTATAAATGTATAATTATATACATATTTATAATTTTAATAAACTATATATATATAATATGACTTTATGACAGAGTCACGTAATAGATTCACACACTGCCACGATGCAGTATACAAAGTGAGGAAAAAAATATAATTATTGATATGCTTCATAATGTTTTTGTATCGTAGTGCAGTGTATAGTTTTATCTAATGTGTGTATCTGTGACTCAACACTATATGCACGAATACGAGATAAAATAAATCTCGAAACGTTGCATAAAAACTACATTTTATTAGACCGAAACTCGATATCAACTTGAAACTATCTTAAGGTTTTACAATAATCATCAGGTTACCTTACGGAATGTGTATTCTGATTTGCGTTAATTTTAAAATTTTAGAAAGATTGTTATAATTTGATTCTCTATACGTCTATATAAGTTTCCGTATAAATCACCTTTGACACACTATTTGACTCCTAAAATTCGGAAGTTGCAAGGGGGGGGGGGAGTAACAACCTTGTTAAAAGATCACGGTTCATTTGGCCCGAATAATAGAGCTCTGTAACACCTCCTGCCTATTGTACAACCAAAAGTCAACTGTGGATGGATGAGACAAGGTTTTATAAACTCAACTGTCTAATAAAATAAAGAATAACAACAAAAGGACACCCGCTTGTAAAAGGAAGGTCACAAACAAAATCGCGGCTGTTACAACGCCATCAAATGTGGCAATAATCTTACACGGTAGTATACTGTGCCACTGGCTTTTTCAGAATACTCATAACTTCAGGTAAATCATCTGGACAATGTACGTATACACGGTTTTTAACACACTATTTTGCTGGCGGGGGGGGGGTCAGTCCTTCTTAGATTGTCAAGACAATCCGTAACCATTCCTTAACGAAAAAGGAACGTTCCGTAAGGAGATGTAAGTATCGTGATTGCCAAAAAAATCGTGTTCGAGATTACCTTCCCTTTTCACCCTTTGTTTTTCAACTTCCTTTTATAAGCGGGTGTCCTTTAGTTGGTATTCTTTATTCTTTTAGACAGATGAGTTTACAGGATCGATTCTGATTGTACTACCCTCAAAACATGAAGAAAAGACATTGTCTGAAAAGTGTGTGCGTGCGTGCGCGCGCGCGCGCGTGTGTGTAATTTAGCTATGGCGAACAATAACTACCGCAAATTCAAACAGAATCAAGTAATTTTTGCATATGTGTCCGAGTTGTAGAGGACTCAAGGTCTGTCGATTGTGGTGAAGTTCGGTTAAGGGGAAGGGGTAGTTCTTCCATCGTCATTTTCTTGTTTAGAGTCAGACACTCAGTTGGATAAAGTGCTTCCGGACGAATTACTGTTGAATAATGCCTAAGTTTGGCATTAATGGATATTGATTTCTTGTTATATATGTCCTTGGTTAAATGGTAAGCAACTTTCGTCTTATTAACTCGTCCTTAATGGCTTCTTTCTCTGAAACATTTTGTTCAGTAACTTCTCCAGGATACTTGAATTTGTCAGTTCCGTAGATTTTCCCGTATCGAGTTTTCATTTTCTTGTATATTGTCTTGATGTTTGTCATGAACTTGGTTTTTTCGACCCTATTACTATTATTATTAATTTTATTTTAATCACTATTACTTAACAGTTTAGTTTATACTAATTATGACGCGTAATCTGAATACAAAATAATTTTTTGCATATGTGCCCGAGTTGTAGAGGACTCAAAGCCTATTCATTTTGGTGAAGATCGGTTAAGGGGAAGTGGTAGCTTACCTGCAATGTTTTACGTTTTAAGAAGAGTAAAGTACTTAATATTGATAAATAAAGTATCCTCAAAAGATGGTCATAATAATACATTGCAGAAAGGTAGACGAAATATCTATAAATGAAAAGGGTAGTTGAAGGGGGAGGCGGTAATTTTATAAAAATTAAAATGATAGTTGAAGGTGGCAGGGATCATTTTTTTAAATGTTTACTACGTTATCGGGAACAAAGAAGTAGTTTCTATGGAAATATTTAATTTCAGTTTGTGAAACATAAAACTCGATTTTAAGTAACTTGAACCGATTTCAAGTAAATGATTTTAAATATACATCTTAGAAAATGGAAGTCGTGTATCGTTCTCCATACCGATATTTCACCTCATTATATCCCTTTTTTCCAAAATTTTCAGTATTTGGTCCACACTTTTGGAATATGTTCCCAGTACTTTGGTCCCACATTTTCCTAGTACAGTCCTTTTATAACGTTTCTTAGTTATCACTTCCCAAACTTTGTTTTCTGTATACTCTGTAGATGTCCCCACAAAATCACCTGTCTCCCTCATACAGTTTCCAGTATTGGTCACACCTCTGACTCAGTATTTCTCATTTTGTCATTTTGTAGCTTTTATTGCTTTTGTAGCATTATTTTGCATTTTGTATCGCACACAAAGCGACTGGAAGAGACTAATTTTGCTTTCAACCTCCTTATCATCTTGGTATGTGATGCTACACCCTAGGTACTTGAAATCTGGCATCTGTTCTATTGGCGAGTCCTGTATGACAGTCTTTATTCTAATATGATTTGCCCCAGAAAAAGCCATAAATTTTGTTTTGGATAAGGAAATTGTTTGAATGTAATCTGACAAAATAACAGTAAGATAGAACAACGACCTTTGGAAGTCATTTTCATTCTCTTGGATGATTACAAGATCGTCTGCATACAGGGAATAATAGTAAACTAGTAAATCTTTACTACGGTTCAGTGGATCAAACAGGAAAGCACTGTCCATTTCACCGCGCAGTTCACTTGTGATTCGCGCCGTCGCTTCGTCTCCTTTTTTCTTCTTCCGACCCGCTGCAGACCTGCGCAAACCTTGTCTTCCTCCACTGTTTACAAACCGTTCTCTAATGATAATGTGATGTATTTATAATATACACACACTTATTGTTTACTAATGGTGCCTATAATCACAATTTTCTATTGTAGTCTATTTATTGTTCATAGCCTAAAGGTACCATACATACGATTTACAATAAAATTTGTATTACTCACATTCTTAAAAACGATCGATTTCGGTCATAGACAATCTTCAGGTTATATACAGCACACTTGCGGTCACAATAGTGGCTGTTTTACGATATTGTGACGGCACGTGTGCTGTGTATGACCTGACGATGGACTTTGACCGAAATCGATCGTTTTCAAGAATGTGAGTAATACAAATTTTATTGCAAATCGTATGTATGGTGCCTTTAGGCTATGAACACTAAATGCACTACAATAGAAAACCGTCCTCATCTTCTTCTGATCTCCAGTTCCCATCCTTCCTGCAGACAGCGTCTTCTCGGTCTTTCTATCCGCTGCTTTCCTTATATAAGATTCGTTTCGGTGCCCCTCTCGAGTTATTTTCTCACATGCCACAGCCAACCAGTTTCTGTAGATTTTATTACATCTACAACTAGTTTTCGTAAGTCTTATTACATCTACTCATTCGATTGTGCCGTCCACCTTAAAGTTCCTACTTTTACAGGGACGCACATTTTCCAAATGGTTTTAATGAAAATTCGTTTGTTTCTATGAGTTTATGAAGCTTCATGTAGGGACCGAAACGTTTGTATACACAAACAACAGCCCGGCAAATAACGTGCCCTTGTTGACACCGGTCATGAAAGCCTTAGGAACTCTTCATTTTAATCTCTGAAAGTTATTCTTCAACTGAACTATTTGCATGGCGTACCCGGCTTTGTTCTACTTATACTAATCATAACACTGAATTTCTAAGTCTTTTTAGTCAGTTTATTTTTTCATTGTCATCGCTGTCCCCTCCTCCTCCTCCTCCTCCTCCTCCTCCTCATCATCATCATCATCATCATCATCATCATCATCATCATCATCATCATCATCATCATCATCATCATCATCATCATCATCACCATCATCACCACCACCATCGTCATCGTCATCGTCATTGGCATTGTCTCCTCCTCCTCCTCCTCCTCCTCCTCCTCATAACCATCGTCATCACCTTCTTCTTCTTCTTCTTCTTCTTCTACTTCTCCTCCTCCTCCTCCTCCTCCTCCTCCTCCTCCTCCTCCTCCTCCTCCTCCTCCTCCTCCTCCTCCTCCTCCTCCTCATCATCATCATCATCATCAGCAGCATCATCATCATCATCATCATCATCATCGTCGTCATTGTCTCCTCCTCCTCCTCCTCATAACCATCGTCATCTTCTTCTTCTTCTTCTTCTTCTTCTTCTTCTTCTTCTTCTTCTTCTTCTTCTTCTTCTTCTTCTGCTCCTCCTCCTCCTCCTCCTCTTCTTCTTCTCCTCCTCCACATTCACATTGCTCTACAGTTTATTTACTAACAGATTGTTTTGCTGAACATAGATCTTTTCCAGTCAACTTTAATACTGAAAATAACTAAAGCTTTGCGATAGTTTGCTACTAGTTTAACGTCCCAAGTGTGGAGGTCAGTAACGGGAGTAGTGCAATTCGTACACTACGCCAATATTTTCATACCCGATAATTTACTATCGTTTCTGGAACCCATCTTGACGTTAAATTAGTAAATGAGCATCTTAAAAACTATTTTTATAATTATAATTTATCCCCCACTTACGACTAATTAATTAAAATATTTATACACGCTTGAAACCAATAAATACTTTGTAACTTTTGTAAATATTAATAAAAATTCATCAAGACTTTTTTCTTCTTTTTACGTCTTCACAAGTTTTTGTTTTGTTTTAAGACCATCAATGAGTCAGGTTTTTTACTTAGATTTTGCAATACTCGAACTGAAAATTGCGATATGTATGCATATGTGTATTCCCAAAATGAAAACACATAACTTGCTACTGTTAAAATGGTCTTCTTCTTCTTCTTCTTCTTCTTCTTCTTCTTCTTCTTCTTCTTCTTCTTCTTCTTCTTCTTCTTCTTCTTCTTCTTTGTACCTGACCCTGTGAGCAAGGCCGCGATCATGTCTGCCACTTCAGTTCGTCAGAACAGATTATTTAATGTTTGCTTTAACATATGAAATAAGACCTTAAGCAAACGATGACGAAGTAAATTTTTGACTAGAGTGCTCCGCTGAAGTTTTGACAGAATTAAGGAGATAACATTTGAGCGGGACTGAAACTTGTGGATTACAAAAGAGTAGAGGTGGGACGATATACCTATAACAGGTATTTTTCAACGATATTTTTGTGGAACGGATAAAATAGTGACTGAAAAGTTAAAATATCTGTTCCAATTACTCGCGGCCTCGCGGTTCCGAGTCGCAGGACCTCCCTACGCAACTAACGAATAAACAAGTAAACGAGTACTACGAATATTGCGAGTACACGAGTACAAAAGCCACTTTTTGGTCCTGAATACTTCATTCTGCGCATGTGCCGATTGTCATACAAGTACGAAACGAAGCAAAACAGCGAGGTTCAGAATATCTCTATGCCAAAGAGACGAAACTGTTTTTAATGAATGAAAAAAATTCATACTGATGTTACTTTTATTCTCATGTGTTATGCAGATATATAATACAGATTATAATAACAAATTATAGGCCTATATGATACTAGTGACGAACTCGGTAAATTTTGAAAAAACAAATTATATTGTGTTATAACGTACAGCGTACAGAGTGGCTGATAGGCTATGCAGCACTTTTTGTTAATGTGATATCAGAGATGATTTTAGCTTCACTACACATCTCACGTAAATTTTTTTTGACATTGTTGTGCTATTACGTGCACTCTAAATTTCATTGCTTGAGTTTTGTCTAACCAAAATGGAATAAATAACTTAATATTAAATCTATGTCAGTTTGTTTGCTCCTAGTGAAAACTTAAATCAGTATTCCTAAAGGGAGATAGGCCTATAAATTGTCTTGTTCCTTATTTTATTTTAAACAGTAACAGCATAATAAAGTCACAGTGTAAAGTAACACTTTTAATACTTTTAGTTTCAATTTATTTCTTATAACAAATTATATAATACAGGTATATGTATAATAGGTATATAACAATAGGTATTTGTACGTTTTTTATTTTTTTGGAACAGTTTTGTTCTTACTTGTTATTTTCATATACTAGTTTAGCACACCTCTACAAAAGAGAAAGAGATGAAATTTGATGATCTGAATTAGTAGCCTGAAATTTCTGTCAGAAATTGGAACGCGTACGTGCGCCGCTGATAATGAGGAAATGATCATCGAAGCAGTGTGAGTGGAAGTTGTTAAACGGCGCGAATCAAAATGGTCAGTAATTTGCTCTGTGTGTGAGACATGCGGGTACATATACGTAATGATGCAATGTCGGGTTACATCACTGCGGCCTGTGTATGTTCTCAGAAGACCATATGTTACATCATTGGCCAATGCCATTTATAAAACTGTATTATTAAAATATGTAGTCTTTGTTAAGTACACACAACTGCATGCAAACACTCAAGACATTTTTTAAACGTTTTGGCGTTCATGTAAAACAGAAGAATAACTGGATAATCCAAGCGGTAAACAATTTGATTGGTCAATTGTCCTAACATCTTTAAGAATGTGTGATTTTTAAAGGGGACATCTTCTTCTTCTTCTTCTTCTTCTTCTTCTTCTTCTTCTTCTTCTTCTTCTACTCTACAAGGATTAGGTTATACAAACTTGTTCTGGCACCCATCTCATCCTCGGGCGACCCCTTCTCTACAAGGATTAGGTTATATAAGCCTATTCCGGCACCCATCTCATCCTCGGACGACCCACGTCTCTTCTACCAATGGCTTTATAGTTCAGTGCCTCTTTCGGCAATCGATCCTCTGTCATCCTTTGCAGACGGGCCCACCATTGTCTTCTGTAAATAATTTCATTTTTGTCCTTTACTCCGAGTTCTGCTCTGATATTCTCATTCCTTATTCTATCTTGCGATGTATGATTTAAAGTATTTCGAAGAAACTGCATTTCACCACTCTGAATCTTGCCGCTTTCCTTTTTCGTCATGACCCACGCTTTACTCGCGTAAATCAGCGTGGGTACTGCAATTGTCTTATAAAATTTAATCCTTGTTCTGTGTTTTGTTTTATGTCTAAGATTTCTATGAATCGTACCACAAATATTCCTAAATTTATTTATCCTCTCTCTTACATCGTATTCAGATTCATAGCTTACTGCACAGCCGAGATATTTGAAACGGCTCACTTGTTCTAAAGTGCTGTTGTTTATAACTATCTTAGTCCTCACTGGATATTTACTTTTAAAGGTCATGGTTTTGGACTTTCTTACTGAAATTGTCAATGAGTACTCTCTTGCCACTTATTGTAATTGAAGCATAGCTCTTTTTAAATCAAAGGCAAAGGGGACATACGCCTGTAAAAAAGTCACCTTCTTGAAGTGTGAACTTCATATACGGCAGTATGAAGTTCAATCATATACGGCCAGGTCAATCAAACCTCTTTTCCCCACACGGCTATCCAAAATTTCCCCACTGCCACAAATATGTGTGCTTTACGTAAAACATTAATACGTATTTTAAAGAATGTGAGAATATTATAAATGTTTAAATACTATTATAGGAATAGCGTAAATATTAAAGATAATTTTATTTATGATAAAAGAAAATGTTTTCACATGCTGAGAGATCAAGCTGAATACTTTTGAAATGCTTTTCTTGAACATAGTCCATTTACACAACTTTCTAATTGTTTAATTCATAAAAACAATTTAAAATCAATGATACCTATTTTTGATATAATATCTATAGTATCGTCAATGAGAAAGTTTGGGTACATGTTTGAAATGTTGAACGAGTAAAATTTTGTGTTTTTTTACATTGTGTTCTGTAGTTAATCCGTGATTTCGATTCTCGATTTTAAATCGTATTTGATTGAACGTTTTTTACGTTTCAAAATTTGATTTATTTATTTATTTCATAATTTGTAAAAAAATTGAATTATTATACTGCGTATATTAAATATCTTATGCCGGCCCCAAGTCTGGGGCCTCACCTCACAAGTGATGAGGAAGGAGAAGGGGGAGCGTAAAAAAATTGGCTAATTCTGGCTGCGGATGCCAGGGTTAGCCAGGGTTACGGTGAAGACTTCAACAGCGGATGCAGCAGAGTAGGGAATCTACGGTATGGCGCAAAAGACGCACCCCACTTACCCCTGGGGTAAACAGAGAGAATCGCTTCTTTGCGATGAAGAGGGATCTTCAAAGGCTAATCGAGTAAACCCCAACAGAAAATCAGGGTAGACCAGGCTCAAATCTGTGGTGAAAGCAGCTATTCTAGAAGAGGGAAACCGTGAATAAAAATGACCCGACCCTCCAGGTTGGGGGTTGGGCGAAGGGCCAACAACCCCTCCCCGTAAGACCAATATGTTCAGGAACCAATATACAACCTATATAAATACAATAATCTGGCCACCACCATCCGACTGCATAAATTGCAATGGGCAGGACACATCATTAGGGTGGAAGGCAACCGAATACCTAGGAAGGTACTGTTTAGTCAAATCGAAGGTAGAAGACATGTCGGAAGACCCAAGCATCGCTGGATTGACGCAGCGGCAAGGGATGCTCATAGTTTACTTAAAATTAAACGATAGACATCAATCGCCAAGGACAAGGAAAAATGGAGGGGACGATTCTGGAGGTTAAGGTTCGACTCCAACCTGTGACGCCATAAAACAATATAAATATTATAATTTATAATTTTAATATAAATATATATAATAATTATCACATTCCACTTTTCCAAAATCATATTGTTACATTGGAAACAACTATTTGTTATATATTGTTTGTATTAAGTATGTAAACTGAAAATATAACGACTATAATACGACTCAATTTATGTTCATTGTAAATATCGATGCCTGTTATAATACAAATAAATATTATGATTAAATGCTCTTGTCTCTTTTACTTATCCGTTCAGCCTTACTTGAATCTTGATTCTTTATACCGAAATCTCTTTTACTTCAAATACATACGAGCAATCTTTTACGCGTTGACTCAGTTTACTTACCACTCGGCACTTAAGTTCCCACTTCTGGCGTCGGTCCCATGACACACAAAATTGTATTGTTTATATATTTTATAAATGTTCATAAACATATTATAAATATTGTAACGACGAAACTCTTATCGTCTCTGTAAGTATATGTTTTATCGTGTGTTAGCCCCACACGTTGTAGTCGTTACTTTATGTTTACTTACTTTCTTTTTTTGCTGACGATGTCCGTCGCGAACTCACGAATTACCAGTACAATATCTCGCGAGTGTAAACATTACCTGTCCTTTAATGAGTAAATTTAATTCCCGGGTGGCACCAAATTGTTTATGAAAACAATTAAAAATGTGAAATTGAGCGGTCGTTCTAGACGGTGTTGACTAATTCAAATTACCCTCGCTATTGGCGGGCATATGAATCTCGCTAGTAGTTCGTCGTGCTGCCGACGTCTAACGCTGGCAGACAATTTCGCTCGTCGCTAAAGTACACAAATTTTATAATGCAATTTATAATGAAATAAGGGACGGTTATTACTACTCAGTACTAGTTTATTAACGTGAAATAGTTAATAGTTATTCATTTAAATACAAAATTATATACTGTTATTAAATAAAGTTGCTCCGGCAAAAAATAGACAATTTTCTCAGGTTGGCTAATATGATTGAAACGATTCTAAATCGACATGGCTGCCGGACATAGCATTTTGACATCCCACAAAACTGGGTTTGTTCATGTATTAAAGTTTTGACAATAATGTTAATATTATTTTATTACATTTCTTTCTTATTTTATGTTTTTAATCTAACTCTGACATCTTAATATGGTTCACTAATTGTACTTAATTAGTTACTTGCCCTGGATTTTCTCATACAATAGTTAATTTCTTACAATTTGTTTATTTTGGATTTATACAGTTAGGCATTTTATAGGCCTAAGTAGTAATTGGCTATATCTTCTTATTTTATACAAATTAAAGATTATTTTTCATTTACATATGTTTTGCTTGGTGTCACTTATGACTTGTTTACCTCTTGAATTAATTTGGGCTGTTTTACAATAATTGTGTGTTCTTATTACTTTACCAAAATCATTGCTTGTCTGTTATTCTCTTATTTCTTTTTCTGTCTTTACTCTAAAGATTATTGTTATGTTTGTAAAATTTTATCTCCTTACTTATCTATATTGCCATTTTTTATAACTTGTTTATCATTTAATATTACTTATATAACATAACACAAAATTTAGGTTTATGGTCTGTTTACTTTTTTATTCAGCCATATTTCTTCTTATAAACTTAATTGAACAAATAACTATCTTGGTGAATAACATTATAAGACCATTTATTTTATCTTGCTAATCATCCCTTTGAACATTTTTATTAACATAGGATGTTTTATTTATTTTGCACTCATATTATTTAGTTTATTCTTCTTTTAACATTTACTATATATTTTTTTTACTACTTAACCATTGTAACAATAATATTCTTAATCATTATGGGATTTTTATCCTGAATACCACTGTATTCCTAATCTACTATCACTTAATAACAATATCTGGTTATTCTTATTTTATGGTATTTTTCACCCTTAAACTATAGTGTTAATCACTGGTTTTGGTGTCTTTACCTATATGTTGTGTTTTCTATTTAATTTGGGTTACACTGGCACTTTGCACTTTTTTACTGTACTTTAGTGTTACTAGTGGTTATTCCCTAATATTAATTTCTTTTACTCACTTAATCACTTTCACTTCCTACCTGTCTCTCACTTCTGGGTTTTTTATTGTTTTATTCAGAATTGTTAGTTAGTATGTTAACAAATTTCATGTTCTGATTTACTTATCATCATAGAGTTATTCATAACATATAATATCTATTTCTCTGGTTAGTGTACTTTAATTGAGATTACAGTATTTTATTCGATTTTAATACTTGTCATTTACATTTATGATTTGTTTGTGCCTTTTTCATATACCTTCTCATTTTATTTTCTTTATTATTTGTTTGTGTCTTTTTCATGTACCTTCTCATTTTATTTTTTTTTATTGGGTCAATCACTTGGGTTGGGTCATAGTCGTTTGTCTCGCCATAGTCATTTTATTTTCATTAGTTTAATATAGTTAATTCACCATTGTTTTTTCTCTGGTATTGGGGCGGGTTTTTGTGTTGTAACAATATTTATAAAAATATGTTTTACATGTTTTAAATATGGGTGATTTCCTACTGTGTTATAGTTTAGTGCAGTCAGTGGGGTCAAAACCGGACGTACGGTCAAAGTTCGCCGAATTGACTCATATGCGTTGAAGACGTTTCGCCTCGCATTCTTCATCTTGTTAACAATTTTCTGCCGCATATCAAAAAGACCGGGTTGGATGGTATCAGCGCAACGGCGTATATGTGGAGGACCCTTCATGCCCTTTACACTGATGGCGAAACTTAGCGGAAATTACGAAACCCCGGGAGCGGAAGATTCGGCTCTGTCTTCGAATGGAGGCGGACGAAGGCAAACGTGTGAAAATATCTCAATTAGCCTAACTTTTGGTTCGAAATTCTGTGATACGTAAAACAGTGTATGGCAAAGACGTATGCTCAAGACACTGATCTCATTGATCTAATGGTTTCACGCCGTCGTCAACATTATTAAAACGTGTGTAAGCCGGGGGCTGTTAGACCGTGGTCTCATGGTATTTGAACCAGACGTTTCGGCCTCACCGTCGAAGACCATCTTCAATGGTAAAAGTAGAACGTGGCTGATGTTCGTCAAGTAACTCCAGACTGAGGCAAAATCATCCTGTTTTTCCCTCAGTATTCCGATTATTTGATGAACATCAGCCACGTTCTATTTTTTACCACTACTGCGAAGGTGAGCAAGAAATGTCTGGTTCAAATACCCTGAGACTAGACGTGTGCCGATATACCTATAACAGGTATTTTGGAAAGATTATTTTTGTGGAACGGATGTAACAGTGACTGATAAGTTGAACTACGTTTTTCGATTCAACGGTAGCTGAAAAGTCGAAATACCCGTTCCGATTACTCGCGGCCTCGAGGTTCCGAGTCGCAGGACCCCCCTACGCAACTATCGAATAAACAAGTACTACGAGTACAAAGTCACACTTATTGGTGCTGAATACTTGATTCTGCGCATGTGCCGATTGCCGTACAAGTACGAAACGAATCAAACAGCGAGGTACAAGTACGAAACAGCGAGGTTCAGAATATCTCTACGCCAAAGAGACTAATTTAATATCTAATTTAATATATTAATTTAATTAAAGGAACTAATATCTCTACACTAATTTCTCACCAAGTCTACGAAATGCACTGCAATGAGTGTTTCTAGAAATGTGTTTCAGCGACATTTGATCCTGCATTAAAACGGTTTATCTGTTGCCTTCCCAAAATATGCATTCATTAAGACAACACGTTCTTGTTGAAATACGTGTTCAACGAGTTTCTTAAAGACTGTGCATGCACAGGGACCATTCACGAGATCATATAGGATCTCGTAGCTTAACCAGCCGCAACCAGTGTATTATTAGGACGGTCTAACTGATCTTGAGGTACAATGGAAAACAAAATACAAGACACCAATGAAGTAACTAAAAACCAGCTTTAATTATCACAATTAACAATTTGTAGTCAACAAGATAGTCTCTTACAAAAATTCAAGTAAAAATTGTGAATAATAATGTCAACTATAAAGAATTCCGCACTAATAACAACACTTCCCTACAATACTTCTACAAACACTCGATCCGCGCTAAGGAAAATCACTCACGTAACTGACTTGACAACGCCAGACGCTCTTGCTTTTATAGGTCGCGCAGAGGTCCAGTATACATTTCCCTTCTTATTGCACGCTGCCTTTATGGGTATCTCAAGTGTTCTTGAAAACACTAGAACGTACTTGTGCTCGGCCTTGAGTGAGGCAACACCTGCCACACCGGGGGGACGGGTGGAGAATGTTCTGGGCTGTTTGATAGAATTTCTTGAAAATAGTAGAACGTACTTGTGCTCGGCCTTGAGTGAGGCAACACCTGCCACACCGGGGGGACGGGTGGAGAATGTTCTGGGCTGTTTGATAGAATTCTCGCTACAGTATTTTATAGGGTTTTATTACAAGTCTTACTGGCGTTTGAGTAACTGTTATTTTTTAACTTTTTCAGCATGATAAGGATTAACTGGAAAGACGAACGAAAGAGTTTCTCTTAGATAGTAGAACATAACGCCTCGAGAAAGGATATACAGTCTAGGAAGAACGGATGGGACACATTCCAGCACACGAGAATTTACTCAAAAGTATTTTGAAGGGAATTCTAGAAGAAAGTAGGCAAAAAGGAAGACCCTGTTCACAGTATGTCCAGGAAATCGTGGAAAATGCGGAGGGAAGAGAACGAGCCGACTGGACGACTGCCGCAGACCAATCTACAGATCGACTACCAAGGCAGAAGAAGAAGACTTCAGTTTAATTTAACCTGAAGGCATTGCTTAAGCCTTCTGTAGCCGAAAAGTCATCATCACCTCCATCATTATCATCTTCAGCAAAATTAAACTAAAAATGACTTGTTCCGGTCCCCCAAGCGGATAGACTAAAGCTGGTCACTCCAACGCTCCTTCGGACGTCCCACACCACTCCTTACTTTCTCTTATGTATAATTCAGTAGTTGTTTACGTAAGAGGCAGTAATTCATTCGGCTAATATTTTTTCCCAACCCATTTCAGGCAATATTGGGCGATCCAGTCGAGCATATTCATAATATTCAGTTCCTACCTTTTCACAACGCACTTCCCTACAATCTGTAGCCACCTCCATCAATAGAACAACCCGCAATACCCGCAGACTTTGCGGGTATATACCGTCTCCTTACCACAGCCGATGAATCTCCTCCCAGAACTCCTTACCGCCAGCGTCAAATAAACAGAAACACATAGACACACCTACTCCCTAATTACAAACATACTCAACCTGCCATCCTTCCTGATCACACAATAATTTAGGTTTCCGTAACTTCTTACCAAGTCTTTAGCCCTATTCTTTGTGCCCCGCCTACCTTGACGCCTCACTGTCGCCTCCTTCCAGCTTTGGTGACCTGCGTTACTCGTCCCTGCCTTGGCCACCGTCATGTATAAACTCTATGGCACTTTCATCAGCCACTTCTTTTACCTACATGGCTACAAACTATATCTACACACAAATACACACGCACACGCACTACCCTACCTTCAATGTGCCTCCACCTTCTTCGCTTCCGGCCCGCACTGGTGTGCGTCTCCCCGCATCCTACCATCTGTCTTACGGGGCTTGCTCCATAACAGCCCGAGGGTTGTCCTTCTGGACAAGTCTCAAACATCACGAAGAAAAAGTATACCTAAATTTCTTCTGCTATGTTGAAAAGTGTATCCTACCACGCGCCTGAGAAATCTAATTTCGGCCGCTGCTTGAATACGACTGACCTGGGATTTCGTTAAGTCCAATTCTCAGACCCATAGAGGAGCGCGGGGAGTGCCATCGCCTTGTAGAACCTCGGGCGTGTGTCTTTACCAGTCGGTTTCAGAATTTTCCTGATGGTTCCGCACATATGGCTGGACTTGAGTAGCTTCTACACCACGCCATTGGCCGACAAGTCAATTTTAAATTAATGCACAATCGTCATCCACTCTACTATATTGCAACAGGGTTTTATACCACTGTATTATATGAAATCATCTTAAAATGTAGAGCGTTTGCCTTAAATTTGAGAGGTACCGTTAGGTTAAGAAGCGGAAGGAAAGAAACAGCTTAGGGTTAGAAGAGACTTTTGGAAACGTTCGGCAAGAGTATCCAGACGTGAGAAAAGTGCGAGTAGAAATGAAGTTATTAAGGACAGAATGAATGTGAAAAATTAAATTGTTGATTTTATCCAAACAAAAAAATTACGATGGTATGGACACACAAAAAGAATGGCACAGGAAAGATTCCCAAGCAAAGTTAAGGAATAGACCCGACCAAGAAGAAGGAAAAGAGGAGACCATCTATCACCTGGACAGAATAAATTCAGACTATATTGAGGGAACAAGAAATCGAAGAAGATGTTTGGATGGACAAACAGCAGTGGAAGATGAGAATTCAATCAATTCTGTACTCTTTGGTTCCGGAAAATGTGTAAACATTGTACAGCCGAAATAATAATAAGATTAGAAAACAAACCGAGAAAATGTGTGTGTGTGTGTGTGTGTGTGTGTGTGTGTGTGTGTGTGTGAGAGAGAGAGAGAGAGAGAGAGAGAGAGAGAGAGAGAGAGAGAGAGAGAGAGAGAGAGAGAGAGAGAGAGAGAGAGAGAGAGAGAGAGAGAGAGAGAGCGAAGGGGAGAGAGAAGGTCTAGTGGTAAATATACGAAGGGTGCTTAAGAAATCTTTGTTGTTTTTTTTTAGGGCCAGTGAACTCCGATAAATAGCTGAAATAGTACAGCAGAGGAGCAAGAAATCGAAGAGGGAGGAGAACTCTAGACAGAGTAAGGGGGAGGTAAAGCGTCGAGACGCCGAAATGAGCTTTGACGACGACGACTAACATTCGAGATTAAGAAGATAGTGAACGCGTTTCACTAATGAAAATAAAGAACTATGTGTAAAAATTTAAAGAAATTCCGGCGAGCGCTGTCTCAGCAAAACTCCAGCAAAAGCCGCAAGAGGGCGCACCCGTCGTCGGTCGTCGTTCGCTCTCCTTAATACTGTTGTTTTGACAAATCTGTGTTTTGAAAAACGTTTCGTCTTACCGCCGGCGGCTCTCAGCAATGACGCAGATTAATGACAGAATTTTATTTTAGTTTATTGTTTTTTGTTACAGTGGGGGAGTATAAAAATAAAGTTACCGAATCGCGCGCGGGCGCACGTGTGCGACGCGGCTGTTTCGTGGTAGCATTCTTTCGTGAAACAGACACACACACACACACACACACACATAGTGAGTTAAACAAACAGCAGACAGGCTGGATTTCTACAGATTTCGCTGATATTTACAAGTTTACGCCGCCCCGCGAGTTCGATTCTCTGAAACGTCTAATCATTTTGCTCGCTACTAATCCGAGTACTGCTATTAATAAACTTTTGATTAAGCCGCCACCAGTCTCTTTAATCAACGCCTAATCAACTATGGATTAAAAATACTCAACCTAGTTTTACACGGAGGCTTAACGAAAACAAGAGTATTTGTCAAAAGAGAAGAAAAATTCTTGTTTCGATTAAAAACGAGAGCATAGCCAACGTGTACTCCGTTGAGTAATGTTGTTTACAATTGTGTGTGTGTGTGTGTGTGTGTGTTTTTGCCGCTGTCAATTTGTTGTAGACGTAGATTATGACCTAAGTATTTAAAAATTGAGACAGTGGATATGAAACGAATAATTGATTTTTATAATTCATCATCATCATCATCATCATCTTCAAGGATTAAACCAAGTATGGTTTGTTCCAGTCTCAAACAGGCAAAGATTAGAGCTGGTCACTCCAGCGCTTCCTCGGATATCCCACACCCCTCCGTCCCCTCGGCTTATAGTTCCATAGTTGTTTGGGAATGCGGCAGTCATCCATTCGGCAAAGATGTTGCCACCAATTCAGACGATACTGGGCGATCCTGTCGAGAATACTCATAATAATCAGTTCCTGCCGAACGTCTGTGTTTCTTTTATGATCATGGAGAGTATACCCTGCCACGTGCCTGAGAAATCTCATTTCAGCCGCTTGGATGCGACTGGCCTAGCCTTTCGTTAAAGTCCAGTTCTCAGACCCATAAAGAAGTGTGGGAAGGCCATCACCTTGTAGAAATTTAGGCGTGTTCCTTTACTTGCTGACTTAAGGGTTCGCGTAATCGTCTTCCACATAAGGTTGAAGTTAAGCATCTTATTCAGAACGTCGTTGGTTGTATTATGAGACACATTGTAGCCCAGATATTCAAAATGGCTGACTTGCTCCAGGACAGTACCATCGAAAACAGTTTTGGCCCGTACAGGATCAGTTCCACGAAAAGTCATCACCTTGGTCTTAGTTGTGGATATTTGTAATCCAGAGTCTTTGTACATTCGATTTAGCAAATGTATACCCATCTGCAACCTGTTTTCCGAGTCCGACAGAATAGCCTAATCGTCCGCAAACAACAAAGTGTCAATTGTAGAGTGACCAGTCTTAAAATGCTCTGGAAGACACATCTGCCAGTTTTGTATGATATCGTCAATATATAAATTAAAAATAAAATACACAAAAAACTAACACAAACACCACAATCACACACAATAAAACCAATTTGAAGTACCAGAAGCCAATAGGAAGCCACAATAATAATAGTCAACCAACACATATGTACTTCACCAGACACAAAAACCGGAAGGCTGAGGATGGGTACAAGATGGTACCCGAAACATGTTCCTAATAAGGAAAAAAAAATATCTTGAAGTAAATTCATTATAAATATTAAATGTATTATATACATCAAGAAACGGACTGTAGCAGAAAGTGATTAAATTAAAAAGAGAAAGTGATAATAGACACACTTGTCGTACTCCACAATTGATCAACCCAACTCTAGGACCTGAGGCGCTGTTCTCCGTTTCCCTGCTTCAATTAAGATTTTATTCTCTACATAAAGAATCTGTATAGCTCTAATTAGATGTTGTGGGATCCCTTTCCTTACCATTATTTTATCATTCATCGTCATATTAATTGATATCAGGTCAGAACTTCAAAGTGCATACGTCCACTTACCGAAATGTACGATAGGGCAAGAGGTCTTACCAAAATGTCTAATTGTGCAGAATGTCTCTCTCCCTCCCTCTCTCTCTCTCTCTCTCTCTCTCTCTCTCTCTCTCTCTCTCTCTCTCTCTCTCTCTCTCTCTCTCTCTCTCTCTCTCTCTCTCTCTTCTCTCCTGGTTAGCAGCCTGCAGGGTGGTTGGCACCAGCTCTCCATTCCTCCCTGTTGTTCGCCTTCCTCTTTAATTTTCCTGCCTAGTCTCTCTTGACTGCCTCCTGTTCTTTTCTGATCCCGAGGCTATTAGAGTAATCGAGGTCTATGGTGTCTTCCTTTTTCAATTCGAATTTCTTAATTTTGGGTGGCTTAGGATCTTAGAGTGCTCACTGATACCGACCGGTGAGCACTAGAAATACTAAGAAACGTTCAGTATCAGAATAACTGATACAAAGCCACCAAATCCTATCTCAGAAAGAGAAGGGTGAGAGCGAATCTCCTGCGCCCCAAAACAGGGGCCTTTCGGCTAGGGTTGGTAACACTGACAGAAGAGTCTCTGGCCTCCTGGTAAGGGGTTGTGTAACAGGCCAGTAACCTGTTCATGTAAAACTTTGAATACTTGTAGTATCCAAACCAGTGTCGCAGTGAGGACTGGAAACTGTGGCAGTAGGACCCTAGCAAAGAGACGTCTGTCGTCCGAGGATGAGATGGGTGTCGGTGCCGGAACAGGTTTATATAACCTAATCCTTGAAGAGGAGAAGAAGAAGATTAAAATGGGGAAGTCTCAGCGCTGTTTTTAAATCTTTTCGACTTCAAACTGATGACCAAGTTGTATGCTTTTGAACAAGAGAACGCTTGCAAGTGCGCTGACGAAAATCATCGTTTTATCATTCGTAGAGAGAGAGAGAGAGAGAGAGAGAGAGAGAGAGAAATGAGGTTTTTGTTATTATCAAGTGCACATAAATCATTAAGAGAAAAGCTCTGTCAATAAGAGCGCACATTGTTTTTACACGCTGAGTGTTGATAGACCATTGTTCAGCATGTCACCCGCTCCGTATGCCATCGTCGCTCCCCCCCCTCAAAATTCCTGTTCTACCCACGCCGCTAAATATTATTTCAGCTGCATAATGTGGAAAGTCTGTAAATAAGTCAAGTATAGTCCGACAGCTTTGAAATAACATTCTAAACATACTGTAACGTTCATAATACAGTAAAAATTCTAAAAACATATTTGTTTATATATGTAGGCCTGTACACCGATCATGTATTACTATTTTCAATATATTTATTTAATACTTATAATTTCTTTATCTCAAGATGCTTTTCCCTATTTAGAACATGTTTCAGGAATCCTATTGTTCCCATCCTCAGCCACCTTAATTTTGTATCTTCTTGAATACTTGTGTTTCGGTTGGTTGCTTTTTGGTATTTAAAATTGGTATTATTGTATGTGATTGTGGCGTATATATTAGTTTTTTGCGTATTTTCGATGTTGAGTGTTTTGAAAATTGTGTCATGTTTTGTGTTGATTTGTATTTGTTCAGGTATTAGTTTGTTGTGTGTTCGTATATTTGTAAATTTTCCCATATGTTTGTTATTGTGCCTTTGTGTGGTATGTGTTTGATTAGTGTCATGTTAGTTATGTCTGGGAATTCATGTCCTAGCTAGTATCCCTTAATTCTGCAGGTCAATCTTGCACGTTCTTTTTCCGACAGCATCTCTTTAGTTCTCCATGAATTCTCTTCGCAAACATCCTGTAACTCCGCAATTTTCTTTCTGAACACTTCTCTGTTTCCCAATTCTTCTTCCCTGATTCCTCATTTTTACAAATCCTGATAGACGTCTTCCACCCATGGAACTTGTGACTTTCTGTTCTACTGAAAGGCGAGCATTTTATTCCCAATACTTTATGATCAACTAAACGCTATGCAACTCACCGTCTGTGGCTTTAGTAACAAAAGCCACAGACGGTGAGTTGCATAGCGTTTAGTTGATTATAAAATACGCGGCTTGGGCTATAAGCGGATTTATTCCATTAACAATATGAATACTTTATGGTTCAATTCTTCATGTGTAGCCTACCCATAGCAACCATTCGTCTTTTCTTGATCGTGGTCGAATGGTCTTTTTTTTTTTAATTTCGTAGAACCTTTGATGGAGTTTTAAATAAAATATAATCTCATTTATTAAGACTTTTCTGGATCCAAAATTTCTTTCTTTTTTTGTACCGAGAATCAGTTTTAAGCTGTTGTACTGGCAGCACACAAGCAATCAGGGTTTACTATCACGTTGTCGTGTCGGGTACAATCTCACCTGTTATGCGTAATAATTAAAAATTCAAACTATCCATGTAACAAGTGGAGAGGCGGTTGGACAGAAAATGATACTTACGCTCCTTCTTCTTTTACATCCACAATTCTTCATTGTCGGGAATCGTCTTCTTCTTCTTCTCCTCTTCAAGGATTATGTTATGTAATCGTGTTCCGACACCCATCTCAACCTCGAACGATCCACGTCTCTTCTACCAATGGCTTTAGTTCAGTGCCGCTTTCGACAATCGATCATCTGTCATCCTTTGCAGATGATCCCACCATTGTCTTCTGTAAGTTGAAATAATTTCATTTATCTCCTGTACTTCGAATTCTGCTCTGATACCCTCATTGCTTATTCTACCGTGCAATGTATAATTTAAAGTACTTCGAAGAAACTGCATTTCAGGACTCTGAATCTTGCCACTTTCCTTTTTTGTCATGACCCTCAGTCGCATATCTCATTGTGGGTATTGAAATCGTCTTATAAAATTTAATCGTTGGGCTGTGCCTTGTTTTATTTCTAAGATTTCTATGAATCGTTCCACAAATATTCCTAAATTTATTCGTCTTCTATTTTATATCATATTCAGATTCATAGCTTACTGCACAGCCGAGATATTTAAAACGGCTCACTCGTTCTAAAGTCCTGTTGTTTATAACTATCTCTCTCCTCATTAGATATTTACCTTTAAAGGCCATGGTTGGAGAGCAAAATTAAGAAATTAGAATGAAAAAAGGAAGACACCCTAGTTCTCGATTACTCTAATAGAGTCGGGGTCAGAAAAGAACAAGGGTCAGTCAAGAGAGACTAGACAGAAAAGACTAAAGGAAGGGATCTCACCCACGACAAGTTGAAGGAAAGTGAGAATCCAACTAGAACACATCGGGATTGCCAAACCCGTATCCACAAGATGTGGACCCCTGATGAGTCATTGTCGGGACTCTTCAGTCAATTCTTTCTGTCGTGGGGCAAGAGTCTGGCTTCTAATAGGGTCTTTCTTCTTCTATTAACCATCTCCACAACACAGTCTACTCATTCCAGTATTGATCTTCCTATGCCCACCCCCTGCGGGGCACGCTTCCACGATAAGCTTCCGCTGCCTTTTGTCAAAACCATTGCAGCGCTCTCCCCTCTACAGCCACAAACGTGTACGTAGAAAATCAGAACGAAATTTCTGGAGATCACCTCGAAGACTGCATCTTCATAATCGTCGTCGAAAGTAGCAGCAGGCTGTGGGCGGTAATAGGAAAGAAAGAGATCCCCCAACATCTCACTCTTCGTGTAGAAAACAAAACCTTAATTGAGACAGCAAGACAGACCACAGCTCCTACCGTGAGTGTGACCAATTGTGGATTACGACAAGGATGGCCACTATCAACCTCTCTTTTTAGTTTACATATTGACGACGCCGTACACAATTGGCAGACGGACCTTCAAGAACATTTTATGATCGGTAAAACTCTTCAGTTGACACGTTCTTATTGGCTGACGACATGCCGGACTCGGAAAGCGGCTGTACACTCATTGAGTCGGTCCTGAAAGAATTTCGGATTACAGATCTCCACATTGAAGACCAAGGTGGATAGCTCTTCATGGAGTTGACCCTATAGAAACAAACATTTTGTTGGTGCTTCTGTTCTGGAGCAGATCAGTAATTTTGAATGTGGGCTGTAATGTGTCTTACATTACACCATGATGTGGTGAAGAAACTGCACAAATTCAACCGTATGTGTGGGACCATCAGGTAAACTCTAAAATCAACGAGTAAGGAAACATGTCTGAAGTTCTATAAGCCGGCAGCGCTCCCTACACTTCTCTATCGGTCTGAGAATTAAACTTTAACGGAATTCTAGGCCAGTCGTTTTCAAGCAGCCGAAATGAGATTTCTCAGGCACGTGGCAGGGTATATTCTCCAAGATCGCAAAAGAAATGTCGATATACGGCAGGAACTGAATATTATGAGTACACTAGATAGGATTACAAAGTATCAGCTAAAACAATTAGAACATGGCCTATTGGATGACTGCCGCACCCACAAACAACTACTGGATTATAATACGAATGGATGGATAAGTATGAGACGCCCGAAAAAGGGTTGAAGTGTCCGGCTGTAGTCTGTCGGCTTGGGACGGGAACAAACCATTTTTACTTCCATGTTCCTTAAGGGGTTGAAGTGTCCGGCTATAGTCTGTCGGCTTGGGACGGGAACAAACCATTTTTACTTCCATGTTCCTTAAGGGGTTGAAGTGTCCGGCTATAGTCTGTCGGCTTGGGACGGGAACAAACCATTTTTACTTCCATGTTCCTTAAGGAAATGGAAGTATGGTGATGGCAAAAAAAATCGTCCCAAGCCGATGGGACCTTGATCCCGAAACGCGTCGTGCATAGCGACCAAGTAAGTTGCATGAAGGATTATCAGTATCTAACCTATTAAAAAAAAAAAAAAAAAAAAAAATCGTGTTCGAGATTATTGCAGATTCTGATTGTACTACACTCAAAACATGAAAAAAAGTCATTTTTCGAAAAGTGTCTGTGTGTGTCTGTCTGTCTGTCTATAGATTTGTTTTTCTATGGCAAACGATAACAGCCGCAAATTCAAACAAAATCAAATAATATTTTACATGCAGCCCTGATTTGTAGAGTACTCAAGACCTATTGTTTTTGGTGAAGATCGGTTAAGGGAAAGGGGTAGTTTACCTGCAACTTTTTTTTTAATCAAGGGTAATTATTTTCTATGGCAAACGATAACAGCCGCAAATTCAAACATAATCAAATACTTTTTTGCATACAGCCCTGAATTATAGAGTTCTCAAGACCTATTGTTTTTGGTGAAGATCGGTTAAGGGAAAGGGGTAGTTTACCTGCAACGTTTTCTGTTTTAACAAGGATATTTTCTATGGCAAACGATAACAGCCGCAAATTCAAACAGAATCAAATGATTATTTGCATATAGGCCTGAATTGTGGGGAGGGGAGAATTTTGCATATGTGTACTACGTTATCGGCAACAAAGAAGTAGTTCTTTGTTAAAATTCTTTCCCCGGCTGTTAAGCCATAGTCCAATGTTTTCTGCAAAACCGGACTTTTCGGCAGTGCCATCGACTGCCATCATCAGTGAAAATCGAGTGCGAAAACGTGAGGTGGTATACGTTAGTGACCACAGTAATGTGGTTAAGGCTGGAGCAATAAGTAGAAAGAAGTAGTTTCTACGGAAATATTTTATTTCGAATATGATTTTAAATATAAATCTTAGAACATGGAAGTCATGTATGGTTCTCCATACCGATATTTTGTTTAATGCTTAATGAAGATGATGATGATGCAGTAGCGAACTAAGGGTGCGGCGGAGCCCCACTTAGTAGGGGGCCACCAGATTTGGAAAATTAAGTTGTTTTGGTAAATGTTTTAATTTATTTGCAAATGTTCTATTGTCACGTCCTGAAACGCAACACTAGGAGAGCTTCAGGATTTAATCGATCGACTCCAAAGATTTTTTCATAATATTTTGAAACCTACCTTACAATCATACTTCATGAAGTGTTTACAGATATTAAAAAAAATTATAAACTTAAGTTTATTATTAGAAATATATTCATACCAAAAAAGAAGCGTCAGTTGTACTAGCCGTCAATGTCTCACCACGCAGTCGGAAGTTGCAAATTGAACCCCAAACAGCACGGACGGCAACGCCAGCGGCAGCGACTCAAGAAGGCCGTGGCTCGGTACGAAAACGTAAACGGCGGAGTGAAATACTGGTCGATAACATGTAGGCCTACGCTAAAAAGAGATTACGCCAGTCAATAATATTTAACATTTCTGGACACTAACAATTTATTTAAAATCTCTCATCAGAATTTACCGAGCAGTGGATAATTCGAAGTGCGGAAATCGGGTCAGTTACTCGAATTTTCCGAAGCCCAAACTAGAAAACGGCCATTTTAGAGTGTTCACCTTATTTGGAGTAAAACTGGTAACTGACTTGAAAAAAAAAGTCAAGTATTGTTTGCAGCGATGATTAATTTGTTTAGCAATATATAAGTTTACTATATATTATAAAGTATATTAATTAATTTAATATAGTCAATAAATAAGACTACTTCTATTATTCCTTTAAAGTTTGTATTCACAATATGAAAGTGGATTTTTATTTCAAACATTACTACAGCTTCTTATAAAGTGTCCTAAGTTGATGTATCCATACAGTAATTAAACAATAAATATGTAACAATAAATACTGTGAGAGTAAAGTGTTTTTGCTGTGTATTACTTGAAGATAAATTGGATTATAAACACCCGCCTTACGTGAGGGGGGCTCAGAAAGAAATCCGCCCCGGGCCTCCAGTGGTCTAGGTACGCCATTGTGACGTTGATCACAGAGAAAAGAGTCACACTAAAAACTAAACTACTAAAGCAGGTTGCAGCGTATTCAGATCTTAATTTAAGATGTTATAGAAAACGTCTCCATCAGAATACAGCAGAAACGTTATCGGACTCATAACTTTTTTTATGTTTCGACATAAGATATCATTATCATCACCACTCCAAGGACTAGGCCTTAAACCTGTTCCGGAACCCATCTCCTCCTCGGTCTACCGACATCTCTCTTCTCAGCAGGGTGATAACCCAAGGCAGCCACAAGTGGACGGATATCAGGCATGCGGTTCATATGTTCACACCATCTCTTTCTGTCGTCTTCAATCTTCTGGTGCAACGATACAATGTTTAAATCGTGTCTAATATCCTCGTTCCTTCTCCGATACAAGAGACAACACCCTTGCGTCCCTCTTAGAAATTTTATTTCGGCTGCCCGAATCCTCTGCACGCTCCTTTTATCAAGAGTCCATGTGTCACTATCATACAGGAATGTGGGGACAGTCACAGTTTTATAAAATTTCATTCGGGTATTCTTCCGTGTTTTATTTTTCAGGTACCTATGAATCGTTCCACAGATGCGTCTAAATTTTGTTAGCTTACTATCCCAATCAATAAATCAGTTAATTAAATATTTAGTCTAAGGTATTATTCAAAGTGGAAAAGTGGTATGTATATTAAGACCAGAATGGCAAAGCGGAAACAGGTATCTAGGTCTGTTCACGGATCGATCTGAAATAAAATCAATCGTCAGGAGAGCTTCTTCTTCTTCTTCTGTTCCTACAAAGCCACGACTCTTGGCCGTGGTACAACTCACGTTAATCCGCCGCCGGGGAGCTCTCAGCCTGCTATTAAGAAAGTGCAGTGGCGAAACGCCCGGTGGAGGAGTTGAGTACGCGAGAGCATGCATACGAGGTAAGTGTGATTTTTTTTTAAGTATATAACCAAGACATGTCAGACAGTATCGTTGTGTAATTCGTCCGCATCGATAGGTGCGGACAGGCAGTTCGAATCGTTACGTTGTTTAGATCTCACGAGCAGGGTCGGATTAGAAGCGCGTGGTGCCCTATGCTGCCATCAGACCAGAATGCCCCCCCCCCCCCGATTCAGAATTCTACTTTTTATCCCTTATTTACACTGATAAATAGCATACATACTTTAGAAAGTTAACAATTATTCTATTAAACTCTCAAATTACAACAAATTTTTAACTAAATAGTGATTCCAATGAGCATAGTAGTAGTAGGCCTAAGTAGCAGTTAAGCTTAGAAAATACCAATCGATCCATTTTTCCTTGATTTCCATGATTCCTTGACATCTCTCTTCCCGGTAGGGTGATAACCAAAGGTAGCCACAGGTAGACGGATATCAGGCATGTAATTCAAGTGTTCACACCATCTCCTTCTGTGCTCTTCAATCTTCTGGTGGAACGGTACAATGTTTAAATCGCGTCTAATATCCTCGTTCCTTCTCCGATCTAAGAGAGAACAACCTTGCGTCCATTTTAGAAATTTCATTTCGGCTGCCTGAATCCTCTGCACGTCCCTTTTACCAAGAGTCCATGTCTCACTAGCATACAGGAATGTGGGAACGGCCACAGTTTCATTAAATTTCATTCGCGTGTTCTTCCGTGTTTTATTTTTCAGGTACCTATGAATCGTTCCACAGGTGGGTCTAAATTTTGTTGGCTTACTATCCCAATTAATATACATAATAAATTCACACTAAAATTCACAGTTTGTTAAGTAATACGTAGGCTGATGCTTTATCAAAGGTTTTCCAAGAAAATATATACATACCTAATAACGACTGTGCAACAAGTTAACGTGAGAACAAAAAAAAAAAGCAAGCAGCCAACACGCGGTAGGAAGAAGAAGTGTCCGAAAGAGTAAACCTAACATTATATAGTACGCATGGATATTATTATAGCCTATTATTAAAATTAGGTAACAATTGTCGGCACGATAGTCCGCTCAACAGCAGCAGCACGTGATGTGTAAGCGCGCGTGTGATCGTTCGCTTCGGACAATAATTGCCGCTTGCATCCCTTATAAATATTAATTCCCGAAACGGTAATAGGCGCGGACTATTTATAACGATATTCTTTAATGTATAATGGTGATACGTATTGTTTGGCAGTCACGTTTTCCTCCTTTGTTTACATGATTCCGACGGTGTCATAACTAATGAGAACCTAATTAGGTACACGAAACGTTAGCTTATCGCCTTAGTAGTTGTTACAGCCCACTATGCTGACTGCACGGTTTGAATTCCAAGTCTCTGTGTTCTAGGTTAGCAGCCCATAGGCTGGTTGGCAGCGGCTCGCCATTCTTCACGCTCTCTGCTTTTCTTTTCAACTCACAATATGATGTGCAGTCCATAACAACTATAAGCTGTTTCATGTAGTCTAAATGTGTCTCTGTGTCTCTTCCCTTCAATTGTTCCTTCTATTATTTTCTTAACAGACCCATTGTGTCGGAGTATATGTCCTATAAAATTAGCTCTTCTGCCTGTTAAATTTCTGAGAAAGCTCTTCTCCTCGTCCTGAGCTCTTCTAAAGACTTCCTCATTCGTTATCTTCTCCCTCCAGTTTATCTTGAATATTCTTCTGCAGCACCAGGTCTAAAATGCTTGGAGTCTCTTCTTGTCACTTTCTCCAGATGTCCAAGATTCACTCCGGTATAGGGCAGGCAACACTCCACACTTATGTCTTTACTAGAGAATGTACGCAATAGAGTCGGGATTATCCGATGCACGATTCGCCGTGTTGTATCAAAACAAGATGAAAATGTGAAGAAATTAGGTACTGTACCTTTATCCGTTCCTGTAGTTATTTTTGATATTTCTAATATGCGGTTGTATCTATATATTACGATGTGGAAAAGAAGAAGTGTACTAATTGTAAATTGTTCTATTTCTTAATGCAAAACGAAAATACGTGTTGTTTTCATTTGTGGGGTTAGGTAACAATGCTCTTCGGTTTTTAGTTTACTGCTGAAATGGTTGAGAAAAACATAACGTTTAATGTGTGTATACAATGCTTGTAACACAGTAATCCTTAAAATAAACAACCTGACGATTTTGAGTTGACAAATTAACAAAACTACAACAGCAAATGTAAATTGAAAAATACAAATATTTATAGTTCATAGGAAAACAAAAAAAAACATTGTATTAAGGAACGACAACATATGTTCTACATATTATATATAATGGACGTTTCTTTTTGCTTAGCCACAAAACGATTACTTGTTGCAAAACGAATATTAGGAAAGAACGAGTTCTGTCACAATAAAGTGACATGTTTAGCAGTAGGCAAGTGCCACCCGCCTTACTTTCGAGTTCGGTGGTTTTTCAGTGATCTATTCACAGAACGAGTATTTATGGAAACACGACTACCACTGGAAAAACGAGTTCTACTGAAAACTGAGTTCTGCCACAAAAAGGGAGACATGTACAGTAACAGGCAAGGGGTGGCCCGTGGGCTGCCCCGTCTTATTTTCGAGTTGGGGTTTTTAATGGTTTCCACAAAAAAAAAAACGAGTTTCACATTACGCACATATCGCTTTCCATGTGTAATTTCAGTTCTCATGTTAACCTAACAACATCAACATTTGGCGTCGGAGATACGCGCCGGTGACATATTACTGCTACAAATATTTTTCATAAAAAAAAAGACAAAGAACACTAATTATTGCAATCGCCAGCCAACTACTTTGGAACATACGAAATCAAAATTTGTATAATTCTTTCGCCTACATAAATTTATGTGCGATATTTACTAAAGATCGAAGCCAAACAATCACGTAATCGAAATATCAAAAATAACTGCATGAACGGATAAAGATACAGTACCCATAAAAGTTTAAGAGCACACTTTAAAATGTCAACACGATAAAAGAAAAGCATAAGTAAGCGTGTCGGATGTGAGAGTTCTAAAGAGTCGCGAGCAATTGTCCCGTTCGGATGGAAGAGGTTTAACCTAACAACTACCACACAGTCAGACTTTTAAAACACTGTCGGTGTCGGCCTTTCACAAGGCTGTTAATATCAGAAAACCGTCACCACCACCACCACTACCACCACCACCACCATCATCATCATCACATCAACCTCACCACTTCCACCACCACCACCTCCACCACCTCCACTTCCACCACCACCACCACCATCACCACCACCACCACCACCACCACCACCACCATCATCATCAACCTCACCACCTCCACCACTACCACCACCACCACCACCACCATCATCATCAACCTCACCACCTCCACCACCTCCACCACCACCACCACCACCACCACCACCACCACCACCACCATCATCATCATCATCATCACCTAAAGGCCATGCCTTGTTGAGTTAGACACGTCTCTCTCTCTCTCCATCATAGTCCTCTTTAAAAACCTCCACCACCTCCACCTCCACCACCACCACCACCACCACCACCATCATCATCATCATCATCATCATCATCACCTAAAGGCCATGTCTTGTAGAGTTAGACACGTCTATCTCTCCATCATAGTCCTCTTTAAAACGCAGTACGATAGGAAGTTCAATCTCCTTCCCCAAGACACATCTCCTTTCCCATGTCTTTGAAGAATGCTGTTCTTGGTTGTCCTTTTCGGTTTTCGTCCAACACGTTTCCTTCAAAAATGTTACTTAAGAATTGATTATATCGTAACACGTCCCCGATCAACTTTGGCCTTCTTCTTCCTATCATTTTTAAAAGCGCTCTATCTTCGTTCACTTCTGCGAGGACTCTTCTTATCCATCCAACTCGTCCTCGTCGTTCTCATGTAGACCCACATTCCACTGCTTTCAGCTTCATCCTTTCTATATGGCCGAGGATCCACACCTCACATCCATAAGTTAAGACACTCCACTCAAATGTTTTTGCGAATCTTTTCCTTACCTCCATACATAAGTGATTATTTGTAAGTAAATTCCTTTTCGTCTGAAACGCCTGCTCTGCTAGAGTTATTCTTCCCTTAATATGTGTCCCATATCTATTTTTACAGGTGGTAGTGCTCCCCATGTTCAACCTGTTCGAAAATTGTATCACCCAATTTAATATCAAGTTTTACGTCCTCTTTCTTCTTCCCTGTCAACGTTGTTTTTGTTTTCCTCTTGTTAATTTTAATTTAAGTTTCCCCAGGGTTTCAGACAAGATTTACAACATTCTCTTTATTTCTTTTACCGAATATACGATTATTATTATTATATCATCTGCAAAGAGGATACTATGAATTGCGCCTTCCATCAAAAAGCCGAGCATTTTTAAACGTTTTAAAAAAAGCATAATTAAATTAGTCTGTGGTCAGTGTTAATGACGTAAACATTAACGTAATGACAATCATATTTGCCTCTTTTGTCTGTATGAAGTTTGGTCAAAAATTCGATTTTTATTTTTTGGTACCAAAATATTGTATGGAATATTCGCTTTCCTTTGATATTAATTTTAAATTAATCCGACAACTAGAACATTTTTTTACGGTTTTTTTAGGTGATGATGTTAGAGATATACTCAGTCCAATATGTCACCCATTCGAGCTTATGTATATTTCGGTTTGTTATAGTACCCAGAACTATAGCTTTTCGTTCTTATTTCCCTTTGTATTCATACTACACATATGAATGAGCTTAAACCTATATTTAGAGACCTGGCCTACTCAGAACATTTAAAAATTTGTCTCCATGATAAAAGTCAAAACCCCAATGAGTCGGTAAACAACATAATTTGGTCGCACATTCCTAAAACTGTTTTGTTTCCCTACAAACATTGAATTTGAGGTTTATGATGGAGTTTCATGGTTTAATAAAGGTTACTTGACCAGGTGTTTAGTTTTGAAATAACTAGTCATGTAAGTAGGAAAGAACGTATGTGCTAAAATTACGTTGGGTACTGATATGAAACGAATGCGGAGTGCTAAAAAAGCAACCCCAGAACTACAGAAAGAAGCCCGGCAGAAGAGAGCAATGGCAAAACAAAGCTGGAAGAAGAATTTCAAGCTGCAGAAAGCCCAGATAAACCTTCATATGGATCAGGACTTTATTAGGTTATGCACACAAAGTTATTATATTGATGATTAATCTTCAATTTCTGCTTTCCTAAAATTGTTTATTTTTTACAGAAAAGTCCAATTATCTATGGAACTAATAGAGACACAGTGCTCACATTTTCTGTACATGTGTAGGGCAAAAGTGTACAACTTATAATACGGGGATTTTTTTTTATATATGTCCCTGTCATGTGAAACAAATTATAATATGCGATTTTTTGGAAGTGTTAAACATTGTATTGGATTAAAATTTTAAAACGGCTCAACTTAAGCATATACTAAAACACCTGTGTAAAGTTTCTATGGAGGGCCAACCAATCAATGGTAAAAGTTTCAAACAGCTCAGTTAATTAGTACTTGAGAAAATGGGTCATGAAATCTAGTAAATTAACATGGGCAAAATAGGGCTTACAAACGCCTCTTAAATCTGTATAAACGTGTAACATTTATTCACACAAAATAATTTATTACTGCCATCATGATCAAACCATGCTTTTTATGTTTGAAAAAACCTAAAGTATATAATTTTACAAAATAAAAAAATTTTGTAAATATAAAACACTTTTGTCAATATATAGAAATATAACTAGTTTACACATAACATGCTAACAATGAAATAGAGGAAAATTCACTACCGTATATTGTTTTAATAGTATTTGGCCACTGTGCGGTACACATTGAAGCAGTCTGGCAAACACAGTCCCACTTCATATTCAGTGCACCACCACGTTGTATTTCTTCGATTTCCACCAGTTTGGGCTTCGAACATGTGTGGATATATCTGGATCTAACATTCTATGTGCCAATTAACTTAACGTTCAAAAGAAGTAAACAAAACGCTTTCCTGCCGTTTATAACACCACCCCCACCCCCAAACTGGACTTTGTACAAGATCGCAAATGACAGCCACAAGCTGGACACAGGAGCGGCACAACTGACTAATACACCTGACCCGAGGCGGGCCCGCGCTTGAAAGTGTACAAGAGAACAGTCGCAGCTGAAATTCTTGGATCGTTTACGAAATAAGCTTCATAAAGTGCCTTCTGAAGCTCTGAGTATCCTATCAGAGAGAAAAAAATTGAAAAAAGCAGTTAGAAGGCAGAGAAGACGGGACAATCTACGCCTTGCAAAGGCGTCAAACATTTAAAAACATCAAACTATAAACATCGTAAAAGTAGAGACCTGAAACGGTATCTCTTCATCTTGGAAAGACGTCTGCGATTTAGAAAGACGAAACTATAAACATCGTAAAAGTAGAGACCTCAAACGGTATCCCTTCATCTTGGAAAGACGTCTGCGATTTAGAAAGACGAAACTATAAACATCGTAAAAGTAGAGACCTCAAACGGTACCTCTTCATCTTGGAAAGACGTCTTCGATTTAGAAAGACGAAACTATAAACATCGTAGAAGTAGAGACCTGAAACGGTATCTCTTCATCTTGGAAAGACGTCTTCGATTTAGAAAGACGAAACTATAAACATCGTAAAAGTAGAGACCTGAAACGGTATCTCCCCACCTTGGAAAGACGTCTTCGATTTAGAAAGACGAAACTATAAACATCGTAAAAGTAGAGACCTGAAACGGTATATCTTCATCTTGGAAAGACGTATTCGATTTAGAAAGACGAAACTATAAACATTGTAAAAGTAGAGACCAGAAACGGTATCTCTTCATCTTGGAAAGACGTCTTCGATTTAGAAAGACGAAACTGTAAACATCGTAAAAGTAGAGACCTGAAACGGTATCTCTTCATCTTGGAAAGACGTCTGCGATTTAGAAAGCCGAAATTATATAGATCGTAAAAGTAGAGACCTGAAACGGTATCTCTTCACCTTGGAAAGACGTCTTCGATTTAGAAAGACGAAACTATAAACATCCTAAAAGTAGAGACCTGAAACGGTACCTCTCCATCTTGGAAACACGTCTGCGATTTAGAAAGACGAAACTGTAAACATCGTAAAAGTAGAGACCTGAAACGGTATCTCTTCATCTTGGAAACACGTCTGCGATTTAGAAAGACCAAATTATATACATCGTAAAAGTAGAGACCAGAAACGGTATCTCTTCATCTTGGAAAGACGTCTTCGATTTAGAAAGACGAAACTGTAAACATCGTAAAAGTAGAGACCTGAAACGGTATCTCTTCATCTTGGAAACACGTCTGCGATTTAGAAAGACGAAATTATATACATCGTAAAAGTAGAGACCAGAAACGGTATCTCTTCATCTTGGAAAGACGTCTTCGATTTAGAAAGACGAAACTGTAAACATCGTAAAAGTAGAGACCTGAAACGGTATCTCTTCATCTTGGAAACACGTCTGCGATTTAGAAAGACGAAATTATATACATCGTAAAAGTAGAGACCAGAAACGGTATCTCTTCACCTTGGAAAGACGTCTGCGATTTAGAAAGACGAAACTATAAACATCCTAAAAGTAGAGACCTGAAACGGTATCTCTCCATCTTGGAAACACGTCTGCGATTTAGAAAGACGAAACTGTAAACATCGTAAAAGTAGAGACCTGAAACGGTATCTCTTTATCTTGGAAACACGTCTGCGATTTAGAAAGACCAAATTATATACATCGTAAAAGTAGAGACCAGAAACGGTATCTCTTCATCTTGGAAAGACGTCTTCGATTTAGAAAGACGAAACTGTAAACATCGTAAAAGTAGAGACCTGAAACGGTATCTCTTCATCTTGGAAACACGTCTGCGATTTAGAAAGACGAAATTATATACATCGTAAAAGTAGAGACCAGAAACGGTATCTCTTCATCTTGGAAAGACGTCTTCGATTTAGAAAGACGAAACTGTAAACATCGTAAAAGTAGAGACCTGAAACGGTATCTCTTCATCTTGGAAACACGTCTGCGATTTAGAAAGACGAAATTATATACATCGTAAAAGTAGAGACCAGAAACGGTATCTCTTCATCTTGGAAAGACGTCTTCGATTTAGAAAGACGAAACTGTAAACATCGTAAAAGTAGAGACCTGAAACGGTATCTCTTCATCTTGGAAACACGTCTGCGATTTAGAAAGACGAAATTATATACATCGTAAAAGTAGAGACCAGAAACGGTATCTCTTCATCTTGGAAAGACGTCTGCGATTTAGAAAGACGAAACTGTAAACATGTGACGTCTCCCTTGTTAAGATATCACAAATGTCGGGAACCAGTTCAATTTGTTACCTGTTAATTGAACTAGCTGCCGTTGTTAGTAAACCTTAATCACTAACAAATATATTATTATTCAGGAATTAAGCAAGGATTGTATAAATTTATTCACTCGTTGGGTGTTAGCAAAAACATCTCTTTATTAACATATTTATCTCTCATACTTTACTTTACTTTTAAAACTCAGATTCTAAAAATTTCTGCATTAAATATTTTGAAAATTTACTTCTTATTCTTTTTATATCAAAAGCATTCAGCTAGATATTGTTTTTTTTTTTGTACCTCGGATCCGGGACTCAACTTAGTTATGTTTTTATTACAACTTCAACCAAATTATTAGAAGAATAATTTTGGTTGTAAATTTTAAAATTAATTTAAATCTAAACTTCGTAATGTCCTTACTACTTCATTACAGTGATTACAAAAATATATATTAAACTTTTAAATTATCAAAAGTTCTTTACTGTTCTCTTTTTTACTGGTCTTGTTGTTTTACAGTGAATTTGTGTTACAAATATTATGTTTTGATATCACCTGAATATAACAATGTGTATGCTGTGGAGTCCATGATGGTCATCTTCAGTCCTCTTCTAGGGTGTGATCCACGGTTGCTCTTCAAGTTCCATGAGGTTGATTGTTTCTGGTAGTCTCTTCCTAGACGATTAGATTTTGGTACTAGAAGTTCATCCGGTTGCTGTTCGTGTTATCTTCTTTCGGAGTCGGTAGTTTACATTTTACTTTTGGTTACAGTTCATATTTTATCAGCACTAAATTCTGGTAATTAACATTTCTCACCATTTACAGTTTGCTAAGAGATGTGTCGGCTAAGTTTCCTGTTCTTTTATTCTTTACATGTTTCTTCACGCACTACATTGTAATTTTGTTTTTATTATTATAGTTATACTACATAGGTCAAATCGAACTCATTATAAACTTGATTAAATATTGTTTAACGGTATACACCTATGTGTATGTTCACAACACAGCAGCTACATCCTTACATCTCGGTGTCTATCGGGCGAGTGAGTGCAATGTTTAGCGGCAAGGGGTCAGTAACTTGGCGCGGTTTTACGCACTGAGAAAATAGTTCGTTCTTTTAAGTTATATTAATTATTTACTAATTAAGTCGTAATACATTATTTTACCTTTTGGTTACGAATTATGAATTTCTTTATTTATTTTGTACATATTTTATTTAATTAAAGTAATTATTATTATTAGCTAAATAACACCGTTCTTAACGTGTTGGTACGGGACAATTTGCACGTTGTTGCATGAATCTAGGCATAGGTAAGGGGTGGATAATACTCTTACTTATATTGAAAGCAATTTTTTTATTTGTGCGATTTAAATATTTTTTTAAATTGTCACATCCTCCTGCACCTAACGATGAAAACAGGGTGGTGGGGGTAATAATAGAAAATCTAATAAACACAATTATATTTGGACACAGAACTTCATACTGAAATTTCTCTCTCTCAGATTATTTCTATTCATCAATTGATTATCTTACACTTACACAAAATCTTTAAATTCTAATACATATACTACACATAAAACACACAAAATATAAATGTACCTTATTTTAAATCTTACATCTACTACCGGTTTTTTCTTGAATTGATCACTCGTTTTACGGAGTTCTACTCATGAGTATGATACTAATAATAATCATGTATTGTAATAACAATCGAAATACTTTTAGTTTACTGCGCTAGGGATTATTTTTTCTTTCTTTCTCTCTCGTCATCATCATCATCATCGTCATCATCATTGTCATCGTCAACTGACTTCTCATTTATTATATCCTTCTCGCAGGACATTAGCTAAGGTTGATCAGGCCTCGCTAGTATTCGTACGAGGGGTTTGAGTTTATACTCACCTACGGTATAGGATGTTGCAAAATCTTATCGTATTTCGGTATAAGTATATACAACATATTTTATTCTCAATACTTAAATAGTATTCTCGATTTTCTATCTTTCTCGTAGTCGTTCTTCTGTATTTTGACACGAAAAACATTTTTTTATTTGAGACAGATGGCTTCTGTGAACGTAATTTTCTGTATAGGGTTCATACAGAGCTACAGTAACGGGGGTGATGAACTTATCAATTTGGTAGGGGCCACACCATCGGTATGATAGTTTCGAAGTGGTCCTATCAACGGCTTTACTCATAGGATGAGTTTTATACATTACTAAATCACCTACTTTATACTCTATTTGCCTATTATTCTGCTCATGATACTTCCTTGATTTTTGTAAATTCGCTCTCAAATTTGCACGAGCTTCGTTCCATATTTTTCGTATGTTATTCCCATTTATGTCGCGGGGCAATAACTCATGGATTTTCCATTTCGTGGTTAACGGATGGTTGGGTTTATATTTGTAAAGTAAATCAAATGGTGTTCATTTATGTCCTTCATGATACGCTGAGTTGAACGCAAATTGTATCCATGATATATTTTGATCCCAGGTTGTCTGGTCTTTAGCGTGATAAGATATTAATGCTGATTTTAAGTTACGCAAGTATCTTTCTGCTAGGTTTCCTTGCGGTCTATACTCGGTCACTGTAATATGATTTATTCCTAATTTAAAACACATGTCATTAAATTCTTTCGATTTAAACTGAGGTCCATTATCAGATATCAGATGTAAGGGTGTACCATAATCCTTAAATAGTCTTTCTTGTAGAATTTTTATTGTCGTAGATGCTAATGCACGTCGCATAGGATACATCCACACGAATTTAGTGAAGGAGTCTACACAAATTAATAGCATAGTATTTCCGGATTTAGAACGGGGATAAGGTCCAGAATAGTCTATGTATATCTTCGAGAAGGGAGTTGTGGGTATCTCTGAGATTAATTTTCCTACTTGACTGATTCTTGCTGGCTTGCTCAGGGCACAGATTTCGCATTCTTTCACGAACTTTTTTATCTCACTGTTCATGTTTTCCCAATGGTATTCCTTGCGAATACGATGTATAGTTTTCCTAATTCCCATATGAGCTCCAATGGTCGATGAATGGTAGTATTCCATTAGCATAGGTTTGATTATTTCCGGGGCGATTATTCTCAGTAATTTTCCGTTAGCCTTTTTAAAACAAAGTACTCGTTTACTCAATGTATATTTGTCAGAATAATTTCCTTTTTCTATTTGTTCTATTATTTTGCACAATTTCGGATCCTTTTGTTGGTGGTATGCGATATCCTTAAATGCAAGGGGAAAGTTAGTAATTAGTGTATTAACGGTAGGGGTTTCAACATTTTCTTCGCCTGATCTAGTATTGGGTAGTTGGAACATGCGGGATAGAGTATCGGCTACTACATTTTGAGTACCACGAATATGTTGTACTTTGAACTTGTAGCAATTCAATCATAACACCCATCTTCCGATACGACCTAACTGTTTTGGATGGTTCAATAACCATGACAAAGCTTGATTGTCGGTTTCTAGTAGAAATTCCTTATGTTCCAAAAATTGTTTGAATTTGTCGAAGGCGAATACTACGGCTAAACATTCAAGTTCATAGGCTGAGAACTTCCTTTCTTGCTCGGTCAATGTACGGGATGCATAGCTGATCGGGAGTCTAGTATTATTTATTTCCTGGTATATTACGGCTCCTAATGCTACACTCGAACTGTCGGTCTGCACGACAAATGGTTTACTGACATCTGCTAACTGCAATACAGGTGGGGATATAATGCTTTCTTTTAGTGTTTCAAACGCTTCTTGGTGTTGAGTAGTCCACTCGAATTTCGCTCCTTTCTTTCTTAAAGCATTCAATGGGGCTGCTATATCCGCTAAGTGGGGTATGTACTTATGAAAATAATTACTGTAATCATACCTAAAAATCGAGCTATACCTTTGGCGTCTCTCGGTGGTAAGAATTCTCGGATTGCGCGTGTACGTTCGGGATCGATGCTAACCTTACCTTCGGCAGATACTATGTGACCTAAGAAGTAGAATTGATTTACTGCGAAATTAACGTTACTCGGGTTTACCGTTAGTCCAGCTTTCTTTAACCTGGATAATACTTCACGCAAGTGATCAATATGTTGATCCATTGATTCACTATATACTACTATATCATCAAGATAGTGATATACAAATTTAAATTTAACATCATGAAAAATTTTTTCTAACAGTCTGCTACATACTGAACTTCCTTGTGATATACCGAATGGTAGTCTAGTAAATTGGTATAGATTAAATGGGACAGCAAAAGCAGTTAAATGTTTTGATTCCTCAGCTAGTGGGATTTGATGGAATGCTTGGTTGAGATCCATTATAGTGAAGATTTTCGCTTTTGTAAAATAGTGAAACGCGCTGTGAATGTCGGGCAGAGGTATCGATTCAAATTCTATACACTTATTTAGCTGTCTACAATCCACGACTAGTCTATGTTTGTCAGTTCCTTTTGGTACTAGGAATGCAGGTGATGAGTATGGAGAAGTTGACGGTTCAATGACGTGCTGATCAAGGAGTTTGTTAATGTGGTTTCTCATTATTTCCATCTTGGGCGGTGATAATTTGTATGGATGAAGTCGTATTACCTTGTTGTCACTAAGATTTATTTTATATTCGATTAAATGGGTTAATCCTAACTTGGGGCTGAGTACAGTAGAAAATTCCCTTATTAACTTTTGTATTCTTAGTCTCTCATTTCCTTTTAAATGACTCAGACTCGATTCTTGATGCTCTGAATGAATAGTTGCGGTTTCACAAATAGCGTCGTTACTTAATTCGGAGTCGAACTGATATTTTCGAGTACGATCAAATCTGAAGAAATATTGTTTTGCATATATATCAAGGATTAAGCCAGTTTTACTTATAAAATCCGCGCCTAATATTAAGTTTTGTCCTAACACTTCAGCTACTAGCAGGGGAATATACCAAGTAAAATTCTTTATTTTTAATTTCGCCGTAATACTGCGCGATATATTTAGGTTTTGTTTATTTGCGGTGGTACACTTTATGTTCACCATTTGGCTACGTTTAATCAGATTATGATTAGCTAATACGGTGGCTAACTGTTGACTAATTATACTACGGGTAGATCCGGAATCAATTAAACCAAGGGTATTCGTTGCTCCAAGGCCTATCTGTACGTAGGGTAGTTGACAGATACTTGTTTTACATGCACCAATAGAGTTACACTTCTCAATAAATCTTGTTAGGTAAGGGTCTATGCGTTTACTTTTATTTATTTTTACTCTATGATTATTATTGTTTTTACCTTTCCTTCTGTTGCTGCGGAAGACGTAGGATTTTCGTTCTTCCAGCTTCACATGTTTTTTTGATTGGTCGGTTTTCTGTTGGTAGCGCTTTTGTTTACATACCTTGCTAATGTGTCCGGCCTTTCCACAGTTATAACATCTTCTTTCCTCATTTACTTCGCTCGTAGGTTGTCGGGGTTTTGATCTAAAGTATGAAATATGGGGGTAGCTTTGGGTTTTATATGTACTTACGAATCGCTTATCGCGGTAGGTTCGAGTATCTGTTCCAATTGGTAGAGTTCGGAATGAATCTCTGCGTTGAGTCTGGGACATAGAAACGCGTCTGTTCTGGTCCGAATACCAGACGTTGGACGAATGTATACAACATAGTTCTAGTTCGGTGAAAGTGGTTGGTCGCTTCATGAGTGCTAGGCGAGATCGCTCATCGGGGGATAGTCCGACTAAGATATTGTCTACTAACTGTTGTTCACTCCATTTGACTTGCAGCAATAAGGCAAATTCTCTTATTTCAGATATATAATGAGCTAATCTCTCGTATACTCCTTGTACACGAAGTACTAGATTCCGCTTCAATTCTTCGTAGATACCGGTGGGAATGAAATGTCTTATTAGGGTGGTATGAAGTTCTTCTACTGGGTGATTATGCCTTAGGGATTCTAACACACGATCTTTTAAAGGAGATCTACATTTAGGTAGAATTACTTGTAAAATCTGGTCATCTCTTAGTTGTCGCAGATCCTTTAATTGTAAAAGATGCTTAAGAAAATCTAGGAGCTTGGTAATATTCAGCCCATCAGTGATTTGTATGTCCGACAAAATATGTTCTACAGGGTGGGTTATCTTTCCACAAATCTCTGTAGTTAAATTAAAAGGAGTCGTCATTCTCGGTTTTTCCGGAGATTGATTCGTCGGCAAGTGAGAAGGTAAATCGTAGTTACGAGACATATTCTCTAGTTCATTAGGGAGTAATGTAACGTTTGCTGGTTGGATTTTTACTTGACTATCAGTTAACCGTTCTTTAAATGGATCTATATTGGATTCCTGCAGAAACTGAAATTTTAAAGTACCGGTTTGCTGTTCTTGAGTAGGAGTTTGGGTAGGGGAAATATTTAGTTTCGTCATTGCTTCTTCAATCTCTTCTAATTTAAATGATTCGGATCTTCGACCTAATTCGCGCATTATCTCGGGTAATAGTTGTAATGCTTCCTCCGCAAATTTTTGTATATCCGGTGGTGTAACTTTATCACCGGGCCAATTCAACAAATTGGTGATACGGCGGGTCAGATGTTCGATTCTTTGGGTGGTGCGTAAAATTACTGCGGGGGATTTTTCATCACGCAGGGTTTTTGCGATCGAAGTTAGTTCTGTATAGTTGTGATAGCATGTTTCCTTTTCGCTTTCAAAATCTAAAACACTTAAACGATTTAGTAATGAGGGTTTGTCCGGTTTATTTTCACGTAACGTCTTGCGAAGTTCCGCGACAGTTACATTTGAGTAGGGAAGACCACGCAATAATGCTTCATAGCTTAATTCGTCTTTCAACAACAAGTCGGGGTTAAATTGAGCCATTTTTGTTAATAACAACTTTAAATACACGACGTATTACGTACGATAAATCTTATGTCATCTAATTTAAACACTTATAAAATGTGAATTTATTTAAACACACATATATATATATATATATCTTTTATTACATATAGAATCTTATATTAATTAATCAAAATAAACTTATCTCACAACAATTCAATTTTCTATACTGTCATATATAATCAGTCAAAACAAAACGCTAATATCATTGTATAGTAGAGAGAAATTTCATATACGATGTTTCATTGCTTTAACAATACCACAAACGGTCAGCTGTTTTGGGGAGCCTCACTGTTTGCATAGGGTGGTAACACAGGTAGGACAATTCAGAACAGGAAAGACTTCGTGTCTGGGATTGTCTGTTAGGTGAGCGAGGGGAGGTTTTGAATGAGATGCGTGCAAACAAAAGGGGAGAGTTTACATTCCTCAACACGTATTTAACATGAACAGGCTGGTTCGTACCGACAGGTTTAGAATGGAATATTTACCAGCGACGACTTGTTTATTACGGCACAGTCGCGATACTAATATTATTATAACTTAATTAAAATTTTACTCTTTTTTTTTATTTCAGAGTGAATAAATTTATGTTTGTCAAAGTTATTGTTAAAGAATTATAACAATATACAATATAATTATTACAACAACACAATACACAATTATTATTATTTTTACAAGGAGCAGTGACGCAATTTTGTAGGCGTCACGATGCTTACAAACCTTTTATATAAATGAGCAGAGTGGCGCAATTTTGTGACGTCTCCCTTGTTAAGATATCACAAATGTCGGGAACCAGTTCAATTTGTTACCTGTTAATTGAACTAGCTGCCGTTGTTAGTAAACCTTAATCACTAACAAATTATAACACTTTATTATTCAGGAATTAAGCAAGGATTGTATAAATTTATTCACTCGTTGGGTGTTAGCAAAAACATCTCTTTATTAACATATTTATCTCTCATAATTTACTTTACTTTTAAAACTCAGATTCTAAAAATTTCTGCATTAAATATTTTGAAAATTTACTTCTTATTCTTTTTATATCAAAAGCATTCAGCTAGATATTGTTTTTTTTTTTGTACCTCGGATCCGGGACTCAACTTAGTTATGTTTTTATTACAACTTCAACCAAATTATTAAAAGAATAATTTTGGTTGTAAATTTTAAAATTAATTTAAATCTAAACATCGTAATGTCCTTACTACTTCATTACAGTGATTACAAAAATATATATATTAAACTTTTAAATTATCAAAAGTTCTTTACTGTTCTCTTTTTTACTGGTCTTGTTGTTTTACAGTGAATTTGTGTTACAAATATTATGTTTTGATATCACCTGAATATAACAATGTGTATGCTGTGGAGTCCATGATGGTCATCTTCAGTCCTCTTCTAGGGTGTGATCCACGGTTGCTCTTCAAGTTCCATGAGGTTGATTGTTTCTGGTAGTCTCTTCCTAGACGATTAGATTTTGGTACTAGAAGTTCATCCGGTTGCTGTTCGTGTTATCTTCTTTCGGAGTCGGTAGTTTACATTTTACTTTTGGTTACAGTTCATATTTTATCAGCACTAAATTCTGGTAATTAACATTTCTCACCATTTACAGTTTGCTAAGAGATGTGTCGGCTAAGTTTCCCTTTCTTTTATTCTTTACATGTTTCTTCACGCACTACATTGTAATTTTGTTTTTATTATTATAGTTATACTACATAGGTCAAATCGAACTCATTATAAACTTGATTAAATATTGTTTAACGGTATACACCTATGTGTATGTTCACAACACAGCAGCTACATCCTTACATCTCGGTGTCTATCGGGCGAGTGAGTGCAATGTTTAGCGGCAAGGGGTCAGTAACTTGGCGCGGTTTTACGCACTGAGAAAATAGTTCGTTCTTTTAAGTTATACTAATTATTTACTAATTAAGTCGTAATACATTATTTTACCTTTTGGTTACGAATTATGAATTTCTTTATTTATTTTGTACATATTTTATTTAATTAAAGTAATTATTATTATTAGCTAAATAAAACCCGTTCTTAACGTGTTGGTACGGGACAATTTGCACGTTGTTGCATGAATCTAGGCATAGGTAAGGGGTGGATAATACTCTTACTTATATTGAAAGCAATTTTTTTATTTGTGCGATTTAAATATTTTTTTAAATCGTCACAAACATCGTAAAAGTAGAGAACAAGAAACGGTATCACTTCATCTTGGAAAGACGTCTGCGATTTAGAAAGACGAAACTATAAACATCGTAAAAGTAGAGACCTGAAACGGTATCTCTTCATCTTGGAAAGACGTCTGCGATTTAGAAAGTCGAAACTATAAACATCGTAAAAGTAGAGACCAGAAACGGTATCTCTTCACCTTGGAAAGACGTCTGCGATTTAGAAAGACGAAACTATAAACATCGTAAAAGTAGAGACCAGAAATGGTATCTCTTCATCTTGGAAAGACGTCTGCGATTCAGAAAGACGAAACTGTGAACATCGTAAAAGTAGAGACCTGAAACGGTATCTCTTCACCTTGAAAGACGTCTGCGATTTAGAAAGACGAAACTATAAACATCGTAAAAGTAGAGACCAGAAATGGTATCTCTTCATCTTGGAAAGACGTCTGCGATTTAGAAAGACGAAACTGTAAACATCGTAAAAGTAGAGACCTGAAACGGTATCTCTTCATCTTGGAAACACGTCTGCGATTTAGAAAGACGAAATTGTATACATTGTAAAAGTAGAGACCTGAAACGGTATCTCTTCATCTTGGAAACACGTCTGCGATTTAGAAAGACGAAATTATATACATCGTAAAAGTAGAGACCAGTATCTCTTCATCTTGGAAATACGTCTGCGATTTAGAAAGACGAAACTATAAACATCGTAAAAGTAGAGACCTGAAACGGTATCTCTTCACCTAGGAACGACGTCTGCGATTTAGAAAGACGAAACTATAAACATCGTAAAAGTAGAGACCTGAAACGGTATCTCTTCATCTTGGAAAGACGTCTGCGATTTAGAAAGACGAAACTATAAACATCGTAAAAGTAGAGACCTGAAACGGTATCTCTTCACCTTGGAAATACGTCTGCGATTTAGAAAGACGAAACTATAAACATCGTAAAAGTAGAGACCTGAAACGGTATCTCTTCATCTTGGAAAGACGTCTGCGATTTAGAAAGTCGAAACTATAAACATCGTAAAAGTAGAGACCTGAAACGGTATCTCTTCATCTTGGAAAGACGTCTGCGATTTAGAAAGACGAAACTATAAACATCGTAAAAGTAGAGACCAGAAACGGTACCTCTTCATCTTGGAAAGACGTCTGCGATTTAGAAAGACGAAACTATAAACATCGTAAAAGTAGAGACCAGAAACGGTATCTCTTCATCTTGGAAAGACGTCTGCGATTTAGAAAGTCGAAACTATAAACATCGTAAAAGTAGAGACCAGAAACGGTATCTCTTCATCTTGGAAAGACGTCTTCGATTTGGAAAGACGAAACTATAAACATCGTAAAAGTAGAGACCAGAAACGGTATCTCTTCATCTTGGAAAGACGTTTGCGATTTAGAAAGACGAAACTATAAACATCGTAAAAGTAGAGACCAGAAACGGTATGTCTTCACCTTGGAAAGACGTCTGCGATTTAGAAAGACGAAACTCTAAACATCGTAAAAGTAGAGACCTGAAACGGTATCTCTTCATCTTGGAAAGACGTTTGCGATTTAGAAAGACGAAACTATAAACATCGTAAAAGTACAGACCTAAAACGGTATCTCTTCATCTTGGAAAGGCGTCTGCGATTTAGAAAGTCGACACTATAAACATCGTAAAAGTAGAGACCAGAAACGGTATCTCTTCATCTTGGAAAGGCATCTGCGATTTAGAAAGTCGACACTATAAACATCGTAAAAGTAGAGACCAGAAACGGTATCTCTTCATCTTGGAAAGGCATCTGCGATTTAGAAAGTCAACACTATAAACATCGTAAAAGTAGAGACCAGAAACGGTATCTCTTCATCTTGGAAGGACGTCTGCGATTTAGAAAGATGAAACTATAAATATCGTAAAAGTAGGGACCTGAAACGGTATCTTTTCATCTTGAAAAGACGCCGATGATACAGAAATGCTAATCTATAGAAAGCTTAAAAATAATATCCTTAAAGGATTTCTGTTTATCTTGGAAAGTCATTGACGATTCTTTTGTTTTCGAATAGTTAAAGTTGTCTTCTCACTGGCTAAAGTGAGCGACCGTCAAAAGTGAAAATCTTCTTCTTCGTTATCAACGATGGTAGTCCAATCGAGTGGGATCATCCTTTCTGCTTCTTTGGTTTTCTAACGCTTCTCATACCTAAAAGCCCGTAATTATAAAATATTTTAGGAATTTTTTTCAATTCAATAATTATTTTTCTTCTTTCAAACTATCAAAACTTACAAAACTGCATGAAATCTTATTTGGTATAACACAATACTATCAAAATAAAATTGAAATGACTGAAATACGGGAGTCTTCAAAAATAGATATACAATAAGCTTACATTAATCTTACAATAAGACATTTCTATCTCGTGGAAGTAATAATGATCCACTAATAGACAACAGAATCTCAGATATCGGCCGCATTAGGTAACCAACACGTAAACTCCAACGAGTTGAGGCAGACAAGTGAAACATTTGTCATAAACTAACTGATTACAATATTATATAATTTTAATGTTTTCAGAGAATGAGGACTTTTAAATATTAAAGAGTACAACAATATCTGCTTCAAAAAATTTACAAATTTAAAAATTACTGAAACTAATTATTGATAATTAAAAAATATAGACTAAAGTTTCAACATATACTATTGAATAGGTCCAACATACTCCAGCCCACATAATTAACCTAATGTAGTTTGCTTTATTTATGAATTTTTTTTAATTCCATGTTCCGTAAGGAAATGGAAGTATGGTGATCTCGTAAAAAATCGTGTTAGAGATAAGGGCTGATTCTGATTGTACTACTCAGAAAACATGAAGAAAGCCATTTTCCGAAAAGTGTCTGGGTGTAGAATGTTTGTGTGTGGAAAACGATAACTGCCGTAAATTCGAAGAGAATCAAATAAATTTTACATATGTGCCCGATTTGTAGAAGAATCAAGGCTAATTGATTTTGATGAAGATTGGTTAAGTGAAAGGGTAGTTTACCTGCAACGTTTTATGTTTTAACAAGAATAAAGTACGTAATTTTGATAAATAAAGTATTATGAAAAGATGGCCATAATAATCCACTAGAAAGAAAGATGAAATATCTATAAATTAAAAGGGGCGTTTAAAGGTTAGGGGGTATTTTTTTATAAATTAAAATGATAGGTGAAGGGGAGGGGATAATTTTTTATATGTGTACTACGTTATCGGCAACAAAGAAGTAGTTTCTATGGAAATATTTCACTTCAATTTGTCAAACATAAAACTCAATTTACAGGGAACACACATAACTTGTTAGAAATTATCGAACAGAATTCAAGTAAATGATTTTAAATAAAAATCTTAGAACATGGAAGACATGTATGGTTCTCCATACCGATATTTTACTTTCTGACTGGGCTTCAAAAGAATGTTTTCTGACTAAACAACAAATTATATTTATGATATCTTAGTCACGATTCTGATATTACGAATACCTCTGCAATTTCACATTTTTAATCTATCGTATCAAAACAAAGTAAATTTAGATTTTACCGGTGAAGTCTTCCTGCATGACGCAACGAGGAGTTTTCTGTTAAACACGAGAGGTGAAAATATTTGCAACGATCGGCATCAAGCTATTTTCAAACTATCGGTTTATATTTAGCAGTACGACGAGGAAACGCTGGAGTCATAATTTGTATAAGGTTCACAACAAAAGCGGGAGTATCCAATAAATTATGCTTACGTAAGCAATTTGCGCCGGTTACACACCGGGGTGACTAATTGTTTAGGAAGTCTTCCGAGAGGAGATTTGCACCCGTCCCAAATAAAGACGTTTCAACAATATACAGAGTTCCTGATGCGAGTGAATCAGTGTCGGGGGGGCGTTGAACGTGCGGCGTTTATTGGATAAAGAAATACCATCGATTATTTTTGTAATAGTTTTCAAATTAGTCAAAAACCGATACCGATCGGTCTAACGGCTAAACTGTTTGTTTGTATTGAACGTTTACGACTTTCGTACGCCTTACGTGAATAATTTGCTAATAATATCCAGAAAACATAAACAATAAAATTCTTCAACTTATTTCTGTTTGAAGAGAGTGTGTGATGTTAGTTGGCAAACTATTTACGGGCTTTATTATTATATTGTTATTATCTTTTAGTCAGTGCTTATTTTCTTTTTTTATTTATTCATTTTTTACGTCATTACTTTAGATTTTTAACTATATGTAATACTACTGACACGGATTACAAATGATTCATCATCATCATCTTCTTCTCAACGGTTTTAGGCTTCAGCGGCCTGTTCCTATTCCACAGTTTACCTTTTCTTAGGTCTAACAACTTTTCTTCTGCCTGTAGAGTTGTAATCTTTCGCCATATTCGGTATTCTACTTTCTTCAATTCTATTTTACTTTTTTCAATTCCATTCGCGTTGAATCCATTTCTTCTTTATTCTTTGATCATTTCATTAACTGGAAAACATATCTAAATCACTTCTTATCTCTTCATTTCTTATATGATCTCGTCTATTACACCTTGTAACTGATCTCAGAAATTTAATTTCTGCTGTTTGTATCTTCTGTTATTCTTTTTTCTATATGAGCCCAAGTTTCAGAATCATACAGTAATATAGGTATTTCCATTGTTTTATAAAATTTTATTTAGGCTTCTTTTCTATATTTACTTCCCAACGTTCTAACGTTCTCCAAATCGTTCCACACATTCTTGTGAAATTCGTCACTTCATTTTCGATATCTCTATGTTGATCATAAGTAACGTCACGTCCAAGATAGTTGAAATATCTTACTTGTTCTATGCATGTGTTGTCTGTGTGGATATTTGGGTCCGAAACGGTTCATCTCCTGTAAAGGCCTTTAGTTTTGTCTTTGATTCAGATACATCTTTGATTAAGAAGAAGTGATTTAGATATTTTTGCAATTATCCTATGTCGGCCTCTCTTTCTGCTTTTATAGATCTGCGCCCCCAGAATTATCTTTGGCATACGCTGTACCATCCATGCGTTGTAGATGATCTAACCATTGTATTTGTTCATCCTTTATGAATCTTATAATGTCTTTGTGTTTCAAAGTAGCTCATATAATCCTGGTTATTTTTCATTCTCCATTCGTCGTCTTCTTTAACTGGCCATAAACACGTCTTATGATCTTTTTTTCAAACCTTTTTAGTCTCCATTTTTTATCAGTGTCCGTAAGTAACAACCGGTCTGATAAGAGTCTATTATATATTTTTATTTTTGCGTTGCAACTAATGAGTTTGCTTTTCAATAGTCGGCATATAGTCTGCCCTATTTCCTATTTGTATCTTGTCGTGTATTGTCCTGTTTATGGACCCTTCATTATCTATCATGTTATTCAGGTATCTGAACGTATTAACTGCATCAAATGAATTATCCCACTGTGTATAAATTATATAAATTTCTTCTTCTTTCTGATGCAGAAACACTTCGCAGGCTTACACGGCCGGAGACATGTTATTAAAATCCACTCCCGGGCTGTTTGGCCGTTGTCCACTGTTTCTTACTAAAAGAGACGTTTCGACAGTACAATCGACTGCCATCATCCGTATAAAAAATTCGAGCTGTACTAACGTAGGGTGGTAGACGTTAGAGACCACAGTAATGTGGTTAAGGCTGCAGTCCCGTGGGTGGTGTATGAGTATATGGTGTATGAGTATGAGTGGTGTTTACGGGACTGCAGCCTTAACCACAGTACTGTGGTCTGTAACGTGTACCACCCTAAGTTAGTACAGCTCGAATTTTTTACACGAATGATGGCAGCCGATTTTACTGTCGAAACGTCTGTTTTACTAAAAAAACAATGGACCACGGCCAAACAATCCGGGAATGGATTTTAATAACAGCATGTATTTAGTTTTGCTGATATTTACATTGTATCCCATTGTAGTGGATTTTTGATTCCGTTCTTTTTATACCTCAGTTAGACTTTGTGTTTATCTGACTATTATTACAACATCCTCAGTGTACGCACATATTTCGCTTCTTTTAATAAGTTATGTTATATAAGTTATTAGTAAGTTAGATATAATCTGGAAAGACTCTGGATTACAAATATCCACATCTAAGACCAAGGTGATGGTTTTTAGTTGAACTGATCATGTACGGGCCCACATTTTTATAGATGGTACTGTCCTGGAACAAGTCAGCAGTTTTGAATACCTGGGCTACATTGTGTCGTATAATACAAGCAACGACGTTGTGAAGACGTTGCATAAGTTCAACCTTATGTGCGGGACCATTAGGCGAACTCTTAAGTGAACAAGTAAAGGAACGCTCCTAAAATTCTACAAGGTGGTGGTCCTTCCCACACTTCTTTATGGGTCTGAGAACTGGACTTTAACGAAATGCCAGACCAATCGCATCCAAGCGGCTGAAATGAGATTTCTCGGTCACGTGGCAGTTTATACTCTCCATGATCATAGAAGAAACACAGACATAGGCAGGAACTGAATATTATGAGTATACTCGACAGGATTGCCCACTATCGGTTGAATTGGTGGCAACATCTTTGCTGAATGGATGACTGCCGCACTCCCAAACAACTACAGAAACTATAAGCCGAGGGGAAGGAGGGCGTGGGACGTCCGAGAAAGCGCTTCAGTGACCAGCTGTAATCTTTGCCTGCTTAAGACTGGAACCAACTATCCTTGCTTTAATCCTTGAAGAAGATGATGTTGTTGATGATTAGTAACTTATTTACTGCCATATCAATTTCTGTATTGTCTGCGTCAGACCCACGGAAAACAGACGCTTGTATCGCGTCACGCCCGTTTTAAAGGAAAACTCGGGGAAAAACGTCCACGTGGAGAACAATGGCACGATTGTTGGTCATGCGACTGACGAAAACGTGGGAGTCTCGGAATGTTCTCTGCGTTGCGTCGGTGTATGCAAAACCATTAGTTTCAATAACTAGTTCCCCGAACGAAGACGCTGATGCACTCTACGGAAATACCGTGATTCATTGTTAAACAAAGTGGTTAATTTAAATTGGCCTGATTAATACAGTCGTAGAATTCCGTGAATCGACCGACTAATGATTGTGTTCTTTATAGATACAGAGATAAACAGAGACCCCTGCGCCCCCACCGCCTTCCTATCCTTACTCTTCATCATGATGACATAAATGATCATGATATAAATTAATACAAGAGTCAGTATAATAATGACTTGTTTATTATTTGTGTGACAATGACATGGGAAAAAATTCGTGTTCGAGATAAGGGGTGATTCAGACTGTGCTACCCCCAAAATATTGAAGAAAAGTCATTTTCCGAAAAATGTCTTAGTGTGCAGAATTTTTTTATGGTGAATGATAACTGCCGCAAATTCAAACAGAATCAAATAATTTTTTGCATATGTGCCAAAGTTGTAGAGTACTCAGGGCCTATTGACTTTTGGTGAAGATCGGTTAATGGAGAGAGGTAGTTTACCTGCAACGTTTTATGTTTTAACAAGAGTAAAATATTTAATGTTGATAAACAAAGTATCCTGAAAAGAAAGTTATAATAATCCACTGTAGAAAGGTTGATGAAATAGCTACAAATGAAAAGGGTAGTTTAAGGGGGAGGGGATAGTTTTTTTATATGTGTACCACATTATCGGCAACAAAGAAGTATGTTCTCTCGCGGCCGGTGTCCATTATGTTTTTGAAATCTTCTTCCGGTATGGAGAGCGTCAAAAGATACTCATTGTGATATGAGCGAAACGTTATCATACAGGACATTTTTGGCGCGGTCCATACCGGAAGAAGATTTCAAAAACATAACAAAGAAGTAGTTTGTTATTAAAATTCCTTCCTGGGCTGTTTGGACGTGGACCAATGTTTTCTGTAAAACCAGACGTTACGGCAGTGCCATCGACTGCCATCATCAGTGAAATCGGGTGCGCTAACGTGAAGTGGTATAGGCCTACGTTAGTGACCACAGTACTTCTGAAGAAAGAAGTAGTTTCTATGGAAATATTTCATTTCGGAAATGATTTCAAATATAAATCTAAGAACATGGAAGTCATGTATGGTTCTCCATACCATATTTTCTTCTAAAGTAACGCTTAATTCAACAGTGCCGTTTAAAGCAGTGATTCTCAACCAATTCAAGTCTAGAATCCACCTTCAAATATATTACACTTCGTGGGACCCATAAGCATGTGGCGTTAGAAGAATTACTTATAGTGGTGTGCACCCAGTTTATAATAATATTTTTACTAATATCGATTCATTTAAGCCCTTCTTTTACGGTTAAGCAAATTATACCTACTTAATTAAAGAAAAGTAAAATTTAATAGTCTAACGCCGGAAAGCTCTCGAACAGTCAAGACCGTATTTTTACACATTTCCCGTCTAGCCGAGCAGGTGCGTGTCTCTGTCAAGGCCGCACAAAAGTACCATCTAGACTTTTCGAGTGCTTGTTGACGCAAATTGTGGAACATTAGTCTGGACATCTGCAGGCATATATAGCAATGTCTCCCGCTTAGAAGTCAGTTACGTTGGGCGATTTTTTTAACACGTTTTTTTAGGTTAGAAGTACAATAACTTCGTTAAGTGACTAATAAATGCATAAAAGTTAAAAACAAAACTTGTAAATAATTTAATTCTGAGAAAAATTGTGTAAACAAAGTCAATAAAAATCAACAAAAAATTCTAATTGTTTTCAATTTTCCAAAATTTGTTTTTAGGCAAAGATTTTTCTGTTTTACGTCGGATATCATGAAATTTATGGGAGATACAGTTCTGCGACCTATTTTATTCGATTTTTCAGGCCAAAAACTATAAGAAACAACAGAATTAGTTTTCTGCTGTGTTTATATAAAATAATTAATCCATTATACTTTATAATACTTTATAAGTTAATCCATTAACTTATTTTAAAAGTATTAAAGGAAACGCTTACACTTACGTCAGCAGTAAGTAAGTGGATTATAATCCGACTTGAACATTAATAATAGGCCTATAATTAAGTTAAAAAAAGGAATGTTCCAAGTAAGACATGCACGCGTGCTTTAAAACGATTTTATCATAACAAAGTGTAATGTAATTACTCGTTTAATTGCCAGTACAAGTACGTTAGGAACTGATTAGAGCAGATGGCCAAACTGGGAGAAGCCCCGCATTGCGCGGCGCGGAGATACTGACAAAGTCGGCGAGAAATAAATCTGCCGCCGCCGCTTAACGATTCTGTGTCACCCACAGTAAGAACTATCGCATCGGGGGCTGCCGCGTGCGTGTGTTTGTTCATTAAAATTTGGATAAATGCCACGAGACAGACTGATATGCCATTGTACCTGCTGCAACAGCGGCGACCTTGCACGCCCCAACACGACCGCGCGCGCGCGCGCACCAGACCATCAGTTTTATTAATAATTGTATTGTTTTGTATTATTATTAACAATTACAAAGCACCCGAAGAGACCAGAAATGGTAATACGGTGGGACACCGATTGTACTCTGCAAAGTTCAACTCGGTTTTCGTTATTATATATATATTACTATAATACTTATAACTATTTTACCTCAAGATGTATTTTTTCCTTTAGGGACATGTTTCGGGAGATCCTGTTCTCCCATCTTCAACCTTCGCCATCTTGCTTCTGGTGCAGTATTTGTGTGTTGGCTTCTGGATGTTATTATGGTGGTTTGTTGGTCTTTGGTCCTTCAATGTTGCATTATTGTGTGTGGTTGTAGTATCTGTTTTTGTATTCTAGGCACCAGAAGCAAGATGGCGAAGGCTGAAGATGGGAGAACAGGATCTCCCGAAACATGTTCCTAAAGGAAAAAATATATCTTGAGGTAAATTAGTTATAAGTATTATAGTATTATATACATCAAGAAACGAACTGTAGCAGAAAGTGATTGAAATATATATATATATATATATATATATATATATATTCAATCACTTTCTGCTACACTTTCTCCTAACCATTCTGACCACCCACCACAACATAAAATGGCAGCATTCTATTCGCTATTTAACAGAATGTACAAAATTCCCCTAAACAAACAAGAAACTGACAAAGAAAGAAATATAATATAACAAATTGGTTATGAAAATGGATACAATAAAAATACTGTGAACAAAATAGAAAATAAAATCAAATCTAAAATAAAAACTGAACAATTAAGAATTAATCAAAATGAACAACACATAAATAATAACAACAACAAAAAATGGGCCACATTCACATACATAAATAATAAAATGACAAAACTAACAAAAATATTTAACAACACATATATAAAAATAGCATAACAAACTAATAAAAAATAATTTACAAAAACTAAACAGCTCACACAACAAAGATAATACAACAACTAACGGTATATACAAAATTGGATGCCAAGATTGCAATAAATGTTACATAGGACAAACAAAAAAACAGCTGAAAAAACGTTATTTTGAACACCTAAACGCATACAAAAAACCAGAAATATATAAATCCAATTTAGCCACACACGCAATAAACAGAGGACATGAATTCCCAGACATAACCAATGTGTCACTAATAAAACTTATACCACACAAAGGCACCATAATGAACATTTGGGAAAATTTACAAATATTCAAACATAAAACACAAAACAAACTAATACCTGAACAAATACAAATCAATACAAAACATGACACAATATTCAAAGCACTCAACATCGAAAATACACAAAATACAAATACATATACCACAATCACACACAATAATACAACTTTAAAATACCAGAGAGCAACAAACAACCTTAATAGTATCCAGCCAACACACAAATACTTCACCAGACGCAAGATCGCGAAGGCTGAAGATGAGAGCACGGGAGCTATCGAAACATATTCCTAATAAGGAAAAAAAGTATATCTTGAGGTAAATTTATTTATAAATATTAAATGTTATATATATATATATATATATATATATATATATATTCAAACACTTTCTGCTACAGTCCGTTTCTTGATGTATATAATATATATTTTATAATGACTTTACCTCAAGATGTTTTCTCCCCATTTGGAACATGTTTCGGGAAGCCTTGTGTTCCCATCCTCAGCCTTCCTGATTTTGAGCCTTGTGAGGTATTTGTGTGTTGGCTGGTTGTTGCTTTAGTTTCCTGTTGGTCTCTGGTGCTTTAAATTGGTATTATTGTGTAGGATTGTGGTGTATGTATTAGTATTTTGTGTATTTTCTATGTTGAGTGCTTTGAACCTGAATAAATACAAATCTATATGTACCTGAACAAATACAAATCAATACAAAACACGACACAATTTTCAAAACACTCAACATAGAAGATACACAAAATACTTATACATACACCACAATCACACACAATAATACCAATTTAAAGCACCAGAGACCAACAGGAAACCAAAGCAACAACCAGCCAACACAAAAAAACCTCACAAGGCTCAAAATCAGGAAGGCTGAGGATGGGAACACAAGGCTCCCCGAAACATGTTCGAAATAGGGAGAAAACATCTTGAGGTAAAGTCATTATAAATATGTAATATATATATATACATATATATGAATACGAGGTCTACTGATTCACTGCACAGCAGGGCTGCAAGTAGTACATTAATCATCATCATCATCATCATCATCATCATCATCATCACCATTCCAAGGACTAGGCCTTAGACCTGTTCCGGAACCCATCTCCCCTCGGTCTACCGACGTCTCTCTACCCAGTAGGGTGATAACCCAAGACAGTCACAGTTAGACGAATATCAGGCATGCGATTCAAGTGTTCACACCATCTACTTCTGTGGCCTTCAATCTTCTGGTGCAGTGATACACTGTTTAAATCGCGTCTAATATCTTCGTTCCTTCTCCGATCCAAGAGAGAACAACCTTGCGTCCCTCTTAGAAATTTAATTACGGCTGCCTAAATCCTCTGCACGACCCTTTTACCAAGAGTCCATGTCTCACTAGCATACACGAATGTGGGGACAGCCACAGTTTAAAAAAATTTCATTTGGGTATCCTTCCGTGTTTTATTTTTCAGGTACCTATGAATCGTTCCACAGATGCGTCTAAATTTTGTTAGCTTACTATCCCAATCAATAAAGTTCCATATGAGATATTACAACCCAGGTAATTAAAATGACTAACCTGATCCAAAATCTGATTATTCATGACTATCTTAGTTTTATAGGATACCTACCCTGAAGTGCCATAGTTTTAGATTTTGTAGCAGAGTTCTGTAGCCCATAGTCTTGTATGATGCTACTGAACGTAAAATCGCCCGCTGTAACTGGTCTTCTGTTTTCTGTATCATTACCTTGTCATCTGCATTAAGCAATGCATTCACATGAATATTTCGCTGAAGTGATATTCCCGAGTCGACTTTAGCTGTCTATCGTCGAAATATGTCGTCCATGTAGATATTAAAAAGTGTCGGTGAAATAGGGCACCCTTGTCTCACACCTTTATTTGTGTTACTATCTTCTGATAATTTACCATTCAAGTCCACGACAACCGCTGTCTAGTAATATAGGCTCCTAAGAACTTTAATTAATTGCGAAGGGAAACCCCTTCGTTCTATTATACTCCAGAGTAGCGAACGTTTCACATTATCGAAAGCTTTCGACACACCTATAATGCTAGACGCGTCTCCAAGTTAAATTCCCTTCTCTTTTCAATTATTAATTTAAGTGTAAAGATAGCATCAATGCATGATCTCCCCTTCCTGGCGGATTTGAGAAATTTTAGAGCATCTGGTCCAAATGGTATAATAAATACAGAACGTTTGAAGTGTAGAGGCATTCTGTTACATTTTCGTCTACTACATTTTCTGAATATGTGTTTGAAAGAACACAGAATTCTTAAAGAATGGTCAAAAGCGGTTGTAATTTCATTATTCAGAAAAGCAGATCAGACAAAGACAGATAATTATAGACGAATTTCTATTTTCGATACTATATATAATGTCTACACTAGAATAATAAATGGGAGACTGAAGCCAATAACTGACTTTAATATTCATGTTTAATGCCAGCAGATTGAACTTGAACGGGTGCACAGCCAAATTCGCGTACAGTTCATATCCAAATTTGACATTTTTATTATGTAACGATCTCGTAAGAGTGATATAGTTTTATTTTTTATTTTAATATCTGAAGATGGAGCATAGTCTGCGAAACGCGTAATAGAAGAGATTTACAAGAAGTCACAAGGCGGATAATTGAAGGTAATATAATTTATCAATAGCTGACGCTTTAATATCAGAATTTGTAAATTTATAAAACGAATTATTGTAGTAGCACATTGGATACTACTGCCGGTCTCAAGCCCGGATAAAGGAGGAGGGCTGGTGAACATGGTTAGCCACTGGAAAAATATGGATGACTCAAAGAAGCAAAGGCCAGCCTCGGATGATACGGTAGTGACCATAGCAAACGTCCAGTAACATACTATGCTTCAGAGACTAAGCCAAATGCAGCAACAACTCAATGAAAACGACAAAATTTGACTATATTACGGAGGGAAAGACGCGGTAGGTTGCCAACAAAAGTATAAGAGAAACGTGTAATGTAGCAGTTATTAATTCTTGGATTGCGAGAAAAGAAGGACATGAAATGAACACATATCAAGAAGAATGGATGACACAAGGCTAGCGAAAAAGGCAAGAGATAGCCAACCACACACTAAGAGTAGCATTTGTCGGCCAAAGAAGAGGTTTGGAGTGTCGGCATGTAAGACCGTTGTTATAAAACCGGACATAGTCATAACAGGGAAGCTAAAGAAGGAGAAGAACAATAAGAAAAAGAATTATTATAATTCTTTGATAATGAGCGTTTTAGTTTATGCGTCTGATATGGGGATAAGACAGACAGTGATAAGCGTAACACGTAATAAGCACTGAAAAAGACGGTAGACACAAAGAAGAAAAAGATAACGCGAGAATTTGAATTATTAGTTATTAGCATAACGGACGATGTTGTGATAATAGCTGAATCAAGACAGCGGCTAGTTGAGGTATAGAAAGAGCTGAATCAAAAATTAGCTGGAATGGGACTCAATGTAGATATCAGAAAAAACTAAAGACATGCTGGTTTCTGCGTCAGAACGGAGAAGAAATTTATAAAATTATGCGTAGAGGATATTTAATTTTATACAGTTAATAAGTTCAGATACCTGGGTAACGCGATAGATAATACGACAATGCATGACAAGATACAAATAGGAAGTAAGGCATATTGTGTGAACTACGTGGTAGTTACGGGTCAGTGTAGCGTTTAAATGAAGTCTTAAGTATTTGACTACTGCTTGTTGCGGTATTTCGACGTGGTTGAGATGAACTGCGGGGCAGTTACCTTTTGTCTAAAGCTTGTCAATACAGTAGAACTCCATTTATCCGAAGTAATGAGTCCCAGACGTAATTCGGATATGCAGAAATTCGGATAATTGGGACAAACATGAGAAAAAGGTTATGTTATGAAAGAAAACGCAAAAATTGCTGAAAAATCACTTATGTTTACTTTTACTACATGAGTACAGTATCTTAATAAAAACCAGGTCACACATGTTTTGCAAAAAATTAACTTTTACTACGATAAAATTAAAAATAATACTCACACATAATTATAATTTTTCAGTTGAACATGTCAAACAAAGTTAATTGTTTTGACGTAGAAACGCGTTTGCGTGCAGCCAGGTCCCGAAAACGCTTGACGGCAAGAAGCTGCACACGGTCGGATTCAGACTGCCGTTCCATCCACTTTAAGGCAGTGTCAAAACAAGTGAATGCCTCAATCGTTATAGATTCCTTTTCCGGTTTAACTGAAGCAACGTTGTCATCGTCTTCATCCACCTGCTGAGATTCATCGTTTACACCTTGGATAATTTCATCAACGTCCAACAATTGACATCCAGGATCCGGTGAATCGCACTGCAACCACTCTTTATGTCGTCCACGTCACACTCGGAACAGCCAGGAATTTGTTCAATGATTTTCTGGATGTCTTCAGTTCATACAGCTTCGTCTTCTTCGACACTTTCTTTTGCTCTTTTTTTCTCTTCCTTCTTGTTCGTTGCCTCTTCTTTTTCTTCTGAATTTGTAGTTTTGTCGAAATTCGATTAATTTTATTCCACGCCATTTCCTGATATCGATTCGGATAATTGGCGATTCGGATAACTGGATTTCGGATAAATGGAGTTCTACTGTATATTGAAAATTATATCTAAAAACCGGGCTGTTAGGCCGGGTCGGTTGCTACGAAACGCGCCATCCCGTCGGCAACGTTTCGATTCTCCATCGGGAATCTTCCTCAGGCCGCCAGAAAGCGACAGAGCGTAAGAATATGATAGCGGCAGATGTACGCCGAACAATACCCGATACGTGTATCAGGTAAAAGAGCAACCTATCCTGGTACAGGTACCAACCTATACCTGTATCAGGTAGTAGCTTCTACTGCCGCAACTACCCGGTTTTTAGATATAATTTTCAATATTCGGGGCAGTTGTCACTCGAGTAAATGTAATGTGTGACGACTTAGATTCGTTGGTCTTGATTTTCCATTTTTGAATCCATTCTCCAATGGTTCTGAACTGCTCTTGAAGACTGAATGAGGCGTCTTCATTAGTTGAAAAGATAGCTGTGTCGTCAGCAAATGTACCGATTATTATTTCTCTGGTGGTTGGTATTTCGGTAGTGTACAGGACGTGCGGTAAAGGGCCAAGAATATTGTCTTAAATCAGGGAAATGAGAGAGAATTAGAGGTGGGCCGATATACCTATCACAGTTATTTTGGAACTATATTTTTGCGGAACGCATATAACACTGACTGAAAAATTGAAATACCTGTTCCGATTCAACGATATCTGAAAAGTCGAAATACCCGTTCCGATTACTCGCGGTTTCGCGGTTGCTAGTCGTGGGACCCCCCCCCCCCCTACGCAACTAACGAATAAACAAGTACTACGACTACTACGAGTATTACGAGTACAAAGTCACTTTTTGGTGCTGAATACTTGATTCTGCGCATGCGCCGATTCCCATACAAGTACGAAACGAAGCAAAACAGCGAGGTTCAGAATATCTCTATGCTAAAGAAACGAAACTGTTTTTAATAAATGAAAAAAAATTCATACTGCTGTTACATTAATCTCGTGTGTTATGCAGATATATAATACAGATTATAATAACAAATTATATATTATACAAGTCATCAACTTGGTAAATTTTGAAAAAGCGAATTATATTGTGTTATAACCTACAGAGTGGCTGATAGGCGATATAGTAATTTTTGTTAACGTGATTTCGGAGATGATTTTAACTTCACTGCACATCTCACGTAAAGTTTTTTAACATTATTTGTTGTGCTATTACGTGCAGTCTAAATTTCATTGCCTGAGTTTCGCAACTGATTTGTCTAACCAAAATAGAATCCATAATTTAATATTAAATCAATGTCAGTTTGTTTACTCTAGTGAAAACTTAAATTTGTATTCCCAAAGGGACACCTCTAGAGAGAATGAGCTGTTTGAGATCTCGTAGAAGAATGTTGAATTGAAAGAGAATGTTAATTTGAGTTGGAGGTTAGCGACATCAGATACTGTAAACCAATTAGGCCCTACATATGTATATCATTTCCTTCCAGTGTGTAGAAAACCAAAGCGTCGCGTAGGGACAATATAATCGCAAGTTTACTAGAGGTAAACGGCCGCCGTTGAGAAGTCTACTTAAGGGCTGCACTGTGGGCCACACCCAGAGACGTCGCATCGCTTCGCGCCGTGTATAAAAAGCAATATATTATAATTAGAATACGCTTCACGATTAGTGATACTAAATATGCGCCGTTTAGGTATTGTTTAATGAATGGGTGAAACAATAAAGAATGGAGATAAATATGAACAAAGTGGATGAGACAACGAGTAGGTGTAGAGAGGTCAAATCCAAGGTCAACGCTGCATAACACTGAAGCATGTAAATAAGAAGCGCCTACAAGTTGTCATCACAATGTGGATGTGTTTGTGTGTATGTGTCTGAGAGAGAGAGAGAGAGAGAGAGAGAGAGAGAGAGAGAGAGAGAGAGAGAGAGAGAGAGAGAGAGAGAGAGAGAGACTCGGTGTTTATGGAGCAGCCAACCATAACCCTGGCGTAATTCCCAAGTACCCTTACTCCCAACTACGAAACGGAAAAGCGTCGGTGAAAATTTTCAGATCTAACCATTTTAATCGCCCGACGGTATTAAAATCCACCGAAATAAAAGCTTGAAAACCATTCTCTTCGCAGATGACCAAGCTGTATTCGCCACTTCAGAAGACGACCTCCAGTGAGCAATATATACATCTTACATAACATAGGAAAAGGATATAACTGTAACATATCTGAATCAAAGACAAAAGTAATGGCCTTTATAGGAGATAAACCGGTTATCTCCGGTTTTTAGAACAAGACCGGTTCTATATCTCTATCAAGACAGAGATATAGAAAACAAAGTGACGAATTCCACAAGAATGTGTGGAACTATTTGGATAACGTTGGGAAATAAATGTAGAAAATAAACCCAAACAAAATTTTAGCAATACCTACACTACTGTATGGTTCTGAAACTTGGGTCATAAAGAAAAGTGATGAACATAAGATACAAACAAGAGAAATAAAATTTCTGAGATAGGTTAAAAGGTGTAATATACGAGATCATATAAGAAATAGACATAGGAAGTGATTTAGATATTTTTGTAGTTAATGAAAGGATTAAAGAATACGGATTCAGAAAATGGAAGAAGAAAATGGATTCAACGTGTCAATAGAATTGAAGATAGTAGAATACTGAAAGTGGAGAAAGATTACAACCCTAGAGGCAGAATAAAAGTTGGTAGACCTATGAAAAGGTGGACTGTGGAATAAGAACAGGCTGCTAAAGCTTAAAACCGTTAAGAAAATGATGACGAAATTCAGCAACGCAGTTAAACATTTGTAAAACCTGATGATTCGAACTTGCTTTTTACATTTCAAAGTTTAATATTGTTATCGAACACACACAAACTAAATTGTAGTCTAATTTTCTTGTTTTTCAAAATAAATTATTATTCGATTATTTTTCTAAGGAATTTCATCATTTCGAACGAACAAAAAAAATTTGCATTGTCTTCAACATTAATTTAGTACTTGAATGTACTTTAATATTCGTTTTTCATTGTTCAGCTGTAGGAATGCCGCAGATTTGATAATCTACAACATCAAAGCCGAAACATCCCTAGTTACAGTCAGTTCGGATTAACAAAGTTTCGCTGTGCATAGATGGTACTTTATGGCTGAGTTACGGTTGCATGTTCCACTTAAACCGACAAAAAATCAATTGTTTTACTTACTGTTTTACAACTAAATGTTGATTGCGAAAAAATCGTGTTCGAGATAAGGGCTGATTCTTTTTGTACAATCCTCAAAACATGAATAAAATTCATTTTCCAAAAAGTGTGTGTCTGTGTGAAGAATTTTTATATGGCGAACAATAACTGCCGCAAATTCAAACAGAATCGAATAATTTTTTATATATGTGCACCCGTGTTGTACAGGACTCAAGGCTTATTGATTTTGGTGAAGATCGGTTAAAGGGAAGGGGTAGTTTACCTGGAACGTTTTACGTTTTAACAAGAGTAAGGTACTTAATGTTGATAAATAAAGTATCCTGAAAAGAAGATAATAATAATCCACTGTAGAAAGGTAGATGAAATATCTATAAATATAAATGATAGTTGAAGGGGATAGAAGATGATTTTTTATTTATATAATATATAAATATTATATATATTATGTGTACTATGTTATAAGCAACACACAAGCAGTTTCTATGGAAATATTTCATTCAATTAGTCAAACATACAACTTGATTTACAAGGTGGGGGATATTTTTTTTAAGAAATTATCGAAATGAATTCAAGTAAATGATTTTAAATATAAATATTACAACATGGAATTCATGTATGGTTCTCCATACCGATATTTAGAGGAAATGTGTTGCCATGTTTTCTCAAAACTACCGGTCTGAATGTAACATATCAACGTTTAGGCCACGGGTCCGCCTTCTAAGCCTCACCAAAGACTGCACACATGACGTGCCGTCTTCATTAAGGACAACACCACAGTTAATTACCTGTTCTCACAACCAATACTGTTCAACTGGATAGATTTATCATGAACCAATATAAAACGAGTGGATGATTTCACATTCACATGCTTCTTGTCCTACATGCGCGCGCGCGCACTCACACGCACTCTCTTTCCCTTTCTCGAGAGCAGACTGATCTGGTAGATACTTCTAAGAATGTGGTCTTTCTCACTAAGGACATCAGAATTGACGTTACAATATCTAGCTCGCGTACACATTGTCGGTGCCTTTGTGTGTGTGTGTGTGTGTGTGTGTGTGTGTGTGTGTGTGTGTGTGTGTGTGTGTGTGTGTGTGTGTGTGTGTGTGCGTTACGTATGTATGACCCGTGGTGGTATTACTGCAGCACATACAGACGGTAGTAACATTGAGAAAAACAGGTCCGCATATTATTTGTTGTGAAAGTAAGTTAGCCAGTAGATACTGCGATCGCTAGCTTCTTGTTTTATAATGTGATGGGGCGCATTCACGCAAACCAGCCCTCCGTTTCGTAATAAGCGAACAAGAACTGTATAGAAGAGGCGTAACATATAAATATGTAAATTATTATCCAAGCTGTAAGGTCGTCATCATCGTCGCCCGTGACTCTACAACTCTTGGTGGGTCTTGGCCTGCTCCAAGAGTCTGTTCCATTCCTCCCTATTGCGCTCCCTGGCTTTCCAGTTTCTTATGCGCAGCTTTCTAGGGTCCTCCTCTATCTGGTCTTTGAATCTAGTTCGGGGACTTCGCCTTTTTCTACTACCCATTTGTTTTTGGTAGAAAATATGTTTTTGTGGGCTGTCCTTCCTTCATTCTCTCTATGTGTCCAGCCCAACTTAGGCTGTATATTTTGTTTATCCTGACAATGCCCGGTTCTTTGTAAACATGGTATAGTTCATAATTATAACGCCTGCGCCACATTTAATTTTCCTGTATAACAATAATGGCTCCCATGTGTACCACCGAAGTAGCTTAGGGTCATTTTCCTGTACTCCTCTAAATATTGTTCTTAGAATCCGTCTTTCACAGCAACCTAGAAGTCTCTCGCTTTTTTTTTGTCATCGTCCAGGTTTCTGAAGCGTATGTCAGCACTGATCCGATAAGTGTTTTTGTAAATTTTCCATCTCGTGCTTCTTGAGATGAAACCAGATTCCAGGTGCTTTTTCAATCCATAATATTTTTTATTTGCTATGTATATTCTTCTACTTATTTCAGTGTTGGTGTCGTTAGTACTGTTTATCTGGCAGCCAAGATATCTTTTACTGCCTTTACATTTTCGGTGGACATTTTAAGGTTTTGAAGGGTCGGGTTTAACGGTAGTTTGTTGGCAGCATACATATATTTTGTTTTCTCCAAGTATATCCGCAGTCCTCCGGGCTTTAAGGCCGTAGTCTTATAAAATTTTCATGCTGTTTGATGTTGGAAACGTAATCAGACGTTTCGGCCTCACCTCTGAAGGCCATCTTCAGTGAAAGGTCTTCGAAACTACTGACAAGATGTACGTCAGCAAACCACAGTACCGTGGCAAAGGCCACCTTTCCGTCGTTTATTTATGGGCTAGTTTTATATTTTTCTGTATCTGGTTCTGTTGTCATAGCGACAATCTAATTGTGTATTAATGTTTTTGAGGCTTTATTCTAACCTATAACCACTGGTTTTATAGATATTTTTCTATTACTGTGGTGACGATAGTTCAATTATGGTAACTACAATTGAAATTGCCTCCAAGCGTGAGATTCGGTCTGTTATTAGATTTCTTCAAGCTGAAGGTGATAGTGGTGCAGAAATTCATCGAAGGTTGTGTAATGTGTATGGAGAAAAAGTGATGAGTGATGGTTCAGTCCGGGAATCGTGCCGAAAATTTAAAGGAGGGCAAATTGATGTTCATGATGAAGGAGGGCAAGCAAGAAAGACCGTGGCTACTGATGATGTTGTTGAAAGGGTAGACAGGATGGTTCGTGAGCGCTGTCGTTTCACAATTACTGAACTTTCTGCTGATTTTTGTAAAATTTCTAGGTCCGCTCTTTATGAATATTCTTACTCAGAAGCTTGGATGTAGGAAACTCTGGGCTCGGTGGGTTTGCACGACCTCACGCAACTGCACTCACACAAAACCTGCTTCATGAATTTGGTCGGGAAGCCCTTGATCGCCCACCTTATAGCCCAAACTTGGCACCAAGTGACTACCATTTGTTCACTGACTTGAAAAAGTGGTTAGGTGAGCAGCGGTTTGACTCCAGTGATGAGTTAAAGTCCAGTGTGGCAGATTGGCCGACTACTCAGGAGCGAACATTCAACAACATGGGCATAGAAAAGTTGGTGGCTCGCTATGATAAGTGCCTCAACAATGGTGGTGACTGTGTAGAAAAGTAGTTTACATATATATGAAACTTTTGTATATAAAAATTATTTATGTAATTCATGTGTCTGTTTATTAGTCTATCGGAGGTTGAAAACCAATAGCCTTCGTATTTTAATGTTGAGCATTTGCCACAGGACTGTGGCTTACTGACACACATATTGTTAGTGGCCGAAACATCTGATTACATGTTCAACATCAATCAGCATGAAAATTTCAGAAGACCACGTCCTTACGACCCGGCTATGACGCCTGCCGTGAAACAGACTATTAACACATGTTTGTTGCGTTTGTAGTTGTTAATAGGGAACGTTTCGTTTGTCCTACTGTAAAGCATCCTCACTATCTCGTCTGAAACGGTCACCTGTTTGGCTTATCAGTCGTTCTCGTTAAAGCTAATAAGAATGTGTCTCTCTGCTTAACAGGCGGAGCAATAAAACGCAAAGCCTTCTTCTGCAGACGGTCGTAAAAGTAGACGATTTTTTTAATCTCTTACTTTTTAGGCTGTTTTATTAATTGTCCAGCACGCTAAAATAGTAGTCACTCTCTTTTAAATACACAATAGGTCTGTTGTTAAAAAATTCATTCCCGGGCTGTTTGGCCGTGGTCTATTGTTTTCAACTAAAACAAACGTTTCGACAGTGCCATCGACTGCCATCGTCAGTGCAAAATTCGAGCTTCGCTAACGTAGGGTGGTAGTGACGTTAGTGACCACAGTACTGCGTGACCCTACTTAGTGACCACGTTAGTGACCCTACGTTAGCGAAGCTCGAATTTTACACTGATGATGGCGGTCGATGGCACTGTCAAAACGTCTGTTTCAGTTTCAAACAACAGACCACGGGAAACAGCCCGGGAACGCATTTAACGACATTGACTACGGTCGTGTAAGCCTACGAAGTGTAATAAAATAGGTTTATTACACAAGACTTCCATATACATTTAAAATATGAAATATAGGAAGTTCAGTTCAATCAATAAGTATCGTCTAGACAATGGGTCAATAACGAGTATTTTTATTGTGTTATAACGGTTTACTTTAATAGGACTGACTTCAGGATGTTATCACACGATTTTCAACCACTTTAAAGATAGTAGTGTCGAGTAGTCTTAACTTGTTTCTTCTTTTGTACGAAGCCGACCCGACCGGACCCCCCCCCATATATATAATAGGGTTGCTACAGCTAGTGCCGTCTCCCTTCCTTCAACCTGGCTTTCCAATTCTCCCGATGTTCCCATTGTCCTTCCTCAAGTCCTATACGTTGCATAGATTCATCCACTTCGTCCCTCCAAGACCTTCTCGGTCTTCCCCTTTTTCTCCTTCCTAGTGGACTCCATTCCGTCACTTTGTTGATCCACCTATTTTGGGCTCTCCGGACATGACCGTACCACACCAATCTTTTTCCTTCGATGTAGTCAATTACACATCTTTCCGTTTCTATTCTTCTTCTGATCTCCTCGTTTGTTATTCGGGCTGCTCTCGTTATTTCACAGCACCTCCTCCAATATTCCATCTCCGCTGCAAGAATCTTTCTTTCATTCTTTTTGTTAATAACCCATACTTCCGCTGCATACATCATAACGCTTTGGACTATGGTGTGATATATCATTTTTTTTGGTGCTTTTTCTAATCTTTTTGTCACATATAACACTGTGTAATTCTCTAATCCCTGTTCTAGTCTGCCCTAATCTACTTTTTATTTCCTCTTCCGTTGTGCCTTGTTTACTCAGTGTGAATCCTAGGTACTTGAATTTGTCTGTTCCTCATATTTTAACATTTTCGTCTACTTATAAATCTGTTGTTTCTTCATCTCTAATTGTCAAGTATTCAGTCTTTTTTATGTTTATTTCCAATCCCATCTTTGTGTATTCTTCATTCAGCTTTCTGACCATGTAGCTTATATCTTCTTCATCCTGGGCTATAACTACCTGATCATCAGCGAAGCATAGTGTGTACAGGTGTTCATTTCCTATCGGTATTTCCATTCCATGGCATTTCTGTTTCCACATGGTTAATGCATATTCTAAAAATATCTTAAACAGCGTGGGCGATGTTGGGCAGCCTTGCAATAACCCTTTGGATGTTTTAAACCTACAGACAAATTTGTTACCTACTTTAATTTGTACGTTGTAGTTTTTATATAGATTTTTTACTGCTTGCGTCAGGACTTTCAGTATTTCCAATTGTGATACAGCTTTAAACATTTCTTGTCTGGGTACTGTATCATATACTTTTCTAAGATCGATAAATGCTAGATGTACTTCCCTGTTCTTCGCTTTTTTCTTTTCTATCCCCCCACCGTCCCACCAGATCTAATTCTAGATACACCACTTCTCTGTGTAGGTTAGTATTCTGAATGTATCGTGAAGTGTCAACAGTTATTTGAAACACTTTGTTTTGAAATCTTTCAATTCCTTCTATATGCCTTTTGTCATCACATACCCAAAATCAAGAGTCATGAAGTCATAAGTGTCCAAAGAGTTATGTTTATATAAAATGGTTATATATTGCAAATATCTTGATTTTGCTAAAAGTTATAGCTTTGGCTTTAGACAACTAGGGCTACATTATAAATAACAGAAAATGTAAAAGTTACATTTATGCCCAGAAATGTGAGTGTTTATTTATTGGTTGCCTGGCAACAAGATTTACTTATCATTTATGTGATTAATAATTGTGTGCATGTCAATGACACATTTGTGTGAATAAAAATATGAAACATAAACGTATCCTATTACAAAAGATACATTCTCTTGCCACATATTATAATAATTTCTTTACTAATTGCCTCTTAAGTTATTTCTATGCTGTACATAATATTTAAGTCCAAGAGACAACTACTTGACTTCAGATGATCAAGACTCACTTTAAACAAAATGTGTTATTTAAACTCTTGTTCATCTTATTATTTGAATTAGCGGTCTCTGTAATTCCAACTTTTTCGTGTTTACTTGGTAAACTGCTAAATGTCATGTTCTGGACGAGGCCTTTCAGCGTTTCCAAACTTTTCAATTCCTAAAATGGTCATATGACTTGAAAATGGTGGAAACACTGAAAGGCCTCGTCCAGAACATGACATTTAGCAGTTTAGCAAGTAAACACGACAAAATTGGAATTAAACTCTTGTAATTATTACGTCATATTGATTTCACTGGTGTTATCGCACTTTTTAAACCAATTTAAAAACAGTAGTACTCTTGATTAGGATTAACTTGTTTCTTCTTTTGTATGAAGCCTACTTGTTTGCCCCCCCCCCCAAGACAAGGATACGCCTTTGTAAATAACCATAAGTCGGCTCAGAAGCCGGGGACTTCTACGATCGGAGAGGATTACGAATAATTCATGTAAAAACTTGTCTAATTCTATGGCCTTTAAAGGTAAATATTCACTCAAGACTAAGATAGTTATAAACAACAGCACATTAGAGCAAGTGACCCGTTTCAAATATCTCGGCTGTACAGTAAGCTATGAATCTGAATATGATATAAGAGAGAATATAAATAAATTTAGAAATATTCGCGGTACGATTCACAGAAATCTTATAATTAAAACAAGACACTGCACAAGGATTAAATTTTATAAGCCAAATGCAATACACACTTTGATTTATGCGAGTGAGGCGTTGGTCATGACAAAAAAAGGAAAGCGGCAAGATTCAGAGTGCTGAAATGCAGTTTCTTCGAAATACTTTAAATCATACATTGGAAGATAGAATAAGGAATGAAGATATCAGACCAAAACTCGAATTAAAGGACATAAATGAAATTATTTCAATTTACAAAAGACAATGGTGGGATCATCTGCAAAGGATGAGAGAGGACGATTGCCGAAAACGGCACTGAACTAGAAAGCCATTGGTAGAAGAGACGTGAGTCATCCTAGGATAAGATGGGTGCCGGAACAGGTTTATATAACATAATCCTTGAAGAGGAGAAGAAGAATAAGATTGTCTAATTTCTCAGTCGTGTCAACGTAGATCCGCTTACTCTCGTAGACTTGTTATAGATCGATTGTAGGAAATTAGGAACCAATAAAAAAAGAAGAGAATCGCAGACGAAGTCGCAATTATACCGGCGCTATCGCTGCAATAAAAGAGTCTGCAGCAACGTAAACCGTGTGCAGACAAACTAATTACGCTAAACACTTATTTAAATTAGTTAACAACTACGGCGCGTTTATTTAACCCGGGAACGATAATCGCCGAGTCGGTTGGTTCGTTAAGAGAGTTTGGAAAGTGTGGCCGCCTAATAGTGGCGAGACGCAGACGGAGACGGCGCGCTTCCCACTTCGGTGACGACATCCCGTGGACAGTGTCTGCTGCGTATACGCCCTAACCACGTCACAAGGTCACCTGCTATGAATTATACATCCCTTGGGCTTCCGCAGGGCGTTACACTTGCTCCGACATCCTACACTCCGGCGATACGACACCTCTCCCTCTCTCTCACTCTCTCTCTCTCTCTCTCTCTCTCTGTTGTAATTGCGACTATTTATAAAAATTGCGTCACCACCAGCGGTATCTTCGATTCGTATCTGTTCTCTGCCCGGCCGACGCAGAGGCGCTACAGGTGAGCAAGGTTAGTTAACCGGGTAAATAAGGCGAAAAACCACCGAAAGCAATGTTTCACAGCTACACCAGAAACCGGTGACTTCCCTCAGGTTAAACTAATACTATGCCAAATATTAAAAAAAGCATAATTGTTCAAGTACGGGGGTATTTTGCTTAAACTTAGAACATCAACATCAACATCATCGTCTTCTTCTTCTTCTTCTTCTTCTTCTTCTTCTTCTTCTTCTTCTTCTTCTTCTTCTTCTGCTTCTTCTGCTTCTTCTGCTTCTCCTCCTCCTCCTCCTTCTTCCTCTTCTTCTTCTTCTTCATCATCATCATCATCATCATCTTCTTCTTCTTCTTCTTCTTCTTCTTCTTAAAGGATTAAACCAAGGAAAGTTTCTTCCGGTCTCAAATAGGAAAAGATTACAGCTCGTCATTCCAGCGCTTCTTCGGACGTCCCACATCTCCCCGTCCCATCGGCTTATATTTCTATAGTTCTTTGGGGATGCGGCAGTCATCCATTCGGCAAAGATGTTCCCACCAATTCAGCCGATTCTGGGTAATCCTGTAGAGTATACTCACATTATTCATTTCCTGCCGTATATCAGTGTTCCTTCTAATGTCGTGGAAAGTATAGAAGCCTGCCACGTGCCTGACCGCGGCGATACGACACCTCTCTCCTCTCACTCACTCACTCACTCTCTCTCTCTCTCTCTCTCTCTCTCTCTCTCTCTCTCTCTCTCTCTCTCTCTCTCTCTCTCTCTCTCTCTGTTGTAATTGCGACTATTTATAAAAATTGGGTCACCAGCGGTGTCTTCGATCCGTATCTCTTCTCTGCCCGGCCGGCGCAGAGGCGCTAAAGATGAGCAAGGTTAGTTAAACGGATAAATAAGGCGAAAAAAGTGCCCACCTCAGTGGTTGCGCTAAATCTGAAATACGAACGTCAGCCATCGGTGGATTTAATTTTTGAAGCAATGTTTCACAGTTACGAGGGTCAGTTGAAAAGTTCGCGGAGCGACATCTATAGCTCAGTGGTAGAACTAAAATCTTTCGTGTGCTACAAGACTTATATTCTGCGTGAACACCTGTTAATTTCCAGATATATCAATTATCAATATGTCAATTTATTCACTATTTACCAGCTGTTTGAAATTTTCCTGTCACGCGTGTTTTTAAAAGGCACAAAATCAAACATGTGATGAACTCTCTGTTAAAAACGTTTTAGCGCCAATGGAAAATTAAAAAAAAACGAAATTGTAAATGTCTTAGGAGTTGCTGCGCCTTCAGAAACAACGGTAAGCGGGTGATACTCGAGTTTCTAATGTAGTCGTACAAGCAAGTACAAGACTACCCCAGCAGTGAACGGCTAAAAAAGTGTAACACAAAATGGCATTATTGAAAAAATGTCATAGGGTGTTGTAAGACCGCAGACTGAGGATTGGATGACGTTTCTCAAATACGTACAAATCTTGCGTCACACGAAAAATTTTAGTTTTACCGCTAAGCTACAATTGTCGCTCCGCGAACTTTTCAACTAACCCTCGTACACCAGAAACCGGTGACTTCCTTCAGGTTAAACTACGCCATATATAAAACACGCAGAATTGTTCAAGTACGTGTGTATCTTGCTTAAACTTAGATCATCATCGCATTCAAGGATTAAACCAAGGATGGTTTGTTCCGGTCCAACCAGGCAAAGATAATAATCCACTGTAGAAACGTACATGAAATATCTATAAATGTAGAGGCTAGTTGAAGGGGGTGGGGGGCAATTTTCTATAAATTAAAATGACAGTTGAAGGGGGAGGGGATAAATTTTATTTATATGTCATATGTCATGTGTGCTACATTATCGGCAACAAAGAAGTAGTTTGTTGTAAAAATTCGTTCCCGGGCTGTTTGGTGTGGTCCAGTGTTTTCTACAAAACCAAACGTTTCGGTAGTGTCAAATCGACTGCCATCATCAGTGAAAATCGAGTGCGCTAACTTGAGGTGGTATACGTTAGTGACCAGAGTGCTGTGGTTGAGGCTGAAGAAAGAATTAGTTTCTATGGAAATATTTCATTTCGAAAATGATTTCAAATATAAATCTTACAACATGGAAGTCATGTATGGTTCTCCATACCGATATTTATCTATCGGCATAAAAGCATGGTCACCTTTCTAAATATAATCCAGTCTTATAATATTTGTTTTACAATGTCTGAGACTGCTCCTATATATTACTTCAACCAAATGTATTAATACTTGGGTACTAATTTAATATAAGGAAATTAAGTTGAACGATCTGAAAATAGAAGGCAAAGAAGTAGGCTTAAAGATAAATAACAAAAAGATCAAGGAAATGCGTATTAACCATTGAAATAATTCTCATTAGATTCTAGACGGAAGAGTTATAGAAAGGGTTGAGGAATTTTGCTATCTGGGTACCATGGTTAGTCAGGATGGAGGTGCTCTTAGGGATGTGATAAGTCGTATAAATAAAGCAAAAAGAGCATTTGCACAGTTAAGACCAGTATGGAGATCACCCCATATAGGCAGGAAGACAAACTCAGAATATTTGACTCAAATGTCAAATCGGTGTTGCTATATGTGAGACCTGGAAAGTGACAAAGGACATTACCACAATGTTGCAGACTTTCATAAACCGTTGCCTGAGGTACATAATGAGAATTTGGTGGCCGGAGACCATCGCGAACAGAGATCTATGGGAGGCCACAAGTCAGAACACCATCCAACTACAGATAAAGAGAAGAAAATGGAGGTGGGTCGGACACACCCTGAGAAGGCCACCAGAAAATATCGCTAGACAGGGACTGAATTGGAATCTGCAAGGTAGCCGCAGACGTAGAAGACCGAGGAACACCTGGAAGAGGACTATGAAAAGAGAGCTGGCCGGTGTCAACAAGACATGGAGGGAAGGAAGGACCTGGCAATTGACAGAACACGCTGGAGAAATTTTGTCGAGGCCTTATGTTCCACCTAGGAATTTAAGGACTTAATAAAATAATAATAATTTAATAATTCATCAACTTTTCCCATTGCGTAATAAATTTACATTACGTTCATATACCTGGGTAAATTATAGGTATTGAACAGTCCATAAACTCGACAATACATGACAGGATACAAATATTAAATAGGGTATATAATGCCAACAGCAGACTATTGAGAAAAATACTAATTAATCGTGACACAAAAATATAATATCGGTATGGAAAACCATACATGACTTCCATGTTCCATGATTTATATTTAAAATCATTTACGAAATGAAATATTTCCATATAAACTACTTCTTTCTACTTACTGCTTCAGCCTTCACCACAGTACTGTGGTCACTAACGTATACCACGTTATCGCACTCGATTTTCACTGATGATGGCAGTCGATGGCACTGCCGAAACGTCTGGTTTTGCAGACAACATTGGACTACGGCCAAACAGCCCGGGAAGGAATTTTAACAACAAACTACTTCTTTGTTGCCGATAACGTAGTATAGGCCTACATATAAAAAATTTCCCCTCCACCTACAACATTAATTTTAATTTATAGAAAATTGCCCCCCACCCCGTTAAACTAGCCTCTTCTATATCTATAAAAATGAATGTTTCTTTCTTTCTTTCTTTGTCCCGTATGCGTTCCTATACCATTCATCCGATTGCGATGAAACTTCGGTGAGTTGTTGTGCGCACGCCCGCGAAGGTTTATGAATTTTTTTCGATGGGGTCCTATGGGGGGTTCTTGGGGTCTTCCACATCTCCTCCTAAACCACTGGACCGATTTCAACCAAACTTGGCACAAATATTTTATGCAACGGGAGAACCAACATAGGGTAGGTGTTTTTTCGATGGGGTCCTTTGGGGGGTCCTTTGGGGTCTTCCACATCTACTCCTAAACCACTGGACCGATTTCAACCAAACTTGGCACAAATATTTTACGCAACGGGAGAACCAACATAGGATAGGTGTTTTTTTTCGACGGGGTCCATTGGGGGGGTCCTTTGGGGTCTTCCACATCTCCTCCTAAACCACTGGACCGATTTCAACCAAACTTGGCACAAATATTTTACGCAACGGGAGAACCAACATAGGATATGTGTTTTTTCGATATGATCCTTCGGGGGGTCCTTTGGGGTCTTTCACATCTCCTCCTAAACCACTGGACCGATTTCAACCAAACTTGGCACAAATATTTTACGCAACGGGAGAACCAACATAGGATATGTGTTTTTTCGATATGATACTTCGGGGGGTCCTTTGGGGTCTTCCACATCTCCTCCTAAACCACTGGACCGATTTCAACCAAACTTGGCACAAATATTTTACGCAACGGGAGAACCAACATAGGATAGGTGTTTTTTCCGACGGGGTCCTTTGGGGTCTTCCACATCTTCTCCTAAACCACTGGACCGATTTCAACCAAACTTGGCACAAATATTTTACGCAACGGGAGAACCAACATAGGATAGGTGTTTTTTTTCGACGGGGTCCATTGGGGGGGTCCTTTGGGGTCTTCCACATCTCCTCCTAAACCACTGGACCGATTTCAACCAAACTTGGCACAAATATTTTACGCAACGGGAGAACCAACATAGGATATGTGTTTTTTCGATATGATCCTTCGGGGGGTCCTTTGGGGTCTTTCACATCTCCTCCTAAACCACTGGACCGATTTCAACCAAACTTGGCACAAATATTTTACGCAACGGGAGAACCAACATAGGATATGTGTTTTTTCGATATGATACTTCGGGGGGTCCTTTGGGGTCTTCCACATCTCCTCCTAAACCACTGGACCGATTTCAACCAAACTTGGCACAAATATTTTACGCAACGGGAGAACCAACATAGGATAGGTGTTTTTTCGATGGGGTCCTTTGGGGGGTCCTTTGGGGTCTTCCACATCTTCTCCTAAACCACTGGACCGATTTCAACCAAACTTGGCACAAATATTTTACGCAACGGGAGAACCAACATAGGATAGGTGTTTTTTTCCGACGGGGTCCTTTGGGGTCTTCCACATCTTCTCCTAAACCACTGGACCGATTTCAACCAAACTTGGCACAAATATTTTACGCAAAGGGAGAACCAACATAGGATAGGTGTTTTTTCGATGGGGTCCTTTGGGGGTCCTTTGGGGTCTTCCACATCTTCTCCTAAACCACTGGACCGATTTCAACCAAACTTGGCACAAATATTTTACGCAACGGGAGAACCAACATAGGATATGTGTTTTTTCGATATGATACTTCGGGGGGTCCTTTGGGGTCTTCCACATCTCCTCCTAAACCACTGGACCGATTTCAACCAAACTTGGCACAAATATTTTACGCAAAGGGAGAACCAACATAGGATAGGTGTTTTTTCGATGGGGTTCTTTTGGGGGTTCTTTGGGGTCTTCCACATCTCCTCCTAAACCACTGGACCGATTTCAACCAAACTTGGCACAAATATTTTACGCAACGGGAGAACCAACATAGGACAGGTGTTTTTTTCGATACGATCCTCTGGGGGATCCTTTGGAGTCTTAAAAAACTAACTTATTAGATCTGGTTACTATGGCAACCCAATGGAATAGATTCTGTTCTAAATATATTATCGCATTAAATTGAAGACCACGCGAACGAAGTCTTTATATATTATATATATACAAACACTTTCTTTCTTTGAGTGGCATTGCAACGCATGCCGGGTACTCGCTAGTTATTTATAGATATTTCATCTACGTTTTTACAGTGGAATATTATGATCTTCTTATCAGGATACTTTATTTATCAAAATTAAGTACTTTATTCTTGTTAAAACATAAAACGTTGCTGGTAAACTACCCTTTTCCCGTAACCGATCTTCACCAAAATCAATAGGCTTTGAGTCCTCTACAACTCAGGCACATATGTAAAAAATTATTTGATTCTGTTTGAATTTACGGCAGTTATCGTTCGTCATAAAAAAATGTCTCTTGTTACAACATAAAATGTTGCAGGTAAACTACCCCATTCCCTTAACCGATCTTCACCAAAATCAACAGGCCTTGATTTCTCTACAACAAAGGGATGTATGCAAAAAATTATTTGATTATGTTTTAATTTACGGCAGTTATCGTTCGTCATATAAAAAATTACCCTTATTATCACATAAAACGTTGACGGTAAACTACCCCTTTCTCTTATCTGATCTTCACCAAAATCAATAAGCCTTGAGTCATCTACAATTCAGGGCTGTATGCAAAACACTATTCGATTCTGTTTGAATTTGCGGCTGTTATCGTTCGTCATAGAAAAAATTACCGTTGTTAAAACATAAAGTGTTGCGAGTAAACTACCCCTTTCCCTTAAGCGATCTTCACCAAAATCAACAGACCTTGAGTACTTAACAATTCAGGAACGTATGCAAAAAACTATTTTATTCTATTTGAATGTGCGGCAGATATCATTCGTCATAAGAAAAATTACCCTTGTTAAAACATAAAATGTTGCTGGTAAACTACTCCTTTCTCTTAACCGATCTTCGCCAAAATCAAAACACCTTAAGACACTTCTCAGACAGGTTGTTTCTTATGGAGGCGAAACATGGACACCGATAAAAAAAAAGGAACAAGAAACACTAAGAAGGTTTGTAAGAAAGACCGTAAAACGTATTTACGGTCCGGTTAAAGAAGATGACGAATGGAGAATAAGAAATAACCACGAGATAAATGAGCCATTGAATCACGAAGATATTGTAAGAATCACAAAGGCTCAACGAATACAGTGGTTCGGTCCATTGGGCGGGTGGATGATCAGCGTTTGTCAAAGAAAATTCAGAGGGCGCAGGTCTACAAAAGCAGAAAGAAGGACCGACCTAAGGTAAGATCGTTATATTATGTTTTAGGAGAGGAAGAATGGATGTGAGAGGTTACACTGAGGACAGAAGACTTTAGAAAAGACTGGTGTTGGAAACCAGGGCTCACGTTGAGTTATAGTGTTAAAGAAGAAGAAGAAAAAAAATAAGAATAAGAAGAAGAGAAGAAGAAGAAGAAGAAGAAGAAGAAGAAGAAGAAGAAGAAGAAGAAGAAGAAGAAGAAGAAGAAGAAGAAGAAGAGACTTTCATAAATGTACTTGTATTCTCTCTGAGCTGCAGAACTCGGTCACTGCATTGAACGAAGTAGATTTATTATTACATCAATTTCAATACAAGATAATTTTTCCATTATAGAACAAAATTATAAGAATCTCGATTACTCTACTATTTTTTTAGTCATATAAGGGTAATATAATAATTGTAGGGCACGCAATCAGAAAATAAACATCAAAAATTTGAAACGTTCGGATTTGGTTTACAATTCCTATTATTCTGACACCCTGTTACATTTCAACAGTTTTTCACATTTTCTTATCTCTTTATATTAGCCCTGGGGTCTTAAAACTTTGAAATTTCCAGAACTTACCTCAGCATTTACATTTAAAAGTCACTTTAATTTAATCCCAAACGGTCGAATTAAAACTGAGAGTTGCTTCGCTCGTTCAACTTTGTTACGCTTTCTGTAGATGTACCGACAACGTATACATTCACAATGGGAACTGGACTTCTGAAGCGTCGTAGGGAATTAAAAATAAGAAGAACTAGGATTAAAAATAAAAACAAGCCGTTAAGTTGCACTGGGCCGGGGACGGGCGCCTTGCATTCGTCTGCGTTTTTCAGTTTTATTACCCCAGGCGCTCAGTGTTACGTCGTCGATTCACATAAAGCCATCGTCTGCACAATCTTTGTTAACGCATCCCGAAAGTAACAAACAAACAAACAAACAAACACTGCTAAAGCGTGTGTGCGAACAATTACAACCGCGCATTGGCAGTTTGAAAACAAACAATCCGCACATGACGTCACTGTTGTTTGTGTATGTGGTGTGAGTGCGCTTGTAGTGACATACGTTGCTTCGTTCAACAAAATAAATAAAATTATTGCATACATTAAAGTACACTGCGGGAGTACTCAAAAACCGCTACACAACGCACTTCCCTACAATCCACAGCCACCTATATCAACAGAACTACCCGTAGGCCTTCCTTCTTCATAAACCGTCTCCTTACCACAGCGATGGGCCTCTTCCCAGAAGAACTTCTCGCTGTCACCGTCAGAGAAATATAAACTCATAGAAACACCAAATTCCAAGTTACAAACATACTCAACCTGTCATCCTTCCTCATCACACAATAAGTTAAGTTTCCCTGACTTCTTACCAAGTCTTTGTGTCCCCCGCCTACCTTGACACCCTCACTGTCGCCTCCTTCCACCTTTGGCGACCTGCGCTACTCGTCCCTGTCTTGGCCGCCCTGAAAAATAAAATAAACTAAAATTATTGGCACTTCCATCAGCCACTTTTCTCACCTACATGACTACAAAGTACGTCTACACACAAATACACACACATGCACTACCCTACCTTCAATGTGCCTCCACCTTCTTCGCTTCCGACTCGCGCTAGCGTGCGTCTCCCCGCATCCTACCATCTGGCTGAAGGGTGCTTGCCCCAGATCACCCTGTCTTGGCCGCCCTGAAAAATAAAATAAACTAAAATTATTGGCACTTCCATCAGCCACTTTTCTCATCTACATGAATATAAAGTACGTCTACACACACATGCACTACCCTACCTTTAATGTGCCTCCACCTTCTTCGCTTCCGACTCGCGCTAGCGTGCGTCTCCCCGCATCCTACCATCTGGCTGAAGGGTGCTTGCCCCAGATCACCCTGTCTTGGCCGCCCTGAAAATTAAATAAACTAAAATTATTGGCACTTCCATCAGCCACTTTTCTCATCTACATGAATATAAAGTACGTCAACACACACATGCACTACCCTACCTTCAATGTGCCTCCACCTTCTTCGCTTCCGACTCGCGCTAGCGTGCGTCTCCCCGCATCCTACCATCTGGCTGAAGAGTGCTTGCCCCAGAACACCCTGTCTTGTCCGCCCTGAAAAATAAAATAAACTAAAATTATTGGCACTTCCATCAGCCACTTTTCTCACCTACATGACTACAAAGTACGTCTACACACAAATACACACACATGCACTACCCTACCTTCAACGTGCCTCCACCTTCTTCGTTTCCCACTCGCGCTAGCGTGCGTCTCCCCGCATCCTACCATCTGGCTGAAGGGTGCTTGCCCCAGATCACCCTGTCTTGGCCGCCCTGAAAAATAAAATAAACTAAAATTATTGGCACTTCCATCAGCCACTTTTCTCACCTACATGACTACAAAGTACGTCTACACACAAATACACACACATGCACTACCCTACCTTCAATGTGCCTCCACCTTCTTCGCTTCCGACTCGCGCTAGCGTGCGTCTCCCCGCATCCAACCATCTGGCTGAAGGGTGCTTGCCCCAGATCACCCTGTCTTGGCCGCCCTGAAAAATAAAATAAACTAAAATTATTGGCACTTCCATCAGCCACTTATCTCATCTACATGAATATAAAGTACGTCAACACACAAATACACACACATGCACTACCCTACCTTCAATGTGCCTCCACCTTCTTCGCTTCCGACTCGCGCTAGCGTGCGTCTCCCCGCATCCTACCATCTAGCTGAAGGGTGCTTGCACCAGATCACCCTGCCTTGGCCGCCCTGAAAAATAAAATAAACTAAAATTATTGGCACTTCCATCAGCCACTTTTCTCACCTACATGACTACAAAGTACGTCTACACACAAATACACACACATGCACTACCCTACCTTCAATGTGCCTCCACCTTCTTCGCTTCCGACTCGCGCTAGCGTGCGTCTCCCCGCATCCTACCATCTGGCTGAAGAGTGCTTGCCCCAGAACACCCTGTCTTGTCCGCCCTGAAAAATAAAATAAACTAAAATTATTGGCACTTCCATCAGCCACTTTTCTCACCTACATGACTACAAAGTACGTCTACACACAAATACACACACATGCACTACCCTACCTTCAATGTGCCTCCACCTTCTTCGTTTCCGACTCGCGCTAGCGTGCGTCTCCCCGCATCCTACCATCTGGCTGAAGGGTGCTTGCCCCAGATCACCCTGTCTTGGCCGCCCTGAAAAATAAAATAAACTAAAATTATTGGCACTTCCATCAGCCACTTTTCTCACCTACATGACTACAAAGTACGTCTACACACAAATACACACACATGCACTACCCTACCTTCAATGTGCCTCCAAATTCTTCGCTTCCGACTCGCGCTAGCGTGCGTCTCCCCGCATCCTACCATCTGGCTGAAGGGTGCTTGCCCCAGATCACCCTGTCTTGGCCGCCCTGAAAAATAAAATAAACTAAAATTATTGGCACTTCCATCAGCCACTTTTCTCACCTACATGACTACAAAGTACGTCTACACACAAATACACACACATGCACTACCCTAACTTCAATGTGCCTCCACCTTCTTCGCTTCCGACTCGCGCTAGCGTGCGTCTCCCCGCATCCAACCATCTGGCTGAAGAGTGGTTGCCCCAGAACAACCTGTCTTGTCCGCCCTGAAAAATAAAATAAACTAAAATTACTGGCACTTCCATCAGCCACTTTTCTCACCTACATGACTACAAAGTACGTCTACACACAAATACACACACATGCACTACCCTACCTTCAATGTGCCTCCACCTTCTTCGCTTCCGACTCGCGCTAGCGTGCGTCTCCCCGCATCCTACCATCTGGCTGAAGGGTGCTTGCCCCAGATCACCCTGTCTTGGCCGCCCTGAAAAATAAAATAAACTAAAATTATTGGCACTTCCATCAGCCACTTTTCTCACCTACATGACTACAAAGTACGTCTACACACAAATACACACACATGCACTACCCTACCTTCAATGTGCCTCCACCTTCTTTGCTTCCGACTCGCGCTAGCGTGCGTCTCCCCGCATCCTACCATCTGGCTGAAGGGTGCTTGCCCCAGATCACCCTGTCTTGGCCGCCCTGAAATATAAAATAAACTAAAATTATTGGCACTTCCATCAGCCACTTTTCTCACCTACATGACTACAAAGTACGTCTACACACAAATACACACACATGCACTACCCTACCTTCAATGTGCCTCCACCTTCTTTGCTTCCGACTCGCGCTGGCGTGCGTCTCCCCGCATCCTACCATCTGGCTGAAGGGTGCTTGCCCCAGATCACCCTGTCTTGGCCGCCCTGAAAAATAAAGTAAACTAAAATTATTGGCACTTCCATCAGCCACTTTTCTCACCTACATGACTACAAAGTACGTCTACACACAAATACACACACATGCACTACCCTACCTTCAATGTGCCTCCACCTTCTTCGCTTCCGACTCGCGCTAGCGTGCGTCTCCCCGCATCCTACCATCTGGCTGAAGAGTGCTTGCCCCAGATCACCCTGTCTTGGCCGCCCTGAAAAATAAAATAAACTAAAATTATTGGCACTTCCATCAGCCACTTTTCCCACCTACATGACTACGAAGTACGTCTACACACAAAGACACACACATGCACTACCCTACCTTCAATGTGCCTCCACCTTCTTTGCTTCCGACTCGCGCTAGAGTGCGTCTCCCCGCATCCTACCATCTGGCTGAAGAGTGCTTGCCCCAGATCACCCTGTCTAGGCCGCCCTGAAAAATAAAATAAACTAAAATTATTGGCACTTCCATCAGCCACTTTTCTCACCTACATGACTACAAAGTACGTCTACACACAAATACACACACATGCACTACCCTACCTTCAATGTGCCTCCACCTTCTTCGCTTCCGACTCGCGCTAGCGTGCGTCTCCCCGCATCCTACCATCTGGCTGAAGGGTGCTTGCCCCAGATCACCCTGTCTTGGCCGCCCTGAAAAATAAAATAAACTAAAATTATTGGCACTTCCATCAGCCACTTTTCTCACCTACATGACTACAAAGTACGTCTACACACAAATACACACACATGCACTACCCTACCTTCAATGTGCCTCCACCTTCTTCGCTTCCGACTCGCGCTAGCGTGCGTCTCCCCGCATCCTACCATCTGGCTGAAGGGTGCTTGCCCCAGATCACCCTGTCTTGGCCGCCCTGAAAAATAAAATAAACTAAAATTATTGGCGCTTCCATCAGCCACTTTTCTCACCTACATGACGACAAAGTACGTCTACACACATACACACACATGCACTACCCTACCTTGAATGTGCCTCCACCTTCTTCGCTTCCGACTCGCGCTAGCGTGCGTCTCCCCGCATCCTACCATCTGGCTGAAGGGTGCTTGCCCCAGATCAGCCCGAGGCTTGTCCTTCCTGGACAATTCTCAAACAACATAAAAAAAATTGCATATAGTAGAGTCAGTAGAGATTTGAATTTCATAAACGTCGGATGAAGATTAAACTTAGTTATTTTTCTGATGCTCTGATAGAAATGCGTCAGAGAAAATTTCGCTGCCCTCTTTTATCACCGAGCAGACTTATTTTACAGGTGGAGGAATTGCCAAGCATCTGAAATCCAAGAAATATTGAAAGACGCATTTAAATAAAGGACACACGAGGAGACGTGGAACTAAAAAAGCAAGTCTAATAAAAACGTTTCTATACGATTTTTTCATATAGCCGTAGATTAATTTTTAAGGATTACAAATAGGATTTTCTTTTTCTTCTTCTTCTTCTTCTTCTTCTTCTTCTTCTTCTTCTTCTTGACGACTCACGTCCCTTCTAACAATGGCTTTAGAGTTCAGTGCCGCTTTCGGCAATCGATCCTCTGTCATCCTTTGCAGATGACCCCACCATTGTCTTTTGAAAATTCAAATAATTTCATGTATGTCCTTTACTTCGAGTTCTGCTCTGATATCCTCATTCACTTATTCTATCCTGCAATAATTTAAAGTATTTCGTAGAAACTGTATTTCAGCAGTTTGAATCTTGCCGCATTCCTTTTTTTTGTCATGACCCACGCCCCACTCGTATTATTGCCATTAGTAACTATTGGTAATCCCATTAGTGTTGGTTATGTCCGGCAATTGATGTCCTAATAAAACACATACCACACAAAGGCACAATAATGAACATATGGGAAAATTTACAAATTACAAAAACAAAACAAATTAATACATGAATAAACACAAATCAACACAAAACACGACACAATTTTCAGAATACTCAACATAAAAAATACTGACCAAACTAATATAGGATACACCACAATCACACACAATAATACCAATTAAAAATACCAAAAACCAACAGGAAACCAAAGCAACAACCAACCGAAACACAAATACTCAAAAAGATACAAAATTAAGATGGCTGGGGATGGCAACAATGGGATTTCCGAAACATGTTCAAAATAAAACATCTTGAGGTAAAGAAATCATAAATATTAATTAAATTATATAAAAATCAAGAAATAGACTGTAGCCAAAAGTGTTTACATTTCTAGATATCTAATTTCATTATCAATATGACCAGTGATTCAAAACTGTGATTTTTCCTGTACGCAGTTTTATGAAAGTCAATTAATCGAAATTTCGTGCTGGAGTGTAAGAAACGACAGTGCGTGTGTATCACAAAATTCATATTACAAGTTATTGCGAAACTACAGTGGAACTTCCTTATAATAAGATTCAAGGGACCGTACGAATATGCTCGTCAAAACCGTGTGCTCGCTACATCCGAGTTGTCGACTCGCAAGCCTAAATTTTTATACCGTGATTATCGAACACACTATAAAAACGTCTACTATAGAAGAGGCTTTGTACAGTAAAATTTTGACATATTTTACATTCTACGCTAAAAAGTGAAATTTAGACTGTAAATATTTTTTGACGCAAACATTCTTTGCTGAATATTGGAGTATTTGGAGTCGTGAAATATAGTTAAAATAACTGTGTAGGAAAAACTTACTAAAAAGTATATTTCGCACACAAAACTTAATTAACCTTAAAAAAGTCATCTATTTTTGTTTGTTTTATAATTTTGTATCATTAGATATCAAAACAGATTGGCACACACGGAGAAGAGACAGTTAATAACAATAGTGAGAGATTAATCGATTTATGTGAACAATATGAATTGAAAATACTGAATACCTTCTATGCTCACAAAGACATCCACAAGTATACGTGGTACCAGAACACAAGAGGTCTAAGATCTATAATAGATTATGTAATATTGAGACAAAGATCTGGTTTCAGAGTGCGGGATGTGAGAGTGCACAAGGGAGCTGAATGTGGGTCAGATCACAGATTGGTCGTTGCTAAACTGTATATTCCCTTCATAGGAGCTCATGTAGAAAGAGCAGAAAATGTTGGCCCGAAAATTGAAGACGCAAAATATAATTTGAAGAGCTTTCAGCACGATAGTACAAGAATGCTGTATTCGTGGAGATTAGAACAAAAGTTAATGACAGCAACCAGATCCACTTTAGAAGAATACGAGCATATAAAGAAATGTATTAGAGAAGCGGCTGAGGAAGCCCTAGGAAGACAGGATCGGAAATCAAATAAACCATTCTGGTGGGATAGTGAAATAGAAGAGAAAATCAAAAAGAAAAAGGCAACATATTTGAAACTACTACAAACTAAAGATGAAGAGACTAAAGAAGAATATAAAAAAATGAATAGAGAAGTTAAACAACAAGTAGTGAAGAAGAAAAATAATGCTTGGGAGAAAAGATGTGAATGCATAGATAAAACATTGGACCACGGCCAAACAGACCGGGAAGGAGTTTTAGCAAAAAAAATACTTCTTTGTTGCCGATAACGTAGTACACATATAAAAAATTATCCCCTTCCCCCTTCAACTACCATTTGCATTTATAGATATTTCACCTACCTTTCTGCAGTGGATTATTATGGCCTTCTTTTTAGGATACTTTTTTTATTAAATTTAAGTAGGGTACTTTACTGTTGTTAAAACATAAAACGTTCCAGGTACACTACCCCTTTCCTTTAACCGATCTTCACCAAAATCAATACGCCTTGAATCCTCTACAGTTTAGTGCTGTATGCAAAAATTATTTGATTTTGTTTGAATTTGCGGCAGTTAGGAAAAAATTGCTCTTGTTAAAACATGAAATGTTGCAGGTAAACTACCCCTTTCCCTTAAACGATCTTTACCAAAATCAATACGCCTTGAGTCCTCTACAACTCAGGCACATATGTAAAAAATTATTTGATTCTGTTTGAATTTGCGGCAGTTATCGTTCGCCACAGAAACAATTCTACACACACACACACGCACACGCACACAGGTACACACACAGACACTTTTCAGAAAATGACTTTACTTCATGTTTTGATGGTAGTACAATCAGAATCAGCCCTTATCTCGAACACAATTTTTTTCGCCATCACCATAGTTCCATTTCCCTATGGAACATGGAAGTAAAAAAATATCGGTATGGAGAACCAAACATGATTCCCATGTTCTAATATTTATATTTAAAATCATTTTCAAAATGAAATGTTTCCATAGAAAGCACGTACTCCTTTCTACTTCTTGTTTCAGCCTTAACCACAGTACTGTGGTCACTAACGTATACCACCTCACGTTAGCGCACTCGATTTTCACTGATGATGGCAGTCGATAGCACTGCCGAAACGTCCGGTTTTGCAGAAAACTTTGGGCCAAACAGCCCGGGAAGGAATTTTAACAACAAACTACTGTTTTGTTGCCGACAACGTAGTACACATGGCATACAAATAAAAATTATCCCCTTCCCCTTCAACTATCATTTTCATTTATAGAAAATTGCCCCCTAACTCCTTCAACTTGCCTCTTCACTTATAGATACTCCATCTACGTATCTACAGTAGATTATTATGATCTTCTTTACAGGATACTTTATTTATCAAAATGAAGTACTTTACTCTTGGTAAAACATAAAACTTGCCGGTAAACTACCCTTTCCCCGTAACCGATCTTCACCAAAATCAATAGGCCTTGAGTCCTCTACAACTGAGGCACATATGCAAAAAATTATTTGATTATGTTTGAATTTACGGCAGTTATCGTTTGTCATAGAAAAAATTACTCTTGTTAAAACATACAGTGTTGGTGGTAAACTACCCCTTCCCCTTAACCGATCTTTACAAAAATCAATAGCCCTTGAGTCCTGTACAACTCAGGCACATATGCGAAAAATTATTTGATTCTGTTTGAATGCGCGGCAGTTATCGTTCGTCATAGAAAAAATTACCCTCGTTAAAACATAAAATGTTGCAGGTAAACTACCCCTTTCCCTTAACCGATCTTCACCAAAATCAATAGGACATGAGTCCTCTAGAACCCAGGCACACATGGAAAACATTGTTTGATTCTGTTTGAATTTGCGTCTGTTATCGTTCACCATAGAAAAAATTCTACACACAGACAACACACACTCACACACACACACACTTTTCAGAAATAACTTTTCTTCATGTGTTGAGGGTGGTACAATCAGAATCAGCCTTTATCTCGAACACGATTTTTTTCGCCATCACCACACTTCCATTTCCTTATGGAACACAGAAGAAAAAAAAAATCAGAAAAAGCTCATATAGGCTACACAAATATAATTATATACTCAGAATTATACACCTATACGTTACGTATACACATACACACACACAGTTGTGAGTAGTAGCGTACTAGTAGTATCATAGTACTCTAGTAGTAGTAGTAGTAGTAGTAGTAGTAGTACAAGTGGTTGTAGTAGTAGTGGCGGTTTGTGCAGTGAATGTACCGGGCCGGTCCGGCGACTGAAGCAGCTCCACGCAGTCTGAGAGTAAGATGGTCCAAGAGTTCATTAACTTCAGAGGCCGGTTGCTTTGCTTGGCGTACAACAACTGGACATTTAACTACTGAACAACTTCTGCTTATTGGTAGTATAAGTGCGTGCGAACGGACACACACACACACACACACGACCGTCAGGCCGCGTCGTCCGTCCGTCCGCAGAGTAACCTGATACACGTTCAGTTGTATACCACCATATTATGATTGTATTCATAACTAAATCAGCGCTTCTCACGTCTGCTTAACGGAGACCTATTTTGTATACTAAGGGAATCAATCTGTCCAATCCGTTTTCAAACTACACTGGAACTCGGGATTAACGAGCTCGCTACGAACAGAGTTAGGCTTCTTCTCTTCTTTCGATCTTTTGTGTTACCTTCAACAGCACTTTTACCTATGATTTCTTCTACATATTATCAAAATCTTGCTTAGTAATATTAAAAAAAAGGATAACAAACTATAATTAACTTAATTATACTTTTTTCCATAAATTAGAAAATACAGTGGAACTAGCGAATAGTAGCGAATTGTGGACATGCTATGCCCATAGAACTTCTCTCTGCTCCCCCTCCTCCATCATGCTCACTCTCTCTCTCTCCCCTCCACACTCGCCTACAGATTCCATAGTGCATGGGAGTGAAAGACAAGAATCACTTTGACGCCTGTGCTGTCGTCGTTGTCGTCTAAAATTAGATCAATTTATTTCTAACATCTCGCAGTTGATAACGTGCGCAACAGCATCGAGTCCGTCTTCTCTACGAACATAGTTAGGATTCTTCTCTTCTTCCAATCTTCTTTCCTTCAATAGCACTTTTCCCCTATGATTTCTTATTTCTTCTACATATTGTCAAAACCTTGTTCAGTAAGACTAAGAAAAAAAGGAGAAATTTACAATTAATTTAATCAAACGTTTTTCTATAAATCAGAAAATACTGTAGAACTAGCAAATAACGAGCTCGCCTATAACAAGAAGTCGGATGTAACGAGCAAAAGTACGATATTTGTTACGAGAGAAAATATGAAACCGACACGACCCCCCCCCCAGTCTAAATTCTAGATACTCCACAGGTCTAGGAAAATAGATACATTCAGACGACTAAAACGGTGTTTCCCAACCTTCAGACTTACCGCCAACTTTCAAGGAAGACTTTTTCAACGGCAACTCTGGAAAATTATTCTACAGTTTTCCAAAGTAAGTTTAAATCTAATCGTTGACAATAACTGCATTCATACTATAAAAGGTTAAGATCTGTGAAGACATTTCGTTAGGCGTCTTCATTTTGTAAACGATATCATTGTAAGTAAAATAGTATTATTCTTCTATTGCTTTTATTGTTTTTTACTTTGCTACGTATATATTTGTTTTTTTATTATTTTTTACTAATAAAGAAAAAAGGTACGTATTACTTTATTCTTTTAATTACGTTAAAAGCGTCTATTATTAAAATATATCTGTATATATTTGTTGTATTAAATGAATATTGTTTTGTGTTGTGTTACTTTGATATTTTTTGGTGTTTTAAGTACAGTGGAATTAGCGCATAACGAGGTCGCTTACAACGACAACTCGGATGTAACGAGTAAAAGTACGACATTTTGTTTGGCTTTATATCTTAGTAATGATAATTAAACTCGTATTTTAACGATAGGAAAGCATCAGAGACTTGGTTATAACAAGCATTTTATCACAGACTAACTTGCTCATGGGTTACGGTCTAAAAAGGTTCGTTACAATACAGCATTTCAAACATTCGTTTAAAATCATTACTGTGAGTGATGGATTCGTGAAATATTTAAATAAATTATAATACTTTTCTGATGTCTAAAGATACAAAATTACTAAACAAACAAAAATATATAACTTTTTTAAGGTTAATTAAGTTTTCTGTGTGTGAAATATAATTTTGACGATTCCATTTAGGCGAAGAACAAAAAGACAAATAAATAGAGTGAATTTTCTTGTAATTTAAAAATAAATATTGTACATATGGCCTAGAACGTTTTTTGTTTTTTGCCAGATAGCCGGCTGATTTTTGCTGAGTTTTTCCTACACAGTCACTTTTACTATATTTCGCGAATGCACTATTCACAATCCAATATTCAGCAAAGAATGTTAGCGTCAAAAAAATGTTTAAAGTCTAAACTTCACTTTTAAGCGTAGAATCTAAAATATGTCAAAATTTTATTGTACAAAGCCTCTTCTGTAGTAGACTTTTTTTGTTGAATGTTCGATAACCACGGTATAAAAGTTTAGGCTTGCGCGTCGACAACTCGGATGTAGCGAGCACCCGGTTTTGACGAGCACATTTGTCCGGTCCCGGAACCAAAGATTACAGAAGTGATTCAATTCTTTTCTTCCATCTTTCGCTGCTGCTTGTCCGTCCAAAGATCTTCAATTTCTCGTTCCCTCAATATAGTCTTTCTTCTTTCCAGGTGATCGGTGGTCTTCCTCTTTTCCTTCTTCCTAGTGGGCTCCATTCCATAACTCTCCACCTTTCCTGTGCCATTCTTTTCATCTGTCCATACCGTTGTAATTTTTTTGTTAAAAAATCAACAATTAAATTTTTCACATTTATTCTGTCCTTAAAGACTTCATTTCTAATTGTCTCACGTCTGGATACTCCTGCCGAACGTCTTCAAAAGTCCATCTCTGCTGTAATTAATTTTGTTCTTAAACGATAAATACAATTTAGTGGTCAAGTCCAACTTATGCTAAACTTGTGTTGCTACCACTAATACTCACTTACACTTCCATGAGAGCTTTCAAGCCTCTCGGCTCATCTTCAGATGGAAACCACCCATCTGAAGATGAGGCGAGAGGCTTGAAAGCGCTCATGGAAGTGTAAGTGAGTATTAGTGGTAGCAACACAAGTTTAGCATAATTTTGTTCTCGTTTGTTTATTAGTAGTCCAAACTTCTGAGCCGTAAGTTATGATACTTCTAACAATGGTTTTAAATATTTTGGTTTTAGTTTCTGCTGTAATTTGCTTATCCCACAGGATTCTATTTAATGTAGATAGAGCCATCTTTCCCAAATGAATTCTGGATTGTATTCCTTTGTCTTGCTTCCCATTGGCCGTAATTTTTACCCCTAAATACTTGTGTTCCTCCGTACACGAAAACTTCCCCATGTCTTCCTCTAATATCAAGTCTTGCCGTAGGTCATCTGTTGGCATGTATTTTGTTATATTCATATCTACCTTTAGTCCCTATTTCCGATATTCCTGTATCAATTTTCTGGTCATACACGTTTTCAAAATAGATTATTTAATTTTCCACTAAAAAATCTTCCGAGTATTTTCAGTATGTCATGTAAACGACGATTAGAGTTTTGTGACACTTTGTGTAAGATTTCTTTGTGAATATAACGTTTTTAGAATTCCGTAGTTCCTTGTTCCTACTTACCTCATCTACTAGGCTGATATGCTACCCAGCGCATTGTCGGTCGCCCAAACCTTCTGAGACGCTTCGATGTAAGGCATCCGCACACGAGCGACAATCGCTGAAGACTTTATGTTGCTAGGACATCGCGTATGGGCGATTGTTGATAGTTGTCTTGATACAAGCAGGAAGTAGAGCCTACTTTACAAATATTAACATCTTTAAAAAGACTCTTGTTACAAAAGGTATATAAAACTTAAAGTACATTATTCTATTATCCAGGTTCCGTTGGCTGGGACATGTTGAAAAAATCTCTGAGGAAAGAATGCCTGAAAGAATGCTTAAGTGGAGATTATATACTACAAGACATAGAGGCAGACCAAGGATGAGATGGCGTAACAGAAGTTCTTGCTAGCATGAAAATCAAGGGTGGAGAGGAAAAGCGGATAAGGCGAATAACTGAATATAATCGACCTTGTCAGTGCCGGAGAGTGAGTTCCCTGGCTTCATGCTTTGCCGTATCCCTTCCAATTAAACCCTTCTTTCTAAGAAATGTTTTCGCTCTAGAGCCAACAGGTCTATGGAAATCATTTCCACTATCACCAGGACTAGTGGCTCTGTCACTGTCCGGTAAGAGGACACACTGTTACTCTGAGGGCTCCTCTTCTCTGCACCAAAGCCATGCGTTTCCTGTATTTCTCCCTCTTTAGTGCATCGGCCCAGATTTCGCAACCATAGGGAAGGATGGATTCCATGACCGCCGTCAACAATCACCTCTTCCTAGCAATGGGACCTCCTACATTGGCCATAAGCCTGCTGAGCTATGTTGTGATGTGAGTCGCCTTATCAGCTGCGTACTTAATTTGCTCACAATAAGAGAGCTTTGAAACTAGCCTCATCCTTAAGTATTTACTGTCTTCTTTGTAAGCATAGCCTCAGCTGCCACTTGCACCGGTATGATACCTTTCTAAATAATAATAATAATAATAATAATAATAATAATAATAATAATTTTCTTCTTTCCCAACAAGGATTAGGCCTTAGTGACCTGTTTCGGCTTCATAGGATTTACATCTTTTCTTTGGTCTCCCTACGCTTCTTTTTCCAGTTGGTTTGTATCTACTTCCTGCTTTTGGTAGTCTTCCATCATCCATACGCTCCATACGGTCCTTCTAATTTCTTCTACGAAACTCTATTTTCTCATTCAAGATGTATATTTCCAGCTCTTCTCTAATCTGTTCATTTCTAAACCGATCTTGTTTAGAATAACCTTTGATCGATCTTTGAAATTTCATCTCCGCCGCTTGTATGCGGCTTTTATCTTGCTTTCTCATTGTCCGTGGCTCACTTCCATAACAATATGGACAGCCGCCACCTTGTTTAGTCTTTCCGCGTCATGTTGTTTAGTGTTCTTCTAATGGTGCTGCTGCGCATCATTTGAGACTCGTGTAGTTTATTGTCTACGTCTCTATTGTGTTCTCTTATGATATATCACACCAGAGACTTGTTCAATTTAGTTGGTTGTTAATCATTATTTTCGCTCTTACAGGAAAGCGGTCACCTTCGTTTTGCTTGCGGCAATTCTTAAGTTATACTGAATCGAACACCGTTGCAAATTATGTAGTGCTCTTTGCGAACCAATTTCGGTGGTATCGATAAGCGGCAGCTCGTCAGCAAACAGCAGCGTATTAACAAATCGCTTTGTCCTAGAGAAATGAGTGTTAATGGATAAGTGCACTGCCACCTACGAGTGATATCGTTAAAATATATAGGCCTGTTAAACAGCGTTGGTTAGAGACTGCAGCCCTCTCTTACACATTGAATAATAATAGTAATAACAATAATAGGGAGAAGAGAAAGAAGAAGATGGAAGAAGAAGAAGAAGAAGAAGAAGAAGAAGAAGAAGAAGAAGAAGAAGAAGAAGAAGAAGAAGAAGAAGAAGAAGAAAAAGTCAGGAAGAGGAAAAATTCAAACTCGAAGTCACTGCACCGGCATGCCGCGGTCATTTGCTTAACTGTGTTACAGTACTACAGAATGGTTGAGAAACTCTGAACTAAGAAATTACAGTGGAACTTACTTATAACGAGATTCAAGGGACCGGACAAATGTGTCCGTTAATACCGGGTGCTCGCTACATCCGAGCTGTCCATTTGCAAGCCTAAATTTTTATACTGTGATTATTATCGAACACACAACAAAAATAGTCTACTACAGAAAAAGCTTTGCACAATAAAACTTTGACATGTTTTACACTCTATGCTTAAAAGTGAAATTTAGACTTTGAACATTTTTTTGACGCTAACATTCCTTGCTGAATATTGGCGTACAGTGCATTCGCGAAATGTAGTAAAAGTAACTGTGTAGTAAAAACTTACCAAAAACCAGCCGGGTATCTGGCAAAAAATGTAATGCTTTTCATGCCACATGTTCAATATTTATTTTTAAATTACAAGAAAATTCACTCTAATTTAGTTCTTGTTCTTCGTTCTAAATGGAATAATCAAAATTATATTTCGCACACAGAACTTAATTAACCTTAAAAAAGTTATGTATTTTTGTTTGTTTAGTAATTTTGTATCTCTGGATATCAAAAGAGTTTTGTAATTTATTTAAATGTTCCACGAATTCATCACTTACATTATTAGTTTCACTAAATTGCTTTAATGATTTTAAACGAATGTTCAAAATGCTGACCTAAATCCGTGAACAAGCCTGCGATAAAATGGTCTTAATAACAAAGCGTTCAATGTGTTAGGGCTGAATGGAAAAAATCGTGAAGAGACTAAACCCCATACTGAATTGTAACCTCAGTAGAAGAAGAATGTGTGTGTGTGTTTTCGAGGAGGGGAAATGCATTTACGCAATGAATGAGTTATGTTCGGCACTTCCATCTCATATGGACTACACACTAATGCTTTCCAACAGCAATCTGGACCGTTTTCCTGCACGCAGCGGCTCACGTCTGATCGTTTACGGACGGTCCAAGTCTGCCATCTTCGGCCAAAGGATACGTAGCATGCCACTCTGCTCCAGTGCCAATTTCTGGCACCCGGTCTACCTTTCACGTTTATAGAAGTTATGCTCCATGTTATCCACGTCCCCGGACATTATAGGTAATCCGATACTAAGGCTCTTCCCACCTTGTGCAGTTGAATCGTGTTAAATGCGTTCTTACGTGTTAAAAGCGAGTTTAATTATCATTACTGAAATACAAAACTACACATATCTTGTACTTTTGCTCGTTACATCCGAGTCTCGTTATAAACGAGCTCGTTATTCGCGAGTTCTACTGTAGCTAACGTCTTGTCAGAAGAAAAGACCAGAAAAACGGTGTATTATGCAATAAATATGATGTTGAGAAGTGGGCACAGTTATGGTATAAACACTGGTGACGATGTAATGACGTTGTATTGTAGACTGCGTCATCGTTTGTGATAGACTTCTTGACTGAGCAGAGCGTCGATGATTGATGGCAGGCAGAGGCACTTACACTTACACCTGACGTGCGGTAGTTGCGCGGCGACTGCACTTAATTGCTTCCCGTTCCTTCCCTCTAACGAGTCGTAGTAAACGTATCTATGTGTGAAAACAGCAGAACGCGATCACGTTTGCGCGACAAAAACAATTTATAATAACGAACGGTACAGTAGAACTCCCCACCTCCAGCCGATAGGCCGAACCATTGTAATTCCCGCACACCCAAGTGAATCAGAACAATTTTACCGAACGTTACAAATAAAATTCAAACGCGTAAACAATAAACGCGTTTTAAGGCAATTTAAGTAAATTAAATTCTTGGCTTTCGTTGTCCATGACGTGTCCGTTGATTAACTAAATATAATTAAATCACTACCGATTCGGAACACAAAGTTTTTATGGGTAAAACGTAAAAGTTTTACCTTATAGCCTGAACCAGTTTTCGCTTATTATAACTGACGAAGCTTATAACTGACGAAGCCTATAACTGACAAAGCTTATAATAAGCGAAAACTGGTTCAGGCTATAAGGTAAAACTTTTACGTTTTTACCCATAAAAACTTTGTGTTCTGAATCGGTAGTGATTAATTGTATTAAGGGGAGTCGCTACTGAAAATAGCAAAAATGTTTATTTTGTAACTTTTTAATTTATTCAGATTTTTTTATTATTTATTTTTGCACTAAATAAAGGGTAAAATTTTGTAACTGGAAAAAAAATTATTTTAGTACTAAAAATTGAATTTTTTAACGTTTCTTGGCAACGTTTTGGGAATATTTTCAAACTGATATTCCAGAAAAACTAGAAGTCCTACGTCCTTTTGGGAGGTGTCATTTTGAAGGAGATAAAATTATCTAAAAAAACATGTATTTTTATTAGGATGTAATTAAAAACAATTTTTTGTAAGGGAAATAGTAAAAATATTTTTGTTTATTTTTACATTTATAAATAAAAATTTATTACCAAGGAACTATAACCCCAAATTAAATAAAAATACTTGTTTTTAGGTAATTCTATCCCAAAGACCTGTGCAAAATTTCAGAGCAGTAAGTAAGATAGTTTTTTAGATACATCAAAAAGTATGTATAAAAACATGAAAAATTGAATTTGCGGGAAACGCGGATTTTCTAAAAATATTGCTTTCTGTTGGAAAATTAAATATTTATGGAGTACAAAGGCTTTGTATGTTTTTTGTTACTGTATGGGTATTAAAATAATAAATTATAATACAATAAACAATAAAATATTTAATTTTTAATTTTTAATAATTTATTGAATCATAATCAACATTCTTATCGGTCATGTCTCTGTAATCCACATTTCACTTTTTTACATTGTTGATTTCTTTTACTAATGTTCAGTAAACTTTCTTCCTCCTTCCCATATTTATTATTGAAAAATAATAACAATTCAAACACAAAACTGTTCCAAATCACATCCACAAAGCTCAACACAGCAGGAAACAAAACATTGCAAGTTATCAACAATACGCCAATCAGCTGTTTTACAAGTCTGATTTTTTCTTTGTAAATAAAATAGCTGATGTTTTATACTTGCAACATTTATTTCCAAATTAGTACTAATATAATATATATGTGTAAAATTATATTATACAGTATAAATAATAGTGTTTTGTTATACTGTAATACCTAAACGAAACGTAAATCGCTTAGGTGCTAGGTTTTCCCAAAAAATTTGTTTTTGCCTACAAAATATTTCGGAAAAAATGTTATAGTGTATTTTTTTATATAAAGAACTAACCATAGAACAATTTGGGACAAAAAAATTTTGGCATTTTCTATCAATTTTTGGCCATTTTCAGTAGCGACTCCCCTTAAGTAAATTAACTATAAGAATTAGAAATTATGTAATTAAAAAAAAGAAAAAAGTGTCCACTCCACATTTGCCACACATTTACATAACGAAAACCACAGTTACACAAACATAGAACACAATATGGAAATATTACACTACTTACCTAAAAGTAGAAAACTAAACACAGCTGAACAATTTGAAATATACAGATATCACACACTACAACCAAACAACATATTAAATGAACAATTACATTATAAATCACATACACTATTCGATACACTGATCCAAACACACAATTTGAACCTCAGCACCAATCCCATCCCACCATCAACCCCCACCACACACACCTATAGTCCATAACGGTTATTCTGTAAAACGACATTCAGTATTTACTCCCACTGAGGAAGAGGCACATCACCTTGAAACGAATGGGGAAGTGATAACGAACAGTAAGTTCATACGCGAAAGTTTATATATATAATGTATTTTTTTATATAAAGAACTAACCATAGAACAATTTGGGACAAAACATTTTTTGCATTTTTTATCAATTTTTGGCCATTTTCAGTAGCGACTCCCCTTAAGTAAATTAACTATAAGAATTAGAAATTAACTTATGTAATTAAAAAAAGAAAATAACTTGAGAATTTAAATTAGTAAAAATGTACACGAATAAATGTCTCGAACAATAACGCTTAATTTTGATCTTAAGTTATCACAGACGGCGACAACATTGTCCAAAGTAACGTTAGCCGAGATGTTAGACCGTGGTATAATATAAACTACAGACGTTTAGGCCTAGCCATCGGAGCCATCTTCAGTGTAACATTGTTTTTGCAATTGTTCGCCAAATAACCCCAACACTGAGATCAAGTATATACGGCAGGAACTGGATATTATGAGTATACCCGACAGGATCGCCCAGTATCGGCTGAATTGGTGGGAACATCTTTGCCGAGTGGATGAATGCCGCATCCCCAAACAACTATGGAACTATTAGCCGAACGGACGAAGAGGTGTGGGACGTCTGAGGAAGCGTTCGAGTGAGATGATGATGATGATGACTGAGTCTACCTCAGTATTGGGGTTATTTGGCGAACAACTGCCAAATGAGTTTTAGACAGAAGATGGCCACCGATGGCAAAGCCGAAACCTCTGTAATTAATATCTTTAGACCAGGCCCAAACGCCCGGCTGAAGTTACTTTGAAAAATAACTCTATAAAAATGTACGATCATTGTCGGTAGAAAGCACAAAAACACAATTATTGCTGTCCCTCTACTCCTTATAAACCTTACTACATCAGTTCCGTCTATCAGATTACTTATTTTACGATTCCATCGTATTTTCCATGAGCCGTAATTATCTTGCACTCTTCCAAAACTTTGTCTCAGTATTTTTTGTTTAAATATTCTTAGATGCTGTTCGTTTTTTGCGTCAATACCCAGGTTTCACATGAATATGTTACAACTGGTCTATTTATGTTTTTGTATATTCTAAATTTTAATGGCTTATACAATTATATATAAAACATTTGTTGTTAAATTGTTTATAACTTTAAACATTTGTTATAATTGTTGGCTTTTCGTGGAACTGATCCCGTACAGACAAAAATTGTTGTAGATGGTACTGTCATGGAACAAGTTGGCAATTTTTAATACCTGGGCTACTGTGTGTCTTATAATGCAAGCAACGACGTTGTGAATAAGTTGCATAAGTTCAACATTATGTGCGGGACCATTAGACGAACCCTTAAGTCAGCAAGTAAAGGAACACGCCTAAAATTCTACAACGTGATGGCTTTTCCCATACTTCTTTATGGGTCTGAGAATTGGACTTTAACGAAAGGCTAGGCCAGTCGCATCCAAGCGGCTGAAATGAGATTTCTCAGGCACGTGGCAGGGTATACTCTCCATGATCATAGAAGAAACACAGACATACGGGAGGAACTGAATATTATGAGTATACTCGACAGGATCGCCCAGTATCGGTTTAATTGGTGGCAACATCTTTGCCGAATGGATGACTGCCGCATCCGCAAACAATTATGGAATTACGTATAAGCTGAAGTGACGGAGAGGTGTGGGATGTCTGAGGAAGCGCTAGAGTGACCAGCTCTAATCTTTGCTTATTTAAGACCGGAACAAACCATCCTTGGTTTAATCCTTGAAGATGATAATGATGATGATGACATTAGTTACAATACTATTGCCACTGTATGGATGCACCCATACAACGGTTTTGGTAATAAACATTAATCAAATAGGCCTGCATTAATCATTCTTTCCCATTTGACCACCGAAATATATTTGTGCGAACTCGTGGGTTTATTTTTTTTGTATAAATTAAGAAGATAAAGCACGTCGAGAAACGTTGACCTTGTTCGAGAGACGCTAATTAATACCTTACTAAAGATTCTTTTTTTCCTTCTGTATTTCTCTCTTTAGTTTTTGTAATTGCAGTAATCGGTTTGGAGTAATTGAGCGGATATCCTAGCGCGAGCCGTCACCGACGCACGGCCGGTTGGTTCATCGACTCTCCAGAGACAATATATTTAACTGATGTCTAGACAACCGAACGCCGCCGTTATCGTAAACGCCGTCCCCGGCATCGCATCGCGCAATCCGTACCGTCTCTCTCTCTCTCTCTCTCTCTCTCTCTCACTCTCTCCTTATACGTAGGCTACATTTTCCACAATTTGCATTTAGGGGGGGGGGGATTGTCGTTGACTGTATTCGCGCGTGTTGATTCCATATTCTGTTACACTTACGTATCGCTCTTGTCCATTCCTTTCTCGGAACTGGTGGCTGAGAATTAGAACTGGACAAATGCTGATAGTTTTATTAACATCGTATAACGTATTGAATATTTTTGTTACAGTAACGATCGTAAAAGGACATCAATAGTTTCCATCTTGTGAATCAACTTTTCTGAGATGTTACGAAAAGACCTGCTACAATTGTGGTCAGTTTCCTTGCTCCGTTTTGTGAGTAAGTTAGATAATAAGATCATCATCATCTGGTTTGTTCCGGTTGCAAAAAGGCAAATATTGGAGCTGGTCACTCCAGCGCTTCCTCGGACGTCCCACACTCCTCCGTCCCCTCGGCTTATAGTTCCAATGTTGTTTGGAGATGCGGCAGTCATCCATACGGCAAAGATGTTCACACTAACTTGCCAATCCTGTCGAGTATACCCATAATATTCAGTTCCTGCCGTATATCTGTGTTTCTTCTATGCACGAAGAGTATACCCTGCCACTTGCTTGGACGCGACTGGCCTTTCGTTAGAGTCCAATTCTCAGACTCATAAAGAAATGTGGAAGGTCCATCACCTTGTAGAAGTTATAGTTCCAGTAGAAGAATGTTCAAGATAGCGAGATATAGGAGAGGAATCCGTCAGGAGGAATAAAATAGGCATTAGGGGTTTCAACACGTGCTGCCACGGGTCGTTTATTCGATTTAGCGATTCTTTAGGCCAGCCGAAGTCGTGGGATCGTAAACCGCAGGAGCAACCAAAGAAAATAAAAATAAACTCTGATAACTCTTGATACTTCGCATTGCTGCCATAATTTAGGTCTGGGGATGTGCACAGGGAAACAAAAATGAAAATAAATAGAACTGTCATTAGACCGGTGTTATGCTACGGGTGTGAGGCATGGACAATCACACAGAAAACAGCCGACTTAGTAGACACCTTTGAAAGGAAAATCGTCAGACGCATTATAGCCCAATACAAGAAAATGGCTCATGGAGACTGAGATACAACAATGAACTGTATCAAATATATAAAGAGATACCAGTCTCAAAATTTATAAGAATGGAAAGATTGCGTTGGGCCGGACATGTTATGAGAATGGAGGATGGCAGGAACCCCAAAAGAGTTCTGCTGGGTACATGGGAGGGAATGATACCTAGAGGCAGACCGAGGAAGAGGTTGGATGATGGCGTTGCAGATGACGCGAGGGACATGTGGGGATAAGAAATTGGAGGAGGGATGCAATGGATAGAGTAGATTGGAGGCGGAGATTGGTGGAGGCCAGGGCCCGACTTGGGCTGTAGCGCCAAAGGAGGAGGAGGATAATTCTTGAGTGAAATGGAAACAGATGCAGAAGAAACTATAACCATGAAAACAACTTGAAGCCTCTTAGTCTCAGGGTTGTTTCCCACTAATCGATACTGAAAACGGTGGATAAAAACTTTTGTAAAATCTTTAGAAGATTCTACAGGACACTTATGCTATGACCACACTAGTGCGCTTTTCGTGCATTTGAGGCATGCGCAGTAGTACTCTAGCGAACGTAACGCATGCACAAAGCATGCCTCAAAATCAGTTGAAGGTCACCGTTTTTAGTGACGCATTCAGTAACGCACGTGCTTCCACCACCAGTGGATCTTCTTTCAACATTCCGTCCAACTTCATAGTTTTACAGAAAGCTTTTTTTCTGTTTTCGTAATTGGTGTGACTATGGTTATAGTTTACAATGTTGGCAGAACAAACGTTGGCCTTTATTGAAGATTATAGGTCACATTGTGCCTTATGGGACGTTACGGAAAAAAATTATAGAAACAAAATGAAAAGAAATTATGCTTACGCTGTTTTGTCTACGAAGCATGAACTGACTGTGAAAGAACCCCGGGAAGCATTGATGAAATGAATAAGTACTTGGATACTTTAAATAAATACATCAAAGAAGTAAATGAATCACCGGTAGCCAAATACCTAAGTGTGATTGCTAATTTTACTTCACCTGGTATTGCTTCTCTAAAGCGAGTATTTTCTGTTGCGATATTAGCCTTCACCATTTGTAAAAGCATGTAAAAGTTCGTTCTAGACATTCGCATAAAGTTCTTAAACAGATCATTATCATATAGGTCTCTCATAATTCCAAAATTCCGCGTTCTTAAATAATCTTTTAACTATATTGAGCGTTGATACTTTTAACGTCTTTTTCTAACTCTTTCCAGCAATAAAAATGCAGCACTTATACCCGCTGACATAGCAGTATCAGTCACGTTAATTTTCACGTTTGCGTTGAAGAAACGTTGACAACTGTGACGCACAGGTGTAGACAGTTTGCGGCATGCGTTCAGTACTTTCGGTCTAAGGCATGCGCAAGAACTACTCGGTGTTGAAAGCGAAGTGCAAGTTGAAAGCGCACAAGCGTAGACATAGTATTTCGTCATTGTCGTCGTCACTTAACGGTGTAGGCTTACAGCCTGTTCTGTCTTCACTTCAATCATATTTTTATTAAAAAAAAAGTTACGTCGAGAGACAAAATTAAGGTTTTACAAAGTTATGGCGGCCCCTGTGCGCTCCTATGGGCGTGAAGTATGGACGACAACAAAGAAACAAGAAAGTAAATTACAAGCCTCGGAAATGGCGTTCTTAAAAGGTGTTCTAAACTTGATCGTACAAGAAATTAAGCCATAGAGAAGAATTACACGTTTTCAACTTGAATGAAAGATGATGATAATCATAATCATCATCATCATCTTCACGGATTAAACCAAGGATGGTTTGTTCCAGTGGCGAAGCTAGTAGTTAATGAATGGGTAGGCAAAAATCTTATCTTAAATTTTTTTTAAGGAATCACTAAAAGGATGGTGGTTCAAATCGGACGCTGAGGTAGCGTTTGCTGTAAGCGAATGGTTCCACAAACAGCCGTAAGAATTTTACTAGCAGGGAATCTACAGATTAGTGCAACAGTGGGACTCATGCCTTAACGTTAATGGAGACTTCTTTTAAAATCGTTGAATAAAAAATGCTTTACAGCTCTATACGTCTTTCTATTGAACAATCCTTGTATTAGTCATACACAATAATACAACTGATTGAACTTCAAAATTTTAAACTTGATTAGTTTCTATGTATATATGTTTAATGTTACAAATAATTCAAATAACAATCTTGATCATCTGTTAGTTCAGCGGAATAACAGGGACACTTTTAATAACCGAATAAAATAAACACACTTATAAACAACACAGGCGCTTTAACTTAACTATTTGGACCACAGAAGTGAGGCATGCCTCAACGCTCTATGTGTACAGCGCGGGACAATTCCCCCTCCCTTCACTTCCCTATCGAACCTGCACATTGATTACATATGATGTATACAAAAAATGCTGAGGCAAGTTCAGGTTGCCTCATTCGCTTTAAACGAGCTATGCCGAATCTCACCTGTCACCATCTAGCGGTCGCTCAGTAAAGCACGTTTCGGCTTAATAAATTCGACAGTCGCGGTAACAATGTATAATCTTTACGTTATGTGGTTCATACGTATTTATAATTTTTATTCTACAGAATTTTTTAGGGTAGGCATTGCCTCAATTGCCTCCATGTAACTTCGCCACTGGTTTGTTCCGGTCTGAAATAGGCAAAGATTAGAGCTGGCCACTCCAGCGCTTCCACGGACGTCCCACACCTCTCCGTCCTCTCGGCTTATAGTTCCATAGTCGTTTGGGGACGCGGCAGTCATCCATTCGGCAAAGATGTTCCCACCAATTCAGCCGATACTGGGCGATCCCATCGAGTATACTCATAATATTCAGTTCCTTCCGTATATCTGTGTTTCTTCTATGATCATAGAGAGTATACCCTGCCACGTGCCTGAGAAATCTCTTGGATGCGGCTGGCCTGGCCTTTCGTTAAAGTCCAATTCTCAGACCCATAAAGAAGTGTGCGAAGAGCCATCACCTTGTAGAATTTTAGGCGTGTTCCTTTACTCGCTGACTCAAAAGGGTTCGCCTAATGGTCCCGCACATAAGTTTGAACTTATGCAACTTATTCACAACGTCGTTGTATGCATTATGAGACACACTGTAGCCCAGGTATTCAAAATTGCTAACTTTGAATGAAAGATCAAAATATTATAAACAACGGTGGAAAGAACATTTAGAACGAATGTCAGATTCATGACTGGCCAAACAAGTCTGGAAATGTGAACCTTTAGGACACAGATTGTATGGGTAGACCCAAGAAGGCGTAAAAGATAGCACCTTGGCTATGCAGTAATGTAAAGTTGGTGATGATGACATCAGTCAATCTATTACTTCCCATGCAGCTAAAAAAATGGATTTGATTTACAATCACACGTGTGCACGTGTAACAACTGTTGAAATCTATTATTACACAAGATGTGAATAAACAAAATTATTGCTTTTATGTTTTCTAAGAGGAAAAACAATTACAGCTCATAACAGTTATTAAGGGCGTCCGCCACCTCTAAAACTATAATTTTTATTTTTGATCAAAACTTCCTTATTACTATGGACATTCCTTTCAGTATGTCTAAGTACAGTAAATATGCTGTCAGAAGAAATTTTTTCCCCCATTTTCTGTAATTTTTGAGTTTTTTGATTTTTTTTTTGTAATTTACGTTAAAAAAATTTGAATAACTTTTTGATTATCAACCAATTTAAAAGTTCTTGTGCAATTTTATTGCTTATAATATAACAAAACTTTGTGTGTATACAAACCATTGGTAACCCTAATATAAACTAAACTAGAGCATTCTATTTAAAATTTCAACATTTTTACGAATTATAAAAACAAAAAACTTTATTAAATTAGACAATTTTTTACATACATGGGTGTGCACACACAGAAATCTTGTAGATATCACCAGGAAGAAGTGATAAAAAATTCAATAGTCTATCGCAAATAGTTTAAATTTTATTCAACATTTTGTAATTACAAAACATAAAAAAGTTAATTTTCGGGAAATCGCCCGAAAAGTAATGTTTCTTTTACGAGTATAACAGGTAATATTACATTAAAACTCTCCTGCACCATACAAGGTGCCTTCTCTGGCCTTTTCAACTTCCCTTCTCTGAGTTGACTTGATTTTGGTAGCATTCTATATTTCTTGTATTTTTATGTAGATATTTGTTTTTTCAGGCGTATGCGATGAGAATCCCTTTTTTCAGCATGATGTGCAGTGTTTTTGCCTGGAGGTACTCCAGCTTTTGCCTGCAATTGTGCAATTGTGAATAAATACCCTTCACTATACACTCAGATGGCTTCACCAAATGGAGTTTCACCTTTTCTTTTTGCTGTGAAAGTGGTTTTGGGCATTTATTCAAAAATAAAAAAGGATCTCATTGCTTATGCCTGAGGTAGCGGTATCTAAAAATCAGGTGAAGCCAAACACTGGAGTATAATACTATCGCTAAATGCAGCAATTTTATCCCCAAATTTTAATTATGTGTAAAAAAACTATGAAAAAATTCTCGAAATGACTTAGAACTTTGCACTCATATTCAGAACATTATGTGCAATAAAAACATACCAAATTTGGGAAAAGTAAAAAATGTCAAAAATATGAGATTTTAGAGGTGGCGGATCCCCTTAAGTAAAAACAGATTGAAACAACTTACGGAGCAGCCAAAGACAATAAAATTCAATGTTTTTCTTACCTGAAACAGAAGAGAAAACAATAAATTAGAGTTATATTTAAATGAAAATGCCGTTTCTAGTTTAAAATCTATTATTACAATAACAACCTCTATCTGATAACTTCCTAAGTATACAGACAACTATCCTCATCGTCACTTCATGGTGTAGCTTATAGTCTGTTCCGTCTTCACTGCAGCCATCTCTTTCAGGGTCTAGCCACAGTACTACTGCAACTGACCTCTAGTCTACAGCGCGCTTTACTAGCTTCTGGTGGTCCACTCTGTAGACGTGCTCCGTCCACTGGTGCTTTCGTTCTTCTATCTCACCACTGATGGAGAGTATACCCAGTTCGGCCCTTACACATTCTATCCCTTACCTTAGATGATAACCACTCACGTGGCTTAAAAAAATTCATATCAGCGGTTTACAAAACATGAGTGAAAGTTTGCGACGGTAGAATTATCCGCATGCAGAGCGATACTCCAGGGATAAACTTACGTCCTGACACCACATCCCATAAATACTCTGTTATTTGCTGATGACCAGGTAATAGCCCACTCCAGAAGAGCGAAGGTGGTCTGGCAGCAGTCGATATATCACTTTTAAATCGTGTATGCGGGCGTATAATTTTAAAATGTCTCAAAGTAAGACGAACGATATGGCATTTAAAAGGAAATTTCCAATCCGTTCCAAAATAGTTGTTGGGATAGGATTTTAAAGCAGGTATCACATTTTGGTTTTCTTGGTTGTGACATAAGTTATGAACATCATGATGACAATAATAAAAAAATTAAATAAGTATTAGATGATGTGTGGTACAATACAACGAACAGTAAAAAACAAAACAAGAACTGAAACTAAAATGAAGTTCTATAAAGTAATGATGATACCTGTTCTTATATATGTTAGTGAAACATGGACGACAAGACGATTACTGAAGAATAAAACGCAGAGGGAGCCACAGCTAAAGTCCTATAAGGTCGTGGCTGGGCCGACCTTAATGTACGAGTATGGGCGTGAAACATGGACTCTCCTCAAAAAAGAAAAATATTTCAAAAATACAGGCCTCGGAAATGAGATTTTTAAGAGCAGTTAAGGAATGTAGTTTGAGAGATCGTCCCCGAAACGACGACACAAGGAAAGACCTGAGGTAACAGTCGGTTCTGGAGAGAATAAAGGAATACAGGCGAAATTGGAAGTCCCATGTGGAACGCATGGTAGACACGCCTGTTCCTAAGCAAGCGTTTGAATAAAGTCCAGTGGGGACGAGAAATTGTGGAAGGCCCTGGAAAAAATGGTCAGAGACTCTGTGACGTCGGAATGGGCTATAACCCAAGCCATGTAGTGAGGAGGAAGAAGAAGAAGCAAATGAAGAAGAAGAAGAAGAAGAAGAAGAAGAAGAAGAAGAAGAAGAAGAAGAAGGATAAACTGTAATGAAGTTAACACCGTCATATTTGTATTCTTTTGTTTATTTGTTTTTTTTTAATGAGGACTTAAATGTTGCACTGTATGAGATCATTACATTCATTTAACACCAAGCTCCATATAATGGAGTAGGCGGGTTGTTTAATATCCACATAATATTGTGATGTAACTGTGTTAATTTTTATGTAAATAATGTGGTACTGCATGAGAATATTACATTCATTTAACGCCAAACTCCGTATCCTAGAGTTTGTGGACTGTTTAATTCCCTGGTGATATTGTAATCGAAATATTTTAATTTTTATGGAAATAATGCGGTACTCCATGAAAACATTACATTCATTTAACACCAAACTCCATATACTAGAGTTGGTGGGCTGTTTAATTTCCTGGTGATACTGTAATCGAAATATGTTAATTTTTATGGAAATAATGCGGTACTCCATGAAAACATTACATTCATTTAACACCAAACTTCATATACTAGAGTTGGTGGGCAGTTTAATTTCCTGGTGATACTGTAATCGAAATATGTTAATTTTTATGGAAATAATGTGGTACTATTGGAATTTAACGAAAGGCCAGACCCGTCGCATCCAAGCGGCTGAAATGAGATTTCTCAGGCACGTGGCAGGGTATACTCTCCATGATCATAGAAGAAACACACATACACAGGAACTGAATATTATGAGTACACTCGACAGGATCCCCCAGTATCGGCTGAATTGGTGGGAACATTTTTGCTGAATGGATGACAGCCGCATCCCCAAACAACTCTTGAACTATAAGCCGATGGGACGGAGAGGTGTGGGACGTCCGAGGAATCGCTCTAGTGACCAGCTCTAAACTTTGCCTATTTGAGACCGGAACAAACCATCCCTGGTTTAATCCGTTAAGATGATGATGATGATGATAATGTGGTACTGCATTAGAATATTACATTCATTTAACGCCAACCTCCATATACTAGAGTCGGTGGACTGTTTAACTCCTGGTGTTACAGTAGTCGAAATATGTTAATTTTTATGAAAATAAAAATGCCTATCTATCTATCTATCTATCTATCTATCTATGTATCTACCTATCTACCTATCAACTTGTCTATCTATCTGTCTATGTATCTAACCATGTTTCCGAATTGCATGATCAGGTGGAACTGATAAGTTATATTAAGTAAGCGTAAAGGTTTAGCGAAAACAAAAATGTTCTCTGATAACGAACGCGTATTCGGTTATTAAAAAAAAAGAAACGTGAAATCTCTTGTTACTTCTTCTTCTTTTTTTTACCTTAATTTCAGAGTAGAAAATATAAATCTTGTTAAGCCTAATGTGTAAAATTTTTGTAGCACTAGTCCTCGTCGGTCGCGAGGGAGGGGGGCTCTGAAACATCTTCATATTATGCCGAGTGACAGGCCCACCTGTGAGGTAGTGATGACAGGTGTACCGGCCGACCAGCTAGGAGGGGCGGGGGAGAGAAGAGTATTTGCTCGGAAAGAGAGAGAGTGAGAGGGAGTGAACGAGCGAGCGGTGGAGGCAAGGAAGAAGAGGCGGAATATTCTGAAATCACAAGGCATGCCCCGGTGTGTTGTGTGTGTCTGTTTTTTTCTTCTAAAACCGTAGTAGACCCAGGTTACAATTTGTAATCCCAATTTATAAATGCGTACGCGCCTGCTTGATTGCCTCCCGGTTTTCGAACGATTTATGGAGCTTCCACTGACTAGGTGGTCTGGAAAACGCGGTAGTTCCAACCAAAGCGTATATGAACGATAAATATATGTACATGCTGTTCCATAATTCAGCTGACTACTAGTCGGACACATACAACCTACTTTCAGCAGCAGCAGCGGCCCGGTGGAATTCCAAACACGTATTAATGTAATTATTAATGGGCCTCTCTCCCAAGTCCAGATAACGAGATATAGGCCGGCCTGTAATTCAGACCCGGAGTTTAACAAAAGGCGCTTTTGAGGTCTTCAAAGCGTACGTCACGGAATCACACTGACTATAATATTGGCTACCATTGTACTTCCCGGTTTTACATGCGCATGTGCTTTGTATAAACATATTATTATTAAAATAAAAAACTTTTAACAAGAATGTATTTTTTGTATATTTTGTAAGTTACAAATGTTTCGATAGTAATATAACTATTATCATTAGATATAATTAATAAATTCAAAATTTTTAAATCAATTGTTCAAAACAGCTGATTTATGTGCAGACTAAATTTAATGTTTTGATATGTGTACGTAAAATATGTTGTATAATTAATTGTAAAATATAATATAAATATTTATTATTTTATTAAATTAGTAATTTTGAAAATATTATCATTTCTTGTGTTAACCTGAATTTGTTCTTGTATTAATTTATTACCTGTTTTATGTTTAAATATTTCTAAATTTTCCCATAACTATATTTTTGGACCTTCGGAAATCTATTTTAATAAACTTACAATATGTTTAATAAAATTACAATACACATACAATTTAAAAAAACCAGCCGTCATTTTACTTAAATTCTTGGTAAAATTAAAATTTATAAAAATAGAAAGTTATTTTCTTTCGATATATCTAACGAATATTCCAATTAAAGAAACAATTGAAATTATTAATAATAATCTCAAAAACGATAACAATAATTCTCAATATATAAAACAAATAACCAATGGTTTTAAATACTATTTTAAACCAAAAGTATTTTATACATAATAATAATAATAATAGTTATCAACAAATAGATGAACTAGCAATGGGAGCTCCTACTTCCGCAGTAATGTCACGAATATTTTTACAAATTTAGATATAAAAATACATGATATTATTAAAAATCTAGAATCTCTAGGTCCTCTGGGTCACTATTACAGATAGGCACACTCTACATATCTCAAAATAATGGCAATAACATTAATCAAATTTTTACTTAATTAATAATCTCCATAAAAGTATTAAATTTACTATAGAACATGAAATTAATAATAAATTAATATTACTATTATAAATAATAATAATAAATTTGAATACAATATATTCAGAAAACCTACTCAAACTTCATTAATAATTCGCAAAAATGTCATTCATCCTCCTCAATACAAATATGCTGCATTCAATTCTATGATTAATAGAATGAATAATATTCATTTAAATAAATTTAAAATACAAAAAGAAAAATATATATGATACTGCTATAAAAATAGATACAACCCCAAAATTATTGATAACATAGTAAACAACCCAAATAGTACTAAATAATTCTTTCAATAACAAAACACAGAAAAACGAAATATTAAATATATTAATTACACATACATAGGCAGTATTAATCATAAAATTACAAACTTATTTAAAAGCCAAAATATAAAAATTATCTATAACAGCAATAAAACAAATTTTGATTGAATCAAACCTAAAACAGATAAATTAATTCCTAATTCAAATGGAGTGTAAATGAATGCCCTGACTGTAACAAGTTTTATGTTGGCCAAACTAAAAAACGTTTAAAAGAAAGATGTATACAACACCGTAATTCATATTTAAAATCACTTACTTACATTACCTTTATTGAAGGTCAATACAGCATCACCTACACCCAAAACCAAAGTATCCAGTCCAACAAATATATTTTTTGGGCAATCTATTCCAAGTCACATGGTTCAGCGACTCGCTTGCATTCTGTGCATTCTGTGAACTGCTATGAAGACATAATTTTAACAAATTAGGAAGATTCAGACCAGCAAATATTGGCTTCATTACAGACATTGGTACTGAATGTTTATTTAAATTCCCTTTTCAATGGTACAGCCACTCGTTTCTACTATTTGTTATAAGGGAGTTACAGGTTTGCAAAAAATGGTAATTTTATGAGCACTTTTGACAGAACTTTTCCTACGATCTCAATTAAAAAAAAAAAAGTAGAAAAAATTATTATTCGGCGTAATCACACAAATTTATTATCAAATTACCCAGAAAATATTGAAGATTTTTTAAGACAAAAAATAACAAAATATCGATTTTTCCATCGATTTGCCGGTTACGAAAACCGACAAAGGCCCTTAAACCGACATTGAATTCAATTTAAGTCAACGTTCAACTCTGCGATCTGTCATTGTAGGACAGTATCGGTGCAAAGTTGGCAGCGACTGCTCGTCTACTATAGACGGAGGAGAAAACTGGGTCGCGGGTAATGGATCTGTCACATTCATTTAGTTCAAACGTTTCAGTCCAGTTATAATTTCTAGATGTTACTGACGTCAGCTAAATGTCGTTCTGATATTTACTACTACTACTACTACTACTACTGCTGCTACTGCTACTACTACTGCTGCTGCTACTACTACTACTGCTACTACTACTACTACTACTACTACTACTACTACTACTACTACTACTTTGTTTTACGAGGTCGACTGTGGAAAACTAATATTCGCCGCAGGAAGGTCCGCACTCCTACGGTGTGTGGGACTCGCACCCACCTAAAGCACAAATCCTTTTGTCTACGGCATGGATCCACTTCGGTTTCGCAATACTTCAAGGTAGTGCCATCTGTACTTCGTCCTGTGGACGTTCGTCTGTTTTAAACCTTCAGCGGGTCCACGTCACATGTTTTCTGCTTGTTAGCGGCCCTAGCAAGATCATATTCGGCTTCCTTCTTTTGCCTTAGTACCTTCTCTATGTAGGCTGCTACCTGATCTCAGTGCATGCGCCTACTCAGTGCATGATTTAACCCCGCTAACAAGTATAACTAAGTGATCTAGAGAGAAGAGAGGAGAAACGACACGATAACAGTTCACTGCCTCACTTACATATTACCTCCCTCTTTGTCACACACATGCTTCCATGCTTCCATTGTTCTCGCCAGTCTTGTTGCAGCGATGTTCACATTATAAAACGCTTAGAAGATTGTTGTGCGCTTGTGCGAAGTTAATGAAATTTTCTTACCACTGACAAAAGTCTTCCTAATACGACAAATATTGGAAAAGTGCCATGAATACCAAATTGAGTGCATCATTTGTTTGTAGACTATAAACAAGCGTATTTTTACGACGGTCTAGCTGATCGTCGTATGGTACAGTGGAAAACAAAATACAAGACACCAATTACGTCACTAATCACCAACTTTAATTATCACAATTAAGCAGTTTGTAATCAACAAGATAGTCTCTTACAACAAATCAAATAAAAATTATTCACACGCAATACAATGTTATACCTGGGCTCACAAGTTACTGAGGAGAACATTATGGCCGATATCTACTGGTAACAGATGTTACTTCTCCCTACAAGGAATATTTAAATGTAAAAACGTAAACAGAGCAACCAAGATTTGTCTCTACAAAACAGTTCTTACGCCAGTGGTCATATACGAGTCCGAAACTTGGACAATGTCAGTGACAGAGGAAGAGAGGTTGCGCAGGTGGGAAAGAAAAGTCCTCAGGAGGATATTTGGTGCAGTGAACGTCCAAGGAACATGCAGAATAAGGACGAATGCAGAAATCCAGCAAATCTATGGATAACCAGATATCGTCACTGACATTAAGAACATAGAATCCGGTGGGCAGGGCATGTCCAGAGAATGTCAGAAACATCCACATTAAAGACAATTGTTCCGGTGAGACCTGATGGAAGAAGAAGGAAGGGTCGGGCCAGAAAGCGATGTTTGGATGATCTTGAGGACGACCTAGGTGTAAGAAGATGGACACTGAGAGCAGAGGATCGAGACGACTGGAGGCGGATTGTTCAGGAGACCAATGCTCTCCAAAGATATAGCGCTAATTGAGAGAGAGAGAGAGAGAGAGAGAGAGAGAGTGAGGGGGAGGGAGGGGGGAGAGAGAGAGAGAGAGAGACAGAAGTCAAGGTTTTAATTTTCTGCCAAAAACAACACTAGGAGGTGACTATGCGAAAACATACATTTATGTATGTTCCCATAGATAGACCTATAGAACTATATCTAATACTTTTCATAAATTTTTGTAATTGAAAATGTGTACTGTTTTGAAAACACAGCTTACAAAGTTTTTGAAAAGGGTCCAAACTCTTTGCGAAGGGTGCTGACAGACATTAATTATGTCAAATTATTAAAGGTACTGAGTTCAGATTTTGAATAATACTCCTTATAATTGGATGCTCTATATAGACGATTATAATTTTTCAACATTGTAATCCGTATTGGGTTCTTGTATTTATAATTTTGAAATATCTAAGTCTAAACACTGTAGCTTATTTAGAGTTTGGTTGAAATACACCTTAATTTGGTACCCAATATAGATTCGTATGATTTTTAGAAATTTGTACTCTATTCCGGCCCCGGCGTCCCAAGATTTTCAAACATTATACTCAGATTTCGATTAAAAATTCTTTTTAATTTGATATCCCACATGGTTTTTGAGTTTCTTATTTAAATTTTGCCTCCTCTCCTTTTTGAATCCTATTTTTGGGCGGGTCAATCTCAAAACGCTTCCTCGGACTTCCTTCACCTTTCCGCCCTTTCGGCTTATAAAACAATAGTTGTTTGGGGATGCTGCAGTCATCCATTCGGTTAAGATGTTCCAACCATTTTAACCGATATTGGGGAATCCTATCGAGTACACCCATAAAATATTCAGTTCCTGCTCTATATCTGCATTTCTTCTACCATACTGAAGATTATACTGTGCCACGTGCCCGAGAAATCTCATTTCGGCCGCTCGAATACAACTGGTCTGGGATTTCGTTAAAGTATACAATTCTCAGAGCCAGAGAAAAGTGTAGCGAAGGCACACTGACCTTGACCTTGCAGAACGTCACGTGTGCTTCTTTTCTCGTTGATTTTAGAGGTTCCTGATGGCCCCGCACATATGGTTGAACGGTTGTAGCTTATTCAACACGTCATTGTTTGTAAGGGAAGACACATCACAGCTCGGATATTCAAAAGTGCTTATCTACTCCAGAACAGTATTATCTACAATTTATACTCGTATGAGATCACCTTGGACTTCAATGTTGACATCTGTCATCCGAAATTCATGCAAGTTAATATTATTTTTATATATATCAAACCTGCATCTCAGTTTCCATATCAACTTATTCTGTCTATCTTCATTCTTCAGATTCTTTTCTTCCACACTCCTTTCGATCCCTTCTATCCATTTTAATATCTGCCTTTTTTTTTTTTTTTTTTTTTTTTTTTTTTTTTTTTTTTTTTTTTTTTTTTGAGACCAACCAGTATGGTCAGACTCGGGCTGTTTTGGAGGCGAGCTCCCTTCAGCCGTGTGGGTAAGGGATTTTGGGGAGACGTACGCCAGTCGACCGGGCCGCGGAGAAGGTGGAGGCACTTAGTTGGGAGAGTACTGTGTGTTGGTTATATTGTATGAGAGTGTAGTGTGTAGCCATACGCTAGCGGGAGAGGTAGATGGATGTGGCCGTTATAGTTGTTTTGTGGCATCTTTATTTATTCATTGTGCTTTGTTTTGTTTATTTCTTCATATTTCTTCTGCGACGTTCTTTCGGGGGGGGGGGGGGCAAGACAGGGACGTGTGACGCTGGTCGCCAGAGCTGTTAGGTGGCGACAGGGTGCCGTCTAGGGAGGCGGAAGGAACAGATTTGGATTATATGCGGGTACGTAAATGTGGGGAACTAGAGCGTGTGTTTACTGTGGTGAAGTGAACAGAGTGTGGGGGAGTTTTATCGTGTGTTGATTATTTAGGCTGCTTTAGGATTTCAGGTCGCTACTGCCGGGGAGAGATAAGTCCTTGGCGGGGAAATAATATGTATTACTGCTTAAGTAGGTCTGTGTCTTTGACGCCGGCGAGGTTGGAGGCGAGGGGGAGGACCATTGGCTATTGCCAGGAGGCGATTTAGTAAGGAAGGTCGGCTCTTTTCCTTCTGTTGCTAGGTCTGTATTTGAACACACTCACAGGTATTCTTTCTTCACTCATTCTCATTAGGTGTCCATACCAGGAAAGCTGTTTACGTTTTATATCTTCTATTACAGTTTCTTTTCTATTTGTTCTTTCCCTTATTACGTCATTCCTTACACGTTCCAGACGAGAAACTCCGGAAGCTCGTCTAAGATAGTCCATTTCTACAGCTTCAATCTTCCTGCGGTTCTTTTCGTTGATTGTCCAACATTCTGACCCATAGGTGGTAATTGGTTCAACAATGGCTTTATAAATATTCATCTTTGTCGGTAGCCTGATTTTGGTGAACCATAAAAGTGAGTTTAATTGGCGTATGGTGCTTTTTCCTAAAACTAATCGATGTCTTATATCTTCATCACATATTCCATCATCGCTAATTATACTTCCTAAATATTTATACTTTTCACATTTCTTGATGGAACTGTATTATCTGATAACTGAAGATCTGATGTTCGACTTACTGTGGCTAAGTACTCAGTTTTTTTGAAGTCTATGTTTAATCCCCATCGATCGTATTCTTCTACTAATATATTATTTATTGTTTGTAATTATATTTCCATTGGGAAGGACTCAACTTGCACTATTCACCATGTGCGAACAGGGGTTCCAGTCGAAGCTCAGTCTGGATAAACATTATAAAATTAAAATGTGTCACTTGATAACACGACTATCAAGAAAGTCTGCTGCTTCTTCAATCCTATTTGTTCTATAGCGCTGAGATCTGTCATGGAACGACGCCACACGTTTCTCAATTCTTGACAATTTATTTTGAAAGAAAAATACGCGAAACGTAAAAGTGTGTTTATTTGTAAACAAGACACTTTGTCAGTTACAAAAATACACTTGTTCCTGGTAGTTTGTAGGTGAATCAGATTGCGCTTCTCAGTCAGTCAGTTCCGGGAGGCCGGGGAAGACGTCCGGATCAGAAGCTAGGCCAAAAACATCTCCCAACAAATCGTCCACGCTTTTTTTTTACTACCGCGTTGATGTTTTGTATTTATTTTCACTTAGAAACAAAATCTTGAGAGCGCTCGCACATTGTCGCAGTAGCGTGTCTGTCTGCGTTTAGTAATATCCTGTAATACATCGTTTTTCTGCATTTTAACAAATTTTCAATAGCCAGCAAAATATTTTATAACATACAGAAATAAATTTTTAACATTGAAAATGTTTATAACGACGTGTCGCACATTTGCGGCCGATCGCTGGTGCGTTATCGAAAATGGGAACCGGTGAGTTTCCGTAGAAACTACTTCTTTGTTACAAACAGAATTATCACTGTTGCACACCACTAGGCCTATAGAAAAATTATTCCGATTAGCGCTTTCAAGCTTCACAGCTCATCGTGAAGCTGATCTGCATTTCCGATCTGATGATGAGCTGTGAAGCTTGAAAGCGCTAATTGGAACAATTTTTCTATAGTGGTGTGCAACAGTGATAATTCTGTTTGTGATTTTAACCACTAACACAACTTTCTTCATTATATTTCTTTGTTGTCAATAACGTAGTACACATATAAAACTTCGCTTATGAATGCGACTACATTTAACTTATAATCTGTACATTGGTAAATGAAGAATGAATTCGTTGATTGGTGAATGAATATAAATATATACTTTTTTAGATTTATTGAAGCATTTTCAATGCCCTTCTCTGTGCATTGCATTTGTACAATGCCTGTAAAGTTTATGATTTCTATTATCTAACTAACATTAGGCTATATGCAATATTGATTATATATATCAATGCCAATAATCGCATAACTGAAATATCGAAAATGAGTGTTGGTACCAAAATTACCGCTTAAAACAGAAAATTTGCAGTCTTACGCCATTTCTTCGCACCAAAATGTCTAGATAGAAATATCATATTAAGAGTTTACAATAGCCTAATAAAAAACAGTAGTGCCATGTGGAAGTGAGACGAGGTCGATGACTCTTGAAAAACAACATAAGCTAATGGATACTGAGAATAAAGTCCTGAAGGAAATCATGAGAGCGGCATACGATACTGAAAGTAAATGTATGCGAGTAAGGAAAATCGAAAAAGATACAAAAATAACAGGCCAAACCCTTATAACAAGAAAATTTAAGATTAGAAGATCTCCTGCTTCTTCGCCACGACTTAGACCGTTTAGTCTGTTCCGGCTCCAAATTGGTCGTATCATCTCTTCTTGGGTCTTCCCAGGCTTATCTTCCCTTTCGGCTCATACAATAAGGCTACCTTGGGGAATCTCTCACTGCCCATTCTGCTTATGAGTTGTTTCCAGCTTTCTGTATACTTAACGGTTATTCCGTTTACATCTTCAACTATCAGTTCCTCGCTTATCTGATTGTTTCTTTTCATATCTAATTTTGTGTACCCAGCTACGGAATGCAAAAATTTTATTTACGTAATTCCTGACATGTCTAGTCCATGTTCCTGACTTATAAGTTTTGTAGGAACTGCCATCGATTTGTACTACTTTTTTGTATACTCTTTTCCTTGCCTTGTGTTTTAGAGCATACCAGAGAGTTCCTGTTAACTGGTTAAATTTATTAATTTTCCCATTAGTATCGTCTTCGTTCTTATATGAGAGCTTAGATTAGAAATTAGAGTGGACTTATCACTTTTTCAGGGCAGAAAGTAAGACAGATATCAAGAAGTGCATACAAACGGACCCATAGGAAAATTCAGCCAGAGGACGGGCAACGTACAATACATTTAGATTGTCGTCATTATCATCATCATTATCTTCACATCACGGCATAGGCAAAATGCTGCCTGTTCCGCCTTCAAAGACCCTCCAACCATCTCTTCTTGGGTCTACCCACGCATCCCTGTGTCCTATAGGTTTTTTATTTCTCGATTTGTTCGGCCAGCCTGGAATCTGACATTCTTTCCAAGTTTTTTTTTATTTTATTTTATTTTTTTTTTTACTGTCGTTTATAAGCTTTGAGTGTTTCATTTAAGTTAAAAACTTTTAATTCTTCTCTTATGGCCTCATTCTTTATACCGGTAAGTACAGAACACCTTTTGACTACTCTCAAGAATACAATTTTCGAGGGCTGTATTTTACTGTCTTGTTTCTTGGTTGTCGTCCACAATACACACCCACAACACAGTACAAGGAATCGCCATAACTTTGTAAAACTTTAATTTTGTTTCTAATAATAAGATTGATTATGCTACAGACCGTATAGGACTTCGATGTCATAATTCTTACCATAGCCAATATCACTTTCCAAATAGATCACCTGTTCTACAATTCAATTATTAATCATTATTTTTGTTCTTATGGTTTCTTGCCTCGAAATGCCTTTGTTTTTGTAGTGGAGATTTTCTTATCGTATTGTTTGCTAATCTGATGAAACCTAATAACAGATTTTTCTAAAGCAGATTCTATAACATCTTAACTTGTGTTATAACGTAGGGAACCCGCGTTAATTGGTTATGCCAATTGTACAGGCTGCCTTTCGTTGTGACGAGCTGAAAATTAATCACAACAAATAAAACAATTCTTATATCAGGATATTGGGAAGGGGAGACTGTTGATTTATGCACTCAGTTTACTCGGTACTCAGATGACATCTCTTTATTACATTATGAGATAAAGTTCTCTATTTAAAGTTCTCAACATATATAGTTTACAGTATAATTATATATATATATATTACTCTTTCATAAGGGCCCTCAAAATATGATGTACATCTATTTAATTTATTCCACGGATCCGGGATTGAATATATATTAAGTTAATAATGGTCGCCTTGCCATATACAATATTGAAAATTGAGCCATTTGAAGAATGGACTTTATTAATCTTTCAAAACAAGAAAACTTTTAGTTTAAACATTTACTCTTACTGGTTGCTATAACCAGTGTTGTTAGATTACAGACTACATGTTACATATACTGTCTATCTTTTAAAGTCTTAAAAGTGGTGAGTTAAATTGTCTTTTGTGGGTAAATATTTTAGTAACTCATAACCATGGAAGACAAGCCTCCATGTCACCTGGTTTTCAGTATTTGCTGCAGAATTGGTTCTTCGGTCCTTGGTGTGTTTCCTGAAGGTCTGTCGTTGCCTTAGTATCCTGTGACGGTGAAGTTCCTGAAGTCTGTTATATCATTCGGGGTGAAGTACTCTCATCTTTGGCGACTGTAGTAATTCTTGTACGATACTCTCATCTTAGACGACTGTTGTAATTCTTGTAGTTATAATAAATAAATAGAAAGTTTGTTGCACAGTAATACACTTCACATGATTATAGATTAGTTGAATATCACCATCATGTTTGAATGTATGAATTACATAGTTTGTTATTTATTCATTGAGAGAGAGATGTCATCGCCGCACAAATTTAGTTATTTAAATATTCATTGAACCAACCATTCACATAATTATACACGCGTCGCGAAACAACGCTGTACGCAGCTTACGGCGTGAGCGCTCCATTGCAAGTGGGCAAAATAGTTAGGGAGAGAGTAGTAATCTCGCGACAATTACTAGTCAACATAAAAGTAGTTCCATGTTTCTAATTTAATTAAAGGACTAAAGTTTGATTAAATAATTAAATAGAGATATTCTTAGTTACAGACGTTATCAAAGTACATTACAGTGGTCTTATTTAATTATTTAAAAAATAACAAAATTTACAATTATATTTAGTTTGTTTAGGGGTCAGAAAGCAAGTTAATTCTGGTCAGTGCCTGTATATGCAGGATTAATAAACAAGCTTTACCCTTTCTGTACAATTGTATTCCCTTTTATTTTATTATTATACTTTTTATTAAATATTATTATTATTTAATGATAGCAATAAGATTTAGTTTAAAATGTGAGATTTTATTAAAATTTTAAAATTTCTCAGCTTATACATTAACAATTTAATTAATTAACATATTTTTATTAATGAAATCGTCACAATTCTGTACTTTAAATTACAAACAAGTCGTCAGCAAACAACAGCACTTTCAAAGATCTGTCTCGTGATATCTTAATACAGGGTTCAATAGATGTTTCCATTTTTTTACGAGATCGTCTATATAAATTTTAAAAAGAGTACGTGATTAAAAAGATTACAAACAACGGCGGAAAGAACACTTAGATAGAATTTCGGATTCCAGACTGGCCAAACAAGTCTGGAAATATAAACCCATAGGACACAGGTGAGTGGGTCCAGGAAGAAGATCTTTGGAGGCGCAACAGGCAATGCCTTGCCTATGCCGTGTTGTGAAGACGATAATGATGGTTCTTGTTCCCTTATACAGGCCGTGTATAGTTCTTATACGATGCTGTGGTTTTCAGACAACATTCCTACAAAAAGAGCTTGGGACGAACTAAGAAAATAAGAAATCTGGAAAACAAAAGCACAGGATGGGAATCAAGAAAAAGGCAGTATCAGGGAGGCTAAAACGCAGCAGAGGTTTTAGTCATAGGAAGTAAGTACGAAGGTCAGTTGAAAAGTTGGTGGAGCGACACCTATAGCTCAGTGGTAGAACTAAAATATTTCGTGTGCTGCAAAACGTATATTTGGCGTGAACACCTGTTAATTTCCAGATATAATCTGTCAGTTTATTCAATTTATACCGGCTGTTTGTAATTTTCCTGTCATGCGCGTTTTTAAAATGCAATAAAATCAAACATCGTGTTGTGATGAATTCACTATTAAAAACATTTTAGCGCCCATGGAAAATCAAAACGAAATTGTAAATGTGTTAGGAGGTGCTGCGCCTTCAGAAACAACGGTAAGTGGGCCACGCTCGAGTTTAAACGTGGTCGCACTGAAGACGATCCCAGCAGTGTGGACGTCCAAAAATTGCAACAAAAAATGGCATTATTGAAAAAATGTCATATGATGTTCGAAGACCGCAGATTGAGGAGTGGATGACGTTGCTAAAATCATAGGCATCTCATATGAGCGTGTGCATCATACTTTAACTCAAGAACTTGGTGTGAAAAAGCGTTGTGCAAGACGGCTGCCGCATCTGGAGTTGTTGCATTTTTTGGATGTCAAGTGTGGGGGGGGGGATCATCTTCAATGCTCTTACGACCACGTTTAAACTCAAGTGCCTACTCACAAATCGTTGGTTCTGAAGTCGCAGCATTTCCTGACACGTTTACACTTTTGTTTTGAATTTCCGTTGACGCTAAACAATGTTTAACAAACAATCACACCACGATGATTCATTTTGTCCGTTTTTTCAAAACACGCTTGATACGTCAATTTTAAACAGCTTCTAAACAATGAATAAACTGATAGATAGATTTGGAAATTAACAGGAGTTCACATAAAATGCAATCTTGCAGCACAAGAAAAATTTTAGTTTTACCGCTAAGCTACAGATGTCGCTCCGCGAACTTTTCAGCTGACCCTCGTACTTTCTTCCTATGACTAGAGCCTCTGTAGCGTTTTAAACCTCCCTGATACTGCCTTTTTCTTGATTCCCATCTTGTGTTTTTCTTTCCAGATTTCTTATTTTCTTACTTCGTCCCAAGCTCTTTTTGTAGGAACGTTGTCTGAAAACCAGAGCGTCGTATAAGAACTATACACGGCCCGTATAAGGGAACAAGAACCATCATTATCGTCTTCGCAACACAGCATAGGCAAGGCGTTGCCTGTTCCGCCTCCAACGATCCTCTCCCTGGACCCACTCACCTGTGTCCTAAAGGTTTATATTTCCAGACTTGTTTGGCCAGTCTGGAATCCGACATTCTTTCTAAGTATTCTTTCGGCCGTTGTTTGTAATCTTTTATATCACGTACTCTTTTTAACATCTATGTAGACAATCTCGTAAGGAAATGGAAACATCCCGATGACGCATGACACGTCATTTTTAAACAGCTTCTAAACAATGAATAAATTTATGGATATATTTGGAAATTAACAGGAGTTCACATAAAATGCAAATCTTGCAGCACACGAAAAATTTTAGTTTTACCGCTAAGCTACAGATGTCGCTCGCGATCCTTTCAACTGACCCTCATATCTAGACTAGTACTAGAAATGAAACAAATGGACGAGGAAAAGCGAGAAACGAGCCCACACCTGTGCAACTGTGCGATGCGCGGTGCATAGTGGGGAACATGCGTTGCGGCCGGCCTGTACAGTGCCTAAGGCTCGGTCCTCACAATTAACTTGTTACTTTAAAAAACTAATATTTGTGTATGTGGCTCAACGAGCCAGGTCGGCTCGCGGCTCTCTAATTATTGCCTAGAAACCACTCTCCCCCCCTCACATTTTATCCACTCACTCACTCGCTCTCTCTCTCTCCTACTCGTCGCTATACATTCTCTCTTCTTCCTCTATCTCTGTTAATATATATTTTGTCTTGAGAGTGTGTGTGTGTGTGTGTGGGTTTCTTCTCCTCTCACCCGGCATCCGCGGTACCTAATAGTTTACTTAAGTCGGTCGGCATGGTTGTCGTGCTTCATCACTCCCCTCCCCCCCCCAAACAACAGTCAACAGCACATCTCTGGAATATTTGTCACTTAAAACTATTGAAATCATCCGTCTTCACGTCTGAGCCATTAACACGCGAACGATTCGCTCACACACACACATACACTCGCTCGGGCTGTGGCTGACACACTTCTGTGCGCGCGCAAGTTCCCAGCACGCGCTCACCGCTTGTTAAAATACGAGGTTTGACTAAAAAAAAATGGGCCGTCTCAAATATCTCGGCTGTGCAGTAAGCTATTAATCTGAATTACGCTAATCTAATTACATCATTACACAAACGATCTCGCCTTGTACAACCATTTGTTCGTCTCAGAAAAGCCATTCTGAACTTTAAATTTGGTGTATAACCTTCCTTGTATGATTTACAAAGAGCTATGTTTCGACTACAAGAAGTGACAAGAGACTACTCACTGACATTTCAGTAAGAAAGACCAAAACCATGGCCTTTAAAGGTAAATATCCAGTGAGGACTAAGATAGTTATAAACAACAGCACTTTAAAACAAGGGAGCCGTTTCAAATATCTCGGTTGTGCAGTAAGCTATTAATCTGAATATGATATACGAAACAAGATAAATAATTTTAGAAATATTTGTGATACGATTCGTAGAAATCTTGGAAATAAAACAAGACACAGCATAAGGAGTAAATTTTATAAGACAATTGCGATACCCACGTTGATTTATGCAAGCGAGGCGTGGGTCATGACAAAAAGGAGGAAAGTGGCAAGTTTCAGAGTGCTGAAATTCAGTTTCTTCGAAATACTTTAAATTATACATTGCAAGATAGAATAACGAATGAAGATATCAGAGCAGAACTCGAAGTAAAGGACAAAATGAAATTATTTCAATTTACAGAAGACAATGGTGGGATCACCTGGTAAGGATGACAGACGATCGATTGCCGAAAGCGGCACAGAACTATAAAGCGATTGATAGAAGAGACGTGTGTCGTCCGAGGATGATATGGGTGTCGGAACAGGTTTATATAATCTAATCCTTGAAGAGGGGAAGAAGAATCTAAAAAGTAATGAGACTGAATTTTTCCTTGGAAGTGGCAACACTGTGAGACCAACGATGCAACAGCTGATAGTTGTAACATTTGTTTACTTTCGTAAAAATTTTCAGCTTCTTAACATATTTGGCTGTACCATAGTTTTTGTAAGTGTTTGTTTTGTTTCGTCTGAAAAAAATGGAGCTTAGTAGTATTGAACAGAGTTATGCAATCAAATGTTGTGTCAAACTTCAAGACGGTGCAACAGAAACATTTAATAAGTTAAGACAAGCTTACGGAGATGAAGCCATGTCCCGGGATCAGGTTTTTAGGTGGCACAAAGCATTTTTGGATGGCCGTGTAACCGTGCAGGATGAACACCGTTCTGGACGACCAAGCACGGCACGAACTGACGAAAATATGTTGAAAGTCAGAGATCTCATCAAGTCTGATCGTCGTTTGACGGTGAGAATGATTGCTTATGAACTAAATTTAAGTGACCAGACAGTTAATGAAATTTTGACGCATAATGAAATTTCAACATACGCAAAATCTGGGCAAAAATGGTTAAAAAAAATCTCACTCAGGAATAGAAGGCCAACCGAAATAATGTGTGTCTTGACTTTCTTGAGCGCATTGAAAATGACACAGATTTTATGAAAAGTATCATAACAGGCGATGAATCGTAGACTTTTTAGTATGGCCCAGAAACAAAACGGCAAAGTAAAGAGTGGCAGACAAAAGACTCGCCACGCACAAAATAGCAAGAAAGAGCGAATCCAAGATCAAGTCAGTGCTTATTTTTTTCGACATTCGAGTTGTTGTGCATAAGGAATTTGTGCCTCAAGGACAGAAAGCCAATCAAACTTACTACCATCAGGTTCTTGGCCGCCAATAGATGCTATTTTGGTCTTCGGAGACACGTGAGAAGCAGATATATCTCTCGAACCACGAAGATACGACTTTATAAGACTGTCATAAGACCTGTCCTGACATATAGATCTGAGTATTGGACGCTGACAAAGCATGATGAAATGTCCCTACTGAGATTTGAGAGGCGTATCTTGAGAAGAATTTTCGCAGCAGTACTAGAAGGACAAAACTGGAGGCAGCGTACCAGTTATAAATTAATGGATATGTACAAGGATATGGACGTAGTTCATACTATTAAGTGGGCCGACTCCATTGTGCTGGTCATGTGTCAAGAATGTCAGAAGAGGAGATTCCAAGGAACGTTCTAAGAGAGAGGATTCATGGAAGGAGAAGGACTGACAGACCAAGATTGCGGTGGGAGGATGGAGTGGCGGCCGACGCCCGGACTATGTTGGGAGTGCTTGACTGGTAGACGGCAGCGCTGGATAGAGTGGGATGGCAATCAATCTTGAAGGAGGCCATGATCTCTTAAAGGTTGTAGCGCCAGGAAAGTATGTAAGTTAAAACGAAATCACCAAAAAGTAAGAAAAATCTATTAATTCTTAGCTTTGCTGTTTTCCGCCGTCCACAAAAATAAATAAATAAAATAAAATAATCGATTTCTGTAGCCTCGTCTTTCCACACATTTTACCTGCATATTTCCTTCCACATTTCGCTAGGAATCCTACTTACTCCTTATACATTAGGCTATACACGGTTCCCAGTTTGCAATATGTTAATTAATTACCTCAATATAGGAGGGTCAGTTGAAAATTTCGCGGAGCGACAGGGTAAAACAAAAATTTTTCGTGTGCTGCAAGATTTGTATTTTATGTGAACGCCTGTTAATTTCCAAATCTATCTAGCAACTTAGTGATTGTTTAGAAGCTGTTTAAAATTAACATGTCATGTGCGTTTGGAAAAACGGACAAAATCAAACACTGTGGTGTGATTCTTTAATAAAAATTGTTAATCGCCAACGGAAATTCAGAACGAAATTTTTAGTGTGTCAGGAGATGCTGCGACTTCAAAACCAACGGTTTTTAAGTAGGCATTTGAGCTTCAACGTGGTCGTACGAGGATTGACCGCCCCCTCCCGCACTGGACGCCCAAAAAATGCAACAATTCCAGATGTGGCAGCCACCTTGCACAACGCTTTTTCACACCAAGTTCTTGAGTTAAAGTATGATTCACACGCAGCTCATATGTGATTATGTCCTATGATTTCGGCAACGTCATCCACTCCTCAATCTGTCCAACATCCTATGAAATTTTTCAATAATGTCATTTTTGGTTGCACGTTTTGGACGTTCACTGCTGGTATAGTCTTTAATGCTTGTACGACCACGTTTAAACTCGAGTGTGCCCCACTTACCGTTGTTTCTGAAGGCGCAGCATCTCCTAACACATTTACAGTTTCGTTTTGATTTTCCATTGGCGCTAAAACGTTTTTAATAGAGAATTCATCACTCACGATGTTTCATTTTGTGGATTTTACAAACACGCGTGACAGGAAAGTTTAAAGCAGCTGGCAAAAAGTGAATAAATTGATAGACACACCTGGAAATTAACAGGTGTTCATACGAAATATACGTCTTGCAGCACACGAAAGATTTTAGTTCTACCACTGAACTATAGATGTCGCTCCGCGAACTTTTCAACTGATCCTCGTAATCCGTCTTGCGACTTCGTAGATTTTTCACGATTTTGCCTCCCGCCCCCTTTATTTTTTGGGTGATAAATCTCAAAATTGGACCCTGTCCATTGGAAGAAAAAATGCAAAGGGATGGTTATTAAAATTGACGATGACACATGTCTGTACCCTCTGCAGTTTGCAAACGATCAAATGGTGTGTGCAAATGAAAAAGAAGACCTGGAATATATGACACGCAAACTGAAGGAAGAATATGAAAAATGGGGATTACTGTTGAACATAGAAAAAACGCAGTATCTGTGTATCGGAGAAGAAACAACAGATTTAATCTTAGAAAACAACGAACGTATAAAAAAATGCAGCTGGTACAAATACTTAGGAATAAACTTTAACGAAGAAGGAACAGATGATGTTGAAATAAAATCAAGAATAAACAAAGCAAAACAATTAATTTGTTATTGAATGGGATTCTGTGGAGCATAGAAATTGGAGCACAGAAAGGAAGAAAAGAATATACGATAGTATGATTAAAAGCACGTTGATGTACGGATCCGAAACATGGAGAATAAAAGAACAGGTAAAAAGAAAGTTAGTAGCTGCAGAAATGGATGCTTGGAGACGAGCTGCAACAACTTCAAGGCTAGAGCGAATACGAAATGAAACGATCAAAGGGGAAATGGGCGTACAACAGATAATCATCGACTGCATTGGAGAAAAACAACTAATCTGGTTCGGACACGTACAAAGAATGGGACAAGACCGACTACCGAAGAAAACAATGGATGGATGCCTAGAGAGCACAGCAAGAAAGTAAGACCCAAGTTTAATTTATATAAAATGACCCCCTCCCCCTACAACTACCCTTTTCATTTATAGATATATCATCTACCTTTCTACAGTGGATTATTGTGACCTTCTTTTCAGGATAATTTTTTAAATCAAAATTAATACTTTACTCTTGTTAAAACATAAAACGTTGCAGGTAAGCTACCCCATTCACCTTAACAAAAACCAAATCAACCTACCGACCAAATCAAAACAAAAATCAATCAATCTTAACATTAATCTACTAACGATCTTCACCAAAATCAATAAGGCTTGAGTCCTTTACAACTTAGGCACATATGCAAAATGTTATTTGATTCCGTTTGAATTTGCAGCAGTTATTGTTCGCCACAGAAAAAATTCTACACTCAGACAGATACAACACACACACACACTTTTCGGAAAATGACTTTTCGTCATGTTTTAAGGGTAGTACAATCAGAATCAGCCCTAATCTCCGACAAAATTTTTTTCGCGATCACCATAGTTCCATTCCTTACGGAACATGGAAGTAAAATCGGTATGGAGAACCATACATGACTTGCATGTTCCAAGAATTATATTTAAGTTCATTTTCGAAATGAAATATTTCCATAGAAACTACTTCATTCTACTTTTTGCTTCAGCCTTAACCACAGTACTGTGGACACTAACGTATACCACCTCACGTTAATGCACTCGATTTTCACTGATGACGGCAGTCGATGGCACTGCCGAAACGTCTGGTTTTTCAGAAAACATTGGACCACGGCCAAACAGCCCGGGAAGAAATTTTAACAACAAACTACTTCTTTGTTGCCGATAACGTAGTACACATGACATATAAATAAAAATTATCCCCTCCTCCTTCAACTATCATTTTCATTTATAAAAAAATTACTCCCACCCCCTTCAACTAGCCTCTTCATTTATAGATATTTTATCTACGTTTCTACAGTGGATTATTACGATCTTCTTTTCAGGATACTTTATTTATCAAAATTAAGTACTTTACTCTTGTTAAAACATAAAACGTTGCAGGTAAACTACACTTCTCCCGTAACCGATCTTCACTAAAATCAATCACGAGTGCGCTAACGTGAGGTGGCATACGATAGTGTCCACAGTACTGTGGTTAAGGCTGAAGCAAGAAGTAGAAGGAAGTAGTTTCTATGGAAATATTCCATTTCGAAAATGATTTTAAATATAAATCTTAGAACATGGAAGTCATGTATGGTTCTCCATACCGATAATTTACATACGTAGTAGGAAAGTAACGTATCCGTAAATCGAATATAGATTTAGAGGATGAAAACATAATGAAACATAAAAATTGTTTAAATAAAAGAATAAAAACGGTAAAACGTTTTGGGCAAAACTTATAATAATAAACGAAGGTTAACAATTTCGTCTTCGTTTGCAGACAAAGTAATTTGAAAACAAGTTTTATAGGTTCGTACTAACAGCGCTTTTATCCTCTCCGTTTGGAGACGGTGAGTTACCAAATAACACGAGATAATATTTTCCAATATGCACTCAAACTACTGTGTTTACTTGCAGCGGTAGTAACGTGCGGGAATGATGAATATTGTATGACCGAATGTTCCGAAAAAGCACTTCAATTTCCTGAAAATAAATGCGTCTGGAAAGTATAAGAGATAAATGTACTTCTTTACGCAGAGCGCAACGCTCCCGCAGTCAGGGTGGTGAGCGTCTGGTGGAGGGTTTGGTGGATTTTACAGTCACCGAAGGTCGTGAGACAAATTTACCCTCTTCTTCTTCTTCTCGTTCTTATTTCTTTACTTTTATTCTGAAAACTTTCCGTCGCTGTGTATAAATATAAAAACTAATGTCAAGTGTATGTAACGCTTTAAAGTAATTGGTATTTTCCTTGAACGTCGTCTCGATTCTCCCTTTTCCAACAGAGCAAAAGTTCACGAACGAATAAAGTGGTGGACGTTAAACCTTGTTGTTTCTGCACAATTAGTTGCGCGGTTGTTATCGCACGGGACGCGATAAAGTCGTTTCTCATCGACAAAACAAAACGATACGTTCGTTCGTCTGCTGTGCGGTTTTGAATGTAGTTTTGTAGCGGAGAGAAAAACAAACAGATATATAAGTATCCCCCCCCCCCGATGCCACACGATCTTTAAATTTTTCGTCGAGTGATTCGCGAATCGCTTTGCAATGAACAGAACTTCGACAAAGCTGAATGACAGTGTACTTTTATTGAAAATAATATCGATAACAATAATAAAGGTAGGATATAACTACAGAGGAATATCTTTACTTCCAGTTGCATATAAAATATATTCAAAGATTCTATTGAAGAGAGTAGAAAAAACATTGGATAGCCTTTTGGGTGAATATCAGGGTGGCTTTAGGTAGGGCAGATCCTGTCCAGAACAAATATTCACTATGAAGCCAATAATCCGTCACAGACTACTGATTTCAAAGGAGATCGTAGTAACATTTGTTAATTTCAAAAAGGCCTTTGATTCTGTTGATATGGAAACTATAGACGAAATGATCCGAGAATTTGGTGTTAAATCTAAATCGGCAAATCTAATCCATGAAACCCTTATGGGAGTAAAATTCATGGGAGAAATATCTCAACCATTCAAAATAAATACAGGTGTAAGACAGGGTGACGGTTTATCCCCAATTCTTTTTAACTGTGTTCTGCAGAAAGTAGTGATAATTTGGAATGAAAAATTAAAGGAATGCAAAATATCACCAATCATGATGGGAAGAAGAACAAACGTATTGAAATAAACTGTTTGGCATTCGCAGATGGCTTTACTATACTTTCTGAACATCTGACATCTGCGGTAACACAAGAACACAAGTTAATTTCTTAGAGGACATAGCCAGTAGAACAGGCTTAAGAATTTCTGCAGAAAAAAATAAATATCTCACGAGCATAAAACATGCGCCAAAATTCCTGGTAACAGAAATTGGTCGAATAGAGAGGGTTCGAATATTTAAGTATCTATGAGAGATAATTCAAAAGAATGGCTTGACAAAATCTGCTATAGAAGAAAGGATTCATAAGATGGAACGGGCATATGGTGTAATATATGGTATAACTAAAGTTATTTACAATAAAAAGTGCATATCTAAAAATGCGAAAATAAGGCATTACAGTACAGTAGTGAAGCCAGAATGCCTATATGCAAGTGAGTGTCTAGCAATGAATTATAATTGTACAAACTAGAAATATTGGAAAGACGAACTATTAGGAAAATATTAGGTTCACGAAAAACTTCAGAAGGTTAGAAATTAAGGAGTAATGATGAAATATATCAAAGTATAGAAAATATAACAGAAACAATGAGAAAAAGAAGACTATTATTTTTTTGGACATTTATATAGAATGGACGTCAATAGGTTGACAAAGCAAATCTTCAAATATCTGTGGGGAAAGAAGTCAACATCAAGTTAGATTAAAGAAGTCCAAAAGAATTTAGAAAAAAATAATATACTAGCAGAAGAAGCAATTGAAGGAGAAGTTTTTCGGGCAAAAGTGTTAAAAATGGAGGGAGTCCAGGGTAGGAGAGAGAAAAACGCAGGATCAAAGTGGACTGAAGACAGGAAGAAGAGACACAGTGAGAAGATGAAAGAATATTGAAAAAAAAAGGAAACAACAAAGAGTAAAGAATTGAAGTTAGCATGTGGTCCTTATATGCCCGATACGGAAAAAAATCGATATTCCACAAATAAAAGTGTGAGACAAGGGTGCTCTATTTCACCGACACTTTTTAATATCTACATGGACGACATATTTCGGCGATGCACACCTAAAGTTGACTCGGGAATATCACTTCAGCGAAATATTCATGTGAATGCATTGCTTATGCAGATGACAAGGTAATGATACAGAAAACAGAAGACCAGTTACAGCAGGCGATATTTACGTTCTGTAGCATCATACAAGACTACGGGCTACAGAACTCTGCTACAAAATCTAAAACTATGGCATTTCAGGGCTGATGTCCTATAAGAACTAACATAGTCGTGAATAATAAGATTTTGGATCTGTTTAGTCGTTTTAATTACCTGGGTTGTAATATCTCACATGAAACTGATGTTGATTGGGATGGTAAGCTAACAAAATTTAGAAGCATCTGTGGATCGATTCGTAAGTACCTGAAAAATAAAACACGAAAGGATACCCGAATGAATTTTTATAAAACTGTGGCTGTCCCCACATTCCTGTATACTAGTGATGCATGGACTCTTGGTAAAAGGGACGTGCAGAGGATTCAGGCAGCCGAAATGAAATTTCTAAGAGGAACGCGAGGTTGTTCTCTCCTGGATCGGAAAAGGAACGAGGACATTAGACACGAATTAAACATTGTATGGTTGCACCAGAAGATTGAAGACCACAGGAGGAGATGGTGTGAACACTTGAACCGCATGCCTGATATCCGTCTACCTGTGGCTGCCTTGGTTATCACCTTACTGGGAAGAGAGATGTCGGTAGACCAAGGAATACATGGGTTCCGGAACTGGTCTAAGGTCTAGTCCTTGGATTGATTACGATGATGAATAATAATCGAATCAAATTGAATTTTTGCCCTCTGTCGTCTACCCTTGCGATCTTAGACGGTCTCGGCTACCGAGTCGCCGCAAGGTCTTCTACATCGGTTCTGTTTTCTGTTCGTCGTGTGACACTTAACTTTATAGAGGCAGCCATTGTGTTGTACTGTAGGGTCAGTGACAAAACAGTGATCAGAATTTTATGAAATCTAATTAGTTCCTGCCGTGGTGCTACTGTCCGGCAAAGAAAACCTTTTTTTCCTTTGTAAAACATTACTTCCTTACCGTTCAAAGTATCCTTAGCCAGGCTGTTAGGACGTGGTCTGAAGATATTAAGTACGTACGTTTCGGCCCCGCCATCGGAAGCCATCTTCAGTGCAAAATTGTTTTGGACTAAGCTCGTCTACCTAACTTAGTTGCGGTTTATTGTCGAACAACTGCGGAAACAATTTTGTGTTAAAGATGGCCTCCGACGGCGAGTCGAAACGTATGTACTTAACATCTTTAGACCGTGGCCTAACAACCCGGTTAACGACACTTTGATGCCAGTCGTGACAGCCTCAGATCAAAATTTCCGTAATATCTTAAATCTACAAATCTTGTAAAACAAATCCCGGCTAACGATCTCAATAACCGCATAAAAGTATTCTGTATCAAAACATTTTCTTACTTTGCGTTTGTCGCTTAAATTGTTCTACTCGAAGAAGACTTTTTCCTTCCTAATTCGAACTTGGGCGAGGCCTCTGTACACGAGAAGCTCTAGGTGAAACCTATTTCGGCTTCATGGAAGCGCCGATTCTGTCCACACAACAACAAGAAATACGATGTTTTATCAAAAAGTTCCTGCAATTTTGCAATTTTCACCGCTACAAGTGTCCGATTAAAAAACTGTATTTATGTGATGTTGTGGTACATATCAGGTAATTGAGTAAGTCGTCCTTAGGTGTATTAGGCGATTCTTTGTCATTTTACAATGCAAGATTGAAAAATGGATTAAATTTTAATGGGTTAAATTTTGTATAAACTGTGATAAACTGCTCTGTCTTGGTAAACGCGTTCAGAAGGCTTCTGGCGAGACTGCTGTACGTGAACAAGCGGTTTACAAGCTTCAAAGACTGCCGTAAATGAGCTGAAATCGTGGTTGTCTTCTTCTTCTTCTTCTTCTTCTTCTTCTTCTTCTTCTTCTCCTCCTCCTCCTCCTCCTCCTCCTCCTCCTCCTCCTCCTCCTCCTCCTCCTCCTCCTCCTCCTCCTCCTCCTCCTCCTCCTCCTCCTCCTCCTCCTCCTCCTCCTCCTCCTCCTCCTCCTCCTCCCCTCCTCCTCCTCCTCCTCCTCCTCCTCCTCCTCCTCCTCCTCCTCCTCCTCCTCCTCCTCCTCCTCCTCCTCCTCCTCCTCCTCCTCCTCCTCCTCCACCTCCTCCTCCTCCTCCACCCTCCTCCTCCTCCTCCTCCTCCTCCTCCTCCTCCTCCTCCTCCTCCTCCTCCTCCTCCTCCTCCTCCTCCTCCTCCTCCTCCTCCTCCTCCTCCTCTCCTCCTCCTCCTCCTCCTCCTCCTCCTCCTCTCCTCCTCCTCCTCCTCCTCCTCCTCCTCCTCTCCTCCTCCTCCTCCTCCTCCTCCTCCTCCTCCTCCTCCTCCTCCTCCTCCTCCTCCTCCTCCTCCTCCTCCTCCTCCTCCTCCTCCTCCTCCTCCTCCTCCTCCTCCTCCTCCTCCTCCTCCTCCTCCTCCTCCTCCTCCTCCTCCTCCTCCTCCTCCTCCTCCTCCTCCTCCTCCTCCTCCTCCTCCTCCTCCTCCTCCTCCTCCTCCTCCTCCTCCTCCTCCTCCTCCTCCTCCTCCTCCTCCTCCTCCTCCTCCTCCTCCTCCTCCTCCTCCTCCTCCTCCTCCTCCTCCTCCTCCCTCCTCCTCCTCAAGGATTAGCTTTTATATATATATATATATATATATATATATATATTGTAACGCAACAGAAATGCTAGCATTCATGTTACATAAAAACAAGATTCACCGAATAATAAACAAGTCAATATCTAAACCCGTGATAGAACAAAGATCCAATAATTACATTTATAATCATAAATAAAGTTAAATAAGAATGCAAGGTAATATTAACCAGTATAACCGAACCTGTAAGTTAGATAATAGTTGATGATATATGTTCAGTGAAAAACAAACAAAAAAATGAAACAATAATTTACTTTATAGTAATAGCAAATAAGAATTTTGAGTTAAGAGATATTATTTTATGACAACAAGTATTATGATAAAGTTTATGTTATGTTATACCAAATATGTGTTGAGTTAATGAAAAATAATGAAACAATTGTATTATTCAATAACTATTGTAGAATGAAGTATGAGGCAGCTAATCAATGTTCATAGATTGGAATTTTGTTATATGTGATCAATAGGTCAAGATAAAATTGTTATTAGATATAGAAAAATAATTGTTTATGTAAATGTTAATAGTTAAGATTTGATTGTATGTATGAATTTATGTAAAAGGGGCTATAGATATTACCAGTTATAAACACAGGTAGATCCGTTTACAATAAAAGGCCTAACAGCTAAAACCGCTATATAACCACTCATAACATAAAGGTTAGGTACATCAATTAATAATAATTAATAAATACGATTTGAAGAGCTAGAAAAAACATTAAATTAATAATAATATATAATAAAATTTATACAAATTATGATAATACCATAATGCCATGATATCGATTAATAACATATAATATCGAAAGTGGATTAAATATAAAAAAGGAAAAAAACCGGCTTATATCAAAAACCAGCAGAATATGTGTAGAAAATAATAAACCAACTATCGGTAAAGTTACATTCCGATAGGATAGCAAATTGATAAAGAATAGACAAAAAATATATGAAATAAACACTATATATTCAAAACATGTGGAAGGAAGAAATTATGTGTTGCTAGGGACGACAAAAGGAGAAGAAGTTGTTGATTTTGACAAGAATTGCTTTGATGAACTGAATGTGATGAGATTAAAAAACCCTAGAATAATCTATTTAATCGTAATATTCTAAATTATCAGATACGATTATAAAATACAAAATTCTAATGACAATATTTACGTCTATCATCAATACAGTTTAACCAAATAACACTACAATATGAAATCATAATAGAGAATAAATAACTGGATTCTACAAGAAAGAACTTGAACTGTCCCATATCCGAAGGGAATTGATGAGATATTAAATCAAATAGAAAGAATTAACAGTATCACAATTAATAATATTCACTACACCAGAAATTATAACCTTTCAAATACACGGAACAACACTAATTGCTTCAACCGAAAGAAGAACTTATTTGGATCCTGGCGTTGCAGAAGAAACATCAATCGGGCTGTAAATCAATCAAGAGAGCTGTATTTCCGAAGTGGACAGGACAAGAATTCCTTTTTATTAAACCAAAGAAGGAAAATCGTACGGCATAATCATCCAGAACAGTAAATTTAGCGATCAACCGCCTACACGATTTGCTTCGTTCTAGTCTGGTAAATTATATTATATTAATCATACTAACTACACAACACTTCAAATTTGTAAATCTTGCATTCTTATCTATGTATTTTTAATCTTCCCCACAGTTACAAGAACCTTCACACCCTGAATTAAATTAATTACAAATCAAAACACACTATATAACTAAATTTAAATAAAGGATTAGAATAATCAACAATCAATTCATGAAGTCTATAGCCCAAGCATATGTTAATTAGAACATATCTTATTCAATGTGAATTAAGTAAACAAATAAAGAACCTTTATATATTTGTAAAATCTTGTTATTTGGAGTATGGTTTAATGAGCTGGGAACAAAAAAGTAACTGAATAAGTATAGAATAATTGGTTAACATAAACATCGAAATAACCTATAAGTTTCGTTGAGCTGATACTACAGCGCTTATAGCGGAATTATCTGACACCAAAGAGGGAGCGTAAAAATACAAAATTAGACATAACTCTCTTCAAGGTATAATAGGGTTGGATGAAATTGTAGAATAACGTTTAAGTTGTTTAAGTTTTAGGCACACTGACACTGATATTTCTTAAAGAGCTAAGTTAATATTAATTAATTACATCAATATATCTCACAACTCCAAATATCTCCGAGATTTACATAATTAAAGTAATTCAAAACAAAATGACAAACCCAACAGTGGGGTTATAAGGAGAGGAATCCGTTTCGTTACAAATTGACGCTCATAACGTGGGACCTAATTAGGTGACGCGAGAGGGTTCAGTACAATATATATATATATATATGTTCCGCCACCATTCTCATCCTCGGACGACCCACGTCTCTTCTGCCAACGGCTTTATAGTTCTTTGCCAGGATCCTATTGCCACAGTTTCCAGACCTTACTCCGAGGCTGCTTTGGATACCACGAGTATTTCAAAGTTTTATATGAACAGGTTACTGGCCTGTTGCACAACCACTTACCAGGAGAACCAGAGACTCTTCTGTCACTGTTACCATACCTTAGCGAAAGGCTCCTGTTTTGGTGTGTAGGAGATTCGCCCTCACCCTTCTCTTTCTGAGATAGGATTTGGTGGCTCTGTATCAGTTATTCTGATACTGAAAGTTTTTTAGTATTTCCAGTGCTCCACCTATCAGCATCAGTGAGCACTCTAAGATATTAAGCCACCCAAAAGTAGGAAATTAAAATTGAAAAAGGAAGACATCCTAACCCTAGATTACTCTAATAGGCTCGGGGTCAGAAAAGAACAAGAGGCAGTCAAGAAAGACTAAAGACTAAAGGGAGGGATCTCACCAAGACAAGTTAAAGCAATGTGAGAATCCGTGTAGGGCACATCGGGATTGCCGAACCCGTATCCACAAGATGTGGACCATTGATGTAGGTTTCTGTGTTCTACGAATTTCATCGCTAGGCGCAGTAGTAAATAAAGAGTACTATTAGCACATTTAACGCCATTTGGATGAAGCTATTCGTAGAAAACGGCCCATTGACAGAAGAATAACTTATGAAAATTGCAGCCCAATAACGCGCCTGGACGTACGTCATTGCTTGTTAAGAATATTACCAGGCTAGGCAAAAGAAAACGTCATAATGCAGTTGAACACCTAACGGCAACCGGTGTATTCACCAGATGTGTCCCAACTCGACCTTCCCTCCTTCCAGTAGTCATAATGCAGTTGAACACCTAACGGCAACCGGTGTATTCACCAGATGTGTCCCAGCTCGACCTTCCCTCCTTCCAGTAGTCATAATGCAGTTGAACACCTAACGGCAACCGGTGTATTCACCAGATGTGTCCCAGCTCGACCTTCCCTCCTTCCAGTAGTCATAATGCAGTTGAACACCTAACGGCAACCGGTGTATTCACCAGATGTGTCCCAGCTCGACCTTCCCTCCTTCCAGTAGTCATAATGCAGTTGAACACCTAACGGCAACCGGTGTATTCACCAGATGTGTCCCAGCTCGACCTTCCCTCCTTCCAGTAGTCATAATGCAGTTGAACACCTAACGGCAACCGGTGTATTCACCAGATGTGTCCCAGCTCGACCTTCCCTCCTTCCAGTAGTCATAATGCAGTTGAACACCTAACGGCAACCGGTGTATTCACCAGATGTGTCCCAGCTCGACCTTCCCTCCTTCCAGTAGTCATAATGCAGTTGAACACCTAACGGCAACCGGTGTATTCACCAGATGTGTCCCAGCTCGACCTTCCCTCCTTCCAGTAGTCATAATGCAGTTGAACACCTAACGGCAACCGGTGTATTCACCAGATGTGTCCCAGCTCGACCTTCCCTCCTTCCAGTAGTCATAATGCAGTTGAACACCTAACGGCAACCGGTGTATTCACCAGATGTGTCCCAACTCGACCTTCCCTCCTTCCAGTAGTCATAATGCAGTTGAACACCTAACGGCAACCGGTGTATTCACCAGATGTGTCCCAGCTCGACCTTCCCTCCTTCCAGTAGTCATAATGCAGTTGAACACCTAACGGCAACCGGTGTATTCACCAGATGTGTCCCAGCTCGACCTTCCCTCCTTCCAGTAGTCATAATGCAGTTGAACACCTAACGGCAACCGGTGTATTTACCAGGTGTGTCCCAACTCGACCTTCCCTCCTTCCAGTAGTCATAATGCAGTTGAACACCTAACGGCAACCGGTGTATTCACCAGATGTGTCCCAGCTCGACCTTCCCTCCTTCCAGTAGTCATAATGCAGTTGAACACCTAACGGCAACCGGTGTATTCACCAGATGTGTCCCAGCTCGACCTTCCCTCCTTCCAGTAGTCATAATGCAGTTGAACACCTAACGGCAACCGGTGTATTTACCAGATGTGTCCCAGCTCGACCTTCCCTCCTTCCAGTAGTCATAATGCAGTTGAACACCTAACGGCAACCGGTGTATTCACCAGATGTGTCCCAGCTCGACCTTCCCTCCTTCCAGTAGTCATAATGCAGTTGAACACCTAACGGCAACCGGTGTATTTACCAGGTGTGTCCCAACTCGACCTTCCCTCCTTCCAGTAGTCATAATGCAGTTGAACACCTAACGGCAACCGGTGTATTCACCAGATGTGTCCCAACTCGACCTTCCCTCCTTCCAGTAGTCATAATGCAGTTGAACACCTAACGGCAACCGGTGTATTCACCAGATGTGTCCCAGCTCGACCTTCCCTCCTTCCAGTAGTCATAATGCAGTTGAACACCTAACGGCAACCGGTGTATTCACCAGATGTGTCCCAGCTCGACCTTCCCTCCTTCCAGTAGTCATAATGCAGTTGAACACCTAACGGCAACCGGTGTATTTACCAGGTGTGTCCCAACTCGACCTTCCCTCCTTCCAGTAGTCATAATGCAGTTGAACACCTAACGGCAACCGGTGTATTTACCAGGTGTGTCCCAACTCGACCTTTCCTCCTTCCAGTAGTCATAATGCAGTTGAACACCTAACGGCAACCGGTGTATTCACCAGATGTGTCCCAACTCGACCTTCCCTCCTTCCAGTAGTCATAATGCAGTTGAACACCTAACGGCAACCGGTGTATTCACCAGATGTGTCCCAGCTCGACCTTCCCTCCTTCCAGTAGTCATAATGCAGTTGAACACCTAACGGCAACCGGTGTATTCACCAGATGTGTCCCAGCTCGACCTTCCCTCCTTCCAGTAGTCATAATGCAGTTGAACACCTAACGGCAACCGGTGTATTTACCAGGTGTGTCCCAACTCGACCTTCCCTCCTTCCAGTAGTCATAATGCAGTTGAACACCTAACGGCAACCGGTGTATTCACCAGATGTGTCCCAGCTCGACCTTCCCTCCTTCCAGTAGTCATAATGCAGTTGAACACCTAACGGCAACCGGTGTATTCACCAGATGTGTCCCAGCTCGACCTTCCCTCCTTCCAGTAGTCATAATGCAGTTGAACACCTAACGGCAACCGGTGTATTTACCAGGTGTGTCCCAACTCGACCTTTCCTCCTTCCAGTAGTCATAATGCAGTTGAACACCTAACGGAAACCGGTGTATTCACCAGATGTGTCCCAACTCGACCTTCCCTCCTTCCAGTAGTCATAATGCAGTTGAACACCTAACGGCAACCGGTGTATTCACCAGATGTGTCCCAGCTCGACCTTCCCTCCTTCCAGTAGTCATAATGCAGTTGAACACCTAACGGCAACCGGTGTATTCACCAGATGTGTCCCAGCTCGACCTTCCCTCCTTCCAGTAGTCATAATGCAGTTGAACACCTAACGGCAACCGGTGTATTTACCAGGTGTGTCCCAACTCGACCTTCCCTCCTTCCAGTAGTCATAATGCAGTTGAACACCTAACGGCAACCGGTGTATTCACCAGATGTGTCCCAGCTCGACCTTCCCTCCTTCCAGTAGTCATAATGCAGTTGAACACCTAACGGCAACCGGTGTATTTACCAGGTGTGTCCCAACTCGACCTTCCCTCCTTCCAGTAGTCATAATGCAGTTGAACACCTAACGGCAACCGGTGTATTCACCAGATGTGTCCCAGCTCGACCTTCCCTCCTTCCAGTAGTCATAATGCAGTTGAACACCTAACGGCAACCGGTGTATTCACCAGATGTGTCCCAACTCGACCTTCCCTCCTTCCAGTAGTCATAATGCAGTTGAACACCTAACGGCAACCGGTGTATTCACCAGATGTGTCCCAGCTCGACCTTCCCTCCTTCCAGTAGTCATAATGCAGTTGAACACCTAACGGCAACCGGTGTATTTACCAGGTGTGTCCCAACTCGACCTTTCCTCCTTCCAGTAGTCATAATGCAGTTGAACACCTAACGGCAACCGGTGTATTCACCAGATGTGTCCCAGCTCGACCTTCCCTCCTTCCAGTAGTCATAATGCAGTTGAACACCTAACGGCAACCGGTGTATTTACCAGGTGTGTCCCAACTCGACCTTCCCTCCTTCCAGTAGTCATAATGCAGTTGAACACCTAACGGCAACCGGTGTATTCACCAGATGTGTCCCAGCTCGACCTTCCCTCCTTCCAGTAGTCATAATGCAGTTGAACACCTAACGGCAACCGGTGTATTTACCAGGTGTGTCCCAACTCGACCTTCCCTCCTTCCAGTAGTCATAATGCAGTTGAACACCTAACGGCAACCGGTGTATTCACCAGATGTGTCCCAGCTCGACCTTCCCTCCTTCCAGTAGTCATAATGCAGTTGAACACCTAACGGCAACCGGTGTATTCACCAGATGTGTCCCAACTCGACCTTCCCTCCTTCCAGTAGTCATAATGCAGTTGAACACCTAACGGCAACCGGTGTATTCACCAGATGTGTCCCAGCTCGACCTTCCCTCCTTCCAGTAGTCATAATGCAGTTGAACACCTAACGGCAACCGGTGTATTTACCAGATGTGTCCCAGCTCGACCTTCCCTCCTTCCAGTAGTCATAATGCAGTTGAACACCTAACGGCAACCGGTGTATTTACCAGGTGTGTCCCAACTCGACCTTTCCTCCTTCCAGTAGTCATAATGCAGTTGAACACCTAACGGCAACCGGTGTATTCACCAGATGTGTCCCAGCTCGACCTTCCCTCCTTCCAGTAGTCATAATGCAGTTGAACACCTAACGGCAACCGGTGTATTTACCAGATGTGTCCCAACTCGACCTTCCCTCCTTCTAGTAGTCATAATGCAGTTGAACACCTAACGGCAACCGGTGTATTAATCAGATGTGTCCCAACTCGACCTTCCCTCCTTCCAGTAGTCATAATTTTTACGAAATGACAACATTTTACGACCGTTGACGTCGTAAATCTCTAAGCGAGCTCAAGGCTGTATATTTATACCAGAAAGTGTAGGCTTGAAATATTTTGAAAACTGCAAAACGTCTGGCTCAATCGTGTTACATTCGACTGAGACTACTTTGAAAAGGACAGTATATGTGTCGATGAATGATGGCATAATTTTTAAAGTAAACAAGAACTGCAGTAAAAACTACGGCCAGTGGAAACCAAGACAAAGAAATACAATCCAGAGTTAATTTGTGGAAGATGGCTATATCTACATTAAATGGAATGCTGTGGGATAAGCAAATTACAGCAGACACTAAAACCGAAATATTTAAAACCCTTGTTAGAAGTATTATGACTTACGGCCCAGAAGTTTGGACTACTAATAAACACACAAGAACAAACTTAATGCCAGTAGAGATGGATTTTTGGAGACGTTCTGCAAGAGTATCCAGACGTGAGAAAATGGGAACTGAAGTCATTATGGAGAGAATGAATGTGAAAAATTCAATTGTTGATTTTATCCAAACAAAAAATGACAATGGTATAGACACGCGAAAAGAATGGCATAGGAAATATTGCCAAGGAGAGTTACGGAATGGACCCCACCAGGAAGAAGGAAACAAGGAAGACCACCTATCACCTGAATAGAAGAAATTCAGACTATATTGAGGGAACGAGAAATTGAAGAAGATCTATGGGTTGACAAGCAGGAGTGGAAGATGAGAATTCAATCACTTCTGCAATCTTTGGTTTCGGAAAATGTGTAAACATTGTACAGCCGGAATAATAATAAAAAACAAAAACTACATGAACTTCGTACGCCCAAGTCAATCAGCTGGTATCAACGAACGCTGGCATTCGCTTGTACGTTATCAAAAACAAAAGCAATAACAATAACATTAAGACACTTTTGTGACGTAATCTCTCGATCGAAGATCAAAAGGAATTACGATTTGCACGGAGCAATCGGTTGATCAAATGTAGGTCACAATATGCGGCAACTGTGTCGGTTGATTTCTGTTGTTGTATTGTTTCGTTTGACAATTATCTGTGTCATACAATTAAACACGGAATTCCCCGCGTACGGACTGCACTCTCAGTGGTACAGTTTCACAGTCGCTCTGTAAATGGTCAACAGAGATGACCGACTTAATGAATAGAATAATGTAATTATTATTTTAATTATTATCCAGGTTAGTCATTTTAATTACCTGGGTTGTAATATCTCATATGGAACTGATATTGATTGCAATAGTAAGGTGACAAAACTTAGACGCATCTGTAGAACGATTCATAGGTACCTAAACAATAAAACTGTAATGACAATGATACAGACGACAGTCAAAGTCAAATTGCAAACGGGTACGACAGAAACTTTTAATGTCACGAGAGGGTTAAAACAAGGCTATGGGCTGGCACCAACACTGTTCAACTTAGCACTCGAATATGTTATCAGAAAATTGTCAATTTATAGGAATTCAACATTAGAACATAAAATTGTGCAGATCGTAGGATATACAGATGCTATTAATATTATGGCAAGATCCCAAGTAAAAGCAAAACAGATCTTCCACGAACTCAAAGGTGAAGCACAAGAAATAGGATTACAGGTTAATACAGATAAAACAAAGGTTATGATCATCATTCGAAGGAAAACCTGAACAGTTTGAAATCGAACGACTAAACCTGGAAATAGTTAATCATTTTAAATATTTGGGATGTTGGATGGCAGAAGATAATGAAGAAATAAACGATATAAGGAAAAGGATACAGGCCGCAAATAGAGCATATGCTTCGTTGACAACTATATTCAAGACAAGGAATATCCATCATCAGTCCAAGTTGTTTAACTGCTCGGGTGATGTCTATTTTTCGTCATAACCTAAAGGCCACGCCTTGTCGAGTTAGCCCCACGTCACTCTCTCTCTCTCTCTCTCTCTCTCTCTCTCTCTCTCTCTCTCTCTCTCTCTCTCTCTCTCTCTCTCTCTCTCTCTCTCTCTCTCACTCTCTCTCTCTCGCCAACATTGTTCTCTTTAAATAGCAGTACGATAGGAAGTTCGTCTCCTTTCCCTTCTCTTTGAAGAACGCTGCTGCTCTTAATCGTCCTCTTGGTTTTCCCTCCCCACACCTTATCTTCAAAAATTTTACTTAAGAAATGATTATGTCGTAATACGTGGGCGATCAATTTTGCCCTTCTTCTTCCAAATCATTTTTGATAAGTGATCTATCTTCGTTCACTTATGCGAGGACTTGTTCATTCATCATCATCATCATCATCACCACTCCAAGGATTTGGCCCTAGACCTGTTCCGGAACCCATCTCATCCTCGGTCTAACGACATCTCTCTTTTCAGAAGGGTGATAACCCAAGGGAGCCACGGGTAGACGGATATCAGGCATGCGGTTCAAGTGTTCACACCATCTCCTTTTGTGGTCTTCAGTCTTCTGGTGCAATGTTATAATGTTTAATTCGCGTCTAATATCCTCGTTCCTTCTCCAATCCAAGAGAGAACAACCATGCGTCCCTCTTAGAAATTTCATTTCGGCTGCCTGAATCCTCTGCACGTCCCTTTTACCAAGAGTACATGTCTCACTAGCATACAGGAATGTGGGGACAACCACAGTTATATAAAATTTCATTCGGGTATCCTTCCGTGTTTTATTTTTCTTCTTTTCTTCTTCTATGGCGTCACAGTTCGTAGTCGAAGCTTAACCTCCATACTCATCCTCCTCCATTTTTTCCTGTCCTTGGCAATCGATGACCATAGTTTTATTTTAAGTAAAGCGTCAGCATCCCTCGCCACTGCGTCAATCCAGTGATGCTAAGGTCTTCCGACAGGCCTTCTACCCTCGATTTGACTAAACAGTACCTTCCTAGGTATTCGGTTGCCATCCTAATTAAGTGGCCCTGCTCATTGCAATCTATGCAGTCGGATGGTGGTACAGTTCCTCATTGTGACGCATTCTCCATATCCCATTGACTTGGATTAGTCCACATATTCTCCTCAAAATTCTCCTTCCAAAGGTATTGACTATGTTTGTTCAGAGTCCAAGTCTCGCTGCCATATGTTATCACCGGTCTAATCATAACTATTGTCTTTTCCAGCAAATATTATAGAATTGAAATAGTCTAAAATTTGTCTGAGGTTTTCACGACCGGCGTCGATGTTAGTAAAATTGTTGTTAGCCGGTCTGTAAGGCCGCGGTCCAAAGTGTTGATTGCAGACGTTTCAGTTGTGCCTTCAACGGCCGCCTTCAGTGCTTAAATCAGGCTACGCACTGACACACACTGACCTTCGAAGGCACGGCTGAACGTCTGCAATCAACAACTTTGGACCACGGCCTTACACACTGGCTAACAACAATTTTAATAAGAGTAATAATCCAAGTTTAAGCAAGATACGCCCATACTTGAACAATTCTGCGTGTTTTATATTTGGCGTAGTTTAACCTGAGGGAAGTCACCGATTTCTGGTGTAGATGAAACATTGTTTAAAAAATTAAATGAGCCTGTGGCTGACGTTCGTGTTTCAGACTTTACCGTAGCCACGACGGTAGGCACAACATTTTTCGCCTTACTTACCCGGTTAACTGACCTTGCTTACCTTTAGCGCCTTTGCGCCGTCCGGGCAAAGAAGAGATACGGATCGAAGACGGTGGTGACGTGATTTTTATAAATAGTCGCATGCCTGATATCCGTCTACCTGTGGCTGCCTTGGGTTGTCACCCTACTGGGAAGAGAGATGTCGATAGGCCTAGGGGAAGATGGGTTCTGGAACAGATTTAAGACCTAGTCCTTGGTGTGGTGATGGAGATATAATTATATACCGGTACACTCCGAATACGCTAATCATAAATAAGTAATCGCTTGCGGAACAAACTATTCCATTCGGCTGGTTGTACTATGTAAAATTTAAAAAGCAAATAATATTACTCTCAAGAGTACGCGTCGCACGAACGTGCGCCCGCTTGTGTGTGTGTGTGTGTGTGTGTGTGTGTGTGTGTGTGTGTGTGTGTGTGTGTGTGTGTGTGTGTGTGTGTGTGTGTGTGTGTGTGTGTGTGTGTGTGTGTGTGTGACTGCGATTGCAAGACCATATTTAGAAGCAGTTCAATTTAGAATAATGTACTACCGCACATACATACACAGTACAGAGTATGTGCGGTATATGTGGTGTACAGTGGGGGGCCATCGGTCGGTCGTGAGTACCGTGTGTGTGTATGTACTTGTGGTTAGTTATTAAAATAATGAAGTCTGTTCAAGTAGTAAACGCAACTACGTCCGACAGCCTTTTACGATGACTAAAACATTATCTTCTTCTTCGTGCAGTCCGCGGAGAGTAGAAAGTGTGTATGTGTGTACAAGTCTCCTCGTTCCCGCTGACAACTCACTCCGGCGTTCGTTTGTCTTTCCCCTTCCTTGTCGTCACGTTGTTATTATTATTATTCCAGATGATCCCTTCCCCCCGCCCGCTCCGTCGTCGTCAACTTAGCCTCGTTAGGGATTGATGGTACCAGTTCTGATTTTAATATCCTTAGACACTCTTTGTTCTGGACGAAAGAACCGTGTTGCTTCCGTGACTGGGTCTTCCCGTCTCTTGACAGATCTACCTTTAAAAATTTTACATCATCATCACCTTCTTAACGGTTTTAGGCTTTAGTGTCCTGTTCCTATTCCACAGTCCACCTTTTCTTAGGTCTACCAACTTTTCTTCTGCCTCTAGGGTTGTAATCTTCCGCCACCTTCGGAATTCTATTTTCTTCCATTCTGTTGATGTGTTGAATCCATTTTCTTCTATATTCTTTAATCCTTTCATTAACTGAAAAAATATCTAAATCACTTCTAATCTCTTCATTTCTTATATGATCTCGTCTACTACACCTTTTAACTGATCTCAGAAATTTCATTTCTGCTGTTCGTATCTTCTGTTCATCTTTTTTCTTTATGACCCAAGTTTCAGAACCGTACAGTAGTGTCATTGTTTTATAAAATTTTATTTTATTCTTTTCTACATTTATTTCCCAACGTTCTCCAAATCGTTCCACACATTCTTGTGAAATTCGTCATTTTATTTTCTATATCTCTTTATTCAAAATGTCCAAATGTCGAAAGAGTTATATGTTTCAAATAAAAGAAGTGGCAACAGAGTACTCGCTGAGAATTTCAGTAAGAAAGACCAAAACCATGGTCTTCTTCTTCTTCTTCTTCTTCTTCTTCTTCTTCTTCTTCTTCTTCTTCTTCTTCTTCTTCTTCTTCTTCTTCTCCTCCTCCTCCTCCTTCTTCTTCTTCTTCTTCTTCTTCTTCTTCTTCTTCTTCTTCTTCTCTTCAAGGATTAGGTTATATACACCTGTTCCGGCACCAATCTCATCCTCGGACGACCCACTTCCGACCCTCTTCTACCAAAGGTAAATATGAAGTATAGCCAGGAAACGCATATCGCTTTTGTTGATCTGGAAAAATCATTTGGTAATGCAGACCGTCAAAAGTTATGGAATATTACATATAGAAGAGGATATCCACAGCATTTAATCAATTCAGTCAACATCCTTTACAAAAGTACATCTGTAGTTCTGGATCTGAATTGTAGGCTCTCAGGTGACATTCCAATAAATAAGGGAGTTACTCAAGGATGCTGCATTTCCTCAACCTTGTTTAATATATACATTGACGACGTGTTGAGAGCATGGAAATCCAGAGTGGCTTCGGGAATACAGCTTAACAAATCAATTTGTATGGGTTCCCTGCTATATGCGGACCACATAGTTTTCATTCAAGAAAATGAGGATGATTTACAAAGAGCTATGTTTCAATTACAATAAGTGGCAAGAGAGTACTCACTGACAATTTTAGCAAGAAAGACCAAAACCATGGCCTTTAAAGGTAAATATCCAGTGAGGACTAAGGTAGTTGTAAACAACATCACTTTAGGACAAGTGAGCCGTTTCAAATATCTCGGCTGTGCAGTATGCTATCAATCTGAATATGATATAAGACAGAAGATAAATAAATTTAGGAATATTTGTGGTACGATTCATAGAAATCTTGGAAATAAAACAAGACATAGCACAAGGATTAAATTTTATAAGACAATTGCAATAACCACGTTGATTTATGCGAGTGAGGCGTGGGTTATAAAAAAAAAAGGAAAGCGCCAAGATTCAGAGTGCTGAAATGCAGTTTCTTCGAAATAGTTTAAATTATACATTACAGAATAGAATAAGGAATGAAGATATCAGAGCAGAACTAGAAGTAAAGGACATAAATGAAAGTATTTCAATTTACAGAAGACAATGGTGGGATCAGCTGCAAATGATCACTGAGGATCGATTCCCGAAAGCGGCACTGAACTATAAAACCATTGGTAGAAGAGATGTGGGTCGTCCGAGGATGAGATGGGTGCCGGAACAGGTTTATATAACCTAATCCTTGAAGAGGATAAGAAGAAGAAGAAGACCCTCTTTGCTCTGGGAGAAAGAACCGTGTTGCTTCCGTAACTGCGTTTTCCGTCTCTTGACCTTTAAAACGTTTACATGGTTTTATTTTAAAATATAGGTTTTCTAAACAACGAGGTGAATACTTGAAATTTTCTGGCCAAACGTTGTTTCAAATCAAGACCTCTGGAGGAGGACAAACGAGGAACGCGTTGCCACCCAGCTCGAGAGGAGAAAATGGGGGTGGATTGAACATACCTTGCGGAAGAACCAAAATACAATTGAGCGACAAACCCTCTTTTTGAACCTTTAGGTAAGAAGAAGACGAGGGAAACCAAGAATCTCGTGGAGGAGAACTGTCGAGATGGAAGCAGAAAAATAGGGAAAGTCCTTTGGAGAGCTTAGAGTCCTCCTCCAAAATAGAGTCCGTTGGCGTAGCTTCGTCGAGGTCCTATGCTCTGCAGAGAGCGACAGAAATTAGTAGTAGTGGTAAACAACGAGGTGGTGAAGAAGCTACATTAGTTCGACCATACGTGAGGGACCATACGTGAGGGACCGTACGTGAGGACTCTAAAATCAAAGAGTAAAGAAACCTTCGCCTGATGGTTACTAAATTACTTGTTCATAAAAGGAATTACTTTTATAGTTTACAAAAGGAAGACACTTACAAAAGTAAATGAGAATGAGTTCATAATTCAGATGTTAGTCATAATACCCTTCTTCTTCTTCTATGGCGTCACAGTTCGCAGTCGAACCTCAGCCTCCATAATCATCCGCCTCAATTTTTCCCTGTCCTTGGCGATCGATGTCCATCATTTTATTTTAAATAAAGTATCAGCATCCCTCGTCATTGCGTCAATCCAGCGATGCTTGGGTCTTCCGACAGGTTTTCTACCCTCGATTTGACTAAACCGTACCTTCCTAGGTATTCGGTTCCCTTCCATCCTAATGATGTGTCCTGCCCATTGCAATCTATGCAGTCGGATGGTGGTGGCCGGATCATTGTCTTTATGTAACTTGTATAGTTCCTCATTGTGACTATGGCACTCTCCATATCCCATTTACTTGCTTTGGTCCATATATTCTCCTAAAAATTCTCCTTTCAAAGGTACTAAGTATGTTAGCGGCTTGTTTGTTCAGAGTCCAAGACTCGCTGCCATTTGTTATCACCGGCCTAACCATAGCTTTATATAGTGTGACCTTGGATTGATGGTGCATATTCCTTGTCTTCAATATAGTTGTCAACGAAGCATATGCTCTATTTGCAGCCTGTATCCTTTTCCTTATTTCATTTATTTCTTCATTGTCTTCTTCCATCTAACATCCCAAATATTTAAACTAGATGTTAGTCATATCTTGAATGAAATTTGCCAGTGGTCTGATGAATCGACGTAACACAGTTGTATTGGGTAGTTGTCATCCCCATAATCCCCATAAGTCTCTAATAGTTCCTAGCATTCTTAAACAACTAACACTGTAATAATTTCTGGTGCTAATATCAATCATAAAATGTAGGATATCTTTAATAACAAGCTTAAAAACATTGCAATAAGAAAATATAGGTATGGAGAATCACACAAGACTTAAAATCATTTACTTGAATTCGGTTCGATAATTTCTAACACGTTAGGTATGTTCCTTGTAAATTGAGTTTTATGTTTGACAAACTTAAATGAAATATTTCCATAGAAGCTACTTCTTTGTTGCCGATAACGTAGTACACATATAAAAAATCGGTATAGAGAACCACACGTGACTTCCATGTTCTAATTAATTATAAAACTATTTTTAATATGTACGCTCAGAACGAAACTAAATATATCAGCATGCTTTTGGTAAAAACGTCGAGAAAGATAATCAAAATACGAATTGTATATAGTTGTTAATATTTTAAAAATAAATAATTAATTATATTAAATTATCTTTTATTTAAGCAACGCGAAAGAAAGCGAATACCGCCCTGCGTTTGTAATCTGTGAATTTCTGAAAACTAAAAATTATTTTGTTTACGTATCCGTGGTAACAATATTTTGTTTACATGGAACGATATCAGTTGTCAATATTTTATTGCAATTTTTATAAGTTTTTGGTCAAATAATTTTATAAAATCATAACAAAAAATTACCCCTCCCCCTTCAACTACCTTTTTTTGTTTATAGATATTTCATCTACCTTTCTACAGTGGATTATTATGACCTTTCGAGGATACGTTATTTATCAAAATTAAGTACTATACTCTTGTTAAAACGTAAAACGTTGCAGGTAAACTATCCCTTTCCCTTAACCGAACTTCACCAAAATCAATAGGCCTTGAGTGCTCTACAACATGGGCACATATGCAAAAAATTATTTTATTCTGTTTGAATTCGCGGCAGTTATCGTTCGGCATAGAAAAAAGTCCACACACACACACACACACACACACACACACACACACACACACACACACACACACACACACACACACACACACACACACACACACACACACACACACATCGGAAAATGAATTTTTCATCATGTTTTGAGGGTAGTACAGTCAGAATCAGCCCTTCACCACACTTCTATTTCTTTACGGAACATGGAAGTAAAAAGAGTTACTACTATATTAGCGTATTAAGATGAAAAAGAATAAAGTATATTCTCACGTAGGCTTCCGCGGCCGGTGTCCATTAAGTTTTTGAAGTGTATGGACCGCGTCAAAAGTGTCTTGTACGACAACGTTTACTCATATTACAATGAGTATCCTCAGGTCTAAGTGACCACTTACTTAAACCTGAGGTTAGTCATTGTAATATGAGTGAAACGTTGTCATAAAAGACACTTTTGACGCGGTCCATACCGGAAGAAGACTTCGAAAACTTTAAAGAATAAAGGAGCCTAAAATGGAAAGGGCATATGGTATATATTTGCAATAAAAGTGCATATAAAGGCATAAAAAAGGCATGCTAAAAATGCAAAATAAGGCATTACAGTACAGTAGTGAAGCCAGAATGCCTATATGCAAGTGAATGTCTAGCACTGAGTTATAATTTAGACAAACTAGAAATATTGGAAAGACGAATTATTAGGAAACTATTAGGCCCACGAAAAACTTCAGAAGGTTGGAAATTAAGAAGTAATGATGAAATATATCAAAGTATAGAAAATATAAGAGAAACAATGAGAAAATGAAGACTATTATTTTTTGGACATTTATATAGAATGGACGACAATAGGTTGACAAAGCAAATTTTCACATATCTGTGGGGGAAGAAGTCAACATCAAGTTGGATTAAAGAAGTCCAAAAGAAATTAGAAAAAAATAATATACACGCAGAAGAAGCAATTGAAAGAGATGTTTTTCGGGCAAAAGTGTTAAAAATGGAGGGAGTCCAGGGTGGGAGAGAGAAAAACGCAGGTTCAAAGTGGACTGAAGACAGAAAGAAGAGACACAGTGAGAAGATGAAAGAATATTGGAAAAAAAGAAAAGAACAAAGAGTAAAGAATTGAAATTTCCATGTGGTCCTTAGATGGCCGATACGAAAAAAAGAGCCTAAAAATTAAGAGATTAACGAAATTCGTCAACGTTTTTCGACCCTCTGTAGGGAGAAGGGAGTACGGTCCCGTTCGTCCCCCCCCCCGTAAATACGTCCCTAATCTCTATGTTCGTCAAGACAGGGAAATTTTCGATTAGAAACGTTTTCATAGTTAAACACAATCAGTAACTGTAGACTCACACAACAGCCTTTGGCGTATGTGTGTGTGTGTGTGTGTGGTGTGTGTGTGTGTGTGTGTGTGTGGGTGGGTGGGTGGGTGTGGGGGCGCGCCTTGTCCCACATACACACACCAGATATGACGGGGCTGCAGCAAGTACCTAAAAACAGACGGCCGTAAATAAAGTTAACTACTTCTGGTTAAGTAGCGGCAGTAAAGACTATAAGTTTTAGTGTTGCAATAGTTATGTAAGGTCATAGCGTCATCCGATGCTTCAAAGTGAGGCGAATCAACATAAAACTATTTTACAGACAATAATCCAGCGACACCGGGGGGGGGGTCGTTGTTTCAGGGAGCAGGCAGGTTTAAAATTGACTACTGTCTGCACGAGGTCTATAACCTGCACACAGAGAGACAGACAGACAGAGCGACTAGAGTGACAGGACACGGGGGTAGTAAACTAATAAGGGGGTTGATTCTGCCAACAACAACCGTCGTCTGGGATGTCCGACCTAACCCAAACCACGTGAAAACCTCCCTCCCCCCGCTACGCTTCGCTCCGCATAAATATGAGCATTTCTCTATTCAACTCTTGAGGAGAAGTTTTTGTCGAGTGCAATAACCGCATAAGAGTAAAGAGGGTGGAAAAAGGGGGTGGACTTCTGGGCGCCACGGTGCTTTATAGCATCGCGTCGCAGCGCTAGAGACGTCTAGGCGTATTCATGCGTCGTCCTAGTCCGTAGGCGCCATACGACTGTTACAGACTCCATTTTGGCAATGACTGATGAACTCGATCTGTCTGCCCTGCGGAGCACCAATTAATGCTCGCCTCTCCAAGTTATTGATATTATTATGATTGTTAAAGCATCATTATTAATATTGTTCTTATTAAATCGTTGTTATTAAATTGCTTTTAATTTATTATATTGTTTAAATACGAACAAAGTAATAATTTAGAATAATAAAGGACATCGTTTGTTTGATAAAAGCTCAGTTTTTTCTTTTTAAAACTAAATTTTGTTAGAAGCAATAAATAGTTAATATTGTGAAAACGAACAAAAAATAGAGGATTTTAAATAAAACATTTTGTATGATATAAATCACCGATTGTATTTGTTAAATTGAAAACATGGATTTTAAGGCCACTCGTAACCGGCAAATCGACCCAAAAATCGAATTTTGGTTTTTTGTCTTAAACGATCTACAATATTTTCTGAGTAATCTGATACCCAATTTATGTGAATACACCTTAATAATATTTTTTTTTAAAGAAGTGAGATCGTAGGAAAAGTCCTGTCAAAAGTGCTGATAATGTTACATTTTTTTACAAATCCTTGAGGCAGAGACAGAAGTAGATGAATTGATGAAAAAGATTATAGACAGTTGACTAAAAATGTGAAGAGAAGACTCAAGTACCAAATGGACATGACTGACGACCCCGAGTATGAAACTAGACTATTTAAATAAGGCAAAACAATAAATATGTGTTTTAAAAACTTTAAATGCGTTTTTCTGAAAATCTATTTTTTTAGTTAAATGACACATTATTTCAAAAACCAAGTAAACTCTCAAGCTAAATTTTTTTAGCTATTGGATTAGTAGAGATACAACTACACTACTAGAACTATACAATTTCACTGAAAAATAAAAACGTAAAAAAATATTAAGTATAGAGCAAAAAACATACAAAAATCAGGAAATTGAGATATCTTTATAATTGTAGTAGCGTTCGTAGTGTATAAAGTGCTAGCTGCGTGCTAAAATTTCAGACTTTTATGTTTTATAGGATCTGAGATAATGGTTCTCAAAATTGATGACTTTAACGTGGTTAGCATAGTCGGTTACGAATGCCCTTAAACCAACTATATTTATGTAAGGAAACAAGCATTAAAACAATAGAAAAATGTTTCAACTAAAACCGAATCGATTATTTGGCCCTGCTAAATGTTAAAACATTCACCTCTGAAGCTACAGTACTTATAATCTATAAAACATGTCGTCTGGCGGTACAGTTTAAACACTTGCAAATTAAAAAAAAAAATTTTTTTTAAGCAAATGGTCGCTCGGTAAGGGGTGTATTTACGGGGGGAGGACGAACGGGACCTGAACGGGAGGGGCGAAAAAGTTGACGAATTTCTGTTAATTTTTAGGCTATTTCATTAGTTTTTTCATCTGTAAACGCTAATATAGTACTATTTTTACTTCCATGTTCCATAAGGAAATGGAAGTATGGTCATGGCGAAAAAAATCGTGTTCGAGATAACGGCAGATTCTGATTGTACTACCATCAAAACATGAAAAAGTCATTTTTCGAAAAGTGTGTGTGTGTGTGTGTGTGTGTGTGTGTGTGTGTGTGTGTGTGTGTGTGTGTGTGTGTGTGTGTGTGTGTGTGTGTGTGTGTGTGTGTGTGTGTGTGTGTGTGTAGAATTTTTTATGGCAAACGATAACAGCCGCAAATTCAAACAGAATCAAATAATTTTTTGCATAAAGCCCTGAATTGTAGAGTACTCAAGGCCTATTGTTTTTGGTGAAGATCGGTTAAGGGAAAAGGGTAATTTACCTGCAACGTTTTACGTTTTAACAAGAGTAAAGTCTTTAATTTTTATAAATGAAGTATCCTGAAAAGAAGGTCATAATAATCCACTGTAGAAAGGCAGATGAAATGTCTATAAATGAAAAGGGTAGTTGAAGGGGGGAGGGTGTCATTCTTTTTATAAATTAAAATGGTAGTTGATGATGGAGGAGGTAAATTTTTATAATTTTTATATGTCTACTACGTTATTGACAACAAACAAGTAGTTTCTATGGAAACATTTCATTTCACTTTAACAAAATTCTATATTTTTCATTTTAATTTAAATCACGTATGAGTGAAAATATATCGTTCCCGGCAGGCAAGCATATCTCAATTATGTAATGTTTACTTTTCCAAAGTTTTATTATTGTGATTACCGCAATAAAAAGCCGGCAGGACAAACACACACATACACAAAATTCGCGTTATTTCTGGCCTCACTCATGTTTATTTTCTTATGTTTGCTCGCTTTTTAAATGGAAAGTGCCGAAACCCACACCAACACAACGCGTGCAAGCCGAAAAGATGAACATCGATTTGCTTCCTGTGGATCGCTGGGCAGTGTTGTTGTATTAAAGCAATTAATACAATCTGTGTACTTATTTCTATTATGATATGAGAATTATAAACTAATATGTGCATGTGTGTATGTATGAAAAATATAGTCTATAAATATTTTTCTCCTTTGGAAAATTGTTTGCCCCTCCTTGAAAATATTTTGACCTCCCTGATGGCTAGTTATTTACTATCCTGTGTGGAATATAGCGGTATGACATGGATCAGAATGGTAGGTGTTAAACAGGAGACACAAACGTATTAAGAAAGAAATGTTTTGCTGAGAAATTTATAATTATACGGGTGAACAGAATAGTCGTTCAGGAAATCAGAAGACAAATGGAAAGAAAGAAATCAAGACTCGATTTTGAAAAAGAAAAATGACTAGTATAGTATTGACAGGAAAGACTTTGATAACACTATAGACATCCCTCGGCCCCTCGCAGCGAGAGTCCAATTTCATTACAGGAATCAGATCGCAGCTACCTCTTCGTTCGACCTACAGACATTTTATCCAAAAGTGCAGTCCTTCCTCACGAAGGTTGAGGATAGTCTTAATCCACCTGTCATGGTGGTACCATTGTAGCTGATACGTAATTTCTTCAGAACTCAAGCATCCACTTATTTAATTAATATTTAAATGATTTTAAATATAAATTTTAGGACATGGACGTCATGTACGGTTCTCCATACCGATTTTTTAAATATACAAACAGGCATTTTACAGTATAGGCCAAGTTTGAAATATGAAATATAGAAAAATCAGTTCAGTTAATAAGTACAATAAGTATCTTGTAAACGTTTCATTAGCACGTATTTTTATTGTGTTATTACAGCTTACTTTAATGGGATTGATTTCAGGATGGTAACATAAGTTTATCAACCATTTTAAGGGCAGTAGTGTTGATTAGTCTTAACCTGATTTTTTTTTTTTGTATGATGCCGACTCGACCGCTCCTTCCCACCCCAAGGCCAAATTCTAGATACGCCACTGCGCTTGGCACTTAGTAGAAATTTTTTAGTATTTGAATTTAATAAATAAACACTTTCTACACATAGCTTTTTTTATTTTTCTGACAATTGTTTCGTCAGTTACGGCAGCTTCAGTTCAAATCCAACCTTCTGGTGAAACAATATTGTTAGGAAAATAAAAAGTGTTTGTAGAACTATCAAGGTCGGCGGCAGCCGACCGAAGGCATGTAGGGAAGCTACGGCCTGAGGGCGCGCGACAGAGCGACCTATAAATACTTTAACATTCACGCAGAATTATTATATTATCTCGTTTAATTTGAGTATATGTCATTTTATCGCAGAAAAAAGGAATTTCGGATGTTTCCATTTAATAATCTCTGTAAAGTGATAAGCAAAATGTTATATATTAAGCATTTAGCGCTAATCTCATCATCATATTTCGCTCGAACGCTAGATCAGCCTCTTTTTCCTTCATTTCTCCGTCCTTCATTTTCGGAAGACCGATAGGTATTAGTTCGCTAAGTTGCCACGCAGAACTAGCGCCACCAAAAGATGTAATAACATGTGTATAGGCTCTTACACGCTAAATGTCAAAATGTTCAAAATTTCTTTTTTTGAATATTTTATTTTCAATAATATCACAAGAAATATACCGAATTAGATTAAAGATAAATAAGTAAATAGGTGCGGATTAAACAATTGTTTATGGACAATAGCGCAAATAAATGTTAGGAACATTTTCCTGCCTGAATGAATGTCAAGCGATAAATCACATAACAAAGGATGGGTACGGCTAACCAAACCTTTTGAGGGAACATTTATGCCCAAAAAATATTTATAAAGCATACGATGGAACAATATTTTTTGTAATGCTGCCGCAAGATTTTTTGATAACAAGATTTTTTGATAAATAGCTGGATATTATAAGTAGCGGAGAAGATATTTAGTTCTAATAATTGATTAAGCAATTGTTTATTTTTTATTTACTAACGTATGGAAATAGTAAATTATGTTTTTGAAGAGCACGCGAAATTGTGAAGCACGGGCCTGGCAAGTAGGTTGTATTTGAAAATATTCATGCGTTGAAAATAGAGTAGCATAATGTGTTGCTTACAACGGAATTTTTGCTGTTTTATCCATTAAATTGCTTTTCAAAATCAACTAAAAGTCCTATTGTGTTTTCGTACTAGTATTATCATCATGCAGCCAAAATGCAAAGACGTATTCGAAAACGATCTTGCACATGCCTATTTAATTTAGATTTCATTTCTTTTGTTGAAACAATTTGGGAACTTTGAAAAGAATCAAATGAAAACACAATCATTTTTTCGATTACATTTTTTAAATTGTTTTTAAGCCTTTGGAAATATTAATATTAGCTCCTTATACAAATATGGCAAAAAAAATGTTTTCAGTGAAAGATACTACACAAACTTTCCTACATGCCTAGTTTTAACTTTTTAAAGTTTTTTTTTGGGGGGATTACTACTTACGCCTACTTTTCACCACTACAGCGCAAAGTGAGCCATGGCTTCCAACACCAATCTTCTCCAAAGTCTCCTGTCCATTGCAGTCACAGTGTAACCCCTCACATCCATTCTTCTGAGATCTTCTAGAGTATCATCCAACCATCTTATTGTAGGTCGGCCCCTCTTTCTGCTTTTATAGATTTGCACCCTCATAATTTTCTTTGGCATACGCTGATCATCATATCCGCTCTACGTGTCCTAGCATTGTAATCGTTGAGCCTTTATGAATCTTACAATGAAGTGTTTATTTATTAAATTTAAATATAAATTAGTTTTCAGTTATATTATAAGTGTACCCTCTGCAATCATAAAGACAGTCTATAATTACCACTTCACGAGCTAAATAGAATTATTTCAGGATATATCTTGAATATTTCTACCGTCGATATCAAACTTATGGCATTCCACAGTATCTGTCCCGTACGACCAAAGACCTTAATTCATAGCACCAAATTGAACAAGTACATACAAACATACATATCCGGCACTACAGTCCAGGATGGACCTTGACCTCCCTAATGATCCGCCTCCAGATGGTCCGAGCATGTGCCCTGGTCTTCCACGACCCGACACCAATCCTTTGTCAGGTCTTCTTCCTTGTCGCCTTTCCATCGTTTTCTTGGCCTGCCTCGTCTTCTGCGCCTATCTATGTGGCCATTCATTATCCTTTTGGGGGAGTCCACTCTTTCTACATGTCCTGTCCAGCTGATTCTTCTGGACTTTATAAATCGCACGATATCTCTCTGTTTTAGAATAGAGTTTATATCTTGATTAAATCTGATCCTCCATTCTCCGTTACATCATACTGGTCCGAAGGTTCTTCTAATAATTTTTCTTTCAAAAGTCCTCAGAGCCTTCTCGTCAACTGCTCTTAACGTCCAGGTTTCGGGATCGTTTGTCATTACAGGCCTGATCATTGCTCTGTACATTTTCAGTTTAGTCTCTTGGGTGATAAGACTAGATTTCACTAGACCAAAGTAAGCACCTATTCCCCGCCATTATTCTGTTTGTTATTTCATTAGACACCTTGTTTTCACTCTTAAGATAAGCTTGAAGGTAGGTAAAATCATTTACTCCTTAAAAGTGTAATCGTTTATGGTCACTTGCCTGTAATGACAAGCAGGCACGGGGTTTACCTTGCAGGTAAGGGGTTCTCCTTGCCTGCGATGTGAATACTTTCATATATTTGTTTTGCTTGCATTTACTTTAAGACCCGTTTTCCTACCTTCTCTCTCTAGTTCTCCAAAAACGTCTTTCAGTATACGGATATTTCTCCCAATAAGTGCAATGCCATTTGCATACACCAGGATTTGCCTTGTCCTGTTAATGATTGAACAAGCACTTTTATATCTCGGCTGTAATGTTAGCGACGACTTTCACCGGAATTTCGATAAAAAAAGTCGTAAATTTCAAGGCGTATGCGACACAATAGTGAGAAATGTAAGAGGAAAAGCCTCTCAGGGAAAACAACCGGAATTTTATAAGGTCATGGCCTTTCCTGAATCTGTGAGAGCGAATACTAAGGAATTCGATTACATCCATTCGTAATATGTTACATAATATTAAGTTCATAAATGCTCAGTTTTTTCTTGTTATATATTTTATATTGTTATTAATAATGAAACTTTTTGCTAGAATATATTTTATTTTGTAAATTACATATGTTTAGATAATAATCCAACTATCATCATCAGATATAAATGAATAAATTCAACAATTTGTTTAATCAATATTGTTCAAAACAGCTGTTTTATTTGTACAATAAATTTAATGTTTCTATATGTGTATATAAAATACGTCATATAATTAATTGTAAAATGTAATATAAATATTTATTATTTTATTAAATCAGTAATTTTGAAAATATTATCATTTTTTGTAGTAATCTGAATTTGTTCTGGTATTAATTTATTACTTGTTTTATGTTTAAATATTTTTAAATTTTCCCATAAGGTCATTCATTATTGGACCTTTGGAAATGTGTTTTAATAAAATGTGTTTTATTTATTTATAGGTCTTTTATAGACCGATCAAAAATTGTTCTTCAGGGAACAGTTTTGGAACAAGTCTCTGACTTCAGTTACCTGGGTTGCACTATCAGTATTGGGAACGACACAGGCCGAGATATCACTACAAAAATACCGAGGCTTCAGATGATGTATGGTGTCATAGCCTACATAGAACGTTGAGGGCAAAGACCAGGAAAGAGACAAGGCTTAAATCTTATTAAACCATGGCAGTACCTGTTTTACGATATGGATCTGAAACATGGGTTCCTACAAAGAAGATTAAAAACCAGATTCAAACTTCGAAAGTGAAGTTCTGAGGAGAACAAAGGGTTGCACGAGATAGGATCGTTTGCGCAAGGAGGATATTAGAGAAGATCTAAAGGTATTCTCCATAAACGATAAGACCCAGACATATCGCACGGAATGGTTACACCATCTGGAAAGTATGGAGGATACACGACTACGTAAGGTTGCGTTTCAATATAGACCCTTCGGTACAAGAGCTGTAGGAAGCCAATAGTGAGATGGAGAGATACTCTGTGAATACGGAACAGGCAAAGTGCCTGCTCCGTGAGGTGTGAAGAAGAAGAAGATTAAAAATTCAATGTGATTGTAGGTTCCTGAATCAGAAGCCTCGACCGGTTTCAAATAAAACAAACACCAAATTTTCCGTGAAAAATTGCCTTTTGTATAAAACAAAATATCGGTGTGGAGAACCATACAGGACTTCCATGTTCTAAGATTTATATTTAAAATCATTTTCGAAATTAAAATTTGCATAGGAACTACCTTAACCACAGTACTGTGGTCACTAACATATACCACCGTACGTTAGAGCACTCGATTTTCACTGACGATGGCAGTCAATGGCACTACAACATCTGATTTGCAGAAAACACATTGGCCAAACAGCCCGGAAAGGAATTTTCACAAGAAACTACTTCTTTGTTGCCGATAACGTAGTACACATATAAAATATCGGTATGGAGAACCATACAGGACTTCCATGTTATAAGATTTATATTTAAAATCATTTTCGAAATTAAAATTTATACACATATAAAAAAATTACCCCCTCCCTTTAAAACTACCCTTTTCATTTATAGATATTTCATCTACCTTTCTACAGTGGATTATTATAATCTTCTTTTCAGGATACTTTATTTACCAAAATTAAGTACTTTACTCATGTTAAAACATAAAACGTTGCCGGTAAACTACCCTTTTCCCTTATCCGATTTTCACCAAAATCAATAGACCTTGAGTCCTCTATAACTCAGGTACATATGCAAAAAATTATTTGATTCTGTTTGAATTTACGGCAGTTATAGTTCGCCATAGAAGAAATTCTACACTCGGACACTTTTCGGAAAATGACTTTTCTTCATGTTTTGAGGGTAGTAGAATCAGAATCAGACCTTATATCGAACACGATTTTTTCGCGATCACCATACTTCCATTTCCTTACGGAATATGGAAGTAAAAACAAGCCGTATTGGATTTAATATTTCGGTTAGACTTAATTTAACAAAACTGCAAAAATACATATACAGTAACATTTCGTAAATAAGAACAAACTTTCTGACGTTCGTTTCTTGAAAATGGGTCACGCGGATGTAGACAGTGAAATAAAATCTCAAGACCAGAAAACATTACCCGCCCTGGTCGAGTAAATTACCACCCGTCCACGTTCCTTTCCGCATCAACTTGTTCCCGGCTTTAAATCTACTTATTATAATGAACAAATTATTTTTGCGTACAGAAGGAAGGGGTTGGTCGGCCAGGTGGGCCGATCCTCCGCAGGTGTGACGTTGACGGCAACAAGTACAGTAGGCTAGCAGTCATTGTCCCGGACGTGATCCGATTAGCCATTGTGCCGGGATTAAGGCGTTCGAGGGACGTGTGAACTATTGTACTGGTGATTTTCACACCCCAAACGCAGCAGCCCACCGTCGACCCCCCACCCTTAGCGGTAAACTTAAAAAAAATACATACACACACAATTGTAAAGATCGTCCGCACAACAAAAGGATTTGTAAATTTAGTTATTTCAAACAGACGTAAGCAGTAATCTAGATATAGATGTAGAAAATAAAGTGACGATTTTCACAAGAACGTGTGGAACGATTTGGAGAACGTTGGGAAATAAATGTAGAAAAGAAACCAAAATAAAATGTTATAAAACAATGGCAATACCTACACTACTGTATGCGCTATTAAAACTGTTACAGGCTATCTTAGGTAAAGAAGGAAAGGACTCTGCAAGAATAGGGGTTATGTGTAGCAAACAATGGAAGATAGCCTACCTTATTGAAACTTACCTTATTGAAACCGTCCAGTGACTTCAAGTTGTATATTTATGACGCGTTTCGAGTCATATGACCCTTCATCAGATAGTTATCACTCACAAGGAGATCATCAAATATTAAAATTCACAAAAACACAAAAAACACACATATGTACAATTGTAAAACCTATACAAGCGTCCGACACAGTGCACCGCGTGAGGCCCACTGGACTCGAGCAAACGCGTGTCACGCCGTATGTTATCTCATAATCGATTGCAGCGCGGTGTCATACAGCGGGTTTGATTTGAAATTTAATTTATCGTGAAGTATGCCATCATGAGTAACTGGGTTATTATGTCCACTATAGATTTCAAATTCTTCCCTTGCATCCATATAACGACCCTTACTACAATAACGTAAGGGTATTAAATTCGTATTAAAATTCGTGTACGAATGGTTGCATGTAATTAAATGTTGTGTGAAATTAGATTTTATATTATCTATAGAAACACCTTTATTGATGAAATTATGTGGAGTGTGTTCCCGAAACCTTTTAATAAAAGGTCTCCCCGTTTGACCAATATAGAAACATTCACAATCATTACATATCAATTTATATACACCCGTCCTTGACTCTAATTGTGTGTGAATAGCCTGGCGAACCGAATTCCAAAGGCTATTATTGGTTTGAAGGGTCATGTGACTCGAAACGCGTCATAAATATACAACTTGAAGTCACTGGACGGTTTCAATAAGGTAAATCATTACTATATAAAGTAACTTGGACCGTATAATATAATATTTAAAATGGAAGATACATTACAGGAAACTTTGGTTTGATTCAGAAATAACTGGTGAAGCAGACAGAGCACTAGCGACAAAGGGAATAGAGTAGAATTATGGTTGTTGCAACTCTTTCAGGAAATGAGTGAGGCTTTTAGAAAAATGGGAGACACCGAAAAGCTGGTGGTACGAACACCAGTTCGTACTTTTGAAATACGGAGAAATAGTACTTAGGTTCTTACAATTAATGAACATGTGTTGGAGGCAACGAATATCCCAAAAGAGTGGTCGATGGCAAAGGTAACTTTAGTAAAAAGAGAATAACACATGCATAGAACAAGTAAGACATTTCAACTATCTTGGACATGACATTACTTATATATATAAGATAGAGATATAGAGAATAAAGTGACGAATTTCACAAGAATGTGCGGAACGATTAGAAGAAAGTTGGAGAATAGATGTAGAAATCAAATCCAAATAAAATAGTATAAAACAGTGGCAATACCTAAACTACTGTACGGTCCTGAAACTTGGGTCGTGAAGAAAAAAGATGAACAGAAGACACAAACAGCAGAAATAAAATTTCTGAGATCAGTTAAAAGTTGTAATAGACGAGATCATATAAGAAGTAAAGAGATAAGAAGTAATTTAGATATTTTGCAGTTAATGAAAGGATTAAAGAATACAGCAGAACATGGATTCAACACATCAATATGATGGAAGAAAGTAAATACCGAAGATGGCGAAAGATTACAACCCTAGAGGCAGAAGAAAAGTTGGTCGACCTAAGAAAAGGTGGACTGTGGAATAGGAACAGGCCGCTAAAGCCTAAAACCGTTAAGAAGATGATGGTGATGATGATGACGTAAGCAGTATGCGCTTCTCTCGTCTCCGTGTATTCGTGTATTCGTGTATTACAGAATCGTGGCAGTTATCGTTCGACCAACGGCAGACATTTGTTCACCGTATCTTCAAATCGTTGCAGATGTATAGAAACAGCCTTAAAGTCGCAGTGTAACGTCTCCAAAAATTCAATAAATCTTCACTGGCAGATTTCCAGGAACTGAGACACACGATATCGAAGAAGTATCTGACTCTCACGCAGAAGAACTTGTCAGAAGAACTTTGTACACTTTGTTTATACCCGCTGTTTATTATAAAGAGAAGAATCAGTGGAGAATAACTTTGCAAAAGGTGGAGAGAAGGCATGTACAGGGCTATGGGGAAAGTAGCCGAGACGGTGATTAATGGAATTACGGTAAGCGAGAAACTAGAAATTGGAAAACATTAGAGAACGCAGTACACCACCTCTACGTAATGATCACCAACATCATCATCTTCACGGCATAGCCAAGGTGCTGCCCGTTCCGCCTTCAAAGATCCTCCAGCCACCTCTTCCTGGGTCTGCCCACACACCTGCGTCCTATAGGTTTGTATTTCCACACTTGTTTGGCCCAGTCTGAAATCTGACATTCTTACTAAGTATTTTGTCCACCGTTGTTTGTAATCTTTTAATTTTACATTCAAGTTAAAAACTTTTAACTCTTCTGTTATGGACTCATTCTTTTTGCGGTCAAGTTAAGAACATATTTTAACTCCTCTCAAGAATGCCATTTCCAAGATCTGTATTTTACTGTCTTGTTTCTTAGTTGTTGTTCACAATTCACGCCCGTAGAACAGTACAGGGACTGTCATAACTTTTTAGAACTTTAATTTTGTATCCGGACGTTCCTTGTTTCAAAAAAATACGATTGATTGTTCCACGGATCGTCTGGAATTTGCCTAACTGCAATATCATAATTCCTATCACAGCCAAAATAATTTCCCAAATAATTAAAACGGCTAACCTGTTCTAAAATTTGATCAGTAATCTTTATTTTTGTTCCTATTGTTTCCTAAATAAGCAGTCAGATAAGAGAGGAACTGACAGTTGAAAAAGTAAATGGAATCATAATTAAGTATAGAGAAAGCTGGAAACAACACATTAGCAGAATGGGCAGTGACAGATTCCCCAAGGTAACCTTATTGTATCAGCCTAAAGGGAAGAGAATCCTGGGAAGACCCAAACAGAGATGGTCCGACCAGTTTGAAGCCTAAACCGTGACGAAGAAGAAGAAGAAGAAGAAGAAGGAGGAGGAGGAGGAGGAGGAGGAGGAGGAGGAGGAGGAGGAGGAGGAGGAGGAGGAGGAGGAGGAGAAGAAGAAGAAGAAGAAGAAGAAGAAGAAGAAGAAGAAGAAGAAGAAGAAGAAGAAGAAGAAGAAGAAGAAGAAGAAGAAGAAGAAGAAGAAGAAGCTTTCCTTTTACAGAAATTTATTTTAGCTATTTAAGGACGGGGCTTGACTTGAGTGATGAAGACATAATAAAGAAAGCTTCTCGAAATTTGAATGCAAGGTGGTGCAAGGCCTGAGGTGCTACCAGAAAGTTACAATAAAACAGTAAACCCTCCAGTCTTTCGTTAAGGCAGCGGATGAAACAACTAAGCAGCCGAGTGTAGCCTATTGGTGGAAAGTGTAGGCCTAGTTCCGGGGGTGACCAGACTGATGCATTGTAATGAACGGCGAAAACGTACAGTCTGGACTGATGAACAAGTAACAGAGGACTATGCCAGAATTAATTTATGTATAACTTTTTACTGCGTGTATGTTACCTCTTAACCACAATACGAGGGCCAGTTGAAAAGTTCGCGGAGCGACATCTATAGCCAAGCGGTGCAACTAACATTTTTCGTGTGTTGTAACATTCATATTCCATATTAACACCTGATAATTCCAAAATCTGTCTGCAGATTTCTTCATTGTTTACCGATTGTTTAAGATTTACGTGTCACGCGAGTTGTGAAAAATAGACGGGATCAAACGTCGTGCTGTGTTCGAAGTGTTTGTTGAAAAAGGTTTAGCGCCAATTGGAAATCACAACAAAGGCAAATGTGTCGCTGAGATGTTACGCCTTCAAAAACAATGGTCTGTAAGTAGGTACTCGAGTTTAAACGTGGTTGTACGGGGATCGAAGGTGACGATTCCCTCAGTGGACGCCGGAAATGTGCAACAACTCCTGATATCAATAAAAAAATGTCATACACGGTGTTGGAAGACGGCGATGGTGAGTGGATTAACATTTCAGAGATCATAGGCGTCTCACGTGAACGTGTGTGTATTATATTTTAACAAAAACCTTGTGAAAAGTGAGTGCCGCATTTGGAGTTGTTGCACTTTTGAGCATCCACTGCCGGGTTCACCTTGAGTGCTCGTATAGTCACGTTTAAAATCGAGTGCCCATTAACAAGCCATTGTTTCTTAAGGTGCAGCATCTAACGCATTTATCGTTTTGTTCTGTATTTCCATTGACTCTAGATGTTTTTTTAACAAAGACTTATTGATTTTGTCCACTTTTTAAAACTCGTGTGATACTTAAATTTCGAACAGCTGGTAGTTAATTAGTAAACTGAAAGACAGAGTTGGAAATTAACAGCTGTTTATACGAAATATGAATCTTGCAACACGCGAAAAATTTTAATGCTATCGTTAATCTATAGATGTCGCTTCGCGAAATTTTTAACTGACCCTCGTGTATTAATTACATTACATACAAATGTCAGAGTTATAGAGGATTTGTTAATAAACCTGACACAATTTATTTAATGTACTGAGAGACACGAGGAGATCATCTACGAAACGACCCGACATAAGGAAAGACCTGAAGTTACAGTCGGTTCTGCAGAGAATAAAGGCATACAGGAAGAATTAGAAGACCCATGTGGAACGAATGGTAGACACGCGTATTCCTAAACAAACAAGCATTTGAATACAGGCCAGTGGAGGGACGAGAGATCGTGGAAGACCCTGGAAAAAATGGTCAGAGACTCTGTGAAGTCGGAACGGGCTATAGCCCAAACCATGTAGTGAAGAAGGAGAAGGAGAAGGAGAAGGAGAAGGAGAAGGAGAAGGAGAAGGAGAAGGAGAAGGAGGAGAAGAAGGAGAAGAAGGAGAAAAAGGAAAAGAAGGAGAAGAAGAAGAAGAAGAAGAAGAAGAAGAAGAAGAAGAAGAAGAGACACGATGGCAAACTGAATTTATCCAAGATTAAATCAATAAAAATATACAGATATCGCTCCAATTTTAAATATAGATCAGGAAGTGTTGTGAGAAAAATAAACAGCCGTTCGGTGCGGACGCCAGTGGATTGTTGTCAAAGAGATAAAAATATTTTAAAATATACACGCACGCTTGGGGCAAACGGTAAATGACAAAACATATCAGAATTATACACTTCTTACTGAAAGAAGCCATTAGTTGAGTTTCGGCAGAACTTAACCATTAAACTAATACATACACTGTTATCAGAACGTCGGCTTTCCAGGCTGTAAGGCTGTTGTTGCATGCAAACGTTTCGACCGTGCCTTCGACGGCCACCTTCAGTGCACAAGACTACAGTACACTGACCACGGTTTCGCAGCCAGTGACCACTGAACTGTGGCTGCCTTTTTTTTTCGCTCTGGGCTGTGCGGCTGTGCGTCGCAGAGACGAACCGCTCGGGATCTGAGTTCCGAGCTACCTTCTGGAGCTCCTGCCTCGTGGCCCTGCCCAAGTAGGACGTGTGCTCTATAGCAGGCCGATTCTCGGCTGTTGTGCTAGCCTACACTAGCGCAGTATACACCGAGGCCGTTTCCACGAATCACCTGGACGTATACGGTACCTTCCCAGCCCAACCACTAGAGGATTGTCTGGGAACCTCGCCGGACGTGCATAAAATTTGCGTGCAAGCCGCCTGAAAGTTTCGTCTAAGGAGCGGACGCCAAGTCCTCTCCTTAGAAGGCGTGATGAAAAGCGACGGGGGACTTTGGCCGCTACCCGAAGACCCCTGTCGAGGACGCTCTGCAACTTCTTTTTATGCATTACGGCGAGGTAACCCCAGACCGGGCAGGCGTAGGTAATGACCGGCAGCAGATACGCGCCGACGATCATCCTGCCCAATTTCCTGATCATGGCTGAGCTGATCAGGAGTGGAAACAGTGCGCACAGACGAGCGGATGCTCGCTTGAGAACTGTCTGCGCGTGGGTACGCCAGGTGAGCCGACGGTCGAGGTGTAATCCGAGGTACTTGACTTCGTTGGACCAGCGCAAGTACGTTCTGCCGATGCGTAACTGCCTAACAGGGTTCTTCCGTCGCTTAGAGAATTCGACGGCTACACTCTTGGTAGCGTTGAGTTGCACTCTCCAATTCTCAGTCCAGTCCACGAGCGTGTCGAGCTGGCGTTGCAGTCGTAAGACGGCCCTTTCCACATGACGATCGGCCGTAAATACGGCCGTGTCGTCCGCAAAGAGGGCCATCTGGACTCCAGGCTGTCTCGGCACGTCGTTGACGTGCTGAACGTCTGGAGTCGGCACGAAGTTGTTGTCTGACACCACCAGCCAATCAGAAGAAAGGAAAATTCTTATTGGTTCCCCACAGCTCGCGTCCAAAGAGCACTCAATGAGAGAGAATCACCCCGCCGATTCATTGCAGTCGATGCGTGTTTCTTCATTTGGACAGACTCCATATGCAGAGACACTCATCGACGATAGAAGCCTTGATTCTTCAAAGAGTATGCGATGGTCGGCATTGGCGAGTGCGTGTTACGCTATAGCAGAATTTTCCGGCTGCCTCAAACGACACTAGCGGCTGTGTTCATCAACGCGGGCATGGACATTACAACATTCCAAGAGGATAATTATATCGAAAACAAAACAAACTGTGAAAGTGTGTGGTAGGAAGGGAAACTGAACTACAACCAAAATGTGGGTGAGGGGAAAAATATACTGAAGCGCGAAAAGCGACTGAAGGCAGTTAATCTACAGATCGTGAACAAAGGAGTTCTTTTGGAGTCAGCCAAATTAAAGGATTTAAACAATTTGCTTTCTAAACATTTCATGCCTACCTGGAAAGAAAATAAAAATCTTACTTTCTTTAAAAACCTTTTTGAGGAACAAGAGGCCCTTCTTTACCAACTACTTGAGGACGAAGATTATGATGGTGGGGATATAATGGAGGCAGACTCGTTTGTTTTGTAAATTCTGAAACCAAATTATATTGACTTGTAATTTCGTTTACCATTTACTACTAATATGTTTAATAAATTTGCTCTTATCTTTTTTATCCCTTGCCATCATGTAACAATACAGTTGGATGGATACACCTAAATCGCTATAAAAAACCTAACTGTTCACACACCTGGTTTTGCAATATTTTTCATTGCATTGAAATATAAAAGTATTATCTAACCAATAAAAATAATGAACAAGTAAACAAATTCTTTAAAAAACTTAAAATAAAAACCGAATTAAACACGTTATAGCCTGAACGGCTGCAAAACTCGTTATGTTCAAACGTTTTTCTAATTCTTCCACCAAATGGCTCACTTGATTTTGTTTACATTAAGGGACCACTTGCAAAGTAATTTTAATTATTTACAAAAAAATTCAAGTCATGTGTTAACATATTAAAATAACTACAGTTTTTCGTCGTTTTTGAAAAGTTTCTTTTTTTGTTGATACAACGAGTTTTGCGATTGGACTACTCATATCAAACTGCTTAAAATTTCTTCTTCTTCTGATATTTTCTACTCGTTTGGGATGATGGATATCATACAGACTATTTTTGCACGGAATAAGTCAGTTTTATTCATGTCAAACCTGGTCCTTAATTTTCTCAGCCATGAGATTCTCTCTCGGTCATCCAACTCTTCTCTTTTCCAAATACTTTTCCCTGTAGTATGGACTAGAATATTTCATGTGTGGATATCTGTTCATTTCTCATGAGATGTCTCAGATACCGAAGCTTTCTTATCTTCACTGTGTTAATACCTTCCCTTTCTTTCTTCATCTTTCTAAGAACTTCAACATTAGTTATATATGCTGTCCACGAATGGTCAGTATTCTACGGTAAAGCCACATTTCGAAAGATTCCAATTTTTTAGTTGTGGCTTCAGTCAAAGTCCAAGATTCTACACCGTAGAGACGGACCGAGAATACGTAGCAGCGTAAAAGTCTCACCTTTGTGTTTATTGTTAAATCGTGACTTTTGAATAAACTGCTCATTCTAGCGTACATTCCTCTTGCCTTTTCAATTCTGCTCTTTATTTCTTGAGAGCGGTCCCATTGTGCTTAAAATTTATTTTCTCTATTTTATTCAAAAATGAACGTACAGCGTTTCAAAACGGAGCCTGCGTAGATTTAAGATATTGAATAATAGTAGCACACTCGCTACACACCGATGAAAAATCCAAACGTAAAGGTCATTAACACAACCGCGTTAGATAAACACTGGCGTTTGACGCGCGCGCGCGCGAAGAGTGAGTGGCGGGGGGGGGAGAATTTATCCATTACCGTTCGATTTTTGTTTCGTCTTCGTTCCGTTTATTTCTCCCAGATCGGTGAAGAAAGATATATAAAGACTGCGGCGTCTGGCCTTGAAATAAACAAGCCGCCGAAACGAAAAGAAGTTCATAATCGAAGAAGTGAAGAATCTATATATGTATATATACCCGAAAGCGTGAGTTAACAAACACAGGAAATAATGTAATCAAAATATTATTAGAGTATTTTGGGATAAAGTTTTAAAGTATTCAGCTTGCTGTAAACGGACTTCAAGTTCAATGTATACACTCCGCTCAGGCTTCTGATAACTCAGCGCCTTCTTTTGATCGTTACACTTAAATGATAACAAGTAGTATTCTATCGCTACTGTGAAAACAGTTACAATTTCATTACAGCAATCTAAACAGATTAAATTGTACAACACTTTCCCCACAAAAACGTGATATGAATGCTCTGTCTTCAAACATGAGCGTGCACGAACGCGCAAGGGCATATCGTTAGCTTGGGTGTCCGAACTGCCGAATCGAAACTATGTGTGTCGTTAATATGTAAAATAATGATTGTTAATATGTAAATATGTGTCGAAGTTGTAAATGATTTAAATATTTAACTTGGCTTTTGTTTTACTTCCATGTTCTGTAAGGAAATGGAATTGTGGTGATCGCGAAAAAAATCGTGTTGAGAAAAGGACAAATTCTAATTGTACTACCGTCAAAACACGAAGAAAATTCATCTTCCGAAAAGTGTCTGTGTGTAGAATATTTTCTGTGGCAAACAACAACTGCCCCAAAATCAAACAGAATCAAATAATGTTTTGTATATGTGCCAGAGTTGTAGAGGTGTAGAGGACTCACCTGTTGATTTTAGTGAAGATCGGTTAATGGAAAGGGGTAGTTTACCTCCAACGTTTTACGTTTTAACAAGAGTGAAGTACTTAATTTTGATAAATAAAGTATCCTGAAAAGAAGGTCATAATAATCCACTGTAGGAAGGTAGATGAAATATCTATAAATGAAAAGTGTAGTTGAAGGGGAAGGCAGTAATTTTCTATAAATGAAAATGATAGTTGAGCGAGAGGGATAATTTTAACATTGAAAATGTTTATAAGGACGTGTCGCACATTTGAAAACGACCGCTGGTGCGTGATCGAAAATGGGAACCGGTGAGTTTCCATAGAAACTACTTCTTTGTTGTCAATAACGTAGTACACATATAAAACTTCGCTTATGAATGCGACTACATTTAACTTATAATCTGTACATTGGTAAATGAAGAATGAATTCATTGATTGGTGAATGAACATAAATATATATATTTTTTAGATTTATTGAAACATTTTCAATGCCCTTCTCTGTGCATTGCATTTGTGCAATCCCTGTAAATTTTTTATATGTGTACTACGTTATCGGCAACAAAGAAGTAGTTTGTTGTTAAAATTCCTTCCCGGGCTGTTTGGCCGTGGTCCAGTGTTTTCTGCAACACAGAAGTTTCGGCAGTGCCATCGACTGCTATCATCAGTGAAAATCGAGTGCGCTAACGTGAGGTGGTATACCTTAGTGACCACAGTACTGTGGTTAAGGCTGAAGAAAGAAGTAGTTTCTATGGAAATATTTCATTTCGAAAATGATTTTAAATATAGATCTTAGAGCATGGAAGTCATGTATGGTTCTCCATACCGATTTTTTATACTGATGCAAGTGTTAGGAGGGGGGGTGCAAGTGACATCGACTCCGGTGATAGGCAAACGGGACACCTAAGAAACCGGAGACCAAATAAACGATTTACGTCCCCTAGCATTAATTACGGAAGGCTCGAGGGGGTGTAATATTCCTAATTAAACAACTGGGAATTAATCAAGTAACATCGGGTAAAGGTCGAGTAATATGGTTACATTAAATACTACTTCTAGTTTACCTGCAACGTTTTATGTTTTAACAAGAGTAAAGTACTTAATTTTGATAAATACAGTATCCTGAAAACAAGGTTATTATAATCCACTGTAGAAAGGTAGATGCAATATCTATAAATGAAAAGGATTGATGAAGGAGGAGGGGGTAATTTTTTGTATTATGTTACAAATTTATTCGATCGAAAACTTACAAAATTTTAATAAAATATTAACAATTGATATCGATCCATGCAAACAAAATATCGTAACCACGGATACGTAAACAAAATAATTTTTCCTTTTCAGAAATTCACAGAAAACCAACGCAGGGTTGTATTCGCTTTCTTTCGCGTTGCTTAAATAAATGGTAATTTAATCAAATTAATTCTTTATTTTTAAAATATTACAACTATGTACAATTCGTATTTTGATTATCTTTCTCAACGTTTTTACCAAAACCATGCTGACATATTTAGTTTCGTTCTGAGTGTACATATTAAAAATCATTTTATAATTAATTAGAACATGGAAGTCATGTATAGTTCTCCATACCGATTTTTGTTCTTCTTACATACATAGAGATAGATAGAGAGACACAACACAACAATCGCAGAAAATCTCGAGAGGACATTAACAATAAGGCGATAGTGACGTATCTAGAATTCGTGTTGGGGGGGAGGATCTGAGATCGGGTCGGCTTCATGCAAAGGAAAACAAGTAAGAATAATCAATATTACTATCTTTAAAGTCGCTTGATAACATCCTGAAATCCGAAACTTGGACAATGACAGTGACAGAGGAAGAGCGGTTGCGCAGGTGGGAAAGAAAAGTCGTCAGGAAGATATTTGGTCCAGTGAACATCAGAGGAACATGGAGAATAAGAACGAATGCAAAAATCCAGCAAATCTAAGGAGAACCAGACATCGTTACTGACATAAAGCAAAGTAGAATCCGGTGGGCAGGTCATGTCCAGAGAATGTCAGAGACATTAAAGAAAATTTTTACTGGAAGACTGGTGGAAGAAGAAGGATGGGTCGGCCCAGAAAAAGATGGTCGGATAATCTTGACGACGACCTGCGCCAGCTCGTTGTAAGAAGATGGAGACTGAGAGCAGAGGATTCAGACGATTGTAGGCGGATTGTCCAGGAGGCCAAGGCTCTCCAAGAGCTGTAGCGCCAATTAAGAGAGAGAGAGAGAGAGAGAGAGAGAGAGAGAGAGAGAGAGAGAGAGAGAGAGAGAGAATCCTGAAATCAGTCCCATTATAGTAAACGGTAATAACGCAATAAAAATACGCGTTATTGAAAAATTGTTAAAAGGTACTTATTGACTGTATTGATTTCCTATATTTCATATTTCAAACGTATTTCCTACTGCTGTGTAATAAACCTGTTTGTATATTTAAAAAAAAAGCAACTACTGTATTAGCGTACATAGCTGAAAAAAAGTAAAACGTCCTAAAAATTAAATAGATTAACAAAAAACGTCAACTTTTTCGACCCTTTGAGGAAGAGGTCCGGTGCAGTTGGTCCCCCCCCCCCCACCAACGTAAATACGCCCTCTGTAAGCCTGTAACTTATTTGGACAATATGTTATGAGGTATAATTACTTTAAAAGTAATTATTATTTGAATCATTGCATATGCAGGTCGTAGAAAGAATCATTGTTTCACCCCAGACGTATCCTTTTGTTCTTTGAATTTTATTTGACTTTTGGGCTTTAGATCTACTTCAGAAATAAACCCAGCTATACCCTGTCTAGGTAGGAAAGTGCTCTAAAGGTGCCGACGCTATTCCGACAAAATGCATTCCGTTCTGTACTTTGCGAAATCAAGCACCTTCGTTACAAACAACGGTAGAAAGAAGGCTTAGAAAGAATTCACATTCAAGACTGGCCGAACAAGTCTGAAAATACAAACCTATAGGACACAGGTGCGTGGGTAGACCCAGGAAAAGATGGCTAGATGATTTTTGAAGGCGGAACAGGCAGCGCCTTGCCTATGCCGTGTTATGAAGACGATAATGATATAGTACCATCGTTATTGTTTCTTCATTCCTCTATCTCCCCCAGTTCTAAATGTTTTTCCCACGTTTCCAACCCGTCCTTTTAATATTTCCTTTTAGCGTTATCTGGCAGAAATTTCGCGGCCAATTCCAAAACTTTGATCTGATATTCAGAGCAGGCGCAGTTTTTTTCTATACAGGACTACCACGTTCCTACTCTCACTCAAAGAACCCCCAATCCTAGAATTTTCTGAACGGATATTTGGTTAGTCATCGGGCGTCCTTCTGTTGACTAAATGGTCATCATCATCTTCTTCTTCAAGGAGTAACCAAGGATGGTTTGCTCCGGTCTCAAACAGTCAAAGAGTCTAGAGCTGGTCACTCCAGCACTTCCTCGGACGTCCCACACCTCTCCGTCCCTTCGGCTTATAGATCCACAATTGTTTAGGGATGCGGCAGTCATGCATTCGGCAAAGATGTTCCCACCAATTCAGCCGATACTGGACAATCCTGTCGAGTATACTCATAATATTCAGTTCCTGCCGTATATCTGTGTTTCTTCTGTGATCACGGAGAATATACCCTGCCACGTGCCTGAGAAATCTCGTTTCAGCCGCTTGGATACGACTGACCTAGCCTTTGATTAAAGTCCAATTCTCAGACCCATAAAGAAGTGTGGGAAGGGCCATCACCTTATAGAATTTTAGGCCAGTTTCTTTACTTGCTGACTTAAGGGTTAGTCTAATAGTCCCGCACGTAAGGTTTAACTTATGCAAGTTATTCACAACATCGTTGCTTGCATTATAAGACACGCTGTAGCCTAGGTATTCAAACTTGCTAACTTGTTCCAGGACAGTACAATTTATACAAAAATTTGCCCGTATGGGATCAGTTCCACGAAAAGACAATACCTTGGTCTTAAGTGTGGATATTTGTAATCCACAGTCTTTGCAGATTCGTTTTAACAAATGTATACCCTTCTGCAACCTGTTTCCGAGTCCGACAGAATAGCCTGATCGTCCGCAAACAACAAAGTGTCAATTGCAGAGTGGTCAGTCACAAAATATTCTGTAAGACACATCTGCCAGTCCTGAATGTCGTCGTCAATATATAAATTAAAAATTTCACTAAATGCCATGCACTCGGGAGTACACGACTACAACGTGGAAGTAGAGTTCGTTGTCAGAACATGCTGGTTCGAACATTCGAACTTTCTATTCTTCATCATTAAACAGTAGACATTACTCGGAGTTCTGTTGCTGTATAGCCGCTGGCTTCCTATACCGCTTTCCATGGACACATTAGCAATAAACGATCCTGACCTTCTAGGAGAAAGGAAAACACAAGTTTCATTGCTGACAGAAGTCTAGTAACAAAAAAAAAAAAAAATAATTGGAATCAGGTAAAAACATACGAGACAGAGAAGCGTTAGAAAGATACTTGAGAAGGTAAGGGGGTCTGTGTGAAGAGAAAACAAGGAAAACCAAGAGGGTGTTAAAGTGGACCGTATCGTAAGAAGTAAGAACAAGAGTAATTTATTGATTATTGTTCTGTTGTATCCGTTGGTTTCTGCTAGATATTTGATCGTGTTTAATTCGTCTTGGTATTCTTTTTCGTCTAGCGGGATGTTGTTTAGTCTGTGTATCATGGTTCTGAAGGCAGATAGTTTGTGTTGTATTGGGCGATTTGAGGAGTTGTGTATTAGTGTGTCAGTTGCAAATATGCTTTAAACGATGTAAAGGATACCGTAGCTCATTCTATTTGTTGTATTAAGAATGCTTTGTCAGCGTATAATAAAATATTCAAACTCCGCTGTCGTATACGAAGAAAAAGATTAACTAATCTGAGGGGAAATGGGAACGGGAACAGTAGCTTGCATGTATCAAATAAACTAACCGTTGCACGGTGGGAACCAGTTAACGTGATGAATCGGTTCGCGGTTTACGGTTGCGACTCGGTACAGTTAATTGGTGTACAGTATGTGGCCGATTCTCAGCCTTGCCGCGCGCCCTAATTGTCTGTGCCGCGTTACGTTAATTAAAAAGTTAAAGAAGTCATAATATTCTTCTTCTACTCTTCAAGGATTAGGTTATATAAACCTGTTCAGGCACCCATCTCATCCTCGGACGATCCACATCTCTTCTACCAATGGCTTTATAGTTCAGTGACGCTTTCGGCAATCGATCCTCTGTCATCCTTTGCAGATGATCCCACCACTGTCTTCTGTAAATTGAAATAATTTCGATTATGTCCTTTACTTCAAGTTCTGCCCTTATATCCTCATTCCTTATTTTATCTTGCAGTGTACGGTATAATTTAAAGTATTTCGAAGAAACTGCATTTCATCACTCTGAATTTTGCCGCATTCCTTTTTGTCATAACCAACGGCTCACTCGAATAAATCAACGTGGGTATTGCAATTTTCTTATAAAATAATGTAATCCTTGTGCTGTGTCTTGTTTTATTTCTAAGATTTTTATGAATCGTACCACAAATATGCCTAAATGTATTTATCGTCTCTCTTATATCATATTCAGATTCATAACTTACTGCACAGCCGAGATATTTGAAACGGCTCACTTGTTCTAAAGTGATGTTGTTTATAACTGTCTTAGTCCTCACTGGATATTTACCTTTAAAGGCCATTGTTTTGGTCTTTTACTGAAATTGTCAGTGAGTATTCTCTTGCCACTTTTTGTAATTGAAACATAGCTCTTTGTAAATCATCCTCATTTTCTTGAATAAGAACTGTGTCATCCGCATATGACAAGTGACCCATACAAATTGATTTGTAAAGCTGTATTCTCGGAGTCACTCTGGATTTCCATGCTCTCAACATGTCGTCAATGTATATATTAAACAAGGTTGAAGGAATACAGCATCCTTGAGTAACTCCCTTATTTACTGGAATGTCACCTGAGAGCCTACCATTCGAATCCAGAACTACAGATGTACTTTTGTAAAGGATGTTGACTGAATTTATTAACTGCTGTGGATATCCTCTTCTATCTGTAATATTCCATAACTTTTGACGGTCTACATTACCAAATGCTTAATTTCCATCTTTAAACATACTCCACCTGATATCCTTTCCGGTCACATAACATTTTAAATTTTCCCTAACTACTTACCTGATCCTTAGCCCTCTTCTTGTGTCCCCCGCCATACCTTGACGCCTTTCTGTCGCCTCCTTTGGCTACCTGCATTACTCATCCCTCTCTTGGTTGTCCTCACGTTTAAACTTTATGGCATTTCTATCAGCCACTTCCATTACCTATTTGGCTACACACTACATCTACACACACGCGCACTACTCTACCACCATTATGCCTCCATCTTCTTCGCTTCCGGCCTGCACTGGCGTGCGTCTCCTCACGCATTCGGCTGAAGGGGGCTTGCCCCGTGTCTTGTTCTCCTGGACACGAAAAAAAAATCAGTTACATCCTTGTCAAGGTCTTTGACCGACCACTAATTTCTGAGATGCATTTCCTTTATTTTGGATATTAATTTTCAGTAAAATAAGATAACGGTTCGAAAATGTAATAAGGATGGGAGAAGAAAGGTAGTACGATAAGAGAGCCCGCTGTCGTCTTCTCTTTTTAATTTATACATCGACAGTGTCAAACACGATTAGAAGATAAAATTTCCAAAACATTTTACGATTCCTAACTCTGCAGCCGACACGTTGTTATTTGCTGACGACCAGACTATCCTGGCGAACTCGAAAAGCGGCCTGCAGATGGCTGTACACCCACTGAGCCGAATCTGCAAGGATTTGGGATTACACATCTCCACATTGAAGACCATGGTGATGGAGTTTCATGCAGCTGACCCCATACGAGCAAAAATTGCTTTACATGGTACTGTTTTAAAACACGTCAGTAATTTGGAACATCTAGGCTGTAATGTGTCTTACATTACAATGATGTAGTGAAGATGTGCAAGTTCAACCACATGTGTAGGATCATCAGGAGATGTTTAAAAATCAAAAAGTAAAGAAACACGGCTGAAGTTGTAAAAAGGCGATGGCTCTACGCACACTTCTCTATGGGTCTCGGAGTTGGACCTCAACAAAATCCCTGGCCAGTCTCCTTCAACCGGAAGGAATGAGATTTCTCAGTCACGGGGCATAATATTGTTACGACATACATCACAGAACAATCTACGTGTTTATCGAATGTTCCAGATGGATCCGGAATGTAATGCGTGTGGCGTACGTGATTCTCAACGCATTAGTTAGACTGTGACAAGGCCGCAATTAATTACGTCGTAGGTAGAGATAACGCGTAGTTTGGGATGTTCTGGTGTGTGAGCGGGGATATAAATACAAGTCAGCAGCGGCCTTAGTTTGAGATATAGTTGCGATATATTTACAGTGCGGTTCGAGTTTATTGTGCGGGCGATTACAAGTGATTACTCTCTGCGTTCAAGTGGTTATTGTGGCGAACTGTTGTGTTTTATAATCGGGCGGTATAATTGTAATACAATTGTGTTTTATATTAGTTGACATTTTATTGCGTGTGAACAATTTTTATTTGATGTGTTGTAAGAGACTGCGTTGTTAATTACGAACTGTTTAATTGTGAAAATTAAAGCTGGTAATTAGTGACTTAATTGGTGTCTTGTATTTTGTTTTCCACTGTACCATACGACGACCAAGTAGACCGTCGTAACAATATCGTAAAAGAAATGTCGTGATTTCTTTTAGAGATCGTTTCTTTGAGAGATCGTAAAAGAAATGTCGCTGTACGGCAGAAACTGAATATTATGAGTGTACTTGATAGGGCTGCCCCAATAGCAGCTAAAATAATTGGAACATCTTAACCGACTAGATGACTGCTACGTCCTTAAAACAACTATGGAGTCAAAGCCGAAAGGACAGAGAGGTGCGGGGCGTCCAAAGAAGCATTGGAGTGACCAGCTGTGGTCTGTGGTCTATCTCCCTGGGATCGTAATAAAGAGTTTTTTGTTTAATCCTTGCTGAAGATGATGATGATGATGATGAAAGAAAGGCAACCCAAAAACAAACATTAAATGTAGTCTATATTTCTCCCATTGATTGGGATAGTAAGCTAACAAAATTTAGACGCATCTGTGGAACGATTCATAGGTACCTGAAAAATTAAACACGGAAGGATGCCCAAATGAAATTTTATAAAACCGTTGCTGTCCCCACATTCCTGTATGCTGGTGAGACATGGACTCTTGGTAAAAAGGACGTGCAGAGGATTCAGACAGCAGAAACGAAATTTCTAAGAGGGACGCAAGGTTGTTCTCTCTTGGATCGGCGAAGGAACGAGGATATTAGACGCGATTTGAACATTGTATTATTTTACCAGAAGATTGAAAACCACAGAAGGAGTTGGTGAGAACACTTGAATCACATGCCTGATATCCGTCTAGCTGTGGCTGCCTTGGGTTTATCACCCTTCTGGGAAGAGAGATGTCGGTAGATCAAGGAGGACAGTGGGTTCCGGAACAGGTCTAAGGCCTAATCCTTGGAGTGGTGATGATGATGATCATCATCATCATATTCCCGCCTTTCCAAGGGAAATATAATAAAAGACAAACACGCAAATTAGTATGAAATGATGGAATGCGTTAAGCAATGAGACATACAGCCTTATAGAGATGCGGCAGAGGTCGTAGACCTTTGCGAAAGTAAGGAAATAAATGTCTATGAATGACATACACTGGGATAGTAGTTAACGAGCTTCCGTGCCGGGCGCTTTATGCAGGTAAGTCACACCTTTACGTTTCCCATCGCACCGTGCCGATGTGATACTTCTGGCGTGATCGTTCGTTCTTATTACTTCTGCATTCTCTCTCTGCGTTTCCGTTGTTGCATTGTTCTGTTGGCCTTCTCAACCTCTGTTTCTCCTCGATCCCAGCATTGTTCTTTTCATAGGCCTATTTCATGAGATTTTACACAAGTTTTTGTACCAATTCACTGTTTGCGAATCACATTTCCTATTGCTACTCTTCTTTCTGGCCGTCCCCTTACCGTTCGTTGTGTACAGAATTCGTCTACGTAAACTGTTGCTTATGATTATATGTATATCTTGAAATGATACCCTTACAAACCCAAAATCGGGGGTGTTCGACAAGGATGTAGTCCAACTCTTAGGCTTATCAATTCTCTTTTATGTTTTTAAAGTCTTCTTCCGGTATGGACCGCGTCAAACATGTCTTGTATGACAAAGTTTCACTCATATTACAATTAGTACCGTCAGGTGTAAGTGACCCAATGGTCAGGTTCACTTAGCCCTGAGGACTCTCATTGTAATATGAGTGAAATGTTGTCATACAAGACATGTTTGACGCGGTCCATTCCGGAAGAAGACTTTAAAAACATAACGGACACCGGCCGCGGAAGCCTACGTGAAAATATTGTCAAATCACTATTTGGATAGCTTGGTAAGGAAACAGAAAACGTTTGCGATTAAGGCCATCCAGGCAAACTCTAGCACAATCTTAAATACATTACTATACTCTGCAAGAGACGAAGTGTGATTTGCAACAGTCAGTATTACAGACGTAACTAACATGCAGCCCAAAATTTGCACATTATCAGCAGTAAACTAAAAGTGATGAGAAGCAAAACCCTCCAATTCGGTCGAAAGTGGTTGTTGAAAACACAATGTTGACACAAATATTTCATTTTCTATTTACTGAGTTGTGATGCACATATAAATTTGACAAAATATTTAGTAAAAAAAAATTAGTAATGTTAAAAAAAATTGCATTAAGTTAGTACAACTGACAATATTGACAATGATACAGACAACAGCCAAAGTCAAATTGCAAACGGGTACGACAGATCCCTTTAATGTCACGAGAGGGTTAAAACACAAGTTACACAATATGTAATGAGGAAATGAGGAACAGATGGGCTGGCACCAACACTGTTCGACTTAGCGCTTGAATATGTGATCAGAAAATTGTCAATTGATAGGAATTCAACATTAGAACATAAAATTGTCCAGATCGTAGGATATGCAGATGATATTAATGTTATGGCAAGATCCCAAGGAAGAGCAAAGGAGACCTTCCAGGAACTCAAAGGTGAAGCAGAAGAGATATGATTACAGGTTAATACAGATAATACAAAGGTTATGATCACCACTCGAAGGAAAACCAGAAAACCTGAACAGTTTGAAATCGAACCACTAAACCTGGAAATAGTTAATCAGTTTAAATATTTGAGGTGTTGGATGGCAGAAGATAATGAAGAAATAAATGAAATATGGAAAAGGATACAGGCCGCAAATAGAGCATATGCTTCGTTGACATCTATATTCAAGACAAGGAATATCCACCGTCAGTTCAAGGTCACATTATATAAAGTTATGATTAGACCTGTGATAACATACGGCAGCGAGACTTGGACTCTGAATAAACGAGCCGCTAACATAGTCAGTACTTTTGAAAAAAGAATTTTGATGAGAATCTATGGACCAATTCAAGTCAGTGGGATATGGAGAATGCCATAGTCACAATGAGGAACTATACAAGCTGTATAAAGACAACGATCTGGCCACCAGCATCCGACCGCATGGATTGCAATAGGCAGGACACATCGGTAGGATGGAAGGCAACCGAATACCTAGGAAGGTACTGTTTAGAGAAATCGAGGGTAAAAGGCCTGTCTGAAGACCCAAGAAACGCTGGATTGACGCACTGGCGAGGGATGCTGATACTTTACTTAAAATAAAACGATGGACATCGATCGCCAAGGACAGGGAAAAAAGGTGGCGGATGATTATGGAGGCTAAGGTTCGACTCCGAACTGTGACGCCATAGAAGAAGAAAAAAAATGTCAGCTTCCCTTTCTTAGAAAGTTTCTAAAACTGCTATCAAAACGAAATCCCCCCTCACCCGTTAGCGGATCACAGTCATCTCTATTCAAATCAGACATTAGACGACTTCCACTGAACCGTAGCCTAGCTTGTAGTGGCGGCCGCGCCCAGTGTCTTCTGTTTTCCTTTGTTTCCACAAAATAACGCAGCCTGCTGCTACGAGTACATCGTCCTCTACACTCGACGCTTTGAAGGTCAACTGCGGTCGCAGAGTTGTATTTTTTGTAGAATAATGTAAAATGTTAAAACCATATTTGAGACACGTTTATTTAAAATGTTATTAGCACCACGTGCTTTTAACAATAGTTATTAGCAATCGCTTCTAGATGTTATGTAACAGTGGTTCCGAAAGTGGGGTCCGCGACAATTTTTCAGGGGGTCCGCAGGCACTTTTAAGAAAAAATAGAATGTACCGTAATATTCTCCCACTTTTTATGCTCTAAAATCTAAATCTAAATTTTAGAATCTTAAAACAATTAGTAGAAGAAACCAGGTTTTTTGGGGGTTCAAACTAATTGTAATTGTAAAAGTAATTTCAAACTAATGGCTTTAATAATGTCTTTAAATCATGTCGCGTAGCAGATCTGTTTGTCCGCCGACCAGACTAGACCTCTGTCTTACAGTACAAGAAAGATATTCATTAGCAGAACTTTCAACTGACAGTTCATTAAAATTACAGTTTTCGCAATTACAGCTAGCTGATTTCTGGTTACATGTAGTGACTGACTATCCTGAACTCGGAAAAAGAGCTTTGAAGTCTTTAACTGTGTTTTTCTCTACTTATTTGTGTGAAATCGCAGTCTCCCTGCTCACGTACTTGAAGTCAAAGTTAAGAAATAAACTTGATGACGAGGGTTACTTTATACTGAAATTATCAGACATTAAACCCAATATTGAAGAGCTAACTGTGCAAAAGCAGCTTCACTGTTCACATTAAAATATGTTTTATGCAATTAATATTATAATTTCGCAAATTAAGAAAATTTTGATTTTAATAAATTTTAATAAAATATAAGAGTTTCTATCATATTTACTGTTTGTTTTATTTCATAACTCAGACGGATCCGTGAATTTTTTTTTTTTTGAGGGGGGTCCGCGGACTGTAAAGTTTGGGAACCACTGTTATATTATATAAACGCACCGTAATAGAAGTTGAGGAGTCCTCTTAAGACATGGCTTAGCTAAGGAGACCGGAACAGGTTGACGTTTGGTCAGAGACTTGAAGTAAGCAGAAGGAGAAGGAACTTTTCAGTTCTATATTATTATCCTACTTACTTTCTTCTCCCAAATTTTTTTTTTTTTTTTTTTTTCACAAAATCGTGTACTTTGTTTTCGTTTTCTCGGTACTTTAACTTTCACTTTTATTTCTGGTATTCACAAGAATGCTGGCAGTACTGACTGTTTGTATAAAGAGCGTCGACGTTTTGGTTAACTGTACGTGTGCGGTCTATTGTTACCGACTGCAACGTGTTACCGAGCGACGGACAGGTGGAGTCTGGCTGGGAAACGGTCGCCGCTGCTAATCCCTGTCGCTTTCAACCCTGTCACGTCTCGAGACTCGCCAAGGACGCGCGCAGAGAACTAACGATATGCTGTACCGTCCCTGTGAAGGACACACTTCTACTTCACTGTCATAGATAACGACGGCTATAAAATAACATGACAACAACTATGGAGTAACACTAACTACGCCTATCTGCTAGTTCCTATCCGTTTCGGATGTTGGATATCATACAGACTATTTTAACTTTCTGTACTGCTGCACGGTATAAGACAATTGTATTCATGCCAAACCGGGTGCTTAGATTTCACAGCCATGAGATTCTCGGTCGCCCAACTCCTCTCTTTCCAAGTACTTTTCCCTGTAGTATGGACTGCAATAAGTAAAATCTCTGTTCATTTCTCATGAGGTGTCCCAGATACTGAAGTTTTCTTGTCTTCACTGTGTTAATAAATTCCCTTTCTTTCGCATCTTTCTAAAAACTTCAACATTAGTTATATGTGCTGTTCATGAAATGCTCAGTATTCTACGGTGAAGCCACATTTCGAAAGATTCCAATTTTTTAGTTGTGGCTTCAGTCAAAGTCCAAGATTCTACACCGTAGAAGAGGACCGAGAATACGTAGCGGCGTAAAAGTCTCACCTTTGTGTTTATTATTAAATCGTGATTTGTTCATTGACTGTAGTACCAAGACATGTAAATTTGCTTACACGTTCAACAGGCCTTTGGTTTATATTAAGGGTGCAGTTTGTTAACTTGTTCTTAGATACAATCATTAGCTTCGTTATATTAACGTTGATGTCTGGGCCATATCTACGGCTGCTTTATTTTACATGCATATACTGACTAATCCATGCGTATAGATGTGCATTTTTGGATTTAGACAATTATAATATATATGCATGAAAATATTTCTACACATTTTGCACATATATGTGTGTGTATATACATGTATACAACTAAAAACGCTTACGTTCAAAAATGCACGTTTTTGTAGTTGTAGTGTGTGTGTATATGTGTGCATAAATATATACATTCAAAAATTTACATCCAAATACTTGGTATTACATGTACAAACACTTACATACCCATATTTAGCGCTTTTTACTATACAAAAATCGGGCTAAACTCAAAAAAAATGTAAGTTTTTTTTTTCGTAAAAATGCCTTATACGAAATATTGGAAAAAAGTGCTCAAATTTGAGCGTTCATATCTCTGTCCCAGTGCGTGTGACGGAAACATTACTAAGGACCATTTTGATGGGAAATTTCGTCAGCTACAACTTTTGTATTTAACATTTTTTGATGTCGTGCTTAGTTTTTGAGATATTTACAACAAACCGTTTTGCCCCACTTTTTAACCCCCCAGGGGGGCCCAGCGGTGAGCTGGAGTGTCCGATTTTTTCCCCCATTGAAGTGACTCCAAAACCTAACGTTCTACCAAATTTCGTGTCTGGAGGATTTTGTCCAGTAAAAATCTTTATTCAATGGTCTATATAGGAAAATCAATTATTCTCAACGTGTTTTTCCTTTTATATAACACCGACACGACCCCCCCCCCCAAGAACAAATTCTAGGTATGCCACTACTCTAGAAAAGACATCCTAGAATTAAAAAATAGACAAGTTCAGAAGATGACGTTTAAAACGGTGCTTCCCAACCTTTAAACTCAACACGTACAATACATACATACAGCATAGAAAGATACGACATTCTTGAATCTGGACTCTAGGACATGAGCGTATTTAAGGGGGCCGAACGAGATCTGACTTCCCTCCCGGGGTCGAAAAAGTAGACAAGAGATTTTGTAAATCTGTTAATTTTTAGGTTCTGTAATTACTTTTTGTTAGCTGTGTACGCTAATATAGTAATAAAACTTTTTCAAGAATACAAACAGGCTTATAACACAGCATTTGCGTATACGTTTGAAATATGAAATATAGTAAAATCAATCTTCTGTTCTGGTGTATTCATTGTTCATAACCTAAAGATACCATACACATATGATTTATAATGAAGTTTTAATTACTCACACTCTTAGTTTCCATCGATTTCGGTCATAGACCATCGTCAGTAAAAGAAGAAAGGCCACGAAAATCTATTGAACATCATGACGGACTTCAAAAATCGTATCACATTTGAGATATTGGGGCAAAACAAAAAACATACAGTAATCAGCTGATATAATATATAGATCTGAATGTAAATATAAACACTCCGTAACAAAATCAGTTCTTAAGAAACTTTGGACGCTAACGTAGGCCTATATTTCACAATCATCAATCAGTGTTTACGAATTCGTTTTTTGTAAATAGTAACTGTTTTACAATATTGTTACCGCTAGTGTACAGTGTATATGTCCTGACGATGGTCTATGACCGAAATCGATCGAAATTAAGAGTGTGAGTAGTTAAAACTTTTTTTTTTGTATCGGCTATCTAAGGACCACATGCCAATTTCAATTCTTTACTCTTGAACCTGCGTTTTTCTCTCTCCTATTCTGGACTCCTTCCATCCTTAACGCTTTTACCCGAAAAACTTCTCTTTCAATTGCTTCTTCTGCGTGTATATTTTTGGACTTCTTTAATCCAACCTGATGTTGACTTCTTCCCCCACAGATATTTGAATTTTGTTAACCTATTGTCGTCCATTCTATATAAATGTCCAAAAAATAATAGTCTTCTTTTTCTCATTGTTTCTGTTATATTTTCTATACTTTGATATATTTCATCATTACTTCTTAATTTCCAACCGTCTGAAGTTTTTCGTGGGTCTAATATTTTCCTAATAATTCGTCTTTTCAATATTTCTAGTTTGTCTAAATTATAATTCAATGCTAGACATTCACTTGCATATAGGCATTCTGGCTTCACTACTGTACTGTAACGCCTTATTTAGCATTTTTAGATATGCACTTTTTATTGTAAATATCTTTATTTATACCATATGCCCTTTCCATCTTATGAATCCTTTCTTCTATAGTAGATTTTTCTAAGCCATTCTCTCGAATTATTTCTCCTAGATACTTAAATTTTTGAACCCTCTCTATTCAATCAATATCTGATACCAGTAATTAAAACTTTATTATAAATCATATGTATGGTATCTTTAAATGATGAGCAATTAATACACCACAATAGAAGATTGAGACTATGGTTCCATTAATAAGCAATATGTGTGTATAAGCAAATATTATAAATGCATCACATTATCATTAGTAATAGGAAGTGTGTTTTTTTTTATATGAAACCGACACGACAGGACCCCCCCCCCCCCCCGGTCTGAATTCTAGACACGCCACACTGCTGTAGAAACGACATCCTAGAATTAAAAAATAAACAAATTCAGAAGACGACGCTTAAAACGGTGCTCCCCAACCTTTAGACTCACCGCCCCCCTTCCATGGATGACTTTTTCATCGCCAACTCTGGAAAATTATTGTACAGTTTTCCAAAGCAACTCTAATCGTCGACAATAACTGTATTCATACCATAAAATGTTAAGATACAGTTAAGGGCCTGGAGGAAAAGTTATAATTTAGAGCTCGATAAATTGTATGATGAAAATGATGTGGTTACCTCTATTGAATTAAAAAGATTAAAATGGGGGGGGGACACATTGTACGTGCTTGTGAAAGCAGAGTTGTCACGAAGATGTTTGATGCAAAGGCAGAGAGTAAAAGGAAAGTTGGAAGGTAAAAACTGAGATGGATGGACGGCACAAACTGAGATGTATTGTTGTGTTAAATTGGTTGTGTTAAATGAGTATAGTTTTGTGTTCTGTTACTTTGATATTTTCTGGTGTTTCAAATACAGTGGAGTTCGCTTATAACGAAAACTCGGATGTAACGAGCAAAAGTACAAGATTTGTTTGGTTTTGTATCTTAGTGATGATAGTTAAACTCGCTTTTAACGAGTAGGAACGCATTAGAGACTTGGTTATAACGACGATGATGATGACGATGATGATGGTGGTGGTGCTGTTGGTGAGAACAGTGATGATTGAATACTTAGTTCCACAAGGTTGTAGGATATCATGTAGATAGAACCTTTTTATCTGGCCAATAAAGTACTGGTTTTTATTTAAATTAACTGCTTTTTATCAGACAAAAGTCATTCAAATGACATAAATTTATCAGATCTCACTCGGGTAAATTCAGACATTTCAAAAGTGTATCACTCAAAATTCAAACGCTTACGAATCGCCCAGACGTTTGTTCCCATTTCGTGCTTTTCGCCGATTAATCGAGTTCTCATCCTCAACCGGTTTCCTGAAGCGATAAATAAAAGAAAGAAAACAAAAACCGTTTAGGACGAGATCAGTGGCGGATTATCCATACTACTAGGGTATGCTGCAGCAACGGTCACCAGGGCCTCAGCTGTCAGAGGGGACACCATTCAGCTGAACTGACTAAGCGACCCAAAGCTTATGATCACATTACGCAATTGTTTGGTTTTCTTATGCAGTCATTAACCAAGGAAAGTGTCGAGTTGGAAAATAAAGCTGAAAGCTCTTGTAGACGTTTACTCGAATGATTCGAATAATAGAATTGAAGCACTTTGTGGCATGAGTAAAATTGAAAGAAAGAGGTTTTTGTTCAAATCGTTCAAATGTTGATGATAGATTCCATGACACTACAGTTTGTCCGCTCAAAGTATTAAACTGGATTATTGATTGTAAAATGATTGATGAATTTCCGAATATATACATTGCTTATCGTCTGCTTTTTACTATTCAAATAGCTAACTGCGAAAAGATCATTTTCTGTATTAAAACCCATTAAAGATATGTTGAGTTCAACTATGGGAGATGGAGAGATTGAATTTGCTAATCTTTGTTAGCAATGTTGAAGAATATTGAAAGCGAGATACTTGAATCGATCACTGTTTAGCTAAATATTTGTTGTAGTTTGAGAGTTTAATAAAATAATTGTTAAATTTCAAAATTGTGTATGCCATTTATCAGTGTAAATAATGGATAAAAGGTTGAATTTCGAATCAGGGGGGCGGCACCAGTCCCATGGCAGCATAGGGCACCACGCGCATCTAATCCGACCATGGACGAGATACTTAGCGCGAACGGTAGTAGGTACTTAGTGCGGCTGAGAGCTCGCTGTGTATTGTTCTTGTCAGATAGCGAAGTATATATATGTGGCGCTGTGCCAAACTTATAGTTAAGGTCGGTGGCATAAGAACAGGAAAAAACTAAGTTTGAGAAACCGTATTTTAAAATTGAATCTAAATCTGTCGGATTTTACAGGCTTTTCAGTCTAGAACGGGCCCGCGACTTCTCCCACAAAACTTGAATTATTCCACCGCTACAAATCGAAACAAAACTATCGACCTACGTTCATTGTAACGAACCTGCGACTTAAAGAATCTGTTCGAGTCGATGTCGTTTATCACAAGGATATTAAAATAATCTTATTTATTACCTATATAGCAGTGGACATCTTTCGGCGAACAGTGTATACGTGGAGAATAGGTTTGACGGCGACGAGCGTCGGGTGTGTCCCGAAATAGAACAACGTCTGGACGCGCGGGCGAAGCGACGTCTGCCGGCCAAATAATGAGTCTCTCCGAGAGACCCCCCCCTCCTTCCACGCTGTGTTTACTATCTCTCTATCTCCGTTCCTTTCTTCTTGCACTTATTTTAACGTTTTTTTTTGTTTTTTTTTTAATAAATGCGCCTTTTTATTACATCATTTTGCTAACTATTTACACAACAATTGTTCCCCTTGTTCCTTCTTTCACAGCTGTTTATTTCTTGCGCCGGATAACGAACGCCGTTAATCGTTAGGAGGTGCCTCCTCTTCAAAGTCGTATTGTATTCTACGCGCTTGTAAATATTTAACGTGTTTGTGTTGTTCATTACCAGAACCGCTTCGTAGTTCGCGTTAAACAATAGTCTCCACTTTTTCAATGTGAGACTGCTGAAGTAGGCCTACTACACTAAAAATTGGCCACTAGATTTAAGGCATACTCGTTCCATCTCATGGCGTGGCACTCGTTCCACATCAAATTGGCATTTCCACTTCGTCGACCTCATGTCTAAATCTTTTCTTCTTGTTCATTTCACTGACCCATGAAAGTCCTCCACCATATAAACCCCACTTCACCAGTATCTTCCTCAGGACCAAGTTCAGGCCTGTTCATCATCATCTTCTTCTTCTTAAGGGTTTCACGCTTTAGCGGCCTGTTCCTATTCCACAGTACACCGTTTCTACCAACTTTTCTTCTGCCTCTAGGGTTGTAATCTTTCACTATCTTCGGTATTCTACTTTCTTCCATTCTATTGATTCGTTGAATCCATTTTCTTCTGTATTCTTTAAATCCTTTCATTAACTGCAAAAATATATCTAAATCACTTCTTATCTCTTCATTTCTTATACGATCTCGTCTGTTACACCTTTTACCTGAGCTCATAAATTTCATTTCTGCGTTTTTACCTTCTGATCAGCTTTTTTCTTTATGACCCCAGTTTCACAACCATACAGTAGTGTAGGTATTGCAATTGTTTTATGAAATTTTATTTGCGTTTCTTTATGTCATTTAATTCCCAACGTTCTCCAAATCGTTCCACACATTCTTGTGAAATTCGTCACTTTATATTCTATATCTCTATCTTGATCATAAGTAAGTGCTTGTAAATATTTAACGTAGTTCCGTTGTTCATTACCAGAAACGTTTCGCGGTTCGCGTTAAACAGTATTCTCCATTTTTTTGCAACGTGACATTGCTGTTTGGTCTATTTGTTAGGCAGAAGTACTACACTAAAAAATCGGTATGGAGAACCATACATGACTTCCATGTTCTAAGATTGATATTTAAAATCATTTACTTGAATATTCGGTTCTATAATTTCTAAAAAAAAAAAGTAATGCCCATTGGGTGGTCGTTTAATGTAATGTTATTTTCGAGTCACTTTATCTATAAAAAATTAGGTACTTTATTCTTATAAAGAAACTAAACTACGCAGATAATCACGCATTAATCACATATTTATATATTTATGTAATTATGTGACCACAAATTATTTTGTAGCCTGCTAAGACGATGGAAGTGGAAGGTGATGATTTCCTGTATTTTGTCGATTCGAAGGCTTTCTTTCAGAGGTGGTATGGCCAGGGACGTACTTAGGAGGGGGCTATCGGGACCGGACCCCCCCCCCCCCCCCGAGGATCGAAAAAAGTTAACGACATTTGTTACTCTCTTAATTTTTAGGCTGTTTCATTATTTACTCAGCCGTGTTTTTCGGCTAGTAACTCTTTTTTAAATATGTAAACAGGTTTGTTACACACCATTGGCGAATACGTCTGAAACACGAAATACAGGAAAAATCAATCCAGTCAGTCAGTATCTTCTAAAAATGTTTCAGTAACGTGTATTTTTATTGTGTTATTACCGTTTATTTTAATGGAACTGATTGTAGGATATTATCACATGTTTTCAGTCGCTTTAGTAATGTCGATCAGAGGTGCCCTCCCTCCCCCCCAAAGGATATGATGCGATTCACCCCCCCCAGTATTCCGAAATCCCCCAAAATTGATTTTGTGGGTAGGGGGATCACATTACGGGGATATGGAACAACCTCCAGTTAGCGGTGGATCCATTTAACCAATTATTGGAATAAATAAAAACTAATGTTATTCTTTTTATCAATCCGTAAAGGTTTTCTAGGTACGCCTAATCGGCAACTAAATTATGAGAAATGTAAAAGCCTGGTCAAACCTGGCCTAACATAATTTGTAGTACATTAGGTCTTATCAAGAAAATCTAACTTGATTTTGTAATTGCATTCTTATTCTTCACTGATTTGTTTCATTTACGATGCTTGTAATGGGGTAATTGAACCCTGGTTACGCAACTGGCTTCAATTCACATAACTTCTATTTCCAACAAGAGATTATGAAATGAAAAAGGAAAGCGGAAATTCCTCTCCCAAAATTACAAAAATCGCCTTGAAAATCTCTCCCAAAAATTCCAGGGGTGCACCAAGCTGTGGGCACCCCTGATGTCGATTAGTCTTAACTTGTTTTTTCTTTTGTATGAAGTCGACTGGACCGGACTCCAACCAGACCAAATTCTAGGTACGCCACTGGGTATGGTAAACAGTATTTGAAACCAGAGCCGGTATGGTATACGGCCGCATACCGTCTCTGCATAAAAATATTGTCTGCAATTAATTGTCTTTTCCTTTTGTTGTCCCTTCTGATGAAGATTTTCCACATTGATTTTCTCTCATGCATCCTATTATACGCATTATAGTAGTTCACGCAAGTCGTCCACGGAGTCACCTGGACTCGCCTCTAGCACCGAGTCTTAAAAGCACGTTATTGCTCTTTTCTGTTTTCCTAGTGGTCCACATTTCTGAACACTCAGGATTATATTTCTCGGCAAACACGTCATGAATAGAGGTGGGCCGATATACCTATAACAGGTATTTTAACGATTATTTTTGTGGAACGGATATAACAGTGACTAAAAATGTAAAGTACCGTTTACCAAATGGTAAAAGCTTAAGAGCATGATAATGTCTTTCAGCCGCCAGCTAAACGCAACATTATTATGGTTACTGACTGACTGATTGGTTACATACCTATCTACAGCTATGCAGTGTTGTTTGCTTGTTAGGTCTTTAATCTGCGACGGACGTTAGCACGTTAGCGGTCGCGGTTTTAGTTAACGATTCCCGGCTGGTAAATGATGACGTCATGCAGCGTGATGCGTTACAGAAATTTTCAAATGACCCCCAGCCATAAGACATTATCATGTCAAAAGTTGAAATACCCGTTCCGATTACTCGCGGTCTCGCGGTTCCGAGTCGCGGGACCGCAACTAACGAATAAACGAGTGCTACGAGTACAAAGTCACAGTTATTGGTGCTGAATACTTGATTCTGCCTGCGCATGTGCCGATTGTCGTACAAGTACGAAACGAAGCAAAACAGCGAGGTTCAGAATACCTCTATGCCAAAGAGACAAAGCTGTTTTTAATAAATGAAAACATTCGTACCGATGTTACATTTATTCTCGTGTGTTATGCAGATATATAATAGAGATTATAATAACAAATTATATATTATACTAGTCACCAACTAGGTAAAATTTGAAAAAGCGAATTAGGCTATATTTTTTTACAACCTACAGAGTGACTGATAGGCCATATAGTAGTTTTTGTTAATGTGATTTCGGAGATGATGTTAACGTCACTGCACGTGTCACGTAAATGGTTTTGACATTATTTGTTGTGCTATTACGTGAACTCAAAAATTTCATTGCTTGAGTTTCGCAACTGATTTGTCTAACCAAAATGGAATCAATAATTTAATATTAAACCTATGTCAGTTTGTTTACTCCTAGTGAAAAATTAGTAGGCTATTCCCAAAGGGAGATAGGCCTATAATTTCTCTTGTTTCTTATTTTCTTTTAAACAGTAACAGCTTAATAAAGTCACAGTGCAAAGTAACACTGTTAATACTTTTCGTTTAAATGTATTTCTTATAACAAATTATATAATACAGGTATATGTATAATATAATAGGTATATAATAACAGGTATTTGTACGTGTTATTTTTTTTGGAAATGTTTTGTTTGTACCTGTTATTTTCAAATGCTAGTTTAGCACACCTCTTTTTGAAACCAGAGCTGGTACGGTATACGGGCGCATACCGTCTCTGCATAAAACTACTGTGCGTAATTAATTGTCCTTTCCGTTGGTTGTCCCTTCTGATGAAGATTTTTCACATCGTTTTTCTCTCATGCATCCTATTAAACGCATTATAGTAGTTCACGCAAGTCGTCCACGCAGTTACCTGAACTCGCCTCTAGCACCGAGTCTTAAAACACGTTATTGATCTTTTCTGTTTTCCTAGTGATCCACATTTCTGAACAATCTGGACTATATTTCTCGCCAAACACGTCATGAGTCATTCAATTCTCTTCAAGGATTGTCTCTTGAGACAAACAGCTTGGATTTTCTTCAAGCCTATGTACCCCGTTTTTGCAATCCTATCCTCTTTTACTTCCCTGATCCATAAGGCAATGGAAATATGGTGATGGCGAAAAAAATCATGTTCGAGATAAGGGCTAATTCTGATTGTACTACCATCAAAACATGAATAAAAGTTATTTTCCGAAAAGTGTTCGTGTGTATGTCTGTGTGTAGAATTTTTTTTATGGCGAACGATAAATTCAAACAGAATCTAATAAATTTTTGCGTATGAGCCTGAGTTGTAGAGGACTCAAGGTCTATTCATTTTGGTAAAGATCGTTTAAGGGGGAGGGGTAGTTTACCTGCAACGTTTTATGTTTTAACAAGATTAATGTACTTAATTTTGATAAATAGTGTCCTGAAAAGAAGGTCATAATAATCCACTGTAGAAAGGTAGATGAAATATCTATAAATGAAAAGGGTAGTTGAAGGGCGAGGGAATAATTTTCTATATATGTAGTAGGCCTACGTTATCGGCTACAAAGGACGTTTGTTGTTAAAATTCGTTCCCGGGTTGTTTGCCCGTGGTCCAATGTTTTCTGCAAAACCAGACGTTTTGGCAGTGCCATCATCAGTGAAAATTGAGTGCGCTAACGTGAGGTGGTATACGTTAGTGACCACAGTACTGTGGTTAAGGCAGAAGAAAGGAATAGTTTCTATGGAAATATTTCATTTCTAAAATTATTTTAAACATAAATCTTAGAGCATGGCAGTCATGTATGGTTCTCCATACGTATATTTTGTCTACGTTATCTAAGATTTAACACCTTTGGTAGATTTTTACTGTACTACCCACCCATATTAAAGTGATTATCAGTTTTAACTTCACGTTACCCAGCTGAAACTGTTTTACCTGTGACGTGTCCACTTGTCACTGAGTACAGGTATCCCCTTGTTCAAACCCAGGACGTTTCCTTTCCACGAGAAGCAAACTGTCTATCCCAAAGAGTATTCTCTCTTTCTGTAAAAGTCCACCCGTATAACGTAATGTTCTGATAAAGTATTTTTACATTAACTATATTACAGGATTTACAGTCAAGGTTTTGAGGATCATTAGAATAATTTACTATTACGAAGAGTGTGCGCGCGCGCGAATGTGTGTGTGTGTGTGTGTGTGTGTGTGTGTGTGTGTGTGTGATCAAAACATTCTTAGATTTCGTTGGGGTACTTTTAAAGCAGTGTAAAAATTGTAAAGTGTCACCATCTAGCGGAGAATTTGAGAAACATTTCGTAGAGACACACACAATGGTACTTGATTTCTGTAGTTTCCATTTCGCTTGCTGCAGAATTCATAAACGAAACGGTGACATAATATTGACAAAAAGATTTTGAATGAGTGCCAAAAAATACTACATAAAACCCAGTCTCAAGTAAACAGATAAAAATTTGACGGCCAACGTATATTTAGCAGTAAATATTATTACAGATTGCTTCGTATTCCGTTTGTAGTGAAATGTTATTTATATGTCGGGTCAAATTTAACTTTAAATTCTGTGTAGATCGTGGTTCTGCATTTGATTCTAAATTGTAGGCTATTAGAATAAAGCGGCAGAAAATGGTTTGAATCTTTTGGGGCATAGTTCTAGAAGAGGAGAATGCAGAGTATTTTGTAAACGAATTGTGGAGGATTTTTTAACCCTTCATCGGTTGCTATATGAGACTTTCTCTCACATCGATTTTAACCCTTCATCGGTTGCTATATGAGACTTTCTCTCACAACGATTTTTCCACACTATGTATGCAGAGAGGTGGCAAGTGATAGGGATGGCTCTTTCTCTAGCTGACTTTGGGTCCATTGTCAGTGCTGTGGTTGGCTGTGTAATGATTCCTTAGTATCTGTGAATTTTGGGAGTAGGTTTGTTCAGACATTACAGCTTTGTGAGAATTTCTCACATCGCGGGACCAATCGTGTCATCAGATTATTTAGAATTATGTTTTAAAAAAACCATGTTATGTTTTGCTTTCGTGTGTATTGCAGAGCATATAATGCTTTTCTAATGTTAATTTTTATAAACTATTTTTATTTAACTTTTGCTATATTATGTAACTAAGCTTTATTACTGTTTTAATTTTTTTCAATAAGTTTTTTATATTGTGACATACTATATTCATTTGAATTACAATAACTTTTCCTAACATGAGTAAAAGGAAGAAACTTTTCGACTTAGCGCTTCGAATAGAATGAAAAGAAGGAAATGTATGACTGTCGCTGTTTTTAAACCAGAATTGATTAGAAAAGATGATATCGATATATTAGGGTAAAATATTATCTTGAAATGATCAAGATATCAAAATAGATAGTCATGTGAATGTATAATTAGATAGATAGGCCTATATCAGAAAAGTGTAACCACTGTACTGATGAGTCAGACAAGTTGTATAACAGTTGTTTTGTTGGTTCATCCTCTTCATTCACGCACTTAATATTAGTGATACATTGTAACTTTCCTTGTGAACACTTATGTTTTTTTAATGTCCTCGTACGTTTCGGTGTGTTATTCACCTTCTTCAACGAGGTTTAAATACAGAATGTCCTCTGTAATACAGAATGTCTTTAAAAAAACATTCTGTATGTAAACATTCTGTATTACAGAAGACATTTTGTATTTAAACCTCGCTGAAGAAGGTAAATAACACACCGAAACTTACGAGGACATTAAAAAACAAGTGTTCACAAGGAAAGTTACAATTTATCACTAATAATAAGTTGTATAACTAGAACCTTCATATTTGGAAAAAGACCACAAAACAAATTGGTTTGACTCCTTCTGTGACCACTAAGAGAAGAAAATATTGTAATACATCTGCCAGGCATAAAACCGGTGGCGAAAAAGGTAACAAATGAAGTAGAGAAACAAAACACCCATCTACTACCGGTTTTTGGATGGTGAAGTACAAGTACTTCATAAATATTTACAAAAATTTATTTGAGATCAACGCATAGATAAATGTGTTCAACAAATAAAAGTCAAATATTAAAATATGAGAAACAAATAAACAATATTATTATATATATAAACTTCCATATATGAACTTACTTTGGTTATCACTTTCCCATACGTTTCAAGGTGATGTGCCTCTTCCTCAGTGGGAGTAAATACCGAATGTCATTTTACAGAATATTTTATAGCCATAACCGTTATTCTGTAAAATGACATTCAGTATTTACTCCCACTGAGGAAGAGGCACATCACCTTGAAACATATGGGAAAGTGATAACCAAAGTAAGTTCATATGTGAAAGTTTATATATATAATAATATTTAAAAAAGTGAACGAAGAGGATGAATCAACAAGATAAAAATAAACAATATAACAACAGAAACCTGTTTTATCATTTCAGAGTGTAACGAATGTGCTGTGTGAGAGAAACTCTCACATGTGACCAGTGGTAGCGACCAATAATGGGTTAAAGCAATTGAGTGCAGGAATATGTCAGAAACTAGGGCAAAAGCTGATTAGGTAATTAGATAGAATAGTTATATGACTGTGACATTAGAGAGTTGATATGAAGAGTGGATAACACAGTATCGCCCAGTAGCCTAACTAGGGTCTGCTTTTTGGGAAGGGGGCTAGTTTGACTATTTGGGGGGGGGGGGATGAGACTATCTTCTGATGACACCATTCACATTGAAATAAAGTAGCGGGTTCCTTAATATTCCTTAAAGCTCTGGGTTTGTGTAGGGAATAACACCGGGTTTGTCTCTGTATCTCATATATGATGCTCCATAGCCTCCCCTTTCTTGATCTATAACTATTTCCACAGTTATAGATGGAAAGATTATGGAACAAGTCCAGCATTTCAATTACTTGGGGTGTTACATTACATATGGGACAGAAAATGATCTGGATGAAAAATTAAACAAATTTGGAAATAGCTGTGGAACAATTCACAGATACTTTAAAAATTAAGTCAAAGAAGGAAACAAGGATAAGGTTTTTTTAACACTGTAGCAGAACCGGTTCTGATGTATGGAGATGAAGTCAGAGTTATGACAAAAAGAGACAAATCAAAGAGTCAAGCAGCAGAGATGAAATGTATGAGGAGTACTCTGGGCTGCACTATTCTCGAATGATGAATCATTGATTATATCAATCAAGTTTATTACAAGACATACAATGCATGGGCATAGGAAGGGAGGAGGTTTTGAGAAGTTGAAATTTCAATGAAATCTTCCACTCAGCTAGAAAACCACATACATTTGGTAACCATACACCTTCTTATTATGTCTGTGTGCCTACAGAAAAATATTGGTACGGAGAACCATACATGACTTCCATGTTCTGAGATTTATATTTAAAATCATTATCGAAATGAAATATTTCCACAGAAACTACTTCTTTCTTCCGGCTTAACCACAGTAATGTGGTCACTAAGGTATACCACCCCATGTTAGAGCACTTGATTTTCACTGATGATGGCAGTCGATGGCAATGACAATTACACAAACCCGCTACAACCCACATTCAATGACAATCAGACAAACAGGCTGGGTCTTCCACGCATGTTATATTGACCTTATCAAATACATTAAAAACACATGCAAGTTCCAGTGTTATCACTCATATAGAAAACATATACCATACATATGCAGACACCAACAAAAATTTGCAAGAACTATACATCAGAGGTGCCCATCCCCCCAAGTATTCCAAAATCCTCCCAAATTTGATTTTGTGGGTAGAGGGACCACAATACGGGGGTATAGGTAAAACCCCCGGTTAATGGTGGGTCTCTTGGGGTTTTATCTAAAAATGTTTTATAAACTAAAACCATTTAAGCAATTATTGGAATCAATAAGCTAATGATATTCTTTTTATCAATACAAAAAGATTTTCTAAACAGAATTAACACTGTTGCACACCACTATAGAAAAATTATTCCGATTAGCACTTTCAATCTTCACAGCTCATCATCAGATCCTATCAGAATATTTAATTAATAAAGTTGTGTTAGTGGATCTGATGATGTGCTGTGAAGCTTGAAAGCGCTAATTGGAATAATTTTCTATAGTGATGAGCAACAGTGTTAATTCTGTTTGTGATATAACCACTAACACAACTGTATTAATTAAAAAAAGGTTTTCTAGTATGCCTAATCAATAAATAAATTATGAGAAATGTAAAAGTGTTGTCAAACATGGCCTAACATAATTAGTAGTACATTAGGCTTTATCAAGATAATCTAACTTGATTTTGTAATTGCATTCTTTTTTTTCCACTGATTTGTTTGATTTATGACATTTGTAAGGCGGTAATTGAGCCCCTGGTTATGCAACTGGCTTAAATTAAGATAACTTCTATTTTCAACAAGGCATTATGAAAGGAAAAAGATGATTATTAATGGCAGGGAAATTATTAATAATCATCTTGTAAAATCCCTCCCCAAAAAAATTCCAGTGGTGCGACGTGCACCACTGCACCATGCTGTGGGCACCCCTGCTATGTATTATGAACAAGAGCAAAAAATTAAACTTAACAGAACAACTCGAAACATATAAACGTAACACAACTCAATCCTATCTAACGATCAGACATGTTTCCAATCAAACACACTGTTTGAACAAATAACAACACTACAACATTACAACATTATATAATAACACTATCCCTACCATCAGCACCAAGAGTGCAGAAGACATCATCAGAACCAGTGTCACACTGACGATGTGACAAATGTCATGAATGTCATAATGTCATAAGGTAAAAACATTTTTACTTGTGATATCACTGTTATTATTAATATTTTTTTTATTATTATTTTGGCTGTACAAAGTTTGCACAATTGCTGGAACCAAAGATTACAGACATGATTGAATTATCAGCTTCCACTGCAGCTTGTCCATCCAAAGATCTTCAATTTCTCGTTCCCTCAATATAGGCTGAATTTCTTTTATCCAGGTAATAGGCAGTCTTCCTCTTTTCCTTCTTCCTGGTGAGGTGCATTCCTGGTTCATCCATCCATTCCATTTTGGAAATTTGTTGCCTTTTATAGAAATATTTTGTAAACTTCTTATATTTTTCAGAGTATAATTATAGAAAAATGTACATAATTCTATTCAATAATATATACATAATTATCGTATCAGTTTACACTTTTTTCATGTTATGATTTAATGAACACATAATCAGTATTGTTCATGTGGCATACCAAAATAAACATCATCATCATCATATGGTGTTCTGCTGGTAGCAATGGTCTGACCATGGTCTCCATTGACCACAATTTGCTTATTCCATCTGTCACTTCATCGTATTGCTTTATGTCCCAATAAACTCCACTCAGTAAAGTATTAAAGGTTACAGTGCCTCTGCTGAAACAAGCAAATCTCTGCCCCGTCTCTTACCATTTACTAGTAACAAATACCGTACCCCCCAATTTTCTATATTTACCTGCCAGTCTACAATCACCACAACTATAGAAGACAGAGTTTCATAAATTTACGATATATAAGATTTAATTAATAAATAGAATGCTTACCAAAATATCAGTAGTGTGGTGTCCATGTTGCAGCAGCAACAGTCCTGGAAATGAAAGAAAATAATATTAATTATATCACAGAATGAATATTTTGGTTATTGAATAATTTGAAAGTCGAACAATATTTGTAGGGAAACTTGAAGAAAAGCATAGCATTACTTTCGAACTGCTGGCCACTTGCACTGTCTTGTGTTGCTGGCTCAGACATCACCAATGTTTTACTGCGTACGGCCATTGACCTTGTAGTAGTTGTCACTGTACAAACTGTAGAGGGGGACACATTTGTCCACCCAATGTGTTGCCGCTGTATAAACCGGCAAAATGCTCAGGTAGCAGCTATACAGTATTCGTTTTGGAACCGAAGTGCAGCAGTTACTACCTTCCCATTTGTGTTTTGTTCGTTTAGTCATGTGTTTCTCTGTTTGTCTTTATTATTATTAATTCGACTATTTGTATCCTCATTTATTCTGTGTAAGTATAATGGAGTCAGATCCCATTGAACCGGGACACTCTTCTTCTCCCAGCAAAAGATAGAAAATACTCTAAAAAGATATTTTGGCTCCAAAGATAAACACTTGGTACTAGGAAAAATTTGAATTAATTTTTAGGCTGTTTTAGGCCTATCACAACTGGCAACAAGTGTTATGTACCCATGCCATGCCACCGCAAAAGACAGCTGCACACATTATTTCATCTAAATTATATATAAAATTATTTGGCTCTTCTGCTCCACAATTACAAATGCTGGTCTAGTTTTTGGCCATACATAAAAAAATAGATGACTGATTTTTATTCATTTTAATCAACTTTTGTGGAGTAATGTAAATTTTACTTTTTGTTATCAACTCTTAATTTGTTATCTTTTTGTTTTCATTACCTCAATTTTCAATTTTGATAATCAAAATGTGAAGTGCACTACAAGAGACAGTCATTCTATAAGCTAATTAATTTTTTTAATAAATTTAAGAGACTCTTGAACAACTAGAAATATACAAACACACAAAAACACATAAAAACAACATCCTAACCGAACAGACACAATTCAAATCACACATACTATTCAAACATATCACACACACACACACACACACACACACACACACACACACACACACACACACACACACACACACACACACACACACACACACACACACACACACACACACACACACACACACACATACACACACACACACACACACACACACACACTACATCGATCTTTCGAACGATGGCACCATCACCAAGAACAAGACAGACAGCATTCCTAGTGGCAGCCTCTGACGAAGCTTGTAATTAGCGAAAACTAGTTCAGGCTACGAGGTAAAAGTTTTATATTTTTAGCAATTAAAAAAAAAAAATAGTGTTCCGAGTCAGTAGTGATATATTTATAATTAATACATTTTTGTTATAAGCCCACTTTTCTGACGCCCCTGGTGAAACCTTACTTCCCAACCCCTAGGTGTGGTGCTGATCCAACTCCAGCTTTACTACCTCTTCTTAAATGTTTCATCATAGTTCTGTTCCTTATCCACTGATTCACTCTTCTATCTGATAATTTCACATTTAACATTCTCCTTTCCACTGCTCTTAGCGCTTTCACTATTTCGTTCATAGTTTTCCTTGTAAGTGTTTGTACTAGTAGACCATAGGAAAGGACAGCATCAACAGATGCACTAATTAATTAATTATGATTTGTTCTTTAAAATGTGACTCAAATTGTCAAATGCTGCCCAGATTAATTCCTCTCTGTATTTCCCCAATGACCTTTATTTCTCTTTATTAAGCTGCTTCAGACATATATCTAAATTTGTTCTTCACACCTTGCCTTATGCGATTCAAATCTGATAACTATTAAACATAGTGTTTCAAAATTGTATTCATTTTAATATCAAATATAATTATTTACTTATCTAACCGAGAAACAATAAATTCTATAATGTTTCTAACTTCTTTCAAGTGTTGAAGTTAAAGAGTATTCACACATCAGTTGATTTAATCTTGCATTCCTAAACGTTAGTACAATTCTTACAGATTTACTCTCTTATTAATTATCCTGTACGTTTATCATCCAAGCTGATAACTATTGTCTTACACTTAAGTTTAATGAGTAAATTTTCAAGAACAGCAAAACAAGTGGCAAGCTTAAGCAACAGTATTTCAATGGTTTTTTTTTTTTACTTGCTTTCAATGGTACTCCTTACTTGTAATTTATGATTTACAAATATGTTCTATTTGTGCACACTGATGTTTTTTGACTGTCCTATTTTAACTAATTATATGAGATAAGCTCAGAGCCATGCCTGGACCAAAGTCTGATTTTAACACCTATTTCTAAAAAAAAAAAAAAAAAAAATTATACAACTAATTATAAATATAATACAACTGACTCGGAACACTAAGTTTTTTATTGGTAAAAATGTAATCATTATTGGAAGCTTGTAAATGTAATGTATTAAATATAATGATGTAATAAAATATGTAATGTATTGGAAGCTTGTAATAAGTGAAAACTGGTTCAGGCTACAAGGTACAAATTTTACATTTTTACCAATAAAAAACTTGTGTTCCGAGTAAGTAGTAACGGACACATCATGACACACAAAACATTAATAGAATGAATTAAACTGGTTAACATTTTAAAATTAAATTACAAATTTTTAAACACTGGTTGAACTTCAGCATAAGAAAACGAACAGATAACTAACTTGCAACTGTACAAATATTTTAACATAACCTTTCTTCCTTCTAGTGATGCAAAATCATCCAGAATCCTGTCTAACTGTAGTGATGTTCACTACTGGTACACTGTGTTCAGTTGAAAACTGCTAAGCTTTCCCTTGACATAGTGAAGACCGTAGTAAGTTTTAATTAATTTAAGTTAACTGATTCCTTGTATTAAATTATTTCAGAGCAACATTCAAATCATGTATTTAGCCTCTGATTATCACAGCTAAAATGGTGGTGTTGGTACCACAGCCCCTCTCATTCCCCACATACACAGCCTTGAAGTAAGACAGGTACATTTGAGTCTTACTTACAACAGTTGTTACCTCTCGTGAACACTTCTATGAGAGTGAGTCTTAAGACAGTACCTTCGAAAGGTCAAATTAAGAAGGCACAGTTGCACTGGTTTGGACATGTTCAGAGGATAAAAGGGGACAGCCTTTCAAAACAGGTGTATGAGGCAGGCCCAGAATTGCTGGGCAATGACCCATGGGCCAGAGAACAGTGACTTGGGAGGACAATGTGAGGTGCTCGCTGCAGGGGCTGGGAGTGCAGTGGAATGAAGCCATGCAGAGGCCACGGTGGCTAGACCTCTGCTCAACTTCTACACCTTATGGTAGAAGAGGATTGGAAGAAGAAGAAGTTACCTCTTGTGGTTTTCTTTCTCTTCAAGTATACAGAAATCAATGTTTATTAACAAGTAAAACTATTTATAGCACTACAATTGGTAATCCAAAAGTTATTCTTCAATAATGACTACAACAGTATTCCTTTAGTACGTGTGTATGTGGGTGAGTGCGTGCGCGCGACAACATGTGATGTTGTTGTCATCGTCATCATTTACGGCTTAGGCTAGTAGCCTGTTCCAGCCTCAATGGAAGTCATCCAACCATTGCTTATGGGGTTTTCCCACACTTCTCTTCCCCCTTGGATGATAATCAAGGGCTCTTCTTGCAAATCTAGTTGGATCCATTCTCTCTACAAAGTAACTGTCACTCTGTTTTGTACCATTTAACGTTTTCTCATTTAAGCTTTCAGATATGCCTAGCTCCATTCTAATATAACCATTTCAGATAAGATATCTCCTAGTACAACCCTTTACAGACCTCAAGAATCCTATTTCTGTTCCTTGTATTCTAGATATATCTTTGGCCTTTCTAATCCAAGTCTCACTACCACACAGTAGTTGAGGTATGTCCATTCCATTGCGTCTCTTTCCTTGTTTTCTTCTTTAAATGTTTAATGGTACATCCACAAAGTGACTGGAAGAGACTAACTGTGCTTTCAACCTCCTTATTTCCCTGGCATGTGATACTGCACCTATTCTATTGGCGAGTCCTGTATGAGAATGTTTGTTCTAATATGATTTGCCCCAGAAAAATGCATAACTTTTGTTTTAGATGAATGGCCATTAAAGCAGATGATGTATGGCTATTAAATAGCCAGACTGTGTTTGTCTGCATTGTGTGGAGCACATGCCAGTGATCAGAGAGGACAGGCCATTAACTGTGAGCCATTCCAAATTATATGAGTCTGTTCTTAATTGCCATGGGGTTTATTAGTGTCATGAGCTCTGTTAGAAAAACATCATTTGTAGCTGTGTTACCAGAATAATTGTGTTAGCCTGAAAATTGAAACCGTGTTTATCCTCAGTAGTGTAACAGAGAGTTTTAGTTTGTTGAAAAAAAAAACTCTGCTCAACAGTCCGTAAAGTACTAAGACATACCGTGTGGCTATTGTGTTTAGTGTGACAGTTGCATGGGTAGTACAACGCATCACCAGCCGCTAGTTGTAGTATTCACAGCCAGGTGGCGCCACTGCTATCTCAGTTGGCCACTCAGTTCTGCCTCACAATGCTGAGTGCACGCCGTACGGAGCCTCTGTCAGTAATTGAACTCGGAACCATGAGCACATCAGTCGCCCGTGCTAGCCACTAGACCACCTGGAAGCTCTGTTTGCATGAAAGAAGTGTTTAAAATTGAATGTATGTTATGTACATAAATTTTTGAGTGATGAAAAAATTTAGTGAAGGTTGGTAAGGGTGTAAGACTATCAGCATACATGCCAGGAAACGACATCGAGAACTGAAGAAAATGTACAAAAAGCAATTGAAATTATCAGAAATGACTCTAAGAAAAAGAATTAGGATGATTGCTGAAATTATGAAAATTAACAAAGAAAGAGGAAAGTTTTGCGTGAAAATTTAAACATAAGTAAAGTCCATGCTAAACTTGTTTTGAAAATGGTAACATTTTAACACAGTTCTAAAGAATGCATGTCCTAAGATTAAAAAAAAACCTTTAAACATAGACAAATGCCATGCATTGGAAAATTACTGAAGCCCCAAGAATAAAAAAAGTGAGAATAAGCAAATTAAAATTCAAGGCAATGTTGTTTTTCTTTTTTCTTTTAATATATCAGCTGCATGACCATGGATAATAAATTATTATTTAGAAGTACTGACTAAGCTCCATAAGCAGAGAAGGGAAAAGAGGCCTGCTCTTTGGGATAAAGGTAATTGGGTCCTTCATTAAGACAATGCTCCTGCTCACAACGCCATTTCTGTAAAAGAATTTTTTAGCATTAAAATATATTCCATGTTGTAACAAATTTCGGATTATTCATAACACTAGGGTATGCTGCAGCACCGCTCACAGAGGCTCAGCTGTCAGAGGGGGCACCATCCAGCTGAACTGACTAAGAGGAGCAAAGCTTATGATCACATAACGCAGTTGTTTGGTTTTCTTGCACAGTTATTAACCATGGAGAGTGCTGAATTGGAAAATCAAGTGAAAGCTCTTATAGAAGTTTACTTGAACGATTTGAATAACTATCTTCTAATAAAACTGATCCACTTTCTGCCACAAGTAAAATTACAAGAAAGAGGTTTTTTCAAATCATTCGAACAAAGATGACAGAGTGCAGTACAGATGACACTACAGTAAGTCCACTCATAGTATCAATCTGTATTAATGTTTGTAAAATGATTGATATATTTCCAAATATATACATTGCTTTTTGTCTGCTTTTGACAATTCCAATATCTAACTGCGAATCTGAAAGATAATTTCTGTATTTAAATGCATTAAAGGTATGTTGAATTCAACTATGGGAGATGAGCAATTATCATCGTTAGCAAGGTTGAATATTGAAAGCAAGATACTTGAATCGCTCAATTTAGAAGAACCTGTACAAGACTTTGTTAAGGGAAAATTAAGAACAAAAATGGATCGATTAGTATTTTCCAAGCTTAAGTACTACTATGCTAATTGCAATCACTACTTAGCTAAATATTTGAGACTTTAATCAAATAACTGTTAAGTTTTGAAATTGTGTATGCCATTCATCAGAGTAAATGATAGAAAAAAGGTTGAATTTTAATCAGAGGAGAGCACCAGTCTTATGACAGCATAGGTCACCGTATGCTTCTATCCACCCCTGGTTGTAACACCACTGTATTCACCTGATTTGACACCTTGTGATGTTTGTCTATTCTCTATGACCAAGTAGCCAAGTAAGACTAATTTAAAAATAGCAAATTTCCAGAAACGGGCTGAATTGAGTATACATATGCGCTGCCGAGCGGCAGTACTATGTACTTGCCAGAGCATTACATACTACGCGGCCATTCGCTATGTACAAGAGCAAAAAAAGGTAAAAATTATTATTTTGGAATCTATGAAAGAACAAACTTGTTTCACTAGCTGACAGACTATGAAAATACGAGTATTTAAAAAAAAAAACTTTGTCCTGTGATGTCGGGGTGATGACTGGACCCAATTTTGCCAAATTTACCTTTTCAACTTGAAAAATTTATTGTGGGTTAATGACAACTATTTCGGGATAAAAATTAATATGGAAATTCGTCTATTGGAATACTATATTCTAAAATTTTTTTATGAAGAAAAAATTATTATTTCACTCATTATTAATGGAAATCTGAAAATGCACATTTTTGCAAGTTTCAATTTTTTTGTAGGTTATGTTTCCTTTAAAAAAATGCACGACTAACACAGATCGATAGGAAATTTTCCGGGCAACACGCTATTATTTTTATTTTTCTGATTTGGTGAAGTTATCATCCGAAAAAGGAAAACTACAGTGACTCGCGCTCCACTGTTTGCTGGAAGTGAAAAGTCGGGGGAAATCGGAGAAAATAGGGGTTCTGAAGTCTGGAACTTGGATAAACATTTAGGTAAACACTAATCCTATCGTTTAAAAAAAAATCAGCTCAAAAGATTCTGTTTCTGGAAATTTGCCTTTTTTGCCCTTTTTTTCGATAGTCTTACTCGGCTAAAGAGTAACCTGAAAGGGACCCCACTTTCAATCCATGGGAAAAGTTACAGTAAAAATGGCTAACATAAAAATTGAGCTTACAGATGATCAACTGGAGCGCTGCTTTCAACAGTGGAAAATTCAAATGAAATTTTGTGTAAAGAGGGGAAGGGAGACTATCAATGGGGATAAATGTTAAAAATTAATATTTTACAAATAAACCACATTTATGAAGCAAGTCCGATCATATAATACCCACACCTCATACATTTATAGACATGTATGTGTAAACATCTAGTGCATGCACAATGGTCTAACAATTATTTAGTCAACTGCTTATACATTTCAGAGTATAGTTACAGAAACATGTACATAATTCTAACAGATCTATGGCACCAGGAGAGTTGGTAGGCCCAAAGTATGTTGGGAAGACAGTGTTGTGCCGGGGTTTGAATTTTCCCGGTGTAATTTAAACTGCTGGCACCGCCAAAGCGTGTGGCCGCTGGACGAGACCGCTACGCAATTAGTAAGGCTGTGTCTCTGTCCCACATCGACGCAATTGAGTTAGCCAGCCAACTGTAACATCTGATGCCTTGCTGGCCAAAGTTAGGTTAAACAATTCTAAACAAGTCGAATTTCTGTACCTGGTGGGTTAGCAGAACAAGCAGTTCTTCCTCATTTGTCTTCAGCCTTCTGACTGGGTGTTTCATGGTCTGACAGCTTGGCAAACTACTTGTTCAACTTACTATGAGTTCGTAAATTTTTAAAGTGTCTCAGGGTCCCCGTACAGCCGGGAGAGAGGGAAATGCGGAGATGGTGGCACCAACACCCATCACCATCTGCAGAGCTGCGCACTAGAAAGCTTCCCAATGCCGTCAGACCCAGAAATACTCCAGAACACCAAAAGGACAGCTGCCCAGAAGGAGACTAGCAGGAGGTTCGGAACTCACCAGTACCATTACCACACTCATCATCACAGGCTCTACTTGGTATCATTAATTCTTCAAAAGTACAGGTGGGAGGATTCCATTTACTAAACCTCGACAACAACACTCCACCGGTTTTCAAAGCATAAAAAAAGCATACATGTAAACAGTATTTTCATATTTATAATGATTAAAATTTTGTTAGAACAAATCCTATGGATGTATATTTGTGATTTACATTATTAACTGTGTTAAAAGGATCCACTTGTTATACTGTTTGATTAATTTTATTGTTAATAGTATTGGTAATTGTGATTAATACAAATTGAATATATATACTGTATTTGTTGATAAAATGAAAACTAAGAATTGCTATGAAATATACAAGAATTCAATCATTTGAACACTGTAGTAAAACATGTTATGATGATGAAGTGAGGAAATACTAATAAAAAGTTGTTACGGTTTAAATGAGTGTTTTATTGCAAGTCCTGTCACTCTGGGCTCCAGCACATTTTCGCTCCATCTAGGCCAAGCGTCTAGTTTTTAAATTTTACATAACGGCTGTAACTGGGCCGTTAGAGTGTGAATTATGATGCACGGAACTGGAGAGCAGCTGCACTTGACCGGGACAACTGGCAGAGGCCTTAAAGGAGGGTTATTAAAGGAGGCCTTGACTCACTAATGGGTTGTTGTGCTTCTGTAAGTAAGTAAGTAAGCATATTATTCTATTCAATAATATATGCATAATTCTTCTATTCAGTTCACACTTTTCATGTTATGATTTATAAAATAACATTTAATCAATATTGTTCATATGGCTTATCAAAATCATTTAAAAACATCATCATCATTATCTTCATCATCAACATCTGCTGGTAGCAATTCGAAGATAGCAGTACAGTCTCCATTCACATCTACTTCGCCTTCATCTCTTCCCTTTCTCCTCTTTATTACCCTCAAAAATGTTCTGAGTCTGTTGAGTACCTCTTCCTTCCACAATCTTGTTCCTTCTATTTGCCTCCAAATCAGCACTTCCACTTCATCGACCTTACGTCTATCTCTTTTCTTCTTGTTCATTTCTCTGACCCATAAAAGTAAAACACTGGGTATAAAACCACTCCACCAGTCTCTTCCTCAGGACGAAGTTCAGGCCTGTTCATCACCATCATCTTCTTAATGGTTTTAGGCTTTAGACGTCTGTTCCTATTCAACAGTCTGCCTTTTCTTAGGTTTACCAACTTTTCTTCTGCCTCTGGGGTTGTAATCTTTCGCCATCTTTGGTATTCTACTCTCTTCCATTCTATCTACGTGTTGAATCCATTTTCTTCTGTATTCTTTAATCCTTTCATTAACTGCAAAAATATCTAAATCACTTTTTATCTCTTCATTTCTTATATGATCTCGCCTATTACACCTTTTAACTGATGTCAGAAATGTCATTTCTGCTGTTTGTATCTTCTGTTCATCTTTTTTCTTTATGACCCAAGTTTCAGAACCATACAGTAGTGTAGGTATTGCCATTGTTTTATAAAATTTTATTTGGGTTTCCAAATAAAATACTTGAAAATAAAGGTATACCACAACGCCTAGTTCAGGCCGTAAAGATTTTGTATAGACACACTGCGATAATCATAAACGACGGAGCAGAATCTATCCCGATTGAAACTAACCAAGGCATAAGACAAGGTTGTTGCCTGTTACCATTACTTTTTAACCTTTATCTAGCCAATCTTCTCAAAAAATGGAAAGAATAATCCCCTGACGGTATTAAAATCCACCAGAACAAAAGCTTGAAAACCATTCTCTTCGCGGATGACCAAGCTATATTCACCACTTTAGAAGGCGATTTCCAGCAAACAATATACATCTTACATAAAATATTAAAAGGATATAACTGTAATATATCTGAATCAAAGACAAAAGTAATGGCCTTTACAGGAGATGAACCAGTTCAGGCCTGTTTACAGCCAAAATTCCTATCTCCCTACTGAACACTTCCTTCACTGTGATCACTGTTATATTCTTGATCTCTTGTTCATTGATCCACTTCTTAGTAAGCATCACAACTAGTGTTTATGATGTATCTAACTGCTCTGTTCCCCCTCCTTGGTACTTCCATTCTCATTCAGAATTGTTCCTTATCATCTGCCTTATTGTTAGCTTACAAATAATCCATTATGCTATGTACACCCTGGTCTTACAACTAGCTGGACATTTCGTGATTTGGTGTTTAGCCTCTTGCTAGCCTTGTGAAAACAAACTTGCTAAATATTGTGTAAGTTCAGTAAAACCGAATGGTGGGTGTAAGCTTTTAAGTTTCCTCATAAACATATTTCAAAGCAATTTTACTATCCATAAAGAGAGTAGCATATCAAATTTTACCTGTAGATAGGTTATAAACAGTTTATATTGTATAAATAGCCTTAATATTGACTGATTTCTTAAGCTTTTATGGCTGGTGTTGTAATTATTGTAGCTACTTTCCAGGCTATCAGACCGTGGCCCTATGTTGTTAAAAGCAGACATTTCAACCACTCCATTGGTGACCATCTTCAGTACCTGAAGGACTAAAAGTAGACACGGTCTCGATCAGTAACACCACAGTACTGAGGCTAAGGCCACCAATGGAGTGGTTGAAACGTCTGCTTTTAACAACATAGGACCAGGCCTGATATCCGAAAAAGTAGTAATAATAGTTAGAATTACCCTTAATATTGTTTTCAAAATATTTATACTTAATAGGCTCCCTACTTGCTCACTGTTTTGAAGAAAATGTGTATTACTAGATAAAGTTACATTAATAAATTTTAATTTTTCAAAGCTCTAAGTAAAGTTCTTCATATAATGATTATTTGCTTTGGTTGAGAAATACCAAGCAGAGGTGACCTTACATTGTTTGCACTCTTCATATATTTTTTTAAATGTTTATGTGTTTTTTAGGTTACAAATAAGTGCTAAGCATAAAAGTTAATTATTGTACTTATGGTGTTGTAATAGCTTGTAGTCATCTTATAAGTTCACCCTACATAACTCTTACAATTTTTTTTTAGAATTTTGACTTCCATTTATATCATGTGGTACCATCTTCATCTTCATCCTCTCCGCTACAGCCCAGTCCGGGTCCTGGCCTCCAAAAGAAATTGCCACCACTGGTCTCTACTCCCGGCCAATGTCCACCAGTTTGTTGCACCCAGCCTCACTGTCTCCTTACCAACCTGGTCCAGCCATCTTGTATGCGGTCTTCCCCTCCTTCTCCTTCCCATCGGCAAATAATTCATGATTTTTTTGGGGATTCTATCCTCCGCCATTCTCTGCACATGTCCGGCCCAACGCAATCTGTTAATAGCATGTGGTACCACTAAAGTTAAAAAAAATTCGATGGAAATGTTACTTTTGGATTTGGGTTAAAATTTCCTTTATTCTGGCAGCCGACATCAATTTTTAAAGTGTTTTCAAACATTTGACCAATTGTGTGCCGTGGTGTTTAAAAAATGTATAAACTGAATATTATATTGTGATTTTTTGTTAAAATTTTTTTAAATTTAATACCCCACATGTATTTTCTATAATTTTTCAAAGTTTTCACCCCTCTCACTTTTGCCTCCCACCATATTTGGGGGGGGATTATTTTTAAAAATAACAGAGGTCTGGAGGGCTGAAAATGTATACATGCATGCTAAGTTTTATGAAAAAAATGGTTGGATGACTTCCACTGACACTGGAACAGGCTACTAGTCTAAGCCGTAAAGGATGACGACAACGACAAAGGTTGGTGTACCCTAGGGCTGCCAGACGTCCCGTATATACGGGATTGTCCCGTATTTTCACGAACTGTCCCGGTGTCCCGAAAATATTTTTCGGGACACCCAAATGTCCCGTATTTTATTCAAAACTGCAGTAAAATAAATTAATATTTAAGTAGAGGTGCTCAGACGACCGCATAACAGTTGGCAACACTACCTAGTCAAGGCCAACCACCGTTAGTTGTCATCAACTTGTTATATGAATCACTTGTGTAGTTTATCATCTGTTGTTGTCACGTCTCAACTCTTTCTTACGCTATATTTGCGTGGTTCAATTGTGCGATATTTAGTGTTGTGTGTTGCTGCCGGTAGCCGGTTATTAGCAGTTGCGGTAAATCATTAATTTCATTGGTATTTTGTAACTATAATATAATGCAGTGGCGGCTCGTCCATAAGAGCACGTGAACCCCCTATAAAAATAATTATACGATATAAATTATACATCTTTATTGACGCAGTACTAAAATGGCTTATCTTCCGTAAATTTAAGAGAGCGGACAATGAAAAACAGCGTAGACCGCGCCAAGTGAGGTTAAGTGTAATGACGCGCCAGAGGCTAGGAGCGGACTGAATGACTTGAGTCTGCAGACTGACAGCGTGAAGCCACTCGGGAACTTCGTTACTGTTCGTCCGCCGCTATTGCCTACTCTCTCGTCAACTCACACTCCACACTTACGTGTATAATGAAATCCACGTATTTTTATCCAAATCGGGGTTTTCCTGTGTGCATAGCGGATGAATTGAATATTAAAATGAATATTGATTGTGGTCACAGTTAAATATTAAAACATAATATAGAATTAATTTAACCATATCGTTGTATTCCATTTATTACCCTGAATTGTAGTTTTTGTTTTAACCTTTGTTTCCTCCAGAAACAAACACAATTTCACTGGCTCCCCAGATAAATATGAACCTTTTGACTACATCTTCGCATTAGTATATGAAATATACGTTTATGAAGAAAACTTATTTTATACTGTTTTGCTGGTTTTTAAGTTCAGTTTTTTGTACTCACAATGTTGGTTTTGATATATATTGCTGTAATCAGTTGCGGTAAAACTCCTCTTAACCTGTGCACTAACTTCGCAGGTTGGTTTCGTATTTATCTGGAGTCAATTTAATCAATTATTTTTGTTTCTGGAGTGATAAACGCTGAAACAAAATATACAATTCAGGGTAATAAATGGTATGATATGAATTTATTCTCAATTGTGTTTATTATTTATCTTCGAGAATTATATAATTACCTTTATAACATAGGAAGTTAAAATTTGTACAGTTATTCTACTAATAACATTTGTCTACTTGAATTATAAAATGTTTTAAAAACTGACCGAAATAAAAAAGGTTTTTATTTTAAAAATTTAGAAAATTATAAATTTTGTAAATTTATAAATTTATTATTCTAGTGCCATAACAATCTGAGGAATCCCAATCTGAAAGTGTGATGATTAACTTGTACAAATTTCAAGTCTGTAGCACAAAATAGATGCTGAGAAAATGGCATTTTAACATATACGGTTCCCACCCCCCTTAAATTGACACGACTCCTTTGAAATGTTACACGAACTTCACATCGAACACTTACAGTGCGTGTACCTAATAAAAACTGTTACACTAAAAATAAAATGACAACACTTTAAAATGAAACATCGAAATGCTTACAGGACATGTTTAGGTAGGTTAGACACGAATACACACAGACACTTGAATACACGAAAAATTTACTCTTGAGTTTACGTATTTGAAGACGTGAACGTAATAAAATTATTGTGCTAAAATAAATACACAAACTTTAACCAAACGTTTACCAAACTCACATCTGACAACAGAATATAGGCGGGCATAGATGAGAACGAAGGTAGCCGAAGTTGCCCGAGTGGCTTCACGTTGTCAGTCTGCAGACTCAAGTGACTGAATGCGCCGCTCTCGATGTAACATACGGGATATGCGACAGACGGACGAGTCCATTTGCTCGCGGTAGGGGGAAAACATGTTTACAAGCGGCTTAACGGAGAATACCGATGAGCTGCCTCTGACACAGCTCAGCTCAGTTGAATGCACGGGTGTAGTTGACGGTGGATGCTCCTTACCTTGGCGCGCGCGCGTGTTACATTTGTGTTTTGCAGTTTCGATTATTTTTTAGTGATAAAGTTTTAGTTGAAATTACAGTTTATCTATTATAGTGTAGCTAGTGAACTGTTGTTTTTATTTACTGTACAATAATGGAAAGTACCTGTAAGTACTCAGTTAGTAATTTAAACGAAGTAGCGTTTGGCAATTTACCCATAGAAGTTAAAATATCAATAAAAGAGAGTGGTAGGCCAACGCCCCGACTTAATATAAGTCAAACATCGACATCAAAATCTAGAACTTTTAAAAGAGAATTTAAAGAAGAGCTATACGAAAAAATTCCTTGGCTTTGTGGTTGTGAACAAACAAACAAAATATTTTGTTTTCCTTGTTTGTTATTTTCCCGTGAAAAGGGCGATCCTGCTTGGGTGAAAACGGCGTTTGTGAGTTAGCTCATTTGAATTAAAAAATTAAAAAACACGAAAGTTCTCATGGACACATAAGTGCTACATTGGATTTTAATTTGCTGGGAAAGGTTGACGTTCGTCAGCAGCTTGACAGTGCTTATCGACAAAATATTAAAAAGCACAATGAACAAGTGACTAAAAATAGGTATGTCCTTTCTAAGCTTAAATCCTTCCTGACTGTATTAAATTTTGCGGTGCATTTGAGTTGGCCCTTCGAGGTCATCGTGAGGATGACGATTCCTTAAATCCTGGCATATTTAAAGGGCTTGAAAACTTTTCTGCAGAACTTGACTCATCTTTGAAAGAACACTTGAGTACCGCTACTGTCTTTAAAGGTACCTTGAAAGAAATTCAAAATGAATTGTTAGATTGTATGCTTTTTGTATGTCAAGAAAACATAATAGAAGAAATAAAAACTGCACAGTATGTTTCTTTGATTGCGGACGAAACATCAGACATCTCGTCTGTATTTCAGTTAGTTATAGTTTTCCGCTATGTTTTAGCTAATGGCCAACCAGTTGAAAGATTTTGGAAATTTGATAACCCTGAAGGGCACGACGCAGAATCTATAGCCAAATATATTTGTACCAGTTTAGATTATGTTGTGCAAAATCCAGAAAAACTCGTATCTCAAAGCTATGACGGTGCGAATGTAATGAGTGGGCACCATGCTGGCGTGCAGACCATAGTGCAACAAACCTATAAACATGCTTTTTTCGTTCACTGTTACGCTCATCAGTTGAACTTGATTGTAGCTCAAGCAACAAGTCAAAACCAAGATGTCAGAATTTTTTTCGTACTTAAGTGATATAACAAATTTTTTTTCGAATTCCCCTCAGAGAGTGGCTGTTTTGGACAAGATAGTTGGCAAACAAATACCTCGGGCATCAGGTACAAGGTGGAATTTTAAGAGCAGAACTGTTAATACTGTTTTTGAGTACAGAGAGGAATTAATTGAATGTATGGAGGAAATCCAATCAACCTCTAAGCAACCAACCACCATAATTAAAGCTGGTGCTCTAGCTCGTCTCCTTAGAGATAATAAGTTTATATTTTGGCTTTCTATTTTTCACAGATTAATGCCACATGTGGATATTTTGTACAACCAATTACAGCAAACTTACACTGATGCTGTGAGAACTAAAGCCAATGTTGACCACTTCGTCAAAGCCATTGATAAGGAAAGAGCTAACATGGACAAAGTGACAGAGCTGGTTATCAGTACACAGAAAATGCACCTAAATGATCGAGGCGTGAAGGAGATTTTTACTTAAGTAGAACAGTGGCTGCCAAGGAAACCTGTGACATTATTACAACGCAAATAAAAACAAGATTTTCATTCACAACATCTTGCTCAGCTGTATCTCTTTTTGAATCACAAAAGTTTGAAGAGTTTGAACAGAAATTCCCCGAGAAATTGCTTGAAGATACAGAAAATGTGTATTAATTTCTTGAAAAAAATCGCCTCAAGACAGAGCTTGAAATCATTTACAAAAGAACTGATTTCAGAAACATGCGTGGTGCTGTTAGTCTTTTACAGTTTTTTTATTGAAAACAACTTATTGTCATCATTTTCTGAAAGTTATAAACTGTTATTAATTATTGCAACAATACCAATGACGACTGCTGAAGCTGAAAGGTGTTTTTCAACCCTAAAATGGATAAAGACATTTTTGCGGTCTACTAGTGAACTCAAGAGAGGCCATGCTTGCAATCGAGAAGGAAATGATTTCTAACATCCATAATTTCAATGAAAGAGTTATTGATGTTTTTGTGTCAAGAGAAGATAGAAGGATGGACTTTGTTTACAAAAACTGTACTTAAAGAAAATATTTGTGTAAGCTACCATCCAAGTAAATTTGTGTAAGTAAATACTAGACCTTACCATCATATGCAGCAGCTTTGATTATTTTCCTTTTTCTGTGTGTTCAATAATCTAATCTAATAATTGAGAGCATGAGGCCTTATGACTAGCTATCTAAATATTTAACACTTAAAACTAGCTTTCTGTTTTGCGTTTATTTTACTACTTTAAAATTAAATGAAAATAATTGTTTTAGTAAAAAAGAACAATTAGCATATTATAACAAGTATGATCAATAAAGGAATCCTTTATTATTAAGTTGTGAAATAGTTAAAGTACAGTAATATCTATAATAACATTTCGTTTCAAAATTAATACATTACATCAAGGTATAGCAGCGCCTAAATTATATGAATATTGCAAGCAACACACAAGTGTTTGACACAGTGTATCTCAAAAACTGCAAATTATTAATTGTGAACCCCCTGTAGATGTACTCACGAGCCGCCACTGATATAATGCCAAAATGTAAGTATTGTTTTAACGATGATTATACTAAAGAGTGGGATTTTATTCGAAGAGGCGAACAAGAACATGAAGCTACCTGTAGGTTGTGCAGTTGTACTTTTAGTATTGGTCATGGTGGGAAAGCAGACATTGTACAACATATTCAAACAAAAAAACACAAAAATCAGATTCCAGTTCCATCATCCTCGAAACCTATAATTAGTTATTTTTTAAAAAGACATTCAGATGAAGATGACAAAGTAACTGCAGCTGAAATGACAATGGCGTATCACACTATTAAACATCACCAATCATTCAGTTCCAGTGACTGCAATAAAAAACTTTTCAGCACCATATTCCCGGACTCAAAAATTGCCGAAAAATGTTCTAGTGCCCAAACTAAATGTACAGCCTTAATTAAAAATGTGATTGCACCTCAATCAGTAAAACATGTCATAACTGTTGTAAAGAATGAAGCCAATTTCTATGGGATTTCTACCGATGCCTCTAATCATAATAACGAAAAAATATTTCCTGTTACTGTACAATACTTCACCCCCAAAAATGGTATGGAAATTAAGTTAATCAAAGTTTCTTCTTTGCCAAATGAAACACCTGACGCTATTGTAGAACTGTGTACTACAACTTTAGAATCGTACGAGTTGGATGTAAAAAAATGTGTAGCCTTTTGCGGCGATAATTGCAATACGAACTTTGACGGCCGTCAACATCTTGGGACTAATAATGTTTTTTATAAATTGAAAACAACTTTGAATGGTGACATGGAAGGAATTGGTTGCCCTGCACATTTACTGCACAATACAATGCGCACAGCTGCAGATACATTGTCAGTTGATGTAGAAGTTATTGTAATGAAAATATTTTCACACTTTAGTACATATACTGTGCGAAATGAACGTCTGAAGGATTTTTGTGAATTTGTAGGGGTTAAGTATCAAACAATTGTATCGCATTCTAAGACGCGCTGGCTGTCACTGTCAAATGCCGCTGAGAGAATTTTAAAACTGTTCCCAGCTTTGAAGTCATATTTTCTTTTGCTTGAACACCCGCCAAAGATACTGTTTGATTTCTTTTCATCTCCTTTAAGCGAGTGCTATTTGAATGTAGTACACAGCCTCCTTCATGCTCTCAAAATGAAGATTTTAGAAATTGAGGGTGGAGATAAGAGCACTGTAGATGTTTTGGGTACCCTTAAAGAAACAGAGAAGATCTTTAAGGAACGACATGATGCGAATTTTATTCCTATCAGTGTAAAAACTCTAATTAAATCGGAAGATATACTACCAGAAAAGGCAGAAGAGTTTTTATCTGAGGTCCAACGATTTTATAAAATTGGTTATGATTACCTTCGAAGCTGGATGGACGCCCTGAATAAATATGACGTATATTCGTGGATGAAGCTTAATAGTTCACCAACATGGCAGCAATTGGAAGAGAGTTGTGTTGCTTTAAAAGAGAAGAATGTAGGTATTGACGACAATGAACTTTTCACGGAATGGAGCAATCTTTGTGAATTTGTTACAAACGAGCTTGAAAAAAATAAAGAAAACTGGACTGAAATTTCAACTCAGAATAAGTGGATTCGTTACCTAAGTGCTTGTGAACTTAAATGTCAGTACACGCAGCTGCTGATATAATCTGTCAGTATGTTTTCAGTATCCCTGCACATACTGCACATGTGGAAAGGATTTTTTCAATGATGTCTTTGCAATGGACGAAGGAGCGCAACCGCTTAGAATTATCTACAGTTGAAGCTATTTTGCAGATTTTAGTCAATGAAAGGAAGTCGTGTTCTGAATTCTACAGCAGTGTTTTGGAAGATAAAAACTTTTTGAAAATTGCAAAGAGTTCCAACAAGTATTGAAGTTAAAATGATAAAAAACAAAAATAAATTAAAAAATAATAAATAATAAAATTATTAATAGGGTCTGCTTTTGTAACGCTATTCTGTTTGTAAGATTTATCATACTAATTAAATACTTCAAAAATTAGGCATATATGGTTATTTTCTTAAATGTCCCGTATTTTCATTTTTAAAAAGTGGCAAGCCTACTGTACCCACAACTTATCATGAGATATACCCCAAACAAACAGACATTGACAGATAGGCAAACACACTACAGCCAAATGGCTGAGTTAAAACTGAGAAGTCACAATTCTCATTCAATTAGAATGCTATTGTATATACTGTATTTGGAACAGTCCATACAGCTAGAGATCTGATAAGCACATGCTTTGTCTAGTATCAGAAAAGGACAGGTAAACTGGTTACATTCTTCGCCATATCAGTCAATGAGGTAATTGTACAGCTGTTAACAATTATGTAATTATGTTTAAGCAGACTGGTCTATTACCGTACTATAGGTAAAGATTTGATAAGTGCATGCTTTATCTAGTATCAGAAAAGAACAGGTAAACCGGTTACATTCTTTGCCATATCAGTCAATGAGATAATTGTACAGCTGCTAACAATTATGTAATTATGTTTAAGCAGACTGGTTTATTACCATACTATAGGTCGACCACAAACAAAAAATAGCCGGAGAGGGGATTGCCACCACAACCGAACGTTACAACAAAGTGGAAATATTACCCCTCCATTGTTGTCAGTCACATGCAGTATTTTACATATGTTATTTGCACACTGGGAATGACTCATTCCTCATCTGCAAAAACATACGTATGCTATTAATTTGTAACAGACTATTTGAAGTACCGGATTGTAAAATAATCATGTATGTTCCTATAAAATATATTAACACATTCTAAAATCCTTAAACCGGTATACATAATTTTAAAATAATATCAGAAGAACCTAACCCTTTATGAAAGGCATACTTTAACAAACAATTTCGTTTTGTAAATGTGTGGCAAATGTGGAATGTATGTAGTTTGTGGTGAGGGCTTTTAAATGTTCTGAAAATCTGGAGGAAAAAGATCTTCCCGTCTGGCCGATGTAGAATTGGTGACAAGCATTACAATTTAATTTATATACCCCTGTTTTGTTGTATGTGTCTGTGTCTTTGTTAGTATTATTTATGTGTTTCCTAATGGTGTTGTTGGTTCTGTAGGCTACTTTATAATTATGTTTCCTAACACATACATTTCCTAATACATTCCACATTTGCCACACATTTACAAAACGAAAACCACAGTTACACAAACATACAACACAACATGGAAATATTACACTACTTACCTAAAAGTAGAAAACTAAACACAGCTGAACAATTTGAAATATACAGATATCACACACTACAACCAAACAACATATTAAATGAACAATTACATTATAAATCACATACACTATTCGATACACTGATCCAAACACACAATTTGAACCTCAGCGCCAATTCTCTCCCACCATCAACCCTCACTACACACACCTAAATCCCTAACCGTTATTCTGTTAACTGACAATCACTATTTACTCCCACTGAGGAAGAGGAACATCACCTCGAAACGTTTGGGAAAGTGTAAAGAAAGTAAGTTTATATTGTGAAAGTTTATATATATATTAATTTGTTTTGGTATTCTTTTTCATCTAGTGGGATGTTGTTTAGTCTGTGTATCATGGTTCTGAAGGCAGATAGTTAGTGTTGTATTGGGTGATTGGAGGAGTTGTGTATTAGTGTGTCAATTGTAGTGGGTTTTCTGTATATACTTAAATTGTGTCTGTGTTGTAGTTTTGTGATGGTGAGGTCTAGGAAGTTTATGCTACTGTTGTTTTCATATTCAGCAGTGAAGGTTATGTTTTTGTGTATTTTGTTTATGTGGGTTAATAGCTGTTTACATAATGAAGGTTAGAAAAATCGTCGCACACTTAACTTTTACCAATAAAAAAATTAGTGTTCCAAGTCAGTAGTGATATATTTATAATTACCTAATAACTGTTTAGTGGCCTCAAATATGAATTTCTTCCTGAACTATGGTAGCTACAAAACATTTATAAAAATGTTAAAAGTCTATGGTAAAGGTTTTTGTTTAAAATAAATTAAAATAAAATAACAGTAACAAGCAACATGATGAATGTAGTTAGAAGTTACATGAGGTATCTAATACAATGGAAGGAGCACAAAAAATAAAATGAATTCAAACCACTCCTGGATGGTCAATGGAATAAAATAGAGCAATACACTGAGACAATTATTATTTGTCATTTTTATAGATGAATTACTGATAAAAATAACCTCCTGAAAGGTACAACAGAGGATGGCTTGAATTTGTTGACTAGAGTTGGTGATATTAATAGGTGCTTCTTTGGTCTCAGACCCCTGTTCCAGAACAGAACAATTGCCAGGAATATCAAGCTGCTTCTGTATAAAACACTGATCCACCCAGTTCTCACCTATGGTTCTGAGACCTGGACCATTTCTAGAAAGTCTGAGTCAAGCCTGCTGGTTCATGAACGCAAAATCCTCCACAGTACTTTTGGTCCAATATGTGTGGGAGGTGAATGGATGAAAAAGATCAACCAAGAACTGAACACTAATCTGAAAGAACCAGATATTGCGAAAGTTATAAAACTTTGTAGACTCAGGTGGGCTGGACATATGATCAGAAAGGCACTCACAGAACAGATCTATGGTATCAGGAGAGTTGGTTGACCCAAAATACATTGAATTATAATGTACGCTATATCCTTGGGACCCAGAACTGGAGAGGACCTGACTTGACCGGGACAACTGGTGGAGGCTGTTAAAGGAGGCCTTGACTCAGTAATGGGTTGTCGCGCTGCTGTAAGTAAGTAAGAATTGGTGGTATCACATAACGACTGAAACAAGAAGAAAAAAAGTAAAAGAAATAAACCCAAGCAAAAATAGGGAACTGGAGGTTACAGAACATTGGTTTTAAAACTTTGTACACATGACAACAAACTAAGCAGTAGTTCAGAGAGTTTTTCAGATGCCATTATATCTATGGGTTGAATAATTTAAAAGAAAATGTATTCAATATCAAAAAAGTATTGTGAGTGATTTTCCAAGCATAGGAAGGATGTAGAAGAGGTAGGCTTTACACACGTTTCCAAAGAGGCAAAGAGTATGTATTATGAATTACACAAAAGAATAATATAGAAAAAAGAAAAAATAAGTAGCAAGTAGCAAACCCTAAATCTCTCTCTCTCTCTCTCTCTCTCTCTCTCTCTCTATTGATGCTACAGCTCTTGGAACAAGAGCCTCCTGGCTTCCTGGACAATCCGCCTCCAGTCATCTCGATCCTCTGCTCTCATTCTCCATCTTCTTATATAGAGCCTGCACAGGTCATCCTCTAGATCATCCAACCATCGTTTTCTGGGCCGACCACTCCTTCTTCTTCCACCAGGTCTCCTTGTAAATATTTTTTTTAATGTGGATGTCTCTGACATTCTCTGGACAAGCCCTGCCCATTGGATCCTACTTTTCTTTATGTCAGTGAAGATATCTGGTTCTCCATAGATTTGCTGGATTAAAGCCTTAATATATGAAGGATAATTGAAGGTGGAAGCTAGAGTCTCATTAAAATAATAGTCTCAGAACTAAAATGTAAAACATGGAAAACCGACTTAGAAAGTCCTATATAATAGTAGAACTAGAGCTAAGACTGCTAATATATAACGCATAAAACTCAAATAGTATGGTAATGTTAGTAATAATAGTATGGTAACACAACTATTATGGTACAGCTATAATATACAGCTGTATATTATACAGCTGTAATGGTATGGTAATACTATAATAGTAATGGTAATATGGTAACAATAGTATGGTTAGAACAACCAAAGAAATATTTCTTTAGAATGTGTTGAAAAGGGAAATGGAACACTGAAGCAAAATTGGAAAGACATCATAGAAAATAAAACAAGTAAGAAGGGGAATTGAAAGTAGAATTAAGAATAGTCATAAACAGAGATGAATATTAAAAATGCATGTAGAACACAGTTGTTGTTGTCTCCAAGTTGCATGCACAATTAAATTGTTAAAATTACCTTGTGTATCCAGGTTCCTTTCCTTGCAACTTCTGTTTTTATATTTTATACACAATGCATTTCGAGACTTATAGTCCCATCATCAGGTGACAAAATATGTTCACTCACATGGAGTACGGTACGACAATTAATAAAAGTCATACATATCCTGTTATTTGACATTTGCAGACCCTCCAAAACTCAGGGTGATCAACTTCTGAATGAAAAACTTACTTTCAAATCCAATGAGCTATATGATACAGCTATATGCATGCTAGAACAATATGATAGATAAGTGCGGGCACAGTATGATTTGAAACCGTTAGTCACTCGCGAGATCCATAGCATGCGCATTGTGAAATAACGCTGGTTGGGAGTCACTTAAATAACAGGGTGTGTGTGACTTTTATTACTCCATGTGAGTGAATATATTTTATCACCTGATGATGGGACTATAAGTCTCGAAACGCGTTGTGTATAAAATATAAAAAAAGAAGTTGCAAGGAAGGGAACCTGGATACACAAGGTAATTTTAACAATTTAATTGGATCTAGAACATGGTCTTAAGGTCTTTACAGTGTGGTATGCGATGAGAGTGGGTGTCGTATCTCGGAGTGAATCTAGCAAAGACTGCAACAGAGGAGCCGGAGATCTAAAGATGGACCACCATGGCTAACAAGGCATACTTCGCATTGCTGCCATCATTTAGGTCTGGGGATGTGCACAGGGAAACAAACATGAAAATATATAGGACTGCCATCAGACCGGTGCTATGCTATGGATGTGCGGCATGGACAATCACACAGAAAACAGTCGACATAGTAGACACCTTTGAAAGGAAAATCCTCAGACGCATTATAGGCCCAATACAAGAAAATGGCTCATGGAGACTGAGATACAACAACGAACTGTATCAAATATATAAAGAGATACCAGTCTCAAAATTGATAAGAATACAAACATTGCGTTGGGCCGGACATGTTATGAGAATGGAGGATGGCAGGAACCCCAAGAGGGTTTTGCTGGGTACATGGGAGGGAACGAGACCTAGAGGTAGACTGAGGAAGAGGTGGGAAGATGGCGTTGCAGAGGACGCGAGAGACATGGGGATAAGAAACTGGAGGAGGGTTGCAGTGGATAGATTGGATTGGAGGCGGAGATTGGTGGAGGCCAGGGCCCGACTTGGGCTGTAGCGCCATAGGAGGAGGAGGAGGATGGGATGAGAGAAAGGGGTAGAGGTAAAATAAACATGTGTATTCTTGGAAATTTCAGTTTTGCATGTTATACCATAAAGTGATTAAGTAAAGTCACAGACTGCATTTTGTTTGTTCAGGTACAAATCTATTTAGATTCCCTGTTTCTTACTACAAGCTGAAAGTATTTAATAAGTGATATATCTGACAAAGAATATTTTGTGTAATCAGATTTTAGCCGACTGGCTTAAATTTCTATCTTAAAAATTACACATTTTTTGTGAGCTCTATGAATTAGCAAATTCAGTGCTTTTCATAATTCAGGTTGCTGTTCATTTGTTTAAATTTTAGAAAAACTTTCAGATCTTCTTCTTCTTCTCCTCTACAAGGATTAGGTTATATAAACCTGTTCCGGCACCCACCTCATCCTCGGACGGCCACGTCTCTTACTCCGAGGCGGTTTTGGATACTACAAGTATTTTCAAAGTTTTACATGGACAGGTTACTGTCTGTTGCACCCTCTACCAGGAAAACCAGAAACTCTTCTGTCAGGGTTACCATATCTTAGCCAAAAGGCCCCTGTTTTGGGGTGCAGGCGATTCACTCTCACCCTTATCTCTGTGAGGTAGGATTTGGTGGCTTTGTATCAGTTACTGAACGTTTCTTAGTATTTCTAGTGCTCACCTGTTGGCATCAGCAAGCACTCTAAGATCCTAAGGCACCCAAAATTAAGACATTAGAATTGAAGAAGGAAGACACTTTATCCTTCGATTACTCTAATAGCGTCGGTGTTAGAAAAAGAATAAGAGGGAGTCAAGAGGGACTAGATAGAAAAGACTAAAGGAAGGGATCTCACCCAAGACAAGTTGAAGCAAAATGGGAATCCAGCTAGGGCACAACAGGATTGCCAAATCCGTATCCACAAGATGTGAGCTCTATGAAATTATATGATGTGATATGGCAAATTTAGTGCTTTTCATAATTCTGGTTGCTGTTCATTTGTTTCAATGTTCCAATGTTGCTGTTCATTTATTTACCTGATGTAAACTTTCAAATAAATCTGTAAATTTTATTTCATCCAATTTTAAATAATGTTTAATACCACTCAAATTAATTTCCACTAATGTTTTAAATATGAAATATTTAAAATGAAAATTTAAACTGACTGAATTTGTTAATGCATTCAGACTCCGAAACTGTAAAGTGTCCCAAGGAATATACTTTTATCTTTTGCATAAAAAAAAAAAAATTATAATTTTCAGAATTCACCTGTGTAGTGTAACAATATTTAATGCGTTTGTTTGTCTTAATGCCTACAAATACTAATTATTTACAGGCTGAGCAGTTTTCTGCTAATTTATCACCATAAATCTAGATAATGGAAACAACTGCAATAACTTTTTTTCTTTGTAGGAACAGAAGTGTAAAACTTTATTTGTTGTAAATATACTCGTTTTAAAATTCCCAGAAAAACGCCTCTGTTTACATGAAACTAAACAGGTAAACAAATTTGTAAATACTACGTATAACAGTAAATTCAGTTTTAGGATTTTTAATTTTGGGCTGCCGGTAACGTACGCACTCTCGTAGATAATGTGTGACGTAAGCAGTTTTGCTACCTAGCGGCAAACTAGTAAACTATCAAAGCGTAACTAAACCTTTCTGACATCTGGTGACGAATATTCAAAGCTTAACAGTTTGACTTGTCCAAGTTGTCAAAATATAATATGAAACAACGACGACTAATAATAATAATAATAATAATAATAATAATAATAAAAACAAAACAATAAAATCTGAATAGAAAATTCATATTAAATCAAATTCAGATTAATTTAATTATTTTTAATTGGATTATAAAATTGTAAAACTATATTTTTAACAAAATTTTGTAAATTGCTTTTAAACACTATAAAAAAATGTTACTTAAACCATATGACTCTTTCGTGCGTACTTTTATGCATTTAAACGAATATAACTCTACTTGGAGGACAAAAACTGAAACATACAAATATGACTTTTACAGTTTTTTGAAAATAATGAAAAATTTTTGAGAGAAATTAAAATGAGTGGTAATATTGAAAGAAAAGAAGAATTCAATATTTGAAACAGAATAGAATTTCAGTAAGGATATAATTATATACCAAGCGTTTTTATAAATCATGTTTTTAAATTGACTTCATGCTGGAAACTATATTATGGGTTCCAGGAAAATTATGTTTCCAAAATAAATTATTAATTTTTACAAAACACAATTTTTAAATGTATGTTAAAAAATAAAAATCTGCATAAATTAATTAGAGAAACAAAAAAATTGTGATTTCATTATTCAAAAAAGGAGATCGGACAAAAACAGATAATTATAGAGCAATTTCTATTTTAGATACTACATGATAACGACTACGCTGGAATAGTAAATGAGAGACTGAAGCCAATAGCTGACGCTTTAATAGCAGAAGAACAAAGGCTTCAGGAAGAGGAGATCATGCATAGATCCTATCTTTACACTTAAGGTAATAATTGATAAGAGGAGGGAATTTAACTTAGAGACGCATCTAGCATTCATCGATGTGTCGAAAGCTTTTGATACTGTAAAACGTTCGCTACTCTGGAGTATAACGGAACGAAGGGGTTTCCCTTTGCAATTAATTACATTTCTTAGGAGCTTATATTACAAGACAGCGGTTGTCGTGGATTTGAATGGCAAATTATCAGAAGATATTCCTACAAATAAAGGTGTGAGAAAAGGGTGGCCTATTTCACCGACACTTTTTAATATCTACATGAACGACATATTTCGGCGATGGACTCCAGAATATCACTTCAGTGAAATATTCATGTGAATGCATTGCTTTATGCAGATGACAAGGTAATGATACAGAAAACAGAAGACCAGTTACAGCGGGCGATATTTACGTTCAATAGCATCATACAAGACTACGGGCTACAGATCTCTGCTACAAAGTCTAAAACGATGGGATTTCAGGGCAGGTATCCTATAAGAACTAAGGTAGTCGTGAATAATCTGATTTTGGATCAGGTTAGTAATTTTAATTACCTGGGTTGTAATATCTCATATGGAACTGATATTGATTGGTATAGTAAGCTAACAAACTTTAACGTATCTGTGGAACGATTCATAGGTACCTGAAAAATAAAACACGGAATTTAGCCGAATGAAATTTTATAAAACTGTGGCTGTCCTCACATTCCTGTATGCTATGAGTCCCTTTGACTCTTGGTGAAAGGCAGCTGAAATGAAATTTCTAAGAGGGACGCAAGGTTGTTCTCTTCTGGATTGGAGAAGGAACGAGGATATTAGACGCGAATTAAACGTTGTGTCGTTGCACCAGAAGATTGAAGGCCACAGAAGGAGATAGTGTGAACATTTGAATCGCATGGCTGATATCCGTCTACCCGTGGCTGCCTTGGGTTATAACTATACAGGGAAGAGAGTTGTCAGTAGACCGAGGAGGAGATGGGTCCCGGAACAGGCCTAAAGCCTAATCCTTGGTGTGGTGATAATGATGATGATGATGAAAAAACTGTACGCATGCTGAGTCTGTTGACCGTAATTGTTTAGTACTAATTGAGCGATCGAAAGGAGTTGTCAGTTTTGACTTGAGATCTCAGGACCATTCCGATAGGTTTCTGCATCTCATAATTATGCGTTCCCAACAACTTCTCGTGTAGGCTACCCCGCATTCTGCACGCTCTGCACGCAGTGTTCTACGCTCTCACGGTGCACACAAGTTCCGCGATCTGTAGCCTGGAGCCGCCAGATGGAGTAGGAGTCGGTGGAGTAGGCAGTCTCGGTCTAGTTAATGTTATTGGTCCGCGCTTCCACTAATATAACAGTATGAAAAAGTGGTAAGCAAACAGAGAGGATAGACTGCGGGTAGACAGGGAAAGAAAGAAGAAGGCAGGTAATGCTGACGGATTTGAAGTTTTGACGGAGTGCAGTATCGGACAGGGAAGTGTAGAGTATCGGAGTGGGAGTGCAGTATATGATAATGTCGAAGTCTGCGGATAGAAGACAACCTCGTGACCTGGAAATAAATGGGAAGCGCTTTGGAGGCGTGTCAGGCTTTGAATATTTGGGCACTACAATATCGATTGATAATGACATAAAAAAATGCATTAAAGAGAGGATAAGGTATGCAAATAGAGCGTATTTTGCAAATATAAATATCTTTAGAAATAAAAATATAAGGAGAGAAACCAAGCTAAAAATATATCATTCACTCATAAGACCTATTGTTGCCTATGGCTCAGAGGTGTGGACGATGACAGTGGAGGATGAAAAAAGTTTAAGAATTTTTAAACGCAATATCCTACGAAAAATATATGGCCCAGTGAGGGAAGGCGAGAATTGGAGAATACGAAGTAATGCAGAATTGCAACAACTGATACATGACAGGGACCTTGTAAAATTTATCAAGTCACAGAGGATAAGATGGTTGAGGCATGTGGAGAGAATGGAAGAGGATAGAATGAATAAGAGAATGATGCAGGGAAGACTCTATTGCGGAAGACGAAGGGCACGGCCAAGGATGAGATGGTTGGATGAGGTGTTGAAGAATCTGATGAAGTTGGGGGTTCGAGGATGGAGAGAGAGAGTGGCGGATAGAGATGACTGGAGGCGGATTGTTGAGAAGGCCAAGGCCCACCAAGGGCTGTAGAGTCGGAGAACAAGAAGAAGAAGTATCGGACAGGGTGGAGAGAACAGTTCAGTCGAAACGTGCCTTGGACAGATATACTGTTGATTGTAACTAGTGGTTATAGCGATCAATCTATAATTTTTAATTAAAGTAGTGGACTAAATACAGGCTGAGGCCTTTATTAGACCTTTATTACACCACGCAACTGATCGCATGCAACTGACGGTAAAAAAAGTTGTGGGGCTTTGGTTTAAATGTAGCGTCTTACACTTACCGCAATTGGCTTCACGGGCTGGAATCGACTGCAAGGCAGTTGCAAGCCTTGCAACTGCTCGTGCAACTTTTAGTTTCACGCACTCGTTGTGGGGCATTGATTCAAGTGTAGCCTATTACACTATGCAACTGATTGCATGCAATCCGTTGCGCGCGCATTCTGTAGACAACGAAGGAATTCCATGACATGGGACAAAACCATTTTTTACAAAACCGTCAATATCTCAAAAACAAAAAGGAGGATTTTATTGAAACATAAACAAAAATAAAATCTGTAATATTTTTTAAATTTCACTCGCTGACACCACAAAGCTATCTCTTACAAACGAAAGTTTATCGCATGCCAACAATTTCACTATGTGCAAATTAACAATAATTTCATTACATGGGACCGTTTTAAATATCTGTTCTTGAAAATGATTTAAGTTATTGGTTTAAATTTATGTCTAAAACCATTCGTAAACTTCAAGGTTAACGGTGGTGAAAGAATTTTTTTTATCGTATCAGTAGTTTCTAAGGTTAGCCCAGCTCTTAGAGTTGGACTCATCAATTATGGAGTACGATAAGTGTCCATTAACACCTTCTCTTTTTAATTTATACACTGACGATGTCAACAAAACTGGCAGATGTGTCTTCCAGAGAATTATATGATTGGCCACTCTGCAATTGACACTTTCTTGTTTGCGGACGATCAGGCTATTCTGTAGGACTCGGAAAATATGTTACAGATGGGTATACATTTGTTAAATAGAATCTGCAAAGACTCTGGATTACAAATATCCACACCTAAGACTAAAGTGAAACTGATCCCGTACGGGCCAAAATTGTTGTAGATGGTACTGTCTTAGAACAAGTCAGCAATTTTGAATACCTGGGCTACAGTATGTCTTGTAATACAAGTATAGACGTGGTGAATAAGTTGCATAAGTTCAACCTTATGTTCGGGACCATTAGGCGAACTCTTAAGCCAGCAAGTAAAGAAACACGCCTAAAATTCTACAAGGTGATGGAGCCTTCCCACACTTGTTTATGGGTCTGAGAATTGGACTTTAACGAAAGGCCAGGCCAGTCGCATCCAAGCGGTTGAAATGAGATTTCTCAGGCATGTGGCGGGGTATACTCTCCACGATCATAGAAGAAACACAGACATACGGCAGGAACTGAATATTATGAGTATACTGGCAGGATTGCCCAGTATCGGTTGAATTGGTAGCAACATCTTTCCCGAATGGATGACTGCCGCATCCCCAAACAAGTATGGAACTATAAGCCGATTGGACGGAGGGGTGTGGGACGTCCGAGGAAGCGCTGGAGTGGCCAGCTGTAATCTTTTCCTGTTTGAGACCGGAACAAACCATCCTTGGTTTAATCTTTGAAGAAGATGATGATGATATACGAGGTTCCTTTGATATATAACTTTTTTGGATGGGATCCTCTGATAGACATTTCTTATCGTACTTGAAAACTTTATTTCTCCCGTCTGAATTCCATGAAGTTATTTTTACCGTCGTCCAGGTTTTCGACGCGTACAGAAGGGTCACCACATCCGTTACCGTATGTACCTTCAAATTCCGGTCCTAAGGAGACAGACTAGAACTGGTCTCTAGGCCTTAACGCTTCTTCGGACATCCTGCACCTCTACGACCTATCTCGGTTTCTAATTCCATAATTGTTTGGGGATGCGGCAGTCATTCATTCCGTAAGATGTTCTAACCATTTAACCGTTATTGGGCAAATCTATCTATCAAGTATACTCATAACATTCAGTCTCTGCCGTACATCTGCATTTCTTTTTAGCGATCGTGAAGAGTATACACTGCCACGTGCCTGAGAAACCGCATTTTGGCCGCTTGAATATGACTGGTCTCGGACTTCGTTGAAGTCCAATTCTCAGACCCACCCAGAAGTACAGGGAGGATCGTCATCACCTTGTAGACTTGTAGAACATCAGGAGTGTTCCTTTACTCGTTGATATTAGAGTTCTCCTTATCATGCCATCATGGTTGAACTTGCGCAGTTTCTTCAACACATCATTCTTCGTAATGTGAGACATATTACAGCCAAGATAATCAAAATTGCTGACGTAAATCTCTACAACATGATATTGTTACGTAACGGAACATTCTCGAACAATGGAATGTGTCGTTCTACGTGTTTCTCGGCTACGCCAACAGAGCCCAGCTGTACTGTGTGTGTGTGCGTACATACTGCTTCTACTTTGAGATGAAAGACAATTACGTGACACTTATCACGCGTCAACAATCGAGGCTGTCTCAGACCGCACCGGTCAGCGCACACTGTGTTCAAGGCGGGACACGACACTAAGAGCGCCCGTAAGAGGCTGTTGTTTGATACGCCACCCAAAAGTGACAGATTATTCTGGCATCTCAGCGGCGTATAAATATAAGCATCCAACGACGGTCAGTTCAGTTTACGTCGGCTGATTACTCAGTGCGTTCAACTAGTTATCAGTGAAAAGTGATTATGGTGCGGGACACTATTAGTTGACATTATTATTGCGTTTGGGCAAATTTAACTTAAATTGTTATTGTACGATTATAGTCTTGTTGAATAATTTGTGGGTTTCAAACTGTTAATTGTGATTTAATTAAAACAGGTAATTAGTGACTTGATTGGTGTCTTTATTTTGTCTTCTACTGTACCATACGATGATCAGTGAGACCGTCGTAACGATATATTCAAGAGTACAGCAGATAAAAAGATTAAATTACAGAACGTTTGAAGTGTTACAAGTTTAAAGTATCGGTGTGGAGAACCATACATGACTTCCATGTTCGAAGATTTATATTTAAAATCATTTTCGAAATGAAATATTTCCATAGAAACTACTTCTTTCTTCAGCCTTAACCACAATACTGTGGTCACTAACGTATACCACATCAAGTTAGCGCACTCGATTTTCACTGATGATGGCAGTCGATGGAACTACCGAAACTTCTGGTTTTGCAGAAGACATTGGACTACGGCCAAACAACCCGGGAAGCAATTTTAACAACATACTACTTCTTTGTTGCCGATAACGTAGTACTCATATGAAAATTATCCCCTCTCCTTTCAACTATCATTTTCATTTATAGAAAATTATCCCCTCCCCCTTCAAATACCCTTTTAATTTATACATATTTCATCTACCTTTCTACAGTGGATTATTATGACCTTCTTTTCAGGATACTTCCTTTATCAAAATTAAGTATACTTTAATCTTATTAAAACATAAAACGTTCTCTGTAAACTACCCCTTCCCCTTAACCGATCTTCACCAAACTCAATAAGTCTTGAGTCCTCTACAACTCAGGCATATATGCAAAAAATTATTTGATTCTGTTGAATTTGCGGCAGTTATCGTTCGCCATAGAAAAACTTCTACACAAGACACACACACACACACACGCGCGCGCGCGTTTTTTTCTTCATATTTTCAGGGTAGTACAATCAGAATCAGCCCTTATCTCGAACACGATTTTTTCGCCATCACCATACTTTCATTTCCTTATGGAACATGGAAGTAAACACATTGATCTGCACTGGTTATAAATAAGATATACACATTTATTGTAATCTGTACTTAAATTATTGTATTTTAATATTTTTATCTGTTGAAAATACAATAAAATATAATTTCATTGTATTGTAACTTTAGAAAGGACGAGACGTTTAGTATTCATTTTTCAGCTATTTAGACATCTGTTAAAACACCGGCGATTTTATTAACGTTTATTTTTTATTTACATAATATATTTTGGCATGCACGCGCGTGTAGATGTGCACGTGCGTTTCATTTTTACTTTCACTAAATAACCATATATCCGGTTAGGGCTGGTGAAACCGAACACTGCCGGTTTGATTTCAACCCATTAACGTGTCGCGTGTTGAATCGACCGTATTAGGTTCGACACAACGTGTAGAGACGGGGATTTATTGGCTGTCGGTAATACCATTGCGGAAAATCCATCAGCGAAACGCCACGCTGGTAATAAAATGTCAGCAGAAGCGGAAATTAAATGACGCAAACAGGAAACGTGTCATTTGTAAATATAATTTAATTCGAGCAAAATAAAAAATACAGGCCGATATAATTGATTCCCGACAAGACCATAAAGGTTAACAGACGATTATAAATATCCTACAATATTCGTATACTGAAATTGAAGTGATTTATTTCAATATAAGTATGACAGACGTCGTGTATGCCGATTTTTAATTATTAACACACTCCGTGAACGATACATTTATTCAAATGTTACGAAAACGTAAGAATTATAATTGTGAGTTTACGTGAATAATGTAACACTTCGTACTTCTTTTGTATTTTCTTCTTACTAACTTCATTTTTTATGTATTGTTTTCCATCCGTTCGGTTTCCCGTATATGTTCTCTTTTTTACGGGACAGGGAAACGTCCGGGGGAGATTTTTGTTAAAGTCTGGGATTTTATCAGTCCTTAAGAAATCTATTGGTATCGCTGATTTCAAAAAGCATATTTCTACGACAATTTTTGAACGCTTTCGAAGAGTCGAGAGCGTACTTCCACCCGTTTCTCGGCTAACCGAGCAGGTGCAGTGTCTGTGTCAAGGCTGCGCAGTAAAGTACCCTCTAGACTGTTCGAGTGCTTGTTAACTACGCAAATTATGCTGGCACACTGATGTACGTTTTCATTCAGTGTTGTTACTAACTTGCCAGATAAGTGCTTACGCTGACAATGTTGTGATAATAGCCAGATAAAGACAACGGTTTGTTGAGGTAAGCAAGGAGCTGAATCAAAAATCCGCTGGAATGGGACTCAATGTAAATTTCAGCAAAACTAAATACATGCTAATTTCTGCATCAGGAAGGAGAAGAAATCTGTGTAGTTTATGGATAGAGGATAATTCATATGACGCAGTTAAGAGGTTCAGGATACCTAGATAATATGATAGATGGTGAACCTCACGAAGATGGTCCATGAACACGACGATGGATGACAGGATACAAATAGGAAATGGGACATATTATGCTAACAGTAGACTATTTAGAAACAAACTCATTAGTCGTAACACAGAAATAATAATGTATAAAACACTTATAAGACCGGTTATTGCTTATGGAGGCGGGACATGGCAATTAACAAAAAAGGAACAAGAAACACTGAGAAGGTTTGAAACAAAGATTGTAAGACGTATTTATGGCCCGCTTCAAGATAGGATGACTAATGGAGAATAAGAAATAACCACGAGGCAGATGAGCTATTGAAGCGTGAGGACATTATAAGATTCGTAAAGGCACAATGAATACAATAGCTAGGTCACCTAGAGCGGATGGAAGATCAGAAAATAGTCAAAGAAAATCCTGAAGGCGCAAGTCTGTAAAGGCAGAAAATGGGGCCAACTTAGGATAAGATGGTTGTGTCATATGGTGGAAGATCTAAGAAGAACGGATGCGAGGGGATACAATGAGATGGGAATGGGCAGGAGACATTGGAGAAGATTGGTGTTGGAAGCCAGGGCTCACGTTGCACTGTAGTGCTGAAGAAGAAGAAGAAGAAGAAGAAGAAGAAGAAGAAGAAGAAGAAGAATGAGGAGGAGGAGGAGGAGGAGGAGGAGGAGGAGGAGGAGGAGGAGGAGGAGGAGGAGGAGAAGAAGAAGAAGAAGAAGATGTTACTGACTTCGTATACCGTGTAATTAAAATGTTTCACAATGCTTGCTCCACATGTTCAATGTTTACCATTATTTACGTGTTGATTGGCTCTAGCCCAATAAACACTAATATTTTGTTAAAGATATTTTCATTCAATACTCTGTACACAATTGACTCAGAATGTCCATTTGTGCACTACAATCCTATTTGAATGTGGTTTCCGTTTTCGTCAATTATAACTGTGTCACCAGCATATAATCTAGACTCGACAAGTGTATTTCTATCCGGGTATAGTGTATAAAATTATTGCATTCTACAATTTAACTAGTTATTTAATAGAATAACGAATACCCTATCGTTAAAGTTTTAAATGGGAATTTCTGTTGCCTTTTCTTTTAAACAACGCGATACTTTTTGACTATTCAGGAACGTTATTCAGGAAGTCTTTTGTAGTTATTGTAATACTGATTATATTTTGTTTTGTATAAAGTTTTTGTAATATATTTAAGCAGCGAAGAAGTTTTTTAGCTTCAGGACTAATTAAAATTACGAATATAAAATCTAAACTTTAAAAATTTATATTATTATTATTAAAAATACGTTATGATATTGGCGAATCGAAGCCCTATTCTGGATGTTTTTCAAGATTTAATAACATTTGTAATATTAAAAAAAATTACTTATTTTTATAGATTAATGAATCATTAGTAAAACATTATAAATCATTTATTTTACATTTGATGTGATTTGTGTTGGTAAAATAATAATTTTGTACATAATCCTAAGTTGTAAAACTTAAAAAATTCAGTTAAATAAACACGAACTATTACATTATACTGTGTAAATTTTTATTACTGTTCAGCTAATCTAGCCGTAATATTAAATTTATTTTTTAAAGGCTTTAACTACTTATTATGGGAAAGTTCATTAAGAAAATTGTGTTAGTGGTTATAATCACAAACAGAATTAACACTGTAGCACACCACTATAGAAAAATTATTCCCCTTAGCGCTTTCAAAGTTCAGAGATCATCATCAGATAGCTATTATTGTTATTTCCGATCTGATGATGAGCTGTGAAGCTTGAAAGCGCTAATCGGAATAATTTTCTATAGTGGTGTGCAACAGTGTTAATTCTGTTTGTGATTATTATCAGTTAATTGATAAAAAATTAGTTATTTCATGGAATAACTAGGTAAAGTTTGAAATAGCGTAACTATTTGACTCTTTACCTAACATTGTCAGGTAATTCATGAAAACCCTAGTTATTCCACGATATAAGGGTAACCCTAGTTATACACTTTAACGGTAACATATACATTGAACATGGCGGAGCAATTATGTTTTACAGCCCTTGTGCATATCAATTTCTCCCAAAATCTCAAAATTATTCGTGTGTTCTCATATAGGCTTTTAACTGCTCTAATTGGGTAGGTAGGATATCCATTTGCCTCCATTGTGGGATATAATTTCTTTCGGCTGACATTGTCGAAAGCTGTTTTGAAGTCTTCAGAAACAATATGAATTTCTTGTATTCTTGGCTTCAGTATTTTAACAGTTTAATAAAGTAATTGTGTACTACTAATTACGTCCTGGAACAGATGTCTCCTTTCCTATATATAGGCTTTGACAATGACAACTACGGGGGGGGGGATCAGGGGGGATCAATCACCTCTCTCTTTCAGAGTTACAGAAAATTTCATCGAAATTCCATAATCGCTTAACGTAGGTGTGTTCGTGAGCCAGTTGTGTACGTTAAAATAACGCTTATAAATACTTGTGTAAACAAAAGAAATTAAAATATTTGTAAATGAATAATATAAAACTAGAGTTTCTTTAATAGTGACAATCACTCAATATTTGGGAAATAACGTAGGTCTATGTGTTTGCAAGACTTCACGTAGGTTTCATAAAAAACTATAAGACAAAAAGAAATTACAAAGTGTAGTTATACAATTATATGGGAAGAATCCTGAATTTCTCATTTGCCATGAGAAAAGGAGAAATATCCCCCCTCCAGACCTCCAGAGGCTAGTCTCATGCTTAGGTCCTCCCATGGAGCAGCTCCTAGTTATGCCACTGGGCTGTTCTGTATGACTTTATTTCCATCTTACATCGCGCGCGCGCGCGCGTGTGTATATGTATAGATATAAAATTTCTATAAAAGCAACTCGAAAGTTTCTTGCAGTAATTGTATAATATTATATAGATTACCAAATATAATTTCTTCTAAACGTAGTTCTATTATATTTTATTTTATTATATAATACATTATAGTATCTTCAGTGGTTTATAAAAAAATGTATAAACCTCTGAAGATAATGATATAATTAGTGAAACCTACATCAAGTTAATTAGGACGATAAAAAAAAAATAAGATCACTTCTTGCATTGAAGTAATTATAATTTAATATAATATTATATATTATTAAGTAAATTAAAGTCATTAAGTAAATTTATCGGTATAAAATCGTGGGCAAGCAATACTGTACAAATAGTGGCGGATCAGATATACCATTCAGTTCGAGCAGGACTCTTTAAAGAACATGTAAAACATTTGATGTACAAAATAAAATAACGAAAAAGACAGTTTGTGAGTGTTTTTGTATATACGACGAAACCGACGAACGTTTCGAGTGAGATTAAGCTAGAAACGATAGTAAAGAGTGATATTGTACTATGGAAGAATTAGTAAGCAAATTTGTGTTCGCATAACTCGGACACAGGATTACGTAACTTTTAAAGAATTAAAGAAACATATACTACAGTCGTAAAGTGTTAACGAAAGTATATACTGTGTGTGTGTGTGTGTGTATCGATTGTGATTGAGGCGGGGGCGGGGGGGCGCTGGGGTCACAGGGCGCGGCACACTGTTGACCTTCTCTACTCCCCTCAGGGAACTTTGTGTGCTACCTTAAGGTGCCAATGTTTACCTAATGTGTATCCGATTGGATCGATAAATCAATCTAATGTCCGAATTATATCTCTACGTTCGTGACGCGCTGTCTGCGTCGCGATGGGTCGTTCCGCTTTATTTTAATTTAACACAACGTACGGACTCGTCCGTTGTTCTCAAAACGCATCGCGCTTTTTAAAGTCTTCTTCTTCTTCTTCTTCTTCTTCTTCTTCTTCTTCTTCTTCTTCTTCTTCTTCTTCTTCTTCTTCTTCTTCTTCTCCTCCTCCTCCTCCTCCTCCTCCTCCTCCTCCTCCTCCTCCTCCTCCTCCTCTCCTCCTCCTCCTCCTCCTCCTCCTCCTCCTCCTCCTCCTCCTCCTCCTCCTCCTCCTCCTTCTTCTTCTTCTGCTTACATTTTTTTGTTTCTTTTCTTTTTCTTCTTCTTCTTGACCGTGGTGATGGTCATCATCATCATCATCATCATCATCATCTTCTTCTTCTTCTTCTTCTTCTTCTTCTTCTTCTTCTTCTTCTTCTTCTTCTTCTTCTTCTTCTTCTTCTTCTTCGTTCTCACTCCCTTATTTTTGTACTTATGGTTTTGAACTCGTTATTTATTGTTGTTCTTCTTCTCAAGTTCTTGCATTAGTCTTCGACAACAAATAGCAAATGCCAATCAGAATGATCACAGTTGCACACCACTGTATAAAAATTATCCCGATTAGCGCTTTCAAGCCTCACAGCCCATCGTCAGATCGGAATAGGCAGAAATTATTTTAAAAACAAACCCTTCACCCCTCACCCCCACCCTGCTCACACACAACAAGCTATAATATAAATGACCCTTCCCCACCCCCTAAACCCTGTCCCACACCATCTGTACAGTTACATATTTTTCTAGCAAATTCCTTGTGTTTCAGTGTGTGTGAGGCTTGAAAGCGCTAATCGGGATAATTTTTATATAGTGGTGTGCAACTGTGATAATTCTGATTGTGATTTCAACCACTAACACAAATTTCTTCATTAAATAGCAAATGATCATAATTTTCCATGATACGTCTTATTAGCTGTTTTGTTGTTCAGAAGGTTTACGAGCCGTTCCGCTATATTTTAATTTAACGCAACATGTAATTTCGGGAGGTTGTTTCCACCCAATCGTACCCCAGAGGCAAGCCCCTAAACCAGATCCCGTTTATCCAGTAAATAGCTCGCCAAAACCGGGGAAGGAAGCCAGGAAAAATCCCCACTGTCCGTCCGCCGGATACGTCCGCGAGAGAGGTGACTAACGGACTTAGCCACTTCGTTATGTGAAACCACAAATGGGCGCACAAAACGCAAGGTTGCCAAGCGGGGTCCTCGTGCAATCGCCGTTTCGGTACACAAAGACACACGAACGGTGGGGGCCAACCACCGCATTCGAGTCGGATGCAGGCTCAAGTTGTCGAGCCTGCGCTCCCCTAAACGCTGGACGTACGCTTTGTCACGATTATCAGTCCTGATACCACCGAAAATCAGATAGCCTCGCACCACCGTAAGGCAGCGTACGCCAGGGTGGGGTTCTCGGAAGGGAAAGAGCCACCGGTAATCAGCGGTATAGCCCATCCCACGACCATCCCCGGGCCATAGCCCAGGGCCCACTTCTTCTTCTTCTTCTTCTTCTTCTTCTTCTTCTTCTTCTTCTTCTTCTTCTTCTTCTTCTTCTTCTTCTTCTTCTTCTTCTTCTTCTTCTTCTTCTTCATTCCCTTCGTCTATGTATTCGTTGTTCTATACTCGTTTTTTATTGTTGTTGTTTTTTCCCAACTTTTGGATTGGTCTTCAGCCAGGCTGCTTCGACAACAAATACGTAAGAGATCATAGTTTTCCACGATATCTCTTATCAGCTGTTTTGTTATTTAGAACCGTTTACGAGACTCCCGTGCATCTTATTTCGTTCTGTTTGTAACCAAAAACATCTCGAGTTTTTTCTTTTAATCATATCTTAAAAAGTCTTTTAAGCTGCACGTCTTCACAGACTATAAGAATTTCATTTCGGTGATTTGTGTTTTAAACATAATTTTTTTTCTGAAGAATCCGCACACACATTAAAATTATAAAAACGACTGGGATTCATAAAACGTAAGCCGTGTCCTTTCGTGTGTTGCATTCTTTAATATAATTTACTATTAATAGTAAATTAATATAATATAATTAATATATCATATTATTTCTCATTCGTCAGAAAACAGTAGGCATTCCTCAGAGTTTTACCGCTGTATACTGATCGGCATTGTACACAACCTACGAGACCTTTTACCAACAGTTAGCCCCTATTTACATACTCTAAATTATTAAATTGAATTAACGTCCGCCAATACATCGGACTTTAAGTATTATGATGTATCGTCTAGAATTTTATCGTCGTCAATTTTAATTCGTACGCTGTTTCTTTGATTTTTTTTCTGAACTTGTAGAACTATATTGTCGGAATACTGTTTTGCCAACGAAAGACGGTTTACACGTAAAGAAAAACTTTTTACTTTAGTTCAAAGGATTAAAGGCATACTTATCCTTTCGGCCTTACCATCGGAGACCATCATCAGCGTCGGAAACAATTGACACGGTGTCCGCTAATTCACCCAAGTGATGAGGTAGAGATTATGTCGCTTCATACTTGTCGCTTCTACCAAATTATCCGAACAGTTGGTCTCACTGGTTTTAAAAATTATTGTCACTGCATAACTAGCTGTTCGTGCGCCGTCGGAGTTGGTTACTTGTGGATGTCCAAGTTTGAAGGCCGTTATGACATGTAGAACACGTATGTAAAATCCGCGAATACTAACTTTTGGGATATCTTGTTCTTTACAATTTCAAATCCTGCCAGACGACTTCTGATTAACATGATCATCACCATCTTCAAGGATTAAACCAAGGATGGTTTGTTCCGGTCTCAAACAGGCAAATATTAGAGTTGCTTTCGCGTACGTGAAAAAAACAAAGTAAGTTCACAAGTGAAAGTTTAACAATCACTATTAACAAATATTAGAACTGGTCACTCCAACGCTTCCCAGGACGTCCCACACCTCTCCACGCCTTACCAAATTTCTGGTTATAGTTATACATATTTGTTCTCCTTTTACGCAAACATACACGTCCATTGAAATTCTGAAACTAAATATCATTTTTGTTTTAGTGTGGATTATGACGAAATAATTTCTTCATCTTTTAAGCTGATTGTAATCAATCTTACTATATGTTCGCCCTAATTTGCCTGTCAAGTCTGCATACAGTGAAAGCAAAATAATGACAACAACCAAATAAAAATCGGTATGGGGTCATATATGTGACTTCCATGTTCTAATTAATTAAAAAATAATTTTTAATGTGTACACAGAACGCAACTAAATATATCAGCATGCTTTTGGTAAAAACGCCGAGAAAGATAATCAAAATACGAATTGTACACAGTAGTTAATATTTTAAAAATAAAGAATTAATTTGATTAAATTATCTTTTATTTAAAGAACGCGAAGAAAGCGAATACCGCCAGCGTTTGTTATCTCTGAATTCCTGAAAACGAAAAATTATTTTGGTTACGATATTTTGTTTACATGAAACGGTATCAATTGTTAATATTTTATTGAAATTTGTTTTAAATTTTCGGTCGAATAAATTTATAACATCAATACAAAAATTTACCCCCTCCCCCTTCAACTACCCTTTTCATTTTCTACAGTGGATTATTATGATTGACCTTTTCAGGATACTTTGTTTATCAAAATTATGTACTTTACTCTTGTTAAAACGTAAAACGTTGCAGGCAAACTACCCCTTCCCCTTAACCGATCTTCACCAAAACAATAGGCCTTGAGTCGTCTACAACTCGGGCACATATGCAAAAATTATTTGCTTATGTTTGATTTTGCGACAGTTATCGTTCGCCATAGAAAAACTTCTACACAAGACACACAGAGACACTTTTCGGAAAATGACTTTTCTTCATGTTTTGAGGGGAGTACAATCAGAATCTGCCCTTATGTCGAACACAATTTTTTCACGATCACCATAGTTCAATTTCCTTACGGAACATGGAAGTAAAATGGGCTAATAAAATGCAAAATTAATGGCAAATTAAAAATAATGAGTAAAAATAACAAGTCACTGTTATCGTCGTTGAAATTTTTAATGACAAGTAAAAATAATGGGTAAGTGACGATAATAACAATGGGTCAAATAAAATTACACATTTAAACGGATAATAATAAACTCGTAAATGCAACGGTTATTTTAATTGTATACAAAATACTGTTGCACTTGTGGCAGTGAATTGGTTTTGCTTCGCTGTGAGTTCCCCCCCGTTCCTGCAATGAAGTGCGTTTCTATTTTTGTCGGGCCAAAGGCAAAACGCTGCGGCGTTCGACTGAAATATTTAAACGTCAAATAGATACGCCTACACTGACACGCGCGCGCGTTATAGTCGGGCAAAAGTTTGCATTCTGTATTTTGTGGTCAGTCAACTACACATTTTTTTCATTTATGAGTATAGGATTATTTGATTTTTAACCGACCAACATTTATTAAACGATAAGTCTGCAACTGTTTTTACTTCCATATTCCGTAAGGAAATGGAAGTATCGTGATCGCAAAAAAATATCGTGTCGATATGTAATATCATATCGTGTTCGAGATGAGGGCAGATTCTGATTGTACTACCCTCAAAACATGAATAAAAGTCATTTTTTGAAAAGGGTCTGTGTGTAGAAACTTTTTGTGGCAAACGATAACTGCCACAAATCCAAACAGAAACCGAATAGTTTTTTGCGTATGTGCCGAAGTTGTAGAGGAGTCAAGGCCTATTGATTTTGGTGAAGATCGGTTAAGGAGAAGAGGTATTTTACCTGCAACGTTTTACGTTTTAACAAGAGTAAAGTACCGGTACTTAGTTTTGATAAATAAAGTATCCTAAAAAGAAGATCATAATAATCCACTGTAGAAAGGTAAATGAAAAATCTATAAACGAAAAGGGTAGTTGAAGAGGGAGGGAGTAATTTTTGTATTGATGTTATAAATTTATTCGACCGAAAACTTAAAAGATTTCAATAAAATCTTAACAAGATATTGTTCCATGCTATGTTACCATGGATACGTAACCAAAATAATTTTTCGTTTACAGAAAACAGATAGCAAACACTGGGCGGTATTCGCTTTCTTTCGTGTTGTTTAAATAAAAATAATTTAATCTAATTCATTCTTTATTTTTAAAATATTAACAACTAGGTACAATTCGTATTTTGCTTATCTTTCTCAGCGTTTTTACCAAAAGCATGCTGATATAGGCTATTTAGTTTCCTTCTGAGTGTAGGCCTACGTATTAAAAATAGTTGTATAATTAGTTAGAACATGGAAGTCATGTATAGTTCTCCTACCGATTTTTTGTATTGATGTTACAAATTTACTTGACCGAAAACTTCAAAAATTCAATTAAATATTAATAATTGATATCGTTTGATGGTATGTAACCACGAGCACGTAACAAAATAATTTTTCGTTTTCAGAAATTCACAGATTACAAACACCGGGCGGTATTTGCTTTCTTTCGAGTTGTTTAAATACAAGATAATTTAATTCTGTATTGTTTAAATATTAACAACTAGGTACCATTCATATTTTTATTATCTTTTACCAAAAGCATGATGATATATTTGGTTTCATTTTGAGTGCACATATTAAAAATAATTTTATAATTAATTAGAACATGGAAGTCATATATGGTTCTCCATACCGTTTTTTTCTGTCTGAAGATGATAGTAAAAATCATCTATTAATGTAGAAATACAGTAGAACCTTAACAGTCAAAATTAATTGGCACAGGAGATGATTAACGTTACCAAAAGTTCGGATCATCTATCTTCGGAATTCCCGCAACCGAATAACTGAAAATATATAGAGGGTGATGCACAAAGTTTTACCTCCCCCTCCCCACTTTCAGAGTATTCAGCTAATCAAAATAACGAAAAAATATATGAACATATGACCCGTAACGCGTTGTTTAATAGACTGTCGACTCATTAGTGTGACAGGCATACAAATGCGATAGTAAAATTCAATTGGGTCCGAAAATGTATCTTCAATAATTTTTGGCTCTTAAACACGCCAAAAAAAATGAATTGAAAATGAAACTTCAGCCTTCACCACAGTACTGTGGGCCTGACGTTTGACATCCCGCGTTAGGTAGACTCGAATTCCACTGAAGATGGCAGCCAGTGGTGCTGCTGAAACGTTGTTTGGTTTGTTTGTAAACGCTGGACCACGGCCAAACAGCCCGGTAGATTCTTCAGATTCTTCAAATGAAAATGACACTGTTTACGTAATGGTCAGACAACACGAACTGCCTGCTTGTTCTAATGACACATACTATACTCAGCAATTGATACACTTCTGTAAGTTTATAAACTTCAATACTCAAATTCAATATTCAAAATTTAATTCTCACTCAGCCATTAATACTGTATTGGTTACGTATGAAATAAAAATAGTAATTTATTATCGTATTTCTCACCTTTCAGACGATAAATTTCTTACCGTAATTTTAAACTAAACGTTTCCGCGCATAGCCTATGTTTATAGTGTAATGACATCACAGAACATTCTACGTGTTGCTCGGCTAGGGGAACCAGCTGTAATGTTGTGTGCGTACGTGATTCTTAACAGGCGTTAACGAGATTATTCCAGACTTCGCCGGTCGGCGCACTGTGTTCAAGGCCGCAATCAATTACGTTCTAATGTAATGTTGACGCGTATTATGAATTATTCTATAACACTTGTGCTATATACTTAAACAACGACAGCTGCCGCTTAGAGCCAGTATCACGTCGGCGATCACTCAGTTCCGTTTAAGTAGCGATTTATTCCGGTGCGGTTCGAAGTATTGTGTCGAAGTGTTATGTGTTTTATAATTGTGCGGGACTCTATTAGTTGACATTGCTATCGCGTGTGGACAATTTTTATTTGATTAGTTGTAAGAGACTATCTTGTTGATTACAAACTGTTAAACTGTGATAATTAAAAGCTGGTTATTAGTGACTTAATTGGTGTCTTGTATTTTGTTTTCCACTGTACCATACGATGATCAGTAGACTGTCCCAACAACAGTGTTTTCATTATTTTGACTTGTAATGTAAGCTCTAAGAGTGGGTGTGAATTTTTGTGAATAATTTTTTCCATTAAAACACTGTCTTGTACTGTATTAAAGTCAAAGGAATGAAACTCCAAACACATGGAACACTTTGTGTATTAAAACTGGAAATATTCTTTTCATTACTGGCCAATAAAATAAAAAAATTATATTTTTTCTCAGTTCTCACTTTTTACTTCAGCGGGCAGTGCTACATTGTTAACGCTCAACTGAAGATGTCTGCCGTTGGTGAGGCCGAAACGTCGGCCTTTTCAGAAAATTCAAACATTGAACTACGGAGCCTAATAGGCCGGTTATGTACAGATATGACAGCTCTGGTCGTGAGACTTTGAGTTCGTTGATTTCCTCTCAATCTTCGATAAATAAAGTAGGTTTCTCAATTTTTTTTTTAAATGCCGGTGAAGTCGGAATTTTCTTTTTCTTCGTTCTTCTTCTTCTTCTTCTTCTTCTTCAGCAGCAGCGCGACAACCTATTATTTAGTCAAGGCCTCGTTTTAGTTTTCTGCACATAAAAGAGTTTCACAGATGGAATATGTGGATTCTTCGATGTAATATGTGGATTCTTCGATCCAACGCCCAAACTGGAGGAGCAGGAACTTTGATTTCGGGGTGCTCTTCCCTTAGAGAGTTGCTTTCACCTCAGCTGACGAGCTCTCTCTGCCCGGTTGCAGAAGGCTAACTGTCTCAGCCCATGTGTGCAGCCGTTGGGCTACTATAGCCTCCTCCGCCTCCACACTAGGTGCACACCCTGCTGCCGATGTGCACCATCCTGCCAGGCCAGGACCCAGGATACCCCCAGACTGCCCTGACAGAACCCCCATCTCTCGTTTGCTTACCGATCCACTCCGCCGAAGCGATTGGTTACCGCAACCTTTGAGTGGATTGCTCGGCGTAACAGAGCCCACCGACGCGTCGACTACGTCGCGACATAGGTGAGAATGGAGTTGGGGTGGAGAGGCTGGTGCATTTCTCTTCTATGAAAGCATAATGTTCGCGTCACACCCCCCTTTGGACTCCGTTTCTTCGTTCATTTTCAGCTATTTTATCCTCTCTGACTCTACACTGATAAAACAATTTCCATATTAGCTTTTCAACATCGTACATAAATAATTGGCACATTTAGTTGTACTGTTTAATAAGACGGGCCAAAGTGTTCCATTTTATTTATTGCTGTGAAATGAGGGAACAGGCAAGGACATAAGGGAAAAAGGACTCGATATAGAATTATAGAACGATAGGGTAAAATGGTGAGTGACCTTATCCGGGAAAATACCGGATACCATTGTACACAGATTTGTCTAGATGAAACAAACGCTACACGGAAAGCTGAAAAAATAAATTTGTTTTTAGCGTTACTGCTGACCTGATCGTCCGTTACGTTGCGTCGGTATCGGCCTCGCCGCTCTAAGTCCGTTAATTATCGAGACTATGTCAGCATAATAATTATTAGGTTAACAGTTGTTTGCGACGTTCCGCGGATTAGTGTCCCGGCATACTGAATATGTACGCGTAACGTTATTGATAGGTTTTAATTGAATACAATGTACGGACAAAAACTACTTATTTTTTATTCGATAATAATCATCAGAGGATTTTCATGCGTTATGTCAGTATTTCTAACCAATATTACAAATATTATCCGGCCAAATATTACAAAAGTTATTAAAAACGACTACTAGAATAGTACAATTTTTTTCAACGAGGCTAAGATCTGATTTGCTGTTCCTATCTGCAATATTGTAGTTCTGAACTGCCTTAGTATTCTTCTATTCCCAGCCATTACCTTACGTAACGTACCATCTTGATCTTATTTTTTGATCTCACTTATTATACTGTTTCTAATTCTGTTAGACTTCCTAATCGTTATTTCTAATCTTTTTGTATTCCGTATCTAGCAGCCGCTTTTCTCAATAAATCCGCTCAACTGTACTTAATCTATCCCCGTATGTTTGTTCATTGTCTAAACCCCCTGTCCCGTACAGCAGTATAATTTTTACAATTGGTTTGTAGAGGCTATCTCACAAAGAAACGGAAATCATTTCAAGATATGTTGTCTACAGCTAAAAATACAGAAAAATATTACGTAAACACAGGTTCGGAGAAACGCTATGGTTTTGAGAGAAAGATAGGCCTATTCTTCTTCTTAGCCTTCCTCTTCAACCAATCGGGTGTCGAGGTTTTTGAGAGAGCTCACCATCTCGTCTTGTCCACTGAAAACCGTGGCAAGGGGCCCAAACTGCGTCTCTGCCTTCTACACTCTTCTTGAGGTTATAACTCCATTTCCTTCTGGCCCGTTCTCTTGCTCGTCTGCCTTGAGTGAAAGATTTTGCCCGTTTTTATGGAAATGAAACTACATTAATGTTCTTGGGGCTTCTATCGTGTCACACTTTGTAGATAATATATTTACGATACGCTCATAAAATCCGTAAGTAATATCGCGACCCAGATATATGAAGGGATTAACGTGTCTCAGAATTGGAATCTTTCGAAATGTGGCTCCACCGTAGAATACTGAGCATTTCATGGACAGCATATATAACTGATGTTAAAGTTCTTAGAAATATGAAGAAAGAAATGGAAGTTATTAACACAGTGAAGATGAGAAAGCTTAAGTATCTAGCACATCTCATGGGAAATGAACAGAGATTTTACTTATTGCAGTCCATACTACAGGGAAAAGTACTTGGAAAGAGAGGAGTTGGGCGATCGAGAATGTCATGGTTGAGAAATTTGAGGACCTGGTTTGGCATCAATACAACTGACTTATTCCGTACAGCAGTGCAGAAAGTTAAAATAGTCTGTATGATATCCAACATCCGAAACGTATAGGAACTATCAGAAGAAGAAGAAGAAGAATGTGTCTCAGCCGAAACTCATTGAAACAAATTAAAATGTACTTACCGCCACCACAATGTATTTGCCATTTTCTGTACTGCCTTCCTACTGTAGGTGAGGTAATTGAAGTGTCTAAGCATGCAAGTAGGGTACAAGAAGGAAGAAAAACAAAAACATACCTGGAAATATAGCCTGATGGCCAGAGGCCTAAAGGTACATCAAGGAAAACAGGAGGCGTATATCGAGAGACTAGGGCTGCGGTTACATTGCATCAGAATTTGCGGTCGTGCGAATTCGTGAGAACTCGCGAGTAATGGTTCGTACGAAATCCTACAACTGTTGAGTGGAATAGAAGGAAAGGTAGATCCAGCTGAACTAGATTTCTTTTTCGACTCTCCGGCCGTAAGATTTCTTGAAGTGGAAAGGTTGAAAAGACGTAAATGGGATCAACAAAAAACTTTTGAATCGAAAAGTAAAATGGGGAATCTGGAAGATCGTATGAAAAGATTAGAAGAAATTATGAAAAGTTCTTTGAATATACCCGAATGACACGAACTACATTCGACTACATTTTGGAGACTGTCGAGGCGAAGAAGAAGACACACTCCTGGACTTCCAGAGACAGCAAATTTCGTATGAAAACTGGTGGAAAACAAATTATATTTTGGTCGCATACGACTAGACGTATGAATTCGTGAGTATTCGTACACAGAGGTCGGAAGCAAACTAACCGTGTCTATGAACAACAATGGGTTTGTTCACTTCTGACGAATTCGTACGAACTTTCACGATTACGTACGATCACACTTTCTTACGAATTCTGATGGAATGTAACCGCTGCCTAGGACGGAAGCGTGGGAGAAGGTTACAGGAAATGAAGGGTTTGTGTATGGACAGGATTGGATGGAGCAGGTGGATGGATGGCCCATACAATCCGGGGCTGAGAGGTAGAAGGGTTGGGTAAAAAAAGTAGGTGTGTCGTGGGACATACGCCAGAAATAAAAACTTCAGTGTCTAGTAGCGGATGAACTGAGTCAACGTGTAAACGTGTTGCTTATATGTATTTGGAGTAAAAGAGATTTTGTTATAAATAATTGTAATGTAATAGTAAGAATTATAACTGTAGGCCTATTTGTAAAATTATATAAGAATTTTAATTGTAATACTCAAATAAGTGTAAACGGATAATTATGTGAGACGAAGGCACAATAATGTTTATATGAATCTTATTATAAGATATCAAAATTTACAATGAACGTAAATAGAACCATATCACACGACGTATGATTTTCAGTAGGTCTATACATACAGCATATATACAAACAATATGTGAAAAATAGATTTTCAATGTAAAAATATGATTTACAGAATAATTAGTTCTTAAGTAGAATGTGTATGCGCACTATAATAGTTCAGTTTTTACCAAATTAAAATTTTTGGAAGAAAAATATACATTCAGTCACTAGTTAGTGTCAGTAGCCTTTAGGAAAAGTATTTAATTAGACATTGTAGACCTTGACAGGGAACGTAGTATCCCTATGAATATAAACATTTCTACATGTTTTGATGGAACTTTATTAAACTTTTGGAAGGAAGTGAAAAATACAAACGCGATAGAAAGGAGTGATATTCAAGCTCTCCATCATTTTAATATTTTCTTGCGTATATATTTAATTTACCACTTAGTAGCGGGTTTCTGTAGAGGATTTTTAGTGGAATTAACCTTAATAAATACAAAATCATAAATACGTTAGGTAACCAAACACTTTAAATTATAACAAAAAAATGTCCTAAACAAACAAAGTAAATTTTGTTTCAGTTTCACTATAAATGGTGCAATGCTGGCCAAATATAGCGACTGCATGTATAAGTTATAAGCTAAAAATAGGCGTCACTGATTTTAAATCGTTTTTACGAATTAAACAAATGGAAAGTTGTGTAAATAAATTAGGCTAATAAACGATACTGGAATACGGAAATTATGTAACTTCTGCACATTAAGCACACACTTTACAAATACTGCTAGCAAATGTGTAGTGAACTTCGAAACTATATATACTTTCCGTTTTTTATTGTGTGGTTGACATACTGTATGTAAACGAACGCGTAAGGCTCGGAAAATCTAGTCCCACAAAAATATGTATTTTAAATTATGCAGAGCCGAAAGAAAGGAAACGACAAAAAAAAAGAAAATTAGCGCGTGTACAAAAATCTGTGCATACAGAGTCTTAGTTTTCCTCGAAACTAAACCTACTTGAATGTTATAATATTTATATCAATTACGAAAACATTTACCTTTAAACATTCTCTTGGTTCCGTAATAGTTTCGTCGCAAAAAATCACATTGAAACGAAATAAATCTGCTCACTTAACTAACTAAAATGTAAAATAAAAATCAAAAAATCAAAATCGGAACTAACTTTAACCGTCTTCCGAACGAGAGCGAACATGTCTGTTTAATACGCAAACCTCTGCCACTGCAATACTAGTCTTCACAAAGAGTCCTCTGGCGTCGAATACACGGAATGATTAGACGCACAGGTTGTCGAACGGCCACGGAACCGACCCCTACACAAAATTCTTGGAAACGATAACATTGTAACGACAAACATTACGATGACGAAACCATGGGCGTGATTAAACAAATGCAAAAAACAAGCAGAATGTCACACTGTTGCACACCACTATATAAAAATTATCCCGAATTTTATATAGTGGTGTGCAACAGTGATCATTCTGCTTGTGATTTTAACCACTAACACAACATTCTTCATTAAAATGCAAAAAAGTGAATACTAAGTAAATACATCACATTATATTAAACATAAAAAAATAATGAACGAAGTACAAGAAAAGGATTTCAAAAGTATATATAGCTCGATCTCTCAACACGTGAGTGCATTTTCTTTTATAGCAAATAAAATTATTTATAATACTTACGTTATTCTTATAATAGTATTTAAAGATTTAGAGTATGCTCACATTAATTAAAATATTACGCTTTGCTTAAGAGCACTCGTAATCGGATATGCTTACCACGTAAAATTTGTCAATTTTGAGACCCATTATTTTAGAACCTGCAAAAGATAGAAATCTGAGATTTTAGCAGTCAAGTAAGCACATTATAGTCTACAAACGCAACTTTATAAAGATATCTTAATTTCCTGATTTTTTAAAAAATTTTCAAGTTTTGCTCTAAACATTTGCATATATAAAGCACACTTAATATATTTTTACGTTCTTAATTTTCAGTGAAACTCTATAGTTCTAGTAGTGTAGTTATATGTCCATTATTCAAATAGCCACAAGAAATTCAGCTTGATAGTTCACTTGGTTTCTAAAATAATGGGTCATTTATCTACAAAAAATAGATTTTGAGAAAAAACAATTTAAAGATTAAAAAATTGACATATTTTGATTGTTATACCTGATTTTAAAATACACAGCTCTCCATATTATAGTCGACTGCCTAACCTTTTTCATCAATTCATCTACTGCTGTCTCTGCCTCAAGGATTCTTTCGAGTCAATTTTTTCCTTACCTTAACCATATTTGATCCTACTTTGAGCCATCATTTTTGTAAGACTTGACACGTACTTATATTACCTTCATTGAAGGTCAACACAGCAACACGTACATCCAAAACCAAAGTACCCTGTATAACAAATGTATATTTTGGCCATCTATTCCAAATCAAGTTGTTCAGCGACTCGCTTGCATTCTGTGTATTACAATGAAGACATTGTTTTAACAAAGTAGGATGACTCAGATCAGCAAATATTGGCTTTACGATACACATTACAGACATTGGTAGTGAATGTTATTGAAATTCCCTTTCCAATGGTAAACACCGCAAGTCTCTACGATTTGTTATAAGGGATCTACAGATTTGTAAAAAATTGCAATATCATGAGCACTTTTGACACAACTTTTCCTACGATCTCAATTTCTTTAAACAATTTTAAAAAACTATTATTAGTCGTATTCACATAAATTTTGTATCAAATTACTCAGAAAATATTGACGATTTTTTAAAGACAAGAAAACAAAAATCGATTTTTTGGTCGATTTGCCGGTTACGAGTGCCCTTAAAGCACACGTATTTGTGACAATGGGGAAATTCTGGTTAGCCATATGGGAGAAAGAGGTTCTGATTGACCTAGGAACACTACTTTATCGCTTCAGCTACTTTGTTACACGTTGAATCAGTTTACTGCCCAAGGACCGCTACGTGTACGGGCACCATAGTACCGTATAAGAAGTTCTCACTTCAGAAAGACGTGTAACTTCAATATTTTTTTTCTCGTTTACACATATAGCATATACGAGGGTCAGTTGAAAAGTTTCGCGGAGCGACATCTTTAACTTAGCGGTAGAACTTAACTTTTTAGTGTAAACACTCGTATTTTGTGTAGAAACTTGTTAATTTCGACATCTATTTGTCAATTTATTCATTGTTTACTAGCTGTTTGAAATTCATGTGTCACACGTGTGTTGAAAAACGGATAAAATCACGAATTCTTTGTTAAAAATGGTCTAGCGCCAAAAGGAATTCACAACGAAATGACAATTGTGTTAGGACAAACTGCACCTTCAAAAACAATACTATGTATTTAGTTCGTATGTGGGGAATTGAGTTTAAACGTGGTCATACAAGCTCTTAAGATGATCCCCGCGTAGTCGCCCCAAAAGTGCAACAACTCCAAACGCGGCACCCAGGTTGCACAAAGATTTTTCGCACTGTGTTCTTAACTTAAAATGTGATACACAAGCTAATGTGAAATACCTGTGATATCAGCATGTCATCTTCTCTCAATCGCCGGTCTTCCAACACTGTGTACATTTTTTAAAGTGATATTTAGGGTTGTTTCACTTTTTGGTTGTCCACTGCGAAGATCATCTTGAACGCTCGTACGATCACGCTTAACCCGAGGTTAACTATTGTAAACTATCGTAAGGTTATAAGGTGCATCAACTCCTTACCTTCTCGATTGTGAATTTCAATTGATGCTAGACCGTTTTTAACAAAGAATTAAATAACAGCACGATGTTTGATTTTGCCAATTTTTGAAACATGCGTGACATGTAAATTTCGAACATTTGATAGACTATTTCGAAATTGGTAGACCGATTTGCAAATTAATACGTGCCTATAAGAAACGTGAATTTTGGAACACACGAAAAATTTTATTTCTACCGCTAAACTATAGATATCGCTCCGCGGACTTTTCAACTGACCCTCGCGTGGGACCTACGTTATCAAGTTTAAAATCTGTCAACCGGGGAAACACTATTCTGAAGCATTGCATCTACTTTATTGTTCTTACCAAAATGTTACCACAGTATTTCCTAATTATAATGATAAAGCGTATGCTCTATTTACGACCTGTATCCTTTTCCTTAATTCATTTGTTTCTTCATTATATTCTGCCATCCCAAATATTTAAACCGATTGACTATTTCCAGGTTTAGTGGTTCGATTTCAAACTGTTCAGGTTTTCTGGCTTTCCTTCGACTGGTGATCATAACCTTTGTTTTATCTGTATTAACCTGTAATCCTATCTCTTCTGCTTCACCTTTGAGTTCCTGGAAAGTCTCTTTTGCTCTTCCTTGGGATCTTGCCATAATATTAATACCGTCTGCATATCCTACGCTCTGGACCATTTTATGTTCTAATGTTGAATTCCTATTAACTGACAGTTTTCTGATCACATATTCAAGTGCTACGTTGAACAGGGTTGGTGCCAACCCATCGCCTTCATTTAACTCTCTCGTGACATTAAAAGTTTCAGCCGTACCCGTTTGCAATTTGACTTTGGCTATCGTCTGTATCATTGTCAATCTTGTCAGTTGTTCTAATTTAATGGGTATTTGAACGTACAGCATAATTTCAAAAAATGTATTCCTATCTATGCTGTCATACGCTTACCTAAAATCTAAGAAGGTTTGTGTTAGGTCCAGATTGTTTTCCCACATCTTCTCCATCAGTATTTTGACTGTGACGATTTGGTCTATAATGGATCTTCCACTTCAGAAGCCACCTTGGTATTACCACAATATTCTTTTATTGTTCTTACCAAACTCTTATCACAATATTACCAGAAACGTTCCTATGTTTTCTCCGAAAAGGTAATTTTTAATGAATTATCTAAATATCAAATGTTTAGAAGAATTAACAGAAGCTCTAGACCAAATGAATAGTAGAAAGGCAACAGGACGGGATGGAATTAACACAGAACTCCTAAAAGGTAGCGGTGGCATTTGATTGATGCATGCTGGAAAACAACAACAATTCCAGATTCTTGGAGAATAGCAGAGTAGAGGTGTGCTAAACTAGTATTTGAAAATAACAGGTACGAACGAAACCGTTCCAAAAAAATAACACATACAAATACCTGTTATTATATAGGCCTACCTATTATACATATACCTGTATTATATAATTGTTATAAGAAATAAATTTAAACTAAAAGTATTAACAGTGTTACTTTACACTGTGACTTTATTAAGCTGTTACTGTTTAAAAGAAAATAAGAAACAAGAGAATTTATAGGCCTATCTCCCTTTGGGAATACCAATTTAAGTTATCACTAGGAGTAAATAAACTGACATAGAGTTAATATTAAATTATCGATTCCATATTGGTTAGACAAATCAGTCGCGAAACTCAGGCGATGAAATTTAGAGTGCACGTAATAGCACAACACAGAATGTCAAAAAAATTTATGGAGATCTGCAGTGAAGTTAAACTCATCTCCGAATCACATTAACAAAAAGTACTCCATGGCCTATCAGCCACTCCGTAGGTTATACCACAATATAATTCGCTTTTTCAAAATTTACCAAGTTGGTGACTAGTATAATATATAATTTGTTATTATAATCTGTATTATATATCTGCATAACACACGAGAATAAATGTAACATCAGTTTGAATTTTTTTCATTTATGAAACACAGCTTCGTCTCTTTGGCATAGAGACATTCTGAACCTCGCTGTTTTGCTTCGTTTCATACTTGTATGGCAATCGGCACATGCGCAGAATCAAGTATTCAGCTCCAAAAAGTGGCTTTGTACTCGCGTACTCATAATACTAGTAGTACTCCTTTAATTGTTTATTCATTAGTTGCGTTGGGGGTCCCGCGACTCGGAACCGCGAGTCCACGAGTCATCGGAACTGGTATTTCGACTGAATTACAATATAAACGGCCAGCACATGCCGCTTAAGAGTCAGTTTACTTCGGGCGATTACTCAGTGCGTTTAAGTGGCGATTTATTCAACTGAGGTTCGAAGCAATGTGGCGAAGTGTTATTGTGTTATAATTGTGCGGGACTCTATTAGTTGCGTGTGGACAAGTTTAACTGAATTATTGCACGAATATAATCTTGTAGAATAACTTTTTGATTTTGTACTGTTAACTGTGATTAATTAAAACTAGTGATTAGTGACTTGATTGGTGTCCGTAATTTGTTTTCCACTGTACCAATCGACGATCAGTGAGACCGTCGTAAAATATATATTTGTTACGTTAGAATCGATGTGCTTCAACTGTTTAGTGCTTATATATATAGAAGTTTGGTGTAAGTTGGTGAAAGTGGGCAGCGCCACTGTCATGAGTGAAAACACGAAACATGTGATGTCAGACATTTATCAAAAGGGGAAGAAACTCAAACGGCAATAAAAGCGCGATCACTTCTCCCTTACTGTCGACTACGTATAACGCGTCAATATAATTTGTCTCAATCCCGCTGTAATAATTGCGACTATCGAATCTCATATTTTTAAAGAAATTGTTCTGTAGTTTATAAGTTCTAGAACAGGGGCGAACCTATGGGAGATATGGGGGAAATATTCCCCCGAAACCCGAAAAAATTAAAAATGAATCAAAAAATGTTTAGAGTTTTTGAAATGTAATTAATTGTCTTCCAATTTTTGTCAATTGAAAGAAATTGCTATTAAGGTCAATGAGAAATTTAAATAATCTACAATATTAGGCCTTATTCTCAATAGAAAATGTGACAGATGCAAAGAAATGGTGAAAAATGAAAAGAAGTCGAGTTGAAAGAGAAAAGGACACGATTTTCCGCTGGTTATAAGCAACTTGAAACATATGATTCGTGTGACGACGTGCTGTACACTATGCTTGAGTCATGTCAGCTGTTTTATTTAGAACTGTTTGCTTTTACCCGCTAGTTGGCCGTAAACCGAGGCCTATGAAAAAGACAGGCCATGGAGCGTACGACGATTTTTGAAGTCACATGATGTTAGGAGTTGAACAGTTCCAGTGTTATCTTATGTACTCGTGTAATTAACGCGCTTTGTTTGACTAAATTTACTTAAATATTTTTGATTTTTTTAAATGAAACATGCAATAAAAATATATAATCACTTTTTTTGACATGATAATGTCTTATGGCTGGCCATCATTTGGAAATTTCTGTAACGCATCACGCTGCATGACGTCATCATTTACCAGCCGGGAATCGTTAACTAAAACCGCGACCGCTAACGTGCTAACGTTCGTCGCAGATTAAAGACCTAACAAGCAAACAACACTGCATAGCTGTAGATAGGTATGTAACCAATCAGTCAGTCAGTAACCATAATAATGTTGCGTTTAGCTGGCGGCTGAAAGACATTATCATGCTCTTAAGCTTTTACCATTTGGTAAACGGTACTTTACATTTTTTTATATCAAGAAGGATAAAGAAAAAGATTAGAAGTGATTTAGATATTTCTGCAGTTAATTAAAGGAATTAACTAATTACATTACATTTAGGAAACACAATTATAAAGTAGCCTACAGAACTAACAACACCATCAGGAAACACATAAATAATACGAACAAAGACACAGACACATACAACAAAACAGGGGTTTATAAATTAAACTGCAATGACTGTCAACAGTTCTACATCGGCCAGACGGGAAGATCTTTTTCCTCTAGATATTCTGAACATTTAAAAGCCCTCACCACAAACTACATACATTCCATATTTGCCACACATTTACAAAACGAAAACCACAGTTACACAAACATAGAGCACAACATGGAAATATTACACTACTTACCTAAAAGTTGAAAACTAAACACAGCAGAACAATTTGAAATATACAGATATCACACACTACAACCAAACAACATATTAAATGAACAATTACATCATAGATCACACATACTTTTCGATACACTGATTCCAACACAAAATTCGAATCCCAGCGCCAATTCCCTCCCACCAGCAACCCCCACCACACACACACCTACAACGCATAACCGTTACTGTACAGACAGTCAGTATTTAAAACCCACTGAGGAAGACGAATATCACGTCGAAACGTCTGGGTATCAAAACCAAAAAGTAAGTGTTCATTGTGAAAGTTCAATATATATATATATATATATTTCAATCACTTTCTGCTACAGTCCGTTTCTTGATGTATATAATACTTTAATATTTATACTAAATTTACCTCAAGATGTTTTTTCTATTTGGAACATGTTTCGAGAGTTCCTGTTCTCTCATCTTGAGGGCGAAGGCTGAAGATGAGAGAACAGGAACTCTCGAAACATGTTCCAAATAGAAAAAAACATCTTGAGGTAAATTTAGTATAAATATTAAAGTAATATATATATATATATATATATATAAATTAAAGGATTAAAGAATACAGAAGAAAATGGATTCAACACATCAATAGAATGGAAGAAAGTAGAATACCGAAGATGGCGAAAGATTACAACCGTAGAGGCAGAAGAAAAGTTGGTTGACCTAAGAGAAGGTGAATTTGTGGAATAGGAAAAGGCCACTAAAGCATAACACCGTTAATAAGAAGAAGATGATAAATCTCATGTTTTTAAAGAAATTGTTTTGAATTTTATAAGGTCTAGAATACTATTTTCAAGTTTACACAGGCGTACAGATCTGAAAATGTATTACCGTGCATCATCTTGATATAAGTCAAAAAGGTCAAGCAAAGTACATACATGTATAACTGTTAATCAAAGCAATAGCGGGACTACGGGGGGAATTAGGGTGACCAATCTCCCCCCGCTCCACCAAAGATATTAAAAATGTCGGTGAAATTCTATAATCGCTTAGCGTAGATCTACTGTATTTATAAAAAAGTTTTCTTCTTCTTCGTCTCCTCCTCCTCAAGGATTAGGTTATATAAACCTGTTCCGGCACCCATCTCATCCTCGGCCGACCCACGTCTCTTCAACCAATAGCTTTATAGTTTAGTGCCGCTTTCGGCAATCGATCCTCTTTCATCCTTTGCAGATGATCTCACAATTTTTTTCTGCAAATTGAAGTAATTTCATTTATGTCCTTTACTTCGAGTTCTGCTCTGATATCTCCATTCTTTATTCTATCTTGCAATGTATAATTTAAAGTATTTCGAAGAAACTGCATTTCAGCACTCTAAATCTTGCCGCTTTCATTTTTTTTTTTGTCATGACCCACGCCTCACTCGTATAAATCAACGTGGGTATTGCAATTGTCTTACACAATTTAATCCTTGTGCTGTGTCTTGTTTTATTTCTAAGATTTCTATGAATCGTACCACAAACATTTCCTAAATTCATAGATTCATAGCTTACTGCACAGCCGAGATATCTGAAACGGCTCACTTGTTCTAAAGTGCTGGCCACGTCTTTGGTAAAAAGCTCCGCCCCAAAACACGGGCCTTTCGGCTAAGGTATGGTAATCCTGACAGAAGAGTCTCTGGTCCTCCTGGTGGGGGGTTGTGCAACAGGCCAGTAACTTGTCCGTGTAAAAACTTTGAAATACTTGTAGTATCCAAAACAGCCTCGGGAGAAAGTGGTTTCTGTTAAAATAATCCTTATAAATAATTGTAGGAATAAAACGAATTACAATATTTGTAAATTTATAAAATAAATTACCCGAATTTTCTTCATAACGAAAATCACTCAGCTTTTGATAAATAACTTACGTGTTTTCAGCATCATTTTATATTTGATACAATGTATTCATAAAATTACATCGGAATAATCCTGAAATTCTTTACTGTCCTGAGGAAAATGGTGAGTCCAACCTTCACGGTAGTCTTATCCCCCCCCCTCCCAGAAACCAGAAGCCAGTTTCATCCCATACCTTAGAATCTAGTTTTCACCCCACCCCCCACCATTGAAGCTTCTCATTGATCTCCTAGTAACGTCACTGAACAGGAGTATATGAACAAAAATAGTTATTTTTTCAGAAGATGAAATGCTAATTATTATATGCACATATAAGCTAAAATTATTTTAGTTCCTTTCTGCGAAAAACTGTTGACATGTAACAACCAAAGACAGAAAACGTTTAAGATGCAGCGGATTAAGCATTTTCTCCTATAAATGTTTTGTATTGCCATCAGTGGCGTACCTAGAATTTGGGTTTGGGGGTTCCGGGGTCCGGTCGACTTCATCCAAAAGAAAAAAAGAGTTAAGACTAATCAATATTACTGTGTAAACTAGTAACATTGATATTATTATGTGTAGCTGAAATAAGTCCCATTAAAGTAAACGGTAAATACACAATAAAAATACGTGTTATTGAAACATTGTTAAATGATACTCATTGTCTGAACTGATTTTCGTATAGTTCATATTTCAAACGTATACCCTAATGCTGTGTGATAAACCTGTTTGTATAATTTAAAAATAAGTTATTTATATTACCGTTTATATAAATAAACCGTAATAGTTACAGTTTATATTAGCGTACACAGCTGAAAAAAATAATAAAACAGGCTAAAAATAAAAAGATGAACAATATTCGTCAACTTTTTCGACCCTCTCGGGGGGGGGTCTGGTTCCGTTCGCCCCCCCCCGTAAATACGCCCCTGAATCGTCATACGTGTTGTAAACTGCAGAGAGAGTGTCTTATATGTCTGTGATTTCGCAACTAGTAAATTCCTCTCTTAACTTCAGTTCATCTCACCTAATGACATGAACGATGTGCGGAGAAATATCGCTAAGATATACAAAAACAAGCGCGCGCACACACAACACAAACAGTACTGCACCGGGTTGCGTACTGTGTGTGTTTGTGTGACCTTGCCGCCGATATATGTAGGTCACTACGGCGCGGGGCGCGGCAGCGGAGTTTTACGTTCCGATGTTAATTAATATTTTTATCGCGTCGTTGGGTATTCGTTAAGTGACAAGATGTCGCAAATACTGCAGTAGCGGCAGTTACAGTTACAGTTACGGTCACAACTCCAATTAAACTCGCCTACTTTACTATTTAATACGTCCTCCCAACTGGACAGCGCGTTGTCTCGATACTGCGGCGAGCGCAAACAAACCGAAAACCGATACAGCCATCAAGTGACCGATTGTTCATACGACACGGATCTAAGTGGTGATATTATTCCCTAAAGCTTAAAACTGCAGAAAAGTAGCAAGTTGCAAACGAATTAAATTTAATACTGGGATCAAATCAAATATAAGCGTAATGCTTATAGAAGCTGGAGGGGGGGGATCAGAGGTGCATAATGCCCTGTGCTGTCATCAGACTGGTACCCCCTCCGGTTCAAAATATCACCTTTTATAGTTCAAAATAAACCAACAGTTATCACTGTGTGTGTGATACCAGTTTAAAATACCCAAAACCAACAGGAAACCATAACAACAACCATCCAAGACACAAGTACTCCACAAGATACAAAATTAAGAAGTTTAATGAAGAAAGTTGTGTAAAGTGGTTAAAATCACAAGCAGAATTAATTATCACTGTTGCACACCACTATATAAAAATACTGAGGCTCAGAAGGCTGAGGATAGGAACAATAGGATACCCGAACCACTGTTCCATATAAGGGAAAAACATTTCTATGTAAATACATAATAAATATTAAATAAATTATATATATATAATTTTCACAGAAAATTAAAAATATATTTTTGTACAAAAAGTCTTATTATTATTAATACTAATATTACATATATGTATATGTGTGTGTGTGTGTTTGGTGTTAAAAAATATATTTTTTTGTATAATTTATAATTTCTTAACATTGTAAATTATATACAAGAAAATAATGTATTTTTGTATAAAACAACAATTATTATTTATTATTAATGATTTCTATGTATGTATTACTCTATGTGCTTTCATTTTTTTAGCTAACTCTTATATTTAGATTATATTTTATCAATACATTAAAATTAGCAGTTTTTACCTAAACTTTGGATAGATACACTCCAAAAACAAAATCCTGGGAAGGCCGTTGACATGTCTTGAAGGAATCTCCGTTCGTTAAATGGACGACTGACTATACTAACATTAGATTTTATATGAAGAGGCTAGTGAAAGGAATGAAAAAGAGAAGGAGAAGAGGGAGAAGAAGAATAAATGTCCTGAATCTCTTGACTGACATACAATATGGAGAGTGAAGAGACTGCAAAGGCTCAAGTCTAACATGGAGGAGAATGACATTGAGCTGGAGTCTGGGACTTAACGCGCGGCAGCGTAACGTATACCAATGGCAATGAGCACGATTACTGCCTTTGGTTCACTAAACGCTCAACGGCTCCAGATCTGCTAGGTGTCTCGTAAAATCGTTGCAGTGTTTATTTGAATTGTGGACAATTCAATAAACATTCAACAAACATATTTGTTGCGGACGAATTAAATCTGAGCACGCCGACTTGAAAGAGGGCACAGACGACCCCCTTCATAAAAATTCCAATAAAATCAAAGGTCGAAAATGTGACCAAAAGTGCACACCGGTAACGTATATGGACTTCCTGAAACATAAAAAGCCGCTGTCTGTCTGTCTATCTGTCTATCTGTCTCTCTCTCTCTCTCTCTCTCTCTCTCTCTCTCTCTCTCTCTCTCTCTCTCTCTCTCTCTCTCTCTCTCTCTCTCTCTCTCTCTCTCTCTCTCTCTCTGTTTGTCCCAAGAAAGGCTATGTCAAACGTGGTTTTCACTTTGCTAATTTTCTTTTCTTTTAACATGATAATGTTTTTAGGCTGGGGGTCATTCCACAAAAATGTAACGTCATCGAAAAACGTGACGCTTCCACACTTTCGATTCCCCACAGTCTAGAATTTTGATATGTAAACGCATCAAGACAGAAATAATCGCTGCTGACATTGAGTTTAGCAAAACGTTTTAGTGAGAATAAATTTGGTTTTACATGCTCTGTTTGTGATCGTCTGTGGTTTGGAAATGATTTACGTAATCCACCAAACGTAATCCACATTATACGTTTCAAAAGCCTAAAAACATTATCATGCTTCGATGTTTCGGTTTCGTCGAAATTCTTTGAATGCTTAGGTGCATAAATAGAGAGAGGGAGAGAGGGAGAGAGAGAGAGAGAGAGAGAGAGAGAGAGAGAGAGAGAGAGAGAGAGAGAGACTTTTTATACTGCTGATATTACTTGTGAGCCTTGCATGGATTATTATGTAATCACTTTTGCAAGGTCCCATAATTTTACTTTTGACGTTTTTCTACAAAAAGAAAAAGAAAAAAAGTGTGTGTCGTGGGAAACGCCAGAAATGAGAACTTCAGCGCCGAGTGGCGAACGGTGAACTGATTCACCGTGAAAAAGGTTGTTTGTTTATGTATGTTGGTATGTGATGTACTTGAAATCTGGCAGCTGTTCTATTGGCGAGTCACGTATGACACAATCTTTGCTCCATTATGATTTGCCCCAGAAAAAACGATAACTTTTGTTTTGGATAAGGAAATGGTTTGATTCTAATCAGTTAAAATGTTAGAAAGATAAAACAACGACCTTTGGAGGTCACTTTCATTCTCTTGGATGATCCCAAGATCGTCTGCATACATTAAAATATTTAAATAAAATCCTTTCTCCCAGTATAATCCTTTGGGAGGCGTCATATTTCCATTTCCTTATGGCATCATCTATATAGACATTAAATAAAACAGGAGAAAGGTAGACTTATTTTCTATTCGACTAATTAACCAAACCACATGTCTTACAACATCATCTCATACATTTGGCTGTGTGTTAGAAGATATTACCACTTTCAGAACGTAAGTTTGACCTTTTTCTGGAAGAATAATTTATGCCCTTATCATTGTAGAATGACAAAAAACCGCCTAATACACCTAAGGACGACTCACTCAATTAGCTGTAAAAACTAAACTATGCATCAAATAGAGCTAAAATTTTAGACAATTATCACTAACATATGTACAAATATCACATAAAAACAGTTTTTTAATCGGATACTTGTAGCGGTGGAAACTGAAAATCTGCTAGTACTGAAACTGATCAAACCTCGTACCTTTTATAAATCCGTCGCGTCTCAAAGTTCTTTTTGAGTAAGACAGCGTGAATTAGGCGCGTAGTGAAAGTACATACGTTACTTACCAAATGTCGAGTGACTGTCATTCTTAAGAAAAAGCTAACTTTATTTTATTTATTTAGGATATATTTTATAATGATCTTTACCTTAAGATGTTTTCTCCCTATTTGGAACATGTTTCGGGAAGCCTTGTGTTCCCAGATTCAGCCTTCCTGCTTTTGAACCTTGTGAGGTATTTGTATGTTGGCTGGATGTTGCTTTGGTTTCCTGTTGGTCTCTGGTGGCTTAAATTGGTATCACTGTGTGTGCATGGGGTGTATATATTAGTATTTTGTGTATTTTCTATGTTGAGTGCTTTGAAAATTGTGTCATGTTTTGTATTGATTTGTATTTGTTGTATTTTCAAAGCACTCACCATAGAAAGTACACTAAATACTAATAAATACACCACACTCACACACAATAACACAAATTTAAAGCACCAGAGACCAACAGGAAACCAAAGCAACATCTAGCCAACACACAAATACCTCACAAGGTTCAAAAGCAGGAAGGCTGAAGATGGGAACACAAGGCTTCCCGAAACATGTTCCAAATAGGGAGAAAACATCATGAGGTAAACTCATTATAAAATATATATTATATACATCAAGAAACGGACTGTAGCAGAAAGTGTTTAAATTTATTTAGGAATACTATAATATCTTTTACTTCTACAAATTTTTATTAATAAGCCTTATTTTAATACACGCAACTGACTTAGGAATAGGCCTACTTTAAGTGATTATGAGGTCGTTTAATTTCGATGAGGTCTTTAAGAGCTCGGGGGGGGGGATTGATTATATATAGCTCGGGGGCATATTACACATACGTAATATTAAAATATTGTGTGTGTGTGTGTGTAATATTGTGATATTATTCAATATAGTTTCTTCTGCAAGTAGTGTAATGTGTTGTTGTAGTTTCAATGCCTGACGCAAGTTTCAAAACAGTTTCTACATTGACATAGAATTATTTCGATTGTTATTGATTTATTTACAAACCTCTGATGATGCTGATATGTTTCAGTGAAACGTGCATCAGGTACTGAAACGACAAATACTCAATACACTACTTGCAGAAGAAACTATATTGAATAATATCACAATATTATATAATTGCTGTAAGAAACATTGAGTTACGTATATAGAAATATATATATTGCAATAGAACAATGCAGTAAGAATCATTTTAAATATGCGAAGACGCTATTTCACACTTTATGACGTTATAGACATGTTTAAATTGATTTTGTTCACATTTTGTAAAGTAGCTGTAAGTTTTGAAATAAGAGTTGGGTAATTATGTGTTATATGTCAAAATGCCCATAAACGTATTCTCTGTCATGTCAAGTGCAAGTTTTTTCGCGAGTACGCGTGTTATTCGTGTTTTCCTGAATAACTCCTATAATAATTAACGTATCAGGATAAAACGTGGACAGCGTATGCGTCATAAAAAGCGCTACATTTTTCATATGTCATAAACTCAAAACATATAAGTTTACTATGTATTTTTTAATTGAATTCACTTTTCTACAGAAACCTTATCTGAAGAAAAATCATAAAATTTTGGGTAAAATCTATATAAGATTTTGCAGACTCTGGCATAGTCTTAGACGATTTCTTGGTATCAAGGTAGAAATCTACCTCGTGTTCTAAATTTCAACCAATCAGGAGCTTCAATTTTCATTTGCGATGTGGGCTAGTAGACAAAAATTTCATTCAGTTCTCGTCTACAACTCGTCCTAATGAGACGTACTCTCTGTGCGAGTTCTTCGCGACAGTACACGTTTGCTATATGAGTGACGACCGTCCTAGATTTTATCTACGAGTTACCCGTAAGCTAAATCAATACGGTTATTAGAACATATAACAAAGTAGGTGTATTTGAAGATCTAATAGTGCTAACTCGCGCCAGTCAAGATCAAGAGTTCCTCTTAAGGACAGTTGTACTCACTCGGAATACACCAGTATGAACGCGTGGACACATTAAGATTGCCGGAAGGTGTATGCTAAACACACCGCATTTAAATAATAACCAACTAACCCACTTATCGAACCTGAGATTTGTAAATACGAAACCATATCGCAGATAAATGGCGTGCTTGTGTGAATCCCATGTGACTGCAGCAGCGAGACCAGAGGTCGACGTTAACGCAGCGACTTTCAACAGGACTCCAAGAAGGAATTCTTCAATCATGTAACATAGACGATTGTTCAAGTAAACATTCATTAGAATTTAAAGACAATATATAATTAATAAATAATTTATGTAAAGCATTTACAGACAAGATTTAAATTTGTTTTAGTTTAATAAATTCCTATGTCCAGATAAGACTCTGTTATATATTATTAGTTCTAATGCACATCTATGCATCCTTAATTTGTTTCGTTGCAATATATATAAATGTAAAGTGATACATAAAGTAATAAGCCTATATGTAAGGTAACGAATTCTTTGTTTTCAACGAATACATTGATGTTATTGCGTCAAGGCGTCCACGATTCAGAATGACTTTGTTATTTTCAAACAGGTCCTACAGTCAAAAAGGCATTTTACCTAACTGTAATTCACAAACGTTATATGGGTGTAAATTACTTTAAATTCTAAGCAGTCTCTTTATGGTTTTGAAATATTTAACGTATTTGTTTGTGACTGTTGTAAAAAGCTGAAGATTACTTTAGAAGAACAGATAGTTGCATGGAACTGCTGTGTTGTCCGTCCCCGGAGACTGAGGACGCCGTGTAGCCGACTAACGTTATTATAAAGGTACAGCGAGCAGCGCAGAAATGTTTTTACTTATTAAGATTTCATCGCCGTGCCACACCGTATCGTGCAGGTACGGAGATCGTTTGCTAACGTTGTCCCGTCATGTAGGCGCTACCTACTACACAGGCCTGACTGCTGCAAGCATTACACTGTTGCTACTGTTCGCTTATATTAATTTCGTCCATTACTAGATGTTTCTATCACGACATGGAATACATGACACGAAAACTTATAGAGGAATATAAGCTATGGGGCCTTGAAGTAAACACATACAAAACGGAGTATATGTGCACTGGTGGGGAATAGAAGAATTTAATTTTAGAAGACGAACAAGAAATAATAAATTGCAGTAGCTATAAATATCTAGGAACGGCAGTTACACAAGATGGTAGTCTAGATAAAGCGATAAGAGAAAGAAATAACTTGGGAAGAAAATCAATAGCATTGCTGAACAACATATTGTGGTACTAACAAATATCAAAACAAAATAAACATCGTATGTACAATGCAACTGTGAAACCAATTACGTCATACGGGTGTGAAATATGGCCAATAACACAAAGAACAGAAAAGTTGTTGGAGGGTACTGAGATGGATTATTGGCGAAGAGCGGCAGGGAGGTCAAAACTGGAAAAGTAAGAAACGTCAGAATCCGGGAGATAATGGGGGTACAGTGCTCTATTGTTGACGACATAAAAACAAAACAGCTAAGATGGTTTGGACATGTGCAAAGAATGCCGGATAATCGACTCCCCAAGCAAATTTTGGGATGGACACCATATGGTCGTAGGCGAAGAGGAAGACCTAGGTTGAGTTGAAGAGAAGGCATCAATCGGGCAATGAGAGACCGGGAATTGGAAGAAAAGTTTTGCTTAGATCGAGACCAATGGAGACTAGGGATCGGAAGACGTAGGATAACGTTATGAACCGATTTATATACTGTATATAAATAAATAAATAATCGAACTGAAGCTTCGATTACCCATTTGTTGTCGTCCTTTCTATGTATAAGTTTTTCATACAATATTTGTGCCATACACCTGTACTCTGTCTCTAGAGTTTTGGTATTTGTAAACGCACACATTGCAGCTATTGGTGTTGTTTTTACTGCTCCAGTTACTATCCTCAGGTAGTTATTCTGAATTCTCTCAAGCCTATTAATCACACTAGGGTGTGCTGTGTTACAAGTGCCGTGATATTAGGTTTTATGTAGATTTTGTATGTTTCATTCAGCAAGTCTAAAGTTCCTCCCCATTTGACTCCAGCTAGTCTTTTCAGAACGCTTGTTTTTGGAGCGACCTGTGCGCAGATTTTGTCAGAATGCTGTTTCAAGGTGAGTTTATTATCGAGCACCACTCCCAGATATGTGCTACTATCGTTTCTCTGTAGTTTATTATTTTCAATCCTCAGACGTATTTCTTTAGTTTTTGTTCTTAGGGAGAACAGCTGATAGTGTCTTTTTGGTAATTAATTTTCATATTATTGTCATCACAAGTGCGCTCAGTGTGGCATTCTGGAGAGTGTTGAACATCTTCTTGCTCGAGTTCTTGGCTGTGCAGTCCATATGACCACGTCATCCGCATAAAGCGCACAGTTTGCTTTAGTAGAAGATAGAGCGCAGCAGGTAGGTCATTAACAAAGGTGTTAAAGAGCAGCGCACTCAGCACAGATCTTTGTGTTAGACCAACGTTTGTTTGTTTGTATGATGACACAGACGATTTCCATTTTGTGCACACCCAGCGCTCAGTTAGAAAGTGCATGATCCAGTTAAACATATTTCCTGTGACACCCAGGTCTTAAAGCTTGTTTAACAATTTCTTCCTCCACACAGTATCGAATGCTACTCTGAAGTCCATGAAAAGAGCTGACACTGATTCGCCTCGGTTAAAAGAGTCTTTTATGCTTTGAGTCAGCCTCATCACTTGGTGAGTGGTGGTAAGGTTCGGTTTGAATCCTCTTTGTTCATTAATCAGTAGTCTTTGGCTATTCAGGTAATATTGCAGCCTAGAAGCTACCATTCTTTCCATGGTTTTTGCGATGACATACTACTGCTGCTGTGCTTCTAATACGTACACCATACACTACCTAAATATTTAAAAAAATTTCGACAAATAAAATACATTAAACCATAGCTATACAAAGTGCAAAAGCGCCCGTTTATTTTCCCTGATCCCGTTTCGCCAGTTATGCCTATGTTCAAAATCTTCTGTTTGAAAACCATACACATATTCATGACGTCCTGTACACAATTAATCCAATTATTTCATGGATTACTGTCCACATTCTTCAACGTCGCTACCATTCTGCCACCACTCTAGAGATTTTTCCGGTTCTTCGATTCTCTGAGATGAGCAGTTTTTCTAGTACCGTTCCCCTAACTAGTAATGCTGTAACTACAACATTACTAGCAGTTTTTGTTGTATCGTTCCCCTAACTGTATCCTCTTCTTTGTGATCATATTCCTCCTCCTCCTCCTCCTCCTCCTCTTCCTCCTCCACCCCCTCCTCCTACCATCCTCCTCGTGGAATTGATCTCATACGGGCAAAAATTGTTACAGATGGTATATACCGTCCTGGGACGAGTCGCAAATTTTTTTAATACCTGGTCTACAGTGTGTCTTATAATGCATCCAACGACGTTGTGAATAAGTTGCATAAGTTCAACCTTATGTGCGGGACCATTAGGCGAACCCTTAAGTCAGCAAGTAAAGGAACACGCCTGAAATTCTACAAGGTGATGGCCTTCCCACACTTCTTTATGGGTCTGAGAATTGGACTTTAACGAAAGGCCAGGCCAGTCGCATCCAAGCGGCTGAAGTGAGATTTCTCAGGCACGTGGCAGGGTATACTCTCCATGATCATAGAAGAAACACAGATATACGACAGGAACTGAATATTATGAGTATACTCAACAGGATCACCCAGTATCGGCTGAATTGGTGGGACCATCTTTGCCAAATGGATGACTGCCGCATCTCCAAACAACTATGAAACTATAAGCCGAGGGGACGCGAGGTGTGGGACGTCCGAGGAAGTGCTGGAGTGACCAGGTCTAATCTTTGCCTATTTGAGACCGGAACAACCATTTTTGGTTTAATCCGTGAATATGATGATGATGATGATTATTCCGACTATACAGTGATTACACATTTTTCGGAACCTAAGATTACAGAACTGATTGAATTCTCATCTTCCACTACTGCTTGTCCATCCAAACATCTTTTTCAATTTGTCGTTCCCTCAATATAGTCTGAATTTCTTGTATCCAGGTGATAGGTGGTCTTCCTCTTTTCCTTCTTCCTGGCGGGGTCCATTCCATAACTCTCCTTGGCAATCTTTCCTGTGGAATTCTTTTCGCACAAGTTAATATGTTCCCAATAAAAACTTTTTTTGCGTTTTTATAAAGAAATAAAAGTCTATAGGAGTCCGGGCAACGTACTGTAGGCTACATGGCGATTTGAATGCATTGGCAGCGCCGACGCGCCGTGGGTGAACCGTGGTTTTCACGACGCGACATCAAGTCGGAATCTGGGGCCAGCCAAGTTAAAATGTTAAAGGGTACCTGACTTCCTGTTGACCATATTGCCTTAGTTACGGGTCGAACTGCACGCTGGTGTACGTTGACCCTGTGTCCTACCAAGTACTAAAAACGGCAACGCTTATTTTAACATGATAATGTTTTTAGGCTGGGGGTCATTCTACAAAATGCGTGATGCAGAATGTGTAACGTCATCGAAAAATGTAACGCTCCAGGTGATGTTAACACTATATTTTTTCCACACTTTCGATTCCCCACAGTCTAGAAATCTTATTTTTAAAGCCTAAAAACATTATCATGCTTCGATGTTTCGGTTTCGTCGAAATTTTATGTTTATGATTATACTGCGGATAGTAATCATGGGAGGGTTGTAAGAAGTCGTAGTTGGAGACAGTGATTATAGTCTGCGGAGGGCCCTCTGTGAATTGTAACACGTAAATAAAATATACGTCTGGAAATCTGCTTTCGGACCATGCTTTTTACAAGTCGCTTTTTTACTTTAAGTTGTAAACTAGTAAATTATAATTTAAGAGTCCAAGAGCATTTATTCAAGTTCCTTGAATGTGGCTTTTTTGATAAAGAGACGTCGACATAAAGTGCAGAAGTTTAATCATAAAGATTGGTCTAGTGTATGAGATTTTTATGATCACTACTAGGAATATCACGGAGATGACGCCTAATAAATGACGGTACAAGTTATGTCTTTGGAATACATAATCTAAACTAAAAAGTAAATAAATACAGACAGGATTGGACGGATCGTTTAGAAAGGATACATCACGACATGATATTAAAACAAAGTTTCGTTATTCATCCGAAAGGAAGAAGGACTATTGGAAGAGCAGAGGAACGTCTTCTATCCGTTACCATCTCAGCGTAAACCCCCACATCCATTCTTCTGAGATCTTACTTACAGCACATCGTCCAACTGTCTTATCCTAGGACGACCACTTTTTCTGCTTTTATATACCTGTGCCCTCAGGATGTTCTTTGTCATACGCTGACCATCCATCCGCTCTTGTGATCCAGCCATTGTATAGGCCTACATTAAGCCTTTACGGATCTTACGATGTCCTCATGCTTTAATATCTCATCTATCTACTGGTTATTTCTTGTTTTCCATTCACAGTCTTCCTTAATCGGGGAAAAACACGTCATACAATCTTTCTTTCAAATCAGTGGCGTGGCGTGGGTACATAACAGCTGTTGCCAGGTTGTGATAGACCTAAAAATTAATTCAAATTTTTTTATAGTACGTAGTGTGTGTGTTTTTTTTAAAAGAGCCAAAATATTCTTTTTAGAGCCAACATTTTTTTAGAGTATTTTCTATCATTCGCTGGCAGAAGAAGAGAGCCCCGGATCTGGCTCCATTATAGCCTACTTACACAGATTAATCAGGACACATATAATCGAATTAAAAATAATAAAGACAGAAACATATAGGCTATAACTGAAGGAACAAAATACAAATAGGTACGTACTAGTAGTAACTGCTGCACGTCGATTCCGAAAACGAACATAGCTGCTAACTGAGCGCTTTGCCGGTTTATACAGCGGCAACACATTGGGTGGACGAATGTGTCATCCCTCCACAGTTTGTACAGTGACAACTACTACGAGGTCAATGACCACACGCAGTAAAACATTGCCGATGTCTGAGCCGGCAACAGAAGACGGTGCAAGTGCCCAGCAGTTCGAAAGCATGTTATAGTTTTTCTTCAAGTTTCCCTACTAATATTGTTTGCATTTCAAATTATTTAAAAATTACGTTTTTATTCTGTGATAGTATTAGTTTTATTTCATTTCATTGCATGCACTGTTGGCGCCGCCAACAGCGGTTACATGGACGCCACGCTACTGTTTCAAACCTTCTCAGTGTTTCTTGTAGGTTAGACGTTTACTATGGAGCATTAAAAAAATAACAAAAAGTTAAATGACGAGATTGAAAAGTGGAAGTTTGAGCATATAACATTTATATTTTAAATCGAAAAGTGTAAGTAAATTATTTAAGGATCCATGAATAAATAATATAATCATGAATTAGGTAGGGCTACTAAAAGAAAAAACCAAATTAGTCTAAGAAATCAAAATCTCTCCCGACAAATGCTTTTCTAAGCGACCGCCACTGGAGTAGTCTGAGAGCAAAAATAGCTTACTGAGTTTTGAAGGGCGACTACTCAGTAACGAAATGGGGACCATTAAGTATAATATGGCAGCCACGTGAACATAGTATTGCTGTGAGCGGGAAATATAGTTACACCGAACAAATCAAGACGTCATGAAAGAAGTTCTGAAGAGTAGGAAGCTGGGAAATAAGGCAACGAGGAAGTCGAAAAAGCGACGGGAACGTCTAGTAAAAGAAGACGCGCTTGACGTTGGGCCTAACCGGAGTTGGGAATGTGGAAGATCAGCGATTGATAAAGAGAAATATAAGCATAGAATGGGAGAAGGCGGGCCAATCTGAGAGAAAAAAATATAAGAAGGAAGAATAATAATTTGAAGAAGGAAAAGGATGAAGAAGGAAACAATTAAAGAAGTAATAAAAGGAGAAGTTAGATTAAAAAATAATATTAATTTTTAATTATTAATTCTTCTCGATTCAAATATTCAACTATCTCTCTCTCTCTCTCTCTCTCTCTCTCTCTCTCTCTCTCTCTCTCTCTCTCTCTCTCTCTCTCTCTATCTATATATCTACCTCGCTCTTTTTCTCTCTCTTCAGTAGGTAGAAACTTTCCTGGGTGATACGGTTCGTGTACTCTATACATCTTCTATTCATTTGATATGATTATGAAAGGCTATTGTGATGCAAAAATATGTGAGCTTTTCTGATATCGGAATGTTTTGGGACCGAAAACGGATCTTACACCGCAGACGATTAAAGAAGATTGGTAGCTTAAATTAGAGTCAGCAGTGACGATTTATCGTGATATTTTTATTGTGTCTCGCAAAGTACTGGAGAGGATGAGTAACGCCATATGGTCTCATTTCCGATGAAGGGGAATATCCAACCGCACCTCCTCGGGGTGGGGGATGGACAACGCCTACGGGCGGCTAACGCGGCTCTGGAGACCGACTGACAACCGATATAAGCTGTCCCTCCTCTACTTGTTATTCCAGGGTAGAGGGAAGGGCACTTTTTTGCCCAGGTGGTAAGAAATTGCCCCTAAAGGCGGATGGCCCATCATTTGAGCAACGGCATAGGATAGAGGAGGGAAGGAGAAACCTTCGCATTAAAGATCCGTATGAATATCTCGTCTCCAACTTCCAGGAATGGTATAGAGACCCGTGCCCGGGGTAACAAGGGTGAAGACTCTAACGGTCCGAGATAAGCGGATGGTGCAACCCCTCATGTAAGGATAGTACGCATGGTGGCTAGACTTAAGCCATAAGACAGCAGTCCTGTCACATCACCCTCTGCGAAAGGCTGGTAACTCTTCCAGAGTAATTAATTACTCGACTTGTTGACAGTAGGTATATTCTGCGAAGACAGAACATGCAAAGTGCCGAATCTGTGAGGTAAATAAGAAGAAAACAAGATTTATTCCAGAGAGACGACACTTGATGTGCTGGTTGGGGCTTCATTCTGTCAGCAGCAGATAGCCAAGGCACGACATGATGACATCGACGACGACGACAAAGATGATGATGATTATTATTATCATTATTAGGGAACGTTGGCCAACGTAGGAGGTCCCACTGCAAGCAAGAGGCGATTGTTGTTGGCGGTCACAGAATCCATCCTTCTGTACGGTTGCGAAATCTGGGCCGATGGGTTAAAGATGGAGAAGTACAGAAAACGTATGGCATCGGTGCAGAGAAGAGGAGCCCTCAGAGTAGCATCCTCTTACCGGAGAGTGCCAGAGCCGGTATTCCTGGTGATAGCGGGAATGATTCCCATGGACCTGTTGGCTGTACAGTGGAAGCATTTATTCGAAAGAAGAGAGGAAATTTTAAGGGATGCCGCAAAGCATGAAACCAGGGAACTCAGTCTCCGGCACTGGCAAGATCGTTGGGATATAGAGGATAGAGGAAGATGGACCGCAAGGCTCATAGCAAACTTGAAGGAATGGATCGACCTGCAACATGGTGAGGTCAACTACCATCTGATCCAGTTGTTCAGTGGTCACGGCAATTTTAATGCCTACATTCATAGAATGGGAAAGGTGCAGAGCCCAGAATGCCAATACGGAGACTCTCCCCATGAAGATGCCTCGCACACGTTTTCAAAGTGCTGTAGATTCTCAAGACAGAGAATGGTAATGGAAATGGAGCTCGTGGGGGTTCACCCCAGAGAGCGTAATTGCGCTTATCATTCGTGGTAAGGGGGGACCGGACCGCATCAATCCATTTATTCAGTGGGTCCTATTAGAAAAAAAAAGACAGACGCAACTTGCACCCAACGGGCAGTAAACGATGAAGAACAACTAGAAGGAACCCGATAAGGGCGCAATAGGCTCCATCCTGAACTGATACCTAAGTGGTTCCAGGATGGATATGAATGGCTGAATTAGAGGTGGGTTTTAGTGGGTGAGGGAGTCTCACACACCAGAGGAAGCACGCCCGCATCTGACGGTATATAAAGCATTTTACCCCCTCTATACAAAAATATTATTACGGAACGTATTATAACAACAGGACTACAAAACATAGCAGAAACTCATTTCGAGGAAGAACAACATGGTTTTAGGAGAGGACGCTCTTGCATATACTGCATATTTACTATACAACAAGTGATAGAAAAACGAGGTGAAAAGAATTTTGAAACACATATTCCCTTTATCGATTTCAACAAAGCTTTTGACAGAGTGATCAGACCGTAGTTATGGGACACACTTGAAAATAAAGATATACCACACCACCTAGTTAAGACCATAAAGAGTTTAAATAGATACACCGCGATAATCATAGACGACGGAGAAGAATCTATCCCGATCGAAACACACCAAGGCGTAAGACAAGGTTGCTGTCTGTCACCATTACTTTTTAACCTTTATCTAGACGACCTCCTCAAAAAATGAAAATAACAATCCCCTGACGGTATTAAAATCTATTGAAATAACAGCTTGAAAACCATTCTCTTCGCGGGTGACCAAGCTATATTCGCCACTTCAGAAGACGATCTGCAACGAGCAATATACATCGTACATAAAGTAGGGAAAGAATATAACTGTAACATATCTGAATCAAAGACAAAAGTAATGGCCTTTATAGTAAAATGAACCGGTTCGGACCAAAATATGCATAGACAGAACAAGTAAGTCAGTTCAACTGTCTTGGAGGTGACATTACTTATGATGAAGATAGAGATATATAAAATAAAGTGTAAAATTTGGCAGGAATGTGTGAAACGATTTGGAGAATGTTGGGAAATAAATGTAGAAAATAAACCCAAACAAAATTTTGTAAAACAATAGCAATACCTACATTACTGTATAGTTCTGAAAATTACTGTATTCATTTTGAATTACTGGCCTATAGGTCATAAAGAAAAAAATATGAACCAAAGATACAAACAGCAGAAATGAAATTTCTGATATCAGTTAAAAGGTGTAATAGACGAGATCATATAGAGATAAGAAGTGATTTAGACATTTTTGCAGTTAATGTAAGGATTGAAGAATACAGAAGAAAATGGATTCAACACATCAATAGAATGGAAGAAAGTAGAATACCGAAGGTGGCGAAAGATTACAACGCTAGAGGGAGAAGAAAAGTTGGTAGACCTAAGAAAAGGTGGACTGTGGAATAGGAACAGGCCGCTTAAACCTAACAGCGTTAAGATGAAGATGATGATAAATCTCATGTTTTTAAAGAAATTGTTCTGAGGTTTATAAGGTCTAGAATACTATTTTCAAGATTACGTAAGTGTACAAGACTCAAAATTTTATTACCGTGCATCATCTTGAGATAAGCCAGAAAGGCCAAGCAAAAAGTATATACATGTATAACTGTTATTCGTAGCAACAACAGCGAGATTACGGGGGGGGGGGATTAGGGTGACCAATCCCCCCCCCGCTATCACAGAGAAATTAAGATATATTTTTTATTTTTGAAAGGATTAAAGATTACAGAAGAAAATGGATTCAACTCGTTAATAGAATGGAAGAACGTAGAATACTGAAGATTACAACCCTACAGGGGGAAGAAACGTTGGTAGACCTAAGAAAAGGTGGGCTGTGGAATAGGAACTTAAGCCGCTTAAGCGTAAAACCGTTAAGAAGATGATGACGATGATTATTGTTATGAAAGTTGGAGGATACGTCAGCCGTATAATGTGATCGTGACCTGTTGTATGACAGACGACAATGGATATGCGACTCCAGCCGTCAGCTTGGAACTGTAATCGCAGTCTCTCTCTCTCTAGCACTCCGTTGTCATCCGTTGCCTCCAGTCTCCTACATTATCTGTTCTCTGTGTGTTTAGCCTACATCTGTGTTGCACAATCCGGAAGCGTTATGCTGCAGTAGGCCTACTCAGAACCTCTGTGAACCGCTTCAGCGTACGGCCAGGTACCAAGGTAACGGACTTAAACTCGGATATGGAAAGATGTTTTTAAGCAATGATTGATGTTAGGCAAGGTTTGACACGGCTTTTGGAATTTTTAATGGATTTTATATTCGCTCGCCGGCGTTAGGACAGATAATACAGCTGATTTAAATGCCTTCAGAATGTCGGAGCATAGCGTATTGATTGGGCGTAAGGACCAGGGCGCTGTTGGGTTGCCATGGTTACGGCGCGGCCTGCGCATCTCCCCCACCCTTGCGTCTTGAGTGAAGCCGGCCGGGTTCGCCCCCTACCATTTTACTTTACCCCCTCGCCTCCTCTCTCACACCCTTCGGAGTGAAAAATAAGACATTTGTGTATGTGTGCCCCGGTTTATATGTTTTTGTGGTTTACGATGTTTAGTGTGATTTTATGTTAATTATTCCCCCGACGCTGACGTTTTGTACTTGATTTTTATGGTTTTTTTTTATCGTCCGTCGTTAAGGTGGGGCTTTGGATTTAAGATAATTGAAAGGTGCTGTGGGGGAGTTTACTTTCCGAATTGTGCCCTTTATCTTCAGTACTACTGTCTCGTCGTCTTCACTTATGAAGTTTGTCAATATCTGAATAAAAAAATAGTAATACACAGGATAAGCGTTTTCGTGTAAAGTTTTCGAGTCGTCTGAACTTAAATTGCGAGAGTCGCGTCATGGTGTCGCGATGTTAGGTTAATGTACTGGGGATTTTACACGTTTCTTCAGTGGTCAATCTCTCGTGTGGAAAATCCGCAGAATAATTAAAGCCTGAAAGAGTTTAAGATTGAATTTAAAATAGTGTTAATGTTATTTTATATAACCTTAAACTTTTTTTATTGCTTGTGTGTTACACGGTTTCCATAATTTGTAGTAATTTTTTTTTATATTCAGCGTTAAAATAATTCTTGAATCAAAGAGGTTCGTCGCAGAAAAACGTACATAGAACATCGAACCGTGTTCTGATTGATTTTGTGAAAATATTCTTTGTTAATAATCTGTGAGTGCGTTCCTTGGAGTTGAAATATATGAAGTGAACATTTTTACACTATCCAACAGGACACGATTTAGAACTGTAAGTACCATGACCTAGGTAATGTATTGTTTTTCTTGTAATTACTATAAAATAAAATTAGTAACCTGTTAGGCATAGTAAAAGATGCTTACCTGTTTCTTAAATAAGTAAACGTTGATTAATTATACTTTCTGAACTGTATAGGTTTCACTTTATATATTGCTTAAGGTGAATAGATATAGTAAATGCCAATTTGGCTATGCGATGCTTGAAATTTAAAATGTGTATATTTTCTGCTGGTCTCTTATAAAATATTCTGTTAAATTACTTTAAATTTATTAATTTATGAAATTATTAATCGCGAATTAAAACGATCAATCGCTTTTCTAAAGTTTATTTTAACTTAAAATTTTGCACAGATTCCAACCGTGTTCAAATTAGTGAGCAGTTAGGTTATGGTGTGCAACAGACAGAAGAGACCTCTAGCGGGGTGACTAAAGATTATAAACATAACAAACGAAATCTATTTGGCCGCGAGTAGTCAGCTGTCAGTGTGTGCTGCTCTAGTGGCGCTCAACGGTGCCAGAATGAATTATGTTTCAGTCTTGAGCTATCGTATCTGGCGAGTAGAGGTGCTAACTCTGGTGACAATTGTTGCGAGTGATTAGTTTGATAAATTGTGGTGACATAGAACGGTTATCTCTTTTGGATTATGGGACCTAAAGCAAGCGTTATACAACAACAGAGCTTGACAGTCAGTAGGCAGAACTCAACTCGTGAACAGGCAAGAATCAATGTTTACATTTTAATCGACCGTAAATTAATACGTTTACCTCTTAAAATTTGTGTACGTTTTGTACATTTTATTTTCTAAATAACTGTTTGCGCTATTTATCGAGTATAATTTTTTATTAAACACGATTTTTATAAAACAATCACGAAGTGTTGTGCAACGGAATAAAATTATATTAACCTTTTTATCTCAAAAGTAAATAAACAAATAGTTGTAATAAAAATAAAGTTAAAAAGCAATATTTCAATTAAACGTCGCGAGAAATCGTGATTTTTTCAATTAGTAACTATTTTTAGACAGGAAAGAAAGAAATATCCAGGCTTAATTTTCCGTCCTCCCCTCTCTCTCTGTATCAGCTTCACGGTCCACGCCTTCATCCCCATTATCATTATCGGATTCCATATGTTGTGTCTTCGTTTCGACGGTACCTTCGTGCGCGCTTCGCGTGTATCGTCAGGCGATCGACGACGTGCTGGGCAGCACTTTTATTTGAATAATATCGGAATGTTTATATCTGTTAGAGAGATATATTTTCCTCTCTCGTTTGCCGCCCACCCTCCAACCCTTCCGCCGCCCCACCTGTGATGATAACATGCGCATTACTTTCCTACTGTGCACAATGTATCCTTCGTCGTGAAAACACCACCCTGTTATCATTTGCGTAGCTTGACCGCGTTTTTTGTATTCTGTTTTTTCTTGTTTCTTCGCTTTTAAAACTCATAACTGCCGACGAAACGAATGAACAAAAAAACTTAAAAAGCCATAATCGATGTCTTAGAAGCGGTAACACCCTACAAAGCTAGCAGAATTTATTATCAGTACATACAAACAACCCTGAAGCTCTATAGATGGCGTAAAAAATTACACTGTATTGACTAGCTGTGCAAAGAAAATTCTACATCAAAGATTCTGCCATGTTTTTATTGTTATAATTTATTTTACGTTTTAATAATATAACGGAATTAAAACATATATCTCTTTGAATGCAGAATTTTTAATAAATCACACAATGTCAACTTGTAAGCGTTTGTTTACACTAATTATGAGACATTTAATCCTATTTACGTTAGATTTTATTTAATCTGTCATGGTTTATTGGAATCAAAAAAAATGTTACGTACTGTTCTAAATAAATATAAGTGATCAGTTGTATGGTGCGAAGGTCAGTGGATGGACGATGTGTTCACCTCACCCGATTGCATACATACACAGTGACACGAGCTCCTCTCTCGTCCTCAGAGGATGCCTCAGTTCTTGCGATCTTACGTGTACGAATTCACAGACACCCTCTGAAACGAACACGATAATAATAATCGTTTTGCTGAGAATTTACGCGGCGGTCAGTTACAGAAACCACCGGCAGATCGCGTTTACTGTTGTCGCCCGACTTCACGTTGGTATGAAATTTGTTTACCAATGATGAGTGTTCGATGGATACGCAACACAGGCCGACGTTAATGGTGTTTGCTTATTTACATTGTGGTCGACGGATTTCTGTTAGTCACAGCGTCTGTTTTAAGTAAATACACCGCTTTTCACATAGAATTTACGTATTATAATCTAATATCTTTAGAGTAAATGAGGTTATTATGTGCAAAAGTGTAACCTTACAGTTCTTCTTACAGCACCTTACACTAATTCTATATAACAAAATATTTATTTTGTTTTGATTTTAAATATGTAGCCTAGGTTATATGAACAGTTATTCAATATTAAATATTATTGTATTTTCACCGGACGTACGTTTGAGAGGTTTATAAAAAGTGTTTTAAAATAAAATTCATAATAAAAAATATAGAAAATAATTTAGAAATAAATAAAATAATTGTATAATTTAGAAAAAAATAATATACACGCAGAAGAAGCAATTGAAGGAGACGTTTTTCGGGCAAAAGTGTTAAAAATGGAGGGAGTCCAGGGTAGGAGAGAGAAAAACCCCGGTTCAAAGTGGACTGAAGACAGGAAGAAGGGACACAGTGAGAAGATGAAAGAGTATTGGAAAAAAAGAAAGAACAAAGAGTAAAGAATTGAAATTGGCATGTGGTCCCTAGATGGCCGATACGGAAAAAAGGGATATTGAAGAGCTACGTACAATATATTGTACTTACATTATTCTTGTTCTTCTGATTTATAATAAATAATAATTAATAATACTTTATATTTTGAAGCAAGAATATATGTTATTGTTTACTTTTTGTTTCGTGTTTACAATGTTCCCACAGTTTTTTAATAACGATGGGAAAAAAAACGGTTGAAACATTGTACATTAAAAAAACAGTTGAAACATTGTACATTAAAAAGCGGTTGAAACATTGTAAACTGAAAACAATAAAAAATATATTCTTGTGTTAAAAAATATGAAGTATTGTTATTTATATTTATACATATATATTATATTTATACATATATAATATATATTATATATAATATTATAAATAATATTATATATAATATTATATATAATATTATACAATACATATAATATAATATATAATATATTATATAGGCTATATATATATATTCAAAAACTTTTTGGTACAGTCCGTTTCTTAATGTATATAATATATTTAATATTTGTACTGAAATTACCTCAAGATATTTTATTTTCCTTATTAGGAACATGTTTCGAGAACCCCTGTGTTCTCATCCTCAGCCTTCAGCATTCGAATGCCAAGATTGCAATAAATGTTACATAGGAAAAACAAAAAAACAACTGAAAAACGTTATTTTGAACACCTAAACGCATACAAAAAACCAGAAATATACAAATCTAATTTGGCCACACACGCAATAAACACTGGACATAAATTCCCAAACATAACCAACATGACACTAATAAAACACATACCACACAAAGGCATCATAATGAACATATGGGAAAGTTTACAAATATACAAACATAAAACACAAAACAAACTAATACCTGAACAAATACAAATCACTACAAAACATGACACAATTTTCAAAGCACTCAACATCGAAAATACACAAAATACTAATACATACACCACAATCACACACAAAAATTCCACTTTGAGATACCAGAGATCAACAGTACTTCACTAGACGCAGAATCGCGAAGGCTGAGGATGAGAGCACAATAGCTCTCGAAACATGTTCCAAATAAGGAAAAAATACCATCCTGATGTAATTAAATACAAATTTTTTTGAGAGAGAGAGAGAGAGAGAGAGAGAGAGAGAGAGAGAGAGAGAGAGAGAGAGAGAGAGAGAGAGAGAGAGAGACAGACAGACAGACAGACAGAGAACGTAACGTGTTTTGTCTAACTGGAAGTCTGCAGAGCAGTTCTGGTATAATAGATTCTCTTCGTGCTGGACACGCGAGCCCCATGGATCCTCCGAATTAAATTATAAGAAAATCATAAAAGATATGTTGCAGCTTTACAGCACAATTTTTTAACGATCAATAGTTATGGGACAGCAATTTGAGCGAGTACAGAACACTAGATTGTATACTACTTGTGCGTTGTGCAAATGAAATAATCTATTCGCCTTCTAAAACTGTGAAATACTCCGAAGAATCTAAACAGGATGTGGACATTTTTATATGGACATTTTTAACCTAAACGCATAATTGTGATAACAGAAGAAAGAGAAATAATTAAAAACCGTTTTAAGAGAGCTTAAGAGTGGGTGGTTTAAGGGTATTATAGTTTTCAACACTGTCTCAAACTATGATTTCTTAGTTTTAGATGATCCGTGGCGGGAGGGGGGTGTTTATTATCCGTGTTGTTGTAGATATTACTTCTTCTCCTTCTTAGTAATTCATCGTTTGTCAGGACATCATCATACCAATTGGTATATTATTGGCGCAGGTCTAACAGGATGGTTGGAGCTCGGTCACGATCAATCCTTCAAGTTCCTAAGCCGAGAAATGTATTGTGTCCGTCTTCTTGTCTTGTCTTCTGTTTCCCCTCCACAATTAACCTGTATGTGCAGTATCGTTCTCTTCTCATTATGTAAACTGTGTACTTTACTTTTCTATTTTCATGGCCAGTAACTTTTCCTCTTCTCATTTAGCACACGGAGAACCTCACCATTCGTACTGTAGTCTACCCAAGATTGTTACAGCAATGTTTCATGTCACCACCGTTCAAACGATCCCCATCTTCCGTTTCAGTCTAAGAAATATCAAAGTCCAAACTATGGAATACTTTTACCTTTAGGTTTAATCTTTTTATTCGCTTAAAAAATGACAATTTAATTTATGTACACGTTGTTCTAATAATTTGTAAATAGTCTCTTATGTACTTTCCTTCAGTACATTTTCGGCCAGGCATGTCTCGAGTTTGTAGATGTTTAGTAAAACCAGTCAAGCTAAAGTATTAACTGTAGTCGAGCACATTAGTTAAGCTAATACTTAATTAGGTTTGCTTTAAACGTGTTTTCCATTTTTATTCTGGTTGCATTTACTTGACTGTTTACATAACTTTAAATATATCATTAAGTAATTGAAGTAACTTTAAACTGTAATTATCTTGTTGGTTCATCCTCTTCGTTCACTTTTTTTAAATATTATTATATATATAATCTTTCACTTATGAACTTACTTTGGTTATCACTTCCCCAAACGTTTCAACATGATGTATGTCTTCTTCAGTGGGAATTAATACTGAATGTCATAAACAGAGTAACGGTTATGGACTATAGGTGTGTGTGGACCATCAACCCCAACCACACACACCTAATAGTCCATACCACACACACCTATAGTCCATAACCGTTACTCAGTTTATGACATTCAGTATTAATTCCCACTGAAGAAGACATACATCATGTTGAAACGTTTGGGGAAGTGATAACCAAAGTAAGTTCATAAGTGAAAGATTATATATATAATAATATTTAAACTGTAATTTAAGTATTTACAAATTTAAAAAATCACTGTAAGCGAATGTACACATTTTATAATAGATCTATATAATAATTAATAAAGTTGTGTTAGTGGTTATAATCACAAACAGAATTAACACTGTTGCACACCACTATAGAAAAATTATTCCGATTAACGCTTTCAAGCTTTACACCTCATCATCATATTGGAAAAAATTAAGCAAGAAAGCGCTAATTGGAATAATTTTTCTATAGTAGTGTGCAACAATGTTAATTCTGTTTTGTAATAATCTAATTAATAACAGTTACTTTGCTTTATTCTGTGCGATTTCATTTTGCTTATTTTTGATTCTTTGAAAATCTGAACACTCTTTGAGACCACCTTCTTCAGTAAGTTTGAGATTGGAGTCGTCATTGTTGTCATCATCACCACCGTCATCGTATCTCACATTCGTTCCTTGTACTGCATAGCCCCCCCTCTCTCTCTCTCTCTCTCTCTCTCTCTCTCTCTCTCTCTCTCTCTCTCTCTCTCTCTCTCTCTCTCTCTCTCTCTCTCTCTCTCTCTCTCTCTCACACACACACACACACACAGTTGCCCTCTCCTCTTTGTCTTCCGTGTCCCAGAGCGTCCTCTTTTCTGTCTGCTCGTAATCGCTAGCTTCTTATCCCCATCGTCCATGTTAGCGAAATATGTCGTGTTCGATTCCACTTGCTTGTGATCTACGTGTTGCTACTGCGGTTATTTAGGGCCGTTTCCAGTATTATGCATTCCATTTTAAGTACTCATTCATTATGCACTGCAACGTGTCAACACGCTGCAGAATGTTCATTACAATCGTTTAATACTTTGATTATGTTTGATAAAAATTGTATTTAAAAAATACATTTCGACCGGGCTCTCTCGAACGATAGCAAAATAAGTGGTCGGCAACGATGTTAAGATCAAACCTTGTCGACCCACGACTAGCTTGTTTTCAAAATTTAACGAAAGTTAAAAAAATTTCAAAATTAACATTACATTTAGATTTTGATTTAAATTCCCTTTAATTTGACACCCTACACGAGCTTTTGCAATTTTTTCACAATTTTACCCCCCCCCCATGTTTTTTGCCTCCCACCTCCTATTTTAGGGAAGATTTCTCTCGAGAACAGTAGAATTCTGTAGGGTACAAGTATGGATACACATGCTAAGTTTTACGAAAATCGGTTGATGCGTTCAAAGGTCATCATGAGACATACCCCGCACAGAGGGGAGACAGACAACTGGCAAACTGTCGAGTCAAAACTGAGAACTCGCATCGCTCGTTCAATAAAGAAATAAATAAATTGAATATGTTTTTTAATATAATGTAAAATGTTGAGGGTAAAGAAGATATGTCCTGTTACATATTTTTCTGTTACTTATTTTTGTTCTAGTCTTTGAATCCTTGCGGATTTCCAGCAACTAATTTAATCAATGTATCACTAATTACAACAAATTTAAATAGTTTAAATATTATTAAAAATTTTAATTAGTAACACGAAGACAAATTACAGTTTGTGCTTAGAAATAACATAACATTGGAACACATTTAAACGTGTGTTTGCATGTTTGCGTGTCTGAGACAATCATTTTAGGTATGGGTCAGGATGGCCTTGACAGTTACGTATTTTAGGTAATGTGTTAATGGCGTCCGGGCGGGAGAAGGTCACACACGAATGGTACAATTTGATATGACCGTTGTCAGAATACTGAAACGAAGAAAATCCAGCTTATAAGTTCTGACAACATTAATATTCTACTGTCGTTTTATTCTTGAAAGGTTTTAGGGTAATGTAATTGGCATTAGTGAAAATGTGTCATGCGAGGATTTATTTATAAACCTTTATTGTCAGTGTTAAATATTTTGTGTTTTTATCCGTAAAAACAATATTTACACGTCAGATTCGCGTTTTATTTTGAATAGCAAAACCGATGTTACCAATTCGTGCGTCCAACGTTCTCAAGTCCTATTGCACAACTTTCTTCTCGGTTCGTATTTGACGGTAGCGCAAATTATATTCGATACCGTCCCCGACATTTCCTATCCTCCTTCTGCATATTTAACGTCCGGAAGGCCGACAACTCTATCAGGGTAAAAATCACATCAGTTTCCACTTTTGTTTGTTTTCTCTGTTTATTTTAATAATATTCTATAATTAATCATAATGAGTGAACACAGAAACTCTCACTGCTGCAGGTGACATAGACATAAGGCATGTTAATCGGGCTATTAGGCTGTGTAGTCCAATAATTCTCATTTTCTGAAACGCCATACGTTTCGACCGCACTAATGGTTGCCATCTTCAGTGTAGCGGGATCAAGATAGTACAGCCCGCTAAAGAATAATCTTGTTCCTGCTCCGCCGAAGATGGCTGCCTTTCGTGTAATAATGGAGCACGGCTAATAGCCCAGTTAATATGTCTTACAACTTTTAACTTTAATATTTACTTTTGTCTTTTCACCCCTTGCTAATATTCTATTCCTGAAATCGTACAATGGCCCGATTAAAGAAGATGACGAATGGACAATAAGAAATAATCAGGAGATAAATGAGCTATTGAAGCATGAGGTCATTGTAAGATTCGTAAAGTCTCGACGAATACAATCCCTAGGTCACTTAGAGCGGATATGATGATCAGCGTATGCCAAAGAAAATCTTGAGGGCGCAAGTTTGTAAAAGCAGAAGGAGGATCGACCTAGGATAAGATGGTTGGTGAATGTGCTAGAAGACATCGAACAAGGATGTGAGGGTACAATGAGATGGCAATGGACAGGAGACTTTGGAGAAGATTGGCGTTGGAAGCCAGTGCTTACGTTGGGCTGTAGTACTGAAGAAGAAGAAGAAGAAGAAGAAGAAGAAGAAGAAGAAGAAGAAGAAGAGGAAGAAGAAGAAGAAGAAGAAGAAGAAGAAGAAGAAGAAGAAGAAGAAGAAGAAGATCGTAGAATGTTTCTTTTGATTGAGCGGACAAATACGTTCCGTATAGTTCCATGTGGAATACATGTCAGCAGAATAATTTACTATTATATTTATTTATATTTCCTCAGTTTTTCTTGTATACATAGTTTTATATTATTATTAATAATAACAGGAACACACACACACACACACACACACACACACACACACACACACACACACACACACACACACACACACACACACACACACACACACACACACACACACACATATTGCAACGATATGTTTAGCATAAGTCTCCGTATCAACCCCTGACTGCGGTATGAGAACATACGAACGCACGTATGAGTCGTGTAAAAGATGTAAATAATGAAAATAATGTAATAATTAAGCGTTAGGTATAAGACATAAATGAAAGAAACAAACGTATTAATTAATTTTAAATAAGGAAATAATTGTAAGTGAACATGCATATGGAATTGCCAAGCCTTGTTGGTTTTAAACGCAGCGAAGGGAGACGAAACACGCCTCGACTGGCATCTGTGACGTCATGGCGACAGGCAACCGCGTGTGTATCAGTTTGTGTGTGTGTGTTAGTGTTAGTGTGTAAATGAAGAACAAGTTGAATTATGTATACGATTGTCGAAAATTGTACACAGTTTTTTAAGTGCTGAACGAAAACCAGAAGTCACACGAATCAGAGACATACGTAGAAAAACAGCTGGCGCCTGGCGCCACAATTCAATACTAAGAGGTCTATGATCGTGGGAACCGTCCAGCTACCGTGTGAAATTTTGCTATAACTTCCATAGTTTACACACCTTAATGTTCATAATTTGCATAGGTTAAATACCTAACGATTTGTTAAATAATATTTGTAAAAAAGTGTGCGCTTCATAGAAAGACGCGTAGGTTGTAACTAGTTAATAAACCGACGCGCTAACTTGTTCAACTCTGTCCGAACAGTTTTCAACAGGAATTGAACGCCGGCAGGAATAAAACCCCAGCGAGCGACACACGCTTTCTCAGATCATTAACAGACAGTACGTGAAATCCACGCATCTCGCCACCGCAAATTTTACAAAGTTTAAGTAATGTTTTAAATCGAATTACGTAACTTAAAGTGCGATTGAACCGGCAGTACGTCGGTGAAAGTAATTAGTGATATACACGAGTTATTTAAAAGACAATAATACTGTAAACTACGAGGAGTCGAAACGTCGGCGATGAACTTTAAGAAGTCCACGTAAAACTTCGAGACATCCACGAGGGAAAAGACGAGGAGAGAAGAGGAACCAGAGCAATATACTAGAGGACGCAGAGACAGCCACACGCAGCTACATCCAGCTGTACATCATCACGACCAGAGGTCCATGTCAGAACTCAGCATCCATTAGACGGAGAGAGTAATTCCAAACGACGCAGAGACAGAGAAGGTGATACCGGAAGGGGATCCCAAAAATCGAGAGTCCAGGTGACGGTAACAACAGTTAAATGGTTGCATAAATATGCAGGTGAAGTCAGACAATTATTCAGTCTTATAAATGACCCTGAGGTCTATCAAAAGAAGGCTCTAGATTCCATATACACGTTTACATAAACTTTATTATTTTTATTTGCATAATGAATAATTAGTAAAAGTTCAGAGAATAATAATTATAACAAAGAACATAAAACTTATTAATCTCATAAATAAATGGTAATTAGAGAAACCATATTTTATTATATTTTTATATTATAATTAAACAATTAAAATCAAGTAACTGTAACGTAAAATCAAGTACGAAAGTTTACTTCAATTGTAGATTTTAATTAATTGAGACGTTAGGAGTATAGTTAAATAAAGTAATAGAATGGTTTCTATTAGAATTTTTATAAATGTTTAATTATTTATTTTTTTAACTAAGTGGTGCATATTAAAAAAAACAATGTTAATATTCAATTTCGTACGTGTTAATCACGCATTGTACTAATATCTGTGTTATGTATTATATGTCTGTGTAAATATTCCAGGTCATATATGTCTTATTTTTGTGTATAATGTGTCTTAGACTATAAGAGATAAGATTTTGCCACGTTATAATTATACGATATTCGTATAAGTGAATATAAGGGTTTCAATATTAGTTAACCCACACACTAATTAATAACATGACAATTTGCATTTTTTAATTAAGAAACAAAATGAATATAATTTTATTAACAAAGTCGTACTAATTTCACAACCAGTACTAAATCCTCTGTACTCTTTACTTGTAACGAAATTCACTTGCTTATCCACCCTCAATTAACTACCAAAGCCTGCGACCTAGCTGGGAAACATCAAGGTAAATACTGCTGAAGAAGACGTGGATAAGTGCTCACAAATGAGTAGTAGCATATGTGCAAAAGTGAGTTGTTAAGAGTATCGTTGTTAAGAGTATCGTTGTTAAGAGTATACTATGCTATATAACATTTTCTGATGGCCATAGACATGTTTTAAATTGATTTTGTTTTTTCTTTGTAAAGTAGTCATACGTTTTGAACCAAGCTATGTTTAAAAAAGTGTGTTATGTCAGAATGTTCACAATTTTATTCTCTTTTATGTTATGTGAAATATTTGTGTGTAAGTGCGCGGGTGCGCGTGTGATTTACATTTATTTAATAACTTTGAGGGAAATTAACATTCATTCTGAAACTTGGACAGAGTATTCTCATGGTTATAAGCTACATTTTCCATATACTCAATTCTCCACACCTATAATTTGTATATGTTTTTTTTAATGAAATCAATCGTCTTTTATTCTCGTTATCTTTAAGAAAAATTTATAGATTAGATCTAGACAGGCCTTTGCAGAATCGAACAGAGTTTAAGCCTGATTTCAGTCTACCTGTGTTCTCATATGTGACGTTGCTAAAGTTTCAACCAATCAGAGTGTCTAAAATTTATTCAGTTTGGTCCTCTGTCGAGAGCACGTCGGTCAGTTTCTTATAAGGACTCGTTATAGAAAGACGTACTCGCTGCACGAGTTTTTCGTGGCAAGACAGGTCGTTTTCATTTAAACTTAGAAGTTGGTTCACGGTTCGAGGTCTTCGAAACCATTACCACTTACAGAACTCAAATAATAAAAAAAATAGATCATTCTAGTGCTTTTCGAGTATAGTGGAAGATATACGCTAGGTACAAAATATCTACCGAGATATTTTGAGTTACGTGAGAACACTTCCTTAAAGAATCCGGAGTTGGTGTAACATCAATACACCTAGATCTATTTTACCCAGTTTTAAAATCCCTGAGATTAATTAAATTTAAATTGTAAACAATAACAGTTCGTATCGCAGTGTGCGTGGGTGCAACGACGTGAATTGTCAGCACTAGTGATCTTCGAACGGTCTACGGGCAGAGTTGTAGCAGTCATCAGTCGAACTACGTGCGCGGAGCGTCGAGTGGCTACGCAAACAGTGGATTTCAAATGAACAAGTAACATAGTTGTAAAGCAAGCTCATAGACTCCATTTTGAAAGAAATTTTTTTAAATAAACAGTTTTATAGTATAAATTAATAAGACAATAGTAAATTTTAATGTTTTAATTTAATAAATTTTCCTACCTCCAGATATAGACTCTGTTGTAATAATTTCTATATTACCTATCTATGCAGTTTTAAATTGTATCGTTGCAATATAGGCTATATATTCTTTGCCGGACTGTTGTTAAAATTCCAGACTATATATAGCTATAAAATTTATGTTTTAAAATGTCTAAATTTATTGATTTATATATCTGATGATGGTAGTTAAATACTATTGAAACACGGTAAATTTCACAAAATAAAAATATATATATTCTTGTACAAGAAGTTTTATTATTATTAATAATAATATAAAAATATTATATTTAATTACTTCCTCACAGAGATTCTTAATGCTCTGAATATCGAGCACTGGTAGAAGAATTAGTCACTTGATACTAGATAATTTAAAAACCAAAAACCGGTCGACTTACGACAATAAAGCGACGAATATCGATATACTTCGACACGCCGTAAGAAAAGGCAGCTAGAAAACTCGTGGCACAAGTTCACGCCGATAGGTCCAGAGGGAACGTTATTATTATGACCTTCACGGTTTACTGACGCAACAAACACATGTCTGACGCAATTCATGAAGCTGGCCGAAGATAGGAACGATTGGGGAACCGTATCACAATAAGATCTTGATGAAGAGTCATCACGATAGGACGATGCGGGCGAGTGACCGACGAGAGAGAGAGAGAGAGAGAGAGAGAGAGAGAGTTAAATTCCAGCCTCATCCATAACTTCTCATTACATGTGTCAGCAAGGTTGCAGACTTGTTCGTTAAGCCGACGTCGCCCTGATTATTTTTACTTCCATGTTCCATAAGAAAATGGACGTATGGTGATCGCGAAAAAAAATCGTGTACGAGATAAGGACTGATTCTGATTGTACTACCATCAAAACATGACAAGAAAAGTCAATTTCCAAAAAGTGTCTGTGTGTTTGTGTGTAGAATTTTTTTCTGTGGCGAACGATAACTGCCGCAAGTTCAAATAGACTCTATTAATTTTTTGCATATTTGCCCGAGCTGTAGAGGACTCAAGTCCTGTTGATTTTGGTGAAGATCGGATAAGGGGAAGGGACAGTTTACCTGCAACGTTTTATGTTTTAAGAAGAGTAAAGCACTTAATTTTGATAGTAAAGTATCCTGAAAAGAAGGCTATAATAATCCACTGTAGAAAGATAGCTGAAATATCTATAAATGAAAATGGTAGTTGAAGGGGGAGGAGGTAATTTTTTATAACTGCAAATGATAGTTGAAGAGAGGGGATCATCTTTTTATATGTGGACTACGTTATCGGCAACAAAGAAGTAGTTTGTTGTTAAAATCCCTTGCCGGACTGTCTGGCCGTGGTCCGGTGTTTTCTGTAAAACCAGACGTTTCGGCAGTGCCATCGACTGCCATCATCAGTGAAAATCGGGTGCGCTAACGTGAGCTGGTATACGTTAGTGACCACAGTACTGTGGTTAAGGCTGAAGGAAGAAGTAGCTTCTATGGAAATATTTCATTTCGACATTGATTTTAAATATAAATTTTAGAATTATATCGTTATGGTTCTCCACACCGATGTTTCCTACACCTTGGCGTATTTTGGTATTATACCATGGAACAAATGGTGTTTTATTAATTATTCAAATTATTATCCGGTCTGTAAGGCTGTGGTATTCTGAAATTGTTTTTCTTGATTGATGTTGGTAATGTAATGAGACGTTTCAGCCTCGCCTCTGGTGGCCATCTTCAGTGAAAGGTTTTCGAAACTACTGACAAGATGTGAGTCAGTACACCACAGTACTGAGGAAAATGCTGAGTGGTCCCAAAAAGGACTGTCTATATTATGTGTCTCTAGACTATCTATCCATCTACACATGGTTCTTTTTGGAACCACTCAGCCTTTGCCACGGGACTGTGGTTTAATGGCGCACATCTTGTAAGTAGTTTCGAAAAACGTTTCACTGAAGACGTCCTCCAGAAGTGAGGACGAAACGTCTGCTTACATTACAAACATCGATCAGCACAAACATTTCAGAAGACCGCGGCTTTACAGCCCGGATAGTAATTTAAATAATTATGACGTCCTCCGTGGAAGCCTAAGAAACAGGTATGATAACTAAATCACACTTTTTTGTAAAGTTTTCTGTTACTTTTGTTTTAACTCTAATTACTTGTAAACAATGCAGCAACGCAAGTCTGCATCTCCCCAGTACCGCCCGCCTGCAAATCGTCGTGTTTTTAATCACTTATTGAATGAACTCTTAATTTCGTAGTGACCGTCAGTCAACGAATTTTAACGATGAAGGGTTTGCGAGGATCGGTCAAAAAAGTATAACACAAATTTTAAATTATCTGTGTCGACGTTTCGACAATATTTATTGTCATCTACAGGACCTGTGTACGGATACAAGAGAAAATATATCAAAGACAACAGATAAATTCGTTTGAGTCAATGTGTTTGTGTGTGCGTGTATGAGCGTACGTATGTGTGAAGGAGTTGAAATAGTTTGTTTTACATCATAAAAATAATTGAATTATTACATATTGTTTTCTTTAAATACATCGAGAAAATTATAATACCCCAGACCATAATTTATACACTAATTACAATTTAAATTACTAATAATGTAAAAGTTCCTTAGTGGTATTTGTAATTAATTATAAAAGCAGTAATCAACATTCGAATTGATACTTAAACGTTTCTACATATACATGACTACATATAACATAGTAAAACATATTATAGCTGAGTACATATTGTACTAATGTTAAATTATCTATATTTTTAAAAGTTATTTTTATCATGTTATAAATACACATAATTTAACATATAGGGGAATGCTCACCAGATATGGTGGGTATCGGGGAAATAAAATGCCCAGGGCGGACCAAAACTAGCAGCTGCTGCCTCGCAGTTGGATATTGGTTTATCAAAGGCTAAAGGAAGTAAACCTTGATTAAAAATTGCCTGGTCCTCCATGTTAGGGGTTAGGTGGGCCAACTCTCCCCCATTCATTTTAAAAAAAGAAAATGTTAAAAAACTAAATAGATAGAAATATTTACTATAAGATAAAAAATATTACAAAGCATTTAAAGTTAGAAACGTGTACTCACAAATGGATCAAACATTTTTTGCAGATAATTTATTTAAACAACTTTATCATCATTTTCATAAACTTGCTTGTTGTCATCATATTCATCAACGCCTTGTAATAAGTTATTATTATTTGATTTCTCATCAGTCACTGAAGTAAAGTAATGAAGATTTAGCAAAGCGCTTCTTCAGTTATATCCTAAATGTGCTTGAAATAAATTATTTATGTCTGTTTTCCATTTCCACTGAGATCCGGGCTTTGTGACCTATTAGACTACTAGTTCTTTTATAAATTTGCTAACTGCTATAATTTTTATTGTTCGACTAAGCTTTTCGTCATCACTGACATCGTCAGGTCTTAAACAACCTTTTAAAGACTCTTGTTGTTTAAGACCTGATGATGTCAGTGATGACGAAAAGCTTAGTCCAACAATAAAAATTATAGCAGTCAGCAAATTTATAAAAGAAATAGTAAGGATGGCTGCTAATTTAAACAATACGAAGAATATTAGACTACTATATGTAAATTCGAAATCTTACTGCGTTTGCAGTATTAAATTTTATTTCATAATTGTTTCCCCTTGAACAAGCATACTATTGTTTTTTTTTATGTTTTGTAACAATTATACAAAAGTGCCATTAAATGGGAATACTGATACGAAACGGACACCTGTACACACTATGCTTCGCCAATGGCCAGGTAGTTATAGCCCAGGATGAAGAAGATCTAAGCTAGATGGTCAGAAAGCTGAATGAAGAATACACAAAGATGGGATTGGAAATAAACATAAAAAAGACTGAATACTTGGCAATTAGAGATGAAGAAACAACAGATTTAGAAGTAGACGGATTGTTAAAATTAGAGGAACAGACAATTTCAAGTACCTAGGATTCACACTGAGTAAACAAGGCACAACGGAAGAGGACATAAATAGTAGACTAGGGCAGACTAGAACAGGGATTAGACAATTACACAGTGTTATATGGGACAAAAAGATTAGAAAAAGCACCAAAAAAATGATGTATCAGACCACAGTCTAAAGCATTATGATGTATGCAGCAGAAGTATGGGTTAACAAAAAGAATGAAAGAAATTATTTTTGCAACAGAAATGGAATATTGGAAGAGGTGCTGTGGAATAACGAGAGCAGACCGAATAACAAACTAGGAGATCAGAAGAAGAATGGAAACGGAAAGAAGTGTAATTGACTATATCGGAGAAAAAAGATTGGTGTGGTACGGTCATGTCCGGAGAGCCCACAATATGTGGATCAACAAAGTGACGGTTTACAGAGTGGTTCGAGAGTTATAGTAGCGAGATTACTGTGTACGTTCAAGTAGTTATTAGTGAAGTGTTGCGTTTTATAATCGGGCGGTATAATTACAATTTATTGTAATACAATTGTGTTAATATTAGTGACATTTTATTGCGTGTGAACAATTTTGTTTCCACTGTACCTACGACGATCGAGTAGACCGTCGTAGCAATATATATATATATATAACAATTATACGCATTGCGGGTGCAAATTCGAAATTATATTGTACTGGTGGTTTCCTATCAGTTTGTGCCGCGGTCCTCCAATCAGAAATGATGATTTGCAACGGGCTTTGCCTTTTTTTAAAAAATGAATAGTTCAGTCATTGTGCTTTACTGAATGGACATTGGCATTTGCAAACCCATGCTATGTAGTGGACATCCCTTTCTGCCGCTTAACACAATGTGGACATGTGTAACTTTCGCACCAGTACAAAGATTTTGCATTTAAATGGAAATTATTCCACCGCTTTTTGTCATAAGTTTTATAAATATTCCTTCTTGAAAATACATTCTGCTGGATCTATGAATGCAGAACAACGCGACTGAATATCTCATAAAATTATTTTTTAACATACCCCTTCATATCCCTTTTGTAAATGGGCGACAGATATGTAGTTTTACTTAATCGATTTTTTAATAAGTTCCCACATATTTGTGATTCCTATCTTTGATGAATTATTTCTTGTTGCCTTTTAAATTGAATTTATTGACCAGGAACTGTTTGTTGTCGTCAAACGAAATCTTTGCCTCAAAGCGTTGCAGCATTATATCAGTACGTTTGGCGTTTGTCAAATTGACTAACGTGCTAAAATCGATCCGCTTAGCTCTTGTAGTAGCCTACTGCTGTTTACAGAACTGCGGTCTGATTTCTGATTGTGTTGGTATCATTAATATTGTCCGCGTATGTCGGATGCGAACGGCTGGCTGCAGTGCCGCTGTATTCAGACACTGATAACGCGGTTTTTTTTTTTTTTTTTTTTTTAAGCAATTCATGAAATTTTGTACAGTTGCAATCTTGCTTACGAGAACCAGGTTGTCAACAATTTTGAAAAAAGTAGGTTTCATTTTTTGAAAGTTCTTGTGTTTTCATCTTCACACACGCGCGCGCGCGCGCGTTCACAGTGTTAACGATATTTCCAAATACTCTCTCATAGTTAAAATTATATAAATATTTCAGATGACGTTATCCATGTTAACCCACTGGATTTACTTCTTCACACTGGATTTAGAATTTCAAAATTTGTGATAAAATAAGGATTGCGGGATCGATCCAATAAGGGTGTTCTTCTCGTAAAAGGTAAAGAGAAATGAGTGAAGAAAACGCCAACAAAAAGTGAGAGTAAAAAAAAAAGAATTTTGTAGTGCAGCTGCGTTTAAAAAATAATATATAAAATTTTAAACGGGATTTTCCTAACTGCGTATTTTTTAAATTTGGCTAAGTACAGTTTAAAAATTTTGTTCTAAAAAGTATCAAAGTCTTGGATTTATTTTTTATTATGTTTGTCGTACACCACTGCCTTTATAAATCTAAAATTAAGGATAAAATGTGAAGTGAATATTTTCTATTATACTTCGTAGGCTTACACGGTCGGAGTCAATGTTGTTAAAATTCTTTCTCGGGCTGTTTGGCCGCGGTCCATTGTTTTCAACTAAAACAGACGTTTCGGCGGGTCCATCGACTGCCACCGTCAGTGTAAATTCGAGCTTCTCTAACGTAGGGTGGTAGACGTTAGTGACCACATTACTATGGTTAAAGGTGGATAAGACCCGTGAACACCACTCCTACTTATAAGTTCTGTAAGTGCCACGATACAGTCATAAATCAAACACACCAGCCAATCAGAAAGAAAAACTATATTAGAGACCCGCAAGACACCTTGACGGAGCCTTTCACCCCGCCGATTCATAGCGATCGCAGCATGTTTCTGGATCTAGACGAACGTCACAACGAAGATTCTGTCGTCGGTCAGCGCGAGTTTCCTCGCCTTCATACGGAGTCCGTCCATATAAATATTTAGTACACATATAAATAAAAAAATTATCTCCTCCCACTTTAACTAACATTTTTATTTATAGAAAATTACCGCCTCCCCCTTCAACTACCCTTTTTATACCTTCCTACAGTGGATCATTATGACCTCCTTTTCAGGATACTTTATTTATCAAAATTAAGTACTTTACTCTTGTTAAAACGTAAAACGTTGCAGGTAAACTACCCCTTCCCCTTAACCGATCTTCAACAAAATCAATAGGCCTTGAGTCATCTACAACTCGGACACTTATCCAAAAAATTATTTTATTCTGTTTGAATTTGCGGCAGTTATCGTTCGCCATAGAAAAAACTCTACACAGAGACACACGCAAACTGAAACGTTTCGGAAAATGACTTTTCTTCATGTTTTGAGGGTAGTACAATCAGAATCAGCCCTTATCTCGAACACGATTTTTTCGCGATCACCATACTTCAATTTCCTTACGGAATACGGAAGTAAAGACTATACATCAGGGCTGTTAATCATCCATTGGGGACTTCTTCTAAAAAAGAACTAAAAAAAAGAAAGTTCTTCGACCGACTGTATGTAGTCTATAAAGGAAGAGCACATATTATTTATAAATGAATCTAAATAATTTTTTTTTTGTATCGGCCATCTAAGGACCACATGCCAATTTCAATTCTTTACTCTTTGTTCCTTTCTTTTTCTCCAATATTCTTTCATCTTTTCACTGTGTCTCTTCTTCCTGTCTTCAGTCCACTTTGAGCCTGCGTTTTTCTCTCTCCTACCCTAGACTCCTTCCATTTTTAACACTTTTGGCAGAAAAACTTCTCTTTCTATTGCTTCTTCTGCGTTTATATTATTTTTTTCTAAATCCTTTTCGATTTCTTTAATCCAGCTTGATGTTGACTTCTTCCCCCACAGATATTTGAAGATCTGCTTTGTTAACCTACTGTCATACATTCTACATAAATGTCCAAAAAAATAATAGTCTGCTTTTTCTCATTTTTTCTGTTATATTTTCAACAGTCATAAATCAACCTCCATCCAATCGGAAAGAAGAACGTATGTTAGAGGCTCGCAACACACCATGCCAAAGAGTACTTAATGCAGGCTTTCACCCCGCCGATTCTTAGTGATCGCAGCATGTTTCTAGGTCTGGACGGAATCCGTATGAAGGGGAGGAAACACGCTGACCGAGGACAGAATCTTCGTTGTGACGTTCGTCTAGATCCAGAAACATGCTGCGATCGCTATGAATCGGCGGGGTGAAAGCCTGCATTAAGTACTCTTTGGCATGGTGTGTTGCGAGCCTCTAACATACGTTCTTCTTTCCGATTGGCTGGTGGTTGATTTATGACTGTATCGTAGCACTTAAAGAATTTATAAGTACGAGTGGTGTTCACGGGACTTCTCCAGCTTTAACCATAGTACTGTGGTCACTAACGTCTACCACCCTACGTTAGCAAATCTCGAATTTTCACTGATGATGGCAGTCGATGGTACTGCCAAAACATCTGTTTTTGCTGAAAACACTGGACCACGGCCAAACAACCCGGCGATGAATTTTAACAAAATATTTTGTATGTTTTGGAAAATAAGTCAAACCAACACAACTATGTGTTTTGTAATTCACTTTCCTTGAAAAATCACTCTTAATTATTCTTTTACCAGTGTTTATTTAATTATGGACTAAATTTAGTTAGCACAGGAAACGTTGCATAAACATACCTTTACTGAGTTTTGATTTAACTGAGTCTACATGAGAATCGACAGAGTCCATTTAACACTGGACAGGACTTTACTAGTCTACACTAGTCTAAATAATAGTATTGATTTACCTTTCCAACTTCTTATGTTACATTAAGCAATCCCAATAGTTAGATAATTTTAATAAATAATAAATTTATAATTATGGTATAAATAAAGATATTTACAATAAAAAGTGCATATCCAAAAATTCAAAAATAAGGCATTACAATACAGTAGTGATGCCAGAATGCTTATATGTAAGTGAATGTCTAGCATCAAATTATAATTTAGACAAGCTAGACATATTGGAAAGACGAATTATTAGGAAAATATTAGACCCACGAAAACTTCAAACGGTTGGAAATTAAGAAGTAATGATGAAATATATCAAAGTATAGAAAATATAACAGAAACAATGAGAAAAAGCAGACTATTATTTTTAGGACATTTGTATAGAATGGATAACAGTAGGTTAACAAAGCAGATCTTCAAATATCTGTGGGGGAAGAAGTCAACATCAAGTTGGATTAAAGAAGTCTAAAAGGATTTAGAAAAAATAATATAAACGCAGAAGAAGCAATAGAAAGAGAAGTTTTTCTGGCAAAAGTGTTAAAAATGGAAGGAGTCCAGGGTAGGAGAGAGAAAAACGCAGGTTCAAAGTGGACTGAAGACAGGAAGAAGAGACACAGTGAAAAGATGAAAGAATATTGGAGAAAAAGAAAGGAACAAAGAATAAAGAATTGAAATTGGCATGTAGCCCTTAGATGGCCGATACAAAAAAAAATATTATTTAGATTCATTTATAAATAATATGTGCTCTTCCTTTATGGACTACATGCAATCGGTCGAAGAACTTTCTTTTTTTTAGTTTTTTTTTAGAAGAAGTCCCCAATGGATGATAACAGTCTTGATGTAGGCCTATAGTCTTTTACTTCCATATTCCGTAAGGAAATTGAAGTATGGTGATCGCGAAAAAATCGTGTTCGAGATAAGGGCTGATTCTGATTGTACTACCCTTAAAACATGAAGAAAAATCATTTTCCGAAAAGTTTCTCTGTGTGTGTCTGTGTGTAGAGTTTTTTCTATGGCGAACGATAACTGCCGCAAATTCAAACAGAATCAAATAATTTTTTCGATAAGTGTCCGAGTTGTAGATGACTCAAGGGCTATTGATTTTGGTGAAGATCGGTTAAGGAGAAGGGGTAGTTTACCTGCAAAGTTTTACGTTTTAACAAGAGTAGAGTACTTAATTTTGATAAATAAAGTATCCTGAAAAGAAGGTCATAATGATCCACTGTAGAAAGGTAGATGAAATATCTGTAAATAAAAAGGGTAGTTGAAGGGGAGGCGGTAATTTTCTATAAATGAAAATGTTAGTTGAAGGGGGAGGAGACAATTTTTTTATTTATATGTGTCCTAAGTTTTAGGCAACAAAGAAGTAGTTTCTTTGGAAGTATTTCATTTCAATTTGTCAAACATAAAACTCAATTAACAAGGTGGGCAATTTTTTTTTAGAAATTATCGAACCGAATTCAAGTAAATGATTTAAAAAATACAAATTTTACAACATGCATTCATGTATGGTTCTCGATACCGATTTTTAGTTTTTGTACTAAGTCCTCGATGATTAACAGTCCGGAAGTATAGTCCTCTTTACTTGTGTTTTCTTGAAAACTATTTATTTCATTGGTGACAATTATATTTTCAGATTTTTTTCGGGTCGCAGTTCCTGAAGTAGGAAGGCGCGCCAAATGTGTCTATTAGTACTTAATTTTGAAAAAGCTGAATAAAATCCATGTCGCTTTTAATATGACGCTAACTCAAATGTTATACCGTATTTACTTATATACGATTTTAAAAAAATGTATGGATGCATATTTTAAGATTGACAGAGAGAAATTATATTGACAAAACCTTATACAACAAGTGTATTTGTGTTTTGTATCCTAGATTCAACAATCGTTTATCTGCCGACATAAAAAATAAAAAAAAGTGTCTCAAACACTTGAAGGGTTTGCTAATGAATACAAGGTCAATTGAGTACCTTTATCATCCTGCATATCGTTAATAATAATTTTCACCACACGAAATGCTACCATTAACAGAAGAAATTTAATGTATGTTGTTATTTTATTTGTAAAGAGTATAGCTAGATTTAGTTGTGATATAAAAGTATTCATGATTTGTTTATTACTAAAAACTGTTCCAGTTATCATAATAATTTCATTTTTTTTTATGTGAATGCGAATGAACATCTAATGGTTCGTTCTCAGTGTCATGTAAGGTTTTGCCGCGACCAATATTTGTGTACTTTCGAGGGCCTCGTGTGCAAAAACTATAAGGATTACAGAATATCTAAAACTATGACTGGATAGCCCGTTTCGCCGACTACCGGAAATGGTTTGTTGCGAGCGGAGGGGGGGTTGCGCGGTGACGTCACAGCGCTGCGCGTGGGGGTCTAAATTTGGGCTTGTGTGGGCACGGCGCGCGCTCAGTTCAGTTGTATCTCCGGAACGAGTTGGTCGATTTTAGTGATCGAGGTGTCTACGGAGAGCTGAGAACGTGAGTTAGACGTTAATAATACAAGAAATATGAAATTAACATTGGAAAGCAGACAATATTGAGATATTGTGAAAATGCCGCGTCTTCAGAAGAGAAAGAAGGCTGTAAATCTGGAACTCCGAACAAAATGCGTGCACCACGACTTACAAATATAGAACGTTGTCGGCTACGTCGATTGCAACAAAAGGAATTGGCAAGAAGACGCCAGAATTCGAATTTGGATGGTGGAAGTGGAGCGCCCAGTAAAAGTAGCGAGTGCGTACAACGTTTGGAGCAACCTAGCACTTCGTCATCGTGTCGAATGGATTTGGAAAGTGGTCCAATAGACGTAGAAAGCAATGACGATTCCATTGATATGCAGGATGACAATACTGAGACTCGTACGGACGGTAACATCGGTCCGTCAATGGCGCGTTCAGACCTTTCGCTCGATTTGACAAATAAGTATGCTGCATGCGATCGCCACTTTCTGAAAATGTTCTTTGACAATGAATTTGGACTTGGTTGTGATGTTTGTAATCGACTTTGGTTCAAGAAGGATCTTAAGCTCGTTAAAGTTAAACACTGTAACATTTTGCGCAGCGAGTTCCCCGACCAAGTAGTGGAGGCTATGGTAGCATGTGTAAATTGCCGTCGATGCTTGGATACTAATAAAATCCCATCCATGAGTGTGTCTAACGGTTTCAAATATCCTGATCGGCCTAAAACTTTGCCAGTGTTGAGTCCGGTAGAGAAACGGTTGATGTCACCTAGGCTGCCTTACATGCAAATTCGCCGACTTCGACACGAGGGCAGTTATGGCATCATTGGTCAAGTAATAAATGTTCCAGTTGATGTGAACAATATGGTGAAACAATTGCCTCGACAGTTGGACGACGATTATGCGATAAATGTTAACATCAAGAGGAAATTAATGCACAAATCGTCATATTTGAGCGGGTATGTTCGGAAATCCAATGTAATGCAATGGCTGCAGTACTTGGTGAAACAGCCGTTGTACCCTATGTATGGAATTACCATCGATGGAACTTTGTTGGACAATATATGTGTCGACAGAATTGACGATGATGAGGATTGTGTAGAAGAGGCACCAGTGTTGGACTCGGATTGCATTGTGGCCAGGCAACATACACTTCTGTGGAACGAGGAGAACTGTCTTGATATAGCGCTCGGCCAACACAGTATGCCGTTGAATATTGTGTACGATACACACGCCGAGGAATTGTCGTTTCCAAATATTTACTTGTGTATAGATCGTCGCTACAAAGATGGTGTAAGAGTGACTCCTTATATGATGGCCACGAGTGAAATTAGACGTAAAGATCGGCGAGGTGTGACCCCACAACACATCTAGTATATGGCGATGAAAATCTTGAGAATGAGAGTCGTCGAGGGAATGTTTCATACTTTCAAAACGTCCAGCACAGTTAATGTGACTCGTGCTATGTTAAATGATAAGGAGTTCATACGTGATTGCATGGAAAAGAATTTGTCATTTCTTAAATCCATTCCAAATTCGATGCAGTATTGGCAGGATCGTAAGCGTGACTTGTTTGCAATGATGCGCCAGCTTGGAAAGCCTACTGTGTTTCTTACGTTGAGTGCAAATGAAATTCGTTGGCCAGGTTTGCTGTCGGTGTTGCATCGCCTAAGTGATTCGTATAAAGATGTGTAAAATGTTGAGGCACTTAGCAGATCAATGCGGTGTTATTTGGTGAATGAAGATCCAATTACGTGTTGCATTGTGTTTAACAAACTGGTCGACATTTTGATGAGTATGTTGTGCAGTAAGACAAAGGCGAATCCATTTGGTGATCGGTATCGAGTCGTTGATTACTTTAAGCGCATCGAGTTCCAGCATCGAGGCAGTCCACATGCGCATATACTCTTGTGGTTGAACAATGATCCTAAAGAATCAATCAGTGAAGATATGCCACGTACAATTGAGTTGATGAATATATTGGCGAGCGTATCGAGGGGAGATTTGCCTGCAGAGATGTACTCCAATCAAACGCACCAGCATACGTTTACTTGTACCAAGCGTGGAGAATCAACGTGTCGCTTTGGAATCCCGTATTGGCCAATGCGAAAGACAATGGTACTGTTGCCGCTCGCTAAAGGTGATCCGAGAAAAGCTACCATGCAGAAATCAGCTGAGCGTTTAAAAACAATACTGGAGCAGAAAGTGTATGACAGTGTTGAAGAATTTCTTGTAGACAACCATTTGACAGAGCGCAAATACCTCGATACAATTCGTGGAGAATCAACGTGTCGCTTTGGAATCCCGTATTGGCCAATGCGAAAGACAATGGTACTGTTGCCGCTCGCTAAAGGTGATCCGAGAAAAGCTACCATGCAGAAATCAGCTGAGCGTTTAAAAACAATACTGGAGCAGAAAGTGTATGACAGTGTTGAAGAATTTCTTGTAGACAACCATTTGACAGAGCGCAAATACCTCGATACAATTCGAGCTTCACTGTGACGGCCGACGATGTTGTTCAAACGTAATATGTCTGAAATCTACAACAATACTTTCAATCCGTGGTTAGCCAGAGTGTTGGGCTCAAATAGTGACTTGCAATTTATACTGGACGAATATAGTTGTGCGACATATGTTGTAGAATATGTTAACAAGGCGAATCGTGGAATAAGTCATTTGCAACGAGAACTCATAAAATTACAAGAAGAGAATCCGGAGTTGGACTTCACCGAGTTAGTACGCAAGATTGGTGTGAAAGTTCTTAATTCGGTCGAAATGTCGGCACAGGAGGCGGCCTGGTATTTGCTTCGTCAATCTATGAGCCATTGTAGTCGTCAAGTTGTGTATATTCCAACGGTGTGGCCACAAGAACGACAACGATCAAAAAATTGAAACGTCAAATGGACTTGAAAAATTTGGCTGATGATAGTACGGATGTGTGGACCAAAACTAAAATCGAACGTTATGAGGAACGCGATGAATTGTTAAAAGATCTATGCCTCGCTGATTTCATAGCTTGGTATTCTGGAAAGAAGTCATACAACAGCAGCCAGACGAATGTGACGATCCAAACGCCGATCAGAATGATGAGGTTCGATTCATCAATAAGAAGCGGTCAGTTCCATGTGTTATACGTTACAGACAATATGATATAAGTGATGTGGTCAATTACAAACGGGAAATGGTTACGCTATACTATCCGTTTCGAAATGAGACAGTTGATATACTCGATCGTAATAGGTTTGTCGAGATCTATGACACCAACGAATCCGCAATGCTTACTAAACGTCGTGAATATGAGTCCAACATAAATATTGAAGAAGTGATGCGAGAAATTCAAGAATTATATATTCATAACGATATAGACGAAAATGCGACAAATGAGGAGCAAAAAAAATCGAGATAATTTTGTGAGTAGCGTGTTGAATGATGGCAACCAAGAGAATAACGATGACATCGATGCAGCACAGGCTTCGTCTGTGGGCATATCTGCTGTACGAAAACGATCGAATGTGCTTTCAAAAGAAGACTACTGCAAACTGTTACGCAGTACTAATAAACGCCAGCGAGAATTCATATTGGAAATTATACATCGGATCCATACATTCGGTTCGCCGCCAATCCAAGTGTATCTCACTGGGCCAGCCGGTAGTGGCAAAACTTATGTGTACGTGTAGCCATGGAGACCTATAATCGATACACTCAACAACACGCTACACGACGAGATGCTTACATTGCTTGTGCGTCGACTGGAAAGGCCGCTGTAAATTTGCAGGGTACGACCGTTCACTCTGCGTTTCGTATAAGTCTAATGCGAACATCAACTTCATTGCCCCATGAAGCTTTGCAGTGTTTCCGAACTGCCTTCGTTGGAGTAAAATGTGTAATAGTTGACGAAATAAGTATGATTGGGTCCGATGTTTTCAATAAAATCAACTCTAGACTGAATGAAATTACGGGCGTATATGATCAACCATTTGGCGGCATGGATATCATTCTGACTGGAGATTTTCGGCAATTACCGCCTGTAAATGCTACCCCCGTTTATAAATCACCACGAAACAACTTGGGTGGGTGCGTATTGTGGCAATCAGTTGATTTCTATCCGCTCACTCAGGTTATGCGACAAAGCGACCTCTTATTCTCTAAAATTTTGACGAAGATTGGTGATGGAAAACGTTTAGACTCTGAAGAAATGGTGGCAGCGATCGAGTCTCGTTTCAGAACAGCTGAATGGTGTAGGGAACACGAACCAAATGCAATACGTCTCTTCCATAGAAATCATGATGTGGATGCTTACAACCGACTTGCAATATCAGACAGAATTTGTAGCAGTGCCTCCGATTTGATCACTGGCTACAATAACAGCCACTGCACGAGTCAAATTACACAAGCTCAGTGTGATGGAAACTGGCGGTTTGCCGTATCTGCTTAATTTACAGAGTGGTATGCCTTATATGATTACAACTAACATTGATGTGGACGATGGAATTGTTAATGGTGCAATAGGAATACTTGAGTACATCGAAGAAGTCACTCATGAGACAGCAGTTCAATTTGTCCAACAACGCGACGAGTCTACACAAATCAATCCTTATATCAGATTGTGGCTACACTTTCCACAAGCCCACATCGGCAAAATGGCAAGACTAAAAGCAGCACCAAGAGTAATTTGCAGCAATGGTCTAATAGTTCGAACTTGGACACCCATCTGTATGCGTAGCGCTAACATCAAACTTGGTGGTTCTATAAGTTGTAAACGAATGCAATTTCCAATTGTACCCGCTTGTGCCATAACCATTCACAAAAGTCAGGGAGGCACATTTGACACGGTTGTGTATGACTACAGCAAAAGTCAGCAAATACAATTGGTCTATGTTGCAATGAGTCGAGTGCCAAGCATCGAAGGTCTTTACATTACGAACTCGCGCAACGACTTTAAATTCTATCACGGACTTGGTTGCGACAGCTCAACTATTAGAGAAATGCGAAATGAATATCTGCGACTCGAGAGCCATCCACTTAATACACTTACCAAACGTGTTGAACTGTTTATGAATTGCTCCGACAGTTTGACTGAAGAAGACACGATTGTAATATTCTTCTTTGGAATGAATGCGCAAAGTCTCGTTGCACACAAATTTGACATTGAAACGGATCCTGTCTTAACGAGAGCTGATTTTCTTATGGTTTCAGAAACATGGATTACAAATGACGAGTCTGTGCAGCTTGAAAATTATAATCTCATCTCATATGAACACGAAGCCATGGATAATAACTCCACTGAACAACAACAACAACAAAAGAGAAAGGATGGCGGTGTTGCAATTTATCAACGTCGTAGCAACAAGTTATGTGCTATGCCTTTCAATATACCAAACAATATAACCCAACGACTTGGTGTATACGTGGAACCTGGCACAGGCGATATTGCATTGGCACAAATCACAGTCAACAATTCTTTCAGATTCATAGCTGCCTCATTGTATATTCATCCAAATGCAGAAACAAAATACATTAAACTTCTCCTCTTTCGAAGTCTTTGCAGATTTGGGCGCTCAATATTGAGGAAATTGAGCCCGACATTACAACGCAAATATTTCTTACTGGTGATTTCAATGTCGATCCCAACGATCCGAGAAATGATTGGCTGGTTCCATATATGTAACAAGAATACGATCTACAACTTGTACAAACCTCTCCGACTACACTTGGAAACACCACAATCGACTTAACGTTTGTACGTCAACTAGTCCGACGATTATGCCCTACGTTTCATATTTTAGTTACCATCGACCAATTGTTCATAGGTTAGCCATTTGTACTAATGATTTCGATGAATAAATGTTATGTATAGCGTAATTTTCTTTCTTTCATTTCAACTTTCTTTCTGACAAACAAAACAAAAGAATCTCCCAATAACGAGAGTAACGTATGTAATTTCGCGTTCACGAAATAAAGATCCGACGGGAGTATCAAGAATACTCCCTGAATATTTTTTGCAAATAGTATATGAGATTTAACTGAATTGAAAGTGTTGATTTTATATTGAAAACTGTCGTAACTGCCAAAGGGTTAGGTTAATGATTTTATATTATTAATAATAATTGTTAGTACTATATTATCTTAGTTGTAACCACTGATGTGAATGAAGTTTAAAAAGGATTATTTCGGTCGGTGTTAAGTTTTAAATGTTAAGGATTTATTTTCCAGAGTATGTTAATAATGTAGTCTGTATAAGGTCTCAGACACTGCACAATAAATATTTGACACAAACTGTTGGTGACAAGAGCTAATCGCACTTATGGATGATTGTTTTTCGTTAAACTAACTACAGTATATAACAAGGAACTTAATAAAACTTAACTTGTCACTGCTCTCATGGATGTGGTGAGCAGGTAATTCCTAGTGCTGTGAGCTTAATGAACATTGTATATTTTAGTAATGGGAATGAACATATTATTATTATTATTATTATTACAAAAAAAAGGTATGGAGCACCATACATGACTTCCACGTTCTAAGATTTATATTTAAAATTATTTAAATATAAATTGAAAAATTTGACAAGTTTGACGAGTTGAAATAAAAAATTTCAATAGAAACTACTTCTTTGTTGCAGATAATGTAGTACACATATAAAAAATTACACCCCCCTTTTCTACTGACATTTTCGTTTGTATAAAATTACCCCATCAACCTTCAATTACCCTTTTTCATTTATAGCTATTTCATCTACCTTTCTACAGTGGATTATTATTACATTCTTTTCAGGATACTTTATTTATCAAAGTTAAGTACTTTACTCTTGTTAAAACGTAAACCGTTGCAGGTAAACTACCCTTTCCCTTAACCGATCTTCACCAAAATCAATAGACATTGAGTCCTCTACAACTCAGGCACAAATGCATTTGAATTTGCAGCAGTTATCGTTCGCCATAGAAACCATTCTACACACAGTCACACACACACACACACACACACACACACACACACACACACACACACACACACACACACACACACACACAGGCGCTTTTCGGAAAATGAGTTTCTTCATGTTTTGAGCTTAGTACAATCAGAATCAGCCCTTATTTGGAACACGATTTTTTCGCCATCACCATACTTCCATTTCCTTACGGAACATGGAAGTAACAATATCTTCCCATCAGCCTATAAAGGTTTTATACTAGATCCCTAATGTTCATTTTATTTTTCACATGCCTTTGGATGGATCTGTGGGAATTATATTTCACTCAGGTGGACCGTCCATTGAAGTTTAGCATTTGAACAAATGCCACGATGCTTGGAGATATTCACATATGTCACTGTTTGATTTTATGTATTTAAAATATGGGTTGTTTTAGTGAGTTTACACTGAGACTGGGTTCTTTGAGTTTAATACGTTATTTTATAATACACTTTTTTCAAGTTTATTAATTGCTTTTCGGCACTTCCGTGTCGCTCACGCTGCCAACTTCATAGTGTCGTCAGTAAAAGTCGTTACAATTGCGTCTAAACTAGAGGTGTGCCGGTATACCTATAACAAGTATTTTGGAACGAAATTGTTGTGGAACGGATGTAACAGTGACTGAAAAGTTGAAATACCTGTTCCGATTCAACGATAACTGAAAGTCGAAATACCCGTTCCGATTACTCGCGGCCTCGCGGTTCCGAGTCGCGGGACCCCCCTACGCAACTAACGAGTAAACAAGTACACAAGTGCCAACAAGTAAACGACTACTACTAGTATTAGGAGTATTACGAGTACAAAGCCACTTTTTGGTGCCGAATACTTCATTCTGCGCATGTGCCGATTGCCATACAAGTACGAAAAGGAGCAAAACATCGAGGTTCAGAATATCTCTATGCCAAAGAGACGAAACTGTTTTTAATAAATGAAAAAAAATTCATACTGATATTACATTTATTCCCGTGTGTTATGCAGTTATTTTGTATAGATTTTAACAACAAATTATATATTATACTAGTCACCAACTTGGCAAATTTTGAAAAGCAAATTATACTGTGTTATAACCTACAGAGTGGCTGATAGACCATAACATAGTACTTTTTGTTAATGTGATTTCGGAGATGATTTTAACTTCACTGCACATCTCACGTAAATATTTTTGACATTATTTGTTTGTGCTATTACGTGCACTCTAAATTTCATTGCCTGAGTTTCGTAACTACTTTGTCTGACCAAAATGGAATAAATAATTTATCACTAAATGTATGTCAGTTTGTTTTACTCCTAATGAAAACTTAAATTAGTATTCCCAAAGGGAGATAGGTCTATAAATCTCTTCTTTCTTATTTTCTTTGAAACAGTAACAGCTTAATAAAGTCAGTGTAAAGTCACACTGTGTTAATACTTTATTTAGTTTGACTTTATTTCTTATAACAAATTATATAATACAGATATATGTATAATAAGTATATAATAACAGGTATTTGTGCGTGTTTTTTTGGAACGGTATCGTTCGTACCTGTTATTTTCAAATATTAGTTTAGCACAGCTCTCTAAACTCAACAAGGCTACCGTTGTGCAATCTGTAGTGAGCGATAAGACACTTGGATAACAAATATTTTTGCGTTTACCAGATAGTTACGTAATGGTCTACATCCAGAGTCTGATTAAGATTAAACGCTGTGCGGGGGAAACCTTATACAGCCCGCCTATCGATTTATATGAAGTAAGTTTGCATACACTTTTGATAGACATGATATGCACATATTACTATCGGTTCAGGTTCAATTTTGACAAATGTACTGTACGTGCAGGTATCTCATAACAAAAACACAAAATGCACGAGTACGCACGCGCGCGCGTGTAAAACAATATAATATTCCAGAATTTTGTTGTCCATGACTTGTCCGTTGATTAACTAAATATAAATATATCACTACTGTCGCAGAACACTAGTTTTATATTGGTAAAAATATAAAACTTTTACCTTGTAACCTGAACTAGTTTTCGCTTATTAGCAGCTTCGTCAGAGGGTGCCACTAGGAGCGCTTCCGTCTTGTTCTTGGTGACGGCGCCGTCGTTCGAAATATCGATGTTGTGTGTGTGTGTGGTATGGTGTGATATGTTCGAATAGTATGTGTGATTTGAATTGTGTCTGTTCGTTTAGGATGTCGTTTTTATGTGTTTCTGTGTGTTTGTTCATGGAAATTCTACACGTACACACAAAAAGCCGAAAACTAGACACTCTTGAACAACTAGAAATATACAAATACACAAAAACAGATAACAAAATCCTAAACGAACAGACACAATTCAAAGTGAGGAGTGCAACCTTCAAGCTAGTATATCCCCCCTCCCAGAAGGCAATTTCTTCCCCCACCCGGGGGGCAGCTAATAGTTACGCCACTGATAAACTTTACATATAATTAATTTTTCCGCTGAAGAGTTTGTGAGGATCGGTCAAAAACATAATACAAATTTTAAACTGTTTGTGTCGGCGTTTCGACAATATTTATTGTCATAATTTGGCTAATTTGGTTAACATGTTTTATAGCTAAATACAGATTAAAATGACGTTCAGTTATGTAATTATTAAAAGTTACTTTTATCTTGTTTTACTATGCTATACGTTGACAGGTATATGTATAAACGTTTTCTGTACCAATGCTAATATATAATTGTTGATTACTGCTTTTATAATTAATTACAAATACCATTACATTATGAGTAATTTAAATTGTAATATTGTTTAAATTAAGTTCTGTGATATTATAATTTTCTCCTTATATTTAAAGAAAACATTTGATGATGTAAAACAAACTATCTCATCTCCTTCACATATACAAGGATACGAACGCGCGCGCGCGCGGATTCACATACACAAACACGTTCACTCAAATAATTGTTCTGTTGAGTTTGAAATTTATTTTGTATTCATACACAGGTCCTGATGATGACAATAAATATTGTCGAAACGTCGACACAAATAATGTAAAATTTGTGTTACATTTTTTGACCGATCCTCACAAACCCTTTACCGAAAAAAATTCATTGATTGACGGTCACTACGAATTTAAGGATTTAGATATAATATTAAATATATATTCTTATTATCATTGTTATTATACAATTATATAATTCATAGTTATATATATTTGGTATCTTAAACCAATAAACTATATATGTTGATCTCAGCAATAAACTAGGCAGGTTCCAAACTATACACTATGTGGAATACTGAGAAGAACATTGAAAAGGAAAGCTAGACAAGAGACGTGTATCAAAGTCTATAAGGCAATGGCAGTACCAGCACTGCTGTATGGATCCGAGACCTGGACTATAAGGAAGAAGGACTGGTGCCAATTACAGGCTGCGGAAATGAGCTATGTGAGATCGGTAAAGGGATATACGCGACTCGATCACATTCGAAACGAGTATATTAGACGAGAACTTGGTATAGTTTTCGTAAATTCAGAATTATAAGAATTGCTGGAAAGTCCGCTTTCCGAAGTAGGATTATGAGTATGCGCCGGTTGGAAGAAGATCTGTGTAAGCAGGCCATCACAAGATGGGGTGAGCCATGAGGCCGGAACAGGAGAAGTCCTATCCATGAAGTCATTATGATGGTGATGATGATGATGATGATGATTGTACGAGGTGTGTTCAAAGACCGAACTTTTTGAATAACAAAATCAACCCGCACAAATAACGCGCTGCGACTTTGAGCGCGCCTACCGATAGTTTTTGACAACAAACTGCCATTTCTTCTGTTCAGCTATAAGCACTAGTCTTCGAGGTGTATCAGATTGAGTGGGGACGTGTGTACGCTGACAGTCGGATTAGTGGCAAAGTGAGTAAGGTCGATCAGAAAGAGTGATTAAGGTCATCTTGAAATCGGGCAGCAACCGCGTATCAACGCAAACGGTAATGACAACGTTGGAATGCAATGTAAATTGCTTTGTAAAGGTTTTACGAAGCTAGCAGCAAACTTTTGTACACACACGTTGTGTTAAGGTCTTCATTTTCACTTCGTTATAAATCCGCCGGGCGGTGTGCGCCCGTGCCCGCTACAGCGCGTGTAGCTCGAAGGCTGATGATCATGACGGGACGAAGATAACGGCATTCCGGCGTCAAAACCTGTCGCTAGCAGCACTTAATTGTGCAGCTCGCTCTATGCGCTAGTTGACGTGGTACACAAATAGTTTGGTCTTTTTTTGAACATACCTCGTATCTTAAATAATTATTATAATTAAAATTTAAAGTTTTTACCTTAATCCGTCTATGTGACCGCTTAATTTTGTCTTCTTTGTCTTCTTACGCGTTTCGGATTATGTTAAGCCATCATCAGAGCTGCAGAAATGAGCTATGTGAGATCGATAAAGGGATATACGCGACTCGATCACATTCGAAACGAGTATATTAGACGAGAACTTGATTTTTTTTTCCGCTCAACAGTCCGTTAAAGACCAAGGCGTACCGCGCGGCTTTTTGTGTTAGTGTGACGGTGTATGGCTAGTACTACGCGCCGCCAGCCGCTAGTTGCGGTATTCACAGCCAGGAGGCGGCGCTGTTATCTCAGCGCCTACTCAGTTTGCCTCACGACGCTGAGTGCACGCCGTACGGAACCTCCGCCGGGAATTGAACCCGGGACCACGAGCGCATCAATCGCCCGCGTTAGCCACTAGACCACCTGGAGGCTCCGAGAACTTGATATAGTTTTCGTAAATTCAGAATTATAAGAATTGCTGGAAAGCCCGCTTTCCGAAGTAGGATTATGAGTATGCGCCGGTTGGAAGAAGATCTGTGTAAGCAGGCCAGTCAAATTGTGACGCGGATACCAATACAATGACTTTAAAATTGGAAGCTTGTCAAGCAAAAATGGTATACAAATTCATAAACATTAAAAGTAAATTGTGACGCGGATACCAATACAATGACTTTAAATATTTGTTGTTGATGATTTAGTGGGCTAGAGCTGAACGCTTTATATACAGAATCTTGTACTAATGAACCGATGCATCGGTTTCATGCATAGCGTGGTACCTGCATCTTCGCTTAAATCGCCGACAAACGTGTTGTCTTGTTCAGTGTGGTGAAGCCGACACGACACAGACGCAATCAAAATGAAGACGGGCGGAATTTAATTTGCTGCTAAAAATGAGGCAACGTAGTTATTATGATTAACCTCACCTTCAGCGGTGCGTTTAATTTCCCCGAGGATGCATTTCTCTGAATACTTAACGACGCTCAGACACTCTGGTTAACACTATCCTACTGTACTGCACGATCGTAAAACTTGTACGCTGACTGTGAACATTTTGATAGCAGAACATTGCTTGGCTATCCGTCTAAAGGTCATGGATTCGAATCTCGGCCGCGTTTTGTATGTAAAGTGTATTTGCCGCGAGGCTGACTATCTTCTTCTGATAGTTCCTATCCGTTTCGGATGTTGGATATCATACAGACTATTTTAACTTTCTGTACTGCTGCACGGAATAAGTCAGTTGTATTTATGCCAAACCAGGTCCTTAAATGTCTCAGCCATGATATTCTCGGTCGCCAAACTGCTCTCTTTCCAAGTACTTTTCCCTGTAGTATGGACTGCAATAAGTAAAATCTCTGTTCATTTCTCATGAGATGTCCCAGATACTGAAGCTTTCTTATCTTCACTGTGTTAATAACTTCCCGTTCTTTCTTCATCTTTCTAAGAACTTCAACATGAGTTATATGTGCTGTCCATGAAATGCTCAGTATTCTACGGTAAACCCACATTTCGAAAGATTCCAATTTTTTAGTTGTGGCTTCAGTCAAAGTCCAAGGTTCTACACCGTAGAAGAGGACCGAGAATACGCAGCAGCGTAAAAGTCTCATCTTTGTGTTTATTATTATATTGTGACTTTTGAAAAAACTACTCATTCTAGTGTACACTGCTCTTGCCTTTTCAATTCTGGTCTTTATTTCTTGAGAGTGGTCCCATTGTTCACTGACTATAGTACCAAGATATGTAAATTTGCTTACATGTTCAACTGGCCTTTGGTTTATATTAAGGGTGCAGTTTGTGAATTTGTTCTTAGATACAATCATTAGCTTCGTTTTATTAACATTGATGTCTAGACTATATTTACGGCTGCTTTCTCTCACTCTGTCCATTAGTAGGCTGACTATAACTTATACAAAAGCCTTATACGACCGACAATAATATATCGTATGCACTAAACACACTTTTCCCTAACCTTGATTCCTTTCTGTACAAGTTCAATTGGAAATACTCAAAAACCGCTACACAACGCACTTCCCTACAATCCATAACCACTTCCATGAACAGAACTACCCTTAATACCCGCAGACCTTCCTTCCTCATAAACCGTCTCCTTACCATAGCCGATGGACCTTCTCCCAGAACTCCTCGCCGACAGCGTCAAAGAAACAGAAACACATACAAACACCTAATTCCCAAGTTACAAACATACTCAACCTGTCATCCTTCCTGACAACACAATAATTTAAGTTTCCTTAACTTCTTACCAAGTCTTTGTGTCCGTGTCCTCAGCCTACCTTGACGCCTCTCTGTCGTCTCCTGCGCTACTCATCCCGGTTTTGGCCGCCCTGAAAAGTAAATTAAAATTAATGGCTCTTCCATCAGCAACTTCCTATACCTAAATGGCTACAAACTACATCTACACACAAACGCACACACACGCACTACTCTACCCCCATTGTGCCTCCACCTTCTTCGCTTCCGGCCTGTACTGACGTGCATCTCCCCGCATCCTACCATCCGGCTGAAGGGGGCTTGCCCCAGATCAGCCCGAGGCTTGTCCTTGGACAAGTCTCAAACGTCAAAAAAAAGTAACATACGGATGCGAAGCCTGGACGTGAACCAGCACAGACGAACAGCATCTAAGAATATGTGAACAAAAAGCCTTGCGAAAAAACTTTGGACCTCTACAAACTGAAGATGTCTATTGGAGGATTCCAATGGACCATGAACTGGACCAGCCGATTCAGGGTGCCGACATAGTACGGTTTATTAATAGTAGGAGGCTTGAGTGTCTGGGTCACTTAAAGCGAACGGATGACAGAAGAATGGCTAAGAAAACTGAAGATCGGGGACCGGTAGGAAGAAGAATTAAAGGCAGACCCAGAAAGAGATGTTTGGATGACGTGGAGGATGGTTTGAGATATATGAACGTGAGGGGATGGAGACGGATGTGTAAAAAAGTCATTGAGCGGGCTAAAATCCTAGCTGGGTTGTAACGCCAGGAAGAGAAGAAAGGAAATGATTTAGCCGCGAGGTTTTTTTATGTGGAAACGATTATAATTGATAGGTAGTAGACTTTAAAATAGTCAATCTTGTAAAGATGGAATTCGCTCCCACGTCAGTTATCCTTCCAAATAGTCTAGTTGCCACTCCAACAGTGTAAGCAGGAAGTTCTTGAAGCGGATATCCAGATACTTAAGACTGATCTCGGTGCAGGTGACTTGCTGTCGTCAAATAGGAACAGGCTTAAAGGCAAAGTTTCCCACAGACGTAAAAGTTGTAATTGCTCAAGCAGAAGGGAACTCGTAAACGTAGAGTATGTTGTGGCTTGTTTAACTTCTGTCGAATTATTAGTGTGGCTAAACTGTTTGCACTGTCTACAGCGATTCGGTGGGCGCGCGTGTGTTATAGAAAGATAGATAGATAGATAGGTAGAGAGAGAGAGAGAGAGAGAGAGAGAGAGAGAGAGAGAGAGAGAGAGAGAGAGAGCGTGTTTCTGTGTTCAGTCTTACGTTTTGTCATAAACTGATAAACAATGGTTCTTCTTAAACGTATGATATTCAAAAAACTCTTAATAAGACTAAATATTAAATTACGAGGTTTAAGTGAGGTCATGAGTTTGTCCATTTGTAAGTAGGTAGGTATTGCCGTATCTAAAGTGTTATGAAGTCACATAGTGGTGAACGTTTAATTTTCGATTGATTACAGATTTGTTTAAAAACACTCCTGCTAGGAAATTTACCACGCAAATATAGCCTACTCTCGTGGAAGGACTCATTGTTATAACATCCAACTATAAAAATTAAGGACTTAAGGCAGGCACGTAGTCCACTTGGCGACTTACCTCTGAGTATCACTGCGTTGTATTTTCTCGCAACGTTTCAACAGATATGTCCCTGCCATTCTCAGACGGATTCATCCTGGATGTCTCAAGAGGAATCAGCAAAACAACCCGGGGCTCAACTAAAAAAAAAACACCCCCCCACACCAGTGGCGAAGCTAGTAGTTAATGAATGGGTAGGCAAAAATCTTACCTTAAATTTTTTTTAAGGAATTACTAAAAGGACGGTAGTTCAAATCGGACGCTGAGGTAGAGTTTGCTGTAACCGAATGGTTCCACAAACAGCCGTAAGAATTTTACTAGCAGGGAATCTACAGATTAGTGCAACGGTGGGACTCATATCTTAATGTTAATGGAGACTTCTTTTAAAATCGTTGAATAAAAAATGCTTTACAGCCCTAAACGTGTTTTTATTGAACAATCCTTGTATAAGTCATACACAAAAATACAACTGATTGAACTTCAAAGTTTTAAACTTGATTAGTTTCTATATATATGTTTAATGTTACAAATAATTCAAATAACAATCTTGATCATCTGTTAGTTCAGCGGTATAACAGAACACTTTTAATAACCGCATAAAATAAACACACTTATAAACAATACAGCGCGCTTTAACTTAACTTTTTGCATCACAGAAGAGAGACATGCCTCAACGCTCTGTGTGTACAGCGCGGCACAATCCCCCTCCCCCGCACTTCCCTCTCGTACCAGCACATTGCTTACTATACATACGATGTACACAAAAAACGCCGAGGCAAGTTCACGTTGCCTCAATCGCTTTGAATGAGCTATGCCGAATCTCACCTGTCACCATCTAGCGGTCGCTCAGTAAAGCACCTTTCGGCTTAATAAATTCGACAGTCACAGTAACAATGTATAATCTTTACGTTACGTAGTTCATACGTATTTATAATTTCTATTCTACAGAATTTTTTAGGGTAGGCATTGCCTCAATTGCCTCCATATAACTTCGCCACTGCCCCACACACACACACACACACACATCATATCGTGGCTGTTAGTGGTAAAACTACAAGTTTCAATTATGTTTCGATATGTTTCAAAAACAAAATTTTTATGTATTTCTCTTTTTATTTTATTTTTATTATATAATCAATGAGAAACTCTGTTAATAATAAAAATTAACTTTAAAAACCAATTTTTTGTGATTTATCATTACACTTGAAAATCTTTAATTTCAGTTACACGTAAATTCACATGTGCGGATTTGGGTAGATTTACCAATAACTCCGCGATGTAGTATATTTTGTACTCACATTTTCTATGGAATAAAATTTGTAATAAAATATGTACATAACCTTCGTGCAGAAAAAATATATTTTCTTTTTATGTATACATGTGTGATTTTTTTGTTATGTCGTTTTATTTAGTAATGCCGTATCGAAAAGCAAAAACAAGCTAACAGAAACGTCTTCGCTGCCACTGGAGGTCAGATAACTTGAATAAACTATTACTAAAACTTTATGCTTACAATAACGACGCTTTCTTCCGTTCGTTTGTCACGTGCTTTCACCGCGTTAAAATAAAATGCTTAATGTGACCTTCACGTGCTACCTATATGGTGTGACTTTATTGGGCACGTACCGGTGAGGGGGACATTCGCATTGCCAGGCACGCCTACGCATTATGCCACAATTGGCTTGAATTTATAAATAATTACCTCGTTATTAGTTTCACCTTCTTATTGTTCGTCGTCCTCGGCTTCTGACTGTTCCGGTCCCACAAATAATTATTTCTCCATCCCCTGCTCAAAGTTTACCCAATTGTTCCTGCTCCTCCAAAGGAGGGGTATAATTATTGCCACCAACTCCGTCCTTGCAGTTTACCTGCCCTTCTATTCTATCAACAGCTTGAATGTGATTTGCACTAGTCGTAACATAATTATTGGGCAATTTCTTTAAAATGTTGTTGATCATTACGGTAGAGGTGGTTTACAACGTTCTTCTTCTTCTTCTTCTTCTTCTTCTTCTTCTTCTTCTTCTTCTTCTTCTTCTTTTTCACTTCAAGTTTTAAGCATTCTGCCTGTTACGGTTCCCACCTTTTCCTTGGTCTACCTAAATTTCTTCTTCCTCTGGCTTTGTATTTTCTGGCTTTTACTGGAATCCTGTATTGTTGCATTCTTTCTAAATGTTCTTGCCACTTGTTTCTATTAAATTTTATCTTTTCATTTAAGTTGAATACCTGAAGCTCTTGTCTAATCGTTTCATTTCTTATTCTGTCTATTCGACTACAGCCCTTAACTCGTCTTAAGAATCTCATTTCCTGTGCCTGAATTCGATTTTCTTGTGCCTTTGTCGTTACCCATGTTTCTCTGCCGTATATAAGTGCGGGGACAGCCATTGTTGTATAAAATACAACGTTCTTTAATGTTTTCCAATTTTTAGTCTCAATTACTTTACAGTGGCGGATTATCCGTAACGCTAGCGTATGCTGCAGCACCGGGCACTAGGACCTCAGCTGTCAGCGGGGGCATCATCCAGCCCTAAATCACAAAAACGTTTTGAAGATAATAAATGTGAAAAAAAACAAATGTCCTCAGTCCAAAATCATAAAAAGGTGTGTGCACACTTTTCGACGATTTTCTAATAGACTTGAGCAGTTTGTGCCACGTGTAAAATTGCAAGAAAGAGGTTTTTTTCAAATCGTTGGAATGAAGACGATATATTCCACGATACTACAGTTTGTCCGCTTAAAGTATTAAACTGGATTATTGATTGTAAAATGATTGATGTATTTCCGAATTTTTACATTTCTTATCGCCTGCTTTTCATGATTTCAATAGCCAACTGGGAATCTGAAAGAGCATTTTCTGCATAAAACGATTAAAGATATGTTGAGTTCAAGTATGGGAGATGAGAGATTATCTTCGTTAGCAAGGTTGAATATTGAAAGCGAGATTCTTGAAGCGCTCGATTTGGAAGAAATTATACAAGACTCTCTGTTAAGGCAAAATCAAGAAAAAAGTGAATCGATTAGTATTTTCTAAGCTTACGCACTACTATGTTCATTGTAATCACTATTTAGCTAAATATTTTTTGTAATTTGAGACCTTAAAATAAATAATTTTTAACTCCCGAAATTGTGTATGCCATTTATCAGTAGAACTACTGATACGGATAAAAGGTTGAATTTAGAATCGGGAGGCTGATGGTAGCGTAGGGCACCACGCGCTTCTAATCCGGCCCTGATCACATACTGTTCCTCTCACCATATCCCCGTGTTTTATTTTCCAGCTTTTTGCGAAATTATTACCCACTGATTCTTACGTTTTATCATAAACGGCGGGTCTAAACAAGGTGTACAAAGGTAGTGTTCATCGGTTTTTATTTTGCTCGATGCGAAAAAACGCATTTTTCATTTAAACACACACAAACACGTTTACTTTAAAACCGGATATTCAGTTCGGAGATTTTTACAGTAAGACTTTAAGCCAATAGGTTTACTTTCCTTATTATTGGGCCAACCGTTGTCCTTGGTAAAAGTCAATACAGCTACTGAAACAGTGCTACGCAGACGAAATCGAAAATTCTGCCTGAGGAGACATTGAACAACAAACCGCGGCTTTACCAAAACAATAGCGTACAATAGCTGTTATACATTTCTATGAAGCAGCGACAAATTTCAGAACAAAGAAACTCAGCAAAAGAACAAAAAATAAAATAACAAAAATCTTCCATAAGCCAGAAAACCCGAAGAATTCTCATGATAACTTATATTTCAGCACCTTTTTTATACATGTTGAAATCAAGTTCATCATCATCTTCACATCACGGCATAGACTAAATGCTGCCTGTGCTCCGCCTTCAAAGATCCTCCAGCCTGGGTCTACCTACACGGCTGTGCCTCTAGGTTTATATTTCCAGACATGTTTATCCAATTTTGAATCTGACATTATTTTTAAGTGTTCTTTCCACCTCTGTTTATATAAACTTTTGATCTTTATTATAGTTAAAATCTTCTCTTGTGACCTCGTTCTTTATTCGATCTCAAGTTTAGAACACCTTTTAACTCCTGATAAGAACGTTATTTTCGAAGTATTTTACTCTCTTGTTTCTTTGTGTCGCCCAAAATTCACACCCATAGGGCAGTTACAAGAATTGCATCGCTTACGTAGTGTAAATGTTCTGTTTTCATTCATAGACTTGCACGGTCAGAACAAATAAAAACAAAAACCTTTTTTTGATTGACGTAATTTTGAAGATGGATCTTTGAAGGCGGAGCATAGGCAGCATTTAGTCTATGCCGTGATGTGAAGATGAAGATGAACTTGATTTCAACATGTATAAAAAAGATGCTGAAATATAAGTTATCATGAGAATTCTTTGGGTTTTCTGGCTTATGGAAGATTTTTGTTATTTTATTTTTTGTTCTTTTGCCGAGTTTCTTTGTTCTTTGATTGACGTTGTCAACAAACGTCTTGCCGGTTCTGTGACTCATCATTCTCAATGGTGGACCTGAATCTCACCGAGGCCTGTGCTATCGGAAACTGGCGAAACGTTTTGTGTCACTAATAATATCAATAAAAGTGATTGTCGACCGATAAGTGTTTTGTTATCACGACTAACCGTTGTATCATTGTATATCCTTTCAGACATTTTATGGTTCACATCAATTCCTCCTTTACTTAGTAAAGAGTAGGAAATTAAGTGAATGCCTTTGCTATATCACCATTTCCACAGTACCTCATTGTGGCAATTCGTCATTGTAACTGACGTTTTTAAGTCATTAATCCCGTATAAATATTCTTCTTCTTCTTCTACAATCAGCAGTAGCGGGCCGTCCATGTAACCGCTGCTACCGGCGGCAACAGTAAAAGCAATGAAAGAAAATAAAATTAATTATATCACAAAATAATTACTTTAGTTACTGAATAATTTAAAATGCGAGCAATATTAGTTGGGAAACTTGAAGAAAAGCGTAGCATTGCTTTCGAACTGCTGGGCGCTTGCACCGTCTTGTCTTGTGTTGCCGGCTCAGACATCGGGAGCGCTTTACTGCTGTGGTCATTGACCTCGTCGTAGTTGTCACTATACAAACTGTGGAGGGGGGGGACACATTCGTCCATCCAATTTGTTGCCGCTGTATAAACCGGCAAAGCGCTCATTTAGCAGCTATGTTCGTTTTCGGAATCGACGTGCAGCAGTTACTACTACAGTACGTACCTATTTGTATTTTGTTCGTTTAGTTATAAAGGCCATCTTTAGTGTCAAAAGTGTTTGTCAGCTGTTCGCCAATTCACACCAGCACTGAGGTAAACTATACTGACTATGACTATATGATTATCCTGAGGTAGACTATGGCACTGAAGATTGCCTCCGACAGTGGGCCCGAAACGTCTGTCACAATCGATAACAGTCGGCCACGGCCTAACATGTCGGCTATGAATGATAATAATTTTCAACAGAGTAATCGGTTTTTCGTAATTTTCATTATAGTTAAAAATATCTAATACAAATTTTAAAAAAATTAAAAACGAACATATTGCCAAAATAGTTAAAGAGCTTTATTTGGTCCAATGTTTGGCTTTTAAAAATGTTTTATCGACCTAGCTCATCAGACTAGTTCATCAGACTAGTCGGCTCTGGTCACCATAACATGACTGGACAAAGCTTCATACTAGGCCTATATTCTAAGGTCGAGTCAATATTTTGCATCCAAAAAATTCCATTATCGATAGTTTGATAAACGCTGAGCAGTAACGGGTTCTTGCTAATGTAGTATGGGTTTATACTATGTAGTATGAATTCTGAACACAGAATAACGTAGCCGTCCTTTCTGGCAGTGTCAGCGGTCCGGTTTGTTCCTCTGTAGAGGTGGACCGATATACCTATAACAGGTATTTTGGAACGATTAGTTTTGTGGAACGGATATAACAGTGACTGAAAAGTTGAAATACCTGTTCCGATTCAACGATAACTGAAAATACGAAATACCCGTTCCGATTACTCGCGATTCCGAGTCGCGGGACCCCCATACGCAACTAACGAGTACTACGAGTACAAAGTCACAGTTATTGGTGCTGAGTACTTCATTCTGCGCATGTGCCGACTGCCATACAAGTACGAAACGAAGCAAAAGAACGAGGTTCAGAATATCTCTATGCCAAAGAGATGAAGCTGGTTTTCTAATAAATAAAAAAAAATTCATACTGATGTTACATTTATTTTCGTGTGTTATGCAGATATATAATACAAATTATAATTGTAATACAAATATAACACATTATATTGCGAGAGTACAAATAAGTGATGTACTGAGCATTGAATATAAAAATTTAAATATACCTAATAAACTGTAAATAATTAATAATGTATTAGAAATAAGCATGTCAGGGATTGCAAGCTTGGCTCAGACAAAAATATGAACAGGTGTTTCGACCTGAATCGACGTGCACACACACACAAATGTAACTGAAAGTGTGTACACCAGTATTTTGCTAGTGTGTGTGAACGCAGGTCTATGCAGGCGAGTTTACCACCCCAAGATGAATAATTGCATAATTACTGTTTTTACGTAATTAATGAATAAACTATAATTAAGAAGTAAAATCCAAAAACACAGTAAAATGTAAGAAAATTTACTAAATACTGTGTACGAAAACCATGTGAAAGTGCCACACCGTACGAGTGTAATAGTGAAATAACTGTGTACAAATCGAAAGGGTTAAGTTGCAATGTCCAAAATTACAATGAAAATGTGTTGTAAAAATAGTTATAAGATAAGTATAAGAGTATACTTACAGGACTCTGCAATTCGCAGAAATATAAGAAATAGCGAAATTGACAAAGAGTGGGGGAACTGAATCCAAAGACAGTTTCTGACATGTCGATTTCGTACCACTGCAGGTGTTGACCAAGACATGGGTATAAATAGGACACACAAGCTACAGTGGTTCTCTTTCTTAAATCATCCATGGTGCAGCGGGAGCTTCTGCCCGTCCGCGCAGAATATTTAAATTTTTGTAAATAATTTCATCCTTCCAGTTACATACAGTTATGTAACTGGATTGTAAAACAAACAATTTTTAAGTAGTAACAAAATTACATAAGAAGATCCACATCAGAAGATCAACTGACGTCCGAAACAGCACGAGGAGAAGTTCCAGAGAGCGATACGACGCTGGACAGAGAGAGAAAGGCGACGCTGGACAAGAGGAGAAGAGAAAGGCGACGCTGGACAAGAGGAGGAGTCGACGCTGGACAGAGAGAGAGTCGACGCTGGACAAGAGGAGAAGTCGACGCTGGACAAGAGGAGAAGAGAAAGGCGACGCTGGACAAGAGGAGAAGAGAGAGGCGACGCTGGACAAGAGGAGAAGAGCGAGTGATGCTGAAGTTCGAGACGAGGACGATTACAGAGGGATCCAATGATTGAGTATGATTGACGACGATAAGGTGATAAACAACTTATTTATCTCTTAATCGAACAATTAACGTAAAGACAATTAAGGACATTCTTGTTCTATTTAAAAGTAAGAGTCAATGTTTATTGTAAAATTTGAATTAAAATCATAGATGTTATTGAAATAAGATTAACGTAAACAAGAGCTCAAATTAGTATTGAAATGAAAAGAATACAAAGCCTTTAAGTAAAAATTAGCGTTAAATATAAATCAGTACTGAGAAACAAAAGATAAATTCAGTAACTATTGATATTTTTGAGTTACATTGCAATATATAAGAAATATTTAAATATTGATATTTTGAAACACACTAATTGACTGAGTAGTCTGGAAATGAGATTTTTCGTTAATACAATAATTAGTAGAATAGAATATTTAGTCAGTAAGGATGTACACAGCATAGCATAAGCCTTACGGCATAATAACGAAATAATAACGAATGTTTTAAGTCGAAGTAAGTGCCATGTGGACAATTTTATTAATATCAAATAAATTTGAAATACCGTTACAAGTTACATAGAGTTCTTATTGCAGATACACCTGAAACCCAAATTAAATGTTATATTGTTACATAATTTGTCGCTCTTGAACGTGAGGCCAGACACGCCTATTTTTTTTTATATCGTATCGTTGCATAAAATATCGCTTCCAACGTGGGGCATCACAAATTTATATTATAGTAACTTATGCAGTTGTATCGTTATAATATATTATACTAGTCATCAAATTGGTAAATTTTAAGAAAGTGAATTATATTGTGTTATAACCTATAGAGTGGCTGATAGGCCATATAGTACTTTTTGTTAATGTGATTACGGAGATGATTTTGAACTTCAATGCACATCTCACGTAAATTTATTTTACATTATTTGTTGTGCTATTACGTGCACTCTAAATTTCATTGCCTGAGTATCGCAACTGATTTATTCAAAACCAAAATGGAATCAATAATTTAATATTAAATCTATGTCAGTTTGTTTACGCCTAATGAAAACTTAAATTAATATTCCCAAAGGGAGATAGGTCTATAACTTCTCTTGTTTTTTATTTTCTTTTAAACAGTAACAGCTTAATAAAGTGACAGTGTTAAGTAACACTGTTAATACATTTAGTTTCAATTTATTTCTTATAACAAATTATATAATACAGGTATATAATGTATAATAGGTATATAATAACAGGTGTTTGTACGTGTTATTTTTTTGGAACGGTTTAATAAATGTGCCTTAATAAAGTCATAGTGTGAAGTAGCACTGTTAATACTTTTAGTTTCAAGTATTTCGAAATTAGTATTCCCAAAGGGAGATAGGTCTATAAATTCTTTTGCCTCTTATTTTCTTTTAAACAGTAACAGCTTAATAAAGTTACAGTGTAAAGAAACACTGTTAATACTTTTAGTTTAAATTTATTTCTTATAACAAATTATATATTACAGGTATATGTATAATAGGTATATAATAACAGGTATTCGTACGTGTTACTTTTATGGAACTGTTTCGTTCGTACCTGTTATTTTCAAAAACTAGTTTAGCACACCTCTAATTATGAATATGAATTGTGAACACAGAATAACGTAGCCGACCTTTCTAGCAGCGTCAGCTGTTCGGTTTGTACCTCTGCTGTAGCGAACATTTACATTAAACAAGTGTGACACACTGGCGAATCAACACTGCGCACTGAGCAAGCAATATTTACTCAAAGCAGCACAAATCTGATTAGCACAACAGTGTTCCATGCAGGCGGCCCTACTGCAGATCACATACCTCTGTGTGTGTGTGTGTATGTGTGTGTCAACTTTTTACCGGCGGCGGAGCACTTGTGCTCATTGCGGGCTATCGATCACGCGGCCTGAGACGGGACGATCCATCAAACGGGTCTCACTCCCAATACTTCTCCAGGTGTCAATCTGTACTACATCGCTGCTAATTGAATTATAATACCTCAACAGCTGCTTTTAATTTACCAATAAACTGATTCAATACTTTGCTGACTGAACTATCGTTGTGATTCTTAAAATTATTATATTAATCGATGGCGCGGAATATAATCATTACAAATTATAAGGTTCCAAACATTAGCTGTCCTCAGTCAAAATTAAAAAACACGACGTTTCGACTTCTATAGAATCAGAGGTCGGCTTCAGGCGAACAAAGAATTAATATAAAGATAAATCTATCACTAACAAATAGATATCGTCAAGACTCCAAATCTTAGTTAAACAAATATATTGATACAAAAATAATAATAAAACAGTACACACATGCGTAATAATAAGTAATAATAAACTATATTATATTTAAAATCATTTACTTGAAATCGGTTCGTTGCGAATACGTGTCACACACGAATAAAGACAGTTTAAACTATCCTAAACTTTAAAGTTTAAATTTAAATTAGTAAATGTAAAGTTTCTTTAATGTAATTTAAGTAAAGGTATCAATAACATAAGAAATAATATAAATTGAGAGAATGGAACCAAACTTATAACTTAAAAATTTATCAAAAGTGTCCGAACGATGTTAACAGTGATGTTACTGTGTTTACCGATTGGCTTAACAAGAGCATATAGCTTACGAGGTTACCAAACCTGCAATGATGTTGAAATTGTAAGTCTCGTTAGCGACGAAGACATTAGTGATGCTGTAAAGCTGAGAACAACAGTCCGACATAAATGGCGCCGAGTCTAAAGTACGCAATCGTTCAACGCACTACACTACTGGAAATAATAATAATAAGTTAGGAATAATATATTCGTTCTTAATAATAATATGTTCGTTCTTAAAATTGAACAAAGAGTTCTTCGGAAAATTTATGGCCCCCAAAAAAAAACGAAGATGGATACAGGCATAGACCCAAAGAAGAGCTGTACAGGGATTTGGAAGATCTGGAATGGCTTTCCGAAGAAAAAGACTGAGATTCCTTGGACATATGGTTTGGATGGATCGGTCCAGACTAAATAAACAAATTTGCAAATATATTTGTCAACTTTCCAGTCTGAACGGATACACCAAACAACGCAAGGAAGAAATGATGAAACTGGGTACCTCTTTGAACGATTGTGTGGGTATAAATACATACAGAAACAAAATACAAAATCTTGAGGTTCTCTGCGGTGAGAAAGGGGTGGACAGTGGAAAGGAAGGCGGCGCATACTGTGCGAATGAGGGCCTTCTGGCAGGAGAAGAAAAAGAAATGATATTCGCGTGGTGGTTGTTTACCGTTTTATTATTACTATTATTATTAATAATATTATTTGTCAATATATTTGTTTAAATAAGATTTGGAGTTTTGACTATATCTATTTGTTAGTGATAGATTTATCTTTGTATTAATTACTATATGGATCTGAAACATGGGTTATTGGGAAGAAGATTAAAACCAGATTCAAACTTTGGAAATGAAGTTTCTGAGAAGAACAAAGGGTCGCACGAGACAGGATTGTTTGCGCAATGCGGATATTAGAGAATAGCTACAGGTATTCTCCATAACTTATAAAATCCAGACATATCGCAGAGTATGGTCACATCATCTGGACAGAATGCAGGATGGGCGACTACCTAAGGTTGCGTTTCAATATGGACCCTTTGGTACAAGAGACCAAGAGTGAGATGGAGAGATACTTTGCGAAGACGGAACAGGTAAAGTGCCTACTCCGTGAGGTGAAGAAGGAGGACACATAAATATTATTTCCAATTCTAGGTGAGAGGTTATCGCAGCGTTCCTTTGACTCTATAAATCGGAACCCATAATGTTGGAATTGGATTCGTAAACTACATAAATGGACGAGCAACTAGTTCATTGCAACTATAACTTAGTAGCTAGTGATTGAAATGTACAAACAAATAATATTTACTACATTTTATTAAACTATGATGCTTGTCAGGTGATGTGAGTTATTCGAGAATTCTTAGCGCATGGATCCGTATCTGGGGTGTGACCGCTTCCGCCGTTAACGCACGCAATTATTTTAGCTTAACGAAACCAAGTTTCAGTCACGCCTCGTTTACACACACACCGCGCGCGCGCGCGGACTGTAGCAACTTATGAATAACGATAACTCTCTACAGTGCCTGTGTAAACTGTTTACCCTGTGCGACAGAGTAGATAATAAATTGAAAATTATCAACTTTTAGCTTAGATAACACGCGAACCATTGTGTTAGTCTATAGCGCCTTCGTTACGCCAGTGTGTTTGGCAAAGAAACTCGTTTACCAACTGCAAACCGCCTTCTTACAATGGGCACAAATTTAAGATACCTTATTGTCCTCCTCCGTCTCATCCTCCTCCTCTTCCTCTTCCTCCTCCTTCTTCTTCTTCTTGATCATCTTCTTCTTCTTCTTCTTTATGTTGGTTTAATCGCTCGTTTCTCTTCACGCATCAAGGGGATTTAGGGTAAGGTTACATGAGCTTTTTTTCCGGCCGTGCACGCGCGTGGAGTTTGGAAAAAGGCACAGCGGTCACAGGTGCGTTTTTTTTCTCGTACGTGCACGGACGGAAGTATAGTCACACAGGCGGTTTGTAATCGGACGGCAGCGTTGCGACGTCTCGGACGCGCATCCCTACAGCTCTGACTATAAAGGTTAAATGTGTATGTACAGGTTAAAAAGCAACTGCACAGAAACGTCCTGTTTAGATTAAAGGAAAACATTAGTTATCAGTAGTAAGTAAATATTTATTAAGGAAATTTTTTACATTACATATTGTTTTTTATAAAGTTGTCAACAACACACCTTGGAGACCAAAATTAATTACCATAGTTACAAGTAAATAAACAAATGCTATTATAAAAAACAGACTAAAAACGCAGCGGGTTACGTTTCGATGCGCGAGACCTTGAAAACGCAGTAGAGTTGACGATCCGTGCGTTTTTTTCACGTCCGTGTGACCAATTTCATTGCCGCCTGTGTGTTAAATTCAATGCGTTTCCCAACCGCACAAAAACGCTCGTGTAACCGTACCCTTACTGGAAGTCGATTCCAAGTCCCCCGTCCATCTCTTCTGTGATCAGTCAGGATTCCGTCTTCCCAGCGCTATAGAATCTCTCACAATTTTAATTAATCTACCGACACCTGCCCTGTCAACTTGATCATTCCGTTCTCTTTTTCGCCTTCCGACAAATTAGACTACATCTTCTCTATTTGACATTGCCATATTGTGCCACTATTTGTATTTTATCATGTCTCGTTTTTCCATCAATTGACCTGAACGTACTCATTTCTATCGTCCGTAACAGTCGTTTAGTTCTATTAGTATGTACCCGCGTGTCAGCTCCGTAAATCAGCATCATGGTCGTACCGTCATCTTGTATGTCTTCACTTTACCTTCAAATCTGAGGTATTTATTTTCTCAGGTTACATCCTTTAAATATGCAGAAATACGAGCTCCTTTCATTGCCAGTCGTCTTGCTTCCCCATAGGTATTTCGTCACTGGAGACACCTATCCCTATACGACTGTCTCTGACCTCTGGTCTGTAATTTTCCTCATAATTTCCAATTCATATCGATTGGGACTTTTTAAATTACGCGGGGCGGCTGATAAGTAATGCACAGTAATGCATCTCGCAAAATGAAAAGGCGTAGTCAAATGTAACAAATATGGAATAAAAGTACATTTTATTTGCTACAAAAACTTACATCTTAGTCACAATTTACAGCTACACATTTCTCCCAACGGTGAACCAGTTTCTCTCATCCCGTCAATGAAGAATGCCGGTGGTCTTTCCTTGATCCACGACCTCACTGCGTCTTTCAGTTCATCATCTGTAGTGAAATGAATACCTTTAATATCCCTCTTCGTCACGATAACGTTTCAGAAGCTGTTCACAACCTTTCTTTCGTTGTAGCTTGTTCTGTTCTGTCAGTTTACGTGGCACCCACCGCGAAAAGATTTTACGGTAGCCCAGTTCTGCAATAATGTGTCCTACTCGTTCTTTCAATATGCCTATCCGGGTGGCGATTCGTTGTTGTGTGATGTAACGGTCATTTTGAATCAGTTCATTCACCTCCATTTACTGCTTCTCATCAGTCACAGAAACTGGTCGACCACTGCAAGGTTCATCCTCAATATTCGCTTTACCAGCTTTCGGTGCACGAAATGTTTTAGCCCACCTACTCACGGTACTTCGATCAACAGTTTCATCACCATAAACGACTTTTAGACGACGATGAATGTCACTAGCGTTCACTTTTTCAGCTGTTAAAAATTCACTCACTGCACGTTGTTTTAGACGCGTTGACATAGCTGGCGTACTCGACTCCATAACAATGGCGACTGACAGAAAACAAGAGGAGTTGGTCAACGAGATTTGGGACGTTTGTAATACAAGATGTCGCTACAAGATGGCAGCACACCTTGTGCTGTACATTGTTTTGTTTTTCCCGTTATATGCGACTGTGCATTACTTATCAGCCGCCCCTCGTACAGATTCACTTGGTCTTATCTGTTGAGACTATCGGGGTTACCGTTTGTGCAGTTATTACGAATATATGAAGAAGTCTCTCTAATTTATCTTCCGAGACCGCTGTGAGCACTGCGTCATCAGCATAGGACACGATAAATACGTATCTGAATATTACTTACATTGTTAGTAAGTAATAGTCTTTACTTATTAGTGTTAGTAAGTGTTATATTATAAGTGCTTATAAGTGTTATATTAGTGTTAATATGACAATAGTAGAGTCAATAACCTCATCCTTTATTAGATTAAACAAAACTGGACTGAGTGGGTCTCCATGTCCTATTCAACCTACGGACTTGATTTTGACTGTTAACGTTTTGCCTACTTGCACTTCTGTAGTTGTAAATCTTTGTGTAAATCTTCTATAGTGCTTAATAATTTTTCCGACAATTTTTTTTTCTCCACCAGAATATTTATTTATAACGTCATATAGTTTTACCCGATCCTTGAGGATGGAAACTTGTTGCCCTATTGGTGCTTGTGACTTTTGTTATATTAATGTCCCTGTGACTGGAAAATTTTCTTAAAACTAAACAAGGCCAACAACCATTTGCTCAATGGTATAGAACGCAAAGGACACCCTTAAACGTTTTCAAGATATGCTGTGCTCTGTAGCCATTTAAACATCAAATCTTTAAGAGATTGTTCAAGAAATACTTATTATAAATTAAAATATATTATTTGATATTATACAATATAATTTCTTCTGCAAGTAGTGTATAGCGTTTTTGTCGCATCAATAACTGACGCTGAAAAATATCAGCATCTCACAGGGTTGTAAGTAAATCAATAACAATCGAAATAATTCTATGTTAATATAGAAACTAACGAGTAATCGAATTAGTTTCGATTTTAATGTAAAATGACGGATAATCGATTTAAGTCGATTAGTTAAAGATTGTTTTAATGTTTATTAGACACAATTAATACTATTTCCACGCCGTCGTATTGCAACGATGATGGTGGTGTGATGATGATGATGATGACAATGTCGAAGATTATCGATTTGAGCAGCCTGTCCGTCACCATAATTACTACGAAATAGATTTTTTATTTGAAATATTCAGCAGACATAACAAGTTTTGTTTATCAAACAGTGAAGTCGATGGGAAAGAAAAGACATTTCCGCCCTGTCGTCGTCACGGCCTTACAGATGGAAATAGCGATCGGCAATAAAACTATAATTAGCGGGTTTCGCTTTATTTTTAGTTTAAACTCTCCAAGATGTTTTTTTTTATACCTTCCTTCTTCGCGACCGTAAACGTCTTTGTCTTTACAATCTAAACCGTATTATCTGAACTGTCTCATTAGCCCGTTGCTTGTCTTAGTCTTCTACGTGTTACGTTTTATGTGAACGAAATTTTGTTCCGGATGATGTACACACAAACACAATTATATACTGCAATGTGTCAAGCTATTCCCGCATCAAGTGTTAGAAACGTTAACTGTAATAAGTTACCTGTGACCAGTATTGATGAAAGTTTGAATTCAGATTTACAGAAGCAAGTTTAAAGTTTAGTTTCAGAATTACAGGATAGTTACTAGCCAATTAATATTTCAACTAAACAAGACATTTCAGATAGAAACTCTTCTTCTTCTTCTTCTTCTTCTTCTTCTTCTTCTTCTTCTTCTTCTTCTTCTTCTTCTTCTTCTTCTTCTTCTTCTTCTTCTTCTTCTTCTTCTTCTTCTTCTTCTTCTTCTTCTTCTTCTTCTTCTTCTTCTTCTTCTTCTCCTTCTCCTTCTCCTTCTCCTTCTCCTTCTCCTTCTCCTTCTCCTTCTCCTTCTCCTTCTCCTTCTCCTTCTCCTTCTCCTTCTCCTTCTCCTTCTCCTTCTCCTTCTCCTTCTCCTTCTCCTTCTGCTTCTTCTGCTCCTTCTGCTCCTTCTCCTCCTCCTCCTCCTCCTCCTCCTCCTCCTCCTCCTCCTCCTCCTCCTCCTCCTCCTCCTCCTCCTCCTCCTTCAGAACGCTATTTCCAAGGCCTGTATTTTACTTTCTCGTTCTTGGTTGTCGTCCGTAATTTACACCCATCAGACAAAACGAGGACTGCCATAACTTTATAAAACTTCAATTTCGTATCTCGACAATTTTGTACCCTGTTTCTACAAATACGGTTGATTGTCCTGCAGATTGCCCAGCAAAGATTACGTAAAATAAAAAGAGTAATACGTGATTGAAGAGCAGAACAGGTCGCTTTCTTGCACAATCTTCCCGCGGTTACACATAGACAGGATAGTAAAAACATTATTTACTTTAACGGGACTATAAGACGTACATTACAGAATAAAGCTCTTAAAAAGCAGGAAGAATTTTTGCAGGCCCATCAGAAGTGCCCGTTCCTGCTTTTCTTAGTGGGACACTAACTGAAAGAAGAATCCAAAATCTCATATCCTAAACAAGTACATCAAACAACAATAAGGCCCGTAGTTACATATAAATATAAAACTTGGACAGCCGCAAGAGAAATGGAGGCTTCATTGTACAACTTCTTCTCCTTCTTCTTCTTCTTCTTCTTCTTCTTCTTCTTCTTCAGGCTGTGGACCTTACGATCCGTTGCGCACTTATTGGTCCGACCACCTTTTCTTTGGTCTTTCAATATTACACCAACCTTTCGGATTATAAATCAAAATTATTTTTGTACCCTATTCTTATATGCATCCTTTCAACATGGTCTGTCCAATCCTGTCTGTATTGCTTTATCCTTTCGTTTAGATTGTATATTCCAAAGATATTTTTCTAAAATCATCATTTCTTAGCCTGCGCCTCCGTGATACTCCTAATACTGATCGTAAAAATCTCATTTCACTAGCCTGTATCCGGCTTTGGGACTTTGCGTCCAGTGTCCAAGTCTCACTGCCATAAAGGCCGCATGGCAGTGCCATCACTTTATAGAATTTGAAAACACTATCTCTTCTGACCTTTCCATTCAGTGTTCTTCTTATCGTTCCACACATGTGATTAAAGTTCTCTGTTTTTTTTTGTCCACATCTATATCACCAACATAAGACAAGTCACATCCAAGGAACCTGAATGAATGCACTTTGTCAATTAGTTGATCATTCAGTACTAGTTTACAGCTTACAGGAAAGCAACCTTTTAGTATTGATAACAGAAATTTCCAGACCATACATCCTGATTATCTGCTGCAATTCATAGAGGGCCCTCTGCAGGCTATTTTCATTGTCCGCTATTATGACCTGATCGTCAGCAAAATTACGTTCACTGAAACTATCACTGAAGTTGAGTATTTCTAGCCTCTGCTTCTACTCTCTGACTGCATCTTCCAAATATAAATTAAAAATGGATAACAATAGAATAGATAAAAATTAGAATTTTAATTAATACCTGCACGTGAGTCACAGTAGAGCGAGAAAGACGTTGTGGTGCTCATACGAGTGTGTGGATGTGGTTTGATCCTTCAGAGGTTCTCCAATAGTCGTCTCTAGAACGCACCATTTTCAGAAGAAGTAACTTTGGAAGCGGTTAAATGTCTTTTTAATCTCAAAATTTAAAAATCAATATTTCGAGTACGACATAAGATGGAATAATCAATTAACCGGCATCCATCCACAACTCACCTTAAAATACTCCTCCTCGTCGTGTGGCGCTACAGCCCGAAGTCGAGCCTTGGCCTCCTTTATTCTGCCCCTCCACCTCGCTCTCTCTATCAGTAGCAAAGGACTTCAATCCTCGCACTTCCAAAATTTCTCTTACATCCACAGCGACAGCATCTTTCCATCTTTTCCTTGAACGGCCTTTTGGTCTTTGGCCATCCAAATTCCCCAGAAGGACTCTTTTAGTTGTTCGTTTGCCATCCATTCTTACGACATGGCCAGCCCATTACAACGAACTCAGTTTTACGTACACTTTTACCGTTGGTTCGTTGAAGTGACAATATACTTCACCATTATGACGTATCCTCCACTTCCCATTTCTATACACGGGGCCCCAGGATCCGTCTCAGGAGCTCCCTTTCCTTTCAGGGGTTCAATTGCTCTTAAATATCCAGGTTTTTTACTGCCATCGCACAGGATGGGTCGTATGGTAGCTTTTTATGTGCGCATTCTTGTCTACCTATGAATAACTCTTAACTTTAAGATAGCGATAAGCGCAAAGTAGGCACTGTTGCCTAGAGATATCTGTCTCCTTATCAAAACAAATCCTTCACCTTAAAATCAAATGTAGGAAAATGTCCTCATAAAAGAAAGCCGGTTAGCTATGCCACAAACTAATACTGGTAGGCCTATCCTGTTTCTGTGTGCTTCACCTACATTCTCCTTTATTTGATAACAGCGGTCGGTTAAATTAAGCAAGCCACATAATTGACAAACTATTGATCAACATTTGGATTTGGTTTACAAAAGCAAGTTTACAAACTTATTTGTTAGATTTGGAATTCCACGATACACCCTGACCGCTACAAAACAGCAAAATTTAAAAAGCATTTAGTTTATGTAACACTTATATATTGCAACAGAACACAGGTTGATAAGCTATGTTGTTTATATCAGAGCCCATGGATGACGAGCATTTCTTGTTTAAATTTGTTTTATGTAATATTTTGTCTTTTAGCCGTAAGTTTTGTATTTAGAAATGGATAAGCATGTAGGGTATACCAAACTCTTCATAAAAAGGTGTTCTATATTGTCATGTATTTTTTGCGTGAATTTGTGCGCGTGTGCGGGTGTGATAATCTGTGATCACTATAGCTTCAGTGATCGGTAGTTAACCGATTGACGTGAAACTTTGACAAGGAATTATTTAGGTAAATAGCTTCAATTTGTGTATACTCTGAGGTTCATAACTATTTTAGAAATATGGTTTTTTAAGTTAAGAAGAACTCAATTGCAACTCTTATCAATGATAGGGTAATAAAATTTGGAGACAATTTCCATGCAGGACTTTGCTAAATTATACAAAGTTTTTCATGAAATTCGTATATCTGTTTGTTCCATCAATCATGTGACTTGGGCTTAGCCTATCAGAGACACTAAATTCAGTGAGATTCATACGTTGTAGAGTTAGGATGGACACAGTCTGTCTGTAGAAGTTGCTAGGGGAAGTTGTGCCCGGTGAAGAGAGTTGTTCTCTTACGAACGTAGATATATCATATATAAAATAAACCTTGGAAATTTTTAACGAAGTTTTGCGTTAAGAACCGAGTGGGTAAAATATTTAGATAAAATTTAAAATATAATACAGTGCTGTTTTCGTGTAAGTTAAGATATCCGCTTAGGGAATTTAAAGACACTTCAAGATATCGTGGAAGGTGTACATTAAACGCACCGCATTAATTAATATCCATATAAATCCTGAGATTAAGAAAATATAAAGTATAAATTAAAAATAAACTCTATGAATGAAATTTATAATCATTGTGAGTGAACAATTTATGAAGAAAGTAATTAATGTTAGCAGTCAAACATAACAACGAGACTCATTGAAATATCGCCGGTGGAGCCGCCTGCCGTAGAAGAGGACACCAGGACGAAGAGGACGCCAGGAAGGAGTGACGCTGTAGAAGAGGACGACAAGACGAAGAGGACGCCAGGACGAAGAGGACACCAGGACGAAGAGGACGCCAGGAAGGAGTGACGCTGTAGAAGAGGACGACGAGACGAAGAGGACGCCAGGACGGGAGCGACGAGACGAGAGGAGGACTAAGCAGCAACCAAGTAAAATCGATTTATATTATCGAACAATACAAACAATTATTTCTATTATCAATACATGACAATTTAAAATACAATATACATCATTAAAAACAATATTTGTGTGTATAATAAATAATTTTTCATCTCCTCCATAATAGACTTGTTTGTGATTTTTACACACTCACTATATCCTTATTAGTATAATAAAATTTGATCTGTTGCAATATACATTTACACACAACAGAATCGATAATGTTTCCTACACACTAAAAATATTTAAATAACTTACACATAAATTATACATAAGAGCTCACTATGAGGAGCCAACGTTCGAAGACACACGAAGCCTATTTGATAGTTGAACAGCGAGCGATCTAATCAGTTACTGTCTAGACGTCAGTTGGAGTTAGTCGACTGCCCGCGACAGAGAAGACACAAAAGTCATCTCCCGCTACTGGTGCCATACAGTTCGTGGTTGGTGTCCTTTTCGGATTTTTAGCATCAAGTATCAAAAATCTCTGACTGAGACGCAAATTATATAGCCGCAAATGACATACTTATGACTTTATGACATTTGTTTGCGTTTAAGTCAACTTTTCTTGAGGTCATCAGATTCTTCTTGTGCTGTCCTAGACTAAATGTTTTACACTAACGTGGATCTCCCATCTATTGTGACGATTCTTAAATCTGTCATTTGTTTATTATCTTCCAGTTAAATTTGTTCTGCCCAATTTCCATCTCATCATCTTTTCTGCTTTATTTCGTTCGATGCCAGAACCAAAAACCTCCTTTCCAGCCAACAGAAATGCAATAGAGTAATTAACAAATGATTTAGCAATGCTTAATTATAAATTAACGTAACAATCTACCACATAGACTTAAATGAGTTTTAGTTGTAATTAGTTTAAAATTAGTTGCAGGTCAGGGGTGCCAACGTGATTAGTGATTCAGCGAGGCGTGGCACAGTTTACGTGTCAGTTACAATTTTGTTGTTTTTGACGGACATCAATAATTTACTTATTGGCCGGCCGGAGGCTCGCCTCATTAACCCGCTTCACTGCAGATCCCACGTGAGCGTCGAAACCGTGTCATGTCAGCAAAAAGTATATTCCTCTTTGCCTATAAGACAAATACACTGTTGCTAAGTTTCACCTTTTTAGGTACAATGTTTTCGGATTTTAATCTAATTGGCTCTTAAACCTGTTAAACGATCTGTAGATTCTGTAGACACAGTGATCGAATTGTAGACCGCTGATTCTAGTAGATTTTACATGCGGCGACATACATTATGGAAGAAATGTATTGTATAGATGGAAAAAGCGTCATTTGTTTTATAAGAAAATCTCCCTAGTTGAAATGGATTTTGTTACGTGATATATAGGTTTTGGTTGTATTATGGTACTCGTTGTAATGAAGGAGCAAAGAAAAAAGGGATAATAATAATAATAATAATAATAAGAAGAAGAAGAAGAAGAAGAAGAAGAAGAAGAAGAAGAAGAAGAAGAAGAAGAACATGGAGGGGGAGGGGAGGAGAAGGAATTTATATACAATGCTATAAGCATTCGTTATAACCGATGTCGTAGCGAACATTATTTATATTGTACTTTGTATACTGATTGGTGACTTAAAAAATAAATAGGTAAACTTAATAAACAAACACTTGGTGTAGTTCTACAGAATTAAATGCAGTACTTCCATTGATTCGAACAATAATTTGAATTTGCACTATTTATACATTGTTTTTTTTTTATATAAACAACAGTCTCAAAGTTAATTTGGTTGATTATTTAAATCTGTTTTATTTATACGAGTTTAATATTATCTTCAAATAAATACACTGCAAGAAGGTTTATTTTCACCTGACGCACGTTTCACAGAAATTATCCTGCATCTTCAGAGGTTTGTTCGAATTGTAATTGAATGTTTCGCTTACAATATAGTTAACTGATAATCGATTTTACTTCGATTCTATTTTCGATTGTTATAATGTTTATGTAGTCAGCCATTTATTTCATTATTCTAATAAATGTATGCTTTTAAATAAATAGTCTTGTTTTGTTTTTATATGAATTCGTTCTTCAATTAGTAGATTATTATTATTGTGTTTGTAAATATTAAGATTTTTCCAGATATTCATTTTGTTACCTTTTTGTAAGTTTTTAATTAACTTGACATTTTGAATGTCTGGAAATTTATGCTTATTGTTTAAAAAGTGTGTGGCTAAATTAGATTTGTAAATATTAGGTTTTAAAAACGTATTGCAACGTTGAATAAATCTCTCGGACAGTTCTTTCTTCGTCTGGCCAACGTAAAATTTATTGCAATCCGGACATTCTATTCTGTAAACTCCATTTTTATTATAGATGTTGAATTTAGTTTTAGGTTTTAGTTTATTAAAAACAATGTTATCTGTGTTATGTTTTTAAGTTTGTATCTTTAAATAGTTTGCTCAATTTACGAGTTGTGTTTCCGTGATAAATAAAGATTATATATTTCATATTATCATTAGTGGAAGGATTTTTACATGAAAGTTTGTATGGTTAAATCGATTATCCGTTAACTACATTGTAAGCGAAACATTCAATTGCAATTCAAACAAACCTCTGAAGATACAGAATAATTATCTGTGAAACGTGCTTCAGGTGAAAATAAACCTAACTTACTTGCAATGTATTTATTTGAATATATCACATAGGAGATCTGCAGGAAACTCAACGAGTTACTTACAAAGGAATTATGGAGTTTAATATTATAAATATTTTTATATATTTTACGTTATAGTGGGATTTACATATTGTTTTACTTGTAACTTGGTTAGTGTAAATTGACTTGGCCACATAAGCATGCTGTATGTCATTTATAATCATCTAGTAATGGTACTATACATATTTTATACGCGTATATACTTACTTCTCTTTAAGTGACAGGTAGTTAGACTCGTAAATTGGCTTCACACAAATGCTTACTGTATATGATTTTATAGTTATCCACTAACGGTGCTTTGTGTTGTTCTAAGCAGTTAGAACACTTACCTTCTTTTACTAACCGTTCACCTGAGGTTTTCCAATTGTTCCCTTTGTCATACTTCATCTACATCCCTCTCCCCGCCAAACATGCACTTTATTCCCTCAGCTCAAATCTACAAATCTGACCTCTGAAGCTCCTGTAACTGGTGAAACAATTGTCAGGAAAATAAAAACAATCTGTAGAACTATTCCTAAGGGGCTTAAGATAATAACTGAAGCTTTAATAGAAGAGTAAAGTGGATTTAGGACTGGACGTTCAACAACAGGTAATGTATTTACCTTGCAACAGATTTTTGAGAAACAAGTTAGCAATTTTGAATAACTGGGCTACAGTGTGTCTTATAATGCATGCAACAACGTGGTGAATAATTTGCATAAGTTCAACCTTATGTGCGGGACCATTAGGAGAACCCTTAAGTCAGCAAGTAAAGGAACACGCCTAAGGTGATGGCTCTTCCCACACTTCTTTATGGGTCTGAGAATTGGGCCATTCGCATCAAAGCGGCTGAAATGAGATTTCTCAGGGAGGGTATACTCTGCATGATCATAGAAAAACACAGATATACGGCAGGAACTGAATATTATGAGTATACTCGAGAGGATCATTCAGTATCGGCTGAATTGGTGGGAACATCTTTGCCGAATGGATGACTGCCGCATCCCCGAACAACTCTGGAACTATAGGCCGAGAGGAAGGAGAGGTGTGGGACGTCCGAAGAAGCGCTGGAGCGAAGAGCTCTAATCTTTGCCTATTTGAGACCGGAACGAACCATCCTTGGTTTAATCCGTGAAGATGATGATGATGGCGACAGATTTTTGAGAAAAGGAGAGAATTTAACCTCCAGACCGATGTTCCATTTATTGATTTTGAGAAAGCGTTCGATCGAGTGAACAGGTATAAATTATGGTCAATTATGGAATGTCGCGGCTGTCCACAACATTTGATAAATGTGATTAGAAACCTATATTGCAACTATAAAATAACAGTAAATATTGGGAAGACAAAGACTACAGAAATTTTAGTAAATAAAGGAGCAAAACAGGGATGTAATATTGCGCCGACGATTTCTAATATATAGATATCGTGGAGATTTTCATTGACATTTCTTCATCCAATCATGGAGAAGAGATATTGCCTCAGGAATTCGATTTAACCAGAGCACGAGTTTGGCTATTTTGTTGCATGCTGACGATGCAGTCTTAATGCAGAAAACAGAGGATTAGTTGCAGTATTTTTTACATCGTTCAAATCACATTTTCAAATATGTAAGTACAAAACAAAAATCATGGATTTTTGAGGAAGTATCCAGTTAGATAAAAAATTGTTCTTGAGGGAACAGCTTTGGAACAAATATATATATATAACTATAGAAATACTGTATGTATATATGTATATGTATATCTCCCTTCCTTCAACCTGGCTTTCCAATTCTCCCGATGTTCCCATTGTCCTTCCTCAAGTCCTATACGTTGCATAGATTCATCCACTTCGTCCCTCCAAGATCTTCTCGGTCTTTCCCTTTTTCTCCTTCCTAATGGACTCCATTCCGTCACTTTGTTGATCCACCTTTTTTGGGCTCTCCGGACATGACCGTACCACACCAATCTTTTTTCTTCGATGTAGTCAATTACACTTCTTTCCGCTTCCATTCTTCTTCTGATCTCCTCGTTTGTTATTCGGTCTGCTCTCGTTATTCCACAGCACCTCCTCCAATATTCCATCTCTGTTGAAAGCCTCTTTCTTTCATTCTTTTTTTAATAACCCATACTTCCGCTGCATACATCATAATGCTTCGGACTATGGTCTGATATATCATTTTTTTGGTGCTTTTTCTGATATTTTTGTCCCATATAACACTGTGTAATTGTCTAATTCCTGTTCTAGTCTGCCCTAATCTACTTTTTATTTCCTCTTCCGTTGTGCCTTGTTTACTCAGTGTGAATCCTAGGTACTCGAATTTGTCTGTTCCTCTAATTTTAACATTTTCGTCTACTTCTAAATCTGTTGTTTCTTCATCTCTAATTGCCAAGTATTCAGTCTTTTTTATGTTTATTTCCAATCCCACCTTTGTGTATTCTTCATTTAGCTTTCTGACCATGTAGCTTAGATCTTCTTCATCCTGGGCTATAACTACCTGCTCATCGGCGAAGCATAGTGTGTACAGGTGTTCATTTTGTATCGGTATTCCCATTCCATGGCATTTCTGTTTCCACATTGTTAATGCATATTCTATAATTATCTTAAACAGCGTGGGCGATGTTGGGCAGCCTTGCAATAACCCTTTGGATGTTTTAAACCTACAGAAAAGTTTGTTACCTTCTTTAATTCGTACGTTGTTGTTTTTATATAGATTTTTTACTGCTTGCGTCAGGACTTTCAGTATTTCCAATTGTGATAAAGCTTTAAACATTTCTTGTCTGGGTACTGTATCATATGCTTTTCTAAGGTCGATAAACGCTAGATGTACTTCCCTGTTCTTCTAGTTGAGGTGTGGATTTCCACCCGGGTATTATGTTTATTATTTTTCATGCTGCCTTTGTCTTTCAAACTCCTTCAATTTTCACGTGTGTTTGGTTGTTTATGCCTAAACGCCACAACCCCCATTTTGGAGGACCTTTTTGTTCGGCCGCCCACTGTTGGAACAAACCTCTGACTTCAAGTACATAGGTTGCATTATCAGTATTTGAAATGACGCAGGCCGAGACGTAACTACAAAAATATCGAAGTTTCAGATGATGTGTGGCGTCATGTGTAGAACGTTGAGGAAAAAGGCAAGGAAAGAGACAAGTCTTAAATTTTATAAAACAATGGCAGTGCCTGTTCTACTATATGGATGTGAAACGTGGGTTTCTACAAAGAAGATTAAAAACCGGATTCAAACTTTGGAAATGAAGTTTCTGAGAAGAACAAAGGGTTGCACAAGACAGGATCGTTTGCGCAATGAGGATATTATAGAATAGCTACAGGTAGACTGTTCTCCATAAATGATAAAATCCAGGCATATTGCAAGGAACGGTTACAGTATTTTGACATAATAGAGGATGGACGACTACCTAAGGTTGCGTTTCGATATAGACCCTTTGCTATAAGAGCTGTAGGAAGACCGACAATGAGATGGAGAGATAGTCTGTGAAGACTGAACAGGCAAAGTGTCTACTCCGTAAGGTGCAGAAGAAGAAGAGAAGAACTATGCCATGTGTTTATTTATTAAATTCAAATAATAAAATGATACACTGATGACATATTGAGAGCATGGAGATCCAGAGTGACTTTGGGAATACAGCTTAACAAATCAATTTGTATGGGTTCCCTGCTATATGCGGATGACATAGTTCTAATTCAAGAAAATGAGGATGATTTACAAAGAGCTATGTTTCAATTACAAGCAGTGGCAGCAAGAGAGTACTCACTGACAATTTCAGTAAGAAAGACCAGAACCATTGCCTTTAAAGGTAAATATCCAGTGAGGACTAAGGTCAACAGCACTTTAAAACAAACAACAGGACAAACAACAGCACTTTAAAACAAGTGAGCCGTTTTCAAATATCTCGGCTGTGCAGTAAGCTATGAATCTGAATATGATATAAGAGAGAAAAGATATATAAGTTTAGGAATATTTGTGGTACGATTCATAGAAATGTTAGAAATAAAGCAAGACACAGCACAAGGATTAAATTGCAATACCCACATTGATTTATGTGAGTGAGGCGTGGGACATGACAGAAAAAGAAAGCGGCAAGATTCAGAGTGCTGAAATGCAGTTTCTTCGAAATACTTTAAATTGTACACTGGAAGACAGAATAAGGAATGAAGATATTAGAGCAGAACTCTAAGTAAAGGACGTAAATGAAATTATTTCAATTTACAGAAGACATTGGTGGGATTACCTGCAAAGGATGACAGAGGATCGATTTGTCGAAAGCGGGACTGAACTATAAAGCCATTGGTAGAGGAATCGTGGGTCGTCCGAGGATGAGATGGGTACCGGAACAGGTTTATATAACCTAATCCTTGAAGAGGAAAAGAAGAAGAAGGAGAAGAAAAAGAGAAAGAAGAAGAAGGAGAAGGAGAGGAGGAGGAGGAGGAGGAGGAGGAGGAGGAGGAGGAGGAGGAGGAGGAGGAGGAGGAGGAGGAGGAGGAGGAGGAGGAGGAGGAGGAGGAGGAGGAAGAATAAGAAGAAGAAGAAGAAGAAGAAGAAGAAGAAGCATCTGTAGAACTATACCAAATGTTTATTTATTAAATTCATATATTAATAAAATATTTTACCAAGTGCCGCGCGACTATTCGATGAGTGTAAATAGGAGACCGTTTTATCGTACAGTGCAGTTATAACCGACTGCGTGAACCATGTTAACGGAACGATACGCTCGTTTGGCGTTTCTTAAAGCGGCACCACCGAGTTATATTTACGTCGAGTGATATACGCGATGGAGCTAAAATTAATTTTTAAACGGAGATGTAACACGCTTCATAAATAATGCGTCGGGCGTTTCAAAACCGACTGCCACGGCGGCAGCACGTAACGCGTTTGCTTTACAACTCAGCCTACTATTTTTAAAAACCGATTATTCTGTTGTTCATTTTTTAAATTAAAAAAAATTAAAATTCGCTGTGTTATGTAAAAGTATCTCAGTGCTTGTACGTATGATTTTAGCTTATACAAAAGGATTTTAAGACTGAGGCCACTGTGCTAGACGGAGTCAGATGCTTTACAGGTGTCGAGCGGGGCCAAGACGGTGGGGTGTCTTGGGTGGCGCTGAAAACCGTTAATACGAGGGGTTTTTGAAAACTTTTCGGCCTAACGTGGAAGGGGGACAGATAGATTAGTACAATTCGAGTATGCGATAAAGTGATTCTTCTACGTAATTCAGTTGCAATTTAAACACCGTGGTGTAAATACTTTATCAGAAACGACATCGCGTGCTTGCTTCACGCGCAATGTTGGCCCATTTTGAACGTGATTCCTCCGACTATTTGAGCCGTTTTGGTGGCTGTCGATAAAACGTGGCTGCACCACTACGATCCAGAAACTAAAAAGCAGTCAATGGATTTAATCAAGGCACAAGAAATATCAACAGCAGAAATCCGCTGCCACAGTGATGGCGGTTGTGTATTGGGATTTGGAAGGAATCGTCAACAATGATTATGTTCAGCAAGGGTCCACAGTGAATGACAGCTACTACTGCGATGTTCTGGCTAAACTGCGTGCAGCCATCCGAGAGACGGGGCGGTAAAAGATGGCGAAAAGCATCACGTTTCTTCAGGACAACGCTCCATGTCACAAGGCGCTTATCACAATGGAGAAATTGTACAAGCAAGGCTATGAAGTGATTGACCAACCCTCTTATTCTCCTAGCATCGTCGAATTTTATATTTATATATTTAAATCAGTTCATAACGTTATCCTACGTCTTCCGATCCCTAGTCTCCATTGGTCTCGATCTAACCAAGATTCTTCTTCCAATTCCCGATCTGTCATTGCCCGGTTGATGCCCTCTCTCCAACTCAACCTAGGTGTTCCTCTTCGCCTACAACCGTATGGTGTCCACCTCAAAATTTGCTTGGGGAGTCGATTATCCGACATTCTTTGTACATGCCCAAACCATCTTAGCTGTTTTGTTTTTATGTCGGGCGACAATAGAGTACTGTACCCCCATTATCTCCCGGATTCTGACGTTTCTCACTTTTTCCAGTTTTGACCTCCCTGCCGCTCTTCGCCAATAATAGTCGGACTTCTATCTGTTCCCAAAATTAAAAATATACTTGAAAGGAACACATTTTCCAAACAATGATGCTGTCATCGATGCTGTTAACACAATTTGTGCCACAGTTTGAAGCCCATTTCAGGACAAAGACAAATCATTTCTTCTCCAAGGGCTAAAGTTGTTGTAGGAAGTTAATTGAACTGTGAGGGGAATACATTGAATAGATCTATCTACCCTCTTCTATGTTAGGCCGGAAACGTTTCAAACCCCCCTCGTGTCGTAAATGACGAAAGGTAACTACGGCAAAAACCACCCTGCGTATCGGACAGAACGTTCCGTGACTTCGAGTCGGGGTGAATCCTCAAGAAGAGTATCCCCTCGAGAGTCTACAGATAAGATGCGGGGGAGATCAGTCCGTAGCTCGAAGTAACCTAACAGAGGTTCTTGATGTTTATGTAACATTACTAGGATGACGTGTTAACGTGCCCACGGAATATAACAGATATGTGAACTAGAGGCGGAAAAGCCGGACCACGCTTCAGTAATTATTCTTGTTGATATTTTAATACTCTACACTACTTTTAATTCTCCTACACTACTTGAGGTGGTACACACGGCAGCCATTATTATTATTATTATTATTATCTTGTAATACTCTGTTTGGAATGCGTCAGATTCGGGAACAGAGTTCCTTCATTCCTTAAAGGCAGTCCGATCACCATTTAACATCAATGTTAAGTGTACTACAAACATCTCAAGTTCTTCTCAAGTTAGTCTTCTAATTCCTTTTTAATTTTTAATCTTTTTCTAATTCTGTACACGGAATTTCCTTATTCGGACTAAAATTTAATTTTTTAAAATTTTTCTCATAAAAAAAGGGAATCATATTTTCTAAAGTAGATATGTTTTTTCTTTGTAATCAGTCTCAAAATATCTGTATAAGTAACAAGTATTTGATACCATAAAGTGCCATATAAATTTTTTAAATATGTCTCACAAGGTAGACAAAATATCTGAAATTTCAGAAATTTCAGTAAATTAAAGGTAAAAAGTAAAAGTAAAATTAATATTACAGGGAAAAGTACTTGGAAAGAGAATAGTTGGGCGACCGAGAATATCATGGCTGAGAAATTTTAAGACCTGGTTTAGCATGAATACACCTGATTTATTCCGTGCAGCAGTACAGAAAGTTAAAATAGTCTGTATGATATCCAACATCCGAAACGGGATAGGAACTGTCAGAAGAAGAAACGGTAAAAGGAAAGTAAAGAGAGAAAAGGATGGACGACGGACGACGGCCGAAACCTGTTCTAAAATAAATGCAAGCTTCAGGAAAATAATTGTTTTCCAGTTAGAAAAACTTCAAACTATTTAATATTATATATAATTTTAAAGATAAAATTCCAGAAAATATTAGTAAAAATACTAAACAAAAATCTATAAGAGCTTTCTGGCGTTTAGAGGATATTTTTTGTCTTCATTGATATTTTTTAGGGTGGGGGGGAGGTAACTGGCTTCTCCATCGTAGTCACCAGTCAGTAACTCAGGAGAGCGGCCAGAAAAGTGTCTCCATTATCTGTTGCTGTCAAAGTTCCATTCTGCGTAACATTATCTAAATATATATACACAATTGTGTGTGTTTATCCGGGGGGGGGGGAGAAGAGACAGACAGAGAGGAGTGATAAGCTCGTACCCTGCGCGCAAAATGGGCGAAAATGAGTGCGTAATTATGCGTTCAATACATTACGTAAAACGAGCGAGCTGTAAGACCAAGACCAGTTCGTCGTAATTGAACTGCGTTACGGCACTTCATAGTATCGATCTGGAAACAAGTGTACGTATTAGGACGTACGGAGTTCAGCCTTGTATCTGTTAGGACGGAAGGTATGCGAGCGAGCAATGCCCCCCGCCTGACTACTCCGTACGGTTGCCGCTTCAACGCCTTCGGCAAGACGGAACTGATCGTTTCAGTCACGTGGGAAATTAATTACACTTTGCAACAGATCAACCCATCAAAAGAATATCCTGGAGTCCAGCAAGACCGACATACTTACCTGAGTACGTTACTATTTGCTGACGATAAAATAATAATACAAGAGAGTGAAGATACATTACAACTGGCAGTGCACCGACTGAATCAAATATGTCCAGAATATAATCTTAAAATTTCCTTGCATAAGACGAAAGTTATGGCTTTCCAAGGCAAGTATCCCGTTAGGTGGAAAATAATTGTCAACAATAAGCCAATCGAAAAAGTATCAAATTTTACAAACTTGGGCTGCGACACAAGCTACAATTATGACAATGGAATGGAAAATAAAATAAATAAGTTCCAGGCGATATGTGGCCCAATAAATAGAACATTAAATAACAAAACACGAAAAGACACAAGGATACAATTTTATAAAACGATGGCTGTACCTGTACTTATGTATGGGAGTGAAAGCTGGATAAATACTAAAAAAGGAGACAGCAAAATACAGGCAGCAGAAATGAGATTTTTGAGCGGGTCAAAGGCTGCACAAGCAGAGATTTAGTAAGAAATGAGGACGTGCGAAATGAACTAAATGTATATGCAATAAATAAAAAAATAACTGAATATAAAGAAAGACGGAAACATAACGTAAATAGAATGGGAAATGGGAGAATAATAAAAAAAATACTTAACTACAACCCACGAGGAAAAAGAGATATAGAAAGACCACGAAAACGGTGGTCGTAAGTTTATGAGGACGGAACAGGCAAATGCCTAATCCTTGTAGTGCAGAAGAAGAAGAAGAACAGACCAACCCGTCCGTTATTAAAGAAATGTCAGATTGGCTTTCTGTGATACGTTTTACGTACGGTATAGGCGAAGTGAAGCGCGAAGTGTTTTATACGAGGGCTATTTTTTTTCAACCTCCGGTGAGTTGGCTAACCTGGTTTTGTTGTCATAGCAACAGTCTGATTGTTGATTAATGTTTTTGAGGCTTTGTTCTAACCTATAACCACTGATTTTATAGTTATTTTGTCTATTACTGTGGCGACGACAGTTTAATTATGGCAACTACAATTGAAATTGCCTCCAAGTGTGAGATTCGGTTTGTTATTAGATTTCTGCAAGCTGAAGGTCATAGTGCTGCAGAAATTCATCGAAGGTTGTGTAATGTGTATGGAGAAAATGTAATGAGTGATGGTTTAGTTCGGGAATGGTGTTGAAAATTTAAAGAAGGGTGAATTGATTTTCATGATGAAGGAGGGCAAGGAAAAAAGTCCGTGGCTACTGATGATGTTGTTGAAAGGGTGGTTCGAGAGCGCCGTCGTTTCACAATTACTGAACTCTATTCTGATTTTCCTGAAATATCTAGGTCTGCTCTTTATGATATTACAAATATACAAACATAAAACAGAAAACAAACTAATACCTGAACAAATAAAAAATAAATACAAAACATGACACAATATTCAAAGCACTCAATATTGAAAATACACAAAAAAACTAACACATACACCACAATCACACACAATAAAACCAACTTGAAATACCAGAAGCCAACAGGAAGCCACAATAATAATAGTCATCCAACAACACATATGTACTTCACCAGACAAAAAACCGGAAGGCTGAGGATGGGTACAAGATAGTACCCGAAACATGTTCCAAATAGAAAAATAACATCTTGAGGTAAATTTATGTATAAATATTAAATGTATTATATACATCAAGAAACGGACTGTAGCAGAAAGTGATTGAAATAAATAAATATATATATATATATATATGTATATATGAAACTTTTGTATATAATAAAATTATTTATGTCATTCATGTGTCTGTTTATTGGTCTACCGGAGGTTGAAAAACAAATGGCCCTCGTATAACGCTGTTTATATACATATATGGTAATTCGTGGGTTCCACGAGTATGAAATACTGTGTCCTTTTCGAGATGAGTCCTGCGTTTGTGTTTAACCGTATCGGATTCCTTCTCAACGATTAAGGATAGAATTATGTATATATATATAATATTTAAAATTTATATTTATATTACCTCAAGATGTTATTTTTCCTTATTTGGAACATGTTTCGAGAGCTCCCGTGCTCTCATCCTCAGCCTTCGCGATCTTGCGTCTGGTAAAGTATTTGTGTGTTGGCTGGATGCTATTAAGGTTTCTTGTTGGTCTCTGGTATTTTAATGTTGTATTATTGTGTGTGATTGTGGTATATGTATTTGTATTTTGTGTATTTTCGATGTTGAGTGCTTTGAATATTGTGTCATGTTTTGTATTGATTTGTATTTGTTCAGGTATTAGTTTGTTTTCTGTTTTATGTTTGTATATTGCGTATTGAATATATATATATATATATGTGTGTGTGTGTGTGTGTGTGTGTGTGTGTGTGTGTGTGTGTGTACGTGTGTGTTTAATTTTTTATAACTTCTTTTTCTTCTTAATATTGGCGCTACAGCTGTTGGAGAGGCTTGGGCTCCTGGACAATCCGCCAGGCTCCAGCCGACGCGATCCTCTGCTCTCAGACTCAATCTTCTTACAACGAGCGTGCGCAGGTCGTCCTCAAGATCATCCAACCATCGTTTTCTGGGCCGATACCTGCTTCTTTTTCCACCAGTTATCCCCGTAAAAATTTTCTTCAATGTGGATATCTCTATCATTCTCTGGACATGCCCTGCTCACCGGATTTTACTTTTCTTTATGTCAGTGACGATATCTGGTTCTCCATAGATTTTCTGGACTATATTTTTTGTAAAGAGGAATATATTTTATTGTTTTTAAAGTTTAAAATGCTTCGGCAGTTTTTAAATTATTGTCATCTTCAGAAATATAATATCTGTGTATGTAGATACATAATGTAATCTAATATAAGTATATATAGTATAACACATAAATAGGCCTATATTTATTCTTACATTATGTTTCTGAAGGTGACAGTAATTTAAAAACTGCCGAAGCATTTTAAAAACAATAAAATATATTCCTGTTTATAAGAATCTAAAATACTAATCATTATTAATTTAAATAAATAAATAGTAAGAATTTTTGGAGTGATTGTGAATATTTATGGATACTTAAATACGGTGGTGTTTCACTAAACAAAGGACATATTTTTAGAGTATATTGTGCTGATGAAAGTAAGGAAAAAAAGATTTCAATAGATCTGCACGTGTTTTGTACATTAGTGCTTTGTGTAGGTCATCCGAAAAACGTTGATGAAGTAAGATGTGAATATCTATAGACCCTGTATTTTCTTACTTGGTCGTTCGGTCTTGTTACCGAAAAAAAGAGTAATGTTTTCTGAGAGGCGAGTTTTTCTGTCACTTAGCACTTTATCTTCGACCCTGCCTAGTGTAGGTTAAGTAAAAGTGATCACGAACGAAGTAACGAAACAGCTGTTTGTAAAGTAAGGGGAGTTCTTCTCTCTACACCAGATGACTTAAAGATTGTGTATAGGCATGCTACTTTAGCTTTTGAGTTTTACACATCATCAGGTCGTATTTGTTGATTTTAAAGGCGACCCTTATGATACTCTTCACGAGTTTCAGGACGAACGTTTTGTACTGTCCTGGTTTCTAAGGCTACTGTTGGAATTATGAGTTGTTGATTGACACATGCATACAACAAGTAAGACATTTCAACTGTGTTGGATATGACATTACTTATGATCAAGACAGAGATATAGAAAATTAAGTGACGAATTTTACAAGAATGTGTGGAACGATTTGGAGAACGTTGAGAAATAAATGCAGAAAAGAACCCAAATAAAATTTTATAAAACAATGGCAATACCTAAAACTATAAGTTCTGAAACTTGGGTCATAAAGAAAAAAGATGAACACAAGATGCAAACAGCAGAAATGAAATTTCTGAGATCAGTTAAAAGGTATAGCAGACTAGATCATACAATAAATGAAGAGATAGCAAGTGATTTAGATGTTTTTGCAGTTAATGAAAGGATTAAAGAATACAGAAGAAAATGGAATCAACACGTAGATAGAACGGAAGAAAATAGAATACCGAAGATGGAGAAAGATCACAACCCTAGAGGCAGAAGAAAAGTTGGTAGACCTAAGAAAAGGTGGACTGTGGAATAGGAACAGACCAGTCAAACCTAAAACCGTTAAGAAGAAGATGATGATAATGACGTTATATACTGAGACTAAAAATTAATTTTCTAAAACCTTCTTACGTAGTCGTTGGAGGCGCAGCAAATGAACTTTACATGAAAGGCTGAACCATTGTAAGCTCATGCCTACGTACGCTACAACTATTCTTATTTGGAAATATAAAGTAGAACTGTTTTGCTCGCTACTACACACACAACTCCCGATACGTTTAGTAACGACGGTCTCGTCGATCGTCGAATGGTACAGTGAAAAACAAAATACAAGACACCAATAAAGTCACTAATCACCTGCTTTAATTTATCATAAATAAAATTTTGTAATCGACAAGTTATTCAAAAAGATTACAATAATTCAAATTAACCTGTCCGCACAAATAACAATGCCAACTAACAGAGTTCCGCAGAATAATCACGTTTCACTAAATACCACTTGAGACACACTGAGTAATCGCCCCAAGTAAACTGACTGTCCGTCGCCGAGTGCTTATATTTTTACCCCGCTGAGATGCCAGACTAATCGGTTACTTTCTGCATGACGTGTCGAGAAAATTGCATATTACAGGCGCTCTAGAATCCACTACAAACCGTTCAAACTGTCTGCCCTTGAACACAGTGCACCGACCGGATCGCGTTGCAATAGCCTCGATTGTTGACGCATGATAAGTGTTAAGTAATTGTCTTTCATCTCAAAGTAGCAGCAATATGTACGCACACACAGATTACAGCTGGGGTCTGTTGGGATAGCAGAGATACTTGTAGAACGTTCCGTATTACGTAACACTATTATTGTTTTTGTGTGTGTATGTGTGTGTTCTTTTTTTCTCTGAGGACGAGCTGAAAGGCTCCAATCGCATTATCGGGTGTTGTGTACATAAAGGTGAGCGACAGTTTTCTTATTGTTTTTGTGAATCCTAAATCCACTAACAAAAGTTTGTTATTTAAACTACTTCGAAAGCTTTCACGGGCGGAGTTAATGTTGATAAACTGTGATACCGAGCTGTTTGGCCGTGGTCCAGTGCTAAAATCTCTAGCAAACGTTTCTGCTGTGCCCAGCGGCGGGGCAATACCTAAATTTGATGTGGGCAAGATAAATTTTGCGAGGCCCTCTGGTGGCGCAAGAGGACGGATTTTATATAGAGAAAAAAATTTTTTGAAACTGTCAAATTTTTATTCATAAAAATGCAAACATCTTCACTTTAACTAACATTATTAAGTAATAACTAACAGTAAAGAATTAAAGAAACAGAAATTTCCTGCTTTTAGCCTTACTGAACTCCTTAATAACTGTATCGTAATCCAGCTTAGATGCTGTATCTGCTTCAATAGATAAAACTGCCAAAGCTGAAAGTCTTTGCTGACCCATTGTACTTCTTAAATAATTTTTTATTAGTTTTAATTTTGAAAAGCTCCTTTCAGCGGAGGCTGTACTTACTGGTACTGTTAACAAAATTCGAATGACAATATAAATATTTGGGTAAATTTCTTTAAAGTTATTTTCTGTTACGTATTGGAGCAGCTGTTTCACATCTTTAATGAAGTCGGGTAAATTTGGGATCATTGTTTGTAATTCTTCATATAATTCGTAAGGTTGGAAGTCACTGCCCTCACCCACTCGCAAAACTGTGTGTAAATCTTGACAGTTTTTTAATATATGCTCTTTTGGAATATTTTTTAACTTGCTTAGATTATAGAGAAAACCAAAATTTTAAAAACGTTGATTTAAAGATATATATCTTGAATCCATATTGCTCACTATGGAATCAATCATGGTGTTAAAAAAATCTGTTTCGTACCGGCTTTTGGGAGACTGTATAGGTTCATCGCTGCTTTCATAATCGAACATCGTTTTCTTTTTGGCTACCCTTTTATTTTTAAAGTCTTTTGGCAAATCATAACTGCTTTTCTCAATAAATTGACGAGCGTCAGACAAGCATTGTTCGAACCCAGTTTGTCGATATTCTTTGATCCAGTCACAAAATGTACGCAAATGTTCAAGAGCAATGCTTAAATGGACTTGTACAGATTGCCATAATTTGCTTATGATACTATTTCCTAGCTAAATATTTTTCATGAGTTAAAGAAAGCTGCATAAACCTTCGAGGCGCGAGGCCCCTCGGACCGCGAGGCCGTAGGCGGTGGCCCACGTCGCCCACGCCTTACGCCGCTTCTGGCTGTGCCATTGACGGCCACTTTCAGTGCAAATTATGACCTTGAGCTAACGTAAGGTGACACTCGTTAGTGACCACAGTACGGGGTTGCTAGCCACTGCCACAGTACTGTGGCCACTAACGTGTGACATCTACGTTAGACGGAAGCTCAACTTGCACTGGTGACGGCCGTCAGTGGCACGGCCGAAACGTCTGCTACCGTGTATAGCACTGGACCACGGCCAGACAGCCCGGTATCAGAAAATGTTAACAACATTGACCTCGACCGTGAAAGACTTAGAAGATACTTGTTACTTGTCTACTTTGGTCTATATTTCAAAACTACTCAGTAGCAACTCTCTCATGATATTTACCGACTGTTATAGAAACTTAATCTTGTTCATTTTATAGCAAAAAGTTCGAGGGCTGTGCGGGACGAAGGACATGCCCGTCGCCCGCTCGTATACTGCGTCCCGAGCTTCAAATAGAGCTCCTGCCGCAGGGACTATAGATACGGCTGGATTTAGGGTGTGGCCTGCTACCGGCCGTGGGTGTCAATTAAGTATCAGTTAATTGACGGTGACAGTACGCCGAGGCCGGGTCCAAGATTCTCCTGGCACAGATTGGTAGCGACCGAGGGCGCTGATGAGGTGGTTGCCCTGGAATCGGGAGGTGCGACGATAGAATTTTCGGGACAGTGTCCGTATAGTGGCGTCCAGGGAACGGACACGCAGGACTCCACGGATGGTTCTATTAGATGTCAGATAATGGGCTTTGCACGCCCAGCGCAATCCTCGGTCAAGGAGAGGCTGAAGCTTTCGATTATGGGTCTTGGCCAAGTAGCCACATACGGGGATCGGGTAGGTAACCATCGGCACCACATTGGTGGAGACTTTATAGCACTGGTCTACTTGAGTTGCCGACAACAGAACGCGGATCTATATTCTTGCCAGGGCCGAGAGAAAAAACGTTCCTCAATGACTGAACTGACGCCTCTTCCGAACAAATAATAATTTTTTGTTTTTGTATGCTAGGCATAGCGTGTGTTCTTAGCAACAAAATTGTAAAAAACTAGAATAAAAGTTTTACTTAAAATAGTATAAAGTACAACTAGACATATAATATTACTGAAAACATAAAAAACAGAAAAACTAAAATAAAGTTTTTAATAACTCTAACTGAACTTGAACGTAAGAAAAAAGAAAATTAGCTAACGGCTAACAGGGGCGAGTACAAATGCACATGAATTTTAACTTAATTGTTCTTCCTTTTACTTAGACAAAGTCGTTGATAACCTTTTTACTTCCATGCTCTGAAGGAAATGGAAGTATGGTCATCGCGAAAAAATCATGTTCTAGATAAGGGCAGATTCTGATTGTGCTACCTTCGAAACGTGAAGAAATGTCATTTTCCGACAAGTGTCTGCGTGCCTGTGTGAAGAATGTTTGCTATGGAGAACGGCAACCGCCGCAAATTCAAAACAGAATCAAATAGTTTTTTGCATATGTGCCTGAGTTGTTGAGGGCTCAATGATTATTGATTTTAGTGAAGATCAATTAAGGGGAAGGGGTAGTTTACCTGCAACGTTTTACACTTTAACAAAAGTAAAGTAATTAATTTTAATAAATAAAGTATCCTGAAAAGAATGTCATAATAATCCACTGTAGAAAGGTAGATGAAATATCTATAAATGAAAAGGGTAGTTGAAGCGGGAAGGAGTAATTTTTTTTATTGATGTTATAAAATTTATTCGACAGAACACTTGAAAAAAAAACTTCAATAAAATATTAACAATTGATATCGTTCCATGTAAACAAAATATCGTAAGCACAGATACGTAAACAGAATAATTTTTCGTTTTAGATTACAAACGCTGGGCGGTATTCGTTTTCTTTTGCGTTGTTTAAATAAAAAATATTTTAATCACATTAATTCTTTATTTTTAAAATATTTTTAACAATTTTGTACAATTCTTATTTTGATTGTTTTCTTAGCGTTTTTACCATAATCATGCTGATATATTTAGTTTCGTTCTGAGTGTACATATTAAAAATAATTTTATAATTAATTAGAACATGGAAGTCATGTATGCTTCTCTATACCGATTTTTTAGATCTAATGTTCTCGTTACATCGTGTTTTTAAGTTTTTTTTTTAATTGCAAATTTGTAATATCTTCGTCGTACAAAAAGTAAAAACAATTTGAATGACATACACATAGGCTACATGATTCTAAGAGTTGTCTACAAACAGCTCTTCTTATTATTGTCCACAGAACAAACACGTATACTAAAGCTAAATTAAAAGTAAATATTAATTGTCAAGTCTTCTGTAACTTATGGCTATACTTAAATAGCTTTTCCGTAATTAAAGTTCACTAAAGGAGCTATCTCTTGATACAGCTGTTTTGTAAAAAATCTTTTAGGCTGTTTCCAGATGATTGTAAATGTTTGTGATGTCAGAAGGAAGTGAATTAATCCATTGAAGAATTCTAAATGTTTCATTTAGAAATGGTATTTGTATCAAAATTTAGATGTAAATTATGTTAGAGAAACGTTGTCAATAGAATCATGTAGGCCTATTTTGGTGTCTGTTTTTGGCGCCTCTCATTTGTGTCGACTAGACCTATGCCCCCCCCCCACCGGCTCACCCAATAGTAGTCCACTTTATGTATTTCTTCATTACTAAACATTCTCATGTCATAGAAACAGACCTCTTATAGTCATATAATTAGGAAGAAAGCCGCGATCATGTTTATATCACCTCAATAAATAAAAATCTGGTAGTATCGCCACCGAGATCAATAAGAGGATTTGATTTTGTTCGGCGAATAGAGACAGCAGGAACAGTAATTTGATAATTGACAGGCTTATCGGTGGCGGCTAACTGTCGCGTATGTGGATTAAACGGAATTGTAAGAGTTCCCGGCGCGAACAAGTGATATCAAAACACGTCTAACGCGTTTTAAGGCTTCTTCCGTAAAACGAACGGCTAATAAAAAGTGACTACAACTAAAACACAACGATGTCACACAGTGTAGAATTCAACCTTTTTATAATGAGAAGCAACTCTTCTTCTTCTTCTTCTTCTTCTTCTTCTTCTTCTTCTTCTTCTTCTTCTTCTTCTTCTTCTTCTTCTTCTTCTTCTTCTTCTTCTTCTTCTTCTTCTTCTTCTTCTTCTTCTTCTTCTTCTTCTTCACTTCAAGGATTATGCTTGCAGTTTGTTCCGTCTTCACAGTCACCGTTTTCTTGGTATGTCTCTGTCTCGCTCTCCAAGAGGCTTATACTGGATTATCTTATTTTTTTGGTATTTTCGATCACCCATTCTATTTATGTGTTGTATCCAGTTTTCTTTATTTTGTTTAATTTTATCGTTTATCGAGTATATATATTCACCTCTTGCCTTATGCCTGCATTTCTTATGCGGTCTATTAGGGTGCATCCTTTGACTGTCCTTAAGAATTTCATTTCAGCAGCTTGAATTCGTTTTCTCTGATTTTGAGTGAGTGTAAATCAATACTGGTGCCGCCATTATTTTATAAAATTTCAATTCTGTATTTTCTCGTACTTTCTTTTCCAGAGTCTTATGAACTACTGTTCAGTTTTTAAATATTAATCATATTGATTGGTATACATTGAACACTAAAATAATATTTTCAAAGGGAAAGACAACAGTTAGATATACCACTTTTGTTTATTTTATGTGTACATCCAATAGGGACTAGAACACTTCCAAGAGCTACAAAATATTTGTAACTTGGTGAGATAACTAAGAGCTGTAACACTCTTTGACCCACGAAAACTGTCAAGAAATGTTTATTACTTCCAACGTTACTACAATACTTCTCGTATTATTTAGAAAGTCACCTCGGGATCAAATGTACTGTTCGGATACTGGATCCATACGTGTAAATTATATTATGTATTCAGTGAAGGAAAATAATTTTAATTTTGTAGGCCCTTTCTTTAAATGGATTTAAATAATTAGGCTACGTTTAATGATTCTGCTAGCCATACCCAACAAGATTTTTTTCAAAAAAGTACGGTGAGAATAACCTAAGTATTTGACGAAAACATAATTAATTTGTACTGTAATTTTAATTGTAAACAGCAATTTTAACTTGTTTACAACTTGTCTTTCAAAATTTTCACTTTGAACACGTTCTCATCGAGGATACCTTTGCAATGATGCCAAAGGTTTCCAAAATGATGCTCATCTTGTTATTTTTATTTGCAGTCTCTGTAATTCCTACTTTGTCGTGTTTACTTGCTGAACTGCTACTTTTCAAGTTCCGGAGGAGACCCTTCAGTGTTCCCACCATTTTCAAGTCCTAAACCAAGACTTTAGGACTGTCCTGGTTTGTCGTGGTTTAGGACTTGAAAATGGTGGGAACATTGATTGAAAGGCCTTGTCCTGAACATGACAAATAGCAGTTTAGCACGTAAACACGACAAAGTTGGAGGCAAAGAAATTGTCGTACTGTGCTCATAGACCAGTTACCATAAAGGCAGCATTTTAGTTAGTTATCTCTATTAGTTCCCTTTAATCACCAGATAAATTTTTCTTGTATTCATCTGGGATTCCTAGAACCTCTTGCCCAGACCTGAAAGAAAAGCCTGAAAGGGTATAACGATCTACAACATCCTGGATTCGCATGATGCTATCTCTAACTATGCGAGGTTTGATCAAAAAGTTGTTTATTTTAAACATTATACATTCAAAATAGTCTCAGTCGAATGTAACACGATTAAACCAGCCGTTTTACAGTCTTCAAAATATTTCAAGCATTCACTTTTTGGTACAGCCTTGAACTCGCTTAGCAGTTTACACAAAATTTAATCCATGTTCTTCAGTCTTGCATTGTAGAATGACAAAAAACGCCTAGTACACCTATGGTCGACTTACTCAATTAGCTGTGAAATCTAAATTATGCATCAAATTGGGCTAAAATATAGATGATTATCACTATCATGTGTACCAACATCACATAAAAAAGTTTTTTAATCGGACACTAGTAGCGGTGGAAATTGCATGAACGTTTTGATTAAACCGCGAACAGTATCATTACGTCTTCAACCTTGTTTAGACTTCCAATTTACACTTCAATTTACCCCTATCATATCGTGCACTGTATTTGTAAGTTTATATTCGTCATGTTCTTATTTACGATCGTTAGTACACCTATTAGTGAATGCAATACGAAGTCTGTTACATTCGGTCTTATTAAACATTTAATATTTTCGGTCACTTAGGCCTATTACCTGTTAGGACACTCGAGTTCGACCTTGTTCACCGTCATTCTCACTACCCCTTTTCGCTTTGACAAGACCTTTCTGTAATTCCACCATTCTCAAGCCCTACCTGGCCGCGAACTCGAAGACGATTGAGACGCCTTGCCCTGTAGAAAGTTACGAAAAGATATTTCCTATCTGATGATGATGAGCTATGAAGCTTGAAAGCGCTAATCGGGAATTTTTTATAGTGATACAGTATAATATCTTGAAAGACATGTTTGAAATGGTATCCAAGTCACTTATTGACAAAATCTGTATAATATTTACCTTATTCCGTCGTGTGACTTCGTTTTTGCGTTTTGGTTTACTTTACGCGTTTCGAGACATATGTCCCGTCATCAGAAAATAAAATAAAAATTCACTCTTACGAGGTCGTTATACATTAAAATACAAATATTTGAAAACGATTACACACATGCCCGCTTTACTTGAGTGCGCACTCGAGTCGGACCGATCGGACACTGATTATCAATAGCTACCGCGTAGACAGGTTTATTACGGTATCGTAGAGCGGGTTTGATTTAAAATTTAAATGGTCGTTTAGCACGAAGTCACGACTGTGTACATCACTGTACGCCCTATATATCTCAAATTTTAAAAACTTTATGAATAATATAATTGAGAACATTCAGTTCACTCTTGAGACTGAAACAAATAATAAATTAAACGTTTTGGACTTAACAGTTACTAAACACTTTGATAAACTGAAATTCAATATATATAGGAAACCAACCACCACCGATCTAACCATACCTGTCGACCACATCACCCCTTTTCGCAAAAAATGGCAGCCTTTAATTACTTAAAGCATTACCAGCATTACCCCTTTAAACACAGTAAAATACATAGCTCAAGCCAATGGCTACAATAGTTCCTTGATTGACAACCTCCTTAGGAAAGAAAAAGAAACTAAAACCATTTTTATTTCAACGGCATACACAAAAATAATGCCAAAAATTTTAACTAGTGTGTTAAATAATAATAATAGTACCGTAACATTTAAAACTAACAATAATCTTTTGAACACACTCCGCAATAAAATAACTATCCCTTTAGAAAAGAAAACGGGGGTGTACAAATTATCGTGCGACGATTGTGAATGCTTCTATATCGGCCAGACGGGAAGAGGTTTCCAAAAACGTTTTATTGAACATACACCTAAGCACAATCTGAATGGTCAGACAACATCATCAAACATAAAATCCAACTATGCACGTCACTTGATAGACGAAAATCATAAATATTATTACGTAATATTATAGATGATGATGATATAATACTGTGTAAGTATAATTGTATTTATAGTTGTAGTGTGCTTGCAGATACGCTCCGGTATCTGCTATTATGTTGTTTCTATAAAAACTGCTCCAACTATAATTATTAGGAGTTATTAGTGTGATTGTATAATCTGTATAAGTGTTTATGAAGATTTCACTCTTTCAATTTAAATAAGTTTCGCGCACTTTTTGTTGTATGCCTCCCTCACTTACCACAAGTATCCGTTTCAGTCCTGTTCTGTGACGGTTGTTGCTGAAATACATACATTCAAAATGCACACAAATATTCAATTTGAATATTCAAAACAGTTAGTACACACAATTTGAATGAATTAGCACATATAGGTAATACTTTAAATTACTCTCTGTTTGAATTCTTCCGCCACCTTTGGTAGAACTGATTTAAAAGAAATAATTTAATTTCTATTTGAAATGATACTCTTGTTCATAGGTAAATAAGTGAAGGTTTATTAACAATTTTAAAATGGCAAATTTCAAAAACAATTAACAATCATTTGGCTAATAACCCTTTAAATAATAATTACAATTGATTAATTTTAACATAAAACTCTATCCAGGCTCAATGCTGGTAGTCCTGTCTTGGATACAATAATTTGAACTTAGAAGGTTATGTTTTCTTGTCAATATATTATCAGGTTGTTAGGTTCTTTGAGGATACATGATATCAGTGTCAAGATGTAATATTAATAGAATTAATAAAATTGAACAATGGTTAAAAATAACGAATAAATATAAAACAATGAAATTTAATACCATATGTATGGTAAGTATGTAATTATCGTACGTCTGGATGCGCACGCACCTTATAAAATTCTATAGCAAGCGTCAGACTCGTGGCTTGTACAGTTTCAATGTATCGTTTTATTTTCAACAATGAGTTTGATAAATATATATTTTCAAGAGAAAAAATTAATAAAATACAAAAAAAAACTCTTGATATGATTTCTATTTAGTTTGGAAACTATTTGAGAACAGATGCAACAGTTAAATTAATAAGCTACCGCTACCAATTTGAGGTTAGCGATCACAGGTAATGCTATCACAGAAAATGATTTCTTAATGGTTAATATTTCTTAATTAATATTTTTGAACATAATATTAGTAACCTTTTAACATGTTACTATTAAAATTGCTTTATACTTTTGTACGAAAGTTAATGTTATTTATTTCAAAACATCGAATAATCAAAACAAGTTTAGTCAAAAGAGTGACTAAATGTAAACTCTTGTAATTAATGATAATTACTTTAAACATACTTTTTATAGTTATGAAAATTAATTAAAATATTTATTTAATATTTTAATAAGTATAAATTGACATTTCTTGAAATTCTAATAATTCCATTATAAGTTTGATGCTGCGCTAGTAATGACTCGCGTAGTATCAAAATGTCTATTTCAAAAATATTATTTCTGAAAATCAAAGTTATTTAAATAAAATAATGTACTCCCTGTTTATTATCACAACACACGCGAGTACGACCGAGATTATACACTATCGTACTTATATTGTTCGGTAATCCCGCACATATCACTCGGAAGTGTATTTGTTGTGTCAAGGTTATGTCTGTATATCAACTTAATGTCAATGTACGCGCACAAATTTGAAAATAATACTTTTTCATGGTGTTGAGTTGCGTGACCTATTCGTCTGGAAGCTGTTCGTAGACTGTTACAATTTGCCAAAACGTCTCTCTCGTGTCTGACAAAATGCGTTGATTTGATTGGCTGTAATCATTATAGTCTTCACCTCAAAGGCCTATGTTTTATTAAAATATTTGGTGTTTTACCAAATTTCGACTTTGGGTCCTGGTTTATGTGACGTAAGCACTAGTGTAAAAAATACTTGAAAAGTTAATAATTACAATAACTTCCTTATTGAACGTCTTATCGTTACATGAGTTATGTCATTGAATTATAGACATTTTCTTCTTTAATTTAAGTCTAAACAACACTATTTTATTTACATTGCTTCTCTTAAAATAATGTTTTTATTAATTATCTTGGTGTTTCTTATTTTTATAAGTTTTTGACACCAGATTTAATTATTTTTAATAAAAACACCTTCTAAATAAACACTTGGAGTCCATTTCTCACTTGGTTTGATTTGTTATTTGGAAATAATTATTTCCTTAACAATAGCTTATTTTAGCGTCATTAGGCGTCCATCTTGGTTTTTATATAAAAGTATTTAAAATGAATTTCCCTTATCTAATACAAGTAATCTTACAATCTAATAATACTAAAACGATTATGTACATGATTTCACACTTAAATATCCTCACATGATTGTATTAAACATAATACACATACTGTCTTCTCCCTCTTCTACCTGTCTCATACAATTGTCAATATAATTTTAGTCTTTTCTAAGTGAATTATATTATGTATTAAATGTCATTAGTGTACATACATTGTACTTAATGTATTACATATATTGGTCAGCTTCTAGCTAGTTTAGAACCCTTCAATTCTCTAATAATGGGTTTGTTCCTATGGTGTCTCAACATAGTGGTCATTTATTTTTCATAAAAACAATAATTAAACTGTTATTGTTACATTATGTTTGTGTTTCTACATTGGTATTAGACATTACTCCTACTTTTGGTAATGTTCTCATTTACTCTTAGATAAATTTATATGTCATATTTTTCCTAAGTAACTTACTTAACATGGTTGGTTTATATGTGATTTCTGTCACTATGGTCAGTTGGTTTCTAATTATTTGCATATATACTGACTGTTTTTATAGTTCTAATCTGTTCTCAAAGTTGTATTGATTTTCCCTCTAAGTACTAGTAATATTGTTAACAATCTGTGTTTAAGCTTTAATACACTATTTTCCTTAACTAATGGGCCATACAGTGGTCCATCTTACATCTGATTGTTTGTACATGGTTAGTTAATTTACATCATTTTGTTTATAATACTGTTGTTATTATGTTAAAGATCTGTTCTCAAACCATTACCAGATATTAGTCTTACTACTGGTAATATGGTTATTCACTTTAGTATTGGTTTTGATATTGCACTTTGCCTATTTGAATTGGCATATTTGTTGCATCTTTGCTATAGCTGTCTGCCATTGCATTTGATTGGTTTTATTTACATGGTTGCATTATAATGCATTGTCTATTAGGATGTATTGTTATTTATAACAATTCCTTAATTGATATCATTGTTGATAATCATTTATTTTCATTGATATTTTTGGTTTTCTGTTTAACAGGTACCTTCGCTATGGGTTATGTAACAATGTACCATCTGTTTTAATGCAGTATGTCTCTACTACCTACATGGTATCAGCATGGTATTTCACAATAATATTTTACTTATTTTGTGACACATGTTTACACATTCCTTCTTAAACATTAATACATATCTTATTGTATTATTTATGATATTTTTCTAGTCATAGGTTGAATTCAATTCAATCCATTTTGTTTGATACAAGGGTTTTTTATACTGTTGTCAGTTCTTTACCAAAAATAAAACATAGTTATATTGTTCTATTTTGTTTCATTTTGGTGGACTTATGATTATCTGTGTTAATCACAACTTTATTAAATGCGTCACACTCATTGTTCGTGTCTATTTGACTTATTTAACATCTTGTTGTTTTCATCATGGAATTAACATATTTTCATATACTTATAACCTTCCTCACTATAATTGTTTGTGTGGTTTTATCAGTAGAAATAGTTGGTTATTCACATGTTTCACATCTATTAAGTACGCACTGTTATTGTTTGTGTTTCCTTAAATGCTAATCACTGTTTTTCATCCTCACATCTGATAATCATTATTTCACTTGTCACTCAATTAGTCTTTGGTGCACGTGGTTTATGTTGATTTCTGGTATGATTTATTCATCTTCTTCTCTCTTCTGAGTCAGCTTTCTTGTCCTTCTTCTTTCTTCTTTCTTGTTATTTTCATTGTAGTCATTATTCTTTAGTCGTTTCCCCTCACTTTTGGAGTTTGTTAATTCTTATTTCGTCGTTTCCCCTCACTTTTGGAGTTTGTTAATTCTTATTTAGTCGTTTCCCCTCACTTTTGGATCCTATTGGGTCTATAATTGGTATTTTGTTTTGACTCATGTCTTTTTCTTTCTTATTTTTCGTAGTTGATGTCACTAGATTGATATTATCTTATTCATAGTTGGATTTTCATATTAACACATTTGTAGATACACACTTTATATACATGGATTTATTTATCTAGATTTACATTCATATTTTTTCTCTTACTTGCCGTCCTTTAGGCTCATTTTATGTAACTGCCATATTTGGTTATGTTACAATATACAAGCTTTGTTTCCAACTTGAAACCCATGCATTTTTGTAATAAAGGCACTTACATGAACGCCTTGGGAGAATTTGACATATATAGGGCGTACAATGACGTATACAGTCGAGACTTCGTGCTAAACGACCATTTAAATTTTAAATGAAACCCGCTCTACGACACCGCAATAAACCTGTCTACGCGGTAGCTATTGATAATAATCAGTGTCCGATCGGTCCGACTCGAGTGCGCACTCAAGTAAAGCGGGGATGTGTGTAATCGTTTTCAAATATTTGTAGTGAATTTTTATTTTATTTTCTGATGACGGGACATATGTCTCGAAACGCGTAAAGTAAACCAAAACGCAAAGACGAAGTCACACGACGGAATAAGGTAAATATTATACAGAGTATAATGTCCATTTAAAATTTATCACACAACGTTTCGATAACTAAACAATCTATTGTCGTCTTCAGGTGTAACTAAAACTGGTATATTAATATACAGTTAAGCATACCCGAGATTCGTTCACTAACAGGAGTAAACCTCAAGCGGACTTTTAGCGGTTCTTTTGTATATTTTTTCTTTTGTTTGTTTAACTTTGTAGATGGTAGTATTGGTTTATCATTAATTTCTGTCTTTTCTGACGGTTCATACCTGTTAGTGAACGAATCTCAGATATGATTAAGTTTGTATTTAATGTGCTGGTTTCAGTCACACCAGAAGACGGCCACAGATTGTTAGATTGTTTAGTAGCTCAAACGTTAGGTGATACGTTTTACGATGTTTATTGTCCCACCTAACCCTTCTGATAATGTTTACGTATCATCGATCGTTAGGTTTAAACGTCGTATAAACTATTTTGTATTTTTTCAGTCTGTAGTCTACGGGGGCATGTTTACGGGGGCCGAACAGGACCCCCAGAGAGTCAAAAAGTTGACGATTTTTTTTAATCTCTTAATTTTTGTTTTATTATTTTTTCAGCTATGTACGCTAATATACTAATAGGCCTAACTATTTTTACTTCCATCTTTCATAAAGAAATGGAGGTATGGTGATGGCGAAAAAAACGTGTCCGAGATAAGGGCCGATTCTGATTGTAATGCCCTGAAAACATGAAGAAAAGTCATTTTCCGAAAAGTGTCTGTGTGTGTGTCTGTGTGTAGAATGGCGAACAACTGCCGAAAATTAAAAAAAAAAAAAAAAAAAAATCGAATAATTTTTTGCATATGTGCCCAAATTGTAGAGTACTCAAGGCCTGTTGACTTTGGTGAAGATCGATTAACGGGAAGGGGTAGTTTGCCTGCAACGTTTTTTGTTGTAACAAGAGTAAAGTACTTAATTTTGATAAATAAATTATCCTGTATAGAAGGTCATAATAATTCACTGTAGAAATGTAGATGAAATATCTATGAATGAAAAGGGTAGTTGGAAAAGGGGAGGCGGTAATTTTCTATAAATGAAAATGATAGTTGAAGGGGGAGGGGATAATTTTTTATAGTGTACTACGTTATCGGCAAGAAAGAAGTAGTTTGTTGTTAAAATTCCTTTCCGGGCTGTTTGACCGTGGTCCAATGTTTTCTTAAAAAAAAAAAAAACAGACGTTTCAACAGTGCCATCGACTGCCATCATCAGTGAAAATCGAGTGCGCTAACTTGAAGTGGTATACCTTAGTGATCACAGTACTGTAGTTAAGTCTGAAGAAAGGAGTAGTTTCTGTGGAAATATTTCATTTCGAAAATGATTTTAAATATAAATCTTAGAATATGGAAGTCATGTATGGTTCTCCACACCGATATACAAACAGGTTTTTTACACAGCAGTATCCATCCATATTTCGTTTGAATATGAAATATAGGAAAATCAGTTTAATCAATAAATATCTTGTAAATAATGTTTCAATAACGCGCATTTTTATTGTGTTATTACCGTTTACTATTAAAGTAATTAAGGGAATGCTTTAAGCCACTTTAAACATAATAACGTTGATTAGTCTTAACTTTTTTTTTTATTGAACTGATCCGACCCCAGACCTCCATTCTAAGACGAAATTGTAGGTACGCCACCTGGTAGCCTAACACGAATCTTTTATTCTTTTTTAGTTCAGTCAGCCTATATTTTTTTCTAAGTAGTGCTGATGGTTTCACACTCACCCACACACACACACACACACACACACACACACACACACACACACACACACACACACACACACATATTTGTTTAAATATGTTAAATATTTAAATATTGTTACGACATCACAGAACAATCTACGTGTTTGTCGAATGTGCCAGAAGAATCTCGATGTAACGCGTGTGGCGTACGTGCTTGTCGACGCGTTTTCGAGAGGTTTCTCGAAGGCGCCAGCCGCGCGGACTGTGTCAAGGCCGCAGTTAGTTACGTAGTTCACACGAGCGCTAAGACGCAATTAGGAACATTCTGGTCTGTGAGCGCAGACATAAATACATGGCGGCAGCGGCCTTAAGTTTCAGTTTTAGTGCGATATATGGACAGTGCGTTTCGAGAGTTATAGTAGCGATATTACTGTGTACGTTCAAGTGGCAATAGTTAAGAGTGGTGTTTTATAATCGGACGGTATATTTGTAATACAATTGTGTTTAATTTTAGTGGACATTTTATTGCGTGTGAACAATTTTCATTTGATTTGTTGTAGAGACTGTGTTGTTAATTACGAACTGTTTAATTGTAAAATTAAAGGTGTGATTAGTGACTTAATTGGTGTCTTGTAATTTGTTTTCCACTGTACCTACGACGATCGAGTAGACCGTCGTAACAATATTACCAGTTTCGCAATCCGACACGTTTAACAAAGAAGGACTACACGGAATCGAGACACGCCGGGACGTGGAAGAAAATCCGCACAAAAGAACAAACGAAAAGCAAAGAAAAGAAAAACGGAGAGAAGAAGACGACGGGCGAGTCTGATTAGCGGTGAACTGAACTGCTCACTTGTCCCACTGGTGATAGCGAAAAGGGAGGAGTCGGCGTTCAGGAAAATCGATCAAAACGGGTCCAGAGGCTGGAGACTGAGACCGCATGACGTCACAGGCTGTGTTTGGGTTCTGTACTAGTCGTTCTGCAAACATGTGTTTCAACAGTTTGTTGTGTAAACACGATAAAAGCGCTGATTCGTTTAAAGACGGGTTATACTGTGAGGAGGAAGCCTCCGGTGACGTGCTGCGGCACGGGGCGCAATTTGCCGCTTGCTTCTGTTAAATAAACTCAACACAAATTGCATTTTAATGAAATTTACATAGCCTAAATATAGAACGATCCTCACACACACACACACACACACACACACACACACACACACACACACACACACACACACACACACACACACACACACACACACACACACACACACACAGAGGAGAGAGGGTAGGTCCAGGCGTATAATAGTTTGTCATTGTGTATAACGCTGTTGCTGCTCCGTATCATTCTTTTCACTAACATCGTAATACCGGTATTCAGGTGTCTCTAAAATAATTACATTTAGTACTTACATGTGGTACGAGTAAATTCGTTAGGCCTGAATTTTAATATTTTGTTGTCTGACTAGCCTTTCTCTACCTGTTAAGATTAGTAAGTTGACAAAAAGTCGCTATGGAGAACCATACATGACTTCCATGCTCTAAGTCATGTTTCAATTTATATGACAGCTTCAGTTTTATAAAGTTTCATTCGGTTACCCTTACGTGTTTTATTTTTCAGGTACCTATGAATTGTTCCACAGACGCGTACAAATTTTGTTAGCTATTAGTATAATTAGTATTTTAATTTTTCTTTTTTTTTTCTTTCGCTGGTTCTACAGTCCCTGGTGAACCTTGGCCTCCGCAACAATCCTCCTCCACTCGCCTCCATCACTGGCCAATCCTTCCCAGCCTCTTATACCCATCGTAGCAAGGTGTCGAGTGAAGTCGTCCATCCATCTTTTCCTTGGTATGTCCGTCCTCCTTCTTTGATATGAACTCCCCTTCTAGCCACTCTTGACCATATCATTCATTCTTTCAACGCGCCCCAGCCGACTTATTCTTTGTGTTTTGATGAACCTTACTAAAGTTTGTTCACCCTTAGAGTGGAGCTTGATGTAAAGGAAGCGGAGTGATACAACACAGAGACATGTACAGTACAAAGTTAAAACTTTTTTAACAGATCCAAAGAATTATAAAATCATTTACCTTATTTTTTAGTTGTATTAAAAAATCCCAATAGTATTAGAAAAGTGTTTGCTGAAATATTTCTAATCAATTGACAATAATCGATTGGGGACAACTTTATTTCTAGCGGTGGATTTAGTGATGCGGCAACCACTCATCTAACCAATCCGGTTCAAGTATAAACACATGGTTTTGTTTACATTAGCATCCACTCTAAGAGTGAAAAAAGTTTATATCTTTACAAATTATAAGATTTCGGATTATAGCCATCGTAAGTTAAAATTAATAAACATGATGTTTCGACCTCTATAGAATCAAAAAAAATTAATACTAAGATAAATCTATTACTAACAAATAGATCCGGTCCAAGTACAAACACTAACAAATTAGCAATTTTTAACGCTATACAAATTGCAATTAGCAATTACTCAGCAATTTTTTGTTTATGTTGCAGCCACGGGAGGAATCCTTCTTTGATGGAATCGTGAGTAGGCCTACTGCTTTTTTTTTTATCGTATCGGCCATCTAAGGACCACATGCCAATTTCAATTCTTTACTCTTTGTTCTTTTCTTTTTTCCAATATTCTTTCATGTTCTCACTGTGTCTCTTCTTCCTGTCTTCAGTCCACTTTGAACCTGCGTTTTTCTCTCTCCTACCCTGGACTCCTTCCATTTTTAGCACTTTTGCCCGAAAAACTGCTCTTTCAACTGCTTCTTGTGCGTTCATATTATTTTTTTCTAAATCCTTTTGGACTTCATTAACCCAATTTGATGTTGACTTCTTCCCCCACATATATTTGAAGATTTGTTTTGCCAACCTATTATCGTCCATTCTATACAAATGTCCAAAAAATAACAGTCTTCTTTTTCTCATTGTTTCTGTTATATTTTCTATACTTTGATATATTTCATCATCTTCTTAATTTCGAACCTTCTGAAGTTTTTCGTGGGGCTAATATTTTCCTAATAATTCGTCTTTCCAATGTTTCTAGTTTGTGTAAATTATAATTCAATGCTAGACATTCACTTGCATATAGGCATTCTGGCTTCACTACGGTACTGAAATGCCTTATTTTCGCATTTTTAGAGATGCACTTTTTATTGTAAATATCTTTAATTATACCATATGCCCTTTCCATCTTATGAATCCTTTCTTCTATAGCAGATTTTTCCAAGCCATTCTCTGGAATTATCTCTCCTAGATACTTAAATTTTCGAACACTCTCTATTCGATCAATGTCTGTTACTAGGAATTTTGGCGCGCTTTTAATGTTTGTGAGAAATTTCTTTTTTTTTTGCAGAAATTCTTAAGCCTGTCTACTGCTTTTTTATTATTAGTATTATTATTATTTTAGCACTATATTTATAAAACTAAGATTTGGAATTTTGACGATATCTATTTGTTAGTGATAGATTATTTTTGTATTAATTTTTGTTCGCCTGAAGACGACCTCTGATTCTATAGAGGTCGAAACGTCGTGTTTATTAATTTTAACTTACGACGGCTAATGACCGAAATCTTATAATGTGTAATGAGTATATTGCGCCATCGATTAATAATAGGCTAATTTTAAGAAGTTTTACATCTTTCTCTTCAACTAGTGCGTTCAATTCTTCATTTTTCCCTTGTTCTCCAAGTATCTTCTTCTTTAATCGCACCAAATATCGTTCTCAAACCTTTTCAACTGGTATTTTAATTAAGTTTGCCTTTTACTTCCACATTCCGTAAGGAAATGGAAGTATGGTGATCGTGTTCGAGATAAGGGCTGATTCTAATTGTACTACCCTCAGACATGAAGAAAAGTCATTTTCCGAAAAGTGCCTGTGTGTAGAATTGTTTCTATGGGGAACGGTCACTGGCGGAAATTCAAACAGAATCAAATACTTTTTTGCATTAGTCCGCGAGTTGTAGAGGACTCGAAGCCTATTGATTTTGGTGAAGATCGGTTAAGGGAGAAGGGTAGTTTACCTGCAACGTTTTACGTTTTAACAAAAGTAAAGTACTTACAAATTCATTTAAATTTTTATAAACAATGGTAATTGTTAAAAATAAAATAATTTTGTTGCCAGGCAACCAGGTTGTTCGGTTAGTAGGGAGGGGTAGTTTACCTGCATTGTTATGTGTTTTAATAAGAGTAAAGTAGTTAATTTTAATAAATAAGTGCCCCAAAAATAAAGTCATATATTTTCCACTGTAAAATGGTAAATGAGATAATTATAAATGAAGTAGGTAGTTGAAGGGGGATGGGGTGATTTTTTGAAAACTGCTATGCTGAAATCAAGTAAAAAGTACGAGTATTTAATTTTGAAGGATAAGATACCTTAGAAATTACATATGAAAAAACTATTACTCAACGAAAGTGTAAATATCATTAATGGTGGGAATCGTTTGAGGAGGGGGGATGATTATCTGCGTAGTTCAGCTTCTTTATAAGAATAAAGTATCTAATTTTTATAGATAAAGTGACCCGAAATTACATTATATTAGACGACTACCTCATAATAACAAAAATATCTATAAATAGTGAAAATAGTTTGAGGGTGGGCGAATTTTTTAGAAACTATCGAACCGAATTCAAGTAAATGACTTTAAATTTAAATCTTAGAACATGGAAGTCATGTATGGTTCTCCATATCGATATTTAACTTCTCGTTTTACAGAATTTAATGCTGCTTAGGTGAAGTTTCTAGCCATCTGTTGATACGTTCGTTACCCGTCAGCGATGTGTGCGGAAATAATTGCCGGCAGTTTAACGGCAATGACACAAATATACTTGTTTGTCGAGTGACACTATCTTACATCAACGACTGTTGTACTCGTGTAAAAGTATTTCTCTAACCGGCTTCCTAAGTTAGGTTCTGAAAGAAGAGAAACGTTATATAATTTGTCTTTACTATTTTGTTTGGCTATTTAACGTTTTAGTCTAATACTAGACATTTCAAATGCCCTAATGTTAACAAACAAACGAAAGGTGGGAAGGCCATCACAAGACATGCAACAGAAAAAAAAGACTGCTGTTCCTCTTCACGTAGAAGATGTGCGTTATGACAGTTCTGACCACTGTCCAGAACATGCGAAACAAGAACGATACCGCTTCTGCCCAGCAGGGTTTTCAACAGTGAAGTGTTCAGAACTTAAGTGACTTAGTTCTTTGCTTTGTCCCAACAACAAACTGTTTTAGAGCTTTTCGTTCAAAGAAATGATATAATAAAACTCTTACAAGTGACATTTATGACAAATTGTTATACAAACATTTTTTTCACGCTATGAGATACTTTTGTACTTTTTACGGGCAATGTTGCTCGAGAGCAATGTGGGGAATTTTTTATTAAAAAAATAAAAAAAGTTTAGTAACAATTCCATTTTTTGACATAACTAACCCTTTTAGCCATGCAAATATGAAAACAAAAAATTTTTTACAAACTTTTGTATGCGTTTGCCAAATAAAGAGTTATACACGTCAACAAAAGGGCCTAAACGGTGCAGAATGACAAATTCCTAGTTAAATAGTGTTTTTCGCCTTGTGTCAAAGGTTACCTGTGCATAATTTGGTGGCAATCGGTGTAGCGGTGTGGATGTGTATTCAATACAAATAAATTCTCAGACTTTGAGTTTTATATGTCTACGCGCGCGCACACACACACGTGTGTGTGTGTGTGTGTGTGTGTTTATTGTAAAATCATTTATCCATGCGTATGGTAATTAAAAAGGATTTTTTTTTTTTTACATGCACAGCCAATGAATCCGAGTCTAATCGTATTTTGCCATATCATATTCCGTCCAAGGTATTGCAAGAGGCGTGCTCTATTCTGTTGATACGGAGAATACAGTTGGACACCTCTTTGAAGCTTGATCAACGTATTCCTGCAGATTGCACGTAGCTATTAGCTTTCATTCAGACGATGCCCATGTTTGTATTCAGTATAATTAAAATAATTGTGTGTAAACGGTTAGAACCTTATAAAGTCTGATTTGATGTTCTTGTCTTGTTTGTGTTGTTATTGTTGTTGATCTTCTGCTCCTCCTCCTCCTTCTTCTTCTTCTTCTTCTCCTTCTTCTTCTTCTTCTTCTTCTTCTTCTTCTTCTTCTTCTTCTTCTTCTTCTTCTTCTTCCGGTCTCTATTTTCAAGCCATATTTTGCGTGGTCTTCTCACATCTCTTTTCCCTTTAGGCGCATATTTTAAAACCTGTTGAGGTAGCCTTTTCGCTTACATTCTACCTATAGATACTATGTTCAATTCATCTCAGCTTATATTCCTCGATTCTTGCATTTACAGGGAATATACCCAATTCGTGTCTTATCACATCGTTTCTAATTCTATCGTTTCGTGTATACATCCCTTTACGTATCTCAAAAAATGCATCTCTGCAGCTTGTATATGATGTGTATCTTTTTTTTAAGACAATCCCTATGTTTCGGAACCGTATAAATAAAAGAGTGGGGACTGCCATAACCTTATAGAACTTCATTTGAGTGCCCGCTCTCGTTTTCTCTCTAACGTTCTTTTAACAGTGTCATAAATTGCCTGAAATCTGTTTATACTTTTCTCGATGTCCTCGTCAAATTGATACGTAATATCACATCCTAGGTGTTGAAAGTGGGATATTTGCTCCATCCCACAATCTACTTGATTTTCACTATATTTACTCAATTCACGTCTTATCACATCGTTTCTAATTCTATCTTTTCGTGTACGTCCCTTTACGCGTCTCAAGAAATTCATCTCTGTAGCTTGTATATGACGTGTATCTTCTTCTTCTTCTTCTTCTTCTTCTTCTTCTTCTTCTTCTTCTTCTTCTTCTTCTTCTTCTTCTTCTTCTTCTTCTTCTTCTTCTTCTTCTTCTTCTTCTTCTTCTTCTTCTTCTTCCCCTCCTCCCTTTCTTCTTCTTCTTTACCACCACTACAGCCCAACGTGAGCCCTGGGCTCCAACACCAATACTCTCCGACATCTCGTATCCGTTGCCATCTCAGCGTAACACCTCAAAAGCCCATCTGTGACCTGCTTATTTTCTGTCAGTGTCGTCTGGGATCGGTACTTGAACTCGAACTCTACTTCTTTAGATTAACAATGAACCGGTTCCAACGAATATGTTATTGGCGTACGTATGAAATTTAGATAAAGCTTAAACGAAATGTTTTTTGTTACTGAATAATGTAATCTTTTTACGCAGAGGTGCAAGGCATGAAACTCCTTTGTGTTCAAAGAATATATATTCACAGATTAAACTACAGATGAATATAAACAGTCGTAAAGTGAGCGTAAAGATAAAAGTGTGTGATTAACGTAGCCTACTGGCCGAGCGAGCAAATATAAATATGACGAAAATAGATTAGTGAAAGACTGGATGATGAGTACAGATGTTACTGAACTATTACGTGTGATGAAAGAGAATATGAATCATCGATAATAATGTAGAAATCAGTTAGTAATAGCAATTTCTCCCTTTCCTTCTACTTGCTTACACATAATAATAATAATATTAAAGCACTTATAATGTTTATTATAACTATAGTAACAGAACGACGCGACGTAAAGACTTCAGAATACAGCTACCCACCAAGAATGAGTGACAAGAATGAGTGTCATTAAAAGAATAATAAAAATATTAGTTAAAATGGTCAAAATTGTATAACAATAATATTAATAATAATAATAATAATAATACCATAATAATTGTTATTATTATTATTATTATTAATGAATAAAACTATTTTTAACGAGAACGTATTTAATTTCAAATTATACCATTTATGTCATATAGCGTAGTTGGACAGTTTTTATATTACGTAAATAAAATAAAAATAAAAACGTGATAATAATAGTAACCTTCATCTTCTTCTTCTTCTTCTTCTTCTTCTTCTTCTTCTTCTTCTTCTTCTTCTTCTTCTTCTTCTTCTTCTTCTTCTTCTTCTTCTTCTTCTTCTTCTTCTTCTACTTCTTCTTCCTCTTCTTCAGTTGGCATTATAACCCAGTATGGGTTTTAGCCTCTTCAATGATTTTTCTCCACTCGGTCCTTTCATTACAGTCTTCTACATCTTTATATCCCCATATTTATAAGATTTATAAGACAGAATGGCACTGGAGATGGAGCTCGGGGCGTTCACGCTCGAGGCTGTAGTTGAGATTGTGCTCAGTGGCAAGGAGGATTGGGACCGCATTTCTACATTTATTCAGACGGTTCTACAAACAAAGAAAAAAAAGACAAGCCCAACTTGCACCCAACGGGTATAGCTATGGCCGGCTCTAGTAGAAGGCCGGAATGTTAAACGTGGCAACATTGGGACACGGTCATATTTGAGGCTGAATGTCAACTTAAGTGACATTATCACTGACAAACCTACACTAAATGAATTATGTACATCCGTCGACTAACGTTTTGTTATACATTAATTTCGGAAGGTTACTGTAAGTTAAAAATTCTAAGCACCTATCCTAGTTAAGCTTTATAAACACTTTAGGTTTATATTTCAATAAGTACGTGGGTTGACCAATATGTGTTTGAAATCAACTTAAAAAAAACACTACAATCACTAATAACACTGTAGTATTATAAACTATAACATTAAACAGCACTACTCCACTACAAAAATCGTCACTAACAACAAACTGTAGCAAGACCTTTGTAAACCAAGACAAAGTTAACCGCTCACACGATACAGATCACATTCCACTCAACTGGCGCTTCGGCCTCAGACGCAAAACTGGCACGTTTAAAATTCCGGCCTTCTACTAGAGCCGGCCGTGGTATAGCACGTAAGTGACAATTAGATTGAGCTCGATAAGGGCGCAATAGGCTCTATCCTGAAGTAATACCCCCTAAGTGGTTCCAGGATGGATATCAATGCCTGAATTATAGGTTGGCTTTTAGTGGGTGAGAGTCCACGGTTTCCTCTGACGGTGCATAAAGCATTTTCCCACTCTTAAAAAATATACATTATATTATCATTTTTATTACAATATATAATGATAATACATCATTATTATTACATTATCATTATTATTCAATTTACAAAAGACAATGGTGGGGTCGTCTGTAAAGTATGACGGAGGATCGATTCCCGAAAGCGGCGTTGCACTATAAAGCCATTGGTAGAAGAGACGTGGGTGGTCCGAGGTTGAGTTGGGTTCCGGAACAGCTTTATATAACCTAAGCCTTGAAGAGGAGAAGCAGAAGAAGAAACATTATGCAGTAAATTTTGTAATACGACGGGTTCATTTGCACTCAAACTTAAACTATTTTCCGCCTACATCGTAACACAGCTGCAAGCGATAACCGAATTACTGTAGGGAAATTATGTCACCATCAGGGTTGCATCGAGATGCACACAAAGCGAGAGCGATCAGCTGGTGTAAGCGCCCCCCACCCCCGTTGATACCACCCACCCAACCCGCCGCGCACACCTACCGACAATAGTCAGCTGTATTCACTACTACTAAGAATATAATTTCACGCCTCTTTGTGAAAATGATAATAGCCGGGTTTGTTCTAAAATATCGCAAATGAATCAAATAGATATTGTAAAAAAGTATATATGTATCAACGGTTTTAGCAATATATATATATATATATATATATATATATATATATATATATATATATATACCGTTTGTTAGTTTGTTGTAACATTAGACGTTAAGTTAAAACGTTCCGATAAATTTGTTAGTACTTTAAAGCAGAATAATAATGATAATGTAATAAGACTGTATTTTTGTTTTCAAAGGGGGAAAATGCTTTATCCACCGTCGGAAGAAACCGTCTGTGCCCTGGGGTGTGGGACTCTCACCCACTAAAAACCTATCACCCAAGGTGAAGCCTGTTGCGCCCAGTTACTCCTGACGAGATAAGTAGGGCAAGCATAGACTCTAAGCACATGCCCATAAAATTCCAGTGCTAGAAAATAATTAAAAAATATTCAGGTACGCACAGATTGAAAAAGTGGCTTTTAGCTAGCTGTGATTCTGCTTTCTAGTTAAAAAAAAAACTTGTGGTTTCAAAAAGCAGCACCCAGGGTGCACCGCGGAGAGGTAACTTCAAACAGTGACAATCAAAACAATAAACAAGAGCGAAAATGGTCGCATTTTCACCGAGCCGGCCGGGGCACTGCTAGCGCTCCTAGCGGTTTAAAGCACTAGTAAAAAGTGCTCGGTTTTTGCGTCTCTGAGAGCGCGCACTAAGACATGTACGTCAGTAAACCATCGTACTCGTAGGTTAGATTGTTATAAGTTTGAGTATTTCTAAATGTAGCCTAATGTAAAAAAAGAAGGTTATGTAATGTAAGCGTAGTCATGATATCCTAAATAAACACTAAGACTTCTGAAATTATGGCCAACTCATAGTTAGTGCATCGAAGGAAGTTTTGAAGTGATTTCCATGTGGGCGGAGCGGTCAGTCAGTCGTTAAGACAGTGCACACAACTGGAAACGAAGTGATGTTAACGACTCCGATCAATTCAAGTCATCGATATCATTTTGAATGGAAGATGCGTGCCAAATGCGCCGCCGATTTTCAAAAGATGAGAGATAAGAAGGCATGTGAAACAGTTTTGGGTGACAACAATAATGTTGGTTACGTAATTATTTATTTACTTTAGCCTGAGTTTCTTTGGGCAACCACTGCTTGCGTTGTCTGCTCTGAGGATTCGCCTCTGGTTGCGCCCTTATCGGGCTCCTTCTAATTGTCCCTTATGTTCTACTGCACGGAACTATAAAGCCATTGGTAAAAGAGTCGTGGGTCGTCCGATGATGAGATGGGTGCCGGAACGGGTTTGTATAACCTAATCCTTGAAGAAGAAGAAGAAGAAGAAGAAGAAGAAGAAGAAGAAGAAGAAGAAGAAGAAGAAGACGAAGACGAAGAAGAAGAAGAAGAAGAAGAAGAAGAAGAAGAAGAAGAAGAAGAAGAAGAAGAAGAAGAAGAAGAAGAAGAAGAAGAAGAGTATACAGTAGTATCAAAACCTAACCTTGGTATCAAATTGAACGTATATATCCACCGAGTAAAGTCACCTAAAAACCTGAAAGTTTTTTTTTTTACCATAGGATAAACCAATTCCTCTAACTTAGAGATTTTATAAGACCAAGTATGCACTTCTGTTGCATGAGTGCAGAGTTTGAATGGACATAATGTACAAAAGTCAATCCGTCCTCCAACGCTTTCGCTCCATTAATCTAATCAACAACTATACCAGAGCATATTTCAAGCAATAAACTATGCGGAACTAGTGCTGCCTAGTGAAGGACTTAGTGCTGCCTAGTGGCAGGTATTAGTGCCTGCGCCTTATTTACATCAGGAAGTTATTTTCAAAAGACTCTATTATTTAAGTTTGTACCATTGATGTGAATTAAGGAAATATTTTGTTACTACCATACTTTTTCCCTTTTCTTTCTTAACTAACTTATTTAGTTGTAAAGCAATTCAATATGAAATATTTATGCATTTTTCATTTTCAAAAAATTAGTTAAAATTAAACAAATTTATAATTTTTAAGCTTTTGCCAATCTCAGTCTATATATATATATTTTTTTCAATCACTTTCTGCTACAGTTCGTTTCTTGATATATATAAAGTAATTTAAAATTTATGTTTATATTACATCAAGATGTTATATTTTTCTTATTCGGAACATGTTTCGAGAGCTCCCGTGCTCTCATCTTCAGCCTTCGCGATAAATGTTACATAGGACAAACAAAAAACAGCTGAAAAAACGATATTTTGAACACCTAAACGCATACAAAAAACCAGAAATATATAAATCCAATTTAGCCACACACGCAATAAACACAGGACATGAATTCCCGGACATAACCAATGTGACACTAATAAAACATATACCACACAAAGGCACCATAATGAACATTTGGGAAAATTTACAAATATACAAACATAAAACGCAAAACAAACTTATACCTGAACAAATACAAATCAATACAAAACATGACACAATATTCAAAGCACTTAACATCGAAAATACACAAAATACAAATACATATACCACAATCACACACAATAATACAACTTAAAAAGACCAGATACCAACAAGAAACCTTAACAGTATCCAGCCAACACACAAATACTTCACCAGACGCAAGATCGCGAAGGCTGAAAATGAGAGGACGGGAGCTCTCGAAACATGTTCCGAATAGGAAAAATATAACGTCTTGAGGTAATATAAACATAAATTTTAAATATATATATATATATATAATTACAGTACTTTATATATTTTTAAGTAGACCAGTGATAAAGGCTTTGAATTTGTAACAGGCGTCCATGTAGTAGTAATGTGCACATCACACTGTAGACCTAATGTACTTACTGAATATTACATAATTAATTATAATGAATCCATTTGAGTGTATGTGGTGTTTTTTTTCCTAATGTCTAAAGCATTTGCGTCTATTTTTACAGTTAATTTCACGAGTAAAGAATGGACATGATCGTGGTCAAATTAAATTCAAATTACATAACCTTCAATATTATACAAAAATCATATGTGTATATATATATATATACACACACATACACATATATATAATTGGTTGGTTTAGTGCCGCCTGCCGCCTAGTGCAAATTGGTTAAAATATTAAAATATGCTCTGAACCACCATACGCTCATTTATGCATACTTCATTAGGAAGCAGTGTGGTTTTAAAAAATAAAATTTTACACTGTGTTGTAAATAGTAAAGAAACACAAACGTTGGTTCTGTCGCTGTAGGACTTGCTTTGTTTTCTCCTAAAGTCTGTTGTTATTACTTTCATTATTTCGGTTGGCCGGAGTTTTACGGCAGTGGGGAGCTACGGTTTACTGCTTCTGCGACACGTATAATACACTTTATTGCTTTCTCTGTTACCCCCCTCCCCACACACACACTACATACTGACGTGACGTGTTCTGTCGTGTGCGAGTACATTTGATAACTCACTTGTCCAGACTAATTAATACAAACCTTCTGTGAGTCGGGTCACGTTTATTGTCAAATACGGTGCAATTGTACAGCGGCATTGTTTTTTTAGAATACGAGCTATCATATTCTATCTAATATATTAACCAATCTAATATATTTATGTCTTCTTCTTCTTCTTCTTCTTCTTCTTCTTCTTCTTCTTCTTCTTCTTCTTCTTCACCCCAGATTATCTGTGTATAAGGCTGAGTAAAACGCTGAGAGGCTTAAGAGGAATGGTTAGGAATGGTTATTGACAGGCTAACGCTTACAATTTGAAAAAAAAAAACATTGAGGTCTTCTGTTAAAAGGTGTGCTGAAGCATGACAATACCCGTCTGCGTACTGCTCTTCACACTTTAGAGACCCGCTAGAAACTGAAATTTGAGATTTTCACTTGTGTTCCTTATAGTCTCAATTTCACCTCTTCAGACTATCACCTGTTTGGACCTGTGAAAATAGCGTTAAGCGACTGTTGATTCACCTCAGACCTCACGAACTGAAGGAAGCGGTGCACGAGTGGCTTGTTGCTCAGACGAAAATGTTTTTACTTCCATGTTCCAAAAGGAAATGGAAGTATGGCGATTGGGAAAAAAACGTGTTCGAGATAAAGTCTGATTCTGATTGTACTACTTTTCAAAACATGAGGAAAAGTCATTCTCCGAAAAGTGTCAGTGTGTAGAATTTTTTCTATAGCGAACAACTGCTGCAAATTAAAAAAAAAAATCATATAATGTTTTGCATATGTGCCCGAGTTGTAGAGGACACAAGGTCTATTGATTTTGGTGAAGATCGGTTAAGGGTAAGGGGTAGTTTACCTGCAACGTTTTATGTTTTAACAAGAATGAAGTACTTAGTTTTGATAAAGAAGTATCCTGAAAAGAAGGGCATAATAATTCACTGTAGAAAGGTCGATGAAATATCTAAAAATTAAAAGGGTACTTGAAGGAGGAGGGGATAATTTTCTATAAATGTATGGTTCTCCATACCGATATTTAGAATATGAGCTACCATATTCCATCTAATATACTAATCAATCTAATATATTTAATTCTTCTTCTTCTTCTTCTTCTTCTTCTTCTTCTTCTTCTTCTTCTTCTTCTTCTTCTTCTTCTTCTTCTTCTTCTTCTTCTTCTTCTTCTTCCTTCTCCTTCTCCTTCTCCTTATCCTTATCCTTCTCCTTCTCCTTCTCCTTCTCCTTCTCCTTCTCCTTCTCCTTCTTCTTCTTCTTCTTCTTCTTTTTCTTCTTCTTCTTCTTCTTTAAAGGATTAGGCGACTTTACCTGTTCCGGTCTCTATTTTGAAGCCATCTTTTGCATGGTCTTCCCACATCTCTTTTCCTTTAAAGCGCATATTGTAAAACCTGTTGAGGTATTTTATGCATCCACATTTTCTGCCGGAACGAACTTGAAAACAATCATACCTATTTGATACTCGTGGCGCTATCTCTGTATCAGACCGAAAACTTGTCGAATATCCTACATATGTATGACGATGGTGATGTTGTGCTTGTGAAGAATGCACTAAACCTCACTATAAGAAACCGATGAATTAAACAAACAAAATAAAGCGAGTTGCCAAATTATATTCACACACACACACACACACACACTCCCAAACTTACTGTCTGATCCAAGTCGTTCGTATTTGTGTGTAGTTGCGTGCACAGCGTTAAGTCGTAACGGTAACGCCCACATGATGTAAATAATACGAACGAATCCGTCTTTGACCTCGCCTTTGTTCAAACTATTATAGCGCGGTACATTTAATTCACTAAGTAAACGCGATTAGCGAAGAAATTGGGTCAGAAGAATGACTAGACAATTTGTTACGTGTTGATCACAGGTATCGCTTTGATCATTTTGTTAATACAATTTAAGGGAGGAGCATATCTAAAAAAAAACGTTGTTAAGCGTTAGATGTTATATTTAATTTTACCGCTTTGATCCTTCCAGTGTGTGTTCAAGTCTCCGAATCATATAAATATTAATACTTTTTATCCAACGGCATCCATATTTTTATATTCTCAATTTTTGTTTAACTTCCCTTTACTCCGCCAGAATACTTACACAAACATTGTATTGTCTCTTTAGTATTTTCTTCGTTATTTTGTTTTCATCCGTTTCTTATAAGTGAATATCATTTCTGCTTATTTCTAAACCGTACATCTTTTAATGTGTTCCTTCACACTCAATGCCACGTTTGTTAAATCTGCTCTAATACACAATTACTTGATTTTCCAATACGTTTACCAACAAAACCACTAAAGGTTATTTATGTTTCAATTTCATTGTCACATAATCTAAATTCTAATATAAATAATTGGCATAAAAACCGGTGCATACACACATGTTATTATATGTAAATTTGCTTACTACATCATTCTAATTTGTTAACTTAATAGTAAAAGATATATTCCTGGCTTTTAAAGTAACTGTCAAATAACGAGGACAATTTTACTAGCATGTTCCGTAATGTAATGGAAGTATGGTAATCGCGAAAAAAATCGTGTTTGAGGTAAGGACTGAATCTGATTGTACTACCCTCAAAACATGAAGAAAAGTCATTTTCTGAAAAGTCTTTGTCTGTGTGTCAGTGTGTCTGTGTGTAGAATTTTTTCCGTAGCGAACGAGTGCTGCCGCAAATTCAAACAGGCCGAATTGTAGAGGACTCAAGGCCTACTGATTTTGGTGAAGATCGGTTATGGGAGAGGGGTAGTTTACCTGTAACGTTTTACGTTTTAACAAGAGTAAAGTAGGCCTACTTAATTTTGATAAATAAAGTATTCCTGAAAAGAAGGCCATAATAATCCACTGTAGAAAGGTAGATGAAATATCAATAAACGGAAAGAGTAGCTGGAGGGGGAGGGGGTAATTACTTATGTGTACTACGTTATTGGCAACAAAAAAGTAGTTTCTATGGAAATATTTCATTTCCATTTGTCAAACTTGTCAAATTTTTCAATTTATATTTAAAAATGCTTAATATAAATCTTAGACATGGAAGCCGTGTATGGTTCTCCATAACGATTTTTTAGAATATGAGCTATTAGCGCTATATTAATCAATCTAATATATTTATTTCTTCTTCTTATTTATTCCAGGATTATGCGAGACCTGTTCCGGTCTCTATTTTTAAGCCAACTTCTGCGTGGTCTTTTCCATCTCTTTTCCCATTAGCCGCATATTGCAAACTCGTTGAGGTTGCCTTTATGGTTACATTCTATCTATACGTCCAATCCACCTCAGCTTATATTCCTCGATTCTTGCATTTACAGAGAATGTACCCAATTCATGTCTCATCACATAGTTTCTAATTCTATCGTTTCGTATACATCCCTTCACGCATCTCAAGATATTCATCTCCGCAGTTTGTATATGACGTGTACATTTTTCTTCCTCTTCTTCTTCCTCCTCCACCCCCTCTTCATCATCATCATCTTCTTCATTTTCTTGTTGTTGTTGTTGTTGTTGTCGTCGTTCTTCTCTTCTTCTTCTTCTTCTTCTTCTTCTTCTTCTTCTTCTTCTTCTTCTTCTTCTTCTTCTTCTTCTTCTTCTTCTTCTTCTTCTTCTTCTTCTTCTTCTTCTTCTTCTTCTTCTTCTTCTTCTTTTCCTTTTCCTTCTTCTTCTTCTTCTTCTTCTTCTTCTTCTTCTTCTTCTTCTTCTCATTCTTCTTCTTCCACTTATTCTTCTCTTTTTTTTTTAGATAATGGCCATGTTTCGGAACAGTATAAAAGAAGTTATACAAGGCCGTATACCCTTGTAGAACTTTATTTGAGAGTCGTTTCTTGTTTTCTCCCTAAAGTTCTTTTAATAGTGCCACAAATTGCCTAAAATCTGTTTATCTCTCTTTCGATGTCCCCTTTAAATCGATATGTAATATCATATTCTAGGTTTTGAAAGTTCCATCCCCCACAATCTACTTGATTTTCAATACGTTTACCAACAAAACCACCGAAGTTCATTTATCTTTTAATTTTTCTTGTCACATAATCTAAATTCCTTATATATATAATCGGCATACAAAAATCGGTGGATTCACACATGTTATTAATTCAAACACAGTTATTATGACACTATTTTCAAAGCACTCAACATCGAAAATAAACAAAATACTAATATATACACCACAGTCACACACAATAATACCAGTTTAAAATACCAAAAACCAACAGGAAACCATAACAACGGCCAACCAACACACAAGTACTCCACAAGATTCAATATTAAGAAAGCTGAGGATGGAAACAATAAGTTTCTCGAAACATGTTCCACATAAAGGAAAAAACATCTTGAGGTAAAATAATTATAATTATAAATATTAAACATATTACACATGTTATTATATGTAAATTTGCTTACTACATCATTCTAATTTATTAACTTAATAGTAATAGATATATTTCTTTTTTTTTTTAAGAAACTGTCAAATAACGAAGAGAACCTTTGTTAAATTTGTCGAATAGAAAATTCTTTATTGTTTCCATAATACCTCGTTTATCGGTTTGCGATATTTTAGAACAGAACCGGCTGTTATTATTTTCACAAAGAGGTATGAAATTATATTCATAGTAGTGGTGAATACAGCTGACTATTGTCGGTAGGTGTGTACGGCGAGTGGGTGGGTGGGTATCAATGGGGGGCCGCTTACACCAGCTGATCGCTCTCGCTTTGTGTGCATCTCGATGCAATATCTGAAAGGCAACACAGAATTTAGTACATAATTCGGTCATGAGTTCAAAATATTTCGACTGATGTAATTGCGAAATTCTGTACGCTGGGTGATGCGGCTGATCATCATGCAAAACAGTGTACAGTTCTCTTAGCCGAGAACGATCGTGACTAATTGCTTACCGGTATTAATTTGTATTAGCTCCAGTACCATGGTCTGGTGGTATGACAGTATTCTTCTTTTGTACAATTTTCGATTGCTGAACACACTCAGTGACAAAGTTAAAGTTACTTAACCTAAAGGAACCACACATATGATTTGTAATAATTTTTTAATTACTCACATTCTTAGTTTCGATTGATTTCGATCATAGGCCATCGTCAGGCCATATAAACTGTGCAATCGCGGTCACAATATTGTAAAACAGTTACTATTTACAAAAAACGAATTCGTAAACACTGATTAATGATCGTGAAACGTTCGTTTGTGTCCAAAGTTACTCGAGAACTGATTTTGTTGCGGAGTGTTTATGTTAAGATTCAGGTCTATATATTGTATCAGCTGATTACAGTATGTTGATTCCACTTTGGATAGGATAATTATTATACTTAATGGAGAAACAGAACAAAGGCAAATATTTATTCATGATGCAACTTTACTCTGTTTATGGTAAAACAGAGACTAAATGCTATTCTACGTGTAACCATTTAAGGTACGTATAGGCCTCACCAGCCAGAACGCGAAACCGTTTTAGCTGTCTTGCTCGTTTATAAGTCTAGACAAAAAATGCTAATTAATAATGATACATTTTTTGTGCCTGTGCGGACTTAGGGAATTCGGCTGTGGGGCAGTACATTTACCCATACCTCGCGTGCCGCAGCCCCCAGCGCTGTGCACGAAAGTTACCCTCTATCTGTTGTTTCTCCGGTCTTTATTGACCTATGCGGCACCTGTTTGGTGGTCACTTGTTTCCTCCACCAACAGGCGTAGGCTGGAAAGTTTCCAATCCAGAACCCTCCGTTCCTTGTCGGGATTTCCTTGGTTTGTTAGAAACAGTGTAATTCGAGGAGGTCTACGAGTTCCTACTCTCTCTGCCTTTGTCTGGTCATTAGCTGCGACTCTCTTTGCCGCAGCTGAGACCTCTTCCTTCCCTTACCTCAGGACCATCAGCACCACGCAACCACCTCCCCCTGTCCGGGTCAAACGCCCTCGGGCGATTCTCGATGACCCGCCATAACTTAAAGTAAACTACTTAAATCAAATTTTGCATATTCACCATCTGACCATGCCCCAGAATTTACCTGAAAAGCTGTTTCTTTCCTCCCTTCCTAGTATGGCGACCGCGCTGAATGCCGCTGCTACGCGCTATCACTGGCACGGAGGCTCTCCGCCTCGCGGGGTGCGACCGACGCCTCACGGCGTCTGCACGCTGGACTTGGAACGGGTGACTTCTGTCACCTGAACCCGTTCATGCGGCATTGCCCACTGATTGCTCAAATTTTAAAAATAAATAAAAATTAAAAACCTTTCTCCCCCGCCTTCTCAGTTAACTGGTTGGCGGTTGTCCATTCCTGTTTTTAGGCACCAGTCGAATGAACCAGAACTACGTCTATCCTCAGGCAGCCATTGGGCTCGACCCAGATGGTGCAGTCATCCACCGGGTGCAAAGACGCCCCGCTACTACAATGCTACATGCTACATACATGAGGCAGTACAACGAAAACAAACTTAGGAAAGATAAAGACCTTTCAGAACAAAGTACTCAGAAGTATAGTGAACGCCCCTTGGTATATAAAGAACGACAACCTACATAGAAACATAAATGTAGAATATGTCAGCAAAATAAACGCAAAATATGCAAACAAACATGATCAGAGGATTCGGATCCACGATAAACCAATAATGCGACACTTGGTGGAAGAAGCTACACACGTCCTGAGGCGACTCGAAAGACAAAAACCACATGATCTGGTATCGCAACAGAAAGCAATTGATATGTATAGTTCCATAAAACTCTACGTGAAGGAAAGACACGTAATACTCTTGGGATTAGCCACTGGGCTTCACCCGTGAAGGAAACATGAAGGAGAAGTTGCTGGATGAGCGTGCTCAGTTGTAGCATTAAGGGAGGTGTTTTTAGTGGATTAGTCCCACACTACTAGGAACTACGGCGTCACTAGTGTCTATTGAGATTTTCTCCTAAACTCTTAAAAAAATTGTACAACAGGCATTTATATTACAGGCTTTTAAAATCTCGGTGTTACGGACGATTGTGGAGAAACTACAATCGTTCTTGAAACTGATCCAAAGTGATTTCATCGGAAGACAGAATGAACAATATTGAAGTTTCAAGAGAATGTAACATAAAAATACTGTAGTAAAATCTTGTAAGAAAAAAATATGAACGACTGCAACATTCACTTATGCAAAGTTATGTGAGGAAACCACAATATAGGTTATTATACAGAGAAACGTGCTGTTTAAGAAGAAGTTATATATACTGTACTAGAAACATTACTATTTTTGGCTCAACGCTCGTTTTAATCTGATTCATACCAAACACTTTGCTCATTGTACGGTGTGATGTCACAGGATACAAATAGGAAATAAGGCACAGTATGCCAACACCAGACTATTGAGAAGCAAAACTCATTAGTCGTAACACAAAAATAAAAATATATAAGGCAATTATCAGATCGGTTGTTACTTATGGAGGCGAAACACGGACACTGATAAGAAAGAAACAACAAACACTAAGGAGGTTTAAAAGAAAAATTCGTCGGTTAAGACTTCGTTAAAACATTAAAAGTTACACTAAAGACATGTAAGTATATATTCCACAAACACAGCGACGTACGCGGATGTGAGTGCGCACTCAATACTGGTTAGCGACGTACTGCCGCGTACGTCGCTGTGTTTGTGGAATATATACTTACATGTCTTTTAGTGTAACTTTTAATGTTTTAACGAAGTCTTAACCGACGAATTTTTTAATCTCTGATGATGGATTAACATAATCCGAAACGCGTAAGAAGACAAAATTAAGCGGTCACATAGACGGATTAAGGTAAAAACTTTAAATTTTAATTATAATAATTGTGATGCGGATACCAATACAATGACTTTACAATTTGAAAGAAAGATCATAAAACGTGTTTATGGCCCGCATAAAGAAGATGACGAATGGAGAATAAAAAATAACCAGACATAGTTGAGCTATCGAAGGATGAAGGCACTGCAAGATTCGCAAAGGCTCAACGAATACAGTGGCTAGGTCACGCAGAGCGGATGGATGATCAGCGTATAGCAAATAAAATCCTGAGGGCGCAAGTCTGTAAAAGCAGAAACAGGAGCCGACTTAGAATAAGATGGTTGGATGATGCGCTGGAAGATATCAGAAGAATGGATGTGAGGAGTTACACTGAAATGGAAATAGGCAGGAGACTTTGAACAGGATTGGTGTTAGAAGCCAGGTCGCTCGTTGGTCTGTAGTGCTGAAGAAGAAGATGATGATGTGGTGTCCTCAGCTCGATTTATACTACACCATGATACCGCATACTTGAATAGGCAAATAGTTTTAGTAGTAAACAATAAAACGTGTGTTGTAAAAAAAATATTGTTTTTACTTCTATGCCCCGTAAGGAAATGGAAGTATCGCGATGACGAAAAAAATCTTGTTGGAGATAAAGGCTTATTCTGATTGTACTACCCTCAAAATATGAAGAAAAGTGTCTATGTGTAGAATTTTTTTTGTCGAACGATTACTGCCGCAAATTCAAACAAAATCAAATAATTTTTTGCACATTTGCCTAAGTTATAGAGGACTCAATGTCTATTGATTTTCGTAAAGATTGGTTAAGGGGAAGGGATAGTTTACCTGCAACGGTTTATGTTTTACCAAGAGTAAAGTACTTAATTTTGATAAATAAAGGATCCTGAAAAGAAGTTCATAATAATCCACAGCAGAAAGGTAGATGAAACGTCTATAAATTAAAAGGGTAGTTGAAGGGTTAGTGGGTAATTTTCTATAAATGAAAATGGTAGTTGAAAGGGGAGGGGTAATTTTTTAAATGTGTACTACGTTATCGGCAACAAAGAAGTAGTTTGTTGTTAAAATTCCTTCCCGGGCCCGTTTGGCCGTGATCTAATGTTCTCTGCAAAACCAGACGTTTCGGCAGTGCCATCGAGTGCCATCATCAGTGAAAATCGAGTGCGATAACGTGAGGTGGTATACGTTAGGGACCACAGTAGTGTGGTTAAGGCTGAAGAAAGAAGTAGTTTCTATGGAAATATTACATTTTGAAAATTATTTTAAATATAAATCTTAGAACATGGAAGTTATGTATGGTTCCCCATACCGATATTCTTGAATTATGGCAGAAAACATTTTGTAATGATGTGATGTAAGTATTGTGTCGCACAGAAGGAGGATCATGATGTAAAGGGGCAGAGGCGTCTGTTCAAAATGTTGCAGAAGAAAAACAGGACAGGAAAAAATCCAACGAGTGAGTATTTTCCGACAGTAACAACCCACATGCGTACCTAATAACGTCGTTCTTGTTGTTGATGACGGCGAAGAGCGGAATGGACGATATTACGTTATTAACTTCCGGCAAATGTGAACAAAATTTACAGAACCGGGTACAAAAAAAAACGAAGACGAGACGGTTCTGTGATCTGTGATGATATTTCGGCGGCACGGTAACAAGTCTGATTGTGTGTACTAGTAGGTCTACTAGCAGGCCCAGTAGACTGCGAGGGAAGGTGAGAGCGGAGAGAGAGAGCGAGAGAGAGAGAGAGTGTGTGTGTATGTGTTTTGACACAGTGTGTTGGTAGAGTTCCAAGCCCGCATTGCATCAACTGGCAACTCTCTGATAATATTAACCGGACTGCCCGACAATTTATCAGCCTAATGCACACACGCGTGCCCGGTAAAACACACACACACACACACACAAGTACACGACGGTTACTCTTCGGTTTAAAATTTCTGAAATTACTCAGCATCGAATATTCACAGTAAATGAACACACAGGCTAAAAAAAATCGGTATGGAGAACCATACATGACTTCCATGTTGTAAGATTTATGTTTAAAATAATTTACTTGAATTCGGTTCGGTATTTTCTAAAAAAAATATCGCCCACCCTCAAACTAATTTCACTATTTATAGATATTTTTGTTATTATGGGGTAGTCGTTTAATATAATGTTATTTTCAGTCACTTTATCCATAAAAATTAGGTAGGCTTACTTTATTCTTATAAAGAAACCGACTACGCAGATAATCATCCCTCCTCCGAAGTCACTCATGGACCCTGAGCATCTTGCAGAGGGTTCATTCCCTAAAGACGAAAAGTCTGTATATGAACCGTTCCTCTGTAAACACGTGCAGTTACACTGCCCAGCGATCCACAGGAAGCAAATCGCTACCCACGCTGGACACTTTTTCGGCTTGTACGCACTGTGTTGGTGTGGGTTTCGACACTTTCCATTTAAAAAGCGTGCAAATGTAAGAAAATAAACATGAGTGAGGCCAGAAATAACGCGAATTGTGTGTGTGTGTGTGTGTGTGTGTGTGTCTTGCCTGGCTTTGTTTTGCGGTAATCATAATAATAAAAGGAAACGTAAACATTACATAATTGAGATATGCTTGCCTGCCACGAACGATATATTTTCTCTTATACATGATTAAAATTAAAATGAAAAAATATAGAATTTTGTTAAAGTTAAATGAAATGTTTCCATAGAAACTACTTCTTTGTTGTCAATAACGTAGTACACATATAAAACATATACAAATTTACCTCCTCCATCATCAACTACCATTTCAATTTATAAAAAATTTACCCCTCCCCCTTAAACTACCCTTTCCATTTATAGATCTTTTCATCTACCTTTCTACAGTGGATTATTATGACCTTCTTTTCAGGATACTTTGTTTATCAAAATTAAGCATTTTACTCTTGTTAAAACGTAAAACGTTGCAGGTAAACAACCCCTTTCCCTTAACCGATCTTCACCAAAAACAACAGGCCTTGAGTCCTCTACAATTCATTGCTGTATGCAAAACATTATTTGATTCTGTTTGAATTTGCGGCTGTTATCGTTTGCTTTGAACAACTTCTACACACACACACACACACACACACACACACACACACACACACACACACACACACACACACACACACACACACACACACACACACACACACACACACACACACACACACACACACACACACACACACACACACACACACACTTTTCGAAAAATGACTTTTTTTCATGTTTTGAGGGTAGTTCAATCAGAATCTGCCGTTATCTCGAACACGATTTTTTTCGCCATGGCCATACTTCCATTTCCTTATGGAACATGCAAGTAAAAATGTATAAACATAAGTGCCTCAACAGGACAGAGCAGTCTTCGTTTGATTCGTTCGCGGATGATTGTGATCTGTTTTCCCGCGCCACTGAAGATGTCTGCCATCGGTATGGACGAAACTTCTGGTGAAAAACATGAACAACTTAGACCTCAGCCTACCAGCCCTGCCTGTAAATTGTAATAATGATAATCGGGTGGTTAATGTTCAGAAAGATGTACTATGTACTCGATGTTAGATATACATTCTCGAATATCATCATCATCATCATCTTCGTCTTCAAGGATTAAACCAACGATCGTTTGTTCCGGTCTCATACAGGCAAAGATTAGAGAAGGTTATTCCAGCGCTTCCTCGGACGTCCCCTCGGCTTATAGTTCCATAGTTGTTCGGGGATGCGGCAGTCATCCATTCGGCAAAGATGTTCCCACCAATTCAGCTGATACTGAGCAACCCTGTCGAGTACACTCATATTACTCACTTCCTACCGTATATCTGTGTTTCTTCTATGATCATGGACAGTATACCCTGTCACGTCGTTGAGAAATCTCATTTCAGCTGTTTGGATGCGACTGACCTGGTCTTTCGTTAAAGTCCAATTCTCAGACCCATAAAGAAGTGTGGGAAGGGCCACATCACCTTGTAGAATTTTAGGCGTGTTCCTTTACTTACTGACTTAAGAGTTCGCGTAATGGTCCCGTACATGAGGTTGAACTTATGCTACTTATTCACAACGTATTCTCGGATATCTGAGGAAAATAGAAACACCGTATATTCTGAAATTATACTATGACCAATACGGGCATTTGTGATCACGATTGCGGATAGTAAATAAACTTTGGAAACATTAAAATATCTTACTGTGTTGCTCAGCTACAACTGATGCCCTTTGGTAAGTACTGAACACGATAATCGCTGAAGACTTAAATATTTAATCAAATAGGGTTTAAGTAGCCACACATATTAACTTCTCATCATGAGTCATACTGTGTGGTGTCGTTGAGCGAAGTAAGGCTGTTCAGTGTTCAGGCACCACACTAGGCCGATTTAACTGTAGGCCAACCCACGTCTCTTGTCGGTTTGAGTAAAGGCTCTGGTACTAGCTTTTCACGTTCACCTCCATAAGGCACAATCTATAACTGAAGCGGATTCGATATAGTTGGCTTAAAGAATTCTCAACAGCACTAACGACGCCAACACTGAAATAAGAAGAAGAATATATCACGCAAATAAAACATATTATGGTTTAAAAAAAGCACCTGGCATCTAGCTTCATCTCAAGAAGCACCAAATCCAAAATCTACAAAACACTTATCAGACCAGTGCTGACATATGCTTCAGAAACCTGGAAGATGACAAAAAATAGCGAGAGGCTTCTAGGTTGCTGTGAAAGACGGATTCCAAGAACAATATTTAGAGTAGTACATGAAAATGGAATGCGGTGCAGGCTCTATAATTATGAACTATACCATCTTTACTAAGAGCCGGACATTGTCAGGATAATAAGAATATACAGGCTAAGGTGGGTTGGACACATAGAGAGAATGAAGGAAGGACAGCCTACGAAACGTATTTTCTACCAGAAACCAATGGGTAGTAGAAAATGTGGAAGATCCCCAGATTAGTAGTGCAAACTTCAGGGTAGTAGAAAAAGTAGATTCAAAGACCAGATAGAGGTCTAGAAAGGACCTCAGAAAGGTGAACGTAAGAAACTGGAAAGCCAAGTCACGCAATAGGGACGAATGGAGCAGCCCAAGACCCACCAAGGGTTGCAGAGCCACGGCTGTTGATGAAATAATTCTCAAGGCTTTCACGGCTGCCGTCAACATTGTTGATATTATTCTCCGCCGGACTATTAGGCCGTGGTCTAATATCGGACGTAAACTTCAGTGTAATAGAATTCGCCAATCTGCACCTCAGTACTGGGGTGAATTGGCAAACACCTTGCCAATTATACTCGATCGTTCTTTTACACTGAAGATGACTTCCAATGGTGGGCCCAAAACGTATGTGCACAATGTTAGCCGTAGTCCACGGCGTGTTAGCCCGGCAGAAAATAATATCAACAATCGTTCGTCTTGTTACGTCCTTCTCTTGTAACCTTTTGCTTGCTAACATATTTCCTTACCTCGGAGCTGTATTGTTACTATCTTCTGTATTCTTGAAAATGAAGTTGTAATAATTAATTATTAGTAAGATTATGATTCAAGTGCACTGATCAGCTCTGGTCTCAAATCTCCATCATCTTCGCTACTTGATTTAAATAATTTGCCTATTACATATTTACATCCTTCAGTCATCTAGCATTCCTCTTCCCTCTTTTGTTTAGCATGTGAGAGCTTTTGACTAGTATCATAGTCTTCTCCTTCTCCTTCTCCTTCTCCTTCTCCTTCTCCTTCTCCTTCTCCTTCTCCTTCTCCTTCTCCTTCTCCTCCTTCTTCTTCTTCTTCTTCTTCTTCTTCTTCTTCTTCTTCTTCTCCTCCTCCTCCTCCTCCTCCTCCTCCTTCTTCTTCTTCTTCTTCTTCTTCTCCTCCTCCTCCTCCTCCTCCTTCTTCTTCTTCTTCTTCTTCTTCTTCTTCTTCTTCTTCTTCTTCTTCTTCTGAACATCAAGGTATCTTCTTCTTCTTCTTCTTCTTCTTCTTCTTCTTCTTCTTCTTCTTCTTCTTCTTCTTCTTCTGAACATCAAGGTATAGGCTTACAGCCTGTTCCGACTTTACTGAAACCGCCTCTTCCTTGATCTACCTATATCATGTCTTCCCTGAGGACTGTATCGTATTACTTGTTTAGGTAGCCTCATATCTTCCATTCTCTCAATATGCTGTCTCCATTTTATTTGTACTTCCCTTATTCTGCTGACCGTAGAATATAAATTTAGCTCAGTTCTTATATCTTCATTCTGTATTTGATCTCTAAGGGTGCAACCTATGGTTTTCCTCAAGAACTTCGTTTTACTTGTTTGTATTGTTCGTTCATCATTTCTCGTCATCGTCCAAGTTTCACTTCCATAAGTTAAAACAGGCGTTGCCATTACTTTACAGAATTTTATCTTGTTGTCTGTCCTAGTCTTATTACAATTGTTCTGTGAATAGTACCACATATCAATTGAAATCTATTTAATTTTATATCGATGTCGCTGTCATACTCATCGATAAGTTACATCGCACCCTAGAAAACTGAAATGAGATACCTGTTCTATCGACTGACTGTTTATAATTATCTCGCAACGTATCGGATGCTTTCCTCTAAAGGCCATAACTTTTGTTTTCTGGGTTCATGTTCTAAGATTATGTTCTTTGCATATTTGGCTCAGGTGTAAAACTGATAACTTGAGATTTCTACTTCAGTAGTCTACTGGGGTGAATTGGCGAACACCTTGCCAATCGTTTTTTCCGACACTGGAGACGTCCTCCGATGGTGTGGCCGCAAATGGTTGTCAGTCTTTATCAACAGTCGAGCACAGTCTAAGAGCCCGACTAATAATAATTCTAACAATCTGAGAGCCGTTTAACCAATCTTTGCGTTATTCGTCCTTCCTATGAGCGCTCTCAATTATTGCGTAAGAGCTTCTCTTTCTTTAGTTCATATTCTGTATAATTGGTTCGTCGTGAATTCTGCGAGTCAGTTTACTTTTAGTGCTACAAGACTTCTACGGGTCTTTTACGTCTTGTAGGAACCACGTGTTATTATAAGCCATGTCATTAACATACAGTAAAACAGTAAACAGTAGAGCCTAATAAAAAACACCCTGACTACTATTTTGTAAAATTTAATATTTCTGTTTTTCTGTTGTTTTTAAGTATTTTAAAGACGGAAGGTTTAATGAGGATCGGTCAATAAGCAAAGCACAAATTTTACATTATTTGTGTTGCTGTTTCGACAATATTTGTTGTCATCATCAGGACCTGTGTACGGACACATTAAGTGCTATTTGTTGTAATATCAGTGTAGTAAATTTATACAAGGCAGTCACTTAATGTAGTGCGTAATGTATAACTGCACTTATAGGCTACATAGTAGAATTATTCTGGTGCAGCGTGATTTTGTAATTGAAGTTAAAAAATAAATAAATAAAAGAGTTAAGACTTTTAATTTTACTGATCTTTAATGAGAATTGCATTGTTTACGCTACCTCATAACAGTAGGTTAATGTGTGTGCGTGTGTGTGTGAACGCGCGCGCGCGGGCAACTGTTGAATCAAAACAGCAGCGTTCGTGTAAGGGAGACTTGGCCGTGTCGGGAGACAACTCACTTCTTTCTTTCACACTTCATGCAAACATTTTCAGTTTTTCTTTTTCTGTTTTCTTTTTTTTTTCTCAACGGAGAAAAACGCTAGACAAATTTAAATCATTGCAACCATTTACACTGGTGATGAATAATAGAAAAAATGTTCACTAAAAGCGGTGTGCGAGGAACAATGGTGTGGAACAAAGGGGGCCTTCAAGTAGAGAGACACGCGGGGACAAAGCGTGCGCCTGCCTTCTCAGCAACTCGACCTCATACTCCCCTACACCTCAGACATCCCCTGCTAAATATTAGTGTTATAGTCTCGCCTACTGCCAACTGCTGCTGCTATTGCTGCTCGTAATTATCGATTGACATTGCCGAAAAATGCTTCCGCGAGAGACTAGTACAAACAAACTTCTAATGTAACTAAATCTGTTAAACACATAGTCTTAATTACCATATTACATAAGGCATGCTTCTTATGTTAGCTGCAGAGCCTTAATGAGGTCATATATAAACTATGTAGAATGAGGCTTATGAGCATAGAAATAAACTATGTAACATTTAACTTGAGGAAGTATTAATTAGGAGAATAGCAATTATTTTGAATTATTAAAGCACTCAACATCGAAAATACACAACTAATATATACACCACAATCACACACAATAATAAAAATTTTAAAAACCAAAAACAAAATGGGAAGGAAATAACAACAGCCAACTAGCACACAGGTACTCCACAAGATTCAAAATTAGAAATGCTCATGATGGGATCACTAAGGATCCCGAAACATGTTCCAAATAAGGGAAAAATAACATCTTGAGGTAAAGTAAGTATAAATTTTAATTATATATGTATATATTTTTTATTTTTGCGTATGTGCCACTGTGGCCTACATTTTGTGTTCAACTGGCTCCTCCCTTCTTCTCCTCTCTTTTCCTCCTCTCTTCCTCTCCCACATCTCCTTCATTCTTGATCGGTGTCTCTCCCTCCTTGCGTCAGTCCAGATGGCAGCTGTCCTCTTCTTGGTTTCTTTCTGAAAAAACCTTGAGCATTTTTAAATTTATTTTTGAGTAGCAAGCATTCTTCAATGTATTCTTGAGTAATCTGGGGAGTTCTTCTGTGCCTTTTTCTGTTTCTTCGGATCACGTACTGGACATTTTGAGCTTTTGAAATGTTTAAAAACCTTTCCCGTTATGAATAACATGTCTGTCGGCATCCAGGCCACTTATAATGACTAATAATAAATATATTTACCTTATTTCCTGTCTCGTGACCACATGTATTAACGCAATGAATATTATTTACGCATTTCGATACTATGTATCGTCATCAGAATATATATATTAAAATATAAATCACTCAATGAGGTCGTTAAAAATTTAAAACATTAAAATCACAAAATCGAAACCAAACATATAAGTATTTATGTGATGCGAGTGCGCACTCGACGAAAGCCGGCCGGACACTGATTGATATCAGTTACAGATAAATTTTAGTGCTGTGTCATATAATGGATTCGACTTGAAATGTAAGTGGTCGTTTAATATGAAATTACGGTAGTATTTGTCATATTTGTTATATATATAGCACATAATTATTAAATATAAATTTTATGTTTGCCTGCTTGCAATTATCGACTCAAACTTCTCGTAGAAAGTAATTTCGTGTCTGCACAAGAATGTTGCATTGAAATTTAGATGCTAAGAATATATCCGATTCTGTTTCAATTTAGGTTCGGACGTGAACTGTGCAAATTGTGTAAAGTTTAACTGAAAGAAGACGTCCAACAATGGACCGCATCCTCAATACCGAAAAAGCAATACAAAAAGCGAGAATGGATCGTTTATTTTCCCATCGCTTTCCTTCCTTCTTTAGTTTCAGCCCTTTATGCGCAACGATTACACAACTTCCTTCACTTTATGAACTTCTTTCCCCTCCCATTCGTTCTCGAACTCGGTGTTGCTCGTTCTTCTAACCATAACAGCCACTTGGTTCTCCTTGCGTTCACTTCGGATTGATACTTCACCTCCGCAGTTTTCCTTCTGAGGAATGCTCTGTTTCTCTCTGTTTCCAATTGTACTCCCATGTTCCATAAGGTAATGGAAGTGTGGTAATCGCAAAAAAATCATGTTTGAGATAAAGACAGATTCTGATTGTACTACCCTCAAAATATGAAGAAAAGTCATTCTCATAAAAGTGTCTGTGTGTCGAATTTTTTCTATGGCAAACGATTACTGCCGCACATTCAAAGAGAATCAAATAATGTTTTGCATATGTGCCCGCGTTGTAGAGTACTTAAGGCCCGTTGAGTTTGGTGAAGATCGGTTAAGGGGAAGGGGTAGTTTACCTTCAACGTTTTATGTTTTAACAAGAGTAAAGTAGGCCTACTTAATTTTGATAAATAAAGTATCCTGAAAAGAAGGTCATAATAAATCACTGAAGTTGATGAAAAGGGTAGTTGAAGGGGAGGGGGTAATTTTGTTGTATTGATTTTATAAATTTATTCGACCGAAAACTTAAAAATTTCAACAAAATATTAACAATTGATATCGTTCAATGCTATGTAACCACGGATATTAAAATAAAATAATTTTTCGTTTTCTGAAATTCACAGATAAACACTGGGCGGCACTCGCTTTCTTTCGCGTTGTTTAAATAAAAGATAATTTAATTCTTTTTTTTTTAGAGTATTAACAACTAGATACCCAATTCGAATTTTGATTATTTCTTTCAGCATTTTTACCAAAATCATGCTGATATATTTGGTTTCGTTCTGAGGGCACATATTAAAAATAATTTTATAATTAATTAGAACATGGAAGTCATGTTCCATACCGATTTTTTCGATCCCGATGGACTTCGTTCGTCCATGGTTCTTTCTGTACTCCTGGAAGGTGAACATATTTTCTGTCATATCTGGTTCCACTCTTTTAACGTGCCCATAAAAGGCCATTCGTCTTTTCTTCACTGTGGTCAAGATTTTCTCAAACTTTTCATACATCTCTTGGTTTGACGCAAACGGAATGTAAACTCATTGAATTGAATATCATTATTTGCGTATTATAAAATTAAAAGGATATAAAATACTGTAAGCAGTCGGAGTGCAAAGCATTTAATTGAGTAGGTCAGGGTGGCGCAGCGGTCCCTGCATCGCAGCAGCGCTTACACAGACTCCATCCTTAATTGATAATTTGTTCCTCATTGGTAAGCTAAAGCCTGTCTAAACATAATGAGACATAATGCTCGTGTATCTTGAGGTTCCAATAATGTAGTCTGGCCTACATAACACAAGTCTCGGATTGGTTTCTTGTTGCTTAGGTATTTTTGATTCTTCCTTCAATGATAATCGTGTTCCATGATACATATACATGTACATAATATATATGTATATATATGTGAAGTATGTATATGTATATAACATATATATATATATGTGAAGTATATGTAAGAGGGCAACTTTAATTCTTAATGAAGCTATATAAAGTATTGTAGTCTATAAAGTAATTTAATCAGTTTATCAGCGTGTACCTTTTGTAGATGTAAACCGTTTCCCGTATCGATGGCGGTACGAACCACTTCTTCTTCTTCTTCTACTCCTCCTATTCAAGGATTAGTTATATAAACGTGTTCCGGCACCCATCTCATCCTCGGACGACCCATGCCTCTTCTACCAATGGCTTTATAGTTCAGTGCCGCTTTCGGTAATCGAGCCTCTATTCTTTGCTGATGATCCCACAATTATTGTCTTCTGTAAATTGAAATAACTTCATAATGTCCTTTACTTCTTCGAGTTGTGCTCTGATATCCTCATTCTTTATTCTATCTTGCAATGTATAATTTAAAGTATTCCGAAGAAACTGCATTTTAGCACTCTGAATCTTGCCGTATTCCTTTCTTTGTCATGACCCACGCCTCACTCGCGTAAATCAACGTGGGTACGGCAATTGTCTTGTGCTGTGTTTTGTTTGATTGCTAAGATTTCTATGAATCGTACCACAAATATTCCTAAATTTATTTATCTTCTCTCTTATATCATACTCAGATTCATAGCTTACTGTATAGCCGACATATCTGAAACGGCTCACTTGTTCTAAAGTGCTGTTGTTTGTAACTATCTTAGTCTTCACTGGATATTTACCTTTAAAGGCCATGGTTTTGGTCTTTCTTACTGGAATTGTCAGTGAGTACTATCTTGTCACTTTTTATAATTAAAAACATAGCTCTTTGTAAATCATCCTTATTTTCTTGAATAAGAACTATCTCATCCGCATATAGCAGGGAACCCATACAAATTGATTTGTTAAGCTGTATTGCCGAAGTCACTCTGGATTTCCATGCTCTCAACATGTCGTCAATGTGTGTATTAAACAAGGTTGGGGAAACACAGCATCCCTGCCTAACTCCCTTATTTATTGGAATGTCATGTGAGAGTCTACCATGCAGATCCAGGACTACAGATGTACTTTTGTACATGATCTTAACTGAATTTATTAAATGCTGCGGATATCCTCTTCTATCCATAATATTCTATAACTTTTGGCGGTCTACATTATCAAATGCATTATCGTCTTGCTGCTAATTCCCACCGAGTCCTCGAATTTGGTCTGGCAAACTCCGCGGTCAGCGTTCTCTTGGTTTTCATTTCATACGCCGTTTACTGTCATTCCGTTGAACCACATTTCTGGAGTATTTGAAAAATGAGTTTGTCCATCGCACAATAGTTTCTTCTCATGCAAATGGCGCTCTGTCTCGTCAACAGCCGTAGTATTCACGACACGCATTTTGAGTGCAACTAGTCTTTCCCGATCTTTTGTCCGAGCGACCTAAAGACCCAGGAATCCCTAAGTGTCAACTCTTCATCCATAATCATGAATTCTGCTCTCTTTTCCTTGACTTCTGATAGGTTTAATCCACACGCAGTTCAGTGCAACGTCTTTTATACGAACCTCGTTGAACCGGATCCCTCTGAAATCCGGACTAAAAATAATTAGGTCTGTACGGTATATATTTTTTTGTATTTTGAAATTGTTGTTTGAAACTGAAGACTCGCTTTACAAGTACAATACTGCAAATACAATAGTACAGTATTTATTATACCCGAATTCGGTTAGTACTGTAATACATATTGTGTGTCACTATGCCACGAACTATGGTGCATTGATTATGGTACTTTGGTCTGAAACCTTTCCATTATAGCGATGTTGGATTTTGAAGCAGTTCCCCAAAGCTGTAAGCCGTATGTCCACACAGGCTTGAAGACGGTGGTGTACATTAACAGCTTGTTTCGCATTGACAGTAATGATATTCTATCCACGAGCCAACAATGCTTGCGAACCTCGGTGTCCATTCGTTTCCTCTTCATCCAAATGTGGTTGCGCCAAGTCAGTTGTTTGTCTAGTAGGATGGCCAAGTTACAGAGCCGGCTACCGGGATAGCTTTGTTATTTAATCTCATAATTGTAAAGTCTTCTTCTTCTTCTTCTTCTTCTTCTTCTTCTTCTTCTTCAAGGATTAGGTTATATAATCCTGTTTCGGCACCCATCTCACCCTAGGACGACCCACGTCTCTTCCAGACCTTACTCCGAGGCACTACAAATATTTCAAAGTTTTACATGAACAGGTTACTGGCCTGTTGCACAACCACCTACCAGGAGGACCAGAGACTCTTCTTGTCAGGGTTACCATACCTTAGCCGAAAGGCCCCTGTTTTGGGGTGCAGGAGATTCGCCATCACCCTTCTCTTTCTGAGATAGGATTTGGTGGCTTTGTATCAGTTATTCTGATACCGAACGTTTCTCAGTATTTCCAGTGGTCGCCTATCGGCATCAGTGGGCACTCTAAGATCCTAAGCCACATAATTGTAAATTGTAAATGAAAAATGTGTGATTGTAAGTAACTGCAGATCTTAAAATTGAGATACAAGGCGTGAGCCCATATAGGCCTATCCTTTTAAACAAGGACAGATGTGGAACAATTTTAATTCTCTTGAGAGAGGGAGAGAGGGAGATAGATAGACAGACAGCCAGAGCGAGAGAAAGAGAGTGAAATAGTGGGGAAACAGAGAACACGCATTTATGTCTTGAAGTGTTTAAAAATCACAAACGTTTTGTGTGTGTGTGTGGGGGGGGGGTACGTTTTAAGTGTTAACTGATGTCTATGGTGTATGCTCTAAAGTTTAATATAAACACGCGTACGCGTAAACACGCGACGGAGCCCAGGGAGGTTTAGACCGTGTAACCATACGTTACAGACATTGTGTAATCATGCCGCTGGATGGGGATCGAGGTGGCGGGGAAGTGTGAGAAATCAATGATGGAATGCAGGTAGCGCGCTCCGGGGGGAAGCTGCGAAACTAAACTCTTTCAGCGGCGGCAACGTTTTTACGCTACTACGTCTATTTGTAGTGCGTGGAGGCCCACACCCTGACCCCACGCGACCCGTCGCATAGTATCCGTTTATATTAATTACTACTTATTGGCAAATCTCGTTAGTTTAGCGTTAACGGACTAGCAATGTATTTTCTCTATTTTAACAAAATTAGTAATAGTTTACAAAAAAAAGAAAATACATATATGCTCTTTTTTTGTATCGGTCATCTAAGGACCACATGCCAATTTCAATTCCTTATTCTTTGTTCTTTTCTTTTTCTCCAATATTCTTTCATCTTTTCACTGTGTCTCTTCTTCATGTCTTCAGTCCACTTTGAACCTGCGTTTTTCTCTCTCCTACCCTGGACTCCTTCCATTTTTAACACTTTTGCCCGAAAAACTTGTCTTTCAATTGCTTCTTCTGCGTTTATATTATTTTTTTTTTCTAATCCTTTTGGAATTCTTTAATCCAACTTGATGTTGACTTCTTCCCCCACAGATATTTGAAGATCTCCTTTGTTAACCTATTGTCGTCCATTCTATACAAATGTCCAAAAAATAATAGTCTTCTTTTTCTCATTGTTTATGTTATATTTTCGATTCTCTGATATATTTCATCATTAGCCTACTTCTTAATTTCCAAACTTCTGAAGTTTTCGTGGGCCTAATATTTTCCTAATAATTCGTCTTTACAATATTTTAGTTTGCCTAAATTATAAGTCGACGTTAGACATTCACTTGTATATAGGTCCTCTGGCCTCACTACTGTACTGTAATGCCTTATTTTTGCATTTTTAGATATGGACTTTTTATTGTAAATATCTTTAGTTATACCATATGCTCTTTCCATTTTATAAATCCTTTCTGCTAAAGCAGATTTTCTAAACCATTCTCTTGAATTATTTCCCCTAGATACTTACATTTTCTAACACTTTGTTATTTTAATAATAATAAAACTTTTTACTAGTATATATTTTGTATTATCTTGTAAATTTACACTTGTTTCGATAGCAATCTAATTACCATCATATGAATGATGATGATATATTACTGTCGAAACATATGTAAATTTACAAAATAATAAAAAATATATTCTTGTAAAAAGTTTTATTATTATTAAAATAAAGAAAAATATTATTACGACAGTCTCACGGATGGTCGCATTGTACAGTGGAAACAAAATGCAGACACCAATGAAGTCACTACTAACAACCAGGTATAATTAGTCACAAATAACAATTTGGAAACAACAAAAGTACTATCGCACAATAATTCAAATTAAATTTGTCTACACGTAATAATAATGTCAACTATTAAGAGTTCCGCACTAATTAACACGCTTTCCACTAGTCCGCAACAATCACTTGATCCGCAGTAACTGAATCGCCAACTATAAGTGACATAATAAGCCAGCCGCTGTTGCTTATAAAGATCGCTCAGAGGTTCTAGAATAATGTTCCATACTCCTGGCGTCGTGCTGATATAATATTGGGTAGTTAAAATAACTCGAATAGTCTGGATGGCATGTAAATACAGGACCTTCTCTGCACGCGCTGGGCTAGTCGAGAAACGTATAGAATGACGTTCTCGAATATTCGAGAGCGTTACGTAACTGCCGTAGCGATATATTACGGGGTTACGGGAAAATGTCGTTGTACGTGTATCCCAACAGACTCCAGCTGAAATGTTTGTGTGCGTATTGTTGCCACTTTGAGATAAAAGACAATTGCGTGACACTTATCATGAGTCAACAATCGAGTCTATTCCAGACCGCACCGGTCGGCGCAAGGCCAGACACTTTACGCTGTTTCTAGTGGATTAGAGAGCGCCTGTAATAGCCAATTGTTAAACACGTCATCCAAAAAGTGACAGATTATTCTGGCATCTCAGCGGGGTATAAATAATATAAACATACAGCGACGGTCAGTCAGTTTACGTCTGGCGATTATTCAGTGCGTTCAAGTGATTATAGTGAAAAGTGATTGTTGTGCGGGACGCTATTAGTTGACATTATTATTGTTGTGGACAAATTAACTTAAATTATTATAATCTTGTTGAATAACTTGTTGATTAGAAACTGTTATTTGTGATTAAGTGAAACTGGTGATCAGTGACGTAATTGTTGTCTTGTATTTTGTTTTCCACTGTACCATGCGACGATCAAGGAGACCGTCGTAACAATATTTATATAACATATACTGACGTACGGCGCAGAATGCTGCCATTGACACTAATTCCAGTCGGGTTTAGACAGACTGTACACGAACATCATATAAAGTCTCGGCGTTGGATCATGTGCGCAACGAGGAAATTAGATTATGAGTGGTGCCATAATTGAATGTTTGAAGTACACCAGTTGATATGACATGCTACGTAAAGACAAAAAACAATTAGCCTACGACGATTGTTTTCAATAGAAACACGTTTAGAGGCTGTAAAGAATTTTTTATTCAACGATCTTAAAAGAAGTCTCCATTAGCATTAAGGCATGAGTCCCACTGTTGTACTAATCTGTAGATTCCCTGGTGGTAAAATTCTTGCGGCTGTTTGCGGAACCATTCACTAACAGTAAACTCTACCTCAGCGTCCGATTTGAACCGCCGTCATTTTAGTGATTTCTTTAATGGGCCAAAAACGTGATAATCGCACGGAGACATGTCGGGACTGTAATGTGGATGTTGTAAGACTTCCCACTTCATACGACCAAGCAGATCTTGAATCGTCTGGGCTACACGGGGTCGAGCATTATCATGCAGAAGAATGACACCATTTGTGAGCTTCCCGAGACGTTTATTCTTAATGTTGACCCGTAAGCGTTTTAAGTTGTCTGCATATCGCTCAGCGTTGATATTGAGAAAGTTCTCTAACTGTAATGGGCCTATTTGAGCGTAAAGCAGTTTCCAGCTGTCTTACATTTTTATCTGATGCTGCAACACGGCAGGTCCGAGTGGATTCTGTTCCTTGTCGAAATTTATTGCACAATTCAACCACTGCCGTATGAGAAAAACTATAGTCACCATATGCAGCTTTTATTCTTGTATAAATTTTCATTGGCTGACGCCCCTCAGCGACCAAAAACTGAATAGCGGCACATAGGTTATCTTTGGATGGATTTTCTATCATAGATGCCATTTTTCAACGCAGTCGCAACGCTTATAAAAGACCAAACTACAAATATTTTTGACAAACCCGTCACTAGTACTTAAGCAGACAATATAATGAAATGAATTCCGTTACCATGGCGACGAAGTCACGGCTACGCAAATCAAACGTGTTTATATTGAACAATCTTCGTATGTAATTTTTGTCTAAAGCTTACACGGCCGGTGTCAATATTTTCAAAATTATTACTAAATACCGGGCTGTTATTAAATCGTCGACAACATTTTGTATTCACTCTCGAGGATCTTCTTCAGGCCACAAAAACGCGACAGGGTATACAAAAACAATAACGGGCGATCTCCGGTAGAACGATACGCGAGACTTTTTTCGGGTTGCTTTTCCCACGGCGTAAACAGCCTGGTATTTAGTAATGATTTTAAAAATATTGAATATGTAATATTTGAAAATAAAATTATGTAACATTCTAGATAGTTCAAGGTTGCCTTTCCACATACTTGTTGTCGGTACGTTGTGTTCAAGGTCGGACTTTAACATAGCCTCTAAACCAGTGGTTCCCAAACTTTTCAGTCAGCGGACCCCGTCAAAAAATTAAAAATTTCCGGACCCCATCTGAGTTCGAAAATAAGACATATAGTAAATATGATACAAACTCTTATATTTTAATTAAAATGTTTTAAAATCAAAATTCTCTTAAATTGCAAAATTATAATATTAATGATATTAAACATAGTTTAATGTGAACAATGAAGCTGCTTTTCAAAAACTGTCTCTGGAATATTGGGTTTAATGTCTGATAATTTCAATATTAACTCACTCTCGACACGAAGTTTATTTCTTAAATTTTACTTCAAGTACGTGAACTGGGAAAATGCGGTTCCACTCAAATTAGTAGAGGGAAACACAGTAAAACACGTCTAAAACACTTCAAAGACTTTTAGTGAGTTCAGGATAGTCAGTCATTACATATAACCAGAAGTCAGCTAGCTGTAATTGCGAAACTGTAATTTTAATGAACTGTGAGTTGAAAGTTCTACCAAAGAATCTTCTATTTGTGATGTAAAAGAGAGGTTAGTTGACAGCTCATCAGCAAAAGTATTCCTTATCCAAATGTCACTATCATCTGTTACTGGAAAATATTCCCTTAGATGCAAGTGCAGTTGCTCCAAATGAGACTTAATAACGTTATCTCCTTTGCAACATTTTCTCCTACATCTGTACGAAATCTGGCATGGAAGGGAATTGTTCGAAGATTTCAGAGTCTAATCTCTGAACCCACAGCTTCAATCTTTAATCATCCCCTCGGTTTTATCTCGAACCTGGAAAATAGTGATGCTAGATTCCTGCAGGCTTAAAGTGAGTCCATTCAGATGACTGAAGGTATCAGCAAGGTATGATAGCTTCAAAATCCAGATAAAGTCATGGAACCTGTCATTAAGGTTGAAGTTGGAATCAAATAAAAGAGCTTTACTTCATCCCTCAGTCAACAAAAAAATACTGGAATCTTCTACTATTTGTTTTAAGATTCTAACATTAATATTTTAAAGCATAAAAAAATCGGAGAAAATTACGATATATTCTATTTTTTTAAAGTGCCCACGAACCCCCTGAAACATTTTCACGGACCCCACTTTGCGAACCACTGCTCTAGATTGTTTTACCGCCTGTACAGTATTATTAACCCAGATTATTCTCGACGCGCCGCACAAAAAATGGAAGCTTATTCTGGAATCTCAGCGGGGTACAAATATAAGCACCCAGTGGGCGGCAAAAGTTGTTTTAGAAATCGATATTAGAATGAGGTTCGGAATGTTTGTTAGTGTGTTAATTATTACGGAACTGTAATAAGGTGACATTTACAGTGTTGGGCACTTAAGCGGTGTGTTGGGCAAATTTAACTTGAATATTGTATTAGTGCGTTTGGCGTTTTCTAACTGCTGTCTAATTTTAATGCTTTCTAAATAAAGTTTAAAGTTAGTGGCTCCATTGGTGTCATTAATTCCGTTTCCACTGTACAACAAGATAACAGAAAGAAACTAGCCCAGGTACAGATATTAAGTGCTCTTCGAGTTGCATCGGCCTATCGCACGGTTTCCGAACCGGTTGTCTTAGTGTTGCCGGAGTGATACCGATTGACCTTCTCATCAAGGAACGTAAGATCGTGTTTCAGAGGAATGTGGAGGTAAGTGGTGAAGCTGCACACCGAGAGGCCTGAAGCCAGATGCTGGAGAGCTGGCAGAGAGCTTAGGAGCAAGTAGAGCGAGGTCGCTGGACGAGAAGGCTCAGCAATCATGGGTTCAGCCGCGGGGGGAGGGGCGGAGAGGAAGCATGGCGAGATCGACTATTACCTCACCCAGTTTCTGACTGGACACGGGTATTTTCAATCTCACCTGAAGAAAGTTGGAAAGGGCGAGTCATCAGAGTGCCTCTACTGCCCGGGACATGTGGACGATGTATTGCCTTAACATTTATTGTTGTATTGGAGTGTTAGTGGTCTCAAATATTTTTACTAGTAATTTTGTACAAACCACTATGTTGTCTTTGGTATTAACGATCGCTTTCGCCAGTCAAGCCATCCTCAGGTCATTTACCAACAGAGAAATATGAAACTGTTCACTTCTTATATACCGTTCTGCCGGACCTTTCTACCCCCCCCCCCCCCCGACGGAGTAACGTCTTACTTAGCTCCACCCATAGTGGGTTGTCTTACGTTACCACTTTTGTAGCCGTTACAATTCACGTTAACTCATCTTCTACTCTTTTTGGTTGTCTAATAAGCTGTTAAATATTTCTTCATTTGCAAATGTGGTATTTATATTCATTAGTGAATATTCAAATGTGCATATTATGAGAGTGGCAGACGAACAACAAATACAAACAAAACGTCTTAGGGCATTCGCTTGTAACGGACGAAGGAAATAGAGACTAGAATATTTATATTTTAGACAACAATAAATAAGAAATTAGGAAGTCTATAATGTGAAGACGAGGGTGAAAATACCCTCTTGAGAGTTTTAACGACTGCTGTATCTGACTGCAACAGAAAATATTTGCCAATAATGCGTCATCGAGGAATTATTGATTGTTCGACGTAAAACGGTGAAACGGATTGTAATATTTACACTGATCGAATAGTCACTCGGTACTCGGTACTACACATTATTAATATTTAATTTTAATAAACAAGTAAATGGTTGGAACATTTCTACATACACTGTTTGTTTCACCAGTTACAGCGCCGCTTCAGAGGTTCAATTTGAACTGAGAGATTTGAAGTGTATGGTTGACGAGGGAGAGGTGAAATTAGTGTATGACCAAGTGAACAATTGGAAAGTCCCAGGTAAATGGCTGAACAGGTCTTATACTGTTTGGAATAAAACAAAGTACCGTTACTAGATAATTGTAAAACATATACAATGAGCTTTTGTGTGACACAATCTACAAGTCAAACTACGGGTCACTTACAGGGTCGGATTAGATGCGTGTGGTGTCCTATGCTGCTATCAGACTGGTGCCCCTCCCCGATTATAAAGTCATCCTTTTATCCATTATTTATACTGATAAACGGTATACACAATTTCGAAAGTTAAAAATTATTTAATTAAACTCTCAAATTACAACAAATATTTATCTAAAAAGCGATTACAATGAGCATAGTAGTATTTAAACTTAGAAAATACTAATCGATCCATTTTTTCTTCATTTTTCCTTAACGGAGTCTTGTAAAATTTCTTCTAAGTCGAGCGATTCTAGTGTCCCGCTTTCAGTATCCAACCTTGCTAACGAAGATAATCTCTCATACTTTATTAAGCTGTTACTGTTTCAAAGAAAATAAGAAACAAAAGAATTTCGAGCCCTATCTCCCTTTGGTAATACTAATTTAAGTTTTCACTAGGCGTAAACAAATTGGCATAGGTTTAATATTAAATTATTGATTCCATTTTGGTTGGACTAATCACTCGCGAAACTCAGGCAATGAAATTTAGAGTGTACGTAATACAACAACAAATAATGTCAAAAAAATGTACGTGAGATGTGCAGTGAAGTTAAAATCATCTCCGGAATCACCTTAACAAAAAGTACGAGTGGCCTATATGGCCTATCAGACACTCTGATATTATAAATACACAATATAATTTGCTTTTTCAAAATTTACCAAGTTGGTGATTAATATAATATATAATTTGTTATTATAATCTGTATTATATATCTGCATAACACACGAGAATAAATGTAACATCAGTATGAATTTTTTTCATTTATTAAAAACAGCTTCGTTTCTTTGGCATAGAGATATTCTGAAGCTCGCTGTTTTGCTTCGTTTCGTACTTGTATGGCAATCGGTATACGCGCAGAATGGAGTGTTCAGCACCAAAAAGTGGCTTTTTACTCGTCTACTAGCAATACTCGTAGTACTCGTTTATTCGTTAGTTGTGACTCGGAACGCGAGGCCGCGAGTAATCGGAACGGGTATTTCGACTTTTCAGTTATTGTTGAATAGGAACAGGTATTTCAACTTTTCAGTAACTGTTATATCCGTTCCACAAAAATAATAATCGTTACAAAATACCTGTCATAGGTATATAGGCCCACCTCTACTAACGTACAGAGGCTCGAGAACGTGATCAGCACTTTTCGGTCAAAAAATCGAATTTATTTTTATTGTCCCAAAACATTCTCCATTTCATCCTGATTAAGAAAATATATACTTTTATGACGTTATCTACATTAATGTGGCCATAAAAAAATAAAATAAAACGTATTATACATTGTTTTTCAATCCCCTTTGCACGCGTTTTTCTGTAATCATGGATTTCAACAATTAGGTATACTTTTCTCAAAAACTATAAGTACTGTTGAGTTCAAATTTTTGTGCGGTTCAACAGTACTGTGCAATAATCAAAGTGTACTAGAATTAATCTCTTCCTTTAAAAAATAATTTTGTAAAATAAAAAAAATATTTTTCAAAAAATTTATAAAAAGTAATTATTTTTTATATTGGTATTTTTTCCTTAAATTGTTTCAAACTAGTACATCATGTTACAAATATATGAGTTAATGTATGGTAAAAATTTCAAATACATAGGTTCAATAGGTCATTAATTAATTGTACCTAACTAAACCCCTGTTACCTCATTTAAACTGCATTGGACAAAAAAAAGTGCAGATCTCCCCTTAAATAATATGAGCAGCTTGAGCAGGAAACGGGCGAGATTAACACGCTTTCAATTGCAGTCGTTGGGTGCAATAATCCAGTATACAGGGCACCTCAGGCAACCCGTATTAGCCTACACATGCAACTTAACAACTTACAGAGGGGTGTGCCCAGTGGCGGATTTATGCATAGGCAAAGTAGGCAATTTCCTACGGGCGGCAAATTTTGAGGGGCAGCAAATTTTGGAAAGATGAAATTTGACGGCCGTTGTGTTGGTTTTATATCTAAGAGATGTTTCAAATGCCGCTCCATTTCGTCCCAATATGATAAGAAACTTTTAAAAATATATATTTTCAGTAACTAGGATCATTACATAAAGAGAACATACTTACATGCATTATCTACGTAATACTTCCGTTGTATTAATTAATTATTTAACTGTTATTTCGTTTACATTCAAATTTCTAACATTCTTTACCGACTATGTAATTTGAAGTGAGTGACTGTCGATAGATGCCACTATAAAAGAGGTATAATTTCGTGACTATAAAAATCATAGACTGTGAGCGTACCATAATTTCGTACCCAACTCTGACCGGTACCGCGTAAATTTTTGGCGTGGTATGTACTTCGGAGTAAAGTGTGAGTCGTGTGAGCTGTTAGCTGAAAAAACGTTATTTTGAACACCTAAATGCATACAAAACACGAGAAATATATAAATATAATTTGGCCACATATGCAATAAACACTGGACATGAATTCCCAGACATAACCAATATGACACTAATAAAACACATACCACACAAAGGGACCATAATGACCATTTGGGAAAATTTACAAATATACAAAAATAAAACACAAAAGAAACTAATACCTGAACAAATACAAATCAATACAAAACATGACACTATTTTCAAAGCACTCAACATAGAAAATACACAAAATACTAATATATACACCACAATCATACACAATAACACCAATTTAAAGCACCAGAGACCAACAGGAAACTACAGCAACAACCAGCCAACACACAGATACCTCACAAGGCTCAAAATCAGGAAGGCTGAAGATGGGAACACAAGGCTTCCCGAAACATGTTCTAAATAAGGAGAAAACATCTTGAGGTAAAGTCATTATAAAAAATGTATACTATATACTTCAAGAAACAGACTGTAGCAAAAAGTGTTTGAATATATATTAAATAGAGTGGGAGATAAGCCGGATCATTATAAAAGCCGGAAATTAATCATATGTAACATATTTTTTAATGTTGTTGTATAATAAATTGAAAAATGCTGGTCCAATTGCAAGAAAGTTAAGGCGCCGATCTATCCAACTTCCTTTCACTATGGAACGGTGTGCAAGTCGTTGTATTCGAGTCAACTGATTGACGACTTCCGTGTCAAACCTAATCAGAGGTTAAGAAATGAAATATAGAAACATTTGGAAGGTGTAGGAAAGAAGTGGACACACGCAAGTTATCGATCGCCATTCTTCGCGTTGTGATGCCGTGTTTGAACAGTTTTCAACACGCTGGAATCCCCGAACGCAAATCCTCTAATGCCTGTGCCAAGATATTGCTTTACTTGGGCGTCGTTGGCCGCATTATTACTTACAGACACACAAACGCACCTCTCGCAAGTCAGAAGTCAAGTTTTTTCTCGTTCATCTTAGAATTTTCTCTTTACGGGTCCTATTCAACTCCAAAATCTCAAGCCATTCATGTTATTCTTTTAACACAACCACTTTTACCCCATACTCGGCTCACACATAACCGTTTTTTAATTACTATAAATATATATTATATAATATTATATCGTCAGATTTTCTATATTTATACAGAAGAAGCAGTGAGCGATTCAATGGTACCAAGTTGGACACAACGTTTTTGCTTAGTCCGATCAGAGTAAGCGACGTAGGATGCTTCTTATCCGGGACATTGGGATGAATTACAGTAGGGCCTACTGCACACACACTGCCACTGCAACGCAACATCTCCTCACAAGGGTTGGCTGGCAACAATTCGATCGTCCGCCTTACAACCCAGACGGTGTGTACGTCAAATAACAATAAAAATGTTATTCATCGTCATTAACTTCTTCACGGATTAAACCAAAGATGGTTTGTTCCGGTCTCAAATAGGCAAAGATTAGAGCTGATCACTCCAGCGCTTCCTCGGACGTCCCACACCTCTCCGTCCCCACGGCTTATAGTTCCAGTGTTATACAAAGGTACAATCTTACCTATTTTTTATTTTCCGTCGTGCGACTTCGTATATTTTTATTTATAGCACTACGCGTTTCGGCAACAAGTTGCCATCCTCAGGTGAAACATTCACTCAAAACGAGGTCGTTAAAAAGAAAATGATTTATTAAAATACTAAAACTTAAAGTCAAAAGTGCACTTTCAACATATATGAGCACACACGCGAACACGAGCAGGCCAGTGCTATACACGCGGGCATTATCGGTCGACTAGACTTAGTGCTTATGTAAGAATGTACGCTGATAAAACTGTTTGTTTACCAAACTCTGTACGTATCTATTTATTGTTGTCCGCGCACACGTATAGCCGTATCATACAATACATTAGATGAAAACGCAAGCTTATCGTTCAAAACACAACCACTGTTAATTTGAGCTGCTTTATATATTTCATACTCCTCGAGTGCGTCCATGTATTTACCCTTCTTGCAGTAATGCATAGGCACAAAATTTGTTTCGAAATCGACATATATATGATTACTCATCATCAGGTATCGGGCAAAATTTAATGTTGTTTTCTGTAGATCCCCCCTAGGGAGATGTTCTTTATAACGTTTTTCGAACGGTCTGCCCGTCTGGCCCAGGTAGAACATATCGCATGAGCTGCAAGTCATCTTATATACGCCGGTTCTTTCTTTATTTGGTACGGTGCTCTTCTGGCTGAGGAACTTCTGAATGCTGTTTTTTGTGCGGAACGTTACATGTACCTGGTGTTTTTTAAAACACCAGGTTGCACTTAACATCAAATTTAATAAAATGTATTATGTTCCAGAGCTGTTTGGGGATGCGGCAGTCATCCATTCGGCAAAGATGTTCCCACCAATTCAGCCGATACTGGGCGATCCTGTCGCGTATACGCATAATGTTCAGTTCCTGTCGTATATCTGTGTTTCTTCTATGATGGTAGAGAGCATACCCTGCTACGTGCCTGCAAAAATCTCATTTCAGCCGCTTGGTTGCGCCTGGCCTGGCCTTTTGTTAAGTATAATTCTCAGACCCATAAAGAAGTGTGGGAAGAACCATCACCTTGTAGAATTTTAAGCTTGTTATTTTATTTGCTGGTCCTATACGCCTAATGGTCCCGCACATAAGGTTGAACTTATGCAATTTATTCACAACAAAATAAAAATGTTTTGTAAATATATTCTTAGTTTCCCTTAATACCTTATAGCAACTTATTTCTGAATAACCCTCGTAGTTAGTAAAGTTTGATTTTGTTATTATAAACATTTACTTATTATGGAAATGTAACTTGTAAGCTAAGTAAACTACTTAAAAATACTAATTTAAAAATATCGTACAACACAAATCATATTGTTTTTAATAAAATAAAACCTAGAACTAAATACGTTCACAACAAAAATAGAGTTTACAAAATAGAATGATTGCAATAAATTCTACGTAAACCAGACAAAAAAAAAACTATTTGATAGATTCTTCCAACATTGCAATGCGTTTTTGAAACCGAATATTTACAAGTCTAATTTAGCCACACACTTTTTTAATAATTAAAATAAATTTTCAGGCGTTAAAAAAGTCAAATTAATCAAAAACATACAGAAAGGCAACAAAATGAATATTTGGAAAACTATCGATATTTACAAACACAATAAATTAATTAAAGAACTTATTCAAATAAAAACAAAACAAGATGATTTATTTAAAATTATACATTTATTAAAATAATGAAAATAAAAACATTAAATATTTTAATAAACAGCTGACTACGTAAAAAAAACGTTACGAGAATCGAAATAAAATCGATTATTTTTTAATTTAGGTTATAATCAAAACAAATCGATTGTGCTTTAATTCTTAAAGAGATCACTGAAGATACAGAATAATTCTCTAAAACGAGCATAGGTGAAAATTCAATAATATAATTTAATAAAATTTTACTTGCACAGTATTTACTATTTGAAAACATATTCATTGTATACAAAACCTTCAAGAAATATTGAAGAGCTACCTACAAAAATATTGGTATTAAGAACCATACATGACTTCCATGTTCTAAGATTTACCTTTAAAATCATTTACTTGAATTCGGTTTGATAATTTTTCTAACAAGTTGGGCGAGTTTTATGTTTGACAAACTGAAATAGTATATTTCCATAGAATCTACTTCTTTGTTGCCGATAGTGTAGTACACATACAAAAATCTGGGTATACATGACTTCCATGTCCTAAAATTTATATTTAAAATCATTTAAATATTAATTAACTAAGTGGATGCTTGAGTTCTGAAGAAATTACGTATCAGCTAAAATGGTACCACCATGTCAGGTGGATTAAGACTATCCTCAACCTTCGTGAGGAAGGACTGTACTTTTGGATAAAATGTCTGTAGGTCGAACGAAGAGCTAGCTAAAGGTAGCTGCGATCTGATTCCTGTCATGAAATTGGACTCTCGCTGCGAGGGCCGAGGGATGTCTATAGTGTTATCAAAGTCTTTCCTGTCAATACTATACTAGTCATTTTTCTTTTTTAAAATCGAGTCTTGATTTCTTTCTTTCCATTTGTCTTCTGATTTCCTGAACGACTATTCTGTTCACCCGTATAATTATAAATTTCTCACCAAAACATTTCTTCCTTAATACGTTTGTGTGTCCTGTTTAACACCCACCATTCTGATCCATGTCATAATGCTATATTCCACACAGGATAGTAAATAACTAGCCATCTGGGAGGTCAAAATATTTTCAAGGAGGAGCAAACAATTTTCCAAAGGAGAAAATTATTTATATATTTTTCATACATACAAACATGCACATATTAGTTTATTATTCTCATATCATAATAGAAATAAGTATACAGATCGTATTAATTGCTTTAATACAACAACACTGCCCAGCGATCCACAGGAAGCAAATCGATGTCCATCTTTTCGGCTTGCACGCGTTGTGTTGGTGTGGGTTTCGGCACTTTTCATTTAAAAAGCGTGCAAACATAAGAAAATAAACATGAGTGAGGCCAGAAATAACGCGAATTTTGTATGTGTGTGTGTCCTGCCGGCCTTTTTATTGCGGTAATCACAATAATAAAACTTTGGAAAAGTAAACATTACATAATTGAGATATGCTTGCCTGCCACGAACGATATATTTTCACTCATATGTGATTTAAATTAAAATGAAAAATATAGAATTTTGTTAAAGTGAAATAAAATGTTTCCACAGAAACTACTTCTTTGTTGTCAATAACGTAGTACACATATAAAACTTATAAAAATTTACCTCCTCCATCATCAACTACCAATTTAATTTACAAAAAAATTACCCCCTCCCCCTTCAACTACCCTTTTCATTTATAGATATTTCATCTACCTTTCTACGGTGGATTATTATGACCTTCTTTTCAGGATTTATTAAAATTAAGCACTTTACTCTTGTTAAAACGTAAAACGTTGCAGGTAAACTACCCCTTTCCTTTAACCGATCTTCACCAAAAACAATAGGCCTTGATTCCTCTACTATTCAGGACTGTATGCAAAACATTACTTGATTCTGTTTGAATTTGCGGCTGTTATCGTTTGTCATAGAAACAATTTTACACACAGACACACACACTTTTCGAAAAATGACTTTTTCATGTTTTGATGGTAGTACTATCAGAATGTGCCGTTATCTCGAACACGATGTCTTTTTCCATGACCATACTTCCATTTCCTTATGGAACATGGAAATAAAAAATCGGTATCAAGAACCATGTTCTAATTAATTATAAAATCATTTTTAATATGTACACTCAGAACAATACTAAATATATCATCATGCTTTTCGTAAAACCGCTGAGAAAGATAATCAAATACGAATTTTACATAGTTGTTAATATTTAAATAATAAATAATTAATTTGATTAAATTATCACGAATTTAATTAAAGACAAATTTGGGCTGGACAACCGCCCAGCGTTTGTTGCCTGTGAATTTCTGAAAACGAAAAATTATTTTTTTACGTATCCGTGGTTCCATTGCATGGAACGATACAAATTGTTAATATTTTAATGAATTTTTTTTAAGTTTTTCGGTCGAATAAATTTATAACATTAATCCAAAAAACCACTCCCTCCCCCTTCAACAACCTGTTCATTTATAGATATTTCATGTACGTTTCTACAGCGAATTATTACGGCCTTCTTTTCGGGATACTTTATTTATCAAAATTAAGTACTTTGCTCTTGTTGAAACGTAAAATGTTGCAGGTAAACTACCCCTTACCCTTAACCGATCATCACCAAAATCAATAGTTGCAGTCAGTCAAACTCTAAATAATGACTGCTGTCAGTTAGTCGTCAATAGTTAGTGAAGCAGTGCTTCACTTGCTTCCCTTGACCGCACGTCACTGGTTGATTATAACAATTATAAAAATAATACAATAATTTCATATTTATTTTATATAAAATATAAAAAAATAACAATTATAAAACCTAACCTAAACTAACCTAAATCAATAGGCCTTGAGTCCTCTACAAGTCGGACACATATGCAAAAAGTTATTCGATTCTGTTTGAAGTTGCGGCAGTTAACGTTCGCCATAGAAAAAAAATTCCTTACGGAACATGGAACTTAAACGATGTTTGCCTTCTACACATCCAAAAGAAACTTAATAGTCATAATCATCTCCAACAAAGCAAAAATGTTTTTTTCCGGTCCTAAGCAGATAGACTAGAGCTGGTCACTCAAACGTCACACAACTCATCGTCCGTTCGGCTTGTATAATTCAGTAATTGTTTGGGAATGCGCAGTTGAATTATTTGATTCTGTTTGAATTTGTGGCAGTTATCGTTTTCCATAGAAAAAATTCTACACATAGACACACAGAGACTTTTAGTCTACACACAGGAACAGGTAAAGTCGCCTAATCCTGGAACGAAGAAGAAGAAGAAGAAGAAGAAGAAGAAGAAGAAGAAGAAGAAGAAGAAGAAGAAGAAGAAGAAGAAGAAGAAGAAGAAGAAGAAGAAGAAGAAGAAGAAGTCGATGATGATATAAATATTAGATTGATTAGTATATTAGATAGAATATGGTAGCTCATATAGAAAATTACCCCTTCAAGTACCCTTTTTATTTATCAAAATTAAGTACTTTACTCTTGTTAAAACATAAAACGTTGCAGGTAAACTACCCCTCACCCTTCACCGATCTTCACCAAAATCAATAGGCCTCGAGTCCTCTACAACTCGGGCACATATGCAAAAAATTATTTGATTCTGTTTGAATTTGCGGCAGTTACCGTTCCCCGTAGAAACAATTCTACACACAGGCACTTTTCGGTAAATGACTTTTCTTCATGTTTTGAGGGTAGTACAATCATAATCAGCCCTTAACTCGAACACAATTTTTTCGTGGTCAACATACTTCCATTTCCTTACGGAACGTTGAAGTAATAAAAAATTAGTAAAGTTGACTATAACAACATCGGTTTTCCTGATTTAATCGAATTTCAGGATACGTCGTTTCCTGCGGTACTGACGGCTGACGACCGCCGTCAGGGAATAACAACAGCAACGACGACGGCAGTAAACAAGTTAGGACGTACAAAGAAATAATTTGGTGGCGTTTTGTGAGAGACAATGTTTAATCAAAGTCTCCTCGGTCTCGGAGGAGAGAGAGAGAGAGAGAGAGAGAGAGAGAGAGAGTGATGCCGGCGGGTACATTGATTTCACGTCACTTCCACCACCACCACCATGTTGAAACGAGACGTTCCCAATACTCCGCCGTCCGTGTCGCTCCTACACCACTCCATCCGCTTAGAAACAGTTAATAATTTATTCTCTAAACAAAAAAAATAAATAAATAATGTTTGAGGACTCAATTGTCAATTAATGAATATTCACTGTTTGTAATCATCAAAACTATTTGGGAAGCATTATTTCAGAAGATGGAACCACAAAGAATGACATCAAAAATAGGATACAACAAGGAAAAAAGGCTATTCGTTTGCTAAACTCGTTACTTTGATCGAACAAAATGAAACTTCAAACTAAAGTGACAAACTACACAACTATTGTGGAGCCCATTTTAACTTATGGCTGCGAATGCTGGCAACTTTCAGATAAAGAGAAAAAGATGATAGAAACTGTGGAAATTGACTTCTCAAGAAGAGCGTGTAATATTTATAGAATGCAACATGTTAGAAACGAAGATATAAGAAGGAAAACAGGGCGCATATTTACAACAGCAGAAAGAATAGAATCCAGACAGTTGCTATGGTATGGTCACGTAATGAGGATGGAGGAGAAGCGATGGTCAAAGAAAGCATTGACTTAGACACCACAAAACAGGAGAAGAAAAGGAAGACTGACAACACAATGGAGAACAGGAGTTAGGAAAAGCACGAGAGATCGAGCTATTGAAGACGATGACTGAAAAGATAGGGAGAAATGGCGATCGAAATGTGGGATGCGGCATAGACTGTAAGACACCCGCTAATAATAATAATAAAATAATCATTAAACTTAACTTCAGTAATCTAACCGACACAAACAAGTGTTAATGTTCCCTTTTAGTAAATTAATATTGTTATGACTGTCTCACTGATCGTCGTATGCTACAGTGGAAAACAAAATACAAGACACTACTGAAGTCACTAAAATCAGCTTTTTTCTTCTATTTGTATTAGCCAAATCCTGTTGTCTATAGAATGGGCGAAAACACTGTATCGCGTTTTGAAACCTAACACTAAACATAAAATCTCAACATAAAAAAATCTGACGCTTGAAAAAATTTAAAAAGCAAACATGAATCGCGATAAATTGCTCCGAGGTTTTTTTTTTTTTTTTAGGGCGGGTGCACTGCCAGGTGATAAAAGTCTGCAGGATCAGCCGTTTCACTTACTTTGTGTCTAGTAATTATAATTTTGTAAAACTATTTCTACCTGACTGTCTACTTATTAAGTAACAGTCGACCGATTATGTCACTTTTTTTGTATCGGCCATCTGAGAACCACATGCAAATTTCAGTTCTTTATTCCTTGTTCTTTTCTTTTTCTCCAAAATTCTTTCATCTTTCACTATGTCTCTGCTTCTTGTCTTCAGTCCACTTTGAACCTGCGTTTTTCTCTCTCCTATCCTGGAGGACTTCTTCCATTTTTAACATTTTTTCCCGAAAAACGTCTCTTTCAATTGCTTCTTCTGCGTTTATATTATTTTTTTTCTAAATCCTTTTTGACTTCTTTAATCCAACTTGATATTGACTTCTTTTCACACAGATGTTTGAAGATCTGTTTTGTTAACCTATTGTCGTCCGTTCTATATAAATGTCCAAAAAAGTCTACTGTCTTCTTTTTCTCACTGTTAAAACCAGCTTCAATTATCACAATGAATGATAACTCGTAATCAACTAGATAGTCTTTTACAACAATTCAAGTAACAGTTGTCCACACCCAATAATAATGTCAAATAATAGAGTTCCACATAATTTATAACACAATAACACTTCACACAATACTTCGACAAACACTCGATCCGCGCTAAGAAAAACCTCTCACGTAACTGACTTGACAACGCCAGACCGTCTTGTTTTATAGGTCGCGCAGAGGTCCGGTATAGCTTTCCCTCCTTACTGCACGCCGGTTTAGTGCGTATCTCAAGTGTTCTTGAACATGAGCGGCCTTGACTGAGGCAACACTTGCCACACGAGACGGGGGGTGGAGAATATTCGGGGGTGTTCGATAGGCTTCTCGTCAAAGGTTCTCAAAGAGTGTTCGGTTCTTAAAGGATCAGACCTCACCAGCCTCTATTAACAGGAGCGACAGGTTTTGACGGCAGAATGCCGTTTTCTCCGTCCCGTCATGATTATCAGTCTTCGAGCTACACGGGCTGTAGTGGGCACGGGCACACACGGTCCGGCGGATTTATAACGAAGTGAGAATGAAGATCTTAACACAACGTGCGTGTATAAAATTTTGCTGCTAACTTCGTAAAATCTTTACAGAGAAATTTCCATTGCATTCCAAAGTTGTCATTACCATTTGCGTTGGTACGCAGTTTTGACCGATTGTAAAACGGGTCTCTTTCTGATCGTCGCCAACAAACGCAGTAAGAATTTTTCAGTGATACGACAATTTAAATGTTTGATCAAAATTTAATTTTACGATCTTATATGGATGTGTATTCTCTCAGAAACTCTCACCAGTTAAACGATAATTTACAATTACCACATCACGAGCTGTCTTCCCATGATCTTCGACATCGCTTTGATCTACACCAACCATTGATTTTACCGTCTTTAAAATTTACTAAAATAATCGTTTGGCTCATGCAGGCCTTCCCGTATGCTTAGTTGAACATCCAAAGTGTCTCTGTATAGTTTATTCTAGTTCTGCTGCAAAATTTCATACCACACGTTGTTATTCGAGGTCTTCCTTAATCACTTTGTCACTAATCCGACGGCCAGCGTGTGCACGTCCTCACTGAATCTGACGTACCTCAAAGACTAATGCTGATAGCGAAACAGAATTGATGGCAGTTTGTCGTCAAAAACTATCGCTAGGCGCGCTCAAAGTCTCAGCCCGCCGTTTGTTCGGGTTGGTATGGTATTCAAAAAGTTCTTTCTTTTTCTGAACACACCTCGTGTTAGTAGATTGACCGCGTTATGCGAGAAAAAGTGCTAGCAGAAGATCAAGAACGTAGTTCTTCAGAAAGATTGGAGAATGGGTGCAGAAATATTTAATCACAGTGCAATCAACAGAATACTTGGTAACTTCAGAGTACAGGAAACCAACGACCCCGGATTAAGGCTGGAAAAGAAAGGAAGGAAATACGTGACACCACATCAAACCATTTTCTGCCCACGTAAAAGGTTCCAGATTTCTTGGTACAGTCCCTGACAAAAACGTCGAGTCAGTCGGCACGTTACATTCTACGTAAGAATAAATTACATTTAGAAACTTTGTTATAACAAAAAATATACAACGGATTGCAGTTATATTTTATAAGAGTTGAAAAGACTTTTGTTTCTAATAAAAGGCGAGAGGGAATCTGGCGTTCTTTGACTGACAGTGGATTTGGCAACGTAAAATGTGCCCCATCTCCACGCATAGGTTGAACTCAAGAAAATTTATTAACTCAGAAAATTGTTTTCAAGTTAATATAAACGGTGAATATAATTGACTTTCTGTCCAGAATTCACTTCCATATTTCCCGGCTACTGAAAATAACAAACATTATATGAGACAACAAAAATAATTTTTAGTCGAGAAATGTCTGTAGAATCCAATTTAAACTAATTATTTTTTCACCTATGCGTACTGTTACGTGGATAATGATGTGTGGAGCAAACAGTCAACTGTTAAAAATCTGTACTTAACAAAGTATAAATCTTTACAATTATTCAACAATCTTAATAATACTTAACAAACTGTTAAATCCGATGGCGTACTCAGGCCACTGGAGCCCCGGGACGGATTTCTTTTTGAGGCCCCCCTCACATAAGACATGTGTTTATAATCCATTTTATCTTCCCGTAGGCTAATACACAGTAAAACACTTTACTTTTATATACTTATTGTCTAATTAATGTATTGATACATCTAGGCAGGAAACTTCATAAGAAGCGCCCAATTTGAAGTAAAAATCCACATTCATATTGTAAATAGGGATAGCCTGGAAAAGAAGACGATGTGCGCAGCTGTCTTCCTGGATATTCAGCAGGCTTTTGATAAAGTCTGGCATGAGGGCCTTCTGTACAAGCTGAAGAAACAACTTCCTGATCAACTATATTTACTGTTGAAATCATATGTGCAAGATAGACACTTCCAAATCAAAATCGAAGACACTGTGTCAGTTATCTCTCCTATAAAGTCGGGAGTGCCTCAGGGCAGCGTTCTGGGGCCATACTTATATCTTATATTTACTGGCGACCTACCTGTGACAGACTACACTACCACCGCCACCTTCGCTGATGATACCGCTATCCTCGCAGTAGATCCCAACCCGGAACGAGCCTCTGAGAAACTGCAAAGCCATCTTTACCTCCTGCAAGATTGGTTCCAGCGGTGGAGGATCCGAGTTAATTCTGCAAAATCCACTCAAATAACCTTCACCATGAAACGTAGCTCTTGTCCACAAGTCACCATAAACGATGCCCCCATACCTATAAAATCAGAAGTTAAATACCTCGGGCTGCATTTTGACGACAAATTAACATGGAAAGCCCACATTCAGGCTAAGGAACAACAACTCAACTTAAAAGCTAGGCAAATGTACTGGCTCATAGGTAGAAAATCTCAACTATCTCTCGCAAACAAAATCATCATATATAAAGCTGTGCTCAGACCAATCTGGACTTACGGTATAGAATTGTGGGGCTGCTCTAAACCTTCCAACACAAAGATTCTGCAGACAGTTTAGTCAAAAATCTTGCGTTGCATAACGAATGCTCCCTGGTTCATCTCTAATTATACTCTTCACAAAGACCTCAACATTCCATACATTTCTGATGTCATCAAGATGCACGCCGCTAAGTACAGGAACCGCAACATAGGACACAGCAATAACCTGATCAACGAGCTCATCAATCCATCACTGGATGTAAGAAGGCTGAAGAGACAGTGGCCAGATGACCTGACCCGGTGAACGTGGTAATCATCGCTGGATGGTTCCCACCTCAAGTGACGACTTATACATCACTTTTACTTATTACTCTGTAAAATGAGTAGATTGTAAAAAAAAAATTTGTAAATACAAATTTTACAAAGTCTATATATACAAAGTACACATCTATTTTAAAGTACAAATAAAAAGTTACCCCTCCCCCTACAACTATCATTTTTATTTATAGAAAATTACCCCCTCCCCTTCTACTACCCATTTCATTTATAGATATTTCATCTACCTTTCTACAATGGATTATTATGACCTTCTTTTAAGGATACATATTTATTAAAATTAAGTACTTTACTCTTGTTAAAACGTGAAACCTTGCAGGTAAACAACCAAACAACCCCTTCCCCTTAACCGATCTTCAACAAAATCAGTAGGGCTTGAGGCCTCTACAACTCGGGCACATATGCAAAAGACCAATTTGATTCTGTTTGAATTTGCGGCAGTTATCTTTAGCCATAACAAAATTCTACACGCACACACACATACACACACACAGACACTTTACGGAAAATGACTTTTCTTCACGTTTTGAGGGTAGTACAATCAGAATCAGCCCTTACCTCGAACACGATTTTTTTCGCTATCACCATACTTCAATTTCCTTCCGGAACATGGAAGTAAAAAAGAGTATATCCAAATTTAACTTGTACATTTATGATTTTATTTGCAGTTTAAAAGGTACATTTTTCAAAACTTTCCGGAGGACTGACATGGACCCCTCCCCCCGTAGCTGGGGGGCCCGCACCACATGTTCAGCCTAGGTGCCCGCTAACTCGAAATCCGGCCCTGACCCGAACAGTTTTGTTATTCCTTAGTTCAGTGCTATTCGGACATAAGTATACAAGATAACCACGTCCTACGCATTGTAGTATATCGTTACGACGGTCTGCTGATCGTCGTATTGTGTAGTGGAAAACAAAATACAAGACACCAATGAAGACACTAAAAACCATTTTTAATTATCATAATTAACAGTCTATAATCAACCAGTTAGTCAACAAGATTATACTCGTACATAAATAAAATTAAATTTGTCCACACGCAATAATAATGTCAAATAATAGAGTCCCGCAAAATAACACTTCGCCATAATACTTCGAACATCACTTGAATAAATCCCCACTTAAACGCACTGAGTAATCGCCCGAAGTAAACTGAACTGACCGTCGCTGGACGCTTATATTTATACCCCGCTGAGATTCCAGAATAATCTGTCAATCTGGATGACGTGTTAAACAAACCGGCGGTCTCGAGTCCACTAGAAACAGTGTCCTTGAACTCAGTACGCTGACCGCGCGGTGTGGAATGGATTCGATTTTTGACGCGTGATTTGTAAGTGTCACGTAATTTGTCTTTGATCTCAAAGCAGCAGCAATACGTACGCACACACACACACACACACACACACACACACACACACACACACACACACACACACACACACACACACACACACACATTACAGCTGGTCTCTGCTGGGATACTTGTACAACGTTCCGTATTACGTAACAATATATATCGGCCTTGAAACCACAACGCTCTTTGGGCTGAACAGACGTCGTTCGTACTAGCTGGATTCCAACATGCGGTCCAAAAGCAGAAAAGGGGCGACACAGAAAAGTCGTAGCATAGTACACAGGTAAAACGAAAGGCAAACTCACCACACCTCCAGCTACTCGTTAAACTAATTTGCGAGTACGTTCAAATTAGATTATCGCAAATTTACACTAACCAACGGGCATTCACTGAATTGTACGGAGCGATACAGTCAGTTCAGGGTAAAGTTCCTGAAAGGACAAATATGTACCTCTAAATTTTCATTACTGGTCGGCGCACAAACTATGTGCACTCGAGTTTGAACCTTAATTCCAAGTTAACGGTTACACTAATCTTAAATCAAGTTACACAAATTTTTAGCTTATTTCGTTGTGCGTTGAATGATTTTGATCAAAAATTGTTTCGTTTTTTTTTTCTTTTGTCAGAGTTGCGTTGGTCGGAATAAAAAAGTGCCCGTTTTTTTATCTATTCTAGAGAAACCTCAAATTTAAAACAAAAATACATAAAAACGCCGCGTCCGACTGCAACGAAACACGAACACGTTATAAGAATGGAATGTTTTTAACACGTGTAGAGTATAAGTTTTTATCTGTGTTATAAAAGAAGTTATTGATTTTCTAAAACATCTTTTTTTTCACTACCGAATAATCGGAATAAATCGCGCTTGGGTTCGTTTTAAAGGTCGTAAGTTTTCTGTATCAATTCATAAATTACAAAAAAACGTAAAGTTATAATTGTATTTTATAATTATTTTTATTTGATAGTGAGGTAGTGTGCCCTCAGCCATGAAATCAATAAGCGTCCGCGTAGGGCACTACGGTCTGAGCAGGTAGGGCTTGGCCGCTTTTCGTACTTTGCCCCTCTGAGTGACAATGATGTTTACTAAACTGTCATGAAGCCGCTAAACAATTATCACTTTACGTTTTTTGTAATTTATGAATTGATACAGAAAACTTACGGCCTTTAAAGCGAGCCCAAACAGGATTTATTCAGATTATTAGGTAATCAGAAAAAGATGCTTTACAAATTTGATAACAACAACTTCTTTTATAACACTGATAACAATTTATAACTTTACACATGTGTTACAAACATTCCACTTCATAACGTGTCCATATTTCGTTGCAGTCGGACGCCGCAGTTTTATATACTTTTGTTGTAAAGTTGAAATTTCTCTAGAATAGGTAAAAAACGGGCACTTTTTTATTCCGACCAACTCAACTCTGACAAAGAAACTAACAAAAACATTTTTGATTACCACCATTCAATGCACAATGAAATAAGCTAAAAATTGGTGTAATTTGATTTAAGATTAGTGTGACCGTTAACTTGGAATTATGGTTCAAACTCAAATGCACAGAGTTTGTGTGCCGACAGTAGGTTAAAAGAAGAGGAGAAGAGAATGAGTAAATACATTTACTAATTGTATATTTATTATTTTTCTTTAAGAGGGGAACTCCATTATAGACACCAATGTATCAGACGACTGGGGGGGGGGTCTTTACTTTTACCTATTACACTCCAGTTCTTCGCCAAACGTGTACACCCCCATTTTCATACCCCCCCCACAAGCAGACAATTCATCTCTCACCCTATAATCCTCTTCTTTGTTAGTACACCATCTCCTCTTAACTCACTCGCAAACCACGTTATGTGAAGGTGATGCCCCTGCAAAATATCACCAATTCTGCTCTCCACTTTGAACATCACATTCTCTACGTGTTGCCCGTAGCTTCTTTATTCACCTAGGTCTGCTCCGAGATACCTTACAATAACATTTATATTAAGACTAAAGTAAAGAAACACGCCTAAAATTTTACAAGGTGATTTCCCATACTTCTTTATGGGTCTGAGAATTGGACTTTAACGAAAGGCCAGGCTAATCGCATCCAGGCGGAAGAAATGAGATATCTCAGGCACGTGACAGGGTATATTCTCCATGATCACAGAAAAAACACAGATATACGGTAGGAACATAATCTTATGCGTATACTCGACAGTATTGCCAAATACTGGCTGAATTGGTGGGATCATCTTTGGCGAATGGATGACTATCGGATCCCCAAACAACCATGGAACTATAAGCCTAGGGGACGGAGAGGTGTGTGACGTCCTAGCAAGCGTTGGAATGACCAGCTCTAATCTTTACCTGTTTGGGACCGGAACAAACCATCCTTGGTTTAATCCTTGAAGATGATTGTGATGGCGATTAAAGACTGAACACGCTACTACTGAAAACATAAACATTCACTAGTTATTATCATCTTCAATGTATAGATTTATTCTAGAGCCGAATATTACAAACACTGCTCGATCATTTTACCATGCTTCGAGCGGCATCATGTCCGGTATTGCAATTTGTATATTCTCTGGCCAATCTTTGTGTAATTTAATAAACGACTCGTCTTTGACTCGTATGGTGAGGTGAGAATGATGAGGATCCAGAATTACTAATCAGGAGAGTATAACTATGAAAAGGGAATCCTCTAAGGCAAAGCTCTTGCTCGCCTCCTCTTCATTCTTGCCTTAGAAAAAAATGTGAGAGATGCTGGAATAGATTCCTCCGAGACTGTACTCAACAGGTTGGTGCAGATATACACCTATTACCTAGATATAATCGGGAGATCCCTTCGAGCAGTCACTGAAGCCTTTTTTGCTCTTGAAGGTCCCGCAAGGAGGCTGGGTCTCATAATAAACGAAAGCAAGACAAAATACACGGTCAGGAAGCTAGAGAAGGAGAGCACGTCTAAATTGGCATCTATTTCTTTGAAAAAGTCAACAACTTTGTTTATTTAGTATGCCAAGTTAACTCCGATGGGGAAACGACAGAAGAAATAAACCGAAAAATTACCTCAGCTAATAGGTGCTTCATTCGTCTTAAACCCCTGTTCCAGAGCAGAACAATTCCCAGGAGCATCAAGCTGCTTCTGTATAAAACACTAATCCGCCCAGTTCTCACCTATGGTTCTGAGACCTGGACCATTTCTAGAAAGTCTGAATCAAGCCTGCTGGTTCATGAACGCAAAATCCTCCGCAGCATTTTTGGTCCAATATGTGTGGGAAGTGAATGGAGGAAAAGGACCAACCAAGAACTGAACACTCTTCTGAACGAACCAGATATTGTGAATGTTATAAAACCTGGTAGACTCAGGTGGGCTGGACATGTCATCAGAATGGGGGAGAATGAAATACCCAGAAAGGTGCTCACAAAACAGATCTATGGCACCAGGAGGCTTTGTAAGAAATTATAATTCACTACGTTGGGAAGACGGTGTGAATTATGATGCGCCCAATATCCTTGGGACCCGAAACTGGATAGCAGTTCCACTTGACTGGGACAACTGTCGGAGGCTGTTAAAGGAGGCCTTGACTCAGTAATGGGTTGTCGCGCTGGTGAAGAAGAAGAAGAAGAAGTGTGCGCTTTGATATTGTATTCTTGTTCCCTCCGACGTTTACCACTGGCTTCATCTCCTTCCGCGACCCCACCCTGGCGCACGCTACCTTACATGGGGCGCGGGGTTATCCGATTTTCGGCGGTATCAGGGCTGATCATCAGAATAAAGGGTGCGTCCAGCGTTGGGAAGCGCGACACGAGATTTCACGGTGTGTCCAACCTGCGCTGCCGGAGCCTGTGCCTCACTCGAGTGCGGTGGATGGGCCCCATCGTTCGCTTGTCTGGGTACCGAAACGACGCCTACACGAGGCCCCTGCTGGCAACGTTGTGTTTTGTACGGACATTTGTGTCTTTGCATAATACAACGGTTAAGCTCGTTAGTCTCCGTTTGATGATGACGTATTCAGCGGATTGAGAGCGGGGATTTTTTCAAAGTTCTTCCCTGGGAAGAGCACGTGGTGTAAGGTTGGATGGGAGAGTGGACAATAAAGGAAACTGTAATAGCAGCAACGTTGAGGGTGCAGTGGTGGAACACGCCCCCTCCCCCCCAACGTACATGTTCCCATTGATGTTCTACTGACACACATCAGTGTAGATGTTTCTAGCTTTGCTCTTTTCAAAGGAAAGGCTTGATTTTTGGCTTCCAGCTGTAGCGCTGATCTCTTCAACAAAATTCGAGGGGCGGGTGATAAGTAATGCACAGTCGCATGTAACTCGCAATTGAAAAGGGGTAGTCAAATGAAACAAATATGAAATAAAAGTACTTTTATTTGCTACAAAAACTTAAATTTATTTTTCCACGTAGTCATCATTTACAGCTACACATTTCTCCCAACGGTGAACCAGTTGTCTCATCCCGTCAATGAAGAATGCCGGTGGTCTTTCCTTGATTTACGACCTCAATGCATCTTTCAGTTCATCATCTGTGGTGAAATGAATACCTTTAATATTCTTCTTTAAATGCGGAAAAAAGTGAAAATCGCAGGGCGCCAAATCTGGTTAGTATGTAGGCTGTGGAATGGGTTCATTTCACAGTTTACGTGGCACCCTCTGCGAACAGATTTTACGGTAGCCCAATTCTGCAATGTGTCCTACTCGTTCTTTCGATATGCCTAAACGGGTGGCGATGCGTTGTGTGATGCGACGGTCATTTTAAATCAATTAATTCACCTCCATTTGCTGCTTCTCATCAGTCACAGACACTGGTCGACCACTGCGAGGTTCATCCTCAATATTCGCTTTACCAGCTTCCGATGTACAAAATTTTATTGTCCACCTACTCACGGTACTTCGATCAACAGTTTCATCACCATAAACAACTTTTAGACGACGATGACTGTCACTAGCGCTCACTTGTTCAGCTGTTAAAAATTCAATCACTCCACCTTGTTTCAGACGCGTTGACATAGCTGGCGTACTCGACTCCATAACAATGGCGACTGACAAAAAACGAGAAGGAGTTAGTCAACGAGATTTGGGACGTTTGTACGAGGGACGTCCAGAAAGTAAGAATACAACACTTGTAAAAAATCGAAAAATGAATATATTTTAATGAAATTTACAGGGTATGTGCCAAAATATGTTATCATTTCTCCACGTAATCGCCGTTGAGGTCAATGCACTTTTGAAGCCTGGGCACCAGCTTTTGTATACCCTCGTAGTATACCTTCCGCTCCACCTCCTTAAGCAATTTTTCACAGCCTCCATGACCTCCTCATCGTCCGAAAATCGCTGTCCACCAAAGAACTCCTTCAATTTGGTGAAAAGATGGTAGTCCCATGTACCAGGTCCGGGGAGTAGGGTGGGTGAGTCACAATGTCCCATCCAAACGACACGAGCAGGTCCTGAGTGAGCCGGGCGGTATGGGGTCTGTCGTTGTCATGAATGAGTGACACACCACAAGTCAGCAATCCCCTCCTTTTGTCTTTGATTTTTTGTTTCAACTTCTTTAGGGTCTCACAATATGCAGCAGCATTGATGATGGTCCCTTTGGGCATGAAATCGACCAACAAGATCCCGTTCCGGTCCCAAAAGACGGATGCCATGATTTTCCTCTGTGAAGACTGAACTTTGAATTTTTTGGATGTTGTTGGCGAATGGGTACGGCGCCACTGCAGAGACTGTCTTTTTGACTCAGGAGTATAGTGACACACCCACGTTTCGTCCCCAGTCACAATTGAGTCGAGAAAGGATTCACCCTTAATTTGAAAACGTTCAAGACGTTTCACACCTGCGGTACGTGGAGCAAACGGGGGACGAACTGGTTGACGTGTTAAGCTGCTGCGACGACATTTCGTAACGGACTGAGGCGCTCGATGTCTCATTTTGACCGTTAAGAACCCGTCTACACGTCACGGGTGCCAACTTTGAAAAAACAATTTCCCTATGTCCTACTATGAGCCCTTGTATTCTTACTTTCTGGACGTCCCTCGTAATACAAGAACATCGCTACAAGACGGCAGCACGCGTCGTGCTGTACATTGTTTTTTCCCGTTATATGCGACCGTTCATTACTTATCAGCGGCCCCTCGTAAGTAATTCATTTTTAAACTGAAAATATGATTTAATGTGACAGCGAGAGGAAGTGAGGGTAAATACGACACTTTTAGCGAGCACTTTGGCCAGACTGTTACCATATTACTCGTACTACACAGCTAAGTACTGATGTGATGTGGCAATTTCAAAGGGGCCCCTAACCGTATTACAGGCAGCATGTGGTCACACATCAATCGATCGTTTGAACGTAAACCCGTCAGGGACGACTAATTCACTTTGTACACCGTTATCCTAACCCCCCCCCCGTGACGAAGACATTGACTTTACACACCGAACGAAACGAGAAGAAGTAAACTTGGGTCGATTCTACAGTCGAGGTGCAGGGACTTTAGGCAGATGATCGCTGTTCATTATGGCAGTCATGTAACTTCTTCTTCTTCTTCTTCTTCTTCTTCTTCTTCTTCTTCTTCTTCTTCTTCTTCTTCTTCTTCTTCTTCTTCTCTTCAAGGTTTTGGTTATATAAACCTGTTCCGGCACCCATCTCATCCTCGGACGGCCCACATTTCTTCTACCACTGGCTTTATAGTTCAGTGCAGCTTTTGGTTCGGCAATCGATCCTCTGTCATTGTTTGCAGATGATCCCACCATTGTCTTCTGTATATTGAAATAATTTTTTCATTTATGTCCTTTACTTCGAGTCCTGCTCTGATATCCTCATTCCTTATTCTATCTTGGAATATATAATTTAAAGTATTTCGAAGAAACTGCATTTCAGGACTCTTGAATCTTGCCGCATTCCTATTTTGTCATGACCCACGCCTAACTCGCATATATCAATGTGGGTATTGCAATTGTCTTATAAAATGTATAATGCTTGTGCTGTGTCTTGTTTTATTTATAAGATTTCTATGAATCGTACCACATTTATTACTAAATTTATTTATCCTCTCTCTTATATCATATTCAGATTCATAGCTTACTTGGACAGCCGAGATATTTGAAACGGCTCACTTGTTCTAAAGTGCTGTTGTTTATAACTATCTTAGTCCTCACTGGATATTTACCTTTAAAGGCCACAACTGGTCCTCCTGGTAGGGGGTTGTGCAACAGGCCAGTAACCTGTTCATTTAAAACTTTATAATACTTGTAGTACCCAAAGCAGCATCGGAATATTTTGACGACATGTTGAGAGGATGGAAATCCAGAGTGACTTCGCGAATACAGCTTAACAAATCAATTTGTATGAGTTCCCTGCTATATGCGGACGACATAGTACTTATTCAGGAAAATGAGGATGATTTACGAAAAAAAAAAGAGCTATGTTTCAGTTACAAGAAGTGGCAAGAGAGTACTCACTGACAATTTCAGTGGTATAACGCGAATTAATATTAGAAATATTTTAACAGACGAAGGGCTTAAAGAACAATTTTATCTTAGCCAATCAGGTTGATGAAAATGGTTGAGCAGTTAAAGGTAGAGATACTCACGCTCTAAGCAGTCAGAGTGCCTAAGCTGAACAAATAACATTTTTTAACTTTAAGAATGTTATGTTCTGTTTGTGTATGGAGATATTTTGCACAACAAAAGCAAATATTTCTAATTATAATATATTAATATCATGGATTTAGTCTTCTCTTTCTTCTTATTCTTCTACTACTACTACTACTACTACTACTACTACTACTACTACTACTACTACTACTACTACTACTACTTCTTCTTCTTCTTCTTCTTCTTCTTCTTCTTCTTCTTCTTCTTCTTCTTCTTCTTCTTCTTCTTCTTCTTCTGCTATCAGGTACTAGGTGTATCCTGTTCCGGTTCCAAAAGAATACATACACTTCACCAACGCTTTCTAGGGCTTCCTATACTTCGTTGCTCAAGAGTTTGTATTGCCAAACTTCCTTAGGCAACCAGCCGTCTGGCATTGTATTCAGATGAGCAGTCTATCCCTCTTTGTTCTCTGTAATATGTTCTTGGATATTAAAAATGTTCAAGTCTTTACTAATGTCTCCATTGTAGAGTCTATCTCTTCGTGTACAGACTTAAATCGATCGCAAGAATCTCATCTCCGATGGCTGTATCCTACTCGAATATTTTGTTGCCAGAACCCAAGTTTCAGAGCCATACGATAACACTTGCACAGCCATTACATTATAAAACTTTAGTCGAGTAGTAGGTGAGGATTGACAGAAGAGATTTACATTAATCACTGAGTGCGCCAAGGCTGTAGCATGTCTCCCAACACTATTTAATATCTATATTGAGTGGACATACTTAGAGAGTGGAAATTATGAGGTGAAACTAACGCATGTAAATACACATATACCCTGGTTTATTTAATTTTTTAGTTACACAGTTCAAAGTTTTAAATTGACGTTTCTAATTTAAAATTGGGTAGTGTACGTTCCTGCAGTCATATTCCATATTTCAATTATGCGATTTTCTGGCTTTGATCTTTAGTGAACATCGCAGATAATTTTATGTAGGTAAAAGAATTATACAAATTTTAATTTTGTATGTTACAAAATAGTTGCCTGGCGATTATAGATGCTGTTCTTAGTCCATTTTTAAATTAAAAATGATTGTAGCAGTAGTATATCAACTGTGGCGCCAAAAGTTGACGTTGTTAGGTTAACATGAAAACTGAAATTACACATGGAAAGCAAAACATCTGTAATGTAAAACTCGTTTTTTTGGCGGAAACTACGAAAACCCAACTCGAAAGTATTTTGTACTTCACATGTCTCCTTTTTTGTGGCAGAACTTGGTTTTCAGTAGAACTCGTTTTCCCAGTAGTACTCGTTTTTACATTAATACTCGTCCTGTGAATAGATCACTGAAAACCCACCGAACTCGAAAGTAAGGCTGAGTGGCCCAAGGGCAACCACTTGCCTATTACTATACGTGTAACTTTTTTGTGGCAGAACTAGTTTTTTCGGTAATATTCGTTTTCCAACAAGTATTCGTTTTGTGGCTAACTAAAAAGAAACGTCCATTATGTACAATATGTAGAGCGTATGTTGTCATTCTCTATGTAATGTATTCTCTTAATACATTGTTTTTTGTGTTTTACATTTAACATAAATATTTGTATTTTTTAGTTGACATTTGCTGTTGTAGTTTTGTTAATTTGTCAATTCAAAATCGTTAGGTTCTTTATTTTAAGTGTTACTGCGTATAAGCATTGTTATACCACATTAAACGTTGTTTTCCTCAACCATGGCTTTTATTTATTTCAGCAGTAAACTGAAAACCCAAAACCATTGTTACCTAATCTCATAAATGAAAACAACACGTATTTTCGTTTTGCATTAAGAAATATGACAATTTACAATTAGTACACTTCTTCTTTTCCACATCGTAATATATCGATACAATCGTATATTAAAAACATCGAGAATGTACTGCAGGAACGGATAAAGGTACAGTTCCTAAAACTGCAACAAGTCACTGTATGATAGACGTCGTCGTGTGCCACAATATTCGCGCGCATGCGTGAGAAAACGAGTCTTGTGTCAGAGCCAAGACCTCGCGTTTTGTCGTAGTTCTTTAATTAACTACATCAAGCATTGTTTTGTCATGAAAACCTTAAGACGGTAACACAATGCTCGTTTAAATTTTCAATCCATTCATTGTAATTACAATAAAAACAATTGTCAATATCAGCCGGGTTTTTTTATTGCACTAACAAGTTTGAACGCCTGCACTGTTACTCCCAATACACACGGGAGTGTGACAAATTGCATACGAGCGCCGTGAAATTCTGATGCTACCAGCAGCAGGTTTATTGACTTTATCAGACTAGCATTCAAAAGTTAATTTCAAATTAATTCAATCCATAAATAAAGACTGCTCTATTTATACTTAGTTTTATGTCATACATTATTTTACATAGAGGACAGTTGTAACATTTATCCAATCAATGATTTAAATCTGTTTTATGTATGCCAATTTTATATTTTATTTATAAGGATAGATTTCTTCTGCAAGTATAACATTTGAAGTTTCATTAGTATATATAAAAAAACCTAACGCACATTTCACAAAGTATTCTGTATCTTCACAGGTGTCAGTGTAATTTAATGAAATATCGCTTTCGATTCGGTTATAATAAAATTAACGAATAATCGATTTTATTTCAATTTAAATTTTCTACTGTTGTAATGTTTGTTTATGTAGTCAGCTTGTTTTGATGGTATATTAAAATATTTAATATTTATATTTTTATTTTAAAAAATTTATAATTTTATATAAATCATCTTGTTCAGTTTTTTTCTTGTTCTTTAAATAGTCTATTATTATTATTGTGTTAATCGTATATATTGATATTTTCCTAGTTGTTCGTTTCTTAGTGTATTATTATTATTGTTATTGTTGTTGAGTTTGTATAAGTTTATTGAGATTTTTCCATACATTTATTTTGTGACCACGTTTTTTATTAATTTAATTTAACAATTTTATGTTTGGAAATTGATGTTTATTGTTTAAAATACACACACTTTGGTCACTAACGTATACGACCTCACGTTAGCGTACTCAATTTTTACTGAAGATGGCAGTCGATGGCTCTGCTAAAATATCTGGTTTTTGCAGAAAACATTGGACCACGGCCAAACAGCCCGGGAAGGAATTTTAACAACATTGACTCCGGCCGTTAAACCTACGAAACACAACAAAACGACGCGTTATTGAAACATTGTTTACATGATACTTATTGACTGAATTGATTTTCATATGTTCCATATTTCAAACGTATACGCAAATGCTGTGTAATAAACCTGTTTGTTTATTTAAAACGGGTTACTACTACGCCTATGTTATCGTAACAACTAAAAAAAATAATAAAATAGCCTAAAAATTAAGAGATTAAGAGACAGACGTCAACTTTTTTCGACCCTCCGGGGGGCGGGGCGGGGTCCGGTCCCGATCGTCCGCTTTCCGTAAATACACCACTGTATCAAATCGCTTTATAAATAATTAACTTATTAAATCATACTTTTCACTGTGTAAGGTATTGAACAATATTGTGCAACCTAACACAAATTACAGACTTAAAATAAACTAAGTGTGTTTACAGTTTCTGAGTTACCGCCCCCTAGACTGCTGTCCTGTTTAAATAGCAAGTCAATCTTCGAATATTTTTCAACTGAAATTTAAATGAATACACGGTACTTCTTCTGCTTTTTCTTTTTCTTCTTCCCCAACAAGGACTAGGCCTTGGTGACCTGTTCCGGCTTCTTAGGATTTACTCCCATCTTTTCTTTGGTCTCCCTACGCTTCTTCTTCCAGCTGGTTTGTATAACTACTTGCTGCTTTTGGTAGTCTTCGATCATCCTTATGCTCCAGATGGTGTTTCCAATTTCTTCTATGCAACTCTATTTTCTCATTTAAGGGGAGTCGCTACTGAAAATGGCCAAAAATTGATAAAAAATGCAAACATTTTTTTGCCCCAAATTGTTCTATGATTAGTTCTTTATATAAAAAACACACTAAAACATTTTTTCCGAAATATTTTGTAGGCAAAAAAAAAATTGTTTGGGAAAACCTAGCACCTAAGCGATTTACGTTTCGTTTAGGTATTACAGTATAACAAAACACTATTATTTATACTGTATAATATAAATTTACACATATATATTATATTAGTACTAATTTGGAAATAAATGTTGCAAGTATAAAACATCAGCTATTTTATTTACAAAGAAAAAATCAGACTTGTAAAACAGCTGATTAACGTATTGTTGATAACTTGCAATGTTTTGTTTCCTGCTGTGTTGAGCTTTGTGGATGTGATTTGGAACAGTTTTGTGTTTGAATTGTTATTGTTTTCCAATAAAATATGGGAAGGAAGAAAAAACGTTTACTGACCATTAGTAAAAGAAATCAACAATTGATCAACAATGTAAAAAAGTGAAATATAGATTACAGAGACATGACCGATAAGAATATTGATGTTTCTATAAATTATTAAAAATGTAAAAGTAAATATTTTATTGTTTATTGTATTACAATTTATTATTTTAATACCCATACAGTAATAAAAAAACATACAAAGCCTTTGTACTCCATAAATATTTAATTTTCCAACAGAAAGGAATATTTTTAGAAAATCCGCATTTCCCGCAAATTCAATTTTTCATGTTTTATACGTACTTTTCGATATATCTAAAAAACTATCTTACTTACTGCTCTGACATTTTGCACAGGTCTTTGGGATATAATTACCTAAAACATCACATATTTTTATTTAGTTTGGGCTTATAGTTCCTTGGTAATAAATTTTTATTTATAAATGTAAAAATAAAAAAAAATATTTTTACTATTTTCCTCACAAAAAATTTTTTCAACTACGTCCTAATAAAAATGCATGTTTTTTTAGATAATTTTATTCCCTTCAAAATAGCACCTCTCAAAAGGTCGTAGGACTTCTAGTTTTTCTGGAATATCAATTTGAAAAATATTCCCTAAACGTTGCTAAGAAACGTTAAGAAATTCAATTTTTAGTACTAAAATAATTTTTTTTCCAGTTACAAAATTTTACCCTTTATTTAGTGTAACAATAAATAATAAAAAATCTGAATAAATTAAAAAGTTACAAAATAAACATTTTTGCCATTTTCAGTAGCGACTCCCCTTAAGTTGTATATTTCCAACTCTTCTCTAATCTCTTCATTTCTAAACCGATCTTGTTTAGAACAACCTTTGACCGAGCTTAGAAATTTCATCTCCGCTGCTTGCATGCGGCTTTTATCTCTCTCTCTCTCATTATCCATGACTCACTTCCATAAAGAAGCATAGGGACGCAGCCATTACCTTGTAAAACTTAAGCTGAGAATCTTTCCGCGTCTTGTTTTTTAGTGTTCTTCTTATGATGCCGCACATCATTTGAAACTTACGTAGTTTAGTTGATATGTCTCTATTGTTCTCATATGATATATCATACCCTAGGTAGCTAAAGTGACTTAGTTGATTGTTAATCATTATTTTAACTTTTACCGTATTGGTTCCCAGGAAAGCCATCACCTTCGTTTTATTTGTGGAAATTCTTAAGTTATAGTGGATCGAACACTGCTCTAAATTATGTAGCGTTCTTTGGAAACCATTTTCGATAGTATCTATAAGCAGCTATAGATCTTAAACTCACTTATAATATAGTACTCAGATTTGTTTAGACGGTACTTAATTGTATACGAGTAAACTTATTATTATTATTATTATTATTATTATTATTATTATTATTATTATTATTATGACAATTATTATTAATATTCTGGCTGTACAATGTTTACACATTTTTCGGAACCAAAGATTACAGAAGTGATTGAATTCTCATCTTCCATTGCTGCTTGTCCATCCAAAGATTTTCTTCAATTTCTCGTTCCCTCAATATAGCCTGAATTTCTTCTATCCAGGTGATCGGTGGTTTTCTACTTTCCTTTCTACTTTCATTCCTTCTACTCTCCTTGGCAATCTTTCCTGTACCATTTTTTTCGTGTGTCCATACCATTGTAATTTTTTTTGTTTAGATAAAATCAACAATTGAATTTTTCACATTCATTCTGTCCTTAATGACTTCATTTCTAATTTTCTCACGTCTGGATACTCTTGACGAACGGCTCCAGAAGTTCATCTCTGCTGTCATTAATTTTGTTCTTGTGTGTTTATTAGTAGTCTAAACTTCTGAGTCGTAAGTCATGATACTTCTAACAATGGTTTTAAATATTTTGGTTTTAGTTTCTGCTGTAATTTGCTTAATCCATTTAATGTAGATATAGCCATTTATCTAAAATTAATTCTGGATTGTAATTCTTTGTCTTACTTGTTATTACTTATTTTTTTATTTATTATGAAATTTCTGTATAAGACAACAAAAATCAGTTTTGAAACGTGTGCAAAAAAAACACAGGTTGTAATGTACACGGAGTACGACCAGTGTTGTAGTCATGTTTGTGTCATAACATATCACAATCGTGTCAGAGTAGCACGGTTGTGAGTGCGTCCCCCCCCCGCCCCCGGCCAACCATTCCCGTCAGTCCGGCTTGCAATAAACTACCTTACAAGTCTTCTTGTTTATCTCTTGGGCTTTTCGCTTTGCGCCCCCCCCCCTCGAGTAGTCTCTGATCAATCCGACTCACCGCCGCCCAACTCGGTTCGTTTCAACTTTACTCCCTAAGACGTTTCTATTCACTGCCCCTGCTGTTTTTTTTCCACGAGTTCATCTAACGTATTGCCTATCACACTGCCTTCCTGCTTCCTTCTCAGCAAATACTAACATGCGACTAATGTAAACATTGGGCTTTCTCTCTACTCACACCACTTAAACAGTACTTATGAAAACCTGCATTTACCGGTTTCTTTTACTAAAATAACATCTACTTATTGTTTTGATATCATTTATACTATGTAGAGTAACATCTAAATATTTATATTATAAATTAAAATAAAAACAAACGTTTTGTCTGGCCACGTTACTCGATTCTTCTTCTTCTTCTTCTTCTTCTTCTTCTTCTTCTTCTTCTTCCTCCGCCTCCTCATTCTTTATCCTCTTCTTTTCCTCCCTTATCTTCTGTTTTTTCTTCTCTTGCTCTGCTGCACGGATTCTACTTCAGCCCGTTTCGTACCATCATGCGTGAAGTAGGCCTACTTAAGAGTGCATCTTGAAAATAATCTCAATTAGACGAAGCATATCACATAAAACGGAAGCAGATTCACCTGAGAGAGGTGGAACTGTATTGGTTAGTGTGACAGAATATCAAAATTGGTTAGTGCGTCAATGACGTGTCTGTTGATAAACTAATTATAAGTGTATCACTACTGACTCGGACCACATTTTTTTTATTGGTAAAAATGTTAAACTTTTACCTTATAGCCTGAACTAGTTTTTGCTTATTACAAGCTTCATCAGAGGCTGCCGCTAGGAGCGCTGTCTGTCTTGTTATTGGTGGCGGCGCCGTCGTTCGAAAGATCGATGGTGTGTGTGTGTGTGTGTGTGTCATTTTTAAATAGTACGTATGTGTGATTTAAATTGGTTTTAACAAATGTATGTGTATGTGTTAACAAAACAAATTTGGTTCACCAGGTGTATACAAACTAAGTGCTCAGGATGTAAACAAATTCTACATAGGTCAGACAGGACGTAGCTTCAGACAAAGATACGTTGAACACACAAAGGCACTACATTCCACCACCGAATCCACCTTTGCAAACTACCTCATTGAGGCAAACCACACATACACAAACATAAACATCAACATGGAAATTCTACACTTACACACAAAAGGCCGAAAATTAGACACTTTTGAAGAACTATAAATATACAAACAGACAAAAACACATAAAGACAACATTCTAAACTAACAGACGCAATTTAAATCACACATACTATTTTAACATACCACACTAAACACACACAACAGAGACTTTCGAACGACAGCGCCGTCACCAAGAACAAGACAGACAGCGCTCCTAGCGGCAGCCTCTGATGAAGCTTGTAATAAGCAACAACTAGTTCAGGCTATAAGATAACAGTTTGACATTTTTACCAATAAAAAAATTAGTGATCCGAGTCAGTAGTTAATTTATAATTAGAAAACATTATTTTAAAAAAACCTAACACGAAATAAAAAATCTCAGCAGAAAAAACTGACGTTTGAAAATTTAAACAGAAAACATGAATAGCGATGAATTGCTGGAAGTGTTTCCTGTTTTGTTTTCAGTGCGGGTGCACAACTAGACAAGACGAATCTACATGATCATCTTAGTTTCACTTAGTTAGGTCTAGCAAATATTATTTTATATAACTTTTCTACCTGATTTGGGTGACAGAGAACCGATTGTGTCACTTTTATTTTTTATAATTATTTTACACAGGGCAACAATACGAGTTAGCAGTCTGTTCACATCCCATTATCCCATTATCACAGCCGTTAGACAAGGAGATACACTGTCTCTTTACTCTCTGACTTAGTTCTAAAAGCAGTAATCAACAAGATGGAAATTAGGGGAAATAAAGGAATGAAAACCGCACCAATTTTTGCTTATGCTGATAATGTAACCATTATAATTAGAAACAAAAACTTTTTGAAAGAACCTGAAATTAATACAGACAGCAAGTTTATGGAGAGAGGACTGAAAACAAATGATAATAAAACCGAATACACAAAGAAAACAAGAACGTCTTGTAATAGACAATCTCTACAATGCGAAAATTATTAACTTGAACATACAAGTGATTTTTTCTACCTTGGGCTCACAAATAAATCACATTAATACCGCAAGCATTGAAATCTGGGTGAAAATCCTTAGTAACCGATGTTACTACGCCTACTCAAAATTAATAAAGTCGAAAGCACTGAAGAAATCATTAATATTAAAAATACACATAAGCATAATTAGACCGAGTTCTTGACATATGGACGTGAAACCTGGGTATTAACACAAAAAGACGAACAATATCTAAGAATGTTCGGACGAAAAACAGTGAGAACAACTTTCGGACCCGTGCAAAATAACGACAGCTCATGGATAGTACAAGGGAATCACAAAATAGATAATCTAATAACACGGAAATGATATAGTAAGCTTTATAAAGAGCAGACGAATGCCTGGATAGGACACATAACGAGGATGGAATAACACAACATTCCCAGAGAAATATTCTAGAACGGAGGCCAATAGCAGGTAGGAGATCAAGAGGAAGACCAAGGAAGAGATGGATCGAAGATGTTGAGGAGGATCTGAGGAATATGGACATAAGAAGATGGAGAAGACTATGGTATCGATAGGGCTGAATCGAGAAAATTCGTTGAAGAGTATAAAATTTATTAGGTTTTCAACGGCCAGCGTCAATATTGTTGGAATTATTATTAATCTTGCTTTTACGCCGTGGTCTACTGTTGTTAGAAATGGACGTTTTGGATCCACCATCGCAGGTCATCTTTAATGTCAGAAACGATTAAAATAATTGGCAAGGTGGCCGCCAATTCACCCCAGTACTGAGGTAGAAACACCTTATCAATTGTTTAATCGTTTCTGACATTGAAGATGGCCTCCGATGATGGATCCAAAACGTCTATTTCTAACAACAATAGACCACGGCCTAAATGCAAGATCAATAATAATTCCAACAATTTCGTTGAAAAGGCTAAAACTCGTACTGCGTTGTAACGCCAGTAGAAGAAGGAGAATTATTTAATGCTCAAAGTGGCTACCGGCTTGTCGTGAAATCGAAACGTTGCTTAGAAACAGTAGCGTGGCGCCAATGTAACTGCCACAGTACTGGAAATAAGAGAAAATAATATTAATTATATCACAGAATAAATACTGTAGTTATTGAATAATTTGAATCCGAACAATGTTAGTAGGGAAACTTGAAGAAAAGCTTTCGAACTGCTGGGCACTGCAACGTCTTGGTGTTGCCGGCTCAGATGTCGGCAATGTTTTACTGCGTACGGTCATTGACCTCGTAGTAGTTGTCACTGTACAAACTGTGGAGAGGGGGACACATTCGTCCGCCCAATGTGTTGCCGCTGTATCAACCGGCAAAACGCTCAGTTGGCAGCTATATTCGTTTCGGAACCAACGTGCAGCATTTACTACCTACCTATTTGTGTTTTGTCGTATATTTATATGTTTTTCTGCTTGTCTTTACTATTTTTAATTCGATTATTTGTGTTCTGATTTATTCTGTGTAAGTATAATGGGAGTCAGATCCCGTTGAACAGGGACCCTCTTCTTCTGCCAGCGAATGATAGAAAATACTCTAAAAAAATATTTTGGCTCTAAAAAGAATATTTTGGTCCTAAAAAGAACACTTGGTACTAAAAAAAAATTCGAATTAATTTTTAGGTTAAGTTTTAGGCCTGTCACAACCTACAACAGCTGTTATGTGCCCACCCCACGCCACTGTTTAGAAATTAATTCAGTAATGAATAATGTCTAATTCAGTAACTGAAAAGTTTTATACAAATAATCTAATAATCCGACACTGACAATTTCGCAAATTAAATATCTACGAGGAGGCCCAGTTTTGCAATTTTAAATCTGTACCTACGAGTCCGACAGTAACTTACCCCTGTGTTGCAGTAATGGATAATATTCCGACTGTACAATGTTTACACATTTTCCGGAACCAGAGATTACAGAAGCGATTGAATTCTCATCTTCCACTGCTGCTTGTCCATCCAAAGATCTTCTTCAATTTCTCGTTCGCTCAATATAAATAGTCTGAATTTCTTCTATACATGTTATAGGGGGTCTTCCTCTTTTCCTTCTTCCTGTTGTGGTCCATTCCATAACTCTCCTTGAAATCTTTCCTGTGCCATTCTTTTCGTGTGCTCATACCACTGTAATTTTTTTGTTTGGATAAAAGCAACAATTGTATTTTTTACATTCATTCTGTCCTTAATGACTTCATTTATAATTTTCTCACTTCTGGATACTCTTGCCGAACGTTTGCAAAAGTCCATCTCTGCTGTCATGAATTTTGTTCTTGTGTGTTTATTAGGAGTCGTAAGGGATAATACTTATAACAATGGTTTTAAATATTTTGGTTCAGTTTCTGCTGTAATTTGCTTATCCCACAGAATTTCATTTAATGTAGATATAGTCATCTTCCCCAAATTAATTCTTGATTGTATTTCTGTGTCCATACTATTGTAATTTTTTTGTTTGGATAAATAATGGATAATGTCAGTTTAGAAAAATTTAATACAAGTAATCTAATAATCCGACACTGACAATTTTGCAAATTAAATATCTAAGAATAATTATGCAATTTTACATTTATACCTACGAGTCCTACAGGAACGTATTTCCGTAAACAAGCGAACCGAAACGCCTAGTGGATCGCGGAGAGACACACAAGGCGAGGCGGCAGCGGCGCATGATGTGAGTGCTCGTGTGCCAGACGTAATCAAATATTTAAATGTTGACTCCACGGTGCTCCCCAGACGACTGCACGCTTCATCGTCATAAAAAAATGAACGTTACTTCAGGTGGGGTCATTTTCCACTTTCTGTTCCCAAAGCAGAAGCTCACTAACGTTTTAAAGGGACTCGTTGCTTACGTGAGCGTCCCGTATTGTTAACTTTTAAAGTGTGTCGCAATTTTTTTTAAACTTATTCTTTTAGAAATAATAATTGGTTTCCAGTTTAATTACAAAAATAAATTTCAAGTCACTTCAGTTCATCAGTGTTGCTGCTTGATCACCTTTCGTTATTACCATCTTCGTCATCGTCGTGGTAGTCACATTATCATTATCGTTATCATTATCATTAACATCTCATGTTTTGTGAACGCCTAAACATTACTTTATAAGAAGCTTCTTGCATGCTTAACCCGAAGATTAGTGGGTGATCATGTTTTAACGTAGACAGATCACTCTCTCGTTTGCCCTGTAATTGCGATTCGCTTATCCTTTCAATCCGGTTTCTACATTTCTTTGGACATTATTTATAACATTCCTTCTACTCATATTTCTTTGTATTAGGCTTGTTTGAAAGTTATTTTGTTCACTTCTTCTTCTTCTTCTTCTTCTTCTTCTTCTTCTTCTTCTTCTTCTTCTTCTTCTTCTTCTTCTTCTTCACCTCACGGAGTAAGCACTTTGCCTGTTCCGTCTTCACAGAGAATCTCTCCATCTCACTCTTGGTCTTCCTACACCTCTTGTACCAAAGGGTCTATATTGAAACGCAAAAGGCATCAAAGGGCTAAAAAATTAATAAATGGAACCTTATAGCAGTATGTTATTGATATAGACAGGTAAGGTGTCAGCCCCAACTGACACAGGTGGTCCTAACGTACGGCACCCCGCGTTAGGTTGAATCGATACATCCACTGAAGATGCCATCCACTGGTGCTGCTGAAACGTTTGGTTTTAATGAAAACCTAGGACCACGGCCAAACAGCCCGGTAGATAGTTTAGTTTCAACTGACGGCCGTGAAAGCCTTCGAACAAAAGTAAAGCTGAATGTTATATATGTTTCTCGAAATGTATTTTTATAGCTTCTTGCATGTAGCCAGACAAATATACCTGTTCCAACTTCCAGTCAGACCACGTGAAAAGTCGGCAGAGCGTGTCGGAATATTATGCGCTTCTGTGGTTGTGACAGAGAGCATTTATTTACTTACTGATAAATAAATGAAGAAATAATAAACAAATAAATAAATAATATACTAACAATTTTAAATATATTGGGGAAAACATATCCCGAAACGCCTCAGACAAAGAATCGTTTAAGATAAGGAAACTCAAATTAGCAAAGGCCTTTATTCTAACCCGGGAACTGTACGGAAAGATAAACCTTTCCAGAAGTGCGAAAGTCCGCCGACCACAAAGCATTGGCATTGGCATTTTGTTCATCTTTCATTAAACTGAGTGTAGTTCTCAGAATTTGCTATCTCTGTTTACTGATTAGTTAAAAGCTGCGCCCAGTCTCGCCTCTGTGTGTGTGTGTGTGTGTGTGTGTGTGTGTGTGTGTGTGTGTGTGTGTGTGTGTGTGTGTGTGTGTGTGTGTGTGTGTGTGTGTGTGTGTGTGTGTGATTTATACGAGTTGATTATAGAAACAAAAGCGAGTAATGGTACTCTGCACAAAACTGTGATGTGGTGTATTCCTTAGTCCACGAAAAAATAATACAACGGTGTCACCAATACAACGGTGTCACAAGACAGCCTGCTGCCCTCTAGCCACGTACCGTTACGTAAACCGACGGTCGTCCTACACTGTGTTTTACCACATCTCCACCTACAAATTTTTTAAGACAGCTGAAGAGTCATTTCATGACCATTCGCACAGTATCGTCTTTTGTGTAAAACACCTTTGTCCTTCAAAAACTGCACTCCCTTCTCATTACTACTTATTTCCCGCACTAAATGAAATAAAGACATGTTGCTGAACGCACCGACAAGACAGGAATGACCTACGACTACAGACGGTGGAGCGATAACTTATAATTATTCTTGTATAGTGTACGACAGTCTGTAAATGAGAGAATATCATTTTAACTAATCAGTAAACAGAGATAGCAAATTCTGAGAATTATACTCAGTTTAATGAAAGATGAACAAAATGCCAATGCCAATGCTTTGTGGTCGTATAACGCAAAAGACCCTATAGCACTGTGATCAGCCCGGCGATCATGTATGGAGTGGAAACAATGTGGTTTAAAAATTTGGAACCTCTTCTTAAAATTGAACGAAGAATTCTTCGAAAATTTATGGCCCCAAGGAAACCGAAGATGGGTACAGGCATCGATCCAAAGAAGAGCTGTACAGGGATCTGGGAGATCTGGAAACGGCTTTCCGAAGGAAAAGACTGAGATTCCTTGGACATATGTTTCGGATGGATTGGTCCAGAGTAAATAAACAAATTTTCAACTAACTACATTTGGCAACTTTCCCGTCTGAACGGATACACCAAACAACTCAAGGAGGAAATGATGAAACTGGGTATCTGTTTGAACGACTGTGTGGATAGAAATTCATACAGTAACAAAATTCAAAATCTTTGAAGTTCTCTGCGGTGAGAAGAAGACGAGAAAGGGGTGGAGAGTGGAAAGGAAGGCGGCGCATAGTGTGGGAATGAGGGCATTCTGGCAGGAGAAGAAAATTAAATGATATTCGCGTAGTTCATGGCTGGCCTGTTCGTGTAAAAATAATAATAATAATAATAATAATAATTTATGAGTTTATCTAGTATATAGTTGTATTTGAAAACCCAGCAGAAGTTTTTGAAATAAACTCCAGTAACTTTTTATTAAAATCTGTTTTATTGTTATTGAGTGTTACTTCAGACTCACCACCCGTTTTATTTAAGTTTATAGTCTTATAGGATCTTTTAGGAAATATCGAAAATATTTTCAGATCATATCGTACATGAGAAAATAAAGAAAACGTTTATATAAATATATATATTTATGGAAGTGTTTTGTTTTCAAATTGCGGTCTGTAAACTGCTTACTATTCTATTATTTTATTATTCCTTAAATTCCTAGGTGGAGCATAGGACCTCGACGAAATTTCTCCAGCGTGTTCTGTCCATTGCCCTTCATCTCCCTCCATGTCTTGTTGACACCAACCAGCTCTCTTTCCATAGTCCTCTTCCAGGTGTTCCTCGGTCTTCCACGTCTGCGGCTACCTTGCGGATTCCAATTCAGTCCCTGTCTAGCGATATTTTCTGGTGGTCTTCTCAGGGTGTTACCGATCCACCTCCATTTTCTTCTCTTTATCTTTAGTTGGATGGTACTCTGACTTGTGGCCTCCCACATTCGAGGTGGTCTTGGGCTAGCAAATTCTCATTATGTACCTCAGGCAACGGTTTATGAAAGTCTGTGACCTTGTGGTGATGTCGTTTGTTACTTTTCAGATCTCACATCCATATAGCAACACCGATTTGACATTTGAGTCAAATATTCTGAGTTTTGTTTTCCTGCGTATATGGGGGTGATCTCCATACTGGTCGTAATTGTGCAAATGCTCGTTTTGCTTTATTTATACGACTTATCACATCCCTAATAGCACCTCCATCCTGACTGCTTACACTAAATTTAAATTTAAAAGTCTAACATGGGATTTAAAATTTGGACATGTATACTGATATTGTGACAAAATCAATTTATGACTTCAACTTTTAAAACAACCTAAAATTCAAATAAAATGATCCAAATTCTACAATTTAGTAACTTATTGTAAAACAAAATTTATTTAAAGACATTAGAAAGTCTCATATTAATGCCTACACATTGATTAATTAAACACTTCTTAAATACGAAATTTTCTCTCCTAAATTAAAAAAATATATATATCCCTTTTTCAAGTCATTTTTCTTCTAGTTTATGTAAAAAATTTACAAAATCAAGAGTGTAACTATAAAAATTGGGTTCTCATTTGGAATAAATAAAAGGTTAACAGAACATACTTGTAAGCTACATAAAAAAAAGTCACTTGTCCCCACAGATGACGCCAAAAATTAAGAAACAACGTTAATGGCTTGTAATAAATGGAAAACAACAACAATAACAACTAAAATCATAATTTGATATCATTGATATCACTATTTCAGATGTTTCACGTAAAAATCATAAAATTATGAAAATTTTATATTATAAATTGTGCGCACAAAACATTATTTGAGAAGTTTTTAATTTCATAGGTTGGCAATTAACAGCTGATCAACAATTAAGTTTTACGCTCTGTATTTTAAATAATTGGTACTTTCTCAATAACCGTTCCCACACTCGTTTTTGATATTTCGATTATGCGATTAGTGGCATCCATATGTACTGAACATTGCATAAAATTTTAGTTAGATAATAGAAATCGTGAAAATTTATTTGTGTATGTTATAAAATAGTTTGTTTACGATTGCAAACATGTTTCATTGTCATATTTTTTACAAAAAATGTTTCTAGCAATAATATAACTCCGGTGAGTCCCTGTGACGCCAAACGTTGACGTTGTTAGGTTAACATGCAAACTACAATTATCTTAAATTAATATATGCTTTTTGAGAAATCCACGTAAAAAAAACTCGAAGTAAGGCGAGGTGGCCCTTGGGCCTATTACTATACATGTCTCTCTTTTTGTGGCAGAACTCGTTTTCCACTAATACTTGTTTTTTCACTAATACTCGGTTTTTATGCAGACTACTGAAACACAACCAACTCGAAGTAAGACGCAGTGCTATAGGCCTTCCTTTTCCCTGTGTTTTGCGCAAAACTCACTTCCAGTGAAGTTTTCAAAATTTTAATGAATAACACAAAAGAATATTTGCCACCTGACGAATAACAAATCTTTTTTTATTTGTTAATACTTGGTTTTTCTTTGTTTTAATAAGAAATAATTGTATTTTTCACTTTACATTTTCCGTTATTGGTTTTGTTTTATAAACGTTATGTTCTTTGTTTTTAATGTTACTCTCTTTTAATCATTGTGTATACACATTAAACGTCATATTTTCCCTAGCCATGACTTTTATTCTTTAAATAGTAAGCTAAAAACCAAGACCCATTATTATCTAACATCATAAATGAAAATAACACGTATTTTCGTTTTTATTAAGAAAGTATCTTACAATTAGTATATTTCTTCTTCTTCACTCGTGGTATATCGATAAAATCGCATATTCAAAACATCGAAAATGTAGTATGGGGACGGGTATTGGGAAAGTGCCAAATAATTAATACTTTTGTACCACTATTTTTACATTGTTTTGAGGACGCGATAGTGTCGACACAACAACAACAATTTTTCTTAAAATTTGGAGTTCCATTTTTTAGGCCTTGGCGTCACAAAAGTTAAACAAATTTTCCTAATAAACGCTATATTCGGATTGGATTAAAATTCCACTTAGTTTGATACTCGACTGAATTTGTAAGATTTGTTCAACTTTTGATTATTTTGAAATTTCCAAAACTGTACACTCTACTCATTTTGGTTAATATTATCTTTAAAAAGAAGAAGAAGAAGAAGAAGAAGAAGAAGAAGAAGAAGAAGAAGAAGAAGAAGAAGAAGAAGAAGAAGAAGAAGAAGAAGAAGATAATGATGATGATGATGAAGATGAAGATGAAATATACGAACTGTAAATGATCGTATTTGCTGAATGTAAAGCGAATATAATATTTCAGTGCGTGAGGTTAGGATAGAATGTTTTGGTTTTGTAGTTTATTGTTTAAAGAAAACAAAACTTGGTTTGGCAAAATATGAAGCTTAATAAGTAAATACAATGATTACAAGAGAATAACTTTTGGTGAGTATCTCAACTCGCGTAAAATCGACTCAACTGAAAGCAAACAAAACTCGGCATTAACAACACCTTCGCAATTCTTCTTATGAACACTTTTCTCTTTAATGTTATCCTATTCACTAATTCCACATTTTTCTAGATTCTGATGAACTAATTTCACCCTTGGTACTTGTCTTCTGTTCTCCTGGAAAGTGATAATCCAGTTTGCTATCCTTGCTGGTGCCATTCTATTTGCTCTCCATTAAGGTGTTCATAGAAATCCAATCGTATTTCTTAAACACGTAGTTGATATTTTTTTCAAACTTTTCATATGACTCTTTGATTGTAAACTCAAGTAGTGATATTATTGTTACGACGGTCTACTGATCGTCGTACGGTACAGTGGAAACAAATTACAAGAAAAAATTAAGTCACTAATCACCCGCTTTAATTATCAGAATTAAATATTTTGTAATTGACAAGATAGTCTCTTACAACAAATCAAATAGAAATTGTTCACACGCTATAGAAATGTCCACTACTAGAGTATCGCACAATTATAAAACACACAATACTTCGCCACAATACTTCAAACCGCACTTTGTAAATCGTCACTTAAACGCACAGAGTAATCGCCCGACAACAACTCTCAACTATAATATTACGAACCGTATTCCAATAAATCGCAACTCAAACTGACTGAGCGTCGCCGAGAACTTGTATTTATACTCCGCCGAAAAGTCAACATTCCACATTATACGTATTAAGTCTACACTACGACGTAATTGATTTCGGCCTTGACATAGTCCGCGCGGCTGCCGGCGTCTAGAAAAGCCTCACGAATGCTTGTTGAAATCACGTACGCACACAACATTATAGCCTGATTCTTCTGGAACATTCGAGAAACACGTAGATTGTTCTGTAATGTCGTAACATTATTATTACTGTTGTTGTTGTTGTTGTTGTTGTATGTATTAGTCTCAAGAGTGGTATATAAAGTGATGAGATGTGTGTTGACAGGTGTGCAGTGACAACAGAGGAGGCAGGGCAATGGTGTGGTGACCTGAGACCGCCGCTGCTACAGCTATGGGAAACAAACTGAGCTGCTCTTGTGCACCACTCATCAGAAAGGCTTACCGTTACGAGGACTCGCCGTGGCAGACGTCGCGCCGACGTGACGGACATTTATTAAGGTAACAACACAACCCCTACTAGCCTTGGAATCCTGCTAAATTACTCTTCCTGTTCCAGAACAGAACCCTCCGCTCCATCTCCTGGACTCCATGGATTGTGAGAAATTATGTCATTCATCGGGATCTCCGAGTCCCTGCCTCGGAGGCAGTGCCGGATTTAAGATTTTTGAGGCCCTAGGCCAAGTTTTCTGAGCGCCCGCCCCGGGTGTGATTTTTTTAGCTTACGTTTGTAGGCTCCACTAGCCGTGTGAATGTTTATGTTCATGTCCATGATGAATACGTTTAGTGACGGATTCAATTCTATGTTCATAAAGTTTTCACACTAATAAATATCAACGAAACAACACGCTGCCCACCACACAAAGCTAAAAACCTTCTTTACATTCAAAGCAAAATAAAAACATAACGTCAAACCGTTCAGTCACAACGCAGATAAACAATGATAACAAACAAGGGTGGTACCACGGTCGTGTAAATTCGGGGGAAATATAGCGGACGTTCAAAATTCGCATACGCAGATTAGTTTTCAAGGATGCCAACCTCTTAAAAATAAGCGCGCAATATTTAAATAAAACTGTCTTTCATTTGTATTATAACCAAAATTAATAATTTTTTCAAAAAAATCACACTTAATTAAATCAAAGTGCCTCCTACGTTTATAAAAATACTTCTGTCAAAAAAAAATCTGTAGCTTGCGGCCCTCTCTGAGCCCGCAGCCGAGTCGGCCTAGTGGTAAATCTGCTTGGAGGTCTTCGTTTGGTCCTTGGCAACTAATTTGTTTGCCAAGGGTGGCGAGTCCTCCTACCCTCATCTCCGTCACATACCCTCAACAGCATGGACAACGCACCGCCCGCCCCCACGCCGCGTCAGGCGCCCTCGGGCGCTGGTGGACGATCCCCCGTAATTCTTCACATGAACCCCTCAGAACCATGCCCACCCACCTTCTGGAGTCCCTGATTCCGCGCCTACCTGTGGCTTGCCGTCTCTGAAGTTGCACAGTGTCTGCCACACAACACAGAATTCAACACTAACAGTTGGCAACTGCTTTGCCGTCTCGTCTGGGCTGAAACGCAGGTCATGGGAAACCACGAGGTTCTGCAACGCCCACTTGCGGAAACTATTTGTCCGGGTGTAGCATCCCATTGTTTCGGACGACTCGCCTCCGGGCGGTCGAGCCTCTCGTCCACGCCAGTGCGCCTCTACGATCCTGCGGGCGACGCCTTAGGGGGCCACGGAGTCGAGCCTCCGGCGTGGCGTCTGGTTGGAGCATGAAAAATCAGCGATGCCCGCACGATATACACATGCTTTCATGTATTCGTGGACCGCACTCTAACACCTTGTGCCGCACAAACGACCGAGCTGCACTGTTGGCACCTGGCGTTCATCGGGCTCCGCTCTGCATAACGCAAACAAACCAGAGCGCAAGACGCCCCGTGCATCTTCTGTCTGTCTGTCTGTCTCCCCCTACACGATATTGTCCTCTCGCTTTTTCATTTTTCCTTTCTCGCAATCTATCAACCAGTAATCGGGTCCCTTCTAATTTTCGATTCACAGTTTTTTTTTTTTAGATTCTTCTGAAATCGTCGTCTACATTTATTAAGTAGAATTTACTTTTTACTTCCAACTTTTTCGTGGTTATTTGCTGAACTGCTACCTGACATGCTCCGGACGAGGCCTTTCAGTCTCTCAGTCTCCAACAATTATCAGGTCCCAAAACACGACGTAAACCACCGTTGAATTTTGGGTTTTAATTTTTTATTGAAAAATTAACTTTTTTATTTATTTTATTTCCAACCTATGGGAAACAATAGGCGCGGACGGTTTCCATCGCTGATGCCCTCCGATGGTGGGGGCCGAATCGTCTGTAAACGCAAACGATAGACCACGGCCTAGCAGCCCAGCAAATGGTGTTACCAACTCTGTAAACTATGTTAACAGAAAAACTATCGTATTCTTCCCACAATTCCCTTATGCTTCGAACGCGATTATATTAACATGTTACAATCATAACAACGAAAAATTTCGACGAAACCGAAACATCGAAGCATGATAATGTTTTTAGGCTTTTGAAACGTAGACTATAATGTGCATAAACTGCAGACTCACACATAAACTACATTTTTCGATGACGTTACACATTTTGCATCACGCATTTTGTGGAAAACATTATCATGTTTTCTATATAACTATATAACAAATATTTACATGACTATATTAATATATAGTAATATTAATTACGTAATAGATATTACGTGACCCAAGTTTCAGAACTATACAGTAGTGTTGGTATTGTCATTGTTTTGCAAACTTTTATTTGGGTTTCTTTCCTACATTTATTTCCCAACGTTCTATAAATCGTTCCACACGTTCATGTGAAATTCGTCACATCATAAGTAACGTCATAAGTTGATCATAAGTAACGTCACGTCCAAGATAGTTGAAATGTCTTACTTGTTCTATGCATGTGTTGTCTATGCATATTTTGGTCTGAAACGGTTCATCTCCTATAAAAGCCATTACTTTTGTCTTTGATTCAGATATGTTACAGTTATTGTCTTTTCCTATTTTATGTAAGATTACTCGCAGGAGATCGTCTTCTGAAGTGGCGAATATAGCTTGATCATCGGCGAAGAGAATGGTTTTCAAGCTTTTATTTCGGTGGATTTTTAATACCCCCAGAGTATTGTTTTTCCATTTCTTGAGGAGATCACCTATATAAATGTGAAAAAGTAATGGTGTCAGACAACAACCTCGTCTTACGCCTTGGTTTGTTTCAATCGGGATAGATTCTTCTCCGTCGTCTATGATTATCGCGGTGTGTCTATATAAACTCTTTATGGCCTGAACTAGGTGGTGTGGTATATCTTTATTTTCAAGTGTGTCCCATAACTTCGGTCTGATCACGCTATCATTAGCTTTGTTGAAATCGATAAAGGCAACTTATGTGTTCCTAAGTTGTTTGCACTTTTTTTTCTGTCAGTTGTTGTATGGTAAATGTGCATGTAAATACGGAAAGTTCTCAGTGAACTTACTCTGGGATCAGTTAGAGCTACAACGCGTTTTGTAGCATGTGCTTTACCATCAGCCATTACCATGAAGCACACAGCATAAACACGCACGCGGAATTGACGGCGTGCACCATCTGAATGTTATGTAACTCAACTGCCAATCACGTATTTTGTGTGCATGACATCAAACTGTGCTTCACGTTGACTTTCTTAATGTTTCTAACTGTACGGAGCGACTACACCTGATGAAGAGGCAAACGCCTCGAAACGCGTTGTAATTAATACAAAACAAACTGTCAGTATGGTCAGAAATCACATTTATACTGATTTCGGAAATAACTATCAACATAATAAATTAATGTAATTTACCTCCGTCTTGTGGCTGCCTGATAATCTTCTTACCACTAACGCGTTTCGGAACCTAAGATTCCATCATCAGAGTGTAAAATTAATCAGTCTAAAAGACGTCGTTAGTCATTAAACATAAAAATAAAATTGCACAAACACACATATAAAAACGAAATTTTAACCGCACACGCGAGTCTTAGAGTGCGCACTGATAGTTCTGTAGTCATGCCGTCTTATCTACCTGCGACGTTGCCTTACTTATATTCACTGCGCCCACAAATCTATCAAACAAATCATGTGATTTGAAATCCAGTTGGTCGTTCAATACAATATTTTGGTTGGTTTTGAAGGCCTTATATATTTAAAACTCTTCCGCCCCGTTCATGTAACGTCCTTTACTGCATACATATAATGGTATGAAGTTGTTATCAAAATCGGTGTAATTGTGATTAACTGCCATTAAATGCTTAGCATAGTTAGACATAAATGTGTTTAGATTACTTTTTGGCAGATGTTCTTTAAATCTCTCTTTGAAGGCCCTGCCCGTCTGGCCGATATAAACATATCACAGTCATCACAGATTATTTTAAATACACCCGTTCTTCTCTCCATAGGTACGGTGTTTCTTAAGAATTTATGGATGTTATTATTAGTGCGGAACGTTACATGGATGTTGTGTTTAATAAAGACATTTTTTAAAATCATGGGTAAATTGTTGGTGTAATCATGTAATCAACGGAGATGTACTTCATGTTGGTCTTATGAATTAATGAATTAATGTTAATGAATGCGAAGGCGGATTAATAACTTTCTAAGAGAAAGGAAAGAACCAAAATGTTTAAATAAAATGATCAATATAACAACCTGTATATCTAATGTAAAGATACAAAGTTAAAAAATTAAATATAATATATTAAGACCATTCAAATAATGAATAAGAAAGACTATATATAAAGACCATACTAATACTATGAGTAACCAGAAGAAAGTATAAAGAGAATTCAGATGGAGAAGAAAGAGAGTTACACTGTAAACAGTAACCAGAATTATTAAAAGAAAGGTTTTCAACCATAATTAAATTAAATATATCAGACAAGTTAAGAGTTTTGAAAAAATATATATATGATGAGTATAATAATAATTATGAAGATTTATTAAGATAGAAAATGTGAGATAACCTGAGAGACTACGAAGTGGAGAATCCAAATATATTTTTATTAGTCGAAAATGAGACTACTTTTTATTTATTTATTCGATGACTGACTGAAGATAATTCCAGCAGCATTATGTTTTTTTTAGCAGGGATGGATATGCCTCTGTACTCAATTTATAGAAGTGGTGTATGGCCAGCAGAGAAGTAGCGAACAGTGCCCCTCTGATCTGCCCCAGCCCACGTGATAGGGAATGTTAGGGAATTAATATCCCAAGGATGCAACACGAAGTTGATAAAGGAAGAAAATGTATTACAATAATAATATATCTCAGAAGACACTAACTATCCGAAAAGGATCAGTAGTAAAACAAATAATTATATATATAAAATTAATTAAACTCTAATTATAAAAAAGTCGATATAAAAATGGAGAAGAAAATGAATTATAAGAAATGATGAAATTATCATAAGAAATTATTTCATCCATAAACATGTCTGAAATAATTACTTCTGGAGGAGAGCAATCTGTAGCGTGACAGATGTATGCATAATATTGAATGGCAATTGATCATTAGAATAATGAAGTTATAATATTTAAATTTGGAAGAAAGCATTAAGTTTAATATAAAAAGATTAATTCATAGCAACTGTGGAAAGAAATCATTATTATAAAGAAAAGACAAGTTCAAATAAAAGGAGTTACTAGTGATGAGCCATCCAAGACCAGTCTCATAACCAAAGGTTTTCAAGGTATAACCCAGGAAGGTAAAAAGTAAATAACCAAGCAGTACAGAATATGACCAAACCCACAACGAGGGAGAATAAATAGAATAGAAACCCTAAAATAAGCCAAGATCAACCAATACAGGTGGTGTATTTCTGAAATAAAGAAGAAGATGGAGAAGATCCCAAGAAACCTGATGGCATCAAGAAGAAGATGGAGAAGATACCAGTCCCAGAAGGCAGTATGCTGAAGAAGATGTCATGCTCTTATAAAAGACACCCAAATCCCTATATCCCCAAAATAAATATTTAAAAATAAAAGTATAACGAAATAAAAACCACATGTATATAAATTTAAGAGAGAGAAGTGAATAAAGTAAAAGTTTCCTGTGAACTAAGATGAAACAATAATATAGTACCCATGGAACAAATCTCCATTGAAAAACGCTAACCAATTTATTATGTTGAGAAGACTATACGACCATTTAGCATTAACATAATATATAAGTGAAAGTGAACCAGTGATAGTTTTGGGTATTATAAAAAATGAACCTTGTGTTGCATTCTTGGCAATCACAAACATTGAATGCAATGAAATATGCATTTTTCAATGACTTGAAATGTGTACTGTGACAATATGTTGTTCATAAGACATGAATCTGTTTAAAATAACATTTTTGTTTTACATGAAAAAAGAAAAACAGATTTAATAATACTTTTTGAACAATTCATACTATTTATTTATTAATGACAGGGTACAATTCCCCAAAGACAATGTATAAAAGACGGTATAAAAACTGTAGAATCCTACTTATAATAATAGTTAGAAATAAGAATATAAAATATAAGGTTTTTATGTATATAGTATAAGGATGTTTAAAAATGTTTTAGATATAAGGCCATTTGTTTGGGTCTGATACAACTAACATCAGAACTATAAAAATAGTTACTACTTGTAAATAGTCGAGAGTAATTAAGATGTTAGTTAGTAAAAAACCTTTTTTGTAAGCCATATTTCCATGTTTAGAAATAAGGATTTTGTTGCAAAATGTCTGACTTGAAGACAACCATTTATTTAAAAAAATATTCTTTATTTGTTTTAACTATTATTTGTATTGTAACCAATACTAATTGTTTTTGTGTAATTTGAAAACATGTTTAATTTATAATACTATATGTAAAAGTCAGAGAGGGTATCACATATCATATATTGTTTGTAAAGTTTTTGTAAGGAAAAAATGTTAAAAAATCTAGGCCAGAGAATGGAAACTAAACTTCATCAAAACAGAGAAATTGCTCAATTAAATGCAAATAAACAAAAGGGGTTTAGACAAAATAAACTTGAGATCATGCCATATAATTGCACATACCATTTAGAGAGATTTTAATAAATTATATTCAGAATTATAAATAAAAATGAAAATGACTAAACTCAGAAATTTGGACATGGGAGTCATATATTCCAGAATAATGTTTCAGAATACAACTAATTCAATTAATTACCAGAAAATAAGGGAATATGAACCTTTTAATACAATATAGGATTATTAATATTAAATATAACTGATAAAATGGCTGAATTTATATAATGACAGGAAGTAAATTTTGATGTTTTGACTTTTCAGAGTATACCAAACTGAAAGTAAAATTACTATTTTTTGGACAGAAAACACTATAAAACGGCATTATTTAATCTGAAAATAAGCTGAATGAACTGAAAGATTAATTTAAATAACATCTAGTGAATAAAATTGATAAATAACCCAAGTTTAGGTATTTATATAGTGAAATATTAAAGTGTGCACAGGATATGAAAAATATTTGAACAATGTTAAGAATAATATTATATTGGCTAAGAGTTTAATTGAAACTGGAGGAAACAGTTAGTTGATTATTGGTATTCGAACGGTTAACATAAACGAGAGTTTTGTGACGATCTAACCTATCTTACAAAGGTAAAGTTAAGTGGCGAACAGTACGTTACTGTGAAGTCGAGAGTGAATTATAAAATCTTTCCAGAACATATACATTGTGACAAAAACAATCAAGAAACACTAATTAACACTAAATAATACATTTCTACTCCGAAAAACACCACAAAACACCAGAAAACTGTATAATACCTTAACCAAATTAGTGTCGGAATTGGGAAAAGTGTTTTGACTTATAATTACACAGATATACTAAATACAACCCAGAATCATTACACCAGTCACTACACAACATTTAACAAGAGATTTGCAGACACAAGAACAGGAATACTGCCAGAAAATACATTATTTGGAACGCAGCAGGAACGAGCAACATTTTGATCAACTTGATGGCCGCCATTTGCTTTTGACGATCCCAGTGCCTTCTCCTAGTTCAAACACAGCTGTTTGGTGAAAACAAATTATTTTATTTTCAAATTATTATTCAATGTTTGTGTTTAGTAATAATTATTCATTTGATGTAACGTTATACTTTTAAATATTAGCCCGATTTCTCTGACTTTGATAATAATTGGCTGTTTAAAGAACCCTGTACGATTTTTATATAATACTTTGTAATTTTTTCGATATCCTGAGAGTCGATAATAATCGATAAGAGTCAAATTGCTATTAATTAATAAAACATTAATATTCTTCAACACTAAATAGTTCTTCATTTCATAAATATTACTAGTTATCACTAATATAATTATAATTAATAATCTATCAGGACTTTACCACCTATAAGCGAAGATAACCTAAAAAATAAAAAGGTAAACAAGTATCGATTGGTTTGAAGACAGTCTTATGAGTGGTGATAGTTTATTTAAAATATACCAAAACTTTAATAAAAATTTTCAGAAGAGCATTACACTTTTTAAAACTTCACAGCCCTATATTAATTAATTGATCATAATTAATTAATTAATAAAATTAAAAATTTTTTTTTAATTATTTTTTTTTATAAACATAATTTTTTTTTTTTAATTTTCTTCAAAACAATAATTTTTGTTTTGAAACTTTCGGTGAAGCTGAACATACATTTCTTCATCAACATTACGCTACTCGACCAGTCTTGCTACCATTGGGACTCGACCAGCTGGGAAACTTAAGGAAGTGTTTCAGGCCAGTAAGACGTCGAGAGCCACACCAATTACACACCAATTTAAACACACCAATTTAAGAACACACACATCAATCTTTTTATTTTATTACAAATTGGCGCACAACTTTAGGGGCTTTAATTAGCGATTGGAAGGCCAATACTTTCTGCCCAATCACTAGTTGGAGCTAGGCAACAGCTACAAAGCCAGAGAATTTCAAGGGAAAATGCAACGACGTGCGACATCTAAGAAACGGGGGCGGAGGCCGAAAAAGAAATAGAAATCGATATGGACAACAAAGAGGCAACACCAGTAGATGCGGAGAGTTTATTACCGCCGGTGTTGTCCAAGCAAACTGAACAACCAGACGAACAACCCGAAATGCCTACACAAACAGTGGAAGTCAATGTGCCGGAGAAGGAAACAGAGAACATGACAACACAACAAATGTTCAGGATGATGATGGAAAAAATGGAATCCACAAGTAAAGAATTGAAGGAAGACTTGAGTAAGGAAAGGAAAGAAGATAACCAGTCCTTGAAAGAAGAATTAAGTGGGATGAACAAGAACATGGAAGGGTTGAAGGAAGACAACCAGTCCCTGGGTAAGAAGATTGATGAAACCAATAAGAAGATGGAAGAGAAGATGGAAGAAAACAGCAAGAAGATGGAAGAGAAGATGGAAGAAAACAGCAAGAAGATGGAAGAGAAGATGGAAGAAAACAGCAAGAAGATGGAAGAAGAGGTGGGGAAGAAGTTAGAAGAATTAAAGGAAGACAACCAATTGTTCAAGGAAGAATTCAAGTCGACCAAAGAAGAATTGATTAAGAAAATTGAAAATACTAATCAGAAAATCGATGAAACCAGGAAGAAGATAGAGAAGAACAACCGACAGTTGAAAGAAGAATTGAAGGAAGACAACAGGAAGTTGGAAGAGAAGATGGGGGAGAAATTGGAAGAATTGAGAGAGGATAATCAAATTTTAAGAGAAGAATTAAGAGAAGTAAATCAGGAGAATTTGGACAAACTGGACGAAAGGATGGAATTGTTGCGAGAAGAACTGAATAAAGAAATCACTGTTAACAAAAAAGCGATGAATAAGAAGATGGAAGAAGAAAATATAATGGTCAATCGACAGATTCGAGAGATTGATGGAAAATGCAACCAGACCGAAAAGGAGGTCCATGAGTTTAAAGAAGTGGTGAACATCAAGTTCACAAATATCGAAGAACATAGTCGTAGGAAGGTAGAAGAACAGAGGAAGGAAAATCAAGAAGAATTCGGAAAAGTACGCAACCAGGTCACAGAACGATGTAATGATATACAAGAGACCGTGGCCAGTATCACCGGTCAGGTGCGACAAAGCTGAGAGGAGATGGAAGCAATAAGGAACAGACCGACTCATTTCACCGGATTGCCTATCAACGAAAGCCGAGAGTGGCTCAACTTCCGGCAATACAAACGTAAGCCGATGGAGTTCCTGGCTAGGATAGAAGACTATTTGACCAAGCATAAAATTACCCAATGGAGCCATAGCAGGGAGATATTCGACGAGTCTTTCCGAGACATTACAGATAATTGGTGGATGGCCAACCGGAGTGAAATTTCCGACTACCAACAGTTCCGGAAAATGTTTAAGACAAAATACTGGTCTGAGACCACCCAGAACTTGATACGTGACAATATTTGTAATGGAAGATACAGGTCACAATTAGGTAGCAGTATGACGGCATATTTCTTGGGGAAGGTGTGTATGGCAAAACATCTTGAGCCAGCAATCCCAGAAGAATGTTTAGTGAACATGATATCATATCACTATGATGAGGACATTATCAGGGCCCGGAGAGGTAGCCAGATCAAGACGATCCAAGGAATGACCGAGTTATTGGAGGGATACGAGAACGAAGAGTATTATCGGCAGAGCAGAAAGAGAAATGAGAGACCAGAAGCAAGGCCGACTACCTACCCCAATAACGGCAATAACCATATCAGTAACCGGAACCAGCCCAATAATTACGACGGCCCCAACAACCAGCCGCGTAATAACCAGTTTAACAGTAATTTTAACGGCGTGAGGAATAACAACCCCTACCCAAATAATAGAAACCATTTTTATCAACAAAATCATAATGTCCCATACAGTCAGAGAAATCCATATCCCAACAATAATGTTGACAGACCTTACCCACCTAACCGAAATTACTATAATAATAATTTTAGTAATAACAATAATAGCAATAGTAATAACCGAGTGTCGCGCCCTAGGGTAAATTTTATAAGAGCAGAAGATCGCGGACCCAGGAGATATTATCAACCGAGGAGGAGCAGCTTCCACGGCGCCGACCGAAGATGGAGGAGTGCGGAACGAGACGGCCCAAGATACGAACAGGAAAGACGAAGTACCAGCCTGGAAGATCTTGGCAGACAACAGAACAGGGCGTTAAACATCAACCAGGGTACAGAACGTCAGGAGACAAACCAGAGTTTCCCGAACGATGCCTCGGTCAATAATAACATAAACACTGACCAAAATACTTTAAACGAGAGGAGGCAGTAATCAACAACGATGACCCGTTACTGCTTATACTTCCTGGGTTAGAAAAGGATGATTTGCAACAAGCAAACAATAATAAGATTATCACTATCATAAGTAACCACTATCTGAAAGACATACGAACTGAACTTTTGGAAGAGAACGAGAAGAGTCTCAGCAACAGTAATAATGAGATAATTTATATAACAGCGGAGGTGGAAGGAGTTCCCGCTAAAATAATGATAGACACAGGAGCTAATATTTCAATAATAAACTCCAATGAGTTGGAGAGAATACAGAGTACATGTGGTAAAACTTTGCCAATGTTACCAGTCAACAACATTGTATTGGTAGGTGCAACTGGCCGCCAGAATAAAACCATTAGGAAGCAAGTTTCCTTAAGTGTCGTTAGCCGTGATATAGCTTTAGATATGGAATTTTTAATCGCCACCGGATTACCATTTGACATCTTAGTCGGTTGCGATATTCTTCGTAGATATTCGGCAGTAATCGATCTTAATTTAAATAAAGTATCACTTTTCCCAGACGGAGTAACATGGACCGCAGATCTGGTAGGAGGCACAACTATACTTCCCAGCCCTATACATCAACAACTTCGTAAAATAAATGTTATTAGAAACAGCCCTCTTTCTAAACCCATAATATACAATCATGGAGGAGAGGATTTATGGTCAGTTAAGATCCAAGAAATACGGAATTTCCAGTGCGGAAGCGATAACAAGAAAATACCAACACATCTGGCTGATCGTCTAATCGCTATATATGAGAAATACAAGGCGGTGTTTTCTGATGAACCAGGGAAGGTAAAAAACTACCAGTGCCAACTTCGTTTTAAAGAAAACGTAGAGTTTAACCGGAGGTCATATCCAATAGCGCAGTCGCTCAAAGAAGCCGTGAGAACAGAGATAAACAAGATGATAGAAAACGACATAATTGAGATTAGTCAATCACCTTACACTAGTCCAATTATTGCTGTTCCGAAGAAAGACGGACAAGTCCGGCTCTGTTTAGATGCGCGTGAGTTGAATAAGACAATTGTGAATGACAGAACTTCTCCCGGTGAAATAGAAGAAATCTTAAAGCGTTTTCATGGTACTAACTTTATTAGCACCTGGGATACGGTCTGTGGTTATTATTGGCAGGTAGAGCTGCATCCACAAAGCCGCCAGTATGTAGCGTTCATTTTCGAAGGGCGCAATTACCAGTTCAAGAGACTGCCCTTCGGACTTGTCAATTCTGTCGCCATATTTGTGGCATGCATGGACCAGATTTTGGGACCAGAAGCGCTCCAATTTACCACCGTCTATGTTGACGATTTACTAATTACATCCGGAACCTGGGAGGAGCACTGTTACAGAGTGGAATTTGTACTAAACAAACTAGCGCAGAACAACATAACACTGAAGTTGGAGAAATCCAAGTTCATAGCGCGCGAGGTACAATTCTTGGGTTTCAACCTAGACGACCGAGGTATTACCCCATCAGCAGAAAAAGTGGAGGCAATTCAGAGGTTCCCGCAACCAAGAAACAGGAAACAATTGCAATCTTTCCTCGGACTCTGTAACTATTACAGGAAGTTTCAGAGCCGATATTCCGAGTTGACCGCCAAGTTTCAACCACAGTTATCTGCCAAAAACAAATGGACTTGGGGTGAAGATCAAGATATTACTTTCCGATTGATAAAAGAGAAGTTTCTGGAGAGTGTGATACTTCGTCACCCAGATTTTAATAAACCGTTCTTTCTAAACTGTGACGCTAGCGATCTAAGCTTAGGAACGACATTATACCAGGAAGATGAGGAGGGACAACATCTGGTAATAAGCTTCGCTAGTCGCACACTAAACCAGTGCGAAAAGAACTACAGTGTGACAGAAAAGGAATTGTTGAGCGTGGTGTTCGCATGCAGCAAATTCCGGACGTACATTCTCGGATATCAAGTCACGGTACGAACTGATCATAAATCCATCTCGTTCCTTCGTAGGTGCAAGTTGAGTCACGGCCGATTAGCTAGGTGGGTACTCGCCCTACAAGAATATGACCTGAAATGGGAATACATTCCAGGAAAGAAGAACGTGGTAGCGGATGTGTTGTCACGTATAAATCTGGAAGATCAGACTTTTTCGAGGGAGAGAAGGAGAGCTTAGTAAAAATTTATAACATATTCACGACCAGAGCCGATTTACAAGCTTTGTTAATAAATATCCGAATCCATCAGCAGTCTGATCCTAAGCTGAAAAACATTGTGAGTCGTTTGGAAGCCAATGATGAAACCATTTCTAAATATTACCACCTTAACAAGGGAATTTTATTCATAAAAACCGCTTTAGACGATGAGACATGGAAGGTGATAATCCCACACCAAATCGAAAAGGAGGTCATCATCGATTACCATGTCAGGTATGGTCACATGGGAGCGTTAAAAGTGATACAAGCTCTAGAGGAAAATTGTAAGATCAAGAATATCAACCGCAAGGTGAGAACATACATCAAGTCCTGTAAGATCTGCCAATGTGCAAAAGTAAACAATGAAAAGACAGAGGGTATCATGATACCGATAACTTCCAACGCAAAACTGGAAAAAGTGTTTTTGGATATCTGCGGGCCATTTCCCCGTAGCGGTGGTCGACACAGATATAAATACTTGGTAATCATAATGGATCACTACACCAAGTATATAAAGCTATATCCGGTTAATCGGGCAACAACAGCAAAGGTTTTGGTGGTGATTATTGATTTGTATATCCCAGAGATCGGTAGACCATCTTCTATTATTACCGACCATGGTACACAGTTTAAGGGGAGGAGATGGCGAGACACTTTATTAGCACTTGGGGTCAAAACGTATAAGACATCAGTCTACCACCCAAGTAGCAATCCGGCTGAGAGAGTACTAAGAGAAGTGGGTAGGATATTGCGCACGTACTGTCACAACCAACAGAAAAAGTGGCAAGAGTACCTAGCAGCGACAGAAACATTCCTAAATTACGCCCACCATCCAGCTATAGGAATTCCACCGTACTCAGCCATGTATGAGAAGCCGACTCCCCGAGACATTGAACAAATCATTGAATTTCCAACGAACAACAATAGGAAATTCAACCAGTTGAAGTTTTACAATAAGGTAGCAGAAGATCAGGAAAAACGGCAAGCCAAATACCAGAAGGCAATAGGGCGAATTGTAACATATAAAGAGGGTGAAAAAGTCCTCCTAAAAAATAGAGAGCTGCCTAGCACCTTAGAAGGCATAACCAAAAAACTACTATTACTATATACTGGCCCATATGTTGTGGTAAATGATAAGCATAACAATACATATGAGTTGAAGGAAATCGTTTCAGGAAAAATCAAAGGAGTGTACAATCAAGCTTCTATGAAGAAATATTATGAAGAATGAGTTGTGAGTTTTAGAATTTTGAATTTATTTTAAAAATTCAAAAATAATGTAAGTACATCTTACAACCTAATATTTTGAGAAGAACATTCTGGAGAATTAAAAGAAGAAGAATTTTTTAATTTATTTTAAAAAATTCTAAAATATGTAAGAACAACTTACAACCTAATAATTTGAACAAACCTTTTGGAAGAAAGAGAAAGAAAAAGAATTTTTAATTTAATTTATTTAAAAAAAAAAATCTAAAATACGTAAGAACAACTTACAACCTAATAATTTTGGAACGAACTTTATGGAAGAAAGAAAAAGAAAGACTTTTGAATTGAAATATATTTATAAAAATTTAAAATTGAGTAAGTACATCTTACTACAACCTGATAATTTAGAACAAAACTTTATGGAAGAAAGAGAAAGAGAGAGAATTTTGAACTTAATTTTAAAAAATTATCACAGCTTACTACCACTGAATTATGAGAAAAACATTTTGGAAGAATTAAGAAGAAAAGAATTTTGAAGTTAATATACGAAAAATTTAAAAATGAAGTAAGACCAACTTACTATAACTAAGTTTGTGAGAAAACTTTATGGTAAATAATTAAGAAGAATTTGAATTTGAAGAAATACCAAAACATCCAGAAATAATAGTAAAATCACAGTACTATAAACAATTCTGAATGAAACAATTCTGGGAATAAATGAATTAAACAGAATTTGAATGTTGATAGAACGTCAGAACTTTGAAACAAGATAAGATCAACATATTACAAGGATTTATGAGAAATATTTTTCAATTAAATAAAAAGAATAGTTTGAATTTTACATTAAAACTAACCAAGTTCCAAAAAATAATTATGTGTCAATTATGATTGAATCGAGAAGAAAATAAAGTGGTTAATTCAGAAAAGAGAATTAACGTTAATCCAGAATAAATGCTAGACATTCACAATAGCATTTGAAGGAGTAGAGAAGAATATCAAAAAAGAGTATAATATGCAAGAAAAGAAAAAATTTGGAACCAAAGAGACTAATTACCTATGAAACGATAATGAAAACAGTTAATTAAGAGCAAAGAAGAACAACTCATACCAAACAGATGGAGAAGATGATTTTGAACAAATGATAAAAATAAAACCTATATGAAATGCAAAGAGAAGAAATACCACATGAAATATGATATAAATGAATTAATGTTAATGAATACGAAGGCGGATTAATAACTTTCTAAGAGAAAGGAAAGAACCAAAATGTTTAAATAAAATGATCAATATAACAACCTGTATATCTAATGTAAAGATACAAAGTTAAAAAATTAAATATAATATATTAAGACCATTCAAATAATGAATAAGAAAGACTATATATAAAGACCATACTAATACTATGAGTAACCAGAAGAAAGTATAAAGAGAATTCAGATGGAGAAGAAAGAGAGTTACACTGTAAACAGTAACCAGAATTATTAAAAGAAAGGTTTTCAACCATAATTAAATTAAATATATCAGACAAGTTAAGAGTTTTGAAAAAATATATATATGATGAGTATAATAATAATTATGAAGATTTATTAAGATAGAAAATGTGAGATAACCTGAGAGACTACGAAGTGGAGAATCCAAATATATTTTTATTAGTCGAAAATGAGACTACTTTTTATTTATTTATTCGATGACTGACTGAAGATAATTCCAGCAGCATTATGTTTTTTTTAGCAGGGATGGATATGCCTCTGTACTCAATTTATAGAAGTGGTGTATGGCCAGCAGAGAAGTAGCGAACAGTGCCCCTCTGATCTGCCCCAGCCCACGTGATAGGGAATGTTAGGGAATTAATATCCCAAGGATGCAACACGAAGTTGATAAAGGAAGAAAATGTATTACAATAATAATATATCTCAGAAGACACTAACTATCCGAAAAGGATCAGTAGTAAAACAAATAATTATATATATAAAATTAATTAAACTCTAATTATAAAAAAGTCGATATAAAAATGGAGAAGAAAATGAATTATAAGAAATGATGAAATTATCATAAGAAATTATTTCATCCATAAACATGTCTGAAATAATTACTTCTGGAGGAGAGCAATCTGTAGCGTGACAGATGTATGCATAATATTGAATGGCAATTGATCATTAGAATAATGAAGTTATAATATTTAAATTTGGAAGAAAGCATTAAGTTTAATATAAAAAGATTAATTTATAGCAACTGTGGAAAGAAATCATTATTATAAAGAAAAGACAAGTTCAAATAAAAGGAGTTACTAGTGATGAGCCATCCAAGACCAGTCTCATAACCAAAGGTTTTCAAGGTATAACCCAGGAAGGTAAAAAGTAAATAACCAAGCAGTACAGAATATGACCAAACCCACAACGAGGGAGAATAAATAGAATAGAAACCCTAAAATAAGCCAAGATCAACCAATACAGGTGGTGTATTTCTGAAATAAAGAAGAAGATGGAGAAGATCCCAAGAAACCTGATGGCATCAAGAAGAAGATGGAGAAGATACCAGTCCCAGAAGGCAGTATGCTGAAGAAGATGTCATGCTCTTATAAAAGACACCCAAATCCCTATATCCCCAAAATAAATATTTAAAAATAAAAGTATAACGAAATAAAAACCACATGTATATAAATTTAAGAGAGAGAAGTGAATAAAGTAAAAGTTTCCTGTGAACTAAGATGAAACAATAATATAGTACCCATGGAACAAATCTCCATTGAAAAACGCTAACCAATTTATTATGTTGAGAAGACTATACGACCATTTAGCATTAACATAATATATAAGTGAAAGTGAACCAGTGATAGTTTTGGGTATTATAAAAAATGAACCTTGTGTTGCATTCTTGGCAATCACAAACATTGAATGCAATGAAATATGCATTTTTCAATGACTTGAAATGTGTACTGTGACAATATGTTGTTCATAAGACATGAATCTGTTTAAAATAACATTTTTGTTTTACATGAAAAAAGAAAAACAGATTTAATAATACTTTTTGAACAATTCATACTATTTATTTATTAATGACAGGGTACAATTCCCCAAAGACAATGTATAAAAGACGGTATAAAAACTGTAGAATCCTACTTATAATAATAGTTAGAAATAAGAATATAAAATATAAGGTTTTTATGTATATAGTATAAGGATGTTTAAAAATGTTTTAGATATAAGGCCATTTGTTTGGGTCTGATACAACTAACATCAGAACTATAAAAATAGTTACTACTTGTAAATAGTCGAGAGTAATTAAGATGTTAGTTAGTAAAAAACCTTTTTTGTAAGCCATATTTCCATGTTTAGAAATAAGGATTTTGTTGCAAAATGTCTGACTTGAAGACAACCATTTATTTAAAAAAATATTCTTTATTTGTTTTAACTATTATTTGTATTGTAACCAATACTAATTGTTTTTGTGTAATTTGAAAACATGTTTAATTTATAATACTATATGTAAAAGTCAGAGAGGGTATCACATATCATATATTGTTTGTAAAGTTTTTGTAAGGAAAAAATGTTAAAAAATCTAGGCCAGAGAATGGAAACTAAACTTCATCAAAACAGAGAAATTGCTCAATTAAATGCAAATAAACAAAAGGGGTTTAGACAAAATAAACTTGAGATCATGCCATATAATTGCACATACCATTTAGAGAGATTTTAATAAATTATATTCAGAATTATAAATAAAAATGAAAATGACTAAACTCAGAAATTTGGACATGGGAGTCATATATTCCAGAATAATGTTTCAGAATACAACTAATTCAATTAATTACCAGAAAATAAGGGAATATGAACCTTTTAATACAATATAGGATTATTAATATTAAATATAACTGATAAAATGGCTGAATTTATATAATGACAGGAAGTAAATTTTGATGTTTTGACTTTTCAGAGTATACCAAACTGAAAGTAAAATTACTATTTTTTGGACAGAAAACACTATAAAACGGCATTATTTAATCTGAAAATAAGCTGAATGAACTGAAAGATTAATTTAAATAACATCTAGTGAATAAAATTGATAAATAACCCAAGTTTAGGTATTTATATAGTGAAATATTAAAGTGTGCACAGGATATGAAAAATATTTGAACAATGTTAAGAATAATATTATATTGGCTAAGAGTTTAATTGAAACTGGAGGAAACAGTTAGTTGATTATTGGTATTCGAACGGTTAACATAAACGAGAGTTTTGTGACGATCTAACCTATCTTACAAAGGTAAAGTTAAGTGGCGAACAGTACGTTACTGTGAAGTCGAGAGTGAATTATAAAATCTTTCCAGAACATATACATTGTGACAAAAACAATCAAGAAACACTAATTAACACTAAATAATACATTTCTACTCCGAAAAACACCACAAAACACCAGAAAACTGTATAATACCTTAACCAAATTAGTGTCGGAATTGGGAAAAGTGTTTTGACTTATAATTACACAGATATACTAAATACAACCCAGAATCATTACACCAGTCACTACACAACATTTAACAAGAGATTTGCAGACACAAGAACAGGAATACTGCCAGAAAATACATTATTTGGAACGCAGCAGGAACGAGCAACATTTTGATCAACTTGATGGCCGCCATTTGCTTTTGACGATCCCAGTGCCTTCTCCTAGTTCAAACACAGCTGTTTGGTGAAAACAAATTATTTTATTTTCAAATTATTATTCAATGTTTGTGTTTAGTAATAATTATTCATTTGATGTAACGTTATACTTTTAAATATTAGCCCGATTTCTCTGACTTTGATAATAATTGGCTGTTTAAAGAACCCTGTACGATTTTTATATAATACTTTGTAATTTTTTCGATATCCTGAGAGTCGATAATAATCGATAAGAGTCAAATTGCTATTAATTAATAAAACATTAATATTCTTCAACACTAAATAGTTCTTCATTTCATAAATATTACTAGTTATCACTAATATAATTATAATTAATAATCTATCAGGACTTTACCACCTATAAGCGAAGATAACCTAAAAAATAAAAAGGTAAACAAGTATCGATTGGTTTGAAGACAGTCTTATGAGTGGTGATAGTTTATTTAAAATATACCAAAACTTTAATAAAAATTTTCAGAAGAGCATTACACTTTTTAAAACTTCACAGCCCTATATTAATTAATTGATCATAATTAATTAATTAATAAAATTAAAAATTTTTTTTTTAATTATTTTTTTTTATAAACATAATTTTTTTTTTTTAATTTTCTTCAAAACAATAATTTTTGTTTTGAAACTTTCGGTGAAGCTGAACATACATTTCTTCATCAACATTACGCTACTCGACCAGTCTTGCTACCATTGGGACTCGACCAGCTGGGAAACTTAAGGAAGTGTTTCAGGCCAGTAAGACGTCGAGAGCCACACCAATTACACACCAATTTAAACACACCAATTTAAGAACACACACATCAATCTTTTTATTTTATTACAATATTCATGTAATTCAGTAACGTGTGTATTTGTCTCGTGGTACCGTCGAAAATGACAAAGGTATCGCCAACATAGGGTTTGTAAAATTTTATCCTGTTATGTAATTTGTTGTTTGTTGAAAGCAAGTATTCGTTCTCGTAATAGTTAATATAAATGTCGGCCAACAATCCAGAAAGAGGAGATCCCATATCCAGCCCCTGTTCTTGAATAAAAAATCTTTTATCAAAAGTAAAATAGTTCTGCTTTAGTATGACCTCAAGAAGAATTAATAACTCATATATTTCTTGTGAACTCAAGTTACCGGTTTTTTCCAAATTAATTTTCAGAATGTTCATAGTTGCCTGTATTGGTACACTAGTGTAGAGGTTAGTTATATCAAACGACACAAATTTGTGCTGGCTACTAATATTCATTTCTTTAGTTAGATTTACCAATTCAATACTATTTTTTATGCAATGATTATTATCCAAAACTACGTTGTTTTTTATTTTATTGACCAGTTTCTACGAAATTTTGTACCCTGGTGCCGTGGTGTAATTTATAAGTGGCCTTATTGGAGTGTCTGGTTTATGAATTTTAGGTAGTCCGTTGAATTGTGGGGCATATGCTGTCATAGGTTTTAGATGACGGCGCGTGGCTTCATTAAAGAGATTTGTGCACTTATTAATTGCATTATTAAGGTGTTTATGTATTTCTGAGTAGGATCTGAACCTATAGATTTTATATTGTTGTTCTTGATAAAATCATATACTTTATGGTGGTATATGTCTCTTTGTATGATAACCAAAGTATTGCCTTTGTCGGCTTTTGCGACTATTGCTTTCTGTTCTATTATTTTATTGTTAATCTGTTTTAAAACTCTTATCTCATTTGCATATTTTTGTTTAAGATTATTCGGTAATGACATAATAGTATTATTATTTGTTCTGAGGGACCTATCTATTCTGTTGTTGATTAAAAACCTTAATTCATTAAATTTACAAACGGATAAAATTTTACAAACGCTATGTTGACGATACCTTTGTCATTTTCGACGGTACCACGAGACAAATACACACGTTTCTGAATTACATGAATAATATCAATACATATATACAGTTTACGGTTGAAATAGAGTCGAATAATGAAATTAATTTTCTAGATTTAACATTAATAAAACAAAATAATAAATTTCGGTACAAAATATTCAGGAAACCCACTGCAACAGATGGTGTTATACACGCTGATTCTTTCCATCCTATATAACAAAAGATGGCAACTTTTAATAGCCTTATACATCGTTTACATATTGTACCTCTGGATCCGTTTGATTACGCTGAGGAGGTAAACGTAATCAAACATATAGCAGTGGCGAATGGTTACCACAGTTCGTTAATAGAACGGCTAATACATAAACATAAGTATAAGACCAAAAACCATGTCTCGATAAGACCAACATGAAGTACATCTCCGTTGATTACACCAACAATTTACCCATGATTTAAAAAAATGTCTTTATTAAACACAACATCCATGTAACGTTCCGCACTAATAATAACATCCATAAATTCTTAAGAAACACCGTACCTATGGAGAGAAGAACGGGTGTATTTAAAATAATCTGTGATGACTGTGATATGTTTATATCGGCCAGACGGGCAGGGCCTTCAAAAAGAGATTTGAAGAACATCTGCCAAAAAGTAATCTAAACACAGTTAGGTCTAACTATGCTAAGCATTTAATGGCATTTAATCACAATGACACCGATTTTGATAACAACATCATACCATTATATGTATACAGTATAGGACGTTACATGAACGCGGCGGAAGAGTTTTAAATATATAAGGCCTTCAAAACCAACCAAAATATTGTATTGAACGACCAACTGGATTTCAAATCACATGATTTGTTTGATAGATTTGTGGGCGCAGTGAATATAAGTAAGGCAACGTCGCAGGTAGATAAGACGACACGACTACAGAACTATCAGTGTGTCGCGAGCGATCGTGGAGTGCGCACTCTAAGACTCGCGTGTGCGGTTAAAATTTCGTTTTTATATATGTGTTTGTGTAATTTTATTTTTATGGTTAATGACTAACGACGTCTTTTAGACTGATTAATTTTACACTCTGATGATGGAATCTTAGGTTCCGAAACGCGTTAGTGGTAAGAAGATTATCAGGCAGCCACAAGACGGATGTAAATTACATTAATTTATTATGTTATATAGTGGCTTCGATACCGTGAACATGGTTTAAAATTAGAAGCTGGTCAAGCAAGTACGGTATATAAATTCATAAACATTAAGAGTAAATTGCTGAAAACAAACCTGCACATCAGATTTAATAGAAAGTGCATCCGATTTAATGTTATACCTAAATACTGCACTATACGCATAAACTGCACTTCAAGAATCGCAAACAAAGTTAAACATATAGCCGTGATAGCATGGGGAAAAGAGGAGATTAAACAATTATATAATAAAAAGACCAGACTTAACATAACACTGTATAAATTGCATTTAGATTTGTTGAGCAAGATACATCCAGTACTTATACACAGTATAATGAGTTATATCAATGAGCGCATCAGAAAGATTATATTACCGACCATTCATAGACACGATAAGAAATTAACTACCTTAACCAGTTATCAACATGACGACATGATTACAGAATGTAAACACAAATTTTACAAACGCGTTTCTAATTTAACAGACATTGTTTTCGACTCGGTAGAACTGAATTTACTCAATAAGGGGTTTAAATATAATTTGCCTGACTTGACTAAAAATCACGCAGTACGTGAAATGATACATACTGAAGCGGCTATCAAAAGCGTACCAGATTTGAAATCACAGAATGAATTAAGGGTTTTAATCAACAACAGAATAGATAGGTCCCTCAGAACAAATATAATAGTATTATGTCATTACCGAATAATCTTAAACAAAAATATGCAAACGACATAAGAGTTTTAAAACAGATTAACAATAAAATAATAGAACAGAAAGCAATAGTCGCAAAAGCCGACAAAGGCAATACTTCGGTTATCATACAAAGAGACATATACCACCAAAAAGTATATGATTTTATCAAGAACAACAATATAAAATCTATAGGTTCAGATCCTACTCAGATTAATAAGTGCACAAATCTCTTTAATGAAGCCACGCGCCATCATCTAAAACCTATGACACCATATGCCCCACAATTCAACGGACTACCTAAAATTCATAAACCAGACACTTTAATAAGGCCACTTATAAATTACACCACGGCACCATTGTACAAAATTTCGAAGAAACTGGTCAATATAATAAAAAACAACGTAGTTTTAGATAATAATCATTGCATAAAAAATAGTATTGAATTGGTAAATCTAACTAAAGAAATGAATTATTAGTAGCCAGCACAAATTTGTGTCGTTTGATATAACTAACCTCTACACTAGTGTACCAATACAGGCAACTATGAACATTCTGAAAATTAATTTGGAAAAAACCGGTAACTTGAGTTCACAAGAAATATATGAGTTATTAATTCTTCTTGAGGTCATACTAAAGCAGAACTATTTTACTTTTGATAAAAGATTTTTTATTCAAGAAGAGGGCCTGGCTATGGGATCTCCTCTTTCTGGATTGTTGGCGGACATTTATCTTAACTATTACGAGAACGAATACTTGCTTTCAACAAACAACAATTACATAACAGGATAAAATTTTACAAACGCTATGTTGACGATACCTTTGTCATTTTCGACGGTACCACGAGACAAATACACACGTTACTGAATTACATGAATAATATCAATACAAGTATACAGTTTACGGTTGAAATAGAGTCGAATAATGAAATTAATTTTCTAGATTTAACATTAATAAAACAAAATAATAAATTTCGGTACAAAATATTCAGGAAAACCCACTGCAACAGATGGTGTTATACACGCTGATTCTTTCCGTCCTATATCACAAAAGATGGCAGCTTTAAATTGCCTTATACATCGTTTACATATTGTACCTCTGGATCCGTTTGATTGCGCTGAGGAGGTAAACGTAATCAAACATATAGCAGTGGCGAATGGTTACCACAGTTCGTTAATAGAACGGCTAATACATAAACATAAGTATAAGACCAAAAACCATGTCTCGATAAGACCAACATGAAGTACATCTCCGTTGATTACACCAACAATTTACCCATGATTTTAAAAAATGTCTTTATTAAACACAACATCCATGTAACGTTCCGCACTAATAATAACATCCATAAATTCTTAAGAAACACCGTACATAGACCTATGGAGAGAAGAACGGGTGTATTTAAAATAATCTGTGATGACTGTGATATGTTTATATCGGCCAGACGGGCAGGGTCTTCAAAGAGAGATTTAAAGAACGTCTGCCAAAAAGTAATCTAAACACAGTTAGGTCTAACTATGCTAAGCATTTAATGGCATTTAATCACAATGACACCGATTTTGATAACAACTTCATACCATTATATGTATGCAGTAAAGGACGTTACATGAACGCGGCGGAAGAGTTTGAAATATATAAGGCCTTCAAAACCAACCAAAATATTGTATTGAACGACCAACTGGATTTCAAATCACATGATTTGTTTGACAGATTTGTGGGCGCAGTGAATATAAGTAAGACAACGTCGCAGGTAGATAAGACGACATGACTACAGAACTATCAGTGTGTCGCGAGCGATCGTGGAGTGCGCACTCTAAGACTCGCGTGTGCGGTTAAAATTTCGTTTTTATATGTGTGTTTGTGCAATTTTATTTTTATGTTTAATGACTAACGACGTCTTTTATACTGATTAATTTTACACTCTGATGATGGAATCTTAGGTTCCGAAACGCGTTAGTGGTAAGAAGATTATCAGGCAGCCACAAGACGGAGGTAAATTACATTAATTTATTATGTTATATAGTGGCTTGGATACCGTGAACATGGTTTATAACTTTCAACGCCTCCATATATATAAAAAAGGCAGATGTAAGTGTGCTGTCGAGGAATCCAAAGTATATAAAGCTGGAAACACATTGCTATTACGTCACGTGAACTCACGTGAGATCAGGTCTTGCCTTAATCCGTGAAATCGTAGTGCAGAGACACACTTATGTCACGTCGCGTCACTTCATGTTAACGTGAACTCATGTGAACACGCGTGAAGTCGTGTAAACACTCATGAAGGCAAATAAAATTCTACTTATTCAAAAAATCAGTTAACATAAGAAGGAGCTGGATACACGATATAAACTTAGAAAGACAAGAAAAAGGTGACTTTCAGATTCTAATACAAGATTCAAAGTACAAAATACAAGAAGATCCAGCTAAATTTCAAATGTATTTCAGACTGAATAAGGAAGAATTTGATAATTTACATAATCTTATTAAAGATGATATAGAAAAAAGGAACACCCATGTCCGAAATGCTATAAGCTCTTAAGAGATATTATTAGCTGTATGTTTAAGGTAAGCGTGAAATAAACGAAAACAAAGGCTTGGCATCTTAATTGATTATATTTTAAAGCAACATTTAATTGTTAAAATTTAGTATCTTTAAAAGCATAAAATTTGTTTAAGATCTTGAAACATGAAATTACTGATCAGTGGTTATAAAAAACAAACACACTTTTTAATTAAAAAAAAGAAACATACTGTAATTTACATATCATTAATCTTCGTGCAGTCTCACTTTTTCTATTAATAACTCCTCCATTTTCACGTACTTGTCACCTCACGCCTCACAAAAGTGTGGTTGAACAGAAAATGTGATTAACGTGAGGCGTGAAATGGCCGGCTATGTCAGATGACATCACGTGGTATACATGACGTGAAGACAGTGTGCCTCCAAGCAATTTAACTCAAGCTGAAAACCCACTCTCACATGTTTTACTATCACGTGAATTCACGTGAGCTCACGTGACGTGACAGCAATGTGTTTCCAGCTTAAGGCCCTTAAAAATAAAAGCACGAAAGAAGTCCTGCTAAACGAACAGCTGAACTTTCTGTCCAATTCTCTACACGAGACAGCGATAACATTACACGACGAGGTCCGTAGTGCACGGTCAATAACAACGTAAGCATAACAGTCGATTATAGCGTTACCGTGGTGCGCACCAACAACACCGCGCGTGTTCCGTGTTCATGTATTTTATATTTATTTACGACATGTGTGTAAATTATATATGTAATTTGTTTTGATTATCTGACGAACTTTACTGAGGGATTACACCTGACGATGGGACATATGTCCAGAAACGCGTAGTGAAATAGGAAAAGCCACTAGACAGATAAAATAGGTAAATTTTATTCTATTCATATACATATAAGTGGCTTGGATACTGAAAGCATGAATTTGAATACAAAACAAAGTCACACAGAACGGATGAAATTGGTAAATTTAGAATTTTATCTTACATATACGAGCTGTTCCGTCGATTTCTGGATCATCGCCCACATTTTACTTCCTAAGCTTATAATTTACGGAATAAACTTTTTGCACGCCTCTAGTTAGTTCACGTTTTCTCTGAAGAAACTTGAAGAAGGTAAAACATGCATTCTTCCCCACAAGTTACCGTCTTCTCGTCTCTTTATCATTCCTCGTTATCTTCAATCCAAATACGTAATTTTTTTCAAAATTAAACATAGGATTTCAAGGAGTCAAACAACAACCGACCGCAGAACTGGATCTTTTGCTTGAACTGTTCGGAGTCAAGTGTAACAAGTCAAAACACGATTTTATGAAACCGTTACGAAAAGTGCGACTTTTTACGGGTTAAAAATGTGGAGATTACATAGAAAACCCCCCTACTGACTAAAAGAAATGAAAATTGATTGCTGGTAACTTTATAAGAGCGAGAGCGAAATAAGAAAGTAGGGAAAGAGCGAATACGGATATAATGTAACGATGGTGGCAAATCAATTGAATTGAAATGGTCACATGAAAAGAATGCCGAAAGAAAGGCGCCAGACAAAAATACAAAACTGGCACCCAACGGTAAATAAAAACAAAGAGGGCATAGTGAAGGAGATGTGGTGAAGAAGGAGATGGAGTTCATCCATCATGTGGTGATGGAAAGAAGAAAGCGATGGAGCGGTTCCAATTATATACTGGAGACATCATCATCATCATCATCAACATTAGCCGTGGCTCTACAACCCTTTATGGGTCTTGGCCTGCTCCAAGAGTCGACTCCATTCGTCCCTATTGCATTCCCCATTTCTTAAGTTCAGCTTTCCGAGGTCCTCCTCTATCTGGTCTTTGAGATACTGGAGACATAGGTAGAGAGTGGAATCTAAAGATCTAAATAGTATGATGGAACTTGAAAGAAACGAACGACACGGACATCGAACAATTTCTGAATAAGGCTTCCTGGTGATCACCAGATTACAATAATAATAAGAATTAATAATATATAGCTACAAATATTCTCCATAAAATGATAATTTGATCCAGACATATCGCAGGGAATGGTTACACCATCTCAACAGAATGGAGGATGGACGACTACCTAAGGTTGCGTTTCCAATATATACCCTTTGGTATAATAGATGCAGGAAACACCGGGAGTTAGACGGAGAGATACTCTGTGAAGACGAAACAGGCAAAGTTCCTACTCTGTGAGGTAAATAATACGAAGAAGAAGATTAATATTATATTAATGATAAGGTAACATTTAATATAATTAATGCTTAATAAGAATTTTAATATAAAATGTAGAAGAACAATTTTTAATTTGGTGACTGTTAAATTATGTTAATAGTAAACTTACTTTGTAGATTAAGTTATATGGCAGTTTTGCAAGAAAGACGCTTGCAACAAAATTAGAAAGACACTCAGAACTCGTTGGCGAGATAACACACATAAAGACGCCCTAAAATTGATAATGTGACAAGCTGACAATAGGTGGCCATAGACTGGCCTCGGAGGAAACAGACGCTGATGGACGTCATGGCCTAGGACGGATCTAGTGCGAAGGGAAGAAGAAGAAGAAAAATCAGATGTGCTAAACATCTGATAAACAAAAAAGTATTGGTTGATAAACATCAGCGTCTCAACTAACCTCTAACTTGGATAATATAAAGAATTGATCATACCATACCACAAGGAGCATGTCAATGGAATCGGAATTCTCTGTCCTTCAGTTTTAAAGCGAACGTAGAAAACTTACGATATTGTACAGAAACACGCTTAAATGTTAGTTAGTTATGTTTACTTCAAGTGATGTTTACTGAAATTATAAGTCAATTTAATAGTGTAACTTAATTTATGTGACCTTAATGAATGACAAAGAAATGACTACTTTCCAAACATATTTTTCCCAAGACGTTTTCATCAGTCTAGCACAGTAAACTATGGATTATATTCCCTGTGTTACTCGTATAAAGATATTATACAAAAAACAGACTGGTTTAGTATGTATGGCATTATTATCTATGGTATTAATATAGTTAAATAGAATCTGCAAAAAACTCTGGATTACAAATATCCACACTTAAAAACCAAGGTGATGGCTTTTTCGTGGAAACTGATCCCGTGCGGGAAAAAAATTGTTGTAGATGGTTTCTGTCCTGGAACAAGTTAGCAGTTTTGAATACCTGGGCTACAGTGTGTCTAATAATACTAGCAAACGACGTTGTGAATAAGTTTGCATAAGTTTCACAACCTTATGTGCGGGACCATTAGGCGAACTGTTAAGTCAGCAAGTGAAGAAACACACCTAAATTTCTACAAGGTGATGACCCCACACTTCTTATTGGTCTGAGAATTGGACTTTAGCGAAAGGCCAGGCCAGTTCCATCTAAGCGGCTGAAATGAGATTTTTCAGGCACGTGGCATGGTAGACTCTCCATGACCATAGAAGGAACACAGATATACGGCAGGAACTGAATATTATGAGTATACTCGACAGGACTGCCCAGTATCGGTTGAATTGCTGGGAACATCTTTGCCGAATGAATGACTGTCTCATCCGCAAACAACTCTGGAACTATAAGCCGAGGGGACGGAGAGGTGTGGGACGTCCGAGGAAGCGCTGGAGTGACCAGCTGTAATATTTTCCTATTTGAGACCGGAACAAACTATTCTTGGTTTAAACCTTGAAGAAGAAGAAGATGATGATGATGATGATTAATATAGTTAACAAAATACTTACCAACTTGCTGTTGACTGTAGAGTTTCTTCCCGAAACCTCTCTATTCGTAATTTGAAACTATACCACTGCCTTTAAAAATCTATGTAATATACATATAATTATATTATATTATATTATATAATTACATTGCTAAATATCGTATGAATTGCTATTGTACATTGTGTTACGGGAAAATGGCTTCCACTAATTTACAGCTTATTGGCTGGGAATCATTTTGCATTAACAGCTCTTTTTTTTTTAAAGTCGGCGATTCGATACCGAATACCGTAATGAGTAATTTCGTTCTGCATATGTAAGGTACAATTATTGGTAAAAAATAATTTCTGTGAAAGGTTGTGTGTTTAATACACATGAAACCAAATATCAGGAGGGTAATTAATTCGTTTCACTACATGAAAAACGATTAAATATGACTAATTCCTTTTCATTAGAAATTAACAAGTCTTTTCCTTTTCACTAATTCCACTCGTGAAAGTGCTTTTACGTTGCTACAACAAAGCGACAATTTGTGTCCAAGAACACGTTATTTGTATATGTTACTGTAAAAGTGCGAAGTAAGGCAAATCTTAAGATTTACCGGTATATCCTAAGATTTACCGTTTTATCATGGTAAATGTCCGAAGATCTTTTTAAAATGTTTGCATTTCGGACTTTTACCAGCAGTTAGTGGTAAATGTCAAAATTTACCGCTGCGTTGTGGTAAAAGCTTCAATCGGAGATAAAAAGCTTTGTATCTTTCGTTTATTAATATTATATTTGGTATTTGTTCGGTTTTCGGTCCAGAAATATGGGCGACGTAATGAGTAAAAGATTTTATGAACTTCTAGGGGAATCGGTGCGTAATAAAAAGGACAACCACTTTTATTTATCCAAAGAAAAATATAATACTTTGTTAGCTGAAGTAAAAACTTATAAACAACCTGTGCACTACAGACGTTTGAAACGTTATGATATTCATAACATCGGTAGTGAAGATAAACTCATAGCACCTGTTTCTGCGGGACGAGAAGAAATCCTTTACTACGTTTGTTTTGATGAACTATTTAATGTAATACACGAGAATCATATTGCTATTGGTCACGGAGGAAGAACGCGAATGATAGTGGAACTAAATCGCAAATATAAAAACGTTACTGTAGAGTCAATTGCTACTTACTTAAAGTTCTGTGAGCCGTGTCAAAAGAAACAAAAACCGTTTAAAAAAAGGAATTGTGAAACCTATATTACATAACGAAATGAATTCTCGTTGTCAAATCGATTTAATCGACATGCAAGCCAAACCCAGATAATCGGTCGAAATTTATATTAGTATATCAGGACCATTTAACTAAATTCATTCTTTTACGAGCTCTTCAATAAAAAAGAGCTGAGGACGGCTTATCATCTGCTGGATATTTTTACTACTTTTGGCAAGCCTAATATTCTTCATTCCGATAATGGGCGAGAGTTCTGTAACCAAGTTATAACAAGTTTAGATGACATGTGGAAAGATGTTAAAATTGTGCGCGGAGATAGTTTTCCGCAAGATAGTTCAAGTAGAGTGGAAATACAAGGTGAATCTTCAATAACAGATGAACCTGAAATAGCTGAACAACCTGACATGAGTTATGTGACCTCTACAACAAGCAGGATCGATACAGTGAGCGCTTTCGAAAGAGAGCCACCGAAAGACTTCAAAAACAAGCAGAAAAAATGACAGTTGTCTCTTGTAAAATAGTAGCTAAACCTTTAGTTGGACAGAACGTGAGAGTCAAAGTGCCAGATGTAGACTGGACAAAGGTGGACCCAAAATCAATCGTAGCTGAATGTTGAAAATGACGAATTTTATCAACTTGGTAACACAATTGGCAAACTTACATCTTTATACACAAGAAACCAGTTCACGCTGTGCACAGAAAATTTTATTAGCCTTTGTTCATGCGGTTTTATGGAAATGATTATCTTTTTTTAATTATTAGTCTAACTATTAATTTCTTTAAAATTATAAATATTACGCTTTTACCACAACGCAGCGGTAAATCTTGACATTTACCACTAACTGTTGGTAAAAGTCCGAAATGCAAACATTTTAAAAGGATCTTTGGACATTTACCATCATTGAACGTTAAATGTTAGAATATACCGGTAAATCTTAAGATTTACCTTACTTCGCACTTTTACAGTAACATATACATTGATAGGCTTATTAAACAAACCTTGTAGTAAAGGAATTTTACAATTCTGTGAAGTCTGCTGGAAAAAAACGTAAATATTTTTTCTTTAATTGGTCGCTCAAGCTGTCTGCCCTCTAGCAACCGCAAAAATCGGTATAAACGCGTTTTCGAGTATTTCGTTACGGATTAAGGCCCAAACAAGATGCGTTAGCAAAAAATCGTTTATATTTGTACGTTGCGACAAAATTTAGGTATACCTTTATAAGAAAGTAATCGAGCATAACGCTATAACGAAACCAAGTTGCAGAATAAAAAAAAAAAAAAATTTTAAATAGGCAGTCATTGAGGACTGCCGACAGAAGTGAAAACTTAAAACTATGAAATAACAGTGGTTTTCTTGGATATTCAAATTAATTGTAGTATCAAAAATTAAAATTTTTTGTAAATTAAAATCTTTAACATCAGTCTAGTTTTCACATCTATCGGCACTCCGAGCAACAATTATATACATTTTACGCTAGTAAGATAACTCCTAAGCCACTATGAAATACTCATTGCATGATGTATGGGAGAGGTCAAATATCAAAAATAAAAAATAAATAATATCAAATTTTTAAACGGAAATATTGATACGAATATTGGAAATATTTGAAAATACATGCTTTGTTTATGTTATTCATTTTTCTATATAAAAATATTAACATATTTAGTACTCACTTTTGTACTGCACAGTGATCCTACATTTGAACATTTAAAATAACGATCAAACTAAAACACAATTTAAACAATGCACAGTATACACACATTAAACTTTCCACGTAGTCAATTTAACTTTACTTATATACATATACACAGCACTAATGTTACAATCTTACAATAATAAATAAGATTCTGTTCTAGTTTTTCTATCAAATCACAAATAAGTCCAAATAAAGTGTTATAGCTTTACATCTTTTAACTACGTGATTGTGAACTGTTTATGCCCTTTTTGCAACACTCATTAACACCATCTTTAATAATTTGTTTGCAGCAACAACATAACACATCAGTAATGTTGTACAACATACAGAGAACACAAGGCATAGGCGTATACAAAGATATATTATTTGTGAAGTTGTCAGCATGTAATTGCAAACAATGGTTTATTTAACACAGATTTCCAAAAAACTATTAAAAATACATACTTCGACATTAGACATGACGAAAAACCCTAAGTTAACAGCCAGACGGGCAAATAACAATTATGTAAATATCATATGATATAGTATAAGTAATTAATAAGAATAAAAATAATGTAAAATAGATCATAAGTATTGCGTTAATTGTTAATACGGAAAGCCGAAATCGCGCTAGGGATCGAACACGCGATAGCAAATTCGGCAGCGTAAGAAACTCCAAAATAAAGTACGTAAACGATAAAAGTGTGTTAAATAGTATAAATAGTATTACAATTGTATAATATAATTGTAGTATAATAGTATTACACACAAGTATAATCTATACTTTCACTGCTGGCCACGCGCAACACGTCATACTTATAGCTACAGATATCATGTTAGCATTAGCATGTCGGTGACGCGAACTCATAAGATTTTACCCACCCAAAAATCGCCCAACGTGCCTATAGAAGCTTTCACTTCAAAAAAATGTTAAACTACATAGATAAGATCTGTCTAACGTTAACGAATGTTATTTGTTCTATTTCCTTTGTTTTCTAGAGTACAGAAAAGTTTCATATGTGTACAGAAAAACTATAAAGATTATTTCTGGTCCATTTTACTATTTATAGAAATATCCTTTCGATGTTCATAAATTGGTAATTAACATGAAAAATATGTGTACAATAACCAGACAAGTATGGCTAGATTTTTCCATAATTTTGACCCTATTTTGTAAAAATCCGTAACAAATGTTTACATAAATATAAAAGTAATGCAGCTAAATGTAAATGCGATAAGTTTAATACATCTAATTACCTTAAAAATTCCGAAGTCGTTGCATTTAAAATAACTAGTTTGGAAAAAAACAGTTTGCACAAGAAAACGTTATATAGGTATGAAGTATGAAACTTGTTTGGCAAAATGTGTTGGAAAAGTAAAATTGAACCGATTAATTTTTCACTTTCTCGCTACACTGGACCTACAATAGACGTAAAAATAAATAAACCTTTTTTGCCAATTTCATAGCTATTCCCCACTGGTTAATAACGTCGAACTGTTACATTTATTTTTAACAAATTAAACGAATCGATGAGTACAATCTACTTCGTTTTTTATCGTAACATCACACGCTTTTCCCGAAAATATTAACAACGTCTCGCGTCCCTTGGCTTACTCAATTGTCAGCTGTTTAATTCTTGTGTAAGCCCATTTCTTCTTCTTCGCAGTTGTTCGCTTTGAACGCCGCGTCATCGTAATCTAGTGCCTAACTTCATTACTTCTCTGCTGAGGAATCAGCTGGTTGTTTTATTTCATTACTTATAAAACCTGTGCAGATATGTGGACGCCATTTTAGAATTATTTTAACATCACCTCTTCAGAGTAATTTCTACAGACGCTCTTTTATAACAAACATTGTCACACAACAACACAAGAAAAGTACCGAATTGTATTGTTGCAATTGTATTGTTGCACTTGTATGTAGTAGACCAATTAAGCTGGAGTGGAATGTAAGTTGAAGAATAATTATAACTTCACGACAAAGACGTTAGCCCTAACAATCTATGGTAATAATAAACTTTATTTTCTTCCTTGTCATAAAATTATTATATTAACAAACACACAAACTTACTTCTTTTTTTATTATAATCATAATGAATCAGCCTATGCAAAAAAAATGCTTTACCAAAATAATATGACATCAACAAGCAACCATTAATGTTTTATAAGAATGTAGTAAGTTCCAAATTGAAAAAAATTCTGGTATTTTTTAAAAATACTATATTTAAATATATTTTTAAAATAGAACACATATAACTATAATATAATATAAATATATATAATACATATAATATTAATATAATATAATATAGTTATAATATAAATATATAACACATATATATATATTTTAAAAATTTTTTATGTGTGAATGACTTTCCAGTCACCCAAATTATAACTTTATGTACACCTAGATTTCTTGCAGTTACAGTAATTATTACAAAACTAATGATAATGTTATGTATTTATAATATACACACACTTATTGTTTACCAATGATACCTATAATCTCAGTTTTCTATTATAGTGTATTTATTATTCATAGCCTAAAGATACCATATCATACCATACTATATAAGGTATATATGGTACCTTTAGGCTATGAACAATACATAGGCCTACACTATAATAGAAAATTGATATTACAAAACTATTAATTTTTTATGCAAATGTTAAAATTGCAAGTGTTTTATGCAGATTTCATTGAATTATTCCAATAGAGAGCCTAGACTCATATCATTTTCATTAAGACTACACTAAATATATTAACTCAGATTACAAAACATGATTCTGTAAAATGTTCATTTCAACACTTCAGTTATAAAGTTGGCATAAGAAAATAATAATTATTTTTGCAACAGTTATTGAATATTATATTGCATTATGATCTTAGGCTTAATCCTTAATCTTTGTGTAAGCGAGGGAGAAGAAGAAGAAGAAGAAAACACTCTTGCACTTATAATATTTGTATAAATATCTATTAAAAGTACCAGTACAAATAACATAGTTAATAGTTTATTATACAAGTTTATAGTTTGTTAACTTATAGTTTATTATAAACTACCTTTTTATTATACCAGTAATAACTAACATACATCAACTTTCACCTCCTCATATAGTGAAGATTTATGAAACACAAGTCTGTTTTGTCCAGTCACTGAAAATTAATTTTTATTTATTTGCTGATTGCTAATGCTTAAATTTCATTACTGATGTTTAAACATGTTAATGAATAAATAATAATTAATTATTACTACATGGTCTGTTATTAGTTAATTGATAGGACATATTAGTAAAGTATGATATTTTAATATAGTTTGTTAAATCCTTAAATTCGTAGTGACTGTCGATCAATGAATTATTCAGTGAAAGGTTTGTGAGGATCGGTCTAAAATATAACTTATTTGTGTCGAAGTTTCAACAATGTTTATTGTCATCATCAGGACCTGTGTATGAATACAAAAGAAATGTCAAACACAACAGAACAATTATTTGAGTGAACGTGTTTGTGTATGTGAGTGTGTGCGCACATGTGTGTGCGTGCGTATGTATGTATCATTGTATATGTGAAGGAGTTGAGATAGTTTGTTTACATCTTAAAATGTTTTCTTTAAGACAACCAGAAAATTATAATATCACAGAATTTAATTTATACACTATTACAATTTAAATTACTCATAAAGTAATGGTAATTTTAATTAATTATAAAAGCAATAATCAATAATTAGATATTAGAATTGGTACAGAAACCATTTATACATATAGCTGTCAACATATAGCATAGTAAAATATAGCTAAATACAGATTAAGGTATGTTCAATGATGTAATTATTAAAAATTTTTAACATGTTTCACTCACTACTGGTATTAAAAACAATCATTAATTTAGAAAATTCTAAATTACTATGCTGTATGTTGACTGGTATAATGTTTTCTGTACCAATTCTAATATTTAGTTGTTGATTACTGCTTTTATAATTAATTAAAAAATAAAATTACAGTACAGTATGAGTAATTTAAATTGTAATAGTGTATAAATTAAGTTCTATGATATTATAATTTTCTCGTTGTCTTAAAGAAAAAATTTGAATATGTAAACAAACTGTCTCAACTCCTGCACATATACAATGATACACACATACACACGCACACACACTCACATACACAAACACGTTCACTCAAAAATTGATCTGTTGTGTTTGACATTTCTTTTGTATTCATAAACAGGTCCTGATGATGACAATAAATATTGTCGAAATGTCGACACAAATAAATTAAAATTTGTGTTATATTTTTGACCGATCCTCACAAACCCTTCACCAAATAATTCATTGTTTGTTAAAATAAGTTAAATTACACAGTCGCATTACCCATTCTACTTACTACAGTGAGTTGTTGACTTCAGTTAATCCAGGAAAAATACCACTAAAATAATCTTGTTCTATGAAATAGTTACACTTTGATAGTCACAAAATAAACAGTAATATTAATATTAATATTATCGCTGTTACAATATCATCTAAAACTATTGATTTTATATCACGGTAATAGTGCAGCACATTTCAATAAACATTTTGAGTCTATCAAGTCAGCAGCTGGTCAGAAAGCACCCACCAACAATGGTGTGATAGCCAAAAGTGCTTTTTCAATGTACAAGTAATGTTTATGTGATGGGTACACAAGAGAGTTTTACACCGACTGACATGGCCATTGGCAAATGACATATATCAATATTGATTTGACATGAATTTCTTTATTATTATTTTTATTGTTGTATTATATTTGCAGGCACTTAATTTGTTGAATACTAAATTTCTATTAACAAAAACAATAATAATTGATTTTGAAATTGTCAAGTTAGCAATTTTTAATACCAGGGCTACAGTGTGTCTTATAATGCATGGAACGACATGAATAAGTTCAACCTCATGTGCGGGACCATTAGGCGAACCCTTAAGTCGGTAAGTAAAGGAACATGCCTAAAATTCTACAAGGTAACGGCTCTTCCCACACTTCTTTATTGGTCTGAGAATTGGACTTTAACGAAAGGCCAGGTCAGTCGCATCCAAGCGACTGAAATGAGATTTCTCAGGTACATGGCAAGGTATACTCCGAAGAAGAAACACAGATATATGGCAGGAATTGAATATTATGAGTATACTCGATAGGATCGTCCAGTATCGGCTGAATTGACGGGAACATCTTTGCCGAATAGATGACTGCCGCATCCCCAAACAACTCTGCAACTATAAGCCGAGGGGATGGAGAGGTGTGGGATGTCCGAGGAAGCGCTGGAGTGACCAGCTCTAATCCTTTCCTATTTGAGACCGGAACAAACCATTTTTGGTTTAATCCGTGAAGATGATGATGATGATGATGATGATGAAATGTAATGTCAAGTTGGTTGATTATATAATTATGAAGCTTCTTGAAACTCAAAAAACAAGATTTATACCACATACCAGTGTTTCCAAAACTCAGTATCTTGTGATCTTCCTTATACTATGATTTTTTTTTATAATAAGACATTGTTATTTCTAAACTCTCATAGTTTTTATATAATAACACTCTTTTTCCACATATAAAGTATATTACTTGTACTCAAACCGATTAGGAAGGTAGACCAGTATGTTACCTTTACTAAAAAATAATATACTACTTGCATCTCCTTTTGTTTTCAAGATGTCATATAGTAGTGGTTATGGTAATGTGTGCTTTGGGGAAAATGTGAAGACAGTTCAGTAATAAGACAGTAATAAGAGTCCAAGCAGAGCATATTTTAACCAATAAACTAGGTGGCGCTAATGCCGCCTAGTGAAGGACTTAGTGCCACTTAGTGGCAGGTATTAGTGCCGAAAAGTGAGAAAAAATGGGATAAATCAGCAAATCATGAAGGCGCGTTTGCATTTGGATGTATTAGCTTTCAGCATTGTCTGTACAGTGTTGAAATTGGTGTTTTTTCCCTAATGTCTAAAGCATTTGTGGCTATTTTTACAGTTAATTTCATGAGTAAAGATTGAACATGATCATGGTTAAGTTAAATTCAAATTACATAATTTTAAATATTATATAAAAGTCATATATATATATATATATATATATATATATATATATATATATATATTTGTTGGTTTAGTGGTACCTAGCACAAAAAATCTTAAAATATGCTCTGAGTTCAAGAACACATAAAGCTCACAAAGAAAGAGAACTTTGAGAATATGTCATTAATAGAGCATAGCTATGAAAGAAAATGTTAAATTTTATTTGAAAACTCAGTGAAGATTCAAAATTATTTTTCTTGAGTTTGCCAGAAAGCCAAAATAGATTCACAAAAATAAAAATTATTTTAAATCCAATGACAGTTGTGCCAAGTATTTGGAAACCATTCTGATTTTTGTTTATTAGCGGGGTCCTACAGTCTATGCCACATCCTGCATTTCAATTGCCATTTCTCCCTATCCTTCCAGTCATCATCTTCAATAGCTCGATCTCTCATGCTTTTCATAATTCCTGTTCTCCATTGTGTTGTCAGTCTTCCTTTTCTTCTCCTGTTTTGTGGTGTGTAAGTCAATGCTGTCTTTGGCCATCGCTTCTCCTCCATCCTCATTACGTGACCATACCATAGCAACTGTCTGGATTCTATTCTTTCTGCTGTTGTAAATACGCACCCTGTTTTCCTTCTTATATCTTCGTTTCTAACATGTTACATTCTAGTAATATTACACGCTCTTCTTAAGAAGTCCATTTTCCACAGTATCGAAGGTCTTTTTCTCTTTATCTGGAAGTTGCCAGCATTCGCAGACATAAGTTAAAATGGGCTCCACAATATTTGTGTAGATTTTTTCATTCATAGTTATGTTTTTTCCATTCTGAAATATGATACAGAATGATTGTAATGTAACATATAATTATTCGTTGCAACAATGGTAAAATATTGTTGTTTTATATACAATATACTAGTGTTTTATGATTAATTAAAATTAAATTCTATAGCTCTGTTGTACGTTTATAGGTTGTCTGGTCAGGAACTATTTTGTTACAGTTGTTATAAATTTACCGCATAAATAAGGACAGGGTCAGACAATGGGCTCAGTCTAGGCCAATCCCCTAAGAACACATGATTATAAAATCAGCAAATTGTTAGGTGATGTGAAAAGCAAAGAATCATGATGAACAACAAAAAATTTAGTTTTTGTACATGTAAAATATGAGTAGTTACACACCAAAATCTACTTAGCTGTCACGTGACTGTTATTTTGTAACATAATGAGTTCGACAAATAAGAAATACTACCATTTCAGCCCAAATAAAATCTGTTAATGACTATAAAAGTATTAATAAATATATTATTGCAGTGGTTCCCAAACTTTTCAGTACCCCCCTCCCGCCCCAATAATTTAAAAATTCACGGACCCTGTCTGAGTTCTGAAAGAAAACAAACAGTAAGCATGATAGGAACTCCTATATTTTAATTAAAATCAAAATTTTCTTAACTTGCAAAATTATAATATTAATGATATCAAACATAGTTTAAAAAGAACAATGAAGCTGCTTTTGAACAATTGGCTCTGCAATATTGGGTTTAATGTATGATAATTTCAATATTAAGTCACTCTTGACATCAAGTTTATTTCTTAACTTCCACTTCATGTACGTGAACAGGGATAATGCGGTTTCACACAGATAAGTAGAGGGAAACACACTTAAATGCTTGAAAGTATTTTTTGCGAGTTCAGGATAGCCACATATAACCAAAAGTCAGCTAACTGTAATTGCGAAAACTGTAATTTTAATGTCAGATTGAAAGTTCAGTTGAATATCAATGTTCAGTTAATAATGTCAAAAAACTGTCAGTTAAAAGTTCTGCCAATGAGTCTTCTTTTTGTACTGTAAGAGAGAGGTCTAGTCAGCTCGGCTGACATACGGGTCTACTACACGACATGATTTAAAGCCATTAGTTTGACATTACTTTTACAATTACAATTAGTTTGAAACCCTCAAAAAATACTTGAATCTTCTACTAATTGTTTTAAGATTTTAAAATTCAGATTTTAGAGCATAAAAATTGGAGAAAATTACAGTATATCCTAATTTTTCTTAAAAGTGTCTGCAAACCCCCTGAAACATTGTTGTGGACCCCACTTTGGGAACCACTGTATTATTGTTTTGCTGTTAAACACTATTTCAAGTTACTTTTTTTTCAAGTAACTTTTTCAAGTTACACTAACAGTTACTTTTTTTATTTTTGCAGATGTGTTTCAGGGACAGGTAGGACAGGACAGGACATGTTTGACAAGCTCTGTCTGTTTTTCTTGCTCCCTGTGTGTGTGTGTGTGTGTGTGTGTGTGTGTGTGTGTGTGTGTGTGTGTGTGTGTGTGTGTGTGTGATATTGCAAATTTATTCATATTAAATTATGAATTTAATATTACATGAAATATAATGTTGTGTTTGTTGTTTCTTTTGTCTGTTCAGATATATAGTCTATTATTTTTGTACATACGAAGGTTTTTGCCAATATGTCTGTTTTCCATCTTTCTTATTGACTCGATGAGTTTAACATTGCCTGTGTCTGAAAAATTGGCTGTTTTTTGTTGATGGGATGTCATTGTCATATTAATTATTGAATATTTATATATAGATATTAAACAAATATATTGGAATTTGGTGTACTATGTTTATGGTAAAGTTAATGTCTCCACTTTTGTGACTCTGACAAAGATTAGAACAATGTAGGTCAGGCTGCCTTTTTTTTTTTTTTTAACCATCTGGTATACAAATGGGTAATGTGGTTAGCACTACCCTCAGTTACTGTCCTCAGGTCATACGAATTGATGAGGCCAGGTACTTATTAGGTCTCGGTATGCCCTAATGAATGATCCATGTTGAGATACATCTGAATCCACAACATTCACTTTGGAATACAAGAGTGCAGACAATTATGCTATGTAAACTCTGTTTAATTTGTAACATTATGTAAATGATGTAAAGAAATTTATCAGATCAGGTGTAGATCCATGCAGAAGCAGTTCACAGATATTTCCTCAAATCTTGAAAACACATTTCCCATAAGCCATTAGGTTGAAGTTGTTTATTTTTGCCTGGCTTAATTATAATGTTAAAATATTTAAAAAATGCTGTTCAAGTATATTCAAAATCTTTCTCTTGAGGATAAAGTACTTTTAAGAAGAAGTGTCAGAAACAAAACATGTTTTCTTTTTATATTCGTTCCCCTCCTGAAGAAATATCTTACCCCAAAGTACCTGTCCACCCCCTGATGGGAACAGTGCTGTATTTTAGCAGAGGTGTTTGTAAAGTGTAAAAACAGCACAACACTTGATGGCTTTGTTTACTTTCAATATGCATTTGTGTTTCAGACTGTGGGCTGAAGTATTCCATGTAAGTGCTAGCGGAGCGGGAACCGTAAAGTGGCAGCAAGTGTCTGAGGACCTTGTTCCAGTCAATATCACCTGTATTCAGGACTCTCCAGAATGTGTCTTCCACATCACTGCTTACAACAGCCAGGTTGACAAAATATTAGATGTTCGGCTCGTACAGCCAGGTATTATACTTTAAACATTTGCACTTAGTTTGGTTAAAAGTTTTTTTATAGTATAGAATTAACTAGACAAAACAGTATTTATTAAAAACAAAAACAGTGTATTTGATTATACCACATATTTTTTCCTCAGTATAAAAACAAAATTTTGTCCCTGAAGAGACCTCATCGAAAACTGAGAAGGTTTGAAAAAAAGATTGTAAGACATGTTTATGGCCTGATTAAAGAAGATGATGAATGGAGAATAAGAAACAACCAGGAGACAGATGAGATATTGAAGCATGGGGACATTGTAAGATTCATTAAGGCTCAGTGAATACAATGGCTAGGTCACCTAGTGCAGATGGATATAATCAGCGTATGCCAAAGACATTCTTGAGGGCACACGTCTATAAAAGCAGAAAGAGGGCCTGACCTAGGAATAAGATGGTTGGATGATGTGCTGGAAGATCTAAGAAGAATGGATGTGAGAGGTTACACTGAGATACTTACCTAGAATGGATATGGAACATTGGAGAAGACTGGTGTTGGAAGCCAGAGCTCATTTGGGCAGTAATGAAGAAGAAGAAGAAGAAGAAGAAGAAGAAGAAGAAGAAGAAGAAGAAGAAGAAGAAGAAGAAGAAGAAGAAGAAGAAGAAGAAGAAGAAGAAGAAGAAAGACCTTATCATTCAATGGGCAAAATATTTGCTTCTAACAAAAGTAAAAAACATTGTTAAACAAAAAAATGATGTGTTACTGTTAATAATGAAAACCACAAATATTTACAAGCAAAACAAAAAAATACTCTTACTATCCACACATTTCAACTACCTCAGCTGAGGGTATCATTAATCATTATTAGTCACAGGGTATACTAACAGTGAAGCGTTAACACAAACTATGATTTTATGGAACAAAAACATATGTGTTTAAAAAATACTTTTTTATTATTAGCGGGGGTCCTACAGTCTATGCCGCATCCCACATTTCGATTGTAATTTCTCTCTATCCTTCCAGTCATCATCTTCAATAGATTGATCCCTCATGCTTTTCCTAATTCCTGTTCTCCATTGTGTTATCAGTCTACCTTTTCTTCTCCTGTTTTGTGGTGTGTAAGTCAATGTTTTCTTTGGCCATTGCTTCTCCTCCATCCTCATTACATGACCATACCATAGCAACTGTCTGGATTCTGTTCTTTCTGCTGTTGCAAATATGCACCCTGTTTTCTTTCTTATATCTTCTTTTCTAACATGTTGCATTCTAGAAATATTACACGCTCTTCTTAAGAAGTCCATTTCCACGGTTTCGAACATATTTTTCTCTTTATCTGAAAGTTGCTAGCATTGGCAGCCATAAGTTAAAATGGGCTCCACAATCAGCTTAGTTTCAGCTTAGTTTGAAGTTTCATTTTGTTCGACCAAAGTAACGAGTTTAGCAAACAAATAGCCTTTTTTCCCTGGTATATCCTATTTTTATGTCATTTTTTGTTGTTCCATTTTCTGAAATAATGCTGCCCAAATATTTGAATTCGCTACACTTTCTAATTCTATGGATTTGCAGATCTGAGTCTTCTTCTTGCATGTCTCCTATTTTCAGATATTCTGTTTTAGTAGTGTTTATGTTTAGACCCCATTTCTTGTACTGCTCTTTCATTTTTCTAAACATATAGTCTGTGTCGTCCTCGTCACATGCTATAATTACCTGATCGTTGGTAAATAGTAGAGTTGTTCAGCGCTACTCATCCATTTGAATTCCCATTCCTGATGTTTCCCATTCCAGTTTCTGATGGCTTCTTGGATATATATTTTAAACAGGGTAGGTGACAAGTTGCACTCTTGTTTAAGCCCTTTTGTGGTAGGAAACAATTCTCTGTCAGGACATTTCCCACTCTCACCAAACTCTTTGTATTGAAAAAATATATATATAAATACAAATATATGCATATATACACAGTGATACATAAAATAAAGTAAGTTGTAATAAAACATAAGCTGTGAATGGAAAGAAAATCTGTGGGAGAGAAATTAGCTTTCTCAGACCAACTAGTACATTGCTCTTCTTGCTGGCTGTAATTTAGCTCACTGACTTGTAAAAGAGGCAAATTATACATGGCGTAGTATGAATACTACAGGTGTCCAAAGGAGATCAAATGTATAGAACCAACATTGTAGCCAGAACCTAGTTGATTTCTGGCTTTGTCATTACAAATCAGTCATTTCTTATATATAATTTATATAACTCAGAAAATCCATCTCTCAGATAGTACCTATAGTTCAAATCCATCTCTCAGGTAGTACCTATAGTTCAAATCTATTAAAAACAGTATGGATAGTAAAACAGTTGTACAAAGTATGATTAAAATTTCCCTCTATATTTTACTTTCTAAAGTTCTTTTACAGGGGCGTAGCTACCGCTGTAGCAGGTGTATCAATGATACAGGGTCCCTGAGCTACAGGGGCCCCAACATGTGTAAGCAAAAATTTGTAAAATGTTATCCATAGTCTTATTGACAATACAGCCCTAATGAATGAATAATGAAACATTCCGCCACAGCTCTATATTATTCCGTCTGAACTCTGAACTAAGTGCTGTCCACACGCGCCAGCTTGCCGACCATTCCGTTAGTTCTCGACGATCTCGATAGGTGGCAGCTACGTCGCTTGAGTTCGCGAATAGTTTATAATCTGTGGCAACAAAGACAAATGATGTCTCTGCCGGGGGAAGTCCCGTTCTTTGTTTGCGTGAATGAGTGGTGTAAACAATCTTTACATGTTTTTTAAATTTTTTTCACTTCAATCTGTACACGCAATTGATTACGTTTTGATTATTTGTGCAGTGAATTGTCAAAAATATGAGCGAAAGAAAGAGAGCTTACCCCAGTGGCGCTTTTAAAAGAAAAATTAAACAGAAAAAAGAAGATATTTCTAAATTACTGGCTAGTAAATACGATAATGACATGAAAGTTGATCTCTATGATCAATTAATTGCTTTGAAAAGCTGTTTGAAATCTGAAATTCAGAAAATTCATACCATTAAGGAACTCGCAGAATTATTGTTAATAAATTTCAGTAGTCTCGCCTCCAGTTTTCCAGAGGTTATAACAGCATGCTTACTATTTTTGACCCTTCCGGTTACAACTGCAACAGCTGAAAGATGCTTTTCTAAACTAAAACTTATTAAAAATTGTCTTAGAACTTCTATGGGACAAGAACGGCTATTGGACTTATCAATACTGTCCATAGAAAAAGAAGAACTTGAGAAACTAAAATCGTCTTCAGCTATGGATGTTATAATAAATACGTTCGCCAAAAAAAAGGCAAGAAAAGTACCTATTTACCTACTAGAATTTTTTTGAGTTATAAAATTGTTTAATACATACCTATGTATTGTTGTTTTTGACACTTTCAAATATATTTTGTTTATGCGAGTGTTTTTGTTTATTTTCCAAAAAAGGGCCTCCCAAGAAATTTTGATACAGGGCCCACTCAGGGCTAGCTACACCACTGTTCTTTTAATACTTACACAGATTACCTGAAAGTTGTTTATCTTTCTGCTAAGTAATATTAAATCTTAGATATTGGAAATAGGTATTTGCTCTAGTATTTTACTGTTTGTAGTGATCATTTTATTGTGTTCCATACAAACTTTTCCATTCAGACCAGACTGAAAATTCTTTTATTCATGGCTTTAACGGCTGGAAACATATTTCCAGATTGTCACAGCATGAGAGGAGTTCTGAGCATAGAATTAACACACAATCCTACGTCATCAGAGGCAATTTACTCGGTAAGATTGACTCTGCTCTTCATCAACAGTACTTAAAAGAAGTAGACAATTGGCAGAAAGTTTTGATTCATGTATTACATGTTATTAAATTTATTGGTGCTCGCGGGCTAGCCTTTCAAGGCTCAGAAAAGCATGAAGTTTTTAGAACTCGGATAAATGGCAATTTTCTAGGAATTCTAGAATTGCTAGCCGAATCCGGTGATTTTTTAAAAGTTCACATTCAAAATTATGGCAATTCTGGTCAAGGAAAGGTAGGTTATCTCTCAAAGACTATCTGTAATGAGTTTATAGAAATAATGTACAATAAAATAGTTTCAACAATTGTTGAGAAGTTAAAATCGAGCAAATACTATTCTATTACTGTAGATTCAACACCTGATATTTCTCATCATGACCAATTGACTTTGATTGTTCACTATATCTTAAATAATGGCTGCCCAACGGAAAGATTTATTAAATTTATCAGACGGGAAAACCACACGGGTGCTCAAATAGAAGAATTAATTTTGAACACACTTTCATTACTAGATATTTCGATAAATGATTAGAGACGCCAGTCATATGATAATGCATCAAATATGTCAGGGCAATATGAAGGACTTCAATCCCGCATTAAGAGTCACAATCCTCTGGCAGAATTCATTCCTTGTTCGGCCCACTTCTTAAATCTGGTAGGGACCCACGCAGCTAACTGCTGCCTTCAAGCAACCAAGCTTTTTATGTTCATACAAGAACTCTATGTTTTTTAGCGCGTCAACTGCAAGGTGGACTTTACTTGAAAACATAATAAAAGACAGTGAAATCAAGTAAAAACTGTTGCCTAAAGGCTAAATACGACCAGGCGGTCAGCTAAATGGCATGCTTCAAGGGCTTTACTCCTTCATTATTGGGAGTTTCATAAAGCACTTCAAGTCATCTCTGGAAACCCCCAAGAAAAACCAGAAAACAGAGCTACAGCTGAGGGATTATGTGCAGTATTTACTAGGATAGAAACAGCAATAATACTTGTTTTATGGAATGATGTTCTTGAACGGTTTAATGCTGCAAGTAAAACATTGCAAAGCACTAACACTGACTTAGGAGTCATTTGCAATATTTACAAATCTCTCAAAGATTATGTGCAGGGCTTACGAGAACGATTCAATTATTATGAGATGAAAGGTATGAAACTGTGTAAGTCAGAAATCTAAAACATTGACTATGTTTTAGATTTCAAGAGGAGAAGAAAGAAAGAACAATTTTCTGATGATGAGAACAATGATGAAGATACCTCCAAAATGGACATGGATGACGTGGATGGCAGACAAGACATGATTATTAATACATTTTATGTTATAATCGACAGAATTTTCAGTGAACTAGAAAACAGATCAAGAATTTACTTCAATCAGAAAAAAGTTTTTGGATTCATTTATAAATTGCTTACCTTGAAAGATGACAAAATTTGGGAAAAATCTTCTCTCTTATTTCAAAAATATCCTTCAGACATTTCTTCAGAACTTATTGAAAAATTTGTACATTTTAAGGCGTTTGTTGAGGCTCTCAACTTAAATGTAAAGGACCATCATCTTCCTGCTCAGTTTTTAAGATTTATACTTAAAGCAATTGACAATTCTTTTCCCTAACGTTGAAACATCGTTGAGAATTTTGTTGTGCATGATGACCACAAATACATCTGGTGAATGGCCCTTTATCATTCTAAAAAGAGTTAAAAACTCCCTGCGTAATTCATCTGCTGACTTAAGATTGTCAAGTTTAACAAGTTTTGTGGCAAATGTTGAACTGCTCAACGGAATTGATTTCAGTGACATTATAAAAGATTTTTCTGCAATGAAAGCTTGCAAAGTTGATTTGTAGTTTGTTTATTAAATAGATTGTGTTCAGTCAGTATATAAAACTTCAGAAGGTTACTAATTTAATATTTTTATTTGTTTATATTTATATTAACTTTTGCAATGTATTTTTGATTTTCTATGTGATCGTTTATATATGAATGAAATTGAGTTGTGTTTTGTTTTATTGGGAAATAAATATTCTTTAAAAAATAGCGGTTATCTTTTCTGTCCCAAAAATTGCTGTAAGAAAGTTTTTAAGTTGTAAAAATACCTCAAAGCAAATATTAACGAATAATGATTATTTAGGATTAGGGTGGATATTAGTCCATAGAAGATTTAAATCTTATCACAGATATCTCCATTTCCTCGAATGAGGCCTGTTTTGTAATGGTTGTAGTTTATAATTTATGGAGAGTGTGTGGAGGGGTGGGGAAGGGGGGCCGCTGAGAAAATAGGGCCCAGGGGCCCAAGAGTTGCTAATCCCCCACTGAGAAAAGGCATCTTAATTTCTCTTTTTTTTATTGGCCATCTAAGGACCACATGCCAATTTCAATTCTTTATTCTTTGGTCTTTTCTTTTTCTCCAATATTCTTTCATCTTTCACTGTGTCTCTTCTTCCTGTCTTCAGTCCACTTTGAGCCTGTGTTTTTCTCTCTCCTACCCTGGACTCCTTCCATTTTTAACACTTTTGCCTGAAAAACTTGTCTTTCAATTGCTTCTTCTGCATGTATATTATTTTTTTCTAAATCCTTTTGGACTTCTTTAATACAACTTGATGTTGACTTCTTCCCCACAGATATTTGAAGATCTGCTTTGTTAACCCATTGTCGTCCATTCTATATAAATATCCAAAAAATTAATAGTCTTCTTTTTCTCATTGTTTCTGTTATATTTTCTATACTTTGATAAATTTCATCATTACTTCTTAATTTCCAACTTTCTGAAGTTTTTCGTGGGCGAATATTTTCCTAATAATTCGTCTTTCCAATATTTCTAGTTTGTCTCAATTATAATTCACTGCTAGACATTCACTTGCATTCTGGCTTCTTCAATGAATATTTATTATATATATTTTTCATTTAAGGTACAACATAAATAAAATTTTAATTAAAGCAGATAACAATAGGTGTGACTCAGGTACTACATTTTACATGTAACTGTCATGTTAATTAGTTTAAGAGCACTTCAGTTTCTAACAGCTGTTACCTACCAAGAAAAGAAAATGAAAAATGCCCTACTTAATACAGCTAAGGTCACGAGACACAGCATTTTATTTATGGAGAGTACTTTAGATTTCTACTGTTTTCTTATGTCTTTCTGTTATTGAAATATTTGAGAAATTTTTATTTACTACCGAGACGCCTGAAGAGCGGGAGGTCTACTGAATGATAACGCGTGCTTGTGATGGTGCGTTATTACTGGTTCTGTAAACATTGTTCAGTATGTTTTGCATAATGACAATAAACCTTTAAAATAAACAATAAAACTTTTATTATACTTTAGATGAAATTACCGCTGTTTTCATCTTTGTCCGTACTTCATTAACATCCAGACTGTTTGTTATAGTCAGTCAATTTTATTGGCAATTTTGGATACTGAAGGTAATTAAATGTTTATAAAACTCATCATCCTTCATTCTGAGAACAAGAAATATTTTTTTGGGCAGTTTATACATTGGGAGGTTGGAGTACACTTTGGTTAGCAAACACTTCCAGCCTGGTCACAGTAGACAACATAACTTATCCAATCTGTGCAACTGTTGGTATATAAAATATACCCTGCTGACAATTTGGACCAATTTGATGAACCAAGAACCATGTTGTCCTTGGCTCTCTAGGCTGTCCTAGCAGCACTACTATTTAATACGAATATTATATACTATGAGGTTCATCAAGTCTATGAGGATCAGCTGGTTGGGACTTGTGATGCGCATGGAGAACAACAGAATGCCCAAAGCAAATTGTTAGAGGCACAATAGATGGGAAAAGAATGAATGGAAGACCTAGAAGAAAGTGGCTACAGGATGCAGGATGTAGAAGACGACCTCACGAGGATGGGTATCGGGGATTGGAGGCCGAGGTGTTTGGAGGTGACTAGTCGGGGAGGCCAAGGCTCATCATGGGCTGTAGCGCCAGAGAGTCAGTCAGTCATTATATCCTATTCTTTGAATTTTCACATTATTTTTGCACAAATAAATAAAATGCAATATATATACAAATTATAATTATTTGTGCAAGTAGGTGTCTCTTATTTTTTATCATTTTAATTAGCCTGATGTACTTTTCACTTTAAATACTGAAACACTCAGTAAAGCATGCATCAGGTCTGTTAAAACAATAAAAAATAAGATACAACTATTAGTAATTATAATTTGATAATATATAGTATTATAAAATAATACTGCAAGAAACTCATTGAGTTACTTATTAAGAATTATAAATAAATATAAGTAATATGTTTGTCATAATTGTAACAAATATTTTGCCATTTTCAGCATTTCAAAACGTGCACATTATACATTCAGCTGAGGATGATTATTTTTTTAGCTTCTCACTGTGGTAACTTTTTTTGTACCTTAAAGGAAACTTCTGGTTTTATTTACAAGCCTTTCTTAGCTGCAAGCTGAACAGAATTTTATGTATATCAGTATACAGTGGTGCCCAGAAGGGGGGGGGTGCATGGCGCAAGTTGCACCATCAAAATTTGGGGGGGACATGTTTTTACAGCATTTTTGATGATAAAAGGGGGGGAAATAAATAAAAGACTATTTAAAAAAAACTTGTAATAACCATCCTTATTTTAATTATTCATAAAATGCTAAATTTATTCGCAAAGGTTTCAATATAGCACTGCGTGGCAGCCATAGCCTTGGGGGGGGGGGGATGGTCACCCCTGTCATTATACATATATGGTTGTAGAAATATTCTTATTATACTGTACTTTACTGCTTACAAAATTTAAAAATAAAGCGTGCCAACTTCTATATATAGTTTTGATGTTTTTTGTTGTTATTATTTTTTTAACATCATTGGCAGACTGGCATACCATAATACCATAGATACTCAACAGAGATGTCCACGTTATACTGTGTTGCCTCTATTGTAATAATGTTTATAATAAGACTACATAACTTTTGAATCATTACTGAAGAATATGGAGGTATAAGTGGGAAGATTGTCAATTATGAGTGGTATGTCATTGATAACACTCATAAATTCTGTCACTCTAAAACTGCTTAAGCATGTTTAATGTTATGTCTACGACCACCTTAGTGTTACTTCTAGGAACTACAGATTTAAAATAAACTAAAATAATACACATTGCATGAAGTGTTCGAAAAGTTTATGTTTTAGTTCTAAAGAAGATGTAATTACTTCTAGTATGCAGAAAGAAGTAGTTAACCATAAAACCCAAGGATATATTTTTTTGTAAAACTAGTAATCAGAGAAATAATTCAGAGCAGCAGGACTGCAATAAAATGAAACAGCTGTTTTGTAGCCAACTTTGCAGTTTTTATGTCAAACGATCAATGCATGTACATCATATTACATGTATGAAATATACGATAAATTCATATGTAATAACATAATTATTTTTAGAACACTACTGGTACATATAATTGCTTATATTGAAGTAAATGTGCCTGGTCTGCTTAAACTTATTCTAACAGAAGCATATTGGGAATCATTAACTATAACCATGTTACATTTAATTAGTGAACAATTAAAAACTTATATTTGGCATCAGTTTTGTTACCTAATGAGGTTTGTAATTTAGTAGAACTGTTATCAACTTAATCTTCCATCAGTCATGAAGAGTAAGTAATGTAGTAGCAGAACACTCATCCTGACATGACATTTCACATTACATATGGTACTAAAAACAAACAATTATTACATTCATCCTGTGTAACTGAATTTACTTTTTGCAGATAATTTATAATCTGCTTATAGTCTGTGCATAACAATCAATAGCTACTGGATTAACCCAACTTTGTTGTGTTTACTTGGTGAACTGCTACTTGACATGTTCTTGATAAGGCTTTTCACCATTTTCAAGTCATGAGTTATGACTTGAAAATGGTTGAAACACTGAAAGGCCTTGTCCAGAACATTTCAAGTAGCAGTTTAGCAAGTAAACATGACAAAGTTGGAATTACAGAGACTGCTAATTCAAATAACAAGATGAACTACTGGATTATGATGAATGTCTTTTATCCTTATGTCATATTTTATCAAAACTGAATAAATTAAGAATAGATATATGTTTATTATATCCATAATTAAAGAAGCATGATTTAAATATTGTGATGGCGGCAACAGACATCTGCTCCCTATGCCACCCAACAGATACGTTCTCCGCAAACACCTGGCAGGAATTGGGAGAGCTCTCAGCAAGCCACTCAGAAACCTTGTGATAGCCCGCTGATAGGCCCATGGTGACACCAACCTATAAGGCATAAAAGGAGCTCAGCTAGGCTGTGATTCCATCGGATGATGTGTAGGAAGCAAGAATGGAGAAGGAGGAAGGAAAGAACAGAAAATGGAAGAGAAAGAAAACGATGTGAAGCCCATTGACTGAGACAGCAGCAGGCTCTACATCTCACTGTCGAGTGAAGAGGACTACAGCACAGAAACAATGGTGAAGGCAGCCACTGAATATTACATCACAGGTCATGCGGAATGCAACAGGTCATTGCAGGTCACCACTGCAGCAGCAACTAGTGTCCTCACCCAATGGTCTTTTTAAGGACCACAAAAATAACATATTGTACGATTGGCAGCATTTGTCTTGTGACAATATAATTATTATATTTTTGTAAAGTGAATATAATAGAGAAGTAATAACATCTACAAAGTATATGTGTATGTATATGTGTATGTATATGTGTTGTATGTATATGTGTATATGAGCCTCCAGGTGGTCTAGTGACTAACGCGGGCGATTGATGCGTTCGTGGTCCCAGGTTCAATTCCCGGTGGAGGTTTCGTACGGCGTGCACTCAGCGTCGTGAGGCAAACTGAGTAGGCGCTGAGATAACAGCGCCGCCTCCTGGCTGTGAATACCGCAACTAGCGGCTGGTGGTGCATAGTACTAGCCATACACCGTCACACTAACACAAAAGCCGCGCGGTACGCCTTGGTCCTTAACGGACTGTTGAGCGGAGGTTTATTTTATTTTTTTATATGTGTATGTATAAATGTTTTCTGTACCAATTCTAGTATATAATTGTTGATTACTGCTTTTATAATTAATTACAAACAGCATTAAGAAACTTTTACATTATCAATAATTTAAATTGTAATAGTGTATAAATTATGGTCTGGGGTATTATAATTTTCTTGATGTATTTAAGGAAAACAATATGTAATAATGCAATTACTTTGATGATGTAAAACAAAATGTTTCAACTAATTCACACGCGTGCACACTCACATACACAAACATATTTACTCAACTAATTTATCTGTTGTGTTTGATATTTTCACTTGTATCTGTACTCAGGTCCTGATGATGACAATAAATTTTGTCGAAACATCACAAATTTTTAAATTTGTGTTATACTGTTTTGACCAATCCTCGCAAACCCTATCATTAAAATAGACCTATCATTTGACCGATCGTTAAAATAGACCTAGAAATGCTAGAAATGTTAATGCTTATTTCCTGCTTGCCAAGCATCAAACGTTACTTTTCATTTGTGATTAATAATTTCTTGGTATTAAAGGCTTTAATATGGTATGTTAGCTTGTATTTTTATTTTATTTTATTTCTTTTATTATTAATGAACATTATAACAGTAACAGACAGCTCCATGCTGACTGGTCCCAAATGGAGTTGCTGCAACAAGAATGTTCTCTAGTGTTCGATGCACATATGGAGCCATTTTTGAGGAATTCTATTTGACATTTTATTCTAGTTATGCTTGTAATGGCTACACACAATCATTGCATGCAGTAATTGTTCAAAAAATAGCTCATCTTTCACACATAAAATATGCATAATGAACAATAATTATTACAGTGGAACCTCACTAATTCATCTCCCTCTGTAATTTGTCACCCACTCAAGGTTTTTTTCTTTTTCTTTATTAACAAGCGAGTAACATATACGCTCTAATTATAGCTGGTGTAAACCGGAAACATGCTGATTTTGGCCGGGGTTCTAATAATAGCCAGGAGAATGTATTGCGGAAGGTATTAGTTCCAAGAATGGATATTTCATACTTCTGTACACAGGATAATAAGTGTTTTGTTGTGTTGTTACAGCATAATACGTTTACAAAATTTCAGTTGGATTATTGATCTCTGGTAAAGTATTCTGGAAATCACTCTAAAATCTGACTGGAATAAGTTACGGCCATCTATATTACAACCAGTGTCTACAGAACCAGAAGGTCTTGACCCTACATCATAATTGTTAGATATCTGCCAGTCCCTACCAGCATTTAACAGTTTGAATGAAGACGATGTGAAAAGTTGGTGTGAAATAGACTTATTGGATGTAGGCTACAAACTGTTTAGTGATGATGAAAATGTTACATACATATCCATAGAACCTACAGAGACTAATGATGAAGATGACCAGCCAATAAAAGCTGCAATCTCTCATAAGGATGCCATTCAATCACTGACTACATGAAGTGGTACAAAGGCCAAGATAAAGCACATCTGCCTAAAATAATTTCACTTCACCAAATACATAATTTTGCTCTTGAAAAGTACCGTAGACTGAGAAAATAACAGAAGAAAATTACAGATTTTATTCACAATCGTTAAACAATTTTTTTGCAATTACAGTGCTTAACTTGTTTGTGTAACACTTGTTTGAGTGTAAAAATGTGTTCAAGCATAACATTAGTACTATACACTGCTAGTATTGTAATAAAACATTTTATATTGTCTTGAATGGGTTCGTTTCTTACTCCCTCACTAATTCGTCACCCCTTCAGTCCCATAGTTGACAAATTAGTGAGGTTCTGCTGTATATATAATTCATAATACACCATCTATGTGTTATAAATTACCATATTATTCATGTTCACCAGGTACTAGAATTGGACAGGCGTCTGAATGTTTTGTCTACTGGAAAGATCCAATGACCAACGACACATGGGGCCTAAATTTTACTTCGCCCATTGATGCTAAACAATTCAGAGAATGTTGCGTAAGTGTTCATCATATGCTTTCTTAGTTAATGTGTTTACGTATTGTTAATTCCTTATTATACTGGTTATTATATGAAACAGTTATGTAGAGAAAATTTCCAAGCGGTTTGTATAATAGATTTGTCAAATAATTGATACCTAGTTTATATGTATTTTGTGTGCCCTATAGTAATATTGTAGATAGTAATATATTTGAATTTTAAATTTTTGGATCTTTATTTTAATAACAATAGACTTACTTTTTTTAACTTTCCAAATGATATAGAGGAGTCAGAGTAGGCATACAAGGGTCAATGTGGCCAGCATCTATGTCTGTTACCCTAAACTGATTTGCCTATTACCCTAGTTGATGTTATGGCTGGAAAATTATCTTAATTTTATGGCTCTCCTGTCAGTCAAAGCTTACTCATTCTGTTCCTCTATGAAACCATATTATCTTTTATTTACATTGATCAAAAAAATAGGAAAAAAGAAAAAATTAAATAAATATCGTCACTGAATAATTTCTATCATTTTAAAAGAAAATTGCTGTAGTTACAGATAATAATTTTACAAACAAAAATCATCTCTGAAATCACATTAACAAAAAGTACTATATAACCTCTCAGCCACTCTGTACTCTGTAGGACACAATATAATTCACTTTTTCCAAATTTACCAAGTTGGTGACTAGTATAATATATAATTTGTTATTATAATGTGTATTATATATCTGCATAACACATGAGAATAAATGTAACTTCAGTATGAATTTTTTTTCATTTATTAAAAACAGCTTTGTCTCTTTGGCATAGACATATTCTGAACCTCGCTCTCTTACTTCATTTCATACTTGTGTGGCAATTGGCACATGTGCAGAATCAAGTATTCAGCACCAATAACTGTGACTTTGTACTCGTTTTTTCGTTAGTTTGATAGGGGGGTCCCGCGAGTATTTGGTCGGTTTTCCCACTTTTCAGTTATCATTGAATCAGAACAGGTATTTCAACTTTCAGTCACTGTTATGTCTGTTCTACAAAAATAATTGTTCCAAAATACCTGTTATAGGTATATCGGCCCACCTATAATCCCAGCATTTGTCATCTACAGTTCTCTTTTGCTACTTATAGATTACTAATTTATGAAAGATAATCATACATATATGAGTGGGTTTTACCATATTTCTATGCAACAAATGGGAGGAAAAAATGGAATGAATATCTGTGTTAATGAAAAAGTAAGATAATACAAAACCTGCAGTGTACTAACCTTATCTTTATTTGTAATCTGAATTATTTGTAATCAATTACAGGTGTCATGACATTTAAATGCATTATAGGTTATGATTAATCATTTATGACTGACCAATATTAAAATAGTTTGTAGTTTCTGTTAAAATGGAACAAGATTAATAATTTTATTAAAACGGCAGGACGGCTTTGGAAATACAAATATATATATATATATATATATATATATATATACCATCCCACTCAGAACCATACATTGTATGGTGAGCCTTCAATACCATCATATTTACCAAATGTATTAATCTTATGCTAACCGTAATCATTAGAAACATCACAACCAAGGTAATTCAATAATCTTGTTATTATCATAGTCTTTTTATGTGTTTAAAAGCCATGTTTTTCATTGATAGGAGAAAATAGAATATAAAATTTAACAAAACTATAACTTATTTTGTTACACGAGATCTAAACTATTAGAAGAATAAATTCAATATTTCAGAATATGTTTTATTTGTCTTGTCTTCTTGTTATTAATCTGGTATTTTCCTTAAAAAGAACTGTATTTAAAATATTGCTCCTTATAATACACATAATGGCGGCTCAGTAGACCAGTGGATATGGCACCTGGCTACTAATCTAGAAGTCCTGGGTTTGATTCCTGGGCCCGCACCATAAAAACAAGGTGCGTTTTTCAGTCCCCAGGTCAACTCAGCCTGTTGAAAATGAGTACCTGGGATAACATCCTGGGGATAATAATGGGCGGCTGAAGCGTAGTGCTGACCACACTGCCTTCCTTGTATGCCGTACGGTTCACATAAGGCAGCGTACCCTGCCTACTCCTAAGCTACTTCGGTGGTGCACATGGGAGCCATTATTATATATTATTATAATACATAAATGAAAAATGAAATCATTTATCTGCTTCTGTTTGTAACAAGAATACCTGATAAGTAAGAAACATTTTATGTGTGCTATATGTTTGATCTGGTGTACTCAGATTCAAATACTGGCAGCGTTTCATTCAGTTATGTTTAAGTATATAAAATGGAAGATTACATTATATGTGTAACTGGATATTAAAAAGCAACTTTGTTTTTTAAAGCTAATGCTGTAATTTACATTAAAAAATTTGGTTGTAAAGCTTCAGCTTTTTTTTTAATTACCACACATAGCTATTATATACATTGACGACATGTTGAGAGCATAGGAATCCTGGGTGACTTTGGGAATACAGCTTAACAAATCAATTTGTATGCGTTCCCTGCTATATGAATGGCATAGTTCTTATTCAAGAAAATGAGGATGATTCACAAAGAGCTACGTTTCAATTACAAGAAGTGGTAAGACAGTACTCACTGACAATTTCAGTAAGAAAGACCAAAACCATGGCCTTTAAAGGTAAACATCCAGTGAGAAGTAAGATAGTTACAAACAACAGCACTTTAGATCACGTGAGCCATTTCAAATACCTTGGCTGTGCAGTAAGCTATGAATCTGAATATGATATCAGAGAGAAGATAAATAAATTTATTAATATTTGTGGTATGATTCATAGAAACTTTAGAAAAAAACAAACCACAGCACAAGGATTAAATTTTATAAGACAATTGCAATACCTACATTGATTTATGCGAGTGAGGCATGGGTGATGACAAAAAAAGAAAGCAGCAAGATTCAGAGTACTGAAATGCAGTTTCTTTGAAGTACTTTAAATTATACATTTTAAAATAGAATAATGAATGAAGATATCAGAGCAGAACTTGAAGTAAAGGACATAAATGAAATTACTTCAATTTACAGAAGACAATGCAAAGGATGACAGAGGATTGATTGATGAAAGTGGCACTGAACTATAAAGCAATTGGTAGAAGAGACGTGGGTCGTCCAAGAATGAGATGGGTGTCAGAACAGGTTTATATAACCTAATCCTTGAAGAGGAGAAGAAGAAGAAGCTATTTTCAGCTAGCCAGCAATTTGCTTTGTTCAAATGTATTTTAGATAAATGTCAACTAATAGCTCATCCAATGGCGTCCCTCTTTCCCTCCCTGACAATCCATTGTAACAGAACTACAGAACACAAGTAATGTACTAAACAACACACTAACTAAATAGTTTAGTTACCTCTTTTAAACCTTCTTTATAGTCTCTATGTTCACATGAACTGTGTTCTAATTCCTTTTTGCATTTTTGGGGTTAACTTTTCAATTTCATCAATGAATGCAGACATTCTCAGGTGTCAGGGGTGTATTTACGGGGAGGAGAGGACAAACGGGACTGGATCCCCTCTCCCCAGAGGGTCGATAAAAGTTGACAAATTTTGTTGCTCTCATAATTTTTAGGCTATATTATTATTTTTTCAGCTGTGTGCACTAATATGTTAGTTACTTATTTTTTTAATATACAAATAGTTTTACACACAGGATTTGCATATTTATATGTTTGAAATATGAAATACCCTATATGAAAATCAATTTAGTCAATAAGTATGTTCTAAACAATGTTTCAATAATGCATATTTATATTGTGTTATTGTCGTTTTTTTCTTTGATAGAATTGATTTCAGGGCATTATCACATGTTTTTCAGCAACTTTAAAGATAGTAATGTCGATTGTAGTACTGCTCTGTGTAGGTTAGTATTCTGAATGCATCGTGGAGTGTCAACAGTTATTTGAAACACTTTGTTTTGAAATCTATCAATTCTTTCTATATGCGTTTTGTCATAAAATACTCAAAAACAAGAGTTATGAAGTCATAATAGTCCAAACAGTTATGTTTATATAAAATGGGTACATATTGCAAATATCTTGATTTTGCTAATTGCTATTTAGCTTTGGCATTGGACATATATATTATAAATAACAGAAAATATAAAAGTTATATTTATACCCGGAAATGTTTGTGTTTATTTATTGGTTGCTACAACAAGATTTACTTATCATTTATGCAATTAATAATTGTGTGTATGTCAATGAAACATTTGTGTGAATAAACGTATGCAACATAAGGGTATCCTATTACAAAGGGAATTTTCTCTTGCCATTACTATGATAATTTCTTTTACTAATTGCCTCCTCAATTCTTTCTACTCTACACATAATATTTAACACCAAGAGACTACTAGTTGACTTCAGATGAGCACTTCAAGACTCACTTTAAAAAACTGTAATTTGTAGCTTAGATAACATGAAACACATTAGTATTGCTACCTGTCTTTTTAAAAGTTGTTTGCATTTGCATTAAAAATGAAATTTAAATAAAGAACTGTTGGATTTTGTTGTCCATGACGTGTCCGTTGATTAACTAATTATAACACTACCGACTCGGAACACAAAGTTTTTATTGGTAAAAATGTAAACTTTTTACCTTATAGCCTAGTCATTATGTGTTTGGCTTTGTTGATTAGCTGTTTTACTGTGTTTTGGTATCTGTCAGTGGGGTCGTGTTTTAGTTCTGTTATGTTGTTCTGTCCCATGAAGTTTTGTACTTTATTGTGTAGGCAAAAAGTTTACATTTTTACTAATAAAAACCTTGTGTTCCAAGTCGGTAGTTTTATACTTATAATTAAAGAACTGTACTACAAAAAAGGCTGACAAGTTTCTACATTTTCATGGTTTTTGAAATGTGAGTAAAACTAAACACAAATCTGATCCAAATAGGTTAGATTAGTTTTGCAAATGATACATGGACATCAGTCTACCATGTTAAGTTTTATTTTATAAAACTGTTATGGAATCAAATTCATTACAACTGCCATTTAGTTCTTGTTGTCTCTTCAAGAAGCATCTCTATAGTACTTACAGTTCCAATGTTATGCAGAAATATTTTAATGAAACTGTAAAATCAAATTTATTATTTTTTAATGTGATGTTTCTTAACTCTGATATCGATGTAATGTGACAAATGATAATAATAATTATGATATTTCACTTCTGTGTTACAGTCACCTTCTTTCAAATTCTCACGTAAGGCGTCTTCTTCATACTCGCTCAAATTGGAACCACCAAACAAACAGAACAAAGTAAAAACAAAGCGCAAACCGTTGTCAACGCCAGCATCTCCTAGTCGCTCACGGGAACCTCAGTGCACATGTATGACAGCTGACCAGTATGCCAGACTTAGAGCTCAAGATCCACGATATAGAGGTATATTCATAATACTTTATTAATTTGTTATAGGTGTACTTTAAACCTTGGAATGTACTTTATGAGTTTGGTTTATGAATATTTATTTATAATATTATAAACCTGATGTGTCACAACATAAATTACTTTTACAAAAAATGTCTAGACTAAATTTAATTTATAAATATATGAATACAAGATGATTCGTTTTAAACAGCTGTCTTACCATAGTTACTTACTGGTATATACAGAATTTAATTATATTTTGTTTGAATGTTCCACCTTTAAGTATTTTATTGCTCTATAACAAAATGAGTTTAGTGCAGCTGCTCTATAACAAAATGAGTTTAGTGCAGCTTCCAAATAAAATACTTAGAAGATGATTCATGTAAAACTGAAGAGTTAAAAAGAATAGAAGAAATAGCGAAAAATAATAATTATAAACCGGGGATAGCAGAGAAAATTGTAAAAAGAATAGAAAGAAATAGTAGACAAGAAGAGAAGAAAGAAAAGAAATACATAGGATCAATAACGTATCTGGGATTTCAAACGAGGAACAAGACAAAGAGAGTTTTTGATTATATAAAGAATAGTAGTACTGAAATAACGCCTGAATTACAGAAAAGCGGTGTTTATAAGTTGAACTGTAAACAGTGTGATAAGGTTTACCTGGGTGAAACAGGACGTAAGTTCGAAATTAGATTGAGAGATCATGCGAGAGGAGAAGGAGACAGAACCACGAATTCGCTCTATGCGAGACATTTTAATGAAACAGGGCATAGGTTTTTAGACCTAACAAAGAACGTCAAAATAGTAAGGTTAGAGAATAACATAAGTAAATGCAAATTGTATGAAGAATTAGAAATATTAAAAGTAAGGAAAAAGAATAGTAATGCGCTGATGAACATAAAGACTGAATTTAGTAATGAGGATATATTTTACTATATTTTGAAAGTGTAGTGTATAAAAGGTGTAATACGGTTACAGAATAGGTTCAGAAGGTAGAAAGCTGTAGGAGATTTCTAGAGGAAATGTATATGACGAGGTCAGGTTGACTGAGTAAGGGGCGGGGCTAGCAAGGACTGGGCGGTAAGTACTGCCTCCTATTGGTTGAATGTAACCGGTGATGCATGGGAGGGTTAGTATATATATATATATATATATATATATATATATATATATATATATAAGGGAAGTAGGTATTTTAATGTTGTTGTAGGAAGAACTTGATAATGGTTGCAAAACCGAAAGGCCTCGTTCGAGGAAAAAGTGTATATAGCAGGGAAGCAACAAACTTTGACAAAGTAGTTTGTTGTTAACCCGGGCTGGCCATGGTCCAAAGTTTTCTGCAAAACCAGATGTTTCAGCAGTGCCATCGACTGCCATCATCAGTGAAACTCGAGTGCACTAATGCGAGGTGGTATATGAAAGTGACCACAGTACTGTGGTTAAGGCTGAAGAAAGAAGTAGTTTCTATAGAAATGTTTTATTTCAAAAATGATTTTAAATATAAATCTCAGAACATGAAAGTCATGTATGGTTCTCCATACTGATATTTAATTTTTGTTTTCTATCAAACTACATGAAACTAAAGCCAAAAGAGAGGGGATTATAAGAACGGAACATACAGTATAAGGCAATTATACTGGAACACAGAATTAATTGCAAACATCTAATTTATGAATCGTCATTATTACGTGATGAAATATCAACATTGTGAGTTTTATCAATAACCAACTCACAGTGTTAACTTTTGTTCAGCTGAAACTATTCTTCTACAATTACTTAAATTATTGTTTAAAAACTGAGCATATTATTAAATTATTACATTAATAGTTATTGTATATCCTGTCACCATCATCATCATTGCTTACCATTTTTGACTACCAATCACTGAACAAATGTGGCCCCAATCATTCTTCATTTAGTTCTCTCAAATTCCTGTCCAATTCACTGCACCATACAAACTAATGTGTGATGCATCAATCTTGCAAAGGTGTCTTTATTTCTCTTGTCTCAAATCTAACTGGTCAAATGAAATGAGTTCTCAGTTTTAAATTGACCATTTGACATTTATCTGTTTATATATCTGTATATTTATCTAAATACAACTATTACATTAATGACTCGGAACACAAAATATATATGTATATTTATCGCTTTGTCTATCTGTTTTGGGTAGGTGTCATGATAACTTTTCAATTATTCAACTGAGATCAGAAAAACTTGGCATATGTGTTTATACCTGTACCAAACAGAGCCCCTTATTGTATTGATCCCCTGGAATTGGGGGGGGGCAAATCCGTGGGGGTGAAAATTTTCAAAAAAATCACAGAAATTCATGTGGAGTATCAAATTAAAGGAATTATGACCACAATCCAAGTAAGGTCCTCAGATTTTGAAATTTTAAAATTTTATTACATTAGGACCCAAAATTTTTGAAAAATTTCCATGCTGGGTGTCAGATTAAAGTTAGTTTTAAACCAATCTCAAATATAGTGTTTTCCAAGTTTTGGGTATGGTATCATAGATGGAAGTAACAATTATTCAAAAAAATTATTCGGAAAAATTTCAAAAGTTTATTTTGAGGACCAAATTATGATGAATTTTTTTTCAAAATATGAACTTGTACCTTGAATAATTTGACAAAGTTAGTCCATATATCCCTCAATATCCTTTGAAAATTTTGGACTACCTTCAAAACGTTTGTAGGTGTTTACAGAAAAACTTTACATTTTGTCGTCAGTTATATACTGTACATTTGTGATAATTATTCCACATAATTATGCCACATATAGGTGTGTTTGAAAACATATATAAATTTAAAAGCTAGGACTAAATTATTTGCCAAATTAACCAGAAAAAAAACAGAAATAATACTGTTTTAAGGGGGCGAACCTAGGATTTTATTTTGGGGGGGGGGGAGGAAATATGTCTAAGAACAACATAATTATTTTCTTAGAGTATTGTTTTTCTCATGTTATAATGAAAATGGTACCAAGAATTAAAACCATTAGGTAAGTAATAGCTGTAATTCACTAATTTCATTAAAATAAATTAAAAACGTACATCAGATAGGCTTCCAGTTTGTCTTGCAAGCCTAACAATACCTTTCTGTGGAATATATACTTTAAAAAGAATGTTAAACTTAAGAAAGTGAGGGTTACCAGCATGTATATAATTGCTGTGGATGTAAATGTATCCAACAGGGTTGCGCATACAAATTTTACAGCATTTAAAATAATGTTAAATAATTTTGTTAAGAAATATAATGATTGTCAGTCTTTTTGAATTAATTATATTACAAAAACATGCAACCAGTTTAAAATTTTTGCTCCAACATTTTTGGATTTTGGGGGTTGGATATATCCCCCATATCATCCCCCCTAGGTTCGCCCCTGACACTGTTGTACACCACTATAGTAAAAACTACAATTTAGCACTTTCAAGCTTCACAGCTTATATGATATTTCCGATTTGATGATGAGCTGTGAAGCTTGAAACCACTAATCAGGAATTTTTACTATAGTGGTGTGCAACAGTGTTTTTTCTCTTTGCGATTATAACCACTAACACAACTTTATTAATTAAATATTTAGAAAAAAACATTCAGTGTTCATTACTTTTACTGTCTATTAATAATAATAAAATAAATAATAATTATGTTCTTGTTTGCAATTGTTATTTTACAATAAAAAAATAGTAGATTTGTCTGGATTATTTTTAAATGTTTCTATTACTTTTTTTTACTTGCTTAGCTACAACAAAATTTCCATTAAAAGTGGTTCCATATGGTTCCTGATGGTATTTCTCAGTTACATACAAAGAACTCATGGCTTTAAAAAATAAAATTTATTAATTTGATGTTAACTAATCGTAAGTGTATTTTACTCAAAATAATAAGTGAATTCTGCAGCTCATGAAGCTTACCAGTTAGCAACCTTTGTGAATATCTGCTATCTTTTTGGAAAGGCCTATCTACCCAAAACACCATGCCCACCTCCACTTAATTTTCTTAATTCAGTAAATGATATCATCTATTTTAATTTGATTGTATATCTGTTTAACTGTTTTCTTGTCCTGAAATGTTATTCCTGCCAAATTGCTTTTTGTAATTCTGTTTGTAGTTTTTGTTTCATTCTCATGTTAATATTTAATATTCATGCTTCACAAGTCACTGTAGGAAGCACATGTAGACTACAAAAATTCATTTTTAAGCACAGTATAGTGACAGTTTGAAATACTTCATAATACTGCTCATCAGTCCACCCTGATCTTGTCTGATTAATAAATATATATGTACCAGAGCATATCTTAAGCAATAAACTATGCAGCACTAGTGCCGCCTAGTGGGAGTTATTAGTGCCGATGCCAAAAAGTGAGAATAATACTCTATTTTTTAAGTTTGTACCTTTGATGTTAATTAAGTAAATATGTTGTTACTAGCATACTTTTCCTTCTCCTTTCTTAACTAACTCATTTAGTTGTCAAGCAATTTAATATGAAATGCTTATGCATTTTTCATTAAAAAGAAACTTAAAATTAAACAAACAAATAGTGTTTAAGCTTTTGCCAATCTCAGTTTGTGTGTGTGTGTATATATATATATATATATATATATATATATATAATTACAGTACTGTATACATTTTTAAGTATAAAGGCTTTGAATTTGTAAGAGGCCTCCACGTAGTAGTAATGTGCACATCACACTATAATGTACTTAATGAATATTACACAATTGATTATAATGAATCCATTTGAGTGTTTGTGGTGTTTTTTTTTTAAATTTTCCTATTTTCTAAAGCATTTGTGTTTATTTTTACAGTTAATTTCAAGAGTAAAGAATGAACATGATCATGGTCAAATTAAATTAAAATTATATAATTTTCAATACAGTCGACTCCCTCTAATCCGGACACCTCGGGACCGGATCCCTGTCCGGATTAAAAAATTTCCGGACCATCCGGCGGTTTTTTACTTATGTAAATTACAACCTGTAATAGCGTATCTATATTTATAAATCACATTTTAAGACAATTTTCAAGTGTACGGAACACAATTTTAGGTTCATAAAATTGTCCCAAACGAATAAATTTAAACCTAAAACTAATGAAAAACTTGGCTTTGCAATATTAAAAGAAATCTGTTATTTTCTTCTGCTTCTTTACTTCAACTGTTTTCTTGAAGGCATAATCACGCCACTTCCTTAGAAACATAACATCCACAGCTGATGCGCCAGGCTGTTGTTCGACGTAGGTAGTTGCCAGTTCCAGTGCTGCCCTACCCTCTGCATGAGTCAAAATTCCCACGCCATTTCCCACTTCACTATCACCTTCGTCGTCGTCTTCTTCTTTTTCTTCCTCTTAACGAAGGACTACATCGACGATTTCGTCATCATTCAGGATTTCATTAGCCAGTTCATCATCAGCTCGCGAAATCCATTCCACAACGTCATTCTCATTAATACTAGCAGAATCAGGCAGCCGTTGTAAATCCTTTAAAATTGAGTGGTTGTCATCAGGTTCAGTTGCATGAATATTTAACCCTATTGTATTTGGGTTGTCTTCTTGTCTCTTCTCAACGAGAGTTTCAACATCTGGCCACAATTTTCTCCAGGATTTGGTAAACGTAGATGATGGGATTTCATCATACGATTTAGCAGCGATATAAATGACGTCCTTAATGTTAATTGTCTTGAGCGTCTGGATGAGACCTGCATTGTCATTACCATCCATCTTATCCAAAATTTCTGAAAGAAGCTTCCTCCGGTATTTTCTCTTAAAGCATTCGATTACACCCTGGTCCATGGGCTGTGCGATACTTGTTACATTTGGAGGCATATATAAAAGCTTGATGTCACTGTAACTATCACATTCGAGACCTTCCTCTGGATGCGTAGGGGCATTATCAAGCACAAGAACTGCTTTTACTGGCAATTTCAAGGATGTCAAATGTTCTTTTACAGACGGAACAAATTGAGCCACGAACCACTCCTTAAACAAATAAGAATCCATCCAGGCAGACTTTTGTGACCTGTAATACACTGGAAGGGAAGACATGTTTAAGTTTTTGAATACTCTGGGTTTGGCCGACTTTCCAATCACAAATAGCGGCATCTTGTGTGTCCCAGTTGCGTTTGAGCATAGTGCAACAGTGATCCTTTCTTTATTTACTTTAAAGCCCGAAGCAGACTTTTTTTGAGGAGTGGCAAAGGTTTTATTAGGCAAAAGTTTATAGTTAAGCCCGGTCTCATCGATATTGTACACTTGTTCTGGGGTTAGTTTTTCACGCTCAATGATACGCTTCAATTTTTCAGAAAAATCATTAGCTGCCGGTTGGTCTGCTGAAAGCTTATCCCCGCAAACTCCAAGGAAATGCACTCCATGCCGTTTTTTCCATCTCGTTAGCCACCCATCGCTTGCCGAGAAGTTTCCTTTTTCCCCAAGTTTTGAATGAAGAATGACGGCTTTTTCTTTCAAAATCGGCCCATTTATAGGAGTCCCTCTTCTACGTTCCTGCATGAACCACAACCATAATGCGTCATCAACAAGTTCATGGTGTGGTTTTTTCAAGGTAGATCGAGTAGAAAGGACGGATTCGACTTCAATTTGCATACAAAAATCCTCGATCGATTTTCTGTTTTTCCGCCAATCATAAACTGTGCTTTACCCTACATTAAACTCCATACAAATACTTTGCACTGATTCACCCTTATCTAAACGTTGTAAAATATTAAGTCTGTCTTGCATTTTAACCGTATTATGCTTCCGTTTTTCACTCATTTTTGAGAATTTTACTGTCAAATAATCAGAGTTACTGAAACTACAATTTCACCTAACAAATAAACTCACTTATAATAACATATGTAACTCACATTGAAAATTATTAAAACACACAACAATATCAGTAGTAATTAGTAAAAACAGCTACAGTACACTGTATGACGATCCGGAGCAAACGCAATCGTAAGCCGAACTGAGGATCTTTGTTTACATGTAGGCCGGAAATAAACAGACACGCTCAATCCTGTCGTTTTCGGCCGTGAGAAACCCGGCGCGCGCTGATGACTCATTTCCAAGAAGTAGTCCGGACCATCCGGCGTCCGAACCATCGGAGTCCGAACGAGAGGGAGTCGACTGTATTATATAATACAACGTTAACGAGTTGTATGTGATGTTGGGTGTAATCGTAATAATAATAACACTATATAATTTTGTTTATAATCATTTAAATATTTATTAAACAAAAATTCTTATACATTTTTTGCAGTCTCCAGATCGCTATTATGATTAACTTAAGAATTTTTTACCTTGTATAATCCACTAGGCGATCTCAGTTTTTTACATACAACATGTTTCGGGGACTAAATCCCCATCTTCAGGTACAGTAAAAAATTATTATTCCCCTAATACATAGGGGTCGTCGAAATTATATAATTATAAGGAAGAATATAACATAAGAAAACACATAGCCTTAAAAAATGGATATAACACAGAAATTGTGGATAAAATGATACATAAACAATTACAGAAAATAAATGGTGACAATAATAAAGTTAAAAATACAACACAATATGTCTCAGCATTATATACGAACATACTCCCCAACATAATAAAAAATGAATTTAAAAAAAAAATTGTATATAAATGTTTCATTCAAGACCATAAATAATCTAAAAAATATACTTAAGCCACGAAAACCAATAACTTTGGAGGAATGTTCAGGGATATATAGAATCTAGTGCAGTGAGTGCGATAAGTTCTATATCGGACAAACGGGGAGGAAATTTATCAAGAGATTTAAAGAAAACCTACCAAAAAAGAAACCCCAAACCACCTCATCAAATTACGCACTCCACCTCATAAACGAAAACCACAATTACACCGGATTCAAAGAGAACATGGAGCCGATACATGTTTGTAATAAAGGTCATTTCCTGAATGCTTTAGAAGAGTTTGAAATATACAAGGCATCCAAAGTAAATAAAGAGCAGTTACTCAACGATCAGCTATCATTTAAATCCAATAAACTATATGATACCGCGTTGATGATAAGCAATGAAGCACGAAGACAGGCTAGTTGACGATTGGAGGTCAACCAGTGCACCGTGTCGCTTTTAATGTGTTCATGTGTTTGTGTTATATGTTAATTTATTCAGTGATTTTTGTGTGTGTGTTTTTATGTATAAATATTTTAATCATTTCGACGCCCCCTATGTATTAGGGGAATAATAATTTTTTACTGTACCTGAAGATGGGGATTTAGTCCCCGAAACATGTAGTATGTAAAAAACTGAGATCGCCTAGTGGATTATACAAGGTAAAAAATTCTTAAGTTAAAAATTCTTATTTCGGTTCCGAATTAAAATATCATTATTATTTGCTTGTGTATGTGTACCCATAGCACACATATAATTATTACATATAAGTGATACTCTCATATTACACATAGACATAATATACAATCTTATACTCTAATACACATTTATAATTATCTAATATTGCTCTCGGCTTGCTCATTAGTATGATAATGATTAGATTATCTAACTATTTTCTAATGATCTAATCTCTTCTGATTTTACTGCATATGCATTGCTTTGCTTTCTAATAAAAATTTACTAATTACTTTCATCAATTTAAATATCAAAATTATAGATTCAAAATTATAGCTTCAAAGTTATTGATTCAAAATTATAGTTAAACATTCTTAAACATTACTCTAATTATTATACAAAGAATATTTACATTTTGCAAACATTATTAATTCATATTTGCTTTAGATTGTTTCTCTTTTTTACAACGTTAATTATTGTCTTTGTGCGAGTCTCTGGTTTACAAGTACATGGTTGTTTGTCACCTTATTGTCGTGGTAATTCGGCAGCGTGTCCTCTTCGGTCCTAGGTCCTTGATCCTGGATGCTCCTTTGTCGTTGTGTAGTCCTGGAGTCCTTGATCCTCATCCTTCGTCTGTTGGATCCTCATACGCTGGATTCTACTGCATGTATTCGGCTGCTCCCTCGTCTCCTGTCATGGCCTCAGGTTGCAGGTGCTCTCACGAAAATGATGAGTAGTCGTGAAGCTGCTGCTGTGGTTGAGATACAAACGTTGTTGTCTCTGGGCAGAGCCTCCAGCTGCTACGGTAGTTGTACGTGAAAGATTTGTAGTTGTTGGGCAGAGCCTCTGGCTGCCAAGATGATTGAACGAGAAAGAGACTGAAGTTAGCGCGTCTCGTGTATTTATACCCTAGGGCACTAAAATCATGTTTCGGCAATATTCTACATGTCAGAGTCTGTCAAAGGCATCACTTCTCACACATGATTCTTGTCACACTTAATTCGCCTGTCTTCGCGAAATGCAAAGTCTTTTGCACATTACCTGATATTCATTCTATCGGTAATTTTTATGTGTTCACCATGTATAAACCATTTTTCTTAACTTAATTACCATAAGTTTTATTTATTTTAATTTTCCTGTAATTACACTTTTTATCCTTTTTACACTATTTTTTATACACATGTGGTCTTATTTCACACTTTGGTGTATTTGGTTTTGTGATATTATGCACACAATCTTTACAAAATAAATAAATTCATATAATTAATAGCGTTCCTTAAGGGTGACGCTTTTCAGGAATTGACAGGTTTCACTCACACATGTAACATACGCGTGTACAAACAGACACAGCAAATGGCCATGATCAACTTGTCTCGACATGAAAGTTTGGTCATTCCTTATACAGTTCAGATTGAAAGATGAATTATTATTGCTAACAATATGAATTATTCATTTACTTTAATTAATTATTTTAATTACTTTGCACAATGCACAGTACCCTATACATTTGTACTGTGCAATAAATATGTATTTATATATATTGTATATGTGTATACAATACATATATGTGTATGTGTGTATATACATACATACGTTGGTTGGTTTAGTGCTGCCTAGTGCAAATTCTTAAAATATGATCTGATAGAGAGCCCATCATTATTATTTGTTACTCTTTAACCTAAATATTTCACTTCATTGTCGATTGTTAGTCTTTCAGTGTTCAGTTTTTCAGTTGGTGCAGTCTTATTGAAAATCATAAACATATTATTTATTCTAAACCCAAACTTTCCTTTTCCTGGTTAATATCATTAATCATTCTTCAATGTGAACTGAATTTTTATTAAATAACAGAATTTTATTCACAAATCAAAATTTTAAAGATATATTCCAACTATTTTTTTAACATTCCATTTTGATTGCACCTCCTACAATACTGATGCATTAAGTAACATGTTATAAAATAATATTTTAGCACAGCATCACAACACAGTATCTGGGAACTCATATGTCTGCTATCTGTCTGTGTTTATGTATTTTGATTGTATCTGCGATAACTGTACTTTTGTTTTTCTATTGTACTGTCCAGTGGTTGATTTCTAAAATTATAGGCGCCGGAACGCATTAATTCAAAAGTTGTACAGACACAAATATATCATATTTTATATTAGCATATAAGTTTACATCAGGTCATTACAAAGAAAGTCTACATTTTTAAAGCCTTATAAAATATATAGAATACGTATAAACTTGTTTCTAAAAAGATAATAATGTTTACTAATATTTCTAAAGAGCTTCATCTTAGGTTAGCCACATGACAATCGAAAACATGTCACTCATGATAGCATCATACCGGAGTCTCAACCAAACGCTAAGTGATGGTTGCAGTCGTTCGGACATTTAAAAAAAGTTTCCATAGTTTCATCATTGTGTTGTCATATTGTTTGTTTCGTGGCCTTTCCTTACTCTTTGTGTCAAATGCTGTATTATGACCAGAAATCCGCCATGAATCCACATACTTTGATGGATCAAATAAACGGAGAGGAGGTCTATTAATTTTCACAAATAAGAGGGTGGATACAGTTTTTGTCTTTAGAGGTGCTCTTAAAGATGTAATGATTAGATTAATTTGCCAAAAAAAACTGTGAATGTCATCTTTGAGTGAGCCTTGTTGAAATGTTTTAAAATACGTTCTACTTACAAGAGAATTTTAGGTAGAACGTATTTTAAAAAACGAACTATAGTAGTTAAGATTAGCTATGGTCATTGTGAAACGTCCCCCAAAATTATTAAACCTTTTTGTAAAATAAAATTATAAATTTTTTTTTTATTTTGAGGGGCGTCACTTAATTTTTAAAAATAGACACGTGGCCTAGATGGAAAAAAGATGCGCTGAGTCCAGTGTGACAGGACTTGCAATAAAACACTTGCATAACGATAACAGCTTTTTATTAGTGTTCATTTTTATCATGATAACATCCTTAATACAATGTGCATGGTAAAATTCACAATGTTCATTCCATAGACATGTATCTCTCAAGTATTAATAACCACATTGGCAATATTAGCAAGAATTACATTTTTTGAACCATTACATAATTTACAAACAACAATTATTTAAACACATTTAAACGCATTGTTCCAACATAAGCCGACATGACTATGTATTAACTTTCATTCAATGACCTTTTCTAATTAACAGTTTCAATAAACAATTACTAAATCACGATTATATAGATAGATTATGAATTCAATTATGCTCAGATAGCAATACATCATCACTAACAAGAAACATGTAATGTGTCGTTTTATATTGGCCAAATAATTTTCTAAAACAAAATTATGCATTACAGTAATAATATGTAGATACATCTTGACACTATCACCATATTCGTATACACACCAGTTGCCCAGAAAATTGAGTTCTAATACTTCGAGACTTATTCTTGCTTAAATTCTGTAATAGCCCATGATAAAGTACCGGTTCTCACAAGAAGATTTAGAAAAGACTACCCCATAATTATTTATCAATTCATTAAGTATAACGTTGTTAATGACATTTTACCTTCATAAGAAACAGTTAATAAAAACTAATAGTTTTAAAATTTTCCTTGTTAATTAATCACAACAAAAAAAAGGCAAGTGTTGTTCTATAAAATACAGCATAGTAATGGACATATTTAAACAGGTAGATTCTTTAACTCAGTTAATTATACAATTCACTATATGTCCACAGGACATGTTACAACAGAAATTTAATCATTGAATATCTGAAGTTACTGTTTATGAAGATGTCTTTCATTTCATGCTTTAAATCCAATGAAGTGCTGTGTTTGTGGATTAATATAAGGAATAGTCCCACCTGTGTTTAGAAGATTACGTGTTATCCAGAATTTGGATGATGAACACCACAGTGAAACAACTGGTGAGTCTGAAATCTGGATGATTTATTTTATCTTTAGGGCAGTCATTCAGGCTGGTATTGTAGGGATTTCTGGAGGTCTGACGGCATTGGGGATCTTGCAGTGATGCTCTGCAGACGAAGACTGATGGCCTGTCTCCATCCTCACAACACCTTTCTCCTCCTGACTATGCGGGAACCCTGCAAAAAATTTTTTCCGTCAGGAAAATACCCTCACACAATTCTTTCTCGCCCCAGTAAACACAGATCACAGACACACTGTCACAATTCTATTCCGAGAACTAAGTGTTAATAGAAATAGCAATCCTCACAATTTCAATTATCAAATTTCAGAATTCAAATCACATTTACATTTAAATATTTATTGCATCGAATTATTACTTTACATTTGAATATAATTCCAAGACATCTTCTATTTAATTTTTCAAACAAGCAAAGGCAAGTCAGCCACGTGTTCTTAACTATCCAAGACGCAACATTGAAGTCACACACACACACAAATACATACATATAAACATAATACCCACACAAGCCCTTAGTTAATTAAGATTAATACAACACTTTTGGCTCACCTGAAGCTCTTTAACTAACTACAGTCTCATTTTGAAAGATGGATCACAATTTACGACGCCGCCAGACCAGTGTCCCGTTGGAGTGCAAAACTAGACATGAGGAAGAATGACGGTTCCTGCCAGCCAACCACGAGGGCAGAAAAGTTGAACAAACAACTGATGAGTCGTGGTGGACTTGATTACGCTGCCCCAACTACCGCGACATAACGGTCAAGGCCGAGTGATATAGCCAAGCTGTTGCCTCGGCCACGCATAACCTTTGGTACAGATATACAGTCGGCATTGTCACCACGAAATATTGCCGGGAAATTTAATGTTTAAAAAGTAGTAGTAAATTTTTTTAATAATTAGGTTTTTCTTTTCATATATTTTTTTCGGAAATTTATTTTTGCATCCAAGAGGTTCTGGAACGCCGTTCTGGCGCGTTCCCCCCCTGAAATAAAGCCCTGTATTGTCCTATTGGCAGTATACTATAGTATAGTATTCTGTTGATAGTATAGTATAAGTTGGCATTAATATGTTATACATCTACAACACATTTTTTTTTCTTTTACTCTGTTTCCACAGTACAAACTTTCTCCTTTCCTCAGATTTTCTCATGATGTTATCTCTCTCTGTTATTAGTCAAACTCAAAGTGCTCAGCTTGCTAGTATACAAAGCTCTTGCTGAACATACCATACTGTCTGTTCAGTTCACTGTCATTAGTATGTCCAGGCATGTATTCTTATTTCTATGTACAATTACAGGATCATCGACATTACCTCGGGCCCAATCTCGTGTAAGTGACGCACCGGACGGTAGAGCCTCTACGCTCAGTGACAAGGTAACGGCGGCAACAAGTAGTACCTCATTGTATGATAATGTAAGTGGTGGCAATAAACAGGCAACATCTGCGAGTCTGGCGGCGACCAGACAGACCCGCGACAGGGAGACCAGCACTCCTGGTGGAAAACTCAGTAATACTAATCATGTACCCACTCAAGTTCCTGCAGGATCACAGACTGAAGATGTAAGCAACTGTTTCCATTATTATTAATAATACATAATTCATCTTTATTTTGTAGGTTACTCTTCACTTTTTCTTAGAGGATTTCCATGTGATAAAATGTTTTCAAATAGTAAATACTTCTACAAGTATATTTTGTTAAATTATATTGTTGTATTAGGTGAGGATACAACAATATAATTTAACAAAATATAAGTTACTTGCTGAAGTATTTACTATTTGAAAACACAGTTATAATACTGTAAATAATTATTTATGATACTGTTTTTTTTTTTTTTTAACCAGACACTTATTTAATAAAACTGCTAGTTGCCACTTTGCCACTGCATGATTCTAGTCAACTATAACTACTCCAAGTCGACAACACCTTTTGGTTTTTATATAATTATTGTTACTTTTGTTTTAAAATCACTGTTAAATCTTCTAAATTTAGTAGTCTCTATCTCACTGGTCAGTCTCAGTCTTTGAAGATCGATGAATGCTTGCATACACACATACACACACACTCTCTCTCTCTCTCTCTCTCTCTCTCTCTCTCTTCTTCCTCACTCAAAGGCAAAGGCTGTACCTTGTCACTGCAAACTCCTGTCTGCTCTTGAGTGCATCAAACCTTCCTGTTCTCATCATCATCATTTACATAAGAGGCAGCAAGTATTTCCTTCTCAGCTAGCATCTCCACGTCTTCCCTATTGAGAAGACATTATACCTACAGTAAATCCATTATACCTATACAGATGACCTTGAAATTATATCTTCCTCACGTAATTACTTGCCATAAGTTTTCTTTTCTCTTTATTTCTTTAAAACTTAAATGTTTATTTTTATTTTTGCCATCCTTCTTCATGTGAACATTTTCGGTGCTTCCAGCCTGACCTCTTCCTTCTTTCCCAAGGCCCAGGTTACAAAAACAAAGCAGTTCAAACAAAAATTTTTGCAAAACCTGATGAACCCCACAAAGCAAATCACTCCAAACAAAAATTTTGCAAAATTCTTCCAAACTTTTAAATCCAAAGATTTGGTTTCTTCTGAAAAGCTTGTGTAGCTAGTGCTGCACTTCTTTTTTCTTTTATAATTTACCTATCTATCACTATCTGATATATAATTATTTGTCACTTATTAGGTAACATCTTTAATGATAATATTTTGTCTAGTCATAAAGAATAAAGCAGTTTTTATATATTTCTGTAACATTCAATTTTAAAAGTAGTATTTTGTCATCATCAAAATCACCATCTTCTCTCAAGCATTATACTAACGTTCTGTTGTGACCTCCAACACTCCACACCATAATGAGAGAGTAACTTCTCTATTTTCAACCGTGTGCAGTGGTGTGCTGCATGGTGGAGAGTGTATTGTTGTGTGTGTGTTTATGTGTAGATGTCGCATTGTTGCACCTACCTTGGAATGTTTTCTCATGTTCTTCTAATTATTACTGGTTATTATATAATTTCCCATAATAATAGCTATTTATTATTCTGATAATTATGAGGGCCATCCAGAACAAAGAACTGTTTATTCATTTGTTCAAATGGAAATGCATTTATTCAAATATCATATACATACAATAATCTATATTGTACAAAGCTATTTTTCAATATAAAACCTAAACAAATTCAAAGATTTGGCATAGCATAAATCAAGTCTTCACACACCTACCTCATACAATTCTACCATCAATCTGTTAAATTGCTCAAGGATTGTTGTTGTCTTGACTTGTCATCACTGTTCATATGGATGCTACCTAAAATTACGTTGACTTTGGAAAAAGACGAAGGTCACTTGGAGTAAGGTCAGGACTGTAGGTGGATACTTCAAACCTTACAATCTGAACCAACAAGAAGTTCTTGCATATGTCTTTGCAGTGTTTGTTATGCAGCAAAACAATGCCACTCAACAGAAATCCACAGTCTTCATTTTGAATAGTGCAACATTTTTATTCTTGAGATATTTATAGTAAATTTCAGCATTTATTGTTTCTTGCCCCTCGAGGCATGAAATCTCCCAATATGACTCCATGTAGATCCTAGACCTTCATGCACAAAGTGTCTGCTCAAGCTTTTGTGTCCTGGAACATGATCAACATTGGTGCTACTCAAAGACTGACTTTTGTTTCAGATGTAATATATGAAATTCATGTTTCATCATCAGTCACAATATGGTCCAGTGAAATGGCCCATCATTTCATCACCAACTTTGTCATACTCATCATCGTCATCATCATCATCTAAAGGCCATGCCATGTCAAGTTAGCAACATCTCTCTCTCCATCATTGTCATCTTTAAACCACAGTACAATAGGAAGTTCATCTACTTTCCCATGTCTTTGAAGAATCTTGCTCTTGGTCATCCTCTTGGTTTTTCATCCAACACCTTTCCTCCAAAAATGTTACTTAAGAATTTATTGATAGTGTTATAACATGTGCCTGATCAATTTTGTCCTTCATCTTCCAATCATTTTTAAGTGTTCTACATTCGTTTGCTTCTGCGAGAACTTACTAATTACTTTTCCTATCCATCCAACTCATCATCGTCATTCTCCTCCAGACCCACATTTCCATTGCTTCCAGCTTCATCCTTTCTATTTTTCCGAGGGTCCACGCCTCACACCCATAAGTTAAGACACTCCACACAAATGTTTTTGTGAACCTTTTCCTTACCTTCACATTTAAGTAATTATTTGTAAGTAAATTCCTTTTGTTCTGAAAAACCTGCTTTGCTAGAGCTATTCTTCTCTTAATATCTGTCCCATATCTATTGTCATAAGTGATGGTGCAGGTAGTAAAATTTGTCATACTGATGAAGAAAATTCAAATTGCTTCTTTTGTGAACTTCAGACAATACCCATGGGACCCATTGAGCACACATTTTTCCAATAATTCAAGTTGACAGTCACAACTATGTTCAATAATGACTGTGATAGCATTGGAAACTCACTAATATTAAAATTAGCCAGGCTCTTACATCATGGTCCATCGTGTCCAATGTAATACCTATCAGATGTTTCGACCATGCCAATCAGTGGCAGCTCGTAAGTAAATTCACCAGGGGTTCACACAGTTAGATAATATTATACGTTATTAATCCTTGTGCCTGTTAATATTTGCACTGAAAGTAGCATTTTCAAGAATTTTTCAACATTCAGGTAAATGACATTACTAAGAAATTTAAAATAATTTATTAGTAAGTACAGTAATATTAACCAAATGAATCTAACATTGTTGTTTACTAAGCTTCAACTGGATTCTTTATTTAATTAATCTTAGAAAAATTAAATTTAGCAATAATGATAGCAATCATGTTCTGAAACAACAGTAAATTATATACATACTACTTACACGTATCAGTAGGTTAATCGGATCTTTAACAAAAAGTAAGTGAACTTCTTGTAAACAAAGTCCATCCTTCGGTCTTTCTTTCAAACAAATCTATCAATCACAATTTCATTAAACTTAGGGATCGTCTTCACCAGTTCTTTCTCTATTGTTAACATGGCTAAGGCATTAAGTCTTTCTTGAGACATCATACTTCTCAAAAAGGTTTTTATCCTCTTCAAAGTCGAGAAGCATTGTTCGGATTCAGCTAAAGTCATTGGGATTGTCGATATCATTAAAAGCTTATATGACTCTGAAAATGAATCTTTAAAATCATTTTGTATAAGAAATTGCAGTAAGCTCACAGCCCCATTCATATATCTTATGTCATCACGTTGGTAAAACACTCCCAGTTCGGGTTTTAGCTTTGCTTTGTCCAAAAAGGGGTATTGTTCTGTTGTTTCATCTAACGCAGATTGAGGAAATAATTTACTGTACTCACTAAATTTGTGAGGATCAATAAGGGATACAGCTGAATGGTGTGATGTAAATGAAAACTGCTCTTTTATTTGCGTTGAAATCATGTCACATATTTCTTTAGCCACGATCGTCCTATTAACATGACCGTCTTCTTCATGTCTTGCTCTTTTGCATTGTAGAGGCATCTGGTCTACAGCACTTTTCACGGAGCTCATTTTTTCTCTTTCTTTATTTATTTCCCTCAGAAAGGTTTCCACGTTATTTTTTGTTCGCACAGCATGTGTATAGGTAAGCTGAATTTGTCTGCATAAAACATCGACGTGTGGCATTTTATTATGGAAAACTGTAAGCCAAAACACAAAAATTGGGTCTTCCAGCATTCGCTGGATTGCTCCAGTTTTGGTAATAGAAGATTCTTGTTTAGAGGTTGATTATATTTCCTCCATACAGGTAATAAGGTCTTCCCGATTTTTGAATACTATATTTACAGTTCTGCTTTTAAAAATCCATCTAGTGCTTGAAGCTCGGGGGATTCTTTTCCCGACAACATTATCCAAAATTTCTACTCTTTGAGGCGAATTGCTGAAAAAGTTTGTTATATCACTCAAATTCATGAAAAATATCCGCACTTGCTGATTTTGACTAGCAGCTCGAGCAATCACTAAATTTAATTGATGAGCATAGCAATGGATATAAAAAGCATACTCGTAATGTTGAATAATTGTTTTTACACCGGTTAGGTGTCCGCTCATTACGTTTGCTCCGTCATAACTCTGAGAGATTAACTTTTTCGGCTTATCAACAACATTTTTTAAGGTGCCATGAATGCACCCAGCGATCTAGTCTGAGTCATGTCCGGGGGGGATTTATAAACCCCCAGAACCTTTCTACTGGTTCTCCGTTAGGTAATACGTAGCAAAAAACAATAGTTAATTGAAATGTCAAAATAACATCTGTTGTCTCGTCAGTGATTACAGGGAAAAAATCTGCAAATTTTATTTCCTCCTTAATCTTTTCCTGGCAAACAAAAAGCATACACTCGAGCGAGTCGTTTTGAATTTCATGTGATGTTCCTTTAAAAACGGTTGCATCACGTAAGTCATCTCTCAGTGTGGCATCAAGCTGAGCAGTAAAATTCACTAAGCCTCAAAAAATCCCAGGATTTGAAGAATCATCTCAATTATTTTTGACAATACATAACAATTTTTCTCTACTTTTTCATTATGTTCTTTTACATTCCTCTGATAAGCGCTGTCCAACTGCTGACGTATGTCGACTTTACCAAGCAAGTTAAACTCTGAGTTCAAATGAGCTTGAGAACATTCAAATGTTTTAATTTTCAAGTGTAAATGACTTAAATCATTCACACCGTACTTAATCCAGTTTAAGTTTTCAGAACTTTGTGTTGCAAATAACAGACAAGGAAAACAATACAGTTTATTTGTAGCTTTACAACTGCAGAGCCAAGAAGCCTTTTCATATAAAGTTTCTTTAAATTTCCTTTTGAAATCCCTATCTTTACCTTTGGTCACTTGTACAATATTAAGCTTTGGGGTCGGACAACCATGTTGTTTTATTTCGACTTTCTTTTCTAAAGAAATACTTGAAAAAACTATTTCTTTTAACACAGACACAGGGGTAGCCATTGCTAATCAATCACCAACACTAACACAACACCAACACCAATCCTAACTACACTGGGCACAAGCGACACTGGAAGAGTGAGTGACGTGACCCCTTAAACAGCTAGGGCAGCACTGGCTCACAACCCGAATGTGCCACTGTCTCTATACCTGGAAGAGGTTTGCACCCACCACCGCGCCAATGCCCGGTCACATCACCACACTCATTAGCCCCAGCCTCGTACACATGGAGCTGTGCGCCCACCCGTGCCAACTGCAGAACTGTCTTACCAAAACAAGCATTTTGTTATTGCACCATAAAACTAAACCAGATTATTTTGGGTGTATTTAGTGTTGGTTAAAATTTATTTGTTTATATTTATGTAAGGGGTTCACGTGCTCATGTGCACCAATCAAGAAACTGCCACTCATGCCAATGATGACCATCTTCAAGGGTGACGGAACAGAGATGTATAATGCCCATGTAGGAGTAAGTTGAGACCTACTCAGGAGTTAGTACTACATGAGCACTATACGTCTCTGTTCCTGCACCACTTTTCTGAAGTTAAAAAAGTACATTATGTAGTATTATGAAATATTTTAGAAGAAATGTGTTACAATGACATTTACTTTAATTCATCAAAACATCTATAATAAATCAGTATAGAGTACAACATCCATACAGATATTGGAAAAAGAAATGGTCATTAATTATAATTACCTGTTTACAGATTTTTATTCTTTTAATGTGTCCATGTATTGAGACAAGTGTTCAGTAGTCTGTTTTCTCATAAACATCTTCCTGTTGCTCAATACAGTATTTATCATGTTATCACAGTTGATTCTATTGATCATCATCATCAACGATAAGGCTCATCCTGAACCTGTTCTGGGACCCCGTTTGCTCTCAGCCGTCCCACATCTCTCTTTCCCACCTTCACAAGTTCGAACTCCTTATTTGCTATTCCGCGCACATTCCAGGTAGCAATGTCCACTAACTATCCACTTGCATAGTCCTGATCTCCTTGCTGTGGCCACTTTTCCATTGATACCATTTCTGAGGCTTTTTTTTGGACCCTGCAAGTAAGATATTTTTACGTGGGTGGGTTATTGGCTGAAGGGAGGGGATGTAGTGTTGACTTTCCTTATCTTAGGGGGATTGCCTTCTCCATAGCTTCGAGGCCCCTTTCCCTGTTTTGCAGTATTACAGCTATCTGAATCATCCAGATTCGTGCCTGCAATATTCCAAAGATAAACCATTCCAGGATCCCTTCCTTTGCGCCATAACTTGGTACTGGTGGATACTGCTGCCCTCCGCCAGGAATGTATATCGACGTTCCAGTCTAGATCCGTACTGTTCTGTGAAAACAGGGTCACCTCGTATAGGATGTGGTTCTTCACCACACAGTACAGTCTTGGCTGGATAGAAGCTACGGACTCCATTGGGGTGCCATCACTTCCTCCAACCCTGGGACTTGTGAGGACCGGTGCCCAGTCAACCTGCAGCAAAGGTGCTACCTCTTCAAGTTCCCTTGACCCCAATTCTATTGATATAAATAATATTTAGACATACCTAAAATGCTAATAAAATGTCTTTTTTTAGCTGTATGGGAAATTTCAGAGAAAATCCTCTCACTTTACACCCACAGACAGAAATTTTATGGTTTTATGTAGATTACTGTCTTTAAGGTGATAACTGGTTCATTCTTTAGGACCTTCAGTTACATACAGTATTCTCTAAGGAAATGATATATAGAAATTGTTATATTCTGATTCACTATCAATAAGATAAACATTTATATTAAATAAATTTACATGGTTTTAAAAATAATTATTTTATTAGCATTAAAAGCACATAACTTTGTAACAGAAATTTCATTTATCCAAGCAGTTTTTACTTGGGAAGCCTAACAAATTATCAAATTTAATAGGACTTGTGTACAACTTTTATTATTAACATGAAACATTATGAAAACACAAATCAATTAGTAGAGCTTATGTTGAAGCCATTTAAATAAAATAAAATTTTATGATTTAAAGAATGTAAATCAGTACGGCTTGTGAATTTTCAAATTTACATTCATAATTATAGTATCTAGTTAATTCAGTTATTATTCATTCAGACTTTTACCACTGGTTTCTTGAAACAGAGTATCACCACCTAGGCACAATCAATTGGCAACACAGATGAGCCATTTCCGCACCACATTTAAATCCTGAAGAAGAACAGAATTTATTTATTATAAATACTGAAAGGTTTTGTTAAAAGAAAGTAATTCTTTATTATAACTTATTTTTTGAATTTTCAGTGACTGTTTATTTCATCTTTAATAACTCATGGTTTTTCCTTTTTCTGAGTGACTTAACTCTATAAGCAATGCATCTATCATACAGTTCTCTTCAGAAACTTTTTCCCATTATATTTCATATATATGCAAAAATGGATTACTGTAAGAAGGATTCCCTGAGGGTAAACAACATTATATTATATATACTATTCCATAGGCGTAACTTGGGAGGGACAAGGGGGGCACTCGCCCCCCCCCCCAATGTTCCGAGCACTATACAATTTTGTTCCAGTTTTTTATAAATAAAAACTAACACATAGTCAAACAGGAGACAGTTTCTATGCTTGTGACCACAGTAAGCACTATTTCTCAATGGCTGTACTGTTATCAGACAACTAGTTGCCATAAATTTATTATTCTTATTTCTTTCTAAGAAACTTGTAAGGAGAATGTTTGACAGATTTGAATGATATACGTCAAAATAAAATTTCTGTTCGAAAAAAAACGCTAGAGACCTAATTATTTGGAATATAATGCATGCCTTTTACACAAACAAAGACTTGTTTTGAAACACCCCAAGATGTCGATGGCTTTGTTCACAAATCTTAAAAGACGGTCGTTTGGAACTGTTATTTGTTAATGATTACTGATACAAATGTGGTCGGTTACTCGGTCATGTACGTAGTCCGTTAAAGTACACATCGCTTTTCTCTTTCTTAATTCGTTATTGTTGTGATTGTTTTGGTTTTTTGTGTTGATAAGTGCTGGGAAATGGGAGATAAGAAACACAAAGGAGTAACACTACTGAATTTCTTTGAAAATTGCCTGACTGGCAATTTGAAAATTTCTTTGTGTTGTGACTGATTCGGCTTACTGCTACTACTGCCAAGCATTTTGTGACAGTGTGCCTAAGGGAGAGGATGCGTTTACAAAAACTGGGTATAAGAATTGGAAGAACTGAAATTGTTTATGTTTATAGGTCTACAGTATATTTGTTCTAGGTAAACGTAACTGGGAGTACAACTTATGAAGAAAGGTTTGTTGATCATTAAAAAATGAAATTGTCCCTCGTTTACTAACTAAGAATTATTACTAAACTTTCTAATTTTGTATATAATATATTTTATTATATAGATGGTCTCACTACACACTTGGATTTATGAAGCTTTACCCTGCCCCCAAAGTTAGGCCCCAAGTTACACCCATGTAGTATTCAGTAAGATACTGTGCATTATAAAAAAGAAAGTGTATACATATAAAACAAAGTTTGGTTAAACAAGATCCTGGTTAAGTAATGCTTAGTTAATCTCTGTGTCAGTGTCTACTAAATCTTCTTCTTCTTAAGCACTACAGAACAACATGAGCCCTTCCTTCCAACACCAATCTTCTCCATTGTCTCCTATCCATTGACATCTCAGTGTAATCCCTCACATCCATTCTATTTAGATATAGGACGTTGTCCAACCATCTCATCCTAGGCCAGCCCCTTTTTCTACTTTTATAGACTATAGAAGAATGAAGTTAATAGACACCATTCAAATAAGAGGGTGTTATGAAGAAACAAAAAGACTGGCATGCGATAGCACAGCTTGGAGAACTTTTACCATTTGAAGACCTGCCTTAGGGCAGAACACCAAATAATATAGACTTGCCTCCTATTTTTGTTGGTATACGTTGATTGTCCATCCAGTATAGGTGACCTAGTCATTGTATTCATTGAGCCTTTATGAATCTTACAATGTCCTCATACTTCAGTAGCATATCTATCTCCTTGTTATGTCTTATTCTCCATTCGTCATCTTGTGTAACAAGCCCATAGACATGTCTTACGATCTTTATTTCAAATATTCTCAGTGTTTCTCATTCCTTTTTTTCAGTGTCCATGTCTTGCCTTCATAAGTAACAAACAACTGATCTGATAAGTGTCTTATATATTTTTATTTTTATGTTACAACAAAGGAGTTTGCTTCTTAATAATCTGCTGTTGGCAATTTGTCATATTTATGTCATGTTTGCATTGTCGTGTTTGTAGACCATTCATCATCTATCATATTTCCCAGGTCTCTGGACTTACTAATTGCATCAAATGAATTATCCTCTAAGAATAAATTATATAGATTTCTTCTCCATTCTGATGCATCTACTAAATCTACTTAAACTTTTTTGAGTTAGCTAATGTTTCTATTGAAAGGACAGTGTAGTAAAAGATATTTTGTGTGCTTTATATTGGACTGAATTACCATATTTATTGATGTATTCATTGAGTTTCTGTTTTGGTATTAGGAGACAAGTAAAAGTGAGGGCACACAGGCAGGCGGAGTGGTAAGCGCAGGTGGCAAAATGTCGACAGGCACGTGCACGCCTAGACTCAATAAAGAACGTGATATCCAAGCTCAAACAACGCAACTGCACAAAGGCAGCGGAATGACTGACTATTCAGAAGGAACAGACATGGTGAGAGAGGCGGAGCTGAGGGCTGCCAACAACAATAACAATATCAACAACATCAATAACAACAATCGCGGCCGCTCAACAAACAATAACAATAACAACAAATTGGGGAAAGATGACGTACGATCAGGTAAAACATTTAATTAAATTAATTAACTGTGTTCAAAAGAATTGATGATTTTATAGCCTCATTCTTACGTTTCTGTGTTTACTATAGGCATTGGTTTCTGACCAACATTTATTGGTGTTTGAACATTACAAAAAAAGAAAACTCATACACTTAAATCTCATTTATCCGAATTTGATGGGACCGTGCCCATTTCGGATAAGCGAAATTTCGGAGAAACCGAAACTTCTATTTAAATAATAATACATATATAAGTACAATAACTTTATTTAATAATAATAATTTAAAAGTTACTTACACTGAATATGACACAATAAACTATAAAATGGCAATGCACTGTAAATTATAATTTCTACAGTACTGAAACAGTCCTGTTGCTTGTTTGTACAGTAATCAATCATAGGTTTTTGCCTAAGCTTTGAAGCTCGTTTGCTGGCTGCCCGATCTTGAAGTCATTTCATTTAGTTCTGATTATTGACTTTCTACTTTATATCACGTGGAATCGCTTGTCTACACTATTAAATATAGATTATAGTGCAGGAAAATTCTTTTGTATATTTTTAAAATTTACTAAAAATTGTTTCGGATTAACCGGATTTTTGGATAAATGCGATTCGGATAAACGAGTTTTTAGTGTACTTAAATTTTTGCAGTCATCTTACAAACAGATTTTCTACATTCCATTTTCGATCAAATTACTGTTTTCTTTTTGTTGGCAATAATAAAAAATATTACACAATACAATTTCCAAGTTCTGATAATTCCAAATTTCTCTACACCCTTGTTTTGTGTAAACTTTCTCATTGTTGGTGCATATTCATTGTTTTATAAACATCTTTTGTGTCAAAACCATGTTAAACTTTTCATAAGTAGAATGTCAACTTACACTTTTATCTTTTCCTGTAAACATTCAAGTTTTGCAGCCCTAGCAGCAATAAATGAAGTTATTATGACAAATAATTATATCTTACCATTGGTAAACATTAGTTTTAATAATTTAATATTAGGTCTACACTTTTTGCGCGTTAGTGTTGGTACAATATTATATTGCTTTATTTGACAATAGCCTACAGTGCTTTGGAAAGGCAAAAAACAAATACAACTTACTGCTAGTTTATACCAGGGTTAACAGCAGAATGGAAAAAATGAAATGCTAGAAGTCACATTGCTTAAATGAAATATATGAAAATAGTACAATACTAAGTGGGGTAATAAAGTTATTTTATATCTTTTTATTTATATTTAATCTGATTCCTTCATACAAACATACAGTTAGTTCTAATTGTATTTTTATTTTTAAATTGTAAATGTGTAAATCACTCACTTACTCCACTCTTGAGAGATATCTAGTGTGATGTTTTCTAATACAAATCGTTGGAGATGTTGAAATAAGAAGAATTTAGTCACAACCTGTCTCTCCTCCTATTCACAATTGAGACCAAGATGTTCCTTGGCTGGTATAAGTATGGACACTAGATCATGTCTTCAAAAATCAGGTACCCAATCATCTAATGTCTTCTTCAGTGGTATTCTTCTATCCAATTCTAGGGTGAAATTTCCAGTCTCTTACTATACAACAATCATAGCCAACCTTTGAATGTATGGGGGTGCATATATAACTGAGGACCAGTTCTATGTGTGCACCCCTCCCCATCCCGTCAATGGAAAATAGAAAGGTGCAGAGTTCAATAGTCGGATGTTACAAACTATAACTGTTGCTTTATAATACCCTTGTGCTTATATTTAGCGATGTGGAACACCGAATCAAAAAAAAGCATTGCAGGATTTTTCATATAAATTTTTGAACATTTTTTACATTACAAGTAGGTCATTAACAATTTGTCATCATGCACACGCACGTTAATACTAACAAAACTTTAAAAAAAATTGTTAAAAAGGAAAACATTTTAATAAAAATAAATTACAGAACTTACCACAATAACGCTATTTGAAATGTAAAACTTGAAAAAATCAAGTTTCCCCTTTTGGGAGAAAGGTGTTTACAGGCTCTGGGTGACAAGCTCGATAATCGTGTTGGGGGAAGACATAGCGCAGTTCGATAAATGGCTTGTACTATTTTATAATACAATACTTTAAAGCAGGTACAATGTGGGTGCGTTCCTTTGTTCAAAAGAAAAGAAAATTACAAATTGGTTTGCGGGCATGTCAAACCTTATCGACGGCCGAACTTGAGCCAGCAGGCACAGGGTTGCCAACTGCTGCTATACAGTTTTCCTTTAAAAACTTTCTTTATGTGCTGTGCTGTGCACTGTAGCTGGCCATACCATTATATTATCTGTATTTTAACATTGAAAATGTTTATAAGAACGTGTTGCACATTTGCGGCCGATCGCTGGAGCTTGATCGAAAATGGGAACCGGTGAGTTTCCATAGAAACTACTTTTTTGTTGTCAATAACATAGAAAATTTTGAATTTTTTGGTGAGTTTCAGTGCCATAACCCTTAAATTTATCGTAAGGTAGTACATCAGACAAGAATTTATTACGGAGCGATGGATCAGGAGGAAGCGAGTATACATATATATTATATTTATATATTTATAATTATAAATATATATATTTTTTAGATTTATTGAAGCATTTTCAGTGCCCTTCTCTGTGCATTGCATTTGTGCAATCCCTGTAAATTTTTTGTATGCAGACAGTGGCAGGTCTCTGTATGTGCCATAATAATTCATGCTTATTTCTTTGAGGCTGTCTTTCATTACCTTCCATGATTGGACCAATTATGTTTTTTTTTAGGGTTCATACCTGCCAAGTTGTTTCAAAGTTTTCATCCTGCGAGTTCATGTCTCACTGGCATTATGTAAATAACTATCGGTCAAATAAGTGTTTGTTTGCAAAGGTTTTTAAAACACACAACCACTCAGCAGGTCTTTGAGAATAGCCTAATAGGCTGAAACAATTGCCAGAAGTTAAGAATAAATTGTGAAACTTACCAAGTGTTTGTGTGTTTTTACAAAACCTTTGTAGTAATATGTTATATTTAATAGTATTGTACCAAGTGCCCAACGAGCCTTCAGTCAAGATGAATATTTTATATGGTTAGCTGTAGTTTTGATAAGAACCTGGAGGAGGGTTGCAGTGGATAGAGTGGATTGAGGCGGAGATTGGTGGAGGCCAGGGCCCGATTTGGGCTGTAGTGCCATAGGAGAGAGAGAGAGAGAGAGAGAGAGAGAGAGAGAGAGAGAGAGAGAGAGAGAGAGAGAGAGAGAGAGAGAGAGAGAGAGAGAGAGAGAGAGAGAGAGAGCTGTAGTTTTGATCTCAATCTCATTAAGTAGCTCCTTAAATTATTGCTTTATGAAAAATATAATTTGTTGCTGTCTGAAGTTTTCTTCAGGATTTCTTCTGCCTTGCTTGTTATACGATTCACAACCTAAATATTTAATATACAAAACTCTTTCAATTTGTTATTTTCCAAATACAAAGCTGGTAGGGAAATCCTTTCTTCTTCTCTCAACCTTTATCACTTTTGTTTTCTGCTCATTGACTTCCAAACTTACATCTACTGCCTTTTTATGTAAATCTAGGAAAGCATCCCTCACTTCTTTCAATTACCTACCTGTTATAACAGTAACATCTGCATATCCCAGGACCTGCGATGGTTATGTTAATGATTGTACTCCTTAATTCCATTCTGATTTTTTTCTTAATCCTATCAAACACAAAGAAGAACAACAATTGAGGATTTGTATGCAATAAGGACCTAACTGGGAAATGACATTTGAGATAATGAGTTTAAAAGTTTTTAAACTAATATAGAAATATTATGACATGATGTACAACATTCCTATTAAGCGAGCACATTATTTTAAATGTTTTGTATGGATTTTATTTAGTTTAGATCATGAATGTAACTGAAACTTTGTAAAACACATTACAGACACTTTAGTACAGTTTAATAGGCCCTTTTTGCCTTTAATTATTTAAAATATTTGCTGCATTTAATTATTTTAAATTATCTTCATACATTCATAAAAAGGTTAAATAAACATAAGAAAAATAATTTCAGAGCAAAAAGTATTAATTTAATTTACAAAAACAAGTTTTAGGTTGAAAAACTGTATCCACACAGTTTTGCCTGTACTTCCAGACCACTCTAACCATCTTCTTTTAGTTTACTGTTGTTACTTCTCTCATCATCTTCTATATGAATATTTTGTAACTTTGTAGCCTTTGTAAGAATGTGCTCATATCACTTCTGAGAGGACTCTTCTAGGAAGTGAGACAAACTTTGAATATTTTTCTTTTGCTGGTTGAATGCTAACAGCTGCACATGGTGATAATGGTAATATATGAGGACGGCATTGTTTCTTTGCATATTAGAAAGGTTGGTAAGATAGGATAAAAACCCTTGTATGTAGCAGATGCCAAAACTGCTCAGGACCACTGTTCATTAATCTGGGATATGACTGAGTTTTGAAAGTTGACTGCTTAATTTTGCTTGAGGTTTTTAGCTTACCAAAAATTACACAAAGGCAATCACATTGTTCCCTTTCCTGAAGTCTGGTGATGGAATATTGACATAAAACTTTGTAGTCGGACTAATTAAGGAATGGAGAATTGAATAAACTGTTGAATGCAAAAAGGGCCAAACCTCTTAGAGGCCCTTATCACATGCTACTCCTCAATTGAACAGTTGTTTCACCTTATTCAAGACTTCTTTGTACATTGTCTCTTGTTCTGTCAACAGCTCATCTACTCTTTCCTTTCATTTAAAATTCTCCATCCTCACCCTAAAAAGTCTTATGGAACCACAACCTGTACAGATGACAACATTGTGTGTATGTGTGTGTGTGTGTGTGTGAGGTGTCAGACAAAAAATGCAGCAGAGGAAACATACTTTGAGCTCAAAGAAAATGCTAGCAATATAGGCTTCAAAATGAACATAGATAAAACAAAAATATTAATGCAGCTAGAAGACAAAAAAACTAACAGAACAATTGACAATATCAAAAACATGGACAACTTTAAATACTTGGGAAACATATTAGAAAAAAACAGCACAGAAGAAGCCGAAATCTATAACAGAATAGTCCAAGTGAATAAAGCGTATACATCAAGTATCTTCAGATCCAAAGACATCCACAGAAACACGAAACTAAGGATATACAAATCAATAATAAGACCCATCCTAACCTATGGCTCTGAACTCCAAAGCAGCAAACGCTCTTGATATCTTTGAAAGAAAAATATTATGAAGAATCCTGGGACCAGCTAATGATGTACACAGCTGGAGAATAAGATATAACTTTGAATTGTATCAAATGTATAAAGAACCACCGCTAACACAATACATAAAACTACAGCGTCTAAGGTGGGCTAGTGGGAAGACAGAATACCACGAAAACTATTGAATACCAGAATCCATGGAAAAAGACCAGTTGGAAGACCGAGGAAGAAGATGGGAGGAAGCGGTGGATGAGGATGCGAAAGAAATACTGAAAATGAGTTCCTGGAGTAGGATGGCTACTGGCAGAAGAGAATGGGGGGGGGAATTGAAGCAGGCCAGGCCCCAACAAGGGCTGTAGTGCCATAGGAGAGAGAGAGAGAGAGAGAGAGAGAGAGAGAGAGAGAGAGAGAGAGAGAGAGAGAGAGAGAGAGAGAGAGAGTGTTTACTAAAACCTGTTCTACTGGCTTACTGAAAGAGTCATAGTAAAAATTATGCTATAATATCATAAGGTGAGATTAACATACCTGAAGGAAGTTTGTAAGCACAGTACTTTGATGATGATGATTATTATTATTGTTACTATTATTAATATCATATATAACAATATGTCTAAAAATCTTCTGCATTTTTACAGTCTATAATTATAATTGTTTCACTGTATCAGTGTTTCATTCCAGTTTTCAACAGCCAGTAGCAGATACCACTTTTTTATCCAAAAACTATGTTATCTGAGCCCCCTTATGTTTCTGTTTTACTATACATAAATTCAGGTATTACTGTTTGTTAATTTTAGATAAATTTTTAACAGTTTTATTATCGTATTTGTTGTTATTCTCAACTGTATTTTTCCTGTTGATATCAGGGAACTTAATGTTGGACTATAAGGACTTTAAGCTCACTGACTGGCCAGGCTTCCTATATTACTTTGTAGATCTGGTCTGATATAGCTAATTACATGATAAACAAAAACTGTACATTCACTAAAATCACTACTGAATTTAATTTTTCATATAATAAACACACACACACATGCATGAATGCACACCATGCATGCACGCACATGTAATATCTAATATTAACATGTTTTAAAATGTTTAGCATTATAACATTATAGGTAGACATAAGTGAAACATATTTCATTAATACATTAAAAATATCTCTGGATTCCTGTAAATTATTTCCAAATAATTATGACATAAAATATAATATAATAATAATACAATATGACAATAAAATGTTTAAACTAAATTTTAAATACTATATTTGATTAAATTACACGGTAATTTTATTTATTTGAATAATTAGATTTAGATGCAGGTTTATCAGTTGTTAAAAAATTGCTAATTTGTTTTGACAATGTGACTAATGATTTTGATCAGTTAAACCCCTAAGTTATTAGATTTATAAGTATTATATTATAAATTGTTTTGCTCTGAAACAACTAAAAACAACGTGCTGTAATATTTAATGATAAAATTAATGGATCATCAAGCCATGATTGATGTTAACAATTCCAAACATAGAGAAAACCTAAAAACTTGAGGTGCAGAACTGTAGGCATCATCTTCTTAATTGACATACTCTTTTCTCACTAGCCAATTCTAACAAATGGCAACAAGAAAAGTTATCTTAATTATTTAAATTATTATTTAGGTTGTAAAAGGCTGTGGTCTTCCAAAATCTTCATGTTGACAGATGTTATTCACATAATCCGATGTTTCACCTCTGGAGTATGTATGAAACTAATGTTTCACTTCAGTGACAAGATCTATGTCAAACAGTACTGTGGTTACCACTGATGTACATCTTGTCAGCTTTTTTGAAGTCCTTTCACTGAAGACAGCCTCCAGAGGTGAGGCCAAATAACATCACGTGAATAACATCTATCGGAACGAAGATTTTGGAAGACCATAGCCTTACAGCCTGGATAATAATTTAAATAATTAGGATGCTGGCCATGAAAAGCTAAGAAAAAATTCTCTTGTCAAGAAAGTAGAACACACTACTGAATAAGATTTCCACAGCTGAATGAAACGTCCAGTTTCTTGACAATTGATTATGGTTCAGTAGTCTAGTAATATTATCATCACTTTAAGTAGAGTAATATTTAAACTTTAAGTTGTTAAAGTTTAAATATTATAATGAACTTATTGCAATCAGTGTAGCAATTAAAATACTGTAACTGTAATTAGCCACATATAAATTCAAAATTAAGACTAAAGCCGGGCTGTTAAGTTGCTATTAAACGCCATCATGTCGGCAATGTTTTTATTCCTTGTCAGGAATCTTCTTCAGGCCACTAAGAAGCAACAGGGAGTATAAACACAATAGCGGCAGATGTACGCCTGGTACCTGATACAGGTATCGCATAGCATTCAGCCACTATTGTGTTTTTACTCTCTGTCGCTTCTTCGCAGCCTAGAAAAGATTCCCAACAGAGAATCAAAATGTTGCCAATGTGATGGCAGTTAAAAGTAACCAACCACGGCCTGACAGTCCAGTTTTTAGTTGTAATTTGAATTTATTGACACCGGCCGTGCGAGCTTCAGACAAAAGTTAGTCACATGTAGTTTAGTAACTCATTGAAAATTATAATAAAAAAAAACGTAATTAATATTAGTTAGTAGCATAAAAGCTGCTTGTAATTCAGGCGGTGGTGGCATGAGTTTAGACTCAAACACGCTGAAGCGGATGCTGAAGCCAATGCCTTCGTTGGAGAGCCCGGTGACCAGCCCGGAAATGACTCGACGCAGATACAACTACTACAATCATCATAGTAACCATCATTACAATCATCAAGGAAATGGCACTGCAAACAATAACACCGGCAGACATGTGTTTTCAGAACCAGAGACCATGTCACGGCACAAGAGTAGCAGGTTTTCAGGTATTTGTTACAGTGTATTCTGTCATTTCGTTTTCAGTTACAAATGTATGTGATTGCAGAGTAGAAAAAGAATGAACAAGCATGCATAAACAAATGAAGAATGAGTGTGTCAAATTATGTGCAAATATATTTTCTGTCTATGAGTGTGACAAAATTTATTATGTCTATATTTTTCATTTTTATTTTTGGTGGTAACTCTGTTTTGCTGATTTTTTTTGCTCCTTATATTATTTGAAAAAGCCTCAACAAATGTTTTCTTTCAGTTATCTCTTAATTCAATTTACATTCCTGGGAAACTAAAAACCTTAAGCATTTAAATTTAATTAATAAAGTTGTGTTTGTGGTTACAATCACAAACAGAAATAACACTGTTGCACACTGCTACAGAAAAAATTGTTCGATTAGTGCTTTCAAGCTTCACAGCTCATTGTCAGATCTGAAATACATACATACATACATCCTTGGCTCTACAACCCAGACTGAACCTTGGCCTCCAAAAGAATTGCCTTGTATTACCTTTTCAAGCGCAATGTTGAACAGTAGGCAGGCTAGGGCATCTCCCTGTTTTAGTCCATTCATTGTATCAACAAAGCGGGAGAGATGTGATCTGGCATTTGGAGCTGGACAGTGTAGCTCTCACCATTCCAGTGGCGGCTCGTATAGGGAGGGCAAAAGGGCGCAGCCCTCCCACTAAATTTACAAATTAAACTTGTCAATAATATAACTATAATGTGAAAGTAATATCCTTTGTGAAAGATATTTTTGGGGCGACTAATAGGGATCACCTGATGTTTTTGGCATGGCCCCGCAACCGGACGCTTTCGCTGTCGCCCTCTCTGCATAGGTGTGTCTTGCGGGGAGCGGAGCAAGAGGACGTGTACACATGTCTATGCTTTTAAATCAGCAGCAGCCATTATAGGAGGGGCTCTGCCCGCTGTCTAATTTAGCAGCTCTTTTCATAGAGAAGTTCTTTTCACTCAGTAAAGCGAACCAGTTCTTTGAATCAGTTCACGAGCAGATCGCCCATCTCTATAGAGAACCGGAGCATTGTTCAAAACTTCTCTGATGCTGTTTAAGGGCATATATTTTCTCTTGTGTTTTATATAGTTTTGATTGTGTTCTTGTTGTATTTTTTATGTAAACGTAATGTTCTAATAATTTATTCTTTATTAGGCAGTGTATTCTGTGTAAGATAGTGTTTTTGTCGAACCTTGTGTACATAAACATGTAACTTATTCTGTGTAGGCCTGAGCGTGTGTGTTCTGTGTGTATTCGTTAGAAACATATATGGTAGGGAACAAATATATTTTATTTAGCAATGCATGCATTTAATAACATAATTTTTTAAGTATTTAAGTTTAGGAACGTGAACTGCTTAGGGTTATAAATAATTTCAGTTTCAAACACTGTTTAAATATTGGTAGTTTGCAAGTTGGTTTGGTAGTTTTTGATATTAACAATACTTTTAGTAGTAAAGCAAAAGGCTCAATTTTACAATTATTTCATGATAATAGCAATAATTTAGTTTCTACTGGTGACTTTTGTTACATATGGGTCCAAAAAAATTTGCCCCCCCCCCCCAGTCAAAAACATTACCAGCCGCCAACTGCACCATTCTAATTAATTTTGGAGGAATATGAAGCTCATGCATGGCTTGGTAGAGCCTGTCTCTATTAACCTTATCATACAGATCAGAAATGTCTGATCATATATTTCAGATCTGTTGATGAGCTGTGAAGCTTGAAAGGGCTAAAAAAAAATTCTATAGTGGTGTGGAACAGTGTCATTTCTGTTTGTCATTTAAATTTATTTACTTGTAGTAGTTGTCCCTTACCTATTTCAATAGAGTGCTTCATAAACTTTTATTACAATAAATGTTTTTGTCTTAAACAATTGATTCTCATGCTTTTCCTCTCCAGCTGTTCATTAAAGAAGACTTTCAGATTTTGTTTAACAACATCTCATTAGACAAATATAGATGCCATAAAAATAAAATAAAGGAAACGACAGTTTAAACAGGCAGTAAAGGTTAATTTTTAATAGTAAATCAGTGTCAGATATTAAATATAGATATATTAATAGGAATAGTAAATTTATAAGTTATAAGATATTTATGTAAGTAGATATTACAAATATGTAATGCTACATATTATACACAATTAAATATTGTCTATAATATTAAAAACTATTTATATAAAAAATTGTATATTGAATAAATAGTCAAACACTTTTTGCTACAGTATATTTCTTGGTTGCATATAATGTATAATTTTTATATTTATAATAACTTTACCTCAAGATGTTTTTTACTTATTTGGAACATGTTTCGGGAAACTTATTGTTCCCATCCTCAGCCTTCTTAATTTTGAATCTTGTCAAATTAAGATTAAAAAAAATTAAAAAATATCTTGAGGTTAAGTTATTATAAATATTAAATGAATAAATATTATACATAATTAAAAATTGTCTATAATATTAAAAACTATTTATATAAAAAAAAATGTATATTGAATAAATGTTACTATAAAGTTTTGTAGCAAATATTCAATACAAATGTGTATAGGTGGTTCTTACTTGGGGCTCTTTTACTGTTAAATAACAAAAATCAAGTTTGTTGATAAATTCAAGTTCAAGGTCTAGAAAGGGCAATGGAAAAAAAGAGAGTAATTCTGAAAATTACTGCAGCCACCTGACCTTGGCATTTGTTATAGTGTAAAATAGATCAGAGAAATGCTTAGTTTGGAACAAATTCAGAATTCAGCCAACATTAACCATTTTGCTGGGTAGCGATACATGACCATGTGATAAACCAAGATACCTCCAACCAACAACACTGTCAGGCAATATAATAATATTAAATCCAAGATTCCAAGTGCATATTTTAATGTCTGCATTTATATTTAATTTTCTTTTTACTTCATAACTGTTCAAAACTCCCCCCCCCCCCCGGGGATCCGATTGGGGAACTTGAAGCTCTGGATGATTTTGCCTTGAACATAGCCATGATGATATTACTAGAGATATCTAAATGATCTTTAATGTAGTGGTTTCTCGTTGCCTTCTACATCCCAGTGTCGTTGACTAGTAACTAGTTTATCTGCCTTCGGAGCCGATTTCTCAACCCCAGGACAGTGAGGTGCCCTACCGCTTGCCAGTTCATCCACCTGAAGCTGTTGACTAGCAAGTGGGAGATTACTTATTTCAGAAGTCACTCAGTCGCTATTTCCTCATCAGTTAAAACAGGGTGCACCTCGAGGCTGTACTTCGAGAAGGTGAGGTTGGTACTTGTACATGAGAGGCTGTATATTACGCATCATATAAAAGATGAGACTTTTACGCTGCTACATATTCTTGGTCCTCTTCTATGGTGTAGAATCTTGGACTCTGACTGAAGCCACAACTAAATAATTGGAATCTTTCGACATATGGCTTTACCGTAGAATACTGAGCATTTCATGGACAGGACATATAACTAATGTTGAAGTTCTTAGAAAGAAAGAGAAGTTATTAACACAGTGAAGATAAGAAAGCTTCAATATCTGGGACATCTCATGAGAAATGAACAGAGATTTTACTTATTGCAGTTTATACTATAGGGAAAAGTACTTGGAAAGAGAGGAGTTGGGCGACCTTATTCTGTGCAGCAGTACAGAAAGTTAAAATTGCCTGTATGATATCCAACATCCAAGATGGATAGGAACTATCAGGAGAAGAAATCCAAGATCATCAGAAATTATGAAGATGAATTACCACTAAGACAGTGGTCGTTAATACAGATGTAGGCATAACAAAGATACGTTTGTGCAAAAGTGAACAGTTAAAAAAGTCCATTAACAACATAAGACAAAGTTTAATAATGTAGAAGAATATGGTTTACGTTTTAGATTAATAAACTAGGGGAGCCACAATACACAATTTTCTGCCCACTTGCAAACAGCCATGATTATAAGTGAACACACACACACACACACACACACACACACACACACACACACACACACACACACACACACACACACACACACACACACACACACACACACACACACACAACACTGATTCATATAGTGTACAGGCAACAAATATGAAACTTGTTTAAATGAAAACTTTCTTTATGGTTTTGTTATTAATATGCTTTTTTTAGGAATGTAATGTTATACATGGAAGTATATTTTTCATGGTATTTCATAATCTCTTACCAGTAATTTCATATAATATTACATGAAAGACACTGAACATTTTCATGAGTTTTTCTTTAAATAAGCAGTGTGAAAATATTTTATACAACTGTGTATTAAAATTAAAAATAAAATTTTGTATTTATTTCTATTGTCCGTATCTTTTCTATTATATTAGCCAGTACATGATATTGAGAAAACAAAATCTACAGTGCTCACTTTATAATTTTTAAAATACATTTTTTCTAAATTGAATTAGTTTTTTTAACATAGATGTTTTGGTTTCAAATCTAGTTTGTATGTGTAATAAACAGAATTCATCATTATGTTTAATAAAAATATCGCTTATAAAATATAATATGGTTTGGATTATTGTAATTTATAAATTATGAAAATTTCCTAGGCTCACGATCGTCTCACGAAATTGGAAGAGGTCAGAGAGATTACCAAGGGCGTGGTCTGTTCCTTGAGCTAGACCGAAACGGCGATGGGAGAGGCGTAGGAGGGGACATCTCACCTCCCAGCGACAATGTGCTCTTTGACAATCAGTGTTATGCAACGACACCAAGTTCAAGCAATGGTAACTCTGATCTTGATCAGCCATCACACCATAGACGTGGTATGACTAATACAACAAGTAGTAAAAATGTTTTTATTTTATTGCTTCTATCACACACAAAGAGGTACTATTTGAAGCACAATGTGTTTCTATCTCTGTATTCTTCAATCTTCGTGTATTCTGTTCTCTTCATATTTCTTATATTTCACGGCATCTATCTAGTAACAGAAGCACTATTCTAAACTTTCAAGCACTCTTCTAAACATAACTATGTACCTCTCGTGTAGGGATATTTTAGATTAAAAATAAGTAAAATAAATACCATTAATATATCAGCCGATAGATGTTCTATGCAAAATTTACCTGAATAAAGTATTTTCTTTAAACATTTTCTGAGAAATTGCTTGCATGAGTGAGTGAGTGTATATGTTATCTTGCACATGTGCATTTGTGTGTGTTGATGTTTGATGAAATAAGTCTCTTAGAGTAGTAGGCCAACTTTTTTAATTGCTATACTTGCTTATAGTAATGTTACTGCTTAGAAACAAGTATCATAATATAATTTTATGCAAATAATTCTGCTTTTCAAAAATTCACATTCTCATATTAAGAAATTAAAACAAAAGATTATTTTGTGTTGAAGCTTGACAAGGTATACATGAGGTATGTATGTATAAAACATACCATGCTGGACCCATTTGGTTATTTTTCTTTTTTAATTCATTTATTTATTTAGTAGTTCTACCATTTCTGATCCAGACTGCTTACCTACTGTAATCCAAGCTTATTTTGTAAGATCTTTTTATTTTGTTTAATGATTTGTAAGAAATCCAAATCTTAATTCAGAATAAGGAACTGTAAATCCTTTTTTAACGAGTTAAGTTCTTTCTCTCCTTAAACACACATTAGAACTGAATATTAGTTTATTAAAAAGGGAGCTGCATGTTTCCCTGAATGCAACCCCATCCTTATATATAAAATAAAAAACTATAAATGTAATAATTTTTCTTATTTATCACTCTCATATCATTCATATTGAGGATTATTTTACCTACAAATCATGTGATAAACATGATCATAGATATGATAAATACTAGAATGCTTTTTAAAATAATTTATAAAATTATTACATTTATGTTACGTTTTACATAACCAAAACTACTTTATTTCCAGATATAATTTGACCTCATTATATAGGGTGATTTTAGTTGGAGGTTACAATTTCAAGTTGGCAATACTGTTTTCTTGTGAAAGATGAACAGCTGATATTTGAAATTAGTCATTGTTTAGTTATTGACATTTATTGCTATGGAGCGGTATTCAACTCAAGAACGTATTTTAATAGTTAAAACCTATTTTCGAAGTGAAGAAAATTTAACTAACACGATTCGCGCACTGTGAAATGACTTCGGTAACCATAAACATCCATCTCGTGCCACAGTTAAAAAAATTAGTCGAAAAATTCAATAGAACAGGGTCAGTGTTGGATGTGCAAAGACCAGTACGTCCTTGTAATGGCCAGTCACTCACAAATATTGCTGGAGTGAGTGCCAGTGTCCATGACAATCCGTCGACCTCCATTCGCCATCGTTACCAGCAGTTGGACCTTTCCTAGAGCACCACGTAGCGCATTTTAACTAAAGATCTGCATTTTGATGCCTATAAGATCCAATTGACACAGGAATTGAAGCCAACAGATCATAGACAACGTCGTGACTTCGTTGATTGGGTGTTAGAGAACTACCAAGTTGATGGCGATTTTGTGAAGAAAATCATATTCAGCGATGAAGCTCATTTTCAACTGAATGGGTATGTAAACAAACAAAATTGCCACATTTGGGGACTTGAAAATCCACGAGCCATTCTCGGACAACCAATTTAGCCATAAAAAGTCACTGTTTGGTGCGGATTTTGGGTCGGCGGCGTGATTGGGCCATACTTTTTTGAAAATGCCCGTGGTAATGCAGTAACAGTCAATGGTGAACGTTATCGTTAGATGATAACAAATTATTTTTTGCACCAATTGGATGATATTGATGTCGAAGACATATGGTTCCAACAAGACAGTGCCACTTGCCACACAGCACGAGAAACAATACAGTCGTTGCACACAAAGTTCCCCGGCTGTGTCATCTCTCGTTTCGGCGATCAACATTGGCCACCAAGATCGTGTGATCTCACGCCATTGGATTATTTTCTTTGGGGTTATTTGAAGCAGAAGGTGTATGCCAATGACCCCAAAACGATTCGAGAACTATAGGACGACATACGCCATGTTATTCATGAGCCGCTGCAGGAGTTATGCCGGAAAGTGATGGAAAATTTCATCAAAAGGGCAGAAGTCTGCAGGGCCGCTCGTGGCAGCCATTAGGCCTATATCATTTATCATGTTTAATGTCAATGTCTAAACAACATATAGAAATAAATACATTAAGAGTTTATCAAAAACCACTGCATTTTATTTTACATTAAAATTGTAACCTCTAATTGAATCACCCTATATAATTTTTACTTTAAATTGCATTACATAACAAACGCATTCTCGCTACTTAATATTGAAAAAACTTGTGTTATGTATTTGAGGCACAGATTTTCTTTTATAAACATATTTTATGTACAACATGAGATTAACTGACACACTATGGGTACTGACTCATATGACACTGAGTGATAAGAGGGATTCTTAATAACCTACTTGTTTACTTATAAGTGAAAGTAATGGTACATAAGTCAGAGTACATATAAGTCACTGCAAAACAAAATGGTCTCCACAAATGTATGTTCATTGCACTATATTTCAACAAATACACAGCTCTGGAGAAAGTAATCTTCTTCTTCTTCTTCTTCTCCTCCTCCTCCTCCTCCTCAGAGTTATTATCTCTTCCTCAGAGTTTTGGAACGTCACTTCCCTTTGGGCTTATAAAAGGGCACTTGCCTGGACAATCTGTCAGCAGTCATTTGGTCTCTACAATGCAACCATCGATTCTGGTATTCCCTGATCTTTTTGCTCAGTGAGGGAGTATTTAGTTTGTGGCATATATCCTATCTACTCACGTGCATCCCTTTATAGAAAGAAGAAACTCATCTCAGAAGCTTGAATCTGCTCATACATATCTTTTTTTGTTATTATACCCAAATAACATAGCAGGGACTACCATGACTCTATAAAACTTTAAGTGGACCTTCTTTCTTGTTTTCTTATCTTTAATTCTTTCTATTGCACCATGGATCAAATTAAACTTAGCAGGTTTAGCATAAGTGTCACTGCTATTGTCATAGGTGCTGTCATATCCAAGATAGTGGAAGTGGGATACTTGGTCAATTTTTGCACCATTTTTTATTTTTGATCTTATAGAGAGTCCTTCCCTCTAAAAGCCATCACATTAGTTTTAACTGTAGAACTTCCCATGTTATATTCAGATGCAACCTTACCAAGAAGGTAGTCTGACCTTTGAAAGTTACTTTCACTTTCCTAAATAATAGTCTGATCATTAGAGTACAAAACTGTTTTCAAGTACATGCGACTATTAATTTTTTTAATAACGGGTGTCCTACAGTCTATGCCGCATCCTGCATTTTGATCGCCATTTCTCCCTATCCTTCCAGTCATCATCTTCAATAGCTCGATCTCTCATGCTTTTCCTAATTCCTGTTCTCCATTGTATTGTCAGGTTTCCTTTTCTTCTCCTATTTTGTGGTGTGTAAGTCAATGCTCTCTTTGACCATCGCTTCTCCTCCATCCTCATTACGTGACCATACCATAGCAACTGTCTGGATTCTATTCTTTCTGCTGTTGTAAATACGTGTCCTGTTTTCCTTCTTATATCTTCGTTTCTAACATGTTGCATTCTAGAAATATTACATGCTCTTCTTAAGAAGTCCATTTCTACAGTTTCTATCATCTTTTTCTCTTTATCTGAAAGTTCCCAGCATTTGCAGCCATAAGTTAAAATGGGCTCCACAATAGTTGTGTAGATTGTCAGTTTAGTTTGAAGTTTCATTTTGTTCAACCAAAGTAATGAGTTTAGCAAATGAATAGCCTTTTTTCCCTGTTGTATCCTATTTTTGATGTAATTTTTTGTTGTTCCATCTTCTGAAATAATGCTTCCCAAATATCTGAATTCACTACACTTCCGATTCTATGGATTTGCAGATCTGGGTCTTCTTGTATGTCTCCTATTTTCAGATACTCTGTTATAGTAGTGTTTATGTTTAGACCCATTTCTCATACTCCTCTTTCAATTTTCTAAACATATAGTCCTTGTCATCCTCGTCACACCCTATAATTACCTGATCTTTGGCAAATAGGAGAGTTGTTAAGCATTGCTCATCCATTTGAATTCCCATTCCTGATGTTTTTCTTCTCCATTTACTAATAGCTTCTTGGATATATATTTTAAACAGGGTAGATGACAAGCTGCACTCTTGTTTAAGCCCTTTTGTGGTAGGAAACAATTCTGGTGACTATTAATTGCTACACCATATATATAGTCATGTTTTACCAACTTCTCGTGTGGTCATCAATATATAAATTAAACAACGTTGGAGACAAACTACATCCTTGCCTGACGACCTGAGAAAGAACTTTTAGTGCCAGTAATCATTGTAGTTTGCTTATATAAGCTTTTATACAATATATAAGATGTGACAGAACTCCCTTTGTGTGTCCATGAGTTACCACAGTAAAGGTCTTTGTACTCTGTCGAATGCTTTCAGATAGTCTATGAAGTCTAAGTAAGTTTCCAAATAAAATTCTGTCCTTGTTTTGAGAATTTGTCTTTTCATGAGTATGTGAATATCTGTACAGAATCAATCTAGTCTAAAGCCTGATTGTACTTATAATAGAATTGTATCAGATCTATACTGCAAACTTATCGTTTCATATGCTACTGTGTAGGCAGCATTAATCAAACTAATGTCTTGATAATTGTTCATGTTATTTCTATTATGTTTTTTGAAAAGTAAGACAACTTTGACTTTGTTCCACTCCCTTGGGAAATGACGTTCAATAACAATTACATAATATGTTAACAATTAACAATACCCAGTAATAAAGTTAAGAAATCTGAGTGTAAATGCAGTAGACAACAGTACTTGAAAAGTTTAGAGTTGAAACCATCTAATCCAATAGTCATCATTAACTTCAACAAGGATTAAACCAAAAATGGTTTGTTTGTTCCATTCCCAAGGACTAGAGCTGGTTACTCCAATGCTTCTTTGGATGCCCCACACCTCTCTGTCCTTTCAGCTTGTAATTCCATAATTGTTTGGGGATGCGGCAGACGTCCATTCGGTTAAGTTGTGCCAACCATTTAAGCCAATTTTGAACAGTTGTATAAAATATACTTATAATATTCATCTCCTGCCTGGGGGGGGGGGGGATATTTATATTGTGATCTTGAAGAGTACAGTAGAACCTCTGGAGGTGGTTTTGGATAACCAAAATTTCGGATAATACGAGGGCTATTTGTTTTTCAGCCTCCGATAGACCAATAAACAGACACATGAATGACATCAATAATTTTATTATATGCAAAAGTTTCATATATATGTAAACTACTTTTCTACATAGTCACCACCATTGCTGAGGCACTTATCATAGCGAGGCACCAACTTTTCTATGCCCATGTTGTAGAATGTTCGCTCCTGAGTAGTCAACCAATGTCCCACACTGGACTTTAACTCATCATTAGAGTCAAACCGGTGCCCACCTAATCACTTTTTTAAGTCAGTGAACAAATGGTAGTCACTTGGTGTCAAGTCTGGGCTATAAGGTGGGTGATCAAGGACTTCCCACCAAATTCATGAAGCAGGTTTTGTGTGAGTGCACCTGGATGAGGTCGTGCGTTGCTGTCCAAGATGACAACTCCTGATGACAACATGCCTCATCTTTTGTTCTTGATTGATGTTCTCAGTTGTTTTAAAGTTTCACAGTATGTAGCTGCTGTGATGGAAGTTCCCAGCTCCATAAACTCGATTAGCAAAATTCCCTTACAATCCCAAAAGACAGTAGCCATTAATTTTCTGTTGGTCAAACTCTACCTAAACTTTTTGGTTTGCTAGGCAAGTGTGTGTGCATCCACTGTTTTGATTGTTCCTTTGTTTCCGGATTAACAAAATGAATCCATGTCTCATCTCCTCTCACTATACTGTCTAAAAAACTTTGACCCTATTTGTCATAACGCTCCAAAAACGATAACGATGCACCCATTCTTCAAGTCTTTTGGACATCTGTGAGTTGTTTGGAAACCCACCAAGCACAGAGTTTCCTATACCCAAGCTTCTGAATAAGAATGTCATAAAGAGCAGACCTAGAATTTCAGAAAAATCAGCAGAAAGTTCAGTAATTGTGAAACGACAGCCCTCTCGAACCATCCTGTCTACCCTTTCAACATCATCAGTAGCCACGGACTTTCTTCCTTGTCCTCCTTCAACATGAACATCAATTCGCCCTTCTTTAAATTTTTGACATCATTCCCGAACTGAACCATCACTCATCAGATTTTCTCCATACACATTACATAACCTTCACTGAATTTCTGCAGCACTATGACCTTCAGCTTGAAGAAATCTAATAACAGACCGAATCTCATACTTGGAGGCAATTTCAATTGTAGTTACCATAATTAAACTGTCGTCACCACAGTAGTAGACAAAATAACTATAAAACCAGTGGTTATAGGTTAGAACAAAACCTCAAACACATTAATCAACAATCAGATTGTTGCTATGACAACAGAACCAGGTTTGCCAACTCACCAGAGGTTGAAAAAAAAAATAGCCCTCGTAATTAAGATATAATTTTTAAAGTGTGAAGTAAAATAACTGGAGGCAATATACAATATTATCAAACATTTTTAATAAAACTCAGACTATTTACATAAAGTCATTTTTAACACTAGTTTTGTGTTTTTTTTAAAGATCTTATATTTTCCTTTCCTTTTTCTTTTCATGTTTCTTTCTTGCAGCAATATATTGTCATCGCTTCATTAGCAGAACATCAGAGGGCTTTGATTCTTCAGATTGTTCATCGAACCGTAATGCTATTAGAAAATATGAATAAAATTCTGTGAGAAAAATGCATATTTCATATAGCCTAATTTAATGCCCTAACTCAAAATAAAATCTCTTACCTCTAAGGCATTGAAGATCTCATCACCGGTGTCATGGCTGCTGCTCTCTGCTATGTCGTCTTTGTCATCCCTTTGTTTCGTGAACCATAAAAGCACAGCCTCATTTACTTTCTTTTCTGTTTGCTGACACATCTTGATTGTTTTCTTGTTTGGAATCGTCTAAGCATGCTCTTCAAACTTATTTTTCATCTTGACCCAATCAGAAACAGTAAGAACACCAACACACCAAAATCAGCTGCCACAGTTGCAAAATCTCGTCGTGTTTAATTCTTTTAATTGCCTGCGATTTTTCTTCAGTCATTACCATGACCCATTCCCACTTTGTTGACATGATGCACAATTTATTACATATTTATTAATTAGTTTTGATGTTTTGTCCGTAAAACAAATATTCATTGTAGTAAAAATCGAAAATACCGGCATATAATTTTTTCTTTGGTCGGTCATTTCGGTTGTACAATATTTTGATTAAAAGTGTTTCGGTTAACGGAAGTTATACTGTATATCCTGCAAGTGCCTGAGAAATCTCATTTTGGCCATTTGAATATGACTGGGCTGGGACTTCTAATCCAATAGTCTCTATTTTTTTATGATACCTTGGACAGCCTGTCTTTGGTTCTTTATGTTTTTCATCAGCAATAAAACAGAAAGAAATAGGTTTTATTTTAGTAATGAATAAAAAAAAAATCATCATTTGGCACAGGCGTTTTAAGTTCAACCATGATGTTTATTCTTCATGTTACTATACTGACTTTGACTTTATATTTCATTGCTCTTTTTGAATAGGTAACACAAAACACACACACACACACACACACACACACACACACACACACACACACACACACACACACACACACACACATAAACTTAACACAGTACATTTTAATTGTTTTTTTACATAGTGTTTTTACTATAGTGATAATTAAATACTTGAACTAAATATTTATTCATTCTCAATTTTGCCAGTAAACAGTTTTCATCCTCTTAATCAATGTCTCTGGGAGTTATTATCTCCAGAGTTTGATCAATTATATCAATTCATTATGCTGTAAATCTGTCATTAAAATCATATCAGCGCAACTAATTTTTCAAACTATTCTGTTGTTTATCAGGTAGTTACCATCACGGCTCCAGAGACCAACAGATGGCTACCGTAAGCACGCCCAGTTCTCCTACAAGCAGGCTGTTACTAGAATACGAGATGCATTTGCGCAACACACTCGCTAAGGGTATGGATGCAGAGAGTTACAGTTTGCATACGTTTGAGGCACTCCTCACTCAGAGTATGGAAAATCTAGGTAAGATTATGTACAGTTATGCAGCAACTAGGGTTTCCGGTATTACTTAATACTCTGAAGCCTAGCCTTCTCTTTTTCCATTCTTTTCCTCGCTACGTTGACATGTTTTGTCTAAACTGTACCTTACCTGTTGTTATAAACCCTAAATGTCTTCTTTAAAATAATGTACACTCTTCTATGAATTTGACATTAATACGTCTTGTAATAATTACAATTATTGTGATTTAGCAAATATGTGCTTTGAAAAGTAATTAATTTATATATGATTAGTAAATGTTAGACTGTTGACTGTCACCTGTGTTTTCTACCTAATTGATTGTCTGATTAACTAACACACTTGCCCTTTAATAATACTATACAGTGCAGTAATTGAAATAATTACAATAATAAGTGGCAATTAGTTATTTATTATTAACCAATTAGTTACAAGTTTATTTAAGGCTAGTTTAATAAGTGGCAAAGACTATTGTAAAAAAAAGATGCATACTAAGAGGTGTAGCTAGTATGATGATTATAGGTAGCCAACAAGTTCACTATTGTCACTGTCAAGATTAACGCAGCTAATGAAGAATCTTCTTCTTCTTATCTGGCATTACAGCCTTGATGGGTTTTAGCCTCCCCAACAATCCTCTTCCATGCTTCCCTATTCTCCGCCCTTCCTCTCCACCCTCTGATTCGCATGCTAGCAAAATCTTCTATTACACCATCCAACCATCTCATCCTTGGCCTGCCTCTATGTCTAGTAGTGTATAATCTTCCCTTCAGCATTCTTTTAAGTATTCTTTCCTCAGACAGTCTTTCCACATGTCCCAGCCAATGCAACCTCTGTGATTTGATGAATTTCACTATGTCTTTTCCATGCATGAGACCCTGTAGTTCATTGTTATTGTGTATTCACCAACTGCCTTCTTCTCTTACTGGGCCATATATTTTATGCAATATTTTGTGTTAAAATGAGCAGTTTTGTCAATCTGTGTTAAAGTCCATACCTCAGCAGTGGCGTAGCTAGGCTTTTTGGCGCCCGGGGCAAGGAGATCATTGGCCGCCACACCTTCACAATTAAAGGGGGACAAAAGAGCAAAAATGTAGGCTCATCCAGTGAACAAAGTACTTAATAAATGCAAATGTGTAGATTTTTATATGAAAGCACGTCCAGCAAACGTCTTAACAATATTTGTTAAATCAAAATTAAGAAATTACATATTATACTAGTGTTTTATAGGCTTCTAATCTCATTGAAGAAAAGTATTGTAGTGGTCCCTGAGGTGTAAAGTATGACGCCTTTCAAGTCATTGAACAGTTCTTCACTGTTTAGGTCATGTGGGTACAGTTTTGCAAGCACTATGCACTTATTGGGAAAGCTGTTCCTTAAAATTTATATCCCCATCATTTACATACGCCTCAAATTTACAGAGGAATCCAAAGCGTTTTTCTAACTCTTTTATGTTAGAGAAACAGCTTGAAATTTCAACTGACAGTTTGTCTAAATTTCTATTAGAGAACGTTGCATTCCTTGCCGAATGGTTAATTCAGAATCGTCTGCATACTCCCCTGGCATTGTGCACTTCCTTCTTATCCTTTTTGTTATATTGACACTCCATTCATTACATACCTGCTCTGCCTTAGTAACGACATTGTCACACAGCTCATTCCTCCAAACTTTTAATTTGTCCGTTAGCATCTTCAGAAGTGTCAATGCTTTATTTATCCAAAGCATAATAAAGTATTTTAACACGTCATGCACAAAGTATATTTTTATACATTAAAAATTTATCCAAGTATTTTGACAAAGCCAGAAAGTTTCCAGGATTTTGATCCTTAGTAATTGACTCTCGATGTCCTATCAGTACCAGATTTTGTTGTGCAAGAGTTTGTACTGTGGCAATGACCCGTTCGAGAATTTCTTTCCATGTCTTAACTATTTTACTCATTTGTTCCTGAAGTAGATCATCAATAATTCCCCCTTTGTTTAAAGAACATTCCAATTCCTTACATTCAAAAAACGCAAAGCGATGAGGAGGACTATTTTCATGATTCTGAATATGGAATTTAACTATCGCCACAATGAAAACCCATTTTTACTACTGAAATGGCTTCATTGATAGTTTTGTTGTGTAAATAAAGTGCAACAAAAGCAAAATAGAGTTTTCTGGTTGGAGAAAAACACATCCAAGTGCGATTTACCTTTTCGCCATTTTGCGAGGTTTTATCAAACCAATACTTGTTTAAGGATCGTCCAGCTTCATCTTCAGGAAAATGGCTGTCCTTGTTCTGCAACTGACTTGTTCCTCTATTCACCATTATATCTCAGAAGGATTGAGATTTCTCGGTTGGCCAAGCTCCCATATCTTATAGAGCAGCACCGGGAACACGGTCTACATTGTTGCTAGTAATGTTCTGTCCTTCATCGCCTGTAATTTCAAAGTGCAATATCATCCACGGTTCTAGAACCAACTGAATCTTGTAACTGTACACTTTGAATCTTTGACACTTTCACATTTGAAGTATTCACGTCGTTAACTTTACTGTATTTATCAACACCCTCGTTGCTAATAACATCCGTTTTATGATCGCAAGTTGATTCCTTGTTGATTGTAATATTTTGACACCCAGGGTTCGATTTTCCTTGAATAAAAGACTTCATAAACTCTTTGAAACTCATTGTAGTTCTTAAATTATAATATTAAGACAATCTTACATTCCTGTAGTTTTTAAGGAATAGTCGTATCAAAGAAACAAGTTGTTTGTAGTTTTATAACCTGAAAAAATTGTTTTCAAGTCTATGCTCACTTTGCCGCCCCCTGGTTATAGCGCCCGGGGCAGCTGCCCCTTGCCCCCCCCCCAGCTAAGCCTCTGCACCTCAGACCCATATATAACAGCAGGTTGTACAAGAGAATAATATACTTTAAGTTTTACACCTCTTGTAATAAGATTGTTTTTAATATTTGCAAAGTAGGCTCTATTTCCTGCTTGTATCCTTTATCTTATACTCATGCTAATGTTATTATTATTTGATACCAAAGCACTTAGATAACTAAAGCAGGATACTCCTTTGAAACATTTCCCAGTCACATTGAAATCTCTAGGAGCCTTTCTGGTCTCTGAGTTGGATATTACCATGTATTTTGTCTTGATTTCATAGCTAATGAAGAATGGCTACTGAAAATGTAGGAGAAATATCTGACTGATGAAGGGACCCCCAAAAGTGTATGTCAGCATTGACAGCATGAACACTAAAAACAAGAGCAAATATTAAATTCTGCTGTGAAAATTAAGTAAATATAAACATTTTGATGGGGAGGATAGAGACAAAAGAGAAGCTGTGGCTACCAATGTTCTATGGAGAAGGTAAAGCTGTGTAAGGTCTATTGCAGGAACTAACAAAAATGATTTTGCAGATTGTAACACAGTTTAATTGACCAACAGTGCTGCCAGTCAAAACAACTCGAATCTGTATAAAGATCTTAAGTACAGCAAATCCTCACTTTACACTGCCATATTTAACGTCATATCAGTATGCATGTTGTGCACCTACATGCATCAGTCTCTGTTGCAAAGTTTTAGTGTTTTCCTTTTAGTGTCTTCAATATACGCAATGGGTATTCAGTGGCAAGCTCCCAGGAACTGGAAACAGAAGACATGGAAAAAGTACTTGACTCTTATGAGAAAGAACTTAATAACAATATTTCTTACAAACATCTGATGATGAAGAAGAAATGATAAATAAGAAGATGAATGAAAGCAACATTTAACAATAACGACATTGACAAATGCATTTCAGATTTTTGAGAAATGGATCCAGGTTTTCGACACTAAAGATGCAGATCATTACAACATAACGTGTTCGCTGCAGCATGTTGGACAGTCTAAGATGTTACCAGAAAGTCGGTGAATAAAATAAAAAGAACATAACAAAACAGCGAACCCTCCATTCCTTCATTTGAAGGTGTGGGTTCAACAGTAAACAGTTGATTGTGAAAGCGATTTTGCTTCTGTTTCTGAATGTGACCTGCCTGACTTTGTATAGAGAATTTAACTAAGAGAAATTAACAATCATCTAACAAATTAATAATCGTGTAACCAATAACATATATCACAATTAACTTCAGATTATCACTGCACTTCACCCTATCTTAATCACAATATGTTAAATATTTTACATGCAGAAATCATATACTGTATATTGTCAAATGTTTAGTATGTTTTATAACCTAACCTCTATCTTGTTGTTGTTTCTTATGGGGAAAATTATCTCACTTTCTATTGTTTCAATTAACACTCAAAATTTTAAGAACCTAACCTCACTGGTTAAGTGATGTTCTTTTTGTACCAGCTAAAGGCAGCAAGTTTACTATTTCCACTCAAAAGGGCAAGACATCTACTAAAGAAGTTGTACCCAGATCTATAAAGGACAAACATCTATAAAGGAGTTAGTTAAATGTAAAAATTACTTCTCTACACTGTTCACATGGTGTATGATCAGTCCACATTATTTAAACCATATAGTACAAAGTACTGGCTAGTACTATATTCGGACTACTGGATCCTCATATGAATCTTAAGGCTTGGAGTCCAGCTACACTGTGACAAGGAATCAAATTCGGAGAGTCTGATGAAAACTGTGTCACCCGGACCTGAAAATTTTATTTAAACAATCAAAAATAATTGTTCTGTTGTGTTTGACATTTCTTTTGTATTCATACACAGGTCCTGATGATGACAATAAACATTGTCAAAACATCAAGACAAACAATTTAAAATTTCTGTTATATTTTTTTATCTATCCTCACAGAGCCTTCACTGGAAAAATTCACTGACTGATGGTCACTAAGAAATTTAAGAATTTAATTTCAAAATTAACTAAATATCACTATTGTAATAACGACTCGGAACACTAAGTTTTTTATAAGTAAAATCGTAAAGATTTACCTTACAGCCTAAACCGGCTTTCACCTTTAAAAGGCTTCTTCAGAGGCTCTTTACGAGTGTTCCGAGTCGTTATTATAATAGTGATATTTAGTTAAGTAACGGACACGTCATGGGCCATGGGCAACGAAATTCAAGAATTCAAAATTAAGTTAAAGTTCAATTTTTTATTTTTTATTCTCTGTTACATGTGTCTACAGTATATTTTCTGTAAAATTTCTCAGTAAAGTATAATGAAAATAACTATAAATAGAATGACACATAATAGGTTATACAACTAAGTATTAATTAGTTGCTGTATTAAATAGAAATGCTTTATATTATAGGATTTTCTGAGGTAATTGACATGACAGGCCATGCCAGTATAAATTAAAATATTATTAATACTGAATTTATTCTAATGCATAAATCTTGTATCTAAAACGTTTTTATGTATTTTAACAGCATTTTCTCAGTTTACTCAAAACAATACAAAATATATTTTTAAACAACTAAAACAATTAAAACTTTGTTTTTTTAATACTATACAATTTGAACAATTTTTTGACTAAAAGTATGTTGTATCATTCAACAAGGAACATTAACTTTATGCCTGTATTTATTTGTATTTTTTTGTTTCAGAATTTGCTGAACAGCTTCCTGCAGTGAACACAAGAAGCCCGTATCCACCAAGGCGAAGTAAGTTGTGACATATTAGTTACATATTATTGGTTTCTTCTTCTGATAGTTCTTATCTGTTTTGGATGTTGGATATCGTGCAGGCTATTTCAACTTTCTGCACTGCTGTAATCGCTACGGCCATTACATGAAATATTTAAAACTAGACACATGGTCTACACGGAAGCAAAAAATGGCTGGAGCCCATAGTGACAGCATTTGCAATAATACGCTTGCTTCAACAGTAACAATTCCTTTTATTAGTGTTTCATAATGATCAATTTACATTACCATTTATGACAATGATGCTTGTAATAAATAAATATATATATATAAGCATGTAATATTTTAAGAATGTAAAAATTGTAATAATAAGATTGTACAGGAATAATTCTTGCAGTTATCTTTTGTTATATCTTTTAATTTTAAATATAAATATATATATATATATATATATATATATATATATATAATGCACATGTATGGTAATCACCACCAGCAACCATAAGATTCAATGCCCAGCATCACGAGTGGATACTCTTAATTAATATAGTAATACATGATAGTCAGTAATGAGCAGACATGTTCGGACAAAAATCTGATCATTAAAAAAAGAGAAAATACTGATTATACCAAAACTTTTCTACTAAAACTCATGAATGTAATTAAGAAAATTAATCAACAGCCTGACAAACACGGGGTCCCATACAGTTAACAATACAAATCAACATATATATATTTTTACAGGGCTAGTTCTAACAAGTTTGATCTGTTTCATTGCTTAATGCCTATAACATTCATAGTTTTTCATTTTCTAGAAAATATATGTATATATATTCATTGTACTGTGACAACAGAAATGAAAGTAATTTTAACACTGTAAATAAGCAAAGTACATAAAAGTGCCCTTTTTAACACAGGCTATAGTGAAACAAAATTATGCATTGATTAGGCATGTTCTCACACAATTCTGGCAATTACAATTTTGAAAATTAGTCCATATATTGAATAAGCATGTCCATGTTTACTTCGAGCACCAAAAGTATAGTGATTGTTGAAATTGTATAATTGGAAGTTTCCCAGCTGTATTTTAACGCTGGTTGATGTTACCGCCTGTGATGATGACGACTACCAGGGGTGTTGGTGAGCTGGAAACTGTGGTTCACTCTCCTTAGGGCGACTGTCCTCCTGATCTCCTGGAGCTTGTGTGTGTGTGTGTCCAACGCCATTGGGGAGCTCTTGGTCGACATCCCTGCTGATGGTGACAGATGGTCAGATCACCATCTCAGCCTCTCCCTTCCTCTTGGCGGATCAAGGACCCTGTAACGTTTTAATATACAGTAGCCATCATGACAAATAACTGGCTCAATATCTGTTACCAAGACCACACATACACACACACTGGCACAAATTTTACACACCCCCAAATATTGTGCATCAGCAACATGGTTTCATACAATTAGTGAAATTGAAAGTTCACGTTTATATTTTTGTTCACATGTACAATCTCCAAAAAAATCTCAACTCAACTTGCCATTGCAACCACTTTCACTTTTGGTGTTACTTATTTTTGTATTACTTTTACATTTAAGTTCTAAAATAGTCGGGTGCAAAATCACCCCATGCTAACATACATATATGCATACCGGAAGTAGCCTGCTGAATGCATACACACACACACACACACATGTACTCGTTCTCACACAATTAATAATTAACCCCCACATTCTCGTTTATTTATATAACAAATAAGTCTTAATCAAATGAAAAGAATAAATAATGATTTTTACCTGAGACACTTTCGATCAGCGACACATAATATAGAAAGAATGTAGCAGTGGCAGAAATTCCTTCAAAGGCCGTCAAACACCAGTACCGAGGAGAGCGAAATTGGAAATGAGACCGACTCACGTTTTACATTTTGCCACGAGGCCTCGGGTTAACGTACAACGGAGTGTTTATCAGCTGACCGGGAGCCTGCATTATTGTATCACCACTCACTTATCAAACGTCATTGGTGCCGACAATCACTGCCTCGGGTAGCCTCGGTGCGATTTTTTAAATATGCCGAACACTTCGGCACACTGGTGCACGGAATAAGTCAGTTGTATTCATGCCAAACCAGGTCCTTAAATTTCTCAGCCGTGATATTCTCGGTCACCCAGCTCATCTCTTTCCAAGTACTTTTCCCTGTAGTATGGACTGCAATAAGTAAAATCTCTGTTCATTTCTCATGAGATGTCCCAGATACTGAAGCTTTCTTATCTTCACTGTGTTAATAACTTCCCTATCTTTCTTCATCTTTCTAAGAACTTCAACATTAGTTAATTGAAGTCAGCGACATTGGGATGTAGAAGGCAACGAGAAACCACTACATTAAAGGTCATTTAGATATCTCTAGTAATATCATCATGGCTATGTTTAAGGCAAAATCATCCGGTGCTTCAAGTTCCCCAATCGGATCCCCGATTATAACTTTTAAGTTTTGAACAGTTATGAAGTATAAAAAAATTTAATATAAATACAAACGTGAAAATATGCAGTTGGAATGTGAAAACGATGGTCCAAGCCATCGGGAAACTACACAATGCCATCCAAGAAATTAGAAGAATGAATATCACAATCTTGGAAATAAGCAAAATGCGATGGCCAGGTTCAAACTATTGTGAATTGATGAACATAGGGTTTACTACTAGGGATCAAATAATGGAGAATATAGAAATGGAGTTGGTGTGGTAGTAAGTAGATCAGTTGCTAAATGTGTAATGAATTATTGGTTTAATTACCTTAACTTTTGTGGGTAACAGAAAATAATTACTAGCTGAAAGCAAAGCATTACAAGAGACATGTGAAATTAATATGTTAAGTTTAAATTTTTGTTAAATTTAAAATAATAATAAAAATATAAAAGTCTGTATACACATCTAAACTACTTTGGTAGACACAAAAATTAACAACCTCGAGTATTTTAGAAACAATTTAGAACAATGCTTTAACTTTGAATGTCTTTTTAAGTATTGTACTAATAACTAATTTTTCAGTTTACAATTAATTATATTGTTATGACGGTCTACTTGATCATCATAGGTACAGTGGAAACAAAATACAAGACACCAATTAAGTCACTAATCACCAGCTTTAATTTTCACAGTTAAACAGTTCATAATTAACAACACAGTCTCTTACAACAAATCAAATAAAAATTGTTCACACGCAATAAAATGTCCACTAATATTAAACACAATTGTATTACAATTATACTGCTAGATTATAAATCACAACACTCCACTACTAACCACTTGAATGCACAGAGTAATATCGCTTGTAATCACCCGACAATAAACTGAACTGAGCGTCCCTGAGTAATTGTATTTATAGCCCGCCGAAAATCTAGACGATTCCACATACTACGTATTACCTCTAAACTACGACGTAATTGAGTGTGGCCTTGATACAGTGCGAGTGGCCGCGTGAATTCTGGCACCGTCTAGCAAATGCATCGAGAAGCATGTACACCACACACGTTACATTCCAGATCCCTCTGGAACATTCAATAAACACGTAGATTGTTCTGTGATGTCGTAACAATATATTTCTAAACACAGAATATTTAGTGCATAAATATTTGTGTCCTATAATATAATAAAAGGAGGTCCAAACTTTAATAAAACTAACAGCAAAAACTCTCTAAATTGAGAATATTTTCCAAAATGTCTAATCTTACACATCATAAGATATTTAAAGTATCCCACAGCAGAAACATTTTTTTATCCTTGTACCCTGTATGTCTGTTTGTCAGGAAGTAATGAAAGTAATGTATATGATATGAACTCATTACATGTACATTCATTAATCACAATTACTTTAATGAGGCTAAAAAGTAGGTTGATTTCCATCATTATCTAATTTATTCTCATCGGTAGTTAAGAGTTCAACAAATGCTTTTCAATTTTCTCCTCTAGTGTCATTCAGCACTGCAGAATAATGTAGACCTTTCCTCAGTTCTGCTGTCTTATATTATTCCCAATCATCTCCAGTCTTTCTCTTCATCCTCGGGCCTTGTAACTGATTTTTTGACAGTTCTTATTTATGTTCTGACTCTGATGATATGCTAAAAATCTTTTATGTTTAATTTCATGCTTTCTCATAATAAAACAAATTCTTAATTGCTGATTTGTGTAAGCTTTTTCTCTGGTAAAGCCTTCTGAATCTAGGAAGATGTCTTTAGTTCTGATAAAAATGTAACGCAAAACAGTTCAATAACAGTGGAAATATTCATGTCCTGAACTTGTAATTTTGTCATCACTTCAACAACTAATGAAGTATGGAAAACCAAGATTGATGATTTAAAGTTATCTCAGTACGATTTAGCTGTTATAAATTCTTGGACTTTGTTGTCTATGACATTGATTAACTTAATATATCACTACCGACTCGGAACACCTGTTGGTAGTGATATACTTATATTTAGTCTGTCATAAACATTCTGTAGCTTTACAGATAACACAGTACATATACTACGTTCTCATTGCTGAAAAGTGTCTAAAAGCAGCAAACATTACTTTGTAGCTGTTTTGATAGTTCATCTTCTTTTTTCACAGCACTAAATTAATATAGATTATTAAATTACTTTGTAGTTAGCATTCAAGCTCATATAAGCATCATCATATGCACAGCAATAGGTAATTGAAAAATATTTAAACACCAGATTAGTAGAAATAAAACATCTTTCCAACATGCTCCATTGTTCGGTCAAATCAGCAAAGGAATCCTATAGGTTTTGTACCAATTTCAAAATCTGTACTAGTACGATACTGCAGTTTTACAAAATACTGCTGCTTTTGAGCCAACTAGGTTCAGCGAATAAAGTGAAGGAACAATGAAAAATACTACAGAGTTTCTTTCCTTAACTGTAGCTTATAATCCTGAGTATATTTTTGATATACGTTGATATATTGGACGCATTGGCATACCATTAGTCTGTACAGATACCGGTATTTACACCATGGACTGCTAAATTATACAAGACTGTTTCTGATTCTTTTTCCAGTATAAGTACACATTTACTATTTGGCAGGGTTGGATTAGAAGCGCGTGGTGCCCTATGTTGCCATCAGAGTGATGCCCCCCCCCCCCGATTCAAAATTCAACCTTTTATCCATTATTTACATGGGTAAATGGCATAAACAATTTCGAAAGTTAACAATTATTTTATTAAACTTTCAAACAACAAATATTTAGTTAAATAGTGATTACAATGAGGATAGTAGTAGACCTACTTAAACTTAGAAAAAACTAATCAATTCATTTCTTTCTTGATTTTACCTTAATGAAGTTTGTATAATTTGTTCTAAATTGAGAGACTCAAGTGTCTCACTTTCAATACTCAAGCTTGGTAACGAAGATAGTCTCTCATCTCCCGTGGTTGTACACAACATATCTTTAACGCATTTTAGTACAGAAAATGATCTTTCAGGTTCGCAGTTAGCTACTGGAATCATCAAAAGCAGATGATAAGCAATGTATATATTTGGAAATACATCAATTATTTTACAATCAATAATCCAGTTTAATACTTCGAGCACACAAACTGTAGTATCATGGAATACATCATCTTCAATCAAACGATTTAAAAAACCTCTTTCTTGCAATTTTACTGATGCTCAGTTCTATTAGAAGATCGTTATTTAAATTGTTTGAGTAAATTTTTATAAGAGCTTTTACTTGATTTTCCAACTCGACATTCTACATGGTTCATAACTGCGAAACCAAACAAATTCTGTAAGCTTTGCATCACTTAGTCATTCAGACAGATGGTGCCCCATCTGACAGCTGAGGCCCTAGTGCCTGGTGCTGCAGCATACCCTAGCATTATGGATAATCAATCACTCCCATTTGGCAGTACGGCCCTTGATTAGCCTTGTCATACTGTACAATCCTACTCCACACAATCCTTCCTGTCCTTATTCTTCTCACATTCTCCATTATAGATTCCATCAATTAGAATCAATATCTTTTTCTTTTCTTAGAACTTTGGCTTTCATAATCCTTTTAGGCATAAATGTATCAGCTATTTGCTCCATATGACCCAGCCATCATGATCTTTAAGCTTTTACAGGCCTTACAGTATTCTCTCCCTTTAATAACTGATTCAACTGTCAAGTTAAAGTCGTTGTCAAAACGTCCTATGAGATTGTCTGATACGCAAACTCCGTTGTTGTCTGTCGTTGTAGTTTTCATTGTTTACTCCTCTATTACTCATTGATCTTCTTATGCCCTCTATCCATGTTTTCTTTGGTCTTCTTTTCTTTCTGTGCTTTATAGGTATCCATCTAATTGTTTTCTTTGGTAGTCGGTCTTGTCCCATTCTTTGTACCAGATTAATTGTTTTTCTTCAATGCAGTCGATGACTGTCTTTTGTATGCCCATTTCTTCTTTGATCATTTCATTTCATATTCACTCTAGCTTTGAAGTTCTAGCAGCTCATCTGAAAGCACCCATTTCTGTGGCTTCTAGCTTTATTTTTACCTGTTCCTTTATTCTCCATGTTTCGGATCTGTACATCAATGTGATTGTAATCATACTATCATATATTTTTTCTTCCTTTCTTTTCCAATTTCTGTGCTCCATAGAATCCCATTCAATTATTTGTTTTGCTTAATTTATTCTTGATTTTATTTCAACATCGTCTGTTCTTTCTTCATTAAAGTTTATTCCTAAGTATTTGCAACTGTTTCAGTTTTTTATATGTTCATTGTTTTCTAAGATTAAATCTGTTGTTTCTTCTCTGACACACAGATAATGCGTTTTTTATATGTTCATTAGTAATCCCCATTTTTTATACTCTTCCTTCAGTTTGTGTGTCATATATTCTAGGTCTCCTTTTTCATTTGCACATATCACTTGATCGTCTGCAAACTGCAGGGTATACAAGCATGTGTCATCGTCAATTTCAATACCCATCCCTTTGCATTTTTTCTTCCAATGGGTTTAAGCTTTTGCAACGTAAGTTTTGAAAAGCATGGGGAAATCTTAACTTACTCTACACATGCATAATCCTTGTATTTTTTCCACTTCAGACATATAAGCAGAAAATACAAAAACACAGGAATGCTATTGAAACAGTTATATGTACATCTGTAAGTGTTTGTAAAAATACTACCATCTTTCATGTCCTGCACACCAGACATATTTGTAATTACAATCTCCTCCTCGTAAACCTCTTTCCTCTATCTCATCATATACAGAGTGTTTCAAAAAGAATGACCCAATTTAAATAGTTATGTTTATTGATGAAAACAATTTATACCAATGGAACAAAGTAAAAAATTACTACCTTACACAAGAGAGGAGTATTAATTAATATGCTAAATCTGTTGTGTATTAAATGCTATACTTTCAACTCTTGCTTTTGTAGCGACTCTTAGGAATTACTTCAGGGCATGAAATAACATATTAACACAATTTTAAATAGCATAAATTATAAATTTAATAATTTCTTTGCATTTGCTTATTACAAGTACACTAGATTTTATATGATTACAATATTGAAAATTCAGCTTTCTTAGCAATTGTCTCTTTTGATAGTGGATTCTTTTAGACGGATCGAATTGCCAATATGAATATGATAGATTTGACATGAAATATAATATAAATTTGAATGTTCAATTATGGATTACTTGATCGTCGAATTCCAGTCTGCGCTGAAGGTTATCCGCTTGAAGTGTGCTGTCCTGGAGTTCTGATGTCCTCTGTTGCGACAGTAGATCCTTGCTGGTGGCACTCGTTGATTATAACACTTTAGGTATACATAGGCATCACTTTCACCATACACAATTCACAGCTAATACATTATTTAAAGCAAGAATATGTTGTATTAGGCACTATATTTAACACCTTTGCATGTATATTAAATTAAGCTAAGTGCTAGCAACACGGATCATCCAGGCCAATACCGTCAGACAATTTACTAATTTTTCGACTCATGCTGTGGTAATTCTCCGATTCACGGTTACTTCCGACATGAACTTTGATACTGTCTCAGCCAAATTACAGTAGCTTCTACAATACTAATCACTTTGGATTGAATATTAACTGTTCCCATTGATTAAATTATCGATTACACTTTATGATTAGAACTTCTCCGACAATTTCTTCCAAACTTATGATTATTTAGTTTTATTAAAATAATGAATACTGGTATAACTGTTACAATATCTTCACTGAATTAACAATTATTACATGCTGATTACGAGTATTATAGTTATAATATTTCCAATTACCTAAATTACTGTTACGATTTTACTAATACGCAAATTACGAGTCTTTTAGTTGTAATACCTTTGTTGACTCTCCACAAATTTCCAAACTACGTTTTTTTATACCCTAACTAATTCTACCCTCACTTAATATTTACAAAACACATTCCCATTGGATTAGAGTACTGTGATGTTTGATTTTATCCAACCCAACTTATAGAATTTACCCGCTAAAAAAATGACGCTTTCTCTTATTTGTTAACTAACAGCGCATGCAAATCTTTTGAGCTATGATGGAAAGTGACGCTATCCTTACGCTTCTCTGTCTAACGCTATCTGTTTAAAATAACGGTATCTATTGTTGTAAGCACTCAGCTTTCACAAGTTTTCACGTATTTTTTGCTGTTTTTTAAATATAATACAATTTTATGGCTCTGCCCCATACGTGACTTTTTCGTACTTTTAGCCATCTAGCTGTCGCCAAGACAAGCTAGACAATGCATTCTATTGAAAAAACACCGCTCTGATATCTTCTAATGGTATTCTCTACAGTTATTCTTTACATTTTGTGTTGATATCTATTTAATAATAATAATTTCTTATAAAAATTGAGTCTCATTCAATTTTGACGTTATAAAATTCTCACAAAATCATAAAGCTTCAGCAACGTTATTACAAATGCTCTATGTGTCCTCCACCAGCCGCACGGACAACATCAAGACGATAGCTAAATTCATCCCACACTTTTCGCAAGCTGACATCTTCGACTGAAGCTACTGCTGCTGATATCCTGTTTTGAACTCATCTAGGTCACGGACTGACGGTGGAACAAAAAAATTGTCTTTCACGTATTCCCACAAGAAGGTCACATGAGGTCATGTCTGGAGATCTTGGAGGCCAAGAGTCTCGGGATCCCGTACGCTCTTTTCAGTGTTGAGGTAGTGTGTTATTCAGGAATTGCCGTACGTTGTTGTGCCAGTGTGGCGGGGCTCCATCTTGTTGGAATATGAAATCATCAGAGTCATCAAGAAGTTGTTGAAAAAGCCAGGTCTGCAGCATTTCAAGATAACTCAGTCCCATCACTGTGTTTTCTTAAAAAAAGAATAGGTTATAAATCTTTGAGAAATTGGACAAAAAATGTTCACTTTTGGTGAATCTCACTCATGCCCTACGATTTCATGAGGACTCTGGAGTCTCCATATGTGCATGTTATGATGGTTAACTTTACTGTTAATATGAAATGTAGCTTCATCACTAAAAATCAACTGCGGTAAAAATCTGTCATCTTTCAAGTCCATTAAGAGACCCTTGCAAAACTCCACACATTTCCTTTAACACAAATACAAAGAGCTTGCACTAGTTGTAGTCAGTGTGGTTTATAGACCAAACGTTGCCTTAACACATGCTAGACAGTCGTGTGAGAAATTATAAATTCTCTGCTGGCAAGGTGAGTAGACTTTCCTGGGTGTCACTCAAATGCTTGTTGTATTCTTTGCACATTTTCATCAGAAGTGCGAGGTCGACCTGAACTCTTACCCTTTCACAAACATCCTGTTTCTTCAAACTGGTGATACCAACAACGAATGTTCTTTGGCAAAGGGGGGATCAATCCCAAAACGCTTACAAAAATCATGCTGGACTGTAATCACGGACTCAGTCTTGCTAAACTGCAGAACGTAAAACGCCTTTTGTTGAGTAGATGCCATCTTGCAACAGATTATGGACAGGTTCAACATGTGGGTTGGCCTCTAGCGGCGATTCCCTAAAACTTTAGGCCATGCCAATTCGAGCAACACACCATTCATTCACAGAATGTCCATGGTTCCATAAATGTAATTATTTAAAATTGGGTCATTATTTTTGAAACACTCTGTATACTGGGTCTACCCCATTGTTGCCTTCTATCTGGAACCCAGTTTAACAATATTCTGGGCCACTCATAAGGAATTTTTCCCATGAGGTTATACCATGTGAGGTGCTTCATATTTATAGTGTTTAACATTGTTTTGACACTTCTAACACACTGAAACCTGGTCACCCGACAAGATCTTCTCCAGAAGCCCAACTCTATTGCTTTCAGTTTCTTTGATTTAACTCAGAGCCATCCTTTGATTTTTTCTGAGCCATAGGATTAAGCTTCTTTCCAAGGTGTCAGAGTAAATAATCTAGAATGTTTACACCTAAATTTCTTAACTGTTGCTGTATAAACAGCAAAACTGTAAACTCATTAGAAACACAAACAAAGCATGCTCAAATGATAACATGACCTCAAGTCACTGAAGTATTTTATGGGTGCGACTTTGATCAACACTTGATGTTTTGTATACATCAGTGATCTATCAAGGATCACTGGTTTCCTGATGCCCATGATCATTCTACCTACGGAGATGATTGTTAGGATATCTTAACCTAGGTCAACCCCTCTTTCTGGTTTGTAGTCACCTGTGCTCTCAGGATTTTCTTTGGCATACGCTGATCATCCATCTGTGCTAGGTGTCCTAACCACTGTATTCATTGAGCCTTTACAAATCTTATATTGTCCTCATAATTCAGTAGCTGTTTATCTCCTGGTTATTTCTTATTTTCCATTTGCCATCTTCCTTAACCAGGTTATAAACATGTTGTAGAGTCTTTCTTTCAAACCTTCTCGGCATTCCTTGTTCCTTTTTTGGGCCATAAGCAACGTCTGGTCAAATAAGTGTTCTATATAGTTTTATTTTTGTGTTGTCACTAATAAGTTTACTCCTCAGTAGTCTACTGTTAGCTTGGTATGCCCTGTTTTCTATAGTATGTGAAACATGTTGTTGCGAAAGCTTGAGGACAGCCAAGACAGTACTATGTTGTGTGTAGAAAATCAATCTAAATAATATTGTAATTTGATCTAGAATTCAAAAGATCTATATTATCTAAAGTAAAATATTGAATATGGATAAAACTGAAAGTTATACGAGGTTTGTCTAAAAAGTAATGAGACTGATAGTGTAAAATTATTTATTGATGCATTAACTACAAAACAATTTTATCTCCTTCAAAGTAGTTCCCTTAGGAAGCCACACACCAAAAAGTGGTGGAAGTCTTCAACTGTCAATGCCTTTAGCTAGTCCATCACAATCTTTTGGATGTTCTCCACACTTCCAAAATGGTACTCCTGGATTTGGCCTTTGACTTTTGTAAATAGGAAATAATCACATGGACTAAGATCAGGGGAGTAAGGGGGTTGGGGTGCCACAGGGATACCTTTTTTGGCCAAATACTCGTTCACAGAAAGTGCGGTGTGACATGGATCGTTATTGTGATGAAGCATCCAAGAGTCAACAATCTCTGGCCTGACACGAATGATCCTTTTTCTGAGTCTCTCAAGAACCTGATGGTAGTAAGTTTGATTGACTTTCTGTCCTTGAGGCACAAATTCCTTATGCTCAGTACTTCAAATGTTGAATTGACTCAAAGTAATGAGCATTTACTTGATCATGGATTTGCTCTGTCTTGCTTTTTTGGGTGTGGCGGGTCTTTTGTGTATCACTCTTCACTTTGCTGTTTTGTTTCTGGATCATACTCAAAAATCCATGATCCTTTACCTGTTATGACACCTTTTATAAAATCTTTGTCATTTTCAATGCGCTCAAGAAGGTCAAGACATATTTTTTCAGTTGTCCTGTTCCTGAGTGAGATTTTTGGAACCATTTTTGCGTAGATTTTGCACAAATCATGTGTCAATATTTTATGAACTGTCTGGTGATTTAAATTTAGTTCACAAGCAGTTATTCTCACCATCAAACGATGATCAGACTTGATGAGATATATCACTTTCAGCACATTTTTATCAGTTAGTGCTGTGCTTGGTCGTTCAGAAGAGTGTTCATCCTCCACAATTTCACAGCCATCCGAAAATGCCTTGTGCCACCTAAAAACCTAAACCCAGGACATCGCTTCATCTCCGTAAGATTGTTTTAACTTGTTGAATGTTTCTGTTGCACTGTCTTGGAGTTTGACACAAAATTTGATTGCATAATGTTGTTCAATATTACTAAGCTCCATTTTTGTGACATGAGACAAAACAAACACAAACACTATGGCACAGCCAAATCTGTTAAAGTTAAGAAGCTGAAAATTTTTACAAATGTAAACAAATGTTACAGCTATCTGCTGTTGCATTGTTGGTCTCACAGTGTTGCCACTTCCAGGGAAAAAATCCAATCTCATTACTCTTTAGACAAACCTCGTATATGAGCTACTTTTGAATATTTAAATCTAGTTTACACTAAATTATACAAACTTGTAACAGATTACTGTGACTGTTGTCTGTAATAATTGGTTATTTGTTTTAGGACCAGGCAGCAGTGCTAGTATGAATAAATCATCAACGCTGCCTCTACCACACCGACTGAGCATGGAGCGGCCAGCTAGCAGCGCTGGTAGCAGGGATAGAGATCGTGATAGAGAAAGAGATGGGTATTACAGTGATCGAAATGAGCTCATTCGTGAAAGGGAACGTGAAAGAGATAGAGGCTACCTTAGTGATCATAATTCTTCCAGGTGAGAGCACAGTTCGAACTGAGAAACTTCTTTTTTTTTGGTGTTATCAAAGTTAACAAATCCTTGAGTTTTGTTTAGAAGCAATAATTTATAATCTTTTTTTTATAATGTACTACAGAGAATTTTTTTTAACAACCATGGAATACACAATCAATTTCACAGTACAATAAGTACTTGAGTTCACAAGTGATGAAAAGCCAGGGAAGTATCATTTCATGACACTTCTTCTTCTTCTTCTTCTTCTTCTTCTTCTTCTTCTTCTTCTTCTTCTTCTCCTCTTCAAGGATTAGGTTATATAAACCTGTCCTGGCACCAATCTTATTCTCGGACGACCCACGTCTCTTCTACCAATGGCTTTATAATTCAGTGCCACTTTTGGCAATCGATCCCCTGTCATCCTTTGGAGATGATCCCACCATTGTCTTCTGTAAATTGAAATAATTTCATTTATGTCCTTTACTTCGAGTTCTACTCTGATATCCTCATTCCTTATTCTATCTTGCAATGTATAATTTAAAGTATTTCGAAGGAACTCCTTTTTAGCACTGTGAATCTTGGCATATTCCTTTTTGCCATGATCCATGCCTCACTCGCATAAATCAATGTGGGTATTGCAATTGTTTTATAAAATTTAATCCTTGTGACACTTTTTCGACTGCATTTGATATAAGGCGTTTTACTTATTCTCATAAAAATTTTCCATTAAAAACAATAAAACTTAGGTAGGTTTAGTAGATTGTAATGATTCAACAGCTCTTCCTAGGTTGTCGAATATGCATATCAGTGGCCATTTAATTTTTGTGGATACTTGACCAATTCTGATATTGTACAGAGAGTCTGACACATTCCTCAATGATTGTTACAGTTTGGAGGTCTCTATGGAGGACATGATTAGGAACAAACTGGAAAACACCAGCAGATTGTGCGAATAACTTGAATTAGAAGCACTGAGTCTTTTTCCACACTGTCAGAGATTAAGTACATTGCTTGCTCTCACTGCAAAGGGTATGTTTTCAATTGTCCTATGGTATTCCAAAACGTCTTTGCCATTTAGGCTTATATTCCAATACTACGAAGGGCAGCTGATAAGTATTGCACAGTCGCATGTAACTCACAAATGAAAAGGCGTGGTCAAGTGAAACAAATATGGAATAAAAGTACATTTTATTTGCTACAAAAACTTACATTTATTTTTCCACGTAGTCACCATTTACAGCTACACATTTCTTCCAACAGTGAACCAGTTGTCTCATCACATCAATGAAGATTGCAGGTGGTCTTCCCTTGATTCACGACCTCACTGCGTCTTTCAGTTCATCATCTGTAGTGAAATGAATACCCTTAATATCACATCTTACGTCTTTAAATGCAGAAAAAAGTGAAAATCACACAGTGCCAAATCTGGTGAATATGAAGGGTGTGGAATGGGTTCATTTCACAGTTTGCATGGCACCCACCACGAAAAGATTACGAAAAGATTTTACGGTATCCCAGTTCTGCAATAATGTGTCTCACTCATTGTTTCAACATACTGTTACGATGGTCTACTTGATCGTCGTAGGTACAGTGGAAAACAAAATAATTTTGTTATTTTGTACTTAATACCTATTAAGTACAAGACACCAATTAAGTCACTAATCACAGCTTTAATTTTCACAGTTAAACAGTTCATAATTAACAACACAGTCTCTTATAACAAATCAAATAAAAATTGTTCACAAGCAAATAAATGTCAACTAATATTAAAACACAATTGTATTACAATATACCGTCCGATTATAAAACACAACACTTAACTAATAACCACTTGAACGCACACAGTAATATCATTTGTAATCGCTAGACAATAACTCTCGAACCTCACTGTAAATATATCACAGCTGTACTGAAAACTAAGGCCGCCGCCGCCGTGTATTTATACCTCCACTCACAGACCAGAACGTTTCAAACTGCGTCTTAGCGGCAGTGTGTACTACGTAATTAATTGTGGCCATGTCACAGTCCGCGCGGTTGGCGGCTTCGAGAAGACTCTTGCGAATGCATCTAGAGTCACGTATGCCACACACATTAGAGCGAGATTCTTCTGGCACATTCGACAAACACGTGGACTGTTCTATAATGTTGTAACACTGCCTCCTCCTTAAGCCTGTTCGTCCCAAACTGGCAAACCATCTCTGAAGTAATACTCGACCAGGAGATCTAGGTGGACGTTCTTACAAAAGATAATTCTTCGGTTCTACGATTTCAGTCTCATGTGATCCGAACATCACATTCCCAGGAATGTGAGTCTTCCACTCAACCACTAGTTTTGCTGGAATCACGCCTGTTGGGTCATGTACTGATGATGTAAACACCACTGGCTGATCCAAGTTTGTTTGGTTCTCGTCAACAACCTCTTGTATAACCTCATCTTCAGCCACTTTTCCCTCGGGTGCTTCTATCAGCTCAGGAACAAGCAAGAGTTTTGTCTCGACACCCATAGTTGGATTTCCAAGCACTTCTTTGGTCGTTTAACCTATTTGTATTTCCTCTGCTAGTTCTTCCTCCATTTCCGCTTGCAATAGGGAGGGTTCCTCTTGACCAGACCTGTTGACCTTTTCTTCGACTAATGCCACCCGCTTATCGAATGGTTTGTAGACCCTGTCATTTTAGCCATGCAAAGCTTTATCTTCTCTTGGCCAACCTTCAGGACATTCTCTCTTAAGTCCACAATGAATCCGTAAGCATTCATGATGTCCATGCCAAAAATCACTTCATCGGCAATGTCTGCAACGAGCATTTGGTGGCTAAACTCGAGAAGACCCAGGCATACACATACGTCTACCTTTCCTAGCACCTTCATGGGGCTTCCAGTCACAGTCTTTATTGTACAAGAGCTAATTTGAGACCGTAGGTTGCATATTAAGTCAGGGCACACAATGGACACTGTTGCACCCGTGTCAACTGTAAATGATGTTGGTTTACCTTCCGCAAATCCATTAACAATCAAATTTCCACTGGTCTTATGTAGTGTGGAAACTGTGTGCTGTTCTGGGACTTTACTTCTCCAATTGGTGCGATCACTTTCTTCTCTCAGTATCTTTTTCTCCCAACAGTCTACCTGTAGATGACCACATTTTCCACAGTTGTAACATTTTGGTCTTCTGTCTTTTCCAAATCGTTGCGACTCTCTTGAACTTTGGAATTGTTTGTCCGACAACATTGTTTTTCTGCACCCATCGTAATGGCAATGTGATACAGGGATCTTCTGACTGCAATGTGATGGCACAAACCCATTAATGTAGCGGGACGTTGACTTGGCAGCTTCAAACTCTAGGGCATGAACAAGAGCTTCTGAGCTATTTCGGTGCCTTGCCATTCGTAAAACTTGCTGAAGTTCACAATCTCTGATGCCATCAATAAATGTCTGCACTGCAAACCTTATTCGAAAATCTTTTGGCGCTTCAGGATTGGTCAGTCTAATTAGTCTGTCGATACTTGCTTCAAACTCTTGAAGGCTCTCCCCGGAATGCTGTCGCCTTGCTCTCAACTGAGTGCAGTACACATCTCGCAAATGTTTATCACCATAGCGCAATTCTAGCGCTTTTATCAATTTGGCATAGGTGTTTTGGCTGTCAGGTGGCACTTTCTGTAGTAGTTCTGCTGGAGGTCCTTTTAATGCAAGAACGAGTGAAACTGCCTTGTCTTTCTCTGTCCAATTATTTGCGCATGCAGCAGCTTCAAATTGGCAGAGGTACGTTGCCCAGTGACTGCTTCCGTCAAAGGTTGGAGCTTTGACATGAACTGTCCATACTGCAGGCAAAGTTGTTACTTTCTCTATTGACTTATTTTCTGTCTTTATCATTGGTACAGTCTGTTCAGAAATTTGTTTTGGTTGTATCTTTATGAAGTGCTCAATTTCACTTTTAATTTGTTCTCTTATGTTTGCCATTGAGTTTTCTACTGCAGATATTTTTGTTGACATAGCTTCTTCCACAGTCTAGACAGATTTTTCTACTTCAGCTATTTTATTCTTCTATGTCAGATATTCTAGTAATCTGATTATTAAGCTCACCTCATAATTCACCTACGTCACCATGTAGGAGACCCAATTCTGAGGTAGTATGTTCTTGATCTGCTTTTGCTCATGAATTAACGCTTTGATGTCACCTGCTTCACGTTTACGTTCCTCTGCTTCCTGCTTACGTTGTTCCTCTGTTTCTTCCCTTTCTTGTCTTCGTTCTTCTTTTTATCATCTTTCTGCTTCTTCCACCTCCTGCCTGCATTTCTCGTCCTGTCGTTTCTCCGTCTGTAACAGCAGCGCATGTAAATTTTCCATCATCTGACTGGCATACATTGTTTTCCGATTAATTACGAATTACACTCATCTTGTACAAAGTGTCCACTGTTTCCACTGTTAACCATTTTATCCCAGTTCTGACACCACTGTTACGATGGTCTACTTGATCATCGTAGGTACAGTGGAAAACAAAATAAGTACAAGATACCAATTAAGTCACTAATCACCAGCTTTAATTTTCAAGTTAAACAGTTCGTAATTAACAACACAGTCTCTTATAACAAATCAAATAAAAATTGTTCACAAGCAAATAAATGTCAACTAATATTAAAACACAATTGTATTACAATATACCGTCCGATTATAAAACACAACACTTAACTAATAACCACTTGAACGCACACAGTAATATCATTTGTAATCGCCAGACAATAATTCTCGAACCTCACTGTAAATATATCGCAGCTATACTGAAAACTAAGGCCGCTGCCGCCATGTATTTATACCTCCGCTCACAGACCAGAACATTTCAAACTGCGTCTTAGCGGCAGTGTGTACTACGTAATTAATTGTGGCCATGTCACAGTCCGCGCGGTTGGCGGCTTCGAGAAGACTCTTGTGAATGCGTCTAGAGTCACGTATGCCACACACATTAGAGCGAGATTCTTCTGGCACATTCAACAAAAACGTAGGCTGTTCTGTAATGTTGTAACAATACCCATTTGGGTGGCGATGCATTATTGTGTGATGCCACGGTTATTTTTAATCAATTCATTCACCTCCATTTGGTGCTTCTCATCAATCACAGAAACTGGTCAACCACTGCAAGGTTCATCCTCAATATTCGCTTTACCAGCTTCTGATTCACGGTATTTTATTGCCCACCTACTCATGGTACTTCAATCAACAGTTTTATCACCATAAAAAACTTGTAGACGATTGTGCTATATCTTTCACAATACAAATTAATAATTAATAAATTTTACTCATTTTCCACACTTCTTACCTTCTATCGGGTCCCAGGTTCTTGCACGAACTATAAACGTTCTTGCAGGTTTGCAGGTTCTTGCAGTGGCATATAAACGTGATTTAGAGTACATGTTACTAAGAAATTCAACTCTCATTTCTTGTGAACTAACTCAAATTTTGTTTAACATTTTGTTTAGTATTCTCCTTTTATGTATAATATAATGATATTACTTCTTTCTTGAATAACCCTCGGAATTGGAATCTGACAGATTTTAATATTGAGGCATATACCCCACTTAACAAAGACACTCAAAAGTTGACATTACTTCTCTTATTCTTAAAGTAAATAGTTACTTAAATCCTATAAAAACAACCCAGTATCTGCTCATTCTCTCATTCACACACATACCCTATTTAATTAAGCGCTTTTTGATTTTAAATTCTCATAATTTATTTGATATACGGTTACATGGTGTCGGCGTCCCTGCAGGTCACTTGTTGATCTCCGCACTTTTTTGTTCACTTTTGTCCGAATAGTTTTTCACTGTTGATTTAAACTTTTTACATTGTTTTACGCACTTTGAATCACACAATTTACTGGTCGGTTCACATTTTTCTGGTGTACGGTTTTTGTTTTTGCGAACCGCGCTCTAACGCAACGGCACGGTTCCGAGTTTAGACATCGACTATGGCTGTAAGTCGACCAACTGACGCTACCCTAATCATCTCTAATGGCTACTTCCGCTACCGGTTCACCAGCTTGCACTGCGATTCATCAATACACTCACGTGGCAGGTTAATTAGTTACTTTTTTGTTCACTTCTGTCAGCGACTTTGGGTCTGAGAGTACAAACAGCGGCACACACGCGCGCGCTCTCATCCACATTCCAATGTTATCATCATCTCGTACCAGGCTCTGACTGGTACAGAGTTAAATACAGGATGTTACATGAATCAAGTTTTCGTGGCAATAAATGGTGTCCGAACATATTGGCCCCACATTATTATTAAAATTGAAAAATAGATACTCCCCTTCAATTGCCCCGCTACACGATGACGAATGTCATTAGTGTTAGCTTTTTCAGCTGTTAAAAATTCAATCACTGCACGTTGTTTTAGACGCGTTGACATAGCTGGCGTACTCGACTCCATAACAATACAAGAATGTTGCTACAAGACGGCAGCACGCGTTGTGCTATACATTGTTCTGTTTTCCCGTTATATGCGACTGTGCATTACTTATCAGCCGCCCCTCATACTTTTAGAATTTATTCCCCAGTTGTTCTATCTACATGTTGTCTCTGTTTCCTTCAATATGTCACTACAACATCCACAGTACTTTTGATTCATAGGTCTTCTCGTATACCGATATTATTTAATCTGTGTGAAAGCATACTGCCTATAATGTTCCACCAAAAAGACATCTCTGATGCTTCAATTAGTTTTCCTTGCTTTCCTTTTGATGCCCAACTTTCACACCCACGCAAAAGAATCTGTTTCACTATGATCTTTTAAAATTAGCTTTGTGTTCTTCCTAGCGTCATACATAGAACGCTGAGGACAAAGACAAGGAAAGAGAGAAGGCTTAAATTTTATAAAACAATTGATATTGTTTTACTAATATATATATACTTTCACTTATGAAACTTACTATTGTCACTTCCCAAACGTTTCAAGATGTTGTTTCTCTTCTTCAGTGGGTTGAGTGTGCAACAAGAGGATGCAACAACAAGATAATTGTTTTACTATATGGATCTGAAACATGGGTTCCTACAAAGAAGATTAAAAAGCAGATTCAAACTTTGGAAATGAAGTTCTGAGAAGAAAAAAGGGTTGCGCGAGACAGGATCATTTGCACAATGAGGATATTAGAGAAGAGCTGCAGGTATTCTTCATAAGCAATAAGATCCAGACATATCACAGGGAATGGTTACAGCATCTGCACAGAATGGAGTATGGACGACTACCTAAGGTTGCGTTTCAATATAGACCCTTTGGTACAAGAGACGTAGGGAGACCGAGAGTGAGATGGAGAGATTCTCTGTGAAGACCAAACAGGCAAAGCGTCTACTCAGTAAGAAGAAGAAGAAGAAGAACTGTTCTTCCTAACACTGTGTTGCGAATAGGCCTGCATATCATCTGAAACTTGTTGACTTTGCTGTCGACATCTCTATTATAGCCACAGATAATATTATTCTTAACACAAAACAATCAATCTGTTATAATATTCGCCTATCAATTGCTGTCTTACATCAGCCAGAGTTGGATTCTTTAAAGGCAATTACTTTCATTTCTATATAAATATTTTCATATTACTCTCTGTGGATAACTATGCGGCTTACAACCTATGTAGATAATATGTCGCCAGCTGTAACTCATCCTCGTCAGCCTGAAGTATAAACTAATTAGCTGCAAACAGCAAAGTATTTATTGAAATGTTGTGACAGTGCAGTCACAGGATGTATAAGAGCCTTTTGTCTTCACACAATAGGATATAAATATTAAACAAAGTAGATAAGACACTACACCTTTATTGTACACTTTGTTTATAAAAATTTGCTTCAATATAGCTGACCACGTCCTAATCACTACTTCCATACAATATATTTACATCTCAACCAGTGGCAAACTAGGCCACTGGAGGCCCGGGGTGGATTTCTTTCTGACGCCCCCCTTCCATAAGATGGGTGTTTATAATCCAATTTATCTTTAAGTAATATATACCAAAAACTCTTTACTGTTTTTTTTTGTCTAATCACTGTATTGATACATCTAGTTAGGAAACTTTATAAGAAACTGTAGTAATGTTTGAAATAAAAATTCACTTTCATATTGTAATTACAAAGTTTAAAGAAATAATAGAAGTAGTATTATTTATAGATTGCATTAAATTTATTACAATACTTTTAATATACAATAGACTTATATAGGCCTACTGCAAAACAAATTTATAATTTTTGCAAACAATACTTGGCAATATTTTTTTCTAAGTCAGTTAGCAGTTTTAGTGCATAACACACGCTATGTTACTTATCTGTACAGTTGTATGTGCAGTTGTCTTCGATGTACTCATGGTTTTGTTCACTCGCGCAATATGTGCTGCACTTTTTTGTGAATTCATTCATTCGAGTAACTGACCTGATTTCCGCACTCTGAATTACCCACTGTTTGGGAAAATTTCTGATGACAGGTTTTAAATAAATTATTGGTCTCTTAAACTTAATTTTCCAAATCTGGAGGCCGGTACTAAGTGAGCTCCGGGGTGGGCCATCCTCCACCCCCACCTTTAGTCCACTACTGATGTCAACACTTGTACAGAATGCCATGCCTCATGATCTAATATTATCCACAGAAAATTAATGTCCATTTAATCATAAACCTTTTATAAATTGATTAAAGCTATATGTATTTCTGGATTATCATCTTACCATTTCTGAATTATTTGCCACAAGGTAAATATGCTATCAGTTCATGACATACTTACTTTATCCAATCAGGTCCAGAGGACCATTTGATGATATAAATCTTGTAGCAGATACTCTTCCATCAGACTCTGTCTCCTGCTCTTTACCTCCAACCATCATTCATACATCTCTATGTGCAATTGGATAAGGTCCTCACGGAGTCCATCACTCCACCTCTTCCTTGGACAAAATCCAAGATTTTATGGGCCATAAGTAAGAGTCCATTCTTGCGCCAAATGTCCAGCCCACTGGATTCTTCTACTATGCATAATACTCATAATGCTGATGTTGTAAAGGTCTTCCAATACCCTGCTGTGTTAACTCTGCCATTCACCTGTTATTGCATCCTCTATAGGGGCAAAGGTCTTCCATTCAAAAAAAGGGAATCCATTGAATTCCTGTTCCCTGACACTCTGTATCTTACATCCATACAGTATAACTGGTCAGGTTAGTGGTTTTGTACAGCTGAATCTTGACCTATGTAAATAAACTTTGGGACTTCAGGAGTTGATTCTTAGAATACTAACAGCACCTTTCCACCTAGATTTGTCCATTGATCTTCATCATGAATGATGTACTGTATCCTCTGTGAATATCACTCCCAGATACTTAAACTTATAGCTGCTTTTATATAAACTGTTCCCAGCTTGTAATGGCTGTGGTTGCCTATCACAACCTTTTTAGTGGCAGCTTAACACTTTCGACCTGATACCCATAAAATTTACGGGCGCAGATTTTCCTCAAAAACCCAACGCCTGTTAATTTTACAATTGTCACTTCACACATGTTTAACAGCATTTGTATGAAACATTTATGGACTTCTGTTGTTTGTACTTACAGACTGGACTTTGTAGTTGCCAAATGAATACACAGATAACAGCACAATCAGTTTTCAGCTCTGTGATTTCTAACTATTGTGAAACTTGCAATGTCAGTTTGTATTACCATGACTGTTTCATTTTGTAGGCTACTATACAAAAGGAGATTATTGCCAATAGAGTGATTTTTACCATATTCTGTGCCTTAATGTTGTAAGAAAAGAAATCTTTGTACAGTAGTTAGGTACCAATAAAAAAAATTTATAATGTGAAAATACCTTGTAAAACATTTTTATTTTTCAAAAACATGCTTCCGATCTAGATATTAAAAATTAATTTCACCTACAGAAATTAAAATAGAAAATAGTTTATCATTTTATTAAAATAAAAGGTCCAATCTTTAATTTGACATGTAATTTCTGTTGCTTTTAACAAACTGTACTATAAAAGAAAAATAGGGAAAATGTGGAAAACAGCCAGGCTGCTGGGACATGCTTATGCTGAAATGGCCATGGTTGAAAGTGTAACCAATGGTATTTGGTTTTCTCTGCATTCACAAAGAGACCAAACTTGCTCACCATTGTCTCTAATTCACTGCACACCTATTCCAATTCACCTGCAGAGGAGGACAAGATAAGACCCCATTATCAGCGTAGGCCAGGTGTGTGTTGTTGTCACATTTGACTTGTATCTCCATGAAATCCTCATGAAATGTCTCACCATATGAACTTCTATAGCACAAAGTTGAATAGAAATGGGGACAAGCTGTTGTCTTGTCTTAGCCCCATGATGATGTCAAACCTCTCCATAACTTCGTTCCCAACCTTCAACTTACTATGCATCTCACTCAGGCATATCCTCATCAGATTTACAGACTTCCTCGATACTCCAAATTCCTTCAGATGGTTGAATAGACTCGTATATCTGGGTACATATGTTGATGCTGAGAATAACTGCACAAAAGAAATTGAATTAACTGGCTGCTAATAAAAGAAATTACGGGGTGAATAAACATTTTAAATCAAGACTATTAACCACAGAAACTAAAGCCATGCTTTATAAGAGATTGGTAAGGCCTATATTGACATATGGCTCTGAGTGCTGGGTACTCAAGAAAGGAAGAGATGAACAGAGGCTGGCTGTGTTTGAAAGGAAGACACTGAGAAGAATTTATGGGCTAATTGAACAGGATGGAGTCTGAAGAAAGAAAAATAATAATGAATTATATGATAAGTCAATGATATTACAGTTGTCCGATTTGCCAAAATTAATAGATTAAGATGGGCAGGACACGTTTAGAGAATGGATGACGAATGTACAGCAAAAAGAGTTATGAAACACAAGCTAATAGGAAATAGGAAGTTTGGAAGTCTGAAGACCAGATGGTTGGACCAGGTCGGCTGCGATGTGAGGAAGCTGGGCTCAGTGAATTGGTGGTGGATGGCTGAGGACAGGAATAAGTGGAGGCAATTTATTTTGGAGGCCAAGGCTCGATCTGGGCTGTAGAGCCAAGGATGTGTTTATGGTTGAATAGACTCTCTCTGTGCATACTGTCATAGGACCTTTTGTAGCCTACGAAGACCATATGGAGGTCTTCAACATAGATCACATACCACATCTTCTCTGTTATCTGCTGCAGATGTCATTGACTGTGGACCATCCAGACTGAAAACCACTCTGATATTTACCAGTCATTTCTCTGCTGTATACTTAATTCTGTTGAGAAGACAGTTGGACAGAATCTTGTAGCAGACATTAAAGAGCAATTCTTTGATGGTTATCACAGTTCATTTTGTCACCCTCCTTGTAGATCAGGCAGATTAGGGCAGTCCTATATCTTGCAGAACCCCCTTCCCATCTTGATCAGCTGATGCAAATTTTTCATGAAGCTTCTTCTCTGCCTTCCGCACAATTCCATATGGGATCCTGTCCTTGCCTGGGCTCTTGTTTTCTTCATTCTCTTCACCTTCTCTTTGCTCTCATCCAATGGTAAAAAATCTGAGTCCACAGTGGCCAGCGTTTGAAACTCATACAGTTTGTAGTGTTTTTCAGAGATAAGGAGATCGTCAGAATTGTACACAATCGCACGATCATACCCAATCACGTATAATGTGTACAGCAACAAACACACACACACACACACACACACACACACACACACACACACACACACACACACACACACACACACACACACACACACACACACACACACACACACACACAATAACCTTATGTATAATTTATTTGGGTTAGGTTTTGACCGAAGTAACTTTTCTAAAAAAAAGTGCAATATGAAAGGAAAACTTTGAACTGTTTGAAGCAACTAGCACTTTTGTGGTAGCAATCAGGAGTCAAGAAATTTCAAGATGAATTTCTGTTGCCATTATTTGGATATTACTTTTATAACTATTTAAGTAAATTTCAGCATTAAAATACAATGTAAAAATTTACTTTCTCTCTTGTACGTTTTAAGTAACTAAGGTTTAAGTAAGTAACAAAATGTGTCAGTGTGTTTGTAAGTAAGTAAGTTTTGAGTAAGTAAGTAAGTAAATTACTCTTTTGTAAATAGTCATAAACTTTTATTGAAAGAAAAATGTTGTTACTCACAGACGTTCCTGTACCTCCTCTGGAGGCCATCTTGTGTATATAAAAACAATTTACCAACTGACACGGTGTTTGTCATTCTTTTGCCACAGTACTCATGAACTGTGACCAACTGATTCTTTTGTGGCTAACTGATGAACACCCTGATGGTCAGTTTGTGAATTGTTTTTATATATTGAAGATGGCTTCCAGAAGTGAGGCCAAAACATCTGTGAGTAATAACATTAGTGGACCACAGTCTGTAGTTTAATCAGTTTGTTCCCAACACTGTTAATACCTGCCATGAAAGCCTTAGACACAGAATACCTTTTTAAAGTGTTTACCTTCTCCACTATTAATAGAAAATATTTAGCAATCGATTTTATTTTATTTACTACTAGCGGAATACCCGTGCTTCACTACGGAGTTTCACGTTGTACGTAATGAAAATGTTAGTTTAATTAATAAAGTTCAATTAAAGCAGGTTTCTTAAAAATAAATAGCTGTTGCCCACGACTTCGTTCGCGTGGTCTTCAATTTAATGCGATAATATATTTAGAACAGAATCTATTCTATTGGGTTGCCATAGTAACCAGATCTAATAGTTTTTTAAGACCCCAAAGAACCCCCCAGAGGATCGTATCGAAAAAAACACCTGTCCTATGTTGGTTCTCCCGTTACGTAAAATATTTGTGCCAAGTTTGGTTGAAATCGGTCCAATGGTTTAGGAGGAGATGTGGAAGACCCCAAAGGACCCCCCAAAGGATCGTATCGAAAAAACACTTGTCCTATGTTGGTTCTCCCGTTGCGTAAAATATTTGTGCCAAGTTTGGTTGAAATCGGTCCAGTGGTTTAGGAGAAGATGTGGAAGACCCCAAAGAACCCCCAAAAGGACCCCATCGAAAAAACACCTATCCTATGTTGGTTCTCCCGTTGCGTAAAATATTTGTGCCAAGTTTGGTTGAAATCAGTCCAGTGGTTTAGGAGGAGATGTGGAAGACCCCAAAGGACCCCCCAAAGGACCCTGTCGAAAAAAACACCTATCCTATGTTGGTTCTCCCGTTGCGTAAAATATTTATGCCAAGTTTGGTTGAAATCGGTCCAGTGGTTTAGGAGGAGATGTGGAAGACCCCAAAGAACCCCCCAAAGGACCCCATCGAAAAAAATTCAGAAACCTTCGCGGGCGTGTGCACAACAACTCACCAAAGTTTCATCGCAATCGGATGAATGGTATAGGAATGCATACGGGACAAACAAAGAAACAAAGAAACATTCATTTTTATATATAAGAAGAAGATGAAGTCAAACTTTATTATTGGATTTTTATGTATTTGTTTCAGTTACTACGTTATACAAATATGTTATAGTAATTGTTTATCATTTTGTCCCTAACAAAAAATAAAGTAAACATAAAAATAAAAATAAAATAAAATTTTTTGTTGCAGTCGGTGTGCATCCTGTCTGGGTGAATCAGCTCGTGCTCAATGGTTCAGACACTCTGATGGGTGGCGTTCAGGTAGTTCCACCCTAGGTTCAGGAAGTGTAAGCAATTACCAGGGCAGTACTGGCAGTAGCCACAAGCGTTCACCTTGGGACTCGCTGCCATCGCTCCGCCACGAAAACAGCCTTGGAGACAGTGGTTACAAATCCAACAGAGCTGATTCATTTGAAACTAGGTAAGTACTTATAGTAACTTTTGTTTAACTCATTGTGTCCATGATCCTCACATGTTTAAAAGTAGTTTTTATTCTTATTTTTTGAAGAAAAACTTGCTTATAAATGCTTACTGGAAAAGGTGTAAATACTTACATTAACTTTTATTTAACTCATTGTGTCTGTGACCCTCACATGTTCAATATAGTTTTTATTCTTATTTTCCGAAGGAAAACTTGCTTATAAACACTTACTCAGTAAGGATGATGAGATAAGATGTATTATATTCATAAATCTTGCAAGAAGTCAAACCATTTAACTACTTGATTAATTGGTTTTAATAACACATTTGAATATTTTATCAATTTATATTATTTTAAACTATAATTTTTCTTGTATATTCCATAGTACAACTATATAGCTGGTAAATTGTAATGATTCAATTTTTTGCAGCTGTACTACAGTATCGCAAAGACAGTTGTCTGTGTGATATAACATTTTTATTGACTGATGCATGTTACATAGCATTTTATGTGCATCATCAGAGAGTGAAATAAATGTGTGTTTTAAATAAAATATGTGGCAATTAAGGTTAGATGCATGTTTCTTGAATAATTTAATTAACACATATACATATTGTCGGTGCTTTTTTGTGACACAACAGAATGTTGAGCTGGCAATTTTCAAAAATAGTTTTTCATAGGCATTAGAAAAAATTTAAAAGTTATACTGTAATTCAATACAAAGAAATATCAAAAACATAATTGGGAATTTGTTGTAGTAAGATATATTCTGGCACACTAGCGATACCACATCGCTTTTCGTATGTTAGAAACCTTATACTAAAAGTATGAGAATCTTTCTTTTAATTGGAATTATGAGGCCTCACTTGACCATTTTCACTTCTGACAAGTACTTTAATACATGGCTACTCAAACATCACTGTGTTGCAACCAACTCCAGAACCAAAGAGGATGATAATGATGATAAGAATTACTATAAGAATGACTAAATGATGGATCTTTTAATATTCATGGTATATTTTTTAATCCATGGATAGTAAGTATTTAATCCAGGAGTAATGCATAATTTGGACTTTTAAGTTGTAGGCAGAATTCATAAATAAAGCAAAAATTAATTTACGTTACAATTGTTAATGTTTAACCAAGTTTACAATAGCTAATGCCCAAGTTTAATTAAGGTATTTTTTTAAATTTCTAATTATTTTAATCCAAGTTATTCAGTTTCTATTAGAATATGTGATGCACTTGGAAACTAAAGTAATTTACACATTAACAATTGTAATGTAAATTAAATTTCCCTCTATTTATGAATTCTGCCCAACTTGAAAGTACCAATTTTACATTACTCCTGGATTAAATACTACTGTGCACTGCAGACAATAACCCTCTCCCTCTACACATTTCATATCCCTCACCCTCTCCATGAGTTCCATCATCTTTTCCTCCACAAAAAAAAAACATTGCATATAACTTCTTCTTATCCTCTTCAAGGATTAGATTACATAAACCTGTTCCGGCACCCATCTCATCCTCAGACGACCCATGTCTCATCTACCAATGGCTTTATAGTTCAGTGCTGCTTTTGGCAATCGATATTTTGTCATCCTTTGCAGATGATCACACCATTGTCTTCTGTAGATTGAAATCATTTCATTTATGTCCTCAGCTTCGAGTTCTGCTCTGATATCCTCATTACTTATTCTATCTTGCAATGTGTAGTGCAAAGTACTTCGAAGAAAGTGCATTTCAGCACTGTGAATCTTGCCGCATTCCTTTTTTGTTGTGACCTACACCTCACTCGCTTAAATCAATGTGGCTATTGAAATTGTCTTATAAAATTTCATCCTTGTGCTGTGTCTTGTTTTATTTCTAATATTTCTATGAATCCTTCCATAAATAAACAGCATAGTACCAAAAGCAGCATATAACTGTAGAAGAAATATATACCTACACTCATTAGCACTGTGAGGGGTTTTGGATGTTAAAATTTTCCTCCAGAGGAATAAAGAAAAAAGAAGTGTCAAACATTTAAAATAATGTGCTGCCAAGAGTGTACTGATATACAGCAAATTAAATAATTAGGTTAATTGGTTATGGGTGTTCAAACATTTTAAGCTGAGATCGGGCTTATGTCCTCGTTGTGAGTAGGAAATTGTTCATTCAGTTCAATGTGTATGTAACACAGTTTACAACATTTATAGCGGAGTAAGTGATTCCTCAGAAAGTTAAAAACTTTGTATATTAAACAGTGTTTTGATTGCTATTGAAATCTTACACAGGTGTGCCTATTGTACACAGTTTTTTATTCATTTTTAATAATTTTTCATATTTTTTAATGTAGTGTTTTATAATCATCAAAAAAGATTAGCTAAATATTTTTTTTTGTACTACATAAAGCTACAATAAATGTGGAGTTTAAAACACCATTTAGAAGCACTCACAAACAAAACCAGTGAACAGATTCGTATGGCAACTTAAATAAAGTGCATGCCAAACAGATTTGCACATGGCCATAGTTTGACTCTGAAACGTTTGTTTTAAAGGGCCTTAAAAATAGTTGGGTTCATTTCTGTGACAAGATTTAATTCTATTTGCTATAAATTTTATGGGCACTTACTTGCCAAGGCAAAGTTTTAAGAAATTATATCCATGGGTACAAAATATGTTGTTCATGTATACTTCATAGAATCAATGTTTGCATCTTTACAGACAGTGTGTGCATTGGAGAATGCAGTTTATATTATGAAATATGTAATTTCCACCATTATGAAATTATTAAATATAATTACTTCACTACCGACTCAGAACATGAAGTTTTTTATAGGTAAAAACGCAAAAGTTTTACCTTATAGCCTTAACCGGTTTTCGCTTTTAAAAAGCTTCTGCAGAGGCTGCTGTTGGGCGCACTGTCCGTTTTGTTGTTGGCGACTGTATCGACATTTGAAAGATCAATGTTGTGTGTGTGGGGTGTGATATGTTCGAATAATGCGTGTGATTTGAATTGTGTCTGTTCGTTTGGGATGTCGTTTTTATGTGTTTCCATGTGTTTGTATATTTCCAATTGTTCTAGAGTGTCTAGTTTTCGGCCTTTTGTGTGTACGTGTAGAATGTCCATGTTATTGTTGATGTTTTTGTATATGTGGTTTGCTTCAATGAGGTGGTTTGGAAAGGTGGATTCTGTAGTGGAGTGGAGTACCTTTGTGTCTTCAATGTATCTTTGTTTGCAGCTACATCCTGTCTGGCCTATGTAGAGTTTGTTGCAATCTGAGCAATTTACTTTGTAAACACCAGGTAGATCGAATTTGTTTTGTGCTTTGTGTGTGTGTGTTCTGTTTTTTTGGTAGTTTTGTATGCGATTCTGTATCCTGCTTTTTTGAATTTGTGGGCTATTTTTTCAGTTTGGTTGTTGATGTATGTTAGTGTTATCAATTTGTTGTTTTTTGTCTTTGTCTGTTGTTTGTTTTGTGTTTTGTGTAGGAGTTTATTGACTATTGTTCTGTTTTATCCATTGGAGTCTGCTAGATATTTTATCGTGTTTAGTTCGTCTCTGTAGTCTTTTTCATCAAGTGGGATTTCGTTAAGTCTATGTATCATAGTTCTGAAGGCAGGTAGTTTGTGTTGTATTGGGTGATTGGAGGACTTGTGTATTAGTGTGTCAGTTGTAGTCGGTTTTCTGTATATATTGAATTTGCACCTGTGTTCGAATTTTGTGATGGAGTGGTCTAAGACAGCATTCTAGCAAAAGTCTTCCTCCAACACTTAGAAAAAACAAGAATCCTCACAAACAATGACAGGCACTCACATAAAATACTATATTGGCATAGATTCGTTGATGACATCCTAATACTATATAGGGGTAACAGAAAACAATGTGAACAATTACTAACGCACATAAACAAATTCCCACAAAAACATAACTTTACTGCCGAATACGAACACAACAATAGCATAAACTTCTTAGACCTCTCCATCACAAAACTTGAACACGGGCAGAAATTCAATATATACAGAAAACCGACTACAACTGACACACTAATACACAACTCCTCCAATCACCCAATACAACACAAACTAGCTGCGTTCAGAACTATGATACATAGACTTAACAAAATCCCACTTGATGAAAAAGACTACAAAGACGAACTAAACACGATAAAATATTTATCAGAATCCAACGGATACAACAGAACAATAGTCAATAAACTCCTACACAAAACACAAAACAAACAACAGATAAAGACAGAAAACAACAACAAATTCATAACACTAACATACATCAACAACCAAACTGAAAAAATAGCCCACAAATTCAAAAAAGGAGGATACAGAATCGCATACAATACTACTAACAAAACAGAACACACACTATCAAAACACACACACAAAGCACAAAACAAATTTGATCTACCTGGTGTTTACAAACTAAATTGGTCAGATTGGAACAAATTCTACATAGGCCAAACAGGACGTAGCTTCAAACAAAGATACAATAAATACACAAAGGCACTCCACTCCACTATAGAATCCCCACCTTTGCAAACCACCTCATTGAAGCAAACCACACATACAAAAACATCGACAATAACATGGACATTCTACACGTACACACAAAAGGCCGAAAACTAGACACTGTAGAACAATTGGAAATATACAAACACATAAAAACGACATTCCAAACGAACAGACACAATTCAAATCACACACATTATTTGAACGTATCACACCCCACACACACAACATCGATCTTTCAAAAGTCGATGATACCGTCGCTAAGAACAAGACGGACAGTAGGGTGGAACAAAAATGGCCTTTTTAAAATTTTTTTTTTTTTTTTTTTTTTTTTTTTTTTTTTTTTTTTTTTTTTTAGTTTTGTAATAGTGGGGTAAAGTTGCCTTTTAGGTTCAAAAAGAAGAAAAAAAACTTGGTTGCTATACTACAACATCTTGAGGTGCCGCAAAGAGCGTAAAGTTTGTAAAAAAATTAAAAAAATTGAAAAATTATAAACTTTGATAAATTATTTTTTATGGTTTTCTCGTACATATAATGTTACAAAAGACAGTTGTAAATACATATACAAGCATTAGAATCGGAAAAAATTATTAATTACAAAGTATAATAATATTAAAAAATATTTTTTAATGTCTAAAAGTTTGTATTTTTGCTAATTTTGAAACTTTTGCGAACATTTTGGTTGTTACAAATAGTAGTAAATAAGGTTGAAATAAAAGCTCGTCAAATCAATTATATATTTTTTTTATTAGAGCACACGTAAAAAAATATCATAATACACTTTTAAAGACATTGAAAGTTCATTTTTTATGATTTAAAAAACCCTTAATAATTACAAATGTTACAGCTGCAAAATGTTTCTTTCTACTTCATTGACACATTAAACTGTTTTTTTGTATCAAATTTTGGCATGTTCTCACGTGAGTCAATTTTTGCTCTTATATATCCTTCTCTTGCGATTGAACCACAGACATTTTGAGCCGATTCGGTCACCAGTTTCACAGTTCTTTCCACTGCTTGCGTGTGACAAGGAAGCCGGGGAAAGTCGATAAGCTGGTCCACTTTACTATTTGGTTGAGCTTCAGATGTCTTCAGTATAAAGTCTTTGAGAGAGTCAATGGAAACATGTTTTACCAAGGGGGGTTCAGTTACGTCATTTTCAGGCCATGAGATCATGTCGATGTAATCCTTTGTGTCCAAGTTTATCTTTGGAACTTTAAACTTCCTGACTCCGCCTCTACGTTCTGTTCTTGCTTTTAAAACACGTCGTAAACCAAGTTCTCTTACATTTTTGCGCTCATCACATAGCATGGACAAAAGGGGATTTTCTGCAGCAGCAAAGTACCCATTTCTTTGAATAACCGGGTCTAGAACATTCTTGAAATCATCAGAGAGATAGCGTGAATATGAGATAAGCTTAAACAGGTGTTTGGAACCATAAGTACATGAAGGTTTTAACTTAATGTTAAACCACACAGGTGCATACACTTTCACAATGTACTCAGCCAGAGTCTTAAGGTTTTCAGTTGGATTTTCAGTTGCCACATACAATCTAAGTATACGGTTTGCTAACGTAAGCCACCTGGAGTGAGCAAGTTTTCCAGGGTTTCTTAAAGATAAATCTAGTGAGCAATTTCCACTTGATACAGCGATACACATATCCAATAAATACTTCTGATCTGTACTTAAATCATTTATGTTCTCCAAAAGAGGAAGGTTATTTTCAATTGGCAAGAAAGTAACCACAGGAAGATTAGCACAGTTTTCCAGCTGCTGACCTATTTCGCCTTTAAACTCATTGGGTCCCTTCGTTTTACCATCTAAATGACAAAAAAGATGTCACAAAGGTAGCTCATTTCCATAGAACAAACAAACTAACCATTGTAAAGGTCTTCCTATTTCATTTTCCATCAAAGAAATCACACCATTATTATGTCCAGTGTTTACAACGGTTCCATCACACCCAATAGCAGTTAAGTTCAAAAGTTGTTCGTTGTGTTCTCTATCTTCAAGAAACTCCAGTATACTGTCTGCTATGTCTTTTCCAGTGCCAGATTTAGGTGTTACGTGGCCTAAAAACTTTGAGTTTGGTTCCTCTATTAGTGAAAAGTGCTCTTCTGAAATAACTTTTTTGTACAACTTAATTCCTTTCTTTTCTTGAACAATTGTTTTGTCTCTTCTTCCATCAAAAAACAATCCTCTATTTTCGGTTATCTGATCATAAAGACTGTCATTAATGAGATCTCTTCGATTTTTTGATCTTGCTCATCTAATTTTCATCCTGTCTATTACTTTGGTTTTGTCTTCCCCTGTGATTACACCCAAGTCCTGTAAAGCAGCACTAGCTATAGCTGCAGCAGCTCTATCTGATATTCTGGTACGGTCACAAATGGAAGCTACAGATGGCAATTTAATACGCATTTGAGTACTTATCTTTTTCTCTTTTTTCAGTTTTGAAGGGCCTGGTAGATTTATCTCTTCTTGTATATTTGAAGGACCTGGTTGGTTTGCCTCTTCAGCGCTGTCATTGTCGTCAGTAACCGTTTCTGATACAATAGTTAAACTGTTTTTATCTTTCTATTCATATTAAAATGCCTATTTGAAACTTTTTATTGCATAATCGAGACACGTAAAATTCGTTGAAAAAGTTACAAACAGTGTGTTTTTATAAAACTTTACCGCTCTTGCGGCACCTCAAGACATAATCCAAAAAGTAAAAAAAAATTGTATGTCTTTTTTGATATAAAAACTGATTTTTTGACAGTATTTGAAATAAAAAAAAATTTTTGACAACTTCTTAAAAAAACTTAAAAATGTAGCGAAAATTGCAATTTTATGAAAATTTATCGTCCTTGCAGCACCTCAAGACGTGCTCCAATATTTTTCATATCTTTTTTTTATCTTATCTATACCAAAAGGCAACTTTTCCGCGCTATTACAAATTAAAAATCCAAACTTGATTTTTTTGTTCCACCCTAACGGACAGTGCTCCCAGTGGCAACCTCTGAAGAAGCTTTTTAAAAGCGAAAACCGGTTGAGACTATAAGGTACCTATAAAAAACTTTGTTTTCCGAGTCGGTAGTGAAGTAATTATATTTCGTTAAGCAACGGACACGTCATGGACAATGAAATCCAAGAAATTATAAAATAATTATATACATGATAAATACACAAAAAAATAAATAGTGATAAACATTGTGTATGTATGTGTGTTTGTGTAGATGAGTCCACATCATATCAGAGTGATGGAATTGTGCCAGTGATTTGTTATAATTACAGAATATTGGACAATAAATTCATTATAGGACACATATTCAATAAATATGTTAAAAACTCTTTTCAAAATGTGATTACAAAAATCTGTGAAATAGTGATCAGAATGCATTCCTTGACATGCAAACAAACAACTTATCATTGTGTATTTAAATTTAGTTGACCCTTACAACCATTTACCCTACCCTGCATGTATTACTGAATCTAAAATATAATACATTTTCCACAGCTAATTTTGTAACCATTCTTACTAATAAGAAATTAAATTACTCAGAACAATTTAAAAAACAAAGAATATTGGATTCACTTTTATAAACAGGCAATTGGTCAGAACCATCCAAACAGTTCTCATTCTCATTTGAATGCAAAAATCATACAAAATCATTCACCACTTCAAAATTATAACACACACACACACACACACACACACACACACACACACACACACACACACACACACACACACACACACACACACACACACACACACACACACACACACACACACACACACACACACACACACACACACACACACACACACACACACACACACACACACACACACACACACACACACACACACGCACGCACGCACGCACGCACGCACACATGTCCAAAAAGATAAGTAACCCAACTTTTCAATATTTTGTTTACAGTACTTATTACAACTTAACATTTATCCCATTCAGAGGAGTTAGTCCATTGTTTTGACCTCGTGCACAAAACTGCTTTTTGTTGCCTATAATATAATGTTATTCTTCAGTCACAAAAACCTGGTTAAATGAAAAATATTGAAAGTTATTTACTGTACAATGTTTTGTGAGTTGAGAAAGCAATTTTTGTTATTAATTCAAATTTTCTGTCTTCACGAATTAAAAGAAAGTTAAGGATTTGTGGGTAGAGATTAATTGTAAATGAAGTGAACATTTAGAAGATATTTTTAAATTTTCATATTATAAATATCTATCAATTAAAACAATTAATTCTGTCACTGAGGAACAAGAACATAAATTTTAAAATGTCTATCCTTTTGGATATTTGTCACAAAAATAATTATTTTCTTAGAATCTGTTAAAATTACAACATATATTTTAATTAGATGTATACGCAAAAGGAATGTCTTTACACCTAGCGAACTACGTTGCATTAATAGCAAAATTGAAAAACCATTTTGATATGTAAATAGAAACAATCAGCTATTGGATTATCACTTTAAAAATTCAAAGAAAAAATCATATGTGATTTAAAATTATTTGTATAGAATTTAACAATTTATTAATTATAATAATTACATTTTGACTGTTCTGGGTATTTAAATCTACTACATTGTTTGCAAAGTTAAATGACATTGTTATATCAGATAGCTTTAAGATCATTATTTCTAAAATTATGCTTGTAATTTATATAGAAAGTGTAATTTGTAAATAGATTTGTAAGATTGAAGCTTTCACAGCCAGAGTCATTTCAGTGAAATTGTTTTCCAAGCTGTTGGGCTGTGGTCCTCTTTCTTTAGAGCCACATGTTTCAACTGCAGCTGCAGCTGCATGTTTGGCTATACAAAAAGAGGACCACAGCCCAACAGCTTGGAAAATAATTTTACTGAAGATTTGTAAGAGCTTTATAACTGATATTTGTTGTCAATGGTCAGTAATTACAATCACAAACAAATATTGTCCACTATACCCACTAGAGACCATTGAGTCTTAATGACATCTTTCATTTGTTAAAACGTATCCAAGACATTGTACAATTTTTGCACTTTTATTCATGTACCCACGACACTTCTTGACCCAAACCTTGGTGTCAAGATTGGAAATTTCATTAGTGGTTGGGATCAGTTGAGGAGGAGGGATGATTATCTGCGTAGTTCAGTTTCTTTATAAGAATAAAGTACCTAATTTTTATATATAAAGTGACTCGACAATAACATTAAATTAAATGACTGCCCTATAATAACAAAAGTATCTGTAAATAGTGAAAATAGTTTGAGGGTGAGCGATATTTTTTTTTTGAAATAATTATCGAACCAAATTCAAGTAAATGATTTTAAATATAAAACTTAGAACATGGAAGTCATTTATGGATCTCCATACCGATATTTCAAAGGTTAATAAATGATTCACATATGATATATATATATATATATATATATATATATATATATATATATATATACCTACTCTAGTAACTAATTCCATGATTTCTCCAATCTGTGAACAATATTGTGATATTCTGTTGCCTTCTTTTTTATCTTTTCGTATGTTACTTAATCTTTATATTCTCCTGAAATAACTAAATCGTAAAGTTTGAATGTTGTCACTTGTTATACAGAAGAATGTAAACCATGAGTTTACATATATTTATCATCATCATCATCGTCTTCTTAACGGTTTTAGGCTTTAACGGCCTGTTCCTATTCCACAGTCCACCTTTTCTTAGATCTACCAACTTTTCTTCTGCCTCTAGGGTTGTAATCTTTCACCATCTTCGGTATTCTACTTTCTTCCATGCTATTGATGTGCTGAATCCATTTTCTTCTGTATTCTTTAATCTTTTCATTAACTGCAAAAATATCTAAATCACTTCTTAACTATTAATTTCTTATATGATCTCGTCTATTACACCTTTTAACTGATCTCAGAAGTTTCACTTCTGCTCTTTGTATCTTCTGTTCATCTTTTTTCTTTATGACCCAAGTTTCAGAACCATACAATAGTGTAGGTATTGTGATTGTTTTATAAAATTTTGTTTGAGTTTCTTTTCTACATTTATTTCCCAACGTTCTTTAAATTAAATGTACATATATTTACATTTAATTTTGTCAATCAATTCTGCAAATGACGTCTTGTAAGTCAACAAAATTTCAAGCATTTATTTTTTAATTATCTCCATCAATTAGAAACGTTGATTCATCAATAAAGCAGTTTGCGTAATAGAGCTATTAGCGGTAATGGCAACACGTTGTTGAACTGAACCGAACCGTTGATCTGTGCTCCAGTTCTACAATGGCTCATTAACAATATGAATTGGCTGTGTAAATGGAAGCTTAATAACATAGTGGCACATAGCAATCATTGTTCATATCAAACTGAAATTGTAATGTACTGCACTACTAATATTCCGCTTTGTACAATCTCGTGTTGTGCACATAATTTGTATCAATTGATTGTACAGACAAAGGTGTTATTATACAAGAAGATGATGATGAGCATTAAATAGAAAAGTTGCAGGAAAAGGTATTATTATACAAGCAGATGATGATGAGCATTAAGTAGAAAAGTTATTATTTTTGTTGTTGCATAATGTTGCGCTCAGAATTAAATAGACATCATCCAGCCAATGTATCAATACATTGTTATTCGCGGATGATCAGGTTATTATGCAAGAAAATAGAAAAAGATCTCCAGTTAGTAGTTTTCCACTTGATCCAAATAAGCAAAGAATATAATCTTAGAACATCAACCCAGAAAACAAAAGTTAAGGCCTTTAGAGGAAAGAATCCGATTTGTTCCAAGATAATTATAAACAATCGGTCTACAGAATAGGTATCTTATTTCACTTTTCTAGGGTGTGATGTAACTTACGAGTATGACAGCGACAGCGATATAAAAATAAATAGATTTCAAATGATATGCGGCACTATACACAGAACGCTTGGACATAAGACAAGGAAAGACACCAAGATAAAGTAATTTTATAAAGTAATGGCAACACCTGCTTTAACTTATGGAAATCAAACTTGGACGATGGCGAGAAATGATGAGCGAAGAATACAAACAAGTGAAATGAAGTTCTTGAGAGAAACCAAAGATTGCACCCGTAGAGATCAAATACGAAATGAAGACATAAGAACCGAGTTAAGTGTATATCGAGAGAATGGAAGATTTGAGACTACCTAAACAAGTAATAAGACACAGGCCTCAAGGAAGGCGAGATATAGGGACCAAGGAAAATATGGCTTCAGTGTAGGCGAAACAGGCTGTAAGCCTATACCTTGACATGGAGGAGGAGAAGAAGAAGAAGCAGAAGAAGAAGAAGAAGATGTCTGAGCAATCGTTAGTTTTAAAAATCATTGATTTACAAATGTAGTTCGAAGAGTTTAACTCTGAACCATCAAATAATAATATATTTAGTTTTTCATAACATTAAATCTTTCACGGCCGGAGTCATCTTCAGTAAAATTATTGTCCTGCCTGTTGGGCAGTGGTCCTCTTCTTGTAAATTCAAACGTTTCGACCGCAGCTGCAGCAATCATCTTCACCGGGTCTTCTGTTGTGTTCCTCTGGCGTAAACCAGCTGGCGCAGAGAAGCAGAACAAAACACCCACTGAAGATGACTGCCACAGCTGCTGTCAAAATGTTTGGATTTACAAGAAGAGGATCACGGCCCTACAGGCTGGACAATAATTTTAATGAAGACGTTTTATTTTTGTTAATAACTTACTAATTTCAACTTTGTCGTGCTTACTTGATGAACTGCTACCCGTCATACTTTGGACTAGACCTTCCAGTGTCTCCACCATTATCACATTCTAAACTACATCCTAATGTCATGGTTTAGAATGTGATAATGGTTGAGGTACTGGCAGGCCTAGTCCAGAGCATGACGGGTAGCAGTTCAGCAAGTAAGCACGACAAAGTTGGAATTAATAGAGACTGCTAATTCAAATAACAAGATGAACTTAAGAATTTCTATTGTTTTAATATTTATATGATGATATCCGTATACAGGGCCTGACTTAGAGGTTTTAGCCCTAGGCGGATGAATTCCCCCCCCCCCCCCACTGCCATTCCGCCTACCAACCTCGCAGATGACGAGTATTATGCACAGTTTATTCATATAATGTAGGCTACTAATTGTTTAAGAACATGTGAGTTGTATAAACAAAAAATTCGTCTTGCTTTCATTTTAATCACTTAAGTTTATTTATTACAATAACATGAACACATTAACAAATTTTAATAAGTCAACATTGTCGAGATCGCTTTCTGCTGGGCTACATTAGACCGTGGTCTGTTGTAAAGAGACGAGACCCTCTCTTGTTAAAATGTTCAATTATTTTTATTATTATTAAATTCGTATAGTAATGAGTTCGGTTGTACGTTGTTTAATTGAAATAATTTGACTCTTCACTTGTCGCTGAGATGAACCTAGAGGTGTGCCTTTTCACTGAAAACACATAAGTATCGTTGGTATAAAAATACTTACTTGTGACGGTTGGATACTAGTAATGTTGAAGTGTATTACTATTAAGAAAGTGAGACTTGTTCAAATCAAATTCTTGCCGCCGCCACTGTCACCAACCATTGCTGTCGTTCACCTAAGCTGTAAGTCTTATTCTAATACAATGATAGTCAAACTTGGTTATCGGTTATGAATTGATTTTTTATTTGTCGAACTCATTATTAATAATTGCCATGGTACAATAATATTATTTATTTTCTTTTAAAATTTTAATATTGTGGATGGACTCTTTTAAATAAATAAATCTCAGGGTAGGCAAGCTGCTTCTAACCATCGGTCGGCCTGGACGTAAACAATTTCGTTACTTTAATTCATAAATAAAGCAGGTTCTTTTAGTCTGCAAGATACACATAACTTAATAAAATGCAATACTATAATAATTAGTATTCAGAGAGTGAAAATATTATTAGATTCTTTAACAAAACATAAACATTTAGCACGTGATTATTATTGAAGTTTTTAGGTTAACTAGGGTTCATTGTAACCTAACTTTCTTAACATAAAATAATGAAAATTTTCTTAACCATGCTAACATCACCGTGTACTACGGTTATACATGTAATCTATTGAGGAACTTCATCACCTATTTTCTTCGATTGGCTACAAACAAAGTTAACAGGTTACTGGAAATGACCCCTTCCTATGGTTGGGGATTGACATACATTTAGCTAGAATCTTAAGGTTAATCACAATATAATACTTAATCTACTATAGGTCAATGTTTCTCTCAAGTTCTCCATTGACTATTTAATGTCTTTGAATTAGACAAGTCCCTTGAATTAATTATAAAAATTTTATGTTTGTTGTTACTTAAATATTTCACTTTTAATGGTTTAGTTCAATAATTAAAATAATGTTCCCATCTATGTTGGATTGCTATTGATTCAATAATATTAATTAATTAACTTCGCTTATAGTGTTCTTTAATTAGTAGATTACTATTTTAAAATATTTTTGTTATGTTCACTGATACTTGCGTATGAAGTCGTTCTAGTCGTATCACTAAATCACAAAATTGTCTTCTGTTATTTGAATGAAATTAAATTTGATTAATTCATTTCTCGTTCACTTCCTATATGCACATACTCCGTTATAGGTCACTGATTAAATAAAACTTCACTTTCCCATATACCCGACCTAACCTCAACCTTGTGTTTCGAGGTTAAACTCTTTCGTCAGCTGTCAGCTTGTCGATTCAATACTTTTTGGTTATTCTGACCAACGTGGAGTCTGCGTCGAAGCTTGAGGTGAACTGATGGTCTTACCTGTGTCGAGATCCCATACCTAGTAATTAATAACGGGCCCTGATTGGCTAATTGTTCAAATTTTCAGGTACTCTCGGTATATGTCGGCAAAATAGACGCTTAGGTTGGCGTCAGTCTCTGGGTTTGAGGCTCTGGTTTTCTGGTTTCCCTTGTATGCCGACGGGCTTGTAATTAATTCTTTTATTTATAATTTAAATGATTCACTTATACATGCACTGATCTTTTTTTCAGTACTCTCATTGTTTTTGTCTTTTTCCCACGAGTATTTTGACTACCCTCACCATATAGTTCTGCTAGGGATTAATAAACTAAATTTCTTATGAACTAATTACATCTCTTATCTTCTACCTTATTCTATTTACATTGTTCATTTTTTGATAATTAATTATCATGCTTATTGAGTCATTATCTATCGCCCCTCCTCGTTAAAGTTTTAGGTGGTAATTAGCTAAAATTGTCACATTTCGTTTAGGCCTACTGCCAGATTTTTCTATGTTTTTAACACTTTCTTATTGTGCCGTGTTTTGGGAAAAACTCGGGTGTTTTTTTTTTATAGTGGAATTATTAAATTACGTATTTATCAACGTAAGTATTTACGTAAGAAATTACGTACGCCGTTATCTGGCCACCGGCCGATCCGCGTGCTCTCTGCGTCCAGCGCTTCATACTATTTTTTCGGCCACAGGTCAGTTCAGTTCAATTGCAGCATTCAGCGTATTAACGTCTGGGTCCGGCTGACAGCAGCGATGTAAAATTTTGTCTACTATCTGCTACTATGTATAAGTAGAAGTCTACGCGACCTTCCGGTAAGTATGTTAAGATATATATAACTTACTAATTCATAAAAATAAATTGTATTTACTTAATATTAACGCAGACGCAGGGCGATAGGGGTTGCAGTAATTTATCAGCACGTGGCAGGCAACAGGTTAAATTGGTTTATGTATCTTTCAATGTTAACGCTGGCTAACAGATATTAAGCCATTATCTCATTAATAATATAATAATAATACTCAATTCATTAAATTAGAATGGGGCGTAAGTTAGTCATTTTTCTGAAATGATTGTACATCACGAACGTGTTAAAGTTTGCTAGTTCCTGTCAGGGGGGGTTAAGTGCTTCACGAAAACTTGTGAATAACTATTTATTTGAAATGATTATTATGTTGAATGACTATATTTGGATATATTATAGATTATAATATTTAAAAGTGTTATTTTGAAGTGATTTATTTGATTCAATGGGGTTCAATACATAAGTGAATTTGCGGAGATTGTAAACTGGGCATGTCACGAAATGTGGGTTCAGCTGGGTAAATGAGGTAGTGTGGTTTATTAAACCTGTAAGTAATCACTGATATAATTGTGCAGGGTTTCCGATGTAGACTATAATCTGTCTCGCTCCAGAGGATGGCCGAATACCTGCTTTCCATGATATAGATTCAACCACTTCCGTCAGCTGTCAGCCCGGATGGACGGACACACTCGACCAGATCCTCTACCCATATGCTGCTAACCAGGTGACATTTAAGCTTTTTGAACAAAATGTTTGTGGCCGATAAACTCTTTTTGAGACACTTGTGGAGATGCTCCAGTTTGGGGACTTAGTTCCGGGCAAGTCCAATGGGACAATTGGGTTTACATATTACTTTGTCATTGGTTTTTTTTATTAAGGCTTACGCCTCATTAACATATTAATGTTTATCTCCTTCAGAGAATTGTAAACTCAGCCAGGGTCATGCATCACCCGAGTTGATGTGAGTTTTCTCTAAATATGGTCGGCATTTCCGGCCACTAAATTATTTCTGTTTTAAGCATGCATGCACGGATGTATCTGTCCCCGTTGGGAAATTTTATGGTTAATTGCTTTACATTTAATTGGGTTGTGTATTGGATTATTAAATTTAAAGGTCGGGGGAGGTGTTTTAACCTGTGGACGACACCTGTAGGTGCCGTTCAACACAGGACAATATCATGTCATATTTTGCTGAATCTCGTCCGGGCGCATGACCGTGCCTGAGGCCAAGTGGATTCTTTATGAACACCTTAAGCATGTTTTAGTACATTAATTCCATAGATTCTGCTTTTCGAAATTCAATTTTACTGTTCAACTAATTTTGTAACCATTAAATTTTGCCATAGCCAGCACCATAATTGTTAAACTTTTAGTACTCATAATACCGATTCAGTAATAATGTTAAAGAATGCTAGACAAATCAGTACCCATTATAAGTATTCATGGGTGGTCACGTACCACTGGCTTTGCCAATTTTTGTCAGGAAAATAAAAGAAATGAGAAATGCAGTTATGCAAACGGGCATCCATGTTGACCTCGTGATGGCACTTATTATTATTATCATTGTTGGGATCCGAAATTGATAATTACCTTTTTGCTGGGTACTTGTGTGCCTTTCGGACTATTTAGCCAAATTGACCTTGGCTGTTCATATACTTAGAATTTTGGGGCATGTCTACTTTACTCTTTTGGAATTTATTAGCTGGGTTTGAGTTTATTAATTGAAAATTTATGGTGGGCCGGATACTTGATCTGAATAAGAGGGTTGAGGGTGTATGATGACAAAATATACGCTGTTAACCAGGGGAACATGGTGTGTGCCATTTATATGTAAATGTGTATCTATGTTAATTATATGTTGTGTGTTATGCCTTATGTGATTGTTAGATTGTTATACTTTATTATGCATATATATATATATATATATCATGTTATGATTTATGTAATTTACTGGGAGGGTCGAGACTATGTGCCATTTTACATTATTATTATATATGCGCCATTATTATTCAAGCTCAACTATTTGGCGATACCTATGTTTAATGGAATTATAATAACGATTGGGGGTTTTGGAAGTGAGCTATTCTTGATTATGAAACACTGGTAATATTATCTTACTTTTTCAAGAGCGCATATATTGTACATTAGAGGAGTTACTTGTACAAAAGCAGAATACAATAAATCCTGTTATTGTTATCTTAGAGCAGAGTTTCATTTGCAAGTCCCATCATACTGGACCCTGCGCATTTTTGGCTTCTCTAGGCTCTTGCCTAGTTTTAAGTAACTTTTGGCCTCTCCTTCAAAACAAAAGGGATATTAAAAAAGAGCATAAAAGGAAAGAGGGGTTACAAATGGTAGCAGAGCGTGGTTATGTTTTATATATATATATATATGCATAATAAAGTATAACAATCTAACAATCACATAAGGCATAACACACAACATATAATTAACATAGATACACATTTACATATAAATGGCACACACCATGTTCCCCTGGTTAACAGCGTATATTTTGTCATCATACACCCTCAACCCTCTTATTCAGATCAAGTATCCGGCCCACCATAAATTTTCAATTAATAAACTCAAAACCAGCTAATAAATCCCAAAAGAGTAAAGTAGACATGCCCCAAAATTCTAAGTATATGAACAGCCAAGGTCAATTTGGCTAAATAGTCCGAAAGGCACACAAGTACCCAGCAAAAAGGTAATTATCAATTTCGGATCCCAACAATGATAATAATAATAAGTGCCATCACGAGGTCAACATGGATGCCCGTTTGCATAACTGCATTTCTCATTTCTTTTATTTTCCTGACAAAAATTGGCAAAGCCAGTGGTACGTGACCACCCATGAATACTTATAATGGGTACTGATTTGTCTAGCATTCTTTAACATTATTACTGAATCGGTATTATGAGTACTAAAAGTTTAACAATTATGGTGCTGGCTATGGCAAAATTTAATGGTTACAAAATTAGTTAAACAGTAAAATTGAATTTCGAAAAGCAGAATCTATGGAATTAATGTACTAAAACATGCTTAAGGTGTTCATAAAGAATCCACTTGGGCTCAGGCACGGTCATGCGCCCGGACGAGATCCAGCAAAATATGACATGATATTGTCCTGTGTTGAACGGGTTAAAACTACAGGTGTCGTCCACAGGTTAAAACACCTCCCCCGACCTTTAAATTTAATAATCCAATACACAACCCAATTAAATGTAAAGCAATTAACCATAAAATTTCCCAACAGGGACAGATACATCCGTGCATGCATGCTTAACACAGAAATAATTTAGTGGCCGGAAATGCCGACCATATTTAGAGAAAACTCACATCAACTCGGGTGATGCATGACCCTGGCTGAGTTTACAATTCTCTGAAGGAGATAAACATTAATATGTTAATGAGGCGTAAGCCTTAATAAAATAAACCAATGACAAAGTAACATGTAAACCCAATTGTCCCGTTGGACTTGCCCGAAACTAAGTCCCCAAACTGGAGCATCTCCACAAGTGTCTCAAAAAGAGTTTATCGGCCACAAACATTTTGTTCAAAAAGCTTAAATGTCACCTGGTTAGTAGCATATGGGTAGAGGATCTGGTCGAGTGTGTCCGTCCATCCGGGCTGACAGCTGACGGAAGTGGTTGAATCTATATCATGGAAAGCAGATATTCGGCCATCCTCTGGAGCAAGACAGATTATCGTCTAGATCGGAAACCCTGCACAATTATATCAGTGATTACTTACAGGTTTAATAAACCACACTACCTCATTTACCCAGCTGAACCCACATTTCGTGACATGCCCAGTTTACAATCTCCGCAAATTCACTTATGTATTGAACCCCATTGAATCAAATAAATCACTTCAAAATAACACTTTTAAATATTATAATCTATAATATATCCAAATATAGTCATTCAACATAATAATCATTTCAAATAAATAGTTATTCACAAGTTTTCGTGAAGCACTTAACCCCCCCTGACAGGAACTAGCAAACTTTAACACGTTCGTGATGTACAATCATTTCAGAAAAATGACTAACTTACGCCCCATTCTAATTTAATGAATTGAGTATTATTATTATATTATTAATGAGATAATGGCTTAATATCTGTTAGCCAGCGTTAACATTGAAAGATACATAAACCAATTTAACCTGTTGCCTGCCACGTGCTGATAAATTACTGCAACCCCTATCGCCCTGCATCTGCGTTAATATTAAGTAAATACAATTTATTTTTATGAATTAGTAAGTTATATATATCTTAACATACTTACCGGAAGGTCGCGTAGACTTCTACTTATACATAGTAGCAGATAGTAGACAAAATTTTACATCGCTGCTGTCAGCCGGACCCGGACGTTAATACGCTGAATGCTGCAATTGAACTGAACTGACCTGCGGCCGAAAAAATAGTATGAAGCGCTGGACACAGAGAGCGCGCGGATCGGCCGGTGGTCAGATAACGGCGTACGTAATTTCTTACGTAAACACTTACATTGATAAATACGTAATTTAATAATTCCACTATAAAAAAAAAACATCGCCGAGTTTTTCCCAAAACACGGCACATTATATTAAAGATTCTTATATTTAATACACTATTTTTTTTCACTTTTGTCCTTCGTGATTACTTATCAATACTGTATAATAGTTTTTTCTATCATTATTTAGTTATTACTCCTAGTTATTTATTTTCCTTTGATTAGACTCTTGGTCTATTGTCATTCTAAGTGTTTATTAACCATTTTGTACTATTAGGGTTTTGTAACACATATTTGTTGTGGCCTATCTATAATGAACTTATCATTACCACTTCTGATTTTATCAACACTAGCTACTATTGTTTTATTTTACTTTAAACACATTTTCTCTGATTATTTTTCAGTATACTTGAGTGTTACACTTTCCTTATTGAAATTTTTTCACATTTATCTCTTTATTACGTTAATTTTATATTAGTGTTCTTATAGTAATTTTAATACTTGGCAGTGTTTAGTTCTGCTTTTATATTTTGACATTTGTTTGAATTTACTTAAACTTCTTGCATCTAGTGTCAGTTAGGGTTGACTTATAATTTACATTATTTTTAATTTGATGGCCATAAGCATTGATTTGCCTCACATGAACGTTATTATGTCTTATTTAATATCATGGGTTGAGTCCCTATTCTTTTATTACAGTTTTATGTGTGATTTTTGCTGTCCCAGGTACACATTCTATGTGGTACACTTGGTCACATTAATTTACATTTATTCTGTACTTATGTTCCTTTATGCTATGACTTTTTGAGCATGGAATGCTCCTTATATTTTCTAGTTAGTTTACACTCCAATACATTTTAATTTAATATCTTTCCAATCATTGTTGTTACTATTTTATTGGAAACTTGTTGGCCAGATTAGGTTATGTCTTATCTTGGGTTCTCAACAATGGCTGAATCTCAGATTCTGTTTTCTACACATTGTATGATTATTTACTTTTACTTAAAGCTGATTTTTTATTGTTTATGGTTATTTTTCTTTTTTGTTATTATCTCAGCCTTTATTATTGAGTAATAGTTGTCTTTGATAATTTTATTTCTACTTCACAAATTTTATTAGTCCTTTGGACATTGTCTAGTTGTTATTTTTATACATTATTTAATTATACATTTACAATTCTTGTATTCAGTCTCCCTCGTAATTTCTACTCTCAATATTTTATTTTTGAGTTCTGTTTGTACCGTCAAGTAGTTGAAGTCATTTTATTAATAAGTTTATGTCAGTGTCAAGTCACAGCTTGGGTGGTACATTGGGTTCTGGGTGTGTTATATGTACCATTACAATATTGTTAACAAAAGTTTCGGCCCCATACTCAGAGGCCATCTTCAGTGTAAAAACGATTGAGCAATCGACACGGTGATTCACCCCAGTACTGAGGTACAGACTATATGTCTGGGGTGAAATGGCGAACACCATGCCAACTGCTCGATCGCTTTTACACTGAAGATGACCTCCGTTTGTGGGGCCGAAACGTCATCATCATCATCATAATCATCATTATCATCACCACTCCAAGGACTAGGCCTTAGACCTGTTCCGGAACCATCTCTTCCTCGATCTACCAACATCTCTCTTCCCAGTAGGGTGATAACGCAAGGCAGCCACAGGTAGACGGATATCAGGCATGCGATTCAAGTGTTCACACCATCTCCTCCTGTGGTCTTCAATCTTCTGGTGCAATGATACAATGTTTAAATCGCGTCTAATATCCTCGTTCCTTCTCCGATCCAAGAGAGAACAACCTTGCGTCCCTCTTAGAAATTTAATTTCGGCTGCCTGAATCCACTGCACGTCCCTTTTACCAAGAGTCCATGTCTCATTAGCATATGGGAATGTCGGGACAGCCACAGATTTATAAAATTTCATTCGGGTATCCTTCCGTCTTTTATTTTTCAGGTACCTATGAATCGTTCCACAGATGCGTATAAATTTTGTTAGCTTACTATCCCAATCAATATCAGTTCCATATGAGATATTACAACCCAGGTAATTAAAATGACTAACCCGATACAAAATCTGATTATTCATCACTGTCTTAGTTCTTATAGGATACCTGCCCTGAAATGCCATCGTTTTAGATTTTGTAGCAGAGATCTGTAGCCCATAGTCTTGTATGATGCTATTGAACGTAAATATCGCCCGCTGTAACTGGTCTTCTGTTTTCTGTATCATTACCTTGTCATCTGCATAAAGCAATGCATTCATATGAATATTTCGCTGAAGTGATATTCCCGAGTCAACTTCAGCTGTCTATCGCGAAAATATGTCGTCCACGTAGATATTAAAAAGTGTCGGTGAAATAGGGCACCCTTGTCTAACACCTTTATTTGTAGGAATATATTTTGATAATTTACCATGCAAATCCATGACAACCGCTGTCCTGTAATATAAGCTCCTAAGAACTTTAATTAATTGCGAAGGGAAACCTCTTCGTTCCATTGTACTCCAGAGTAGCGAACGTTTCACATTATCGAAAGCTTTCGACAGACACATCTACAGTATAAATTCTAGGTGCGTATCCAAGTTAAATTCCCTTCTCTTTTCAATTATTAATTTAAGTGTAAACATAGCATCCATGCATGATCTCTCCTTTCTTGCCGAAATCAAATTTCCTGATCCTCCAGTTTGGGGGTTTTACAGCAGGCCAGTAACCTGCTTAAGTAAAAATGTATGTACTTACAGAAATCATAAGAGCCTCCAGTTTAGTATATCGTAAAAATTTTGTGTTATAGTTTAAATTATGTATCCTCATATGAATATGTACGTACGACTGAACGAAACAATTTGCGTACTCTCTCTCTCTCTCTCTCTCTCTCTCTCTCTCTCTCTCTGTTCTACAGTTAAGTTACTCAAGTACTCGACAAGAGTTTGAACTTGTACTATAACTACAATGGTAAGTAGATTTTATGGAACTACTCCAGAAAATGGATTGTGGTTAAACAACTTGCTAAAAGCATTAGAGTGGGTAATTGACTTCTTTCAAGTTAAACGGTATTCCATGTAGCGTAGAACACGCGCAAGAATAATAGTTTAAAAAGTTTTCAACTTTTCCCCTCAACGAGGTCTATACTTTTGTAGTCAAGAAGGTTAACATGAGTGGATTATAGAGCGAAGCGGGTTTGTTTAAAACTTATAGTAGTCAATAAAATCAACATAATCATTATTGTGAAGCAGTTTTAAACTTGACTACTTTCTTTCTAAACTCTGAGTATGCCAACATATTATCTAGCTATGCAGCTTACCCGTTCTCTGAACGCTTCTGTCTGTTTCTTTATATTCTATCTAGAGTGTTTACACTCTATCTTAGTGTGTAGTCCAGGTTCGTCAGACGTCTCGATAACATGAGCTACCGACCAGAGAAACACACGACGTTCACCAGTGACGATCTGATTCTAAATAGGGAAATGATTTACCAGACTTGTGTATATATTCCTGGGAGACCTTGTCTGGCATTGCATCTTGATCAAAATTTATTAAACAGTTCACTTCCGTTCCGTATGGTCACAACAGGTTTGACGTCACTTTCAACAATATGAAAAATATTGGTGAAATTGATTGCTTCCACGGAAATGAGGTTGAAACGAATTCCTTACATTCTGCTTTATTTGGAGTTACCTTTATATTATCGAGATTAATTTCGCTACTACGGAATCTGAAAACAGATTGCAGATGGGTATACATTTGTTAAATCGAATCTGCAAAGACTCTGGATTGCAAATATCTACAATTATAACCAAGGTGATGGCTTTTCGTGGAACTGATCCCGTACGGAAAAAAATTGTTATAGATGATACTATCATGGAACAAGTTAGCAGTTTTGAATACTTGGGCTACAGTGTGTCTTATAATGCAAACAAAGACATGGTAAATAACTTGCCTTCTGTGGTCAACCTTCTGTGCGGGATCATCAGGCGAACCCTTAAGTCAGCAAGTAAGGGAACACGCCTAAAGTTCTACAAGGTGATGGCTCTTCCCACACTTCTTTATGGGTCTGAGAATTGGACTTTAACGAAAGGCCAGGCCAGTCCCATCCAAGCGGCTGAAATGAGATTTCTCAGGCATGATCATGGGAGAAACACAGATATACGGCAGGAACTGAATATAATGAGTATACTTGACAGGATCGCCCAGTATCAGCTGAATTGGTGGGAACATACTTTGCCGAAACGATGACTGCCGCATCCCGAAACAACTATGGAACTATAAGCCGAGGGGACGGAGGGGTGTGGGACGTCCGTGGAAGCGCTGGAGTGACCAGCTGTAATATTAGCCTAATTCAGACCGGAACAAACCATGCTTGCTTAAACCTTGGAGATGATGATGATGAATTTTGCTACTACAAATGTCAAATTTAAAACACTGAATTAAAAAAAATTTGGAATTTTCTGATATAAACATATATTACTGGACTCATGCAAAGGGCATCCTTATGTTTTTCACAAGTTGTTTCTTTTTTTTTTTTTGGTCTCAGAAGGAATCTCTGGATTGTATTGACTTTTATGAATTATGTATCAAATGACTCCCAAGTATCATTGGCTGTATATTTTGATTAAGGAAAATCATTAGGAATGGTATTTTAATCATCCAAATTCGTGTTTTTGAAAAAGATATACAAAATAACATGACACATTCGTTTGTCATTTTAACTTATTTTAACTCTGTGTTTTTTTTGCAAACGTATTTTCTAAGTATTTTCTTGTCTACGCACCTAAAGTGTTGTTAATTGTCTCACAAATTTGACTGACTTTACTCAACTTTCTCTCGTAAAATCTTGACTACAGAAAGATCTATGAAATATTGGCCTTCAAGCTGAATCACCACCGTTCACCAGTTAATAGCGTAATCAAAGAGGCTGAGCGTAGACAAACTACAGAGCTTGTCCGCTGTCGACTAGCTTTGAAATTAAAAGGAGTTAAATGGGCTGATGTATCACTGACAGGCTTGTCCATAGATCTAACTATCGTTGGTCTGGCAGCATAATTTCAACGAGTAACAACACAAAAAAAATATTGTTACGACGGCCTACTGATCGTAGTATGGTACATTGGAAAACAAAATACAAGACACCAATTCAATCACTAGTTACCAGCTTTAATTATCACAATTAAACAGTTTGTAATCCACAAGATAGTCTCTTACAACAAATCAAATACAAATTGTTCTCACGCAATAAAAATGTCAACTAATATAAAACATAATTGTATTACAATTGTCCCGCACAATTATAAAACACAACACTTCGCCACAATACTTCGAACCGCACTGGAATATATCGCAACTGAAACTGAAACTGAGCGTCGCTGAGTACTTGTATTTATTCCCCGCCGAAAATCCAGAAACATTCATACTACGCATCAACAACGCTACTAGAAAACACCAGAACGTAATTGTTTGCGGCCTTGGTGAGTCCGGAACAATCTCGTTAACGCATGTTGAGAATCACGTACGCACACAACATTACAGCCGGTTCCACTGGAACATCCGAGAAACACGTAGATTGTTCTGTAATATTGTAACGATATGTCAAACAGAAGAGAATCGAATTCTACGGCAGTAGAATGCTCCGAATTCTGCCAGGACTTGCACAACTTTGAAACGATAGCTTTTTGCCTCGAGCCGTTGAGTAAGCGACTCTGACGTATGAAACATATGAAGGGGGGGGGGTAAAAGCATGTAGGCCTATATGAACCCCCGCCAATCACGTTACAGAAATTCGTTCACGTCACCACAGTAACTGGCTGTAACGATACTGTGTTGCCACGTTTCTTCCCTAGATAAACAATGTGCAGCGCTGGGTAAACGTAAAGCTTCACGTGTACAATTGGCAACGTCGCAGCAGCGAAATGTCAGAGTCATTTACTGAACGGCTTGAGTGTATTACTGCGTACAGAATTCCAGGTGTGCTTAACTTTTTACTAAAATAATAACGCGTATATGCGCAAAAATTTTGTTAAATGTATAATTTCTCGTTTGTTACAGAAGCATGTTCGATCGTCAAGACAGCCTGCGTTCGGAGTACATGAGCGATCGAGAGTCGCGCTACGGGATCGTTCAGCAAGCGTCGATCGAGAGCACCGACTCCCGGCTGTGTTACCTGACGTCATCAGAGGTAGGGTTCACATGCATGTAAATATTTTACAGTCCAATCTCTGTAACACGAATTCCTGTAATCCAAAACGGTCAGAAAACTAAAAGAACGTTTTGAAAGAATTGTACTTACAAAACAGCACGAGGTTACTAGAAAACGAACTTCTAGGTGTTTATATTAATGGAAAAAACTATATGAAAAGCCATTTTAGTACAGAATGAAACACAGAGCAGTTTAAATAATGCCGCAGAATGCAGGGAAAAGCCTACCATTTCAGGTGTAGTAAGATTCTGTAGGTTACAGAACCAGTAGACTAATCTTATGACAGCAGAATATCATTAGGTATTGTTACGACGGTCTACTTGATCGTCGTAGGTACAGTGGAAAATAAAATAAGTACAAGACGCCAATTAAGTCACTAATCACCAGCTTTAATTTTTACAGTTAAGCAGTTCGTAATTAACAACACAGTCTACTACAACAAATCAAATAAAAATTGTTCACGCGCAATAAAATGTCACTAATATTAAACACAATTGAATTACAATTATACTGCCCGATTATAAAACGCAACACTTCACTAATAACCACTTGAACGTACACAGTAATGTCGCCCGATAATAACTCTCGAACCGAACTGTAAATATATAGCTGCTATACTGACTTCAGCGTCCCTGAGTAATTGTATTTACAGCCGCCGAAAATCTAGACGATTGCTAATTGCGTCCTAGCGTCCGTATGAACTACGTAATTAACTGCGGCCTTGCCACAGTCCGCACGGCTGGCGGCATGGAGAAGACTCTCGCAAATGCGTCTACAAGCACGTACGCCACACACAGTAGAGCGAGATTCTTCTGGCACATTCGACAAACACGTAGATTGCTCTGTGATGTCGTAACAGTATGTTTATTTAGTAACATAGCCTGTTACTATGATCAAAGTTTATAAATAATATATATTTTATAACTAATATAGTTCATATTAGTTATTTTGTGTGCCGTCTGCAAAAAGTTCCTTCAGCACAAAGTGTCGCGGTACATGACAATTACTTCGGATATTCAAAAGACGTTTAAAACGTGTTTATATTGTTACGTAATAGCGATTGTTGTCAGATACGTAGAGCTAATCCTACACCAGAGTCAGTAATATGTATCAGATTACAAGGTACGTCTATCACTTCAACGGAGTTGGTCCCAAGTCGATAATCCGTCTGCAAAAAGTTCCTTCAGCACAAAGTGTCGCGGTACATGACAATTACTTCGGATATTCAAAAGACGTTTAAAACGTGTTTATATTGTTACGTAATAGCGATTGTTGTCAGATACGTAGAGCTAATCCTACACCAGAGTCAGTAACGTGTAATCAGATTACAAGGTACGTCTATCACTAAAACGAAGTTGCTCCCAAGTCGATAATCCGCCTAAAAAAAGTAAACTGCGCAATGTCCTGAAAGAAGTTATAACAATCACTAACTTTTACTAAATACAGTTAAAATTTAATAAACACTCACTTAGTGGCATTAACTATTTTACATTTGAAAAGTAATTGCCATAATCATAGACGACGGAAAAGAATCTATCCCGATTGAAACAAACCATAGCGTAAGGCAAGGTTGTTGTCGGTCATCACTATTTTTAACATTTATCTAGAAGATCTCCACAAAAAATGGAAAGAAATTAAAATCAACCGAAATAAAAGCTTGAAAACCATTCTCTTCGCGGACGACCAAGCTATATTCGCCACTTCCGAGACGATCTCCAGCGAGCAATATTCATCTTACATAAAATAGGATAAGAATATGACTGTAACACATCTGATCCAAAGACAAAAGCAATTGGCCTTTATAGAAGATGAACCGGTTCGCACCAAAATATACATAGGCAACACAATGCATAGAACAAGTAAGGCATTTCAACTATCTTGAACGTGACGTTACTTATGATCAAGATAGAGATATAGAAAATAAAGTGACGAGTTTCACAAGAATGTGTGGAACGATTTGGAGAACGCTGGGAAATAAATGTAGAAAAGAAACCCAAATAAAATTTCATAAAACAATGGCAATACCTATACTATAGTATGGTTCTGAAACTTGGGTCATAAAGAAAAAAGATGAACAAAAGATACAAACAGCAGATAAGAAATTTCTGAGATCAGTTAAAAGGTGCAATAGACGAGATCATATATGAAATGAAGAGATAAGAAGTGATTTAGATATTTTTTCAGTTAATGTAATGATTAAAGAATACAGAAGAAAATTGATTCAACACATCAATAGAACGGAAGAAAGTAGAATACGGAAGATGGCGGAAGATTGGAACCCTAGAGGCAGAAGAAAAGTTGGTAGACCTAAGAAAAGGTGGACGGTGGAATAGGAACAGGCCGCTGAAGCCTAAAACCGTTAGGAAGAGGATGACGATGCATGTTACTATGTTGGTTTACCCTACTTAAAACAGTTCTAGAATGTAGAGTTGACTTGAAAATTTAACATCTCTTCAAACAGCTATTATAGAAAGAAGGATATATTTTTGTTTAGGTTTACCGTAAGTGAGCTGTGTAACACGTTTATATTTTTATTTATCTTCTTCAACTTGAATATTTTACCTGAAGATTTCTTTACGCTGTACGAGAGCCAGTTAAAAAGTTCGCGAAACGACATCTATAGCTAAGCGGTACAACTAAAATTTTGCGTGTTGTATGATTCATGTTTCATATAAACCCCTGTTAATTCCAAAATCTGTCTACAGATTTCTTCATTGTTTACCAAGTGTTCGAGATTTAAGTGTCACGCGTGTTTTGATCAAACGTCGAGCTGTGTTCGAAGTGTTTATTGAAAAAGGTGTAGCGCCAGTTGAAATTCACAAAGAACTGGCAAATGTGTCATGAGATGTTACGCTTTGAAAAACAATGGTCTGTAGGTGGGTACTCGAGTTTAAACGTGGTCGTGCGGTCATTGAAGATGCTGAATCCCTCAGTGGACGCAAAAAAGTGCAACAACTCCAAATAACAATAAAAAATGCATACACCGTGCTGGAAGACCATCGATGGTGAGTGGATTATATTTCTGAGATCATAGGCGTCTCACGTGAGCGTGTGTATCATATTTTAACAAAAACTTTGTATGGAAAAACTTTGTGCAAGGTGGGTGCCGCATTTGGAGTTGTTGTACTTTTGAGCGTCCACTGCGTGGATCACCTTCAGTGCTCGTATGGTCACGTTTAAAATCGAGTGCCCATTAACAGGCCATTGTTTCTGAAGGCGCAGCATCTAACTCATTTATCATTTTGTTCTGTATTTCCATTGAATCTAGACGTTTTTTTAGCAAAGAACTCTTGACTTTGTCCATTTTTACTTCCATGTCCCATAAGGAAGTGGAAGTATGGTTATGGCGAAAAAAATCGTGTTCAAGATATCGGCAGATTCTGATTGTACTACCCTCAAAACATGAAAAAAAAGTAATTTTTCGAAAAGTGTCTGTGTGTAGAATTTTTTCTATGGCAAACGATAACAGCCGCAAATTCAAAACAGAATCAAATAATTTTTTTCGTACAGTCCTAAATTGTAGAGAGCTCAAGGTCTATTGATTTTGGTGAAGATCTGTTAAGGGAAAGTGGTAGTTTACCTGCAACGTTTTACGTTTTAACAAGAGTAAATTGCTGAATTTTGATAAATAAAGTATCCTGAAAAAAAGGTCATAATAATCCACTGTAGAAAGGTAGATGAAATATCTATAAATGAAAAGGGTAATTGAAGGGGGAGGGGTTAATTTTTTTAATAAATTAAAACGGTAGTTGATGACGGAGGAAATAAATTTTATAAGTTTTATATGTGTAATACGTTAATGACAACAAAGAAGTAGTTTCTATGGAAACATTTCATTTCACTTTAACAAAATTCTATATTTTTCATTTTAATTTAAATCACGTTAGAGTGAAAATGTATCGTTCCTGGGAGGCAAGCATATCTCAATTATGTAATGTTTACTTTCCCAAAGTTTTATTATTGTGATTACCGCAATAAAAAGGCGGGCAGGACACACACACACACACACACACACACACACACACACACACACACACACACACACACACACACACACACACACACACACACAATTCGCGTTATTTCTGGCCTCAATCATGTTTATTTTTTTATGTTTGCACGCTTTTTAAATGAAAAGTGCCGAAACCCACACCAATACAACGCGTGCAAGCCAAAGGGGGACAGCGATTTTCTTCCTGTGGATCGCTGGGCAGTGTTGTTGTATTAAAGCAATTAATACAACCTGTGTACTTATTTCTATTATGATATGAGAATTATAAACTAATATGTGCATGTGTATAAATATTTTTCTCCTTTGGAAAATTGTTTGCCCCTCCTTGAAAATATTTTGACCTCCCGGATGGCTAGTTATTTACTAACCTGTGTGGAATATAGCGTTATGACATGGATCAGAATGGTGGGTGTTAAACAGGAGACACAAATGTATTAAGGAAGAAATGTTTTGCTGAGAAATTTATAATTATACGGGTGAACAGAATAGTCGTTCAGGAAATCAGAAGACAAATGGAAAGAAAGAAATCAAGACTCGATTTTAAAAAAGAAAAATGACTAGTATAGTATTGACAGGAAAGACTTTGATAACACTATAGACATCCCTCGGCCCCTCGCAGCGAGAGTCCAATTTCATTACAGGAATCAGATCGCAGCTACCTCTTCGTTCGACCTACAGAAATTTTATCCAAAAGTACAGTCCTTCCTCACGAAGGTTGAGGATAGTCTTAATCCACCTGACATGGTGGTACCATTTTAGCTGATACGTAATTTTTTAGAACTCAAGCATCCACTAATTTCATTAATATTTAAATGATTTTAAATATAAATTTTACGACATGGAAGTCATGTATGGTTCTCCATACCGATTTTTTTTAAAGTCGTGTAACACGTAAATTTTGAAGAGCTGGAAATTAACAGCTGTTTATACGAAATATGAATCTTACAACACACGAAAAATTTTAATGCTACCGTTAATGTATAAATGGCGCTCCGCGAACTTTTCAACTGACCAAAGTTTTTGACACGCAAAGTTTTGTGTAAACCTGTGAAGTGTTTAGTTTGGAGCGTGTTCATGTAGAGGGTAAATACTAGGAGATTTGAGGAATGAAGAGGAGAGGAGATTACAGGCCTTCGAGATATGATCTTGCAGAAGGTTGGAAAGGATTTCCTGGAAGAATAGAGTGACAAATGAGTAGGTGCTTGGAAGAGTAGGAGAGTGCTAGATATCATCAAGGTCAGGAAGAAGAATCGGTTGGGACTCTTTGATGGGGCAAACACAAGATGATGCGATGGTGGAAACACCGGAGGAGCTGGTAAATGGAAAGCGGAATAGCAGACGGAGGTGAGGCGCCAGATGATGGACGATCTGACGGTGACATATAAAGAAATGCAACAACTAACGTCCAGGATACAACGTCACAGGAATAAAACAAGACAGAATTAGGTTGGCAGGTCAAGTACAAAGAATGACAAAGGAAAGAGCAGAGTATTCATTGGAGGACCAGGAGGAAGAAGAGCAAGAGGGAGGGCAAGAAGGACATGGGTGGACGATATAGATGAAGATATGAGGAGACTGGGGGTCAGAAGGCGGCGAAGAGTAGCACAGGATAGAGAGGAGTGGGGACACGTCATTCTGGAGGCCAGGGCTCTTCATGAGCTGTAGCGTCGTGGAGTAGTAGTAGTAGTAGTAGTAGTAGTAGTAGTAGTAGTAACCCAGGATAGGAATGCGTGGAGGGAACATGCCTTGCAAGACGTACCCTTGGGCAGAAAGCACATAATGTAGCCTATAAGCCTTTCGTAATGGGTGTTACCCCCTTTATGTGCTGCGTAATTGTTAAACAAGCCTTTATATGGAATAAATGCCATACAAACTTTGACTATAAGATTTCATGTTCCAAGTTTTAACGTTGCCAAAGCAATGGGTTTAGGCCCAGTTTTGTCAACAATTTTGTTCACCGCGCAGATGTGGAGTTACTAAACAAACTGATTTTCACGGCTGCAATTTTTAAAAACCATTAAATATTAGACTAAAAGAACAATTACACACTAATCGTGTGTAATTTAGCTGTTTTACAATTAATGCATTAGTTAATTAACCGATCTCCTTGAACGTGTTTTGAATTTCCTTTTTTCAATGGGAATTTACTTCACTAAAAAGAACTTTCAATGTTACAATTGGAAATTTAATTTTTTGCTGTCCTTGTTAATATAATACAAATTTCTTAATTAGTACGTAAAAACAAAATTAGTTATATACTAAGCGTCTTTATTAAAAGAAAGAAGGGATAAAAAATTCGTGTCCGAAAAAACCCTTGGCTTCCGAAACCCTTTGTTTTGGTACAGCGAAATTAATTTTGAAGTTAGGACTGTAATATGAATGCAATTTTTGTTTCCGCTTAATTTATTCAGATTTTATAACGTTCGGTAAAAATTGTTTTGTAAATTTAAAAAAAAATTTGTTTTGTAAATACAGTACTAATATTGCTTCATTCAAATCTTGTTACGGTTTTTGTAATTAGTACCTAATGGAAATGTTTACAAAAAGCGTCTCAGTATTAGTATGTAGACCAAGTTATGATAATTCAAAAACTTAAAAAAAAACAAGAAACGAATTTCTTAAAACACGCAAAAAACGGGTAATTATAAATTTGTGTTAATGTAGTTAGATTTTTACCAAATTATCTTGCTTCATAGTTTAAAAATTTTCGTCTTTTCTTAACCGTCTTTTACTTCTATGCTTCGTAAGGAAATGGAAGTATATTGATGGCGAAAACAAGGGCCATTCTGATTGTACTATTGTACTACCCCCAAAACACGAAGAAAGTCATTTTCCGTAAAGTGTTTGTGTGTGTGCCTGTGTGTAGAATTTTTCCTATGGTGAACGATAATTGCCGCAAATTCAAACAGAATCAAATATGTTTTGCATGTGTGCCTGAGTTGTAGAGGACTCAAGCATATTGATTTTGGTGAAGATCGGTTAAGGGGAAGGGGTAGTTTATCTGCAACATTTTACGTTTTAACAAGAGTAAAGTAGTTAATTTTGGTAAATAAAGTATCCTAAAAAGAAGATCATAATAATCCACTGTAGAATGGTAGATGAAATATCAATAAATTGAAAGGGTAGTTAAAAGGAGAAAGGGTAATTTTTTCACGTTTGGTATTGATTCAATGAGTTTGACGAAATTAAATAAAAATGCATTTGATCCAATCGGTATGGAGAACCATACATGACTTCCATGTTCTCAGATTATGTATAAAATCATTTGGTACTACCTTTATGCGTACCCGCAGTTATTTCGATAATGCGATTTTTGGGCTTCAATATGTAGTGAATATCGCACATAATTTTATGTAGTGAAAGAATTATACAAATTTTAATTTTGTATGTTGCAAAATAGTTGGCTGGTGATTGCAATTGATTTCGTTTGTCATTTTGTAATGATAAATGACGGTAGTAGTAATTTATCTCCGGGTCGTGGCTGTGACATCAAAAATTGATTATGTTAGGTTAACATGAAAACTGAAATTATCCATGGAACCAATACGTGTGTAATGTAAAACTATTTTTTTTTCTAAAACCACGAAAAACTCAACTCGAAGTAAGGCGGGAGTGGCCCAAGGGTCAACCCCTTGCCTATTATTATAGGCCTATATATCACTTTTTTGTGGCAGAACTCGTTTTTTTGGTAAAATTCGTTTTCCGACAAGTACTCGTTTTGTGACTAACAAAAAACAAACATCCATTATGTACAATATGTAGAGCATATGTTGTCATTCCGTAATACAGTGTTTTTTGTTTTTTCATTAACCATAAATATTTGTATTTTTCATTTTGTATTTGCTGTTGTTTTTTCCAATTTGTCAACTTAAAAACGTTAGGTTCTTTATTTTAAGTGATACTCTGTTATACGCATTGTATTACACGTTTAATGTTATGTTTTCTCAACCACAGCTTTTATTTATTTTAGCAGTAAACTAAAAACCCAAAACCATTATTACCTAACTCCCAAATGAAAACAACACATATTTTTGCTTTTCATTAAGAAATACGGCAATTTACAGTTAGTACACTTCTTCTTTTCCACACCGTAATATATCGATACAATCGCATATTAAAAACATCGAAATGTATTGCGGGTACTCGTACAATTCCAATCATTTACTTGAATTCGGTTCGATAATTCCTAAAAAAATATAGAATTTTGTCAAAGTGAAATAAAATGTTTCCATAGAAACTACTTCTTTGTTGTCAATAACGTAGTACACATATAAAACGTATAAAAAATTATCTCCTCCCTCATAAACTACCATTTTAATTTATAGAAAATTACCCCTCCTCCTTCAACTACCCTTTTAATTTATAGATATTTCATCTACCTTTCTACAGTGGATTATTATGACCTTCTTTTGAGGATACTTTATTTATCAAAAATTAAGCACTTTACTCTTGTTAAAACGTAAAAGGTTGCAGGTAAACTACCCCTTCCCTTTAACCGATCTTCACCAAAATCAATAGGCCTCGAGTCCTCTACAATTCAGAACGGTATGCAAAAAATTATTTGATTCTGTTTGAATTTGCAGTAGTTATAGTTTGCCATAGAACAAATTCTATAGACAGACAGACACGCACACAGACACTTTTCGAAAAATGACTTTTTTTCATGTTTTGAGGGTAGTACAATTAGAATCTGCCATTATCTCGAACACGATTTTTTTCGCCATGACCATACTTCCATTTCCTTATGGAACATGGAAGTAAAAATGCATTTGGTCTTTTTCAAACAATGGTAATTTTGTTGCCAGGCAATAAAATTATAATGTTTTTATTTTAATTTCAATCATCTATGCGTGAAGATCCGCAACCACGGCCCAGCAGGACACAAAATAATTTGTGGCCACATAATTACATAATGGTTATATATATATAAATATGTAATTAATGCGTAATTATCTGCGTAGTTCAGTTTCCATTATAAGAGTAAAGTACCTAATTTCTATAGATAAAGTTACTCGAAAATACATTAAACGACTACCCCATAATAACAAAAATATCTATAAATAGTGAAAATAGTTTGAGGGTGGCGAATATTTTTTTAGAAATTATCAAACCGAATTCAAGTAAATGATTTTTAAATATAAATTTTAGAACATGCAAGTCGTGTATAGTCTTCCATATTAATATTTTAACATTTTCAAACAAATTAAAACGAAATAAAAAAATTACTATTTTCGTACAAAAGTATAAATGTGTCTTGAATACGGATTGAAATTTAACCCTTTAAAATACTTCTATAAAATGTGTAAACAGCTAAGTCATGTAGTCTTAAGTAATAAAATCCTTAGAAGAAATAATTTTTCATTATTTCTCTGGGTAGGCTGCTTCATAATGGGGAATAAATGTCGTATCAACTTTGGCTATTAGAGTTGATGTTCGAAGTTTTGAGGCTGCTATAACGTTTATCGCAGTGGTTTCAGTGCGGAGTTTTCAAGAAAACAGATATTCCAGTCTGAATAAATTACTGGAAAAATGACGCAATAAATTAATTTCTTAAAAAAATAGTACAAATTTACTATTCTAAAATTTTCATTCACCTCTGGAAATTTTGAGACGAAAATAGAAAAATTAAACGTAATAATAATAATAATAATAATAATGATAATGATAATAATAATAATAATTTTATAGAGGGGGAAAATGCTTTATGACCCGTCAGAGGAGGCCGTGCTTTCTCTGGTAGCCGTGCTTCCACTTAGCGTATTACTTCAGGATGGAGCCTATTGCGCCCTTATCGACCTCCTTCTAGTTGTTCCTCATCTTTTACTGCCCGTTGGTTGGGTACAAGTTGGACCTGTCTTTTTTCCTAGTAGGAACCATTGAATAAATGCATTGATGCGGTTCCATTCCGCCTTACCACGAAGCATTAGCGCAACTACGCTCTCGGGAGTGAACTTTCTGAGCTCCATTTCTAGTATACTATTTAGTACCATTGTATATTCGTGGGGAGAGTCTCCGTATTGGCATTAAAGTTGTCGTGGCCGCTGAGCAACTGGGTCAGACGGTAGTTGACCTCACCGTGTTGGCGGTCGATCCAAGTTTGGTATGAGCCTTGCGATCCATCTTTTCTATCCTCTTTATCCCAACGATCTTGCCAGTGCCGGAGAGTGAGTTCCCTGGCTTCATGCTTTGCGACATCGCTTCCAATTTCCTCTCTTCTTTTGAATAAATGCTTCCGCTCTAGAGCCAACAGTTCTATGGGAATCTCTCTCGCTATCGCCTGAACTACTGGCTCTGCCACTGTCCGGTAAGAGGATGCTACTCTGAGGGCTCCTCTTCTCAGGCGCGGAAATATTCATGTCCCCTCTGAAACTGGGTGAAGTAGAAGCCTACTTCTCCATGCTTTCTCTCCAATCATATACTATTAATATCAGTAATAATAATAATAATAATAATAATAATGATAATAATAATAATAATAATAATAATACAAATAAAAAGAAGAAGAAGAACAACAACAATCTTGTTTTGTTTTCTAGGTGGTACGTACGGCATAAGTCTATTTCATACTTGGATGTTGGATGTTGTTTTTTTAACGTAGACGTTTCGGCAAGATCTTCTGTTGTCGATCTTTAGTGACTACTTTGTTCTTTCGAGCGACCTTGGTGGAAACTCTGGCAATAACACAAATATATACAATAATAATTGTAATAATGATTAATGGTCCAATTCCAGAACAGATTAGTCGTTCAAACTATCTGGGAGATGATATTGCCCATGTTAGGAATTATGATATTGATGTATTTATGTTAAGTTAGCAAAGTTCCAGACGATCTGTGGGACGATTGGCCGTATGTTTAGAAACAAGTACTCGTCGAGATACAAGACTAATGTTTTACAGACTTATGGAGGTCCCTGTACTGTCCAGTGGATGTGAATTGTGGACAACAACCAAGAAACAAGAAAGTAAAATACTGGTCTCGGAAATGGCGCCTTAAAAAGTGTTAAAAGTGTTCTAAACTTGACAGAATGAAGCCATAAGAGAATAATGACAAGTTTTTAACTGGAATGAAACAATTAAATGATTAAAAACAACGGTTGAAAGAACACTTAGAAAGAATGTCAGATTTCAGACCGGCCAAACAAGTCTGGTAATACAGATCCATAGGACCCAGGTGTGTGTATAGACCGAGGAAGGGACGGCTGGAGGATCTTTGATGGCGGAAGAGGCAGCACTTTGCGTACGCCGTGTTGTGAAGATGATGATGGTTGTACTACAAAACTGTAAACGATTACAAGTTCGTTTTCAGGAATTCGGAAACATGTCATGTATTGTATTAGAAACTGACTCGATGTCTAAACGTGTAAACGATATGTGTATCAAGAACGTGTCGTAGCAAGGAGAAAGAGCCTGGGAAATAATTGGTGGCCGTCTAGAAACGTCTTGTAGCCGGAATGGTATCGGTATAGGGATCGGCTGATTGTCCATATTATAAAGTCGTGACAATATGAGGAGGTGTTCCATACTGTTAAGTTGATCGTAGCCTGTTTGACGTTCCTATATGCTTTTAAATCCGTCTGAGCAACTACTCGAACGAAACACATCTTATTGTGTTACCTAGTATTTCTCTCTTCAACGTTTCCATGTAATACCATACCATAGACTTATTTTTGTCAACGACTGGCAAGGCCTTAAGTATATTGTTACGACGGCCTCACAGATCGTTTTCGGAACAATGGGAACAAAATACAAACACCAATGAAATTTCTTCTTCTTCTTCTTCTTCTTCTTCTTCTTCTTCTTCTTCTTCTTCTTCTTCTTCTTCTTCTTCTTCTTCTTCTTCTTCTTCTTCTTCTTCTTCTTCTTCTTCTTCTTCTTCTTCTTCAAGGATTAGCTTATATAAACCTGTTCCGGCAGCCATCTCATCCTCGGACGACCCACGTCTCTTCTGCCAATGGCTTTATAGTTCAGTGCCGCTTTCGGCAATCGATCCTCTGTCATCCTTTGCAGATGATCCCACCATTGTCTTCTTTAAATTAAATAATTTCCTCTATGTCCTCTACTTTGAGTTATCCTCTGATATCCTCATTCCTTATTCTATCTTGCAATGTATAATTTAAATTATTCCGAAGAAACTGCATTTCATCACTCTGAATCTTGCCGCATTCCTTTTTTGTCATGACCCACACTACACTTGCATGAGGCAACGAGGGAATTGCAATTGTCTTATAAAATTTAATCCTTGTGCTGTGCCTTGTTTTATTTTTAAAATTTCTATGAATGGTACCACAAATATTCCTAAATTTATTTATCTTCTTTCTTATGTCATATTCAGATTCATAGCTTACTGCACAGCCGAGATATTTGAAACGGCTTACTTGTTCTAAAGTGCTGTTGTTTGTAACTATCTTAATTCTCACTGTATATTTACCTTTAAAGGCCATGGTTTTGGTCTTTCTTACTGAAGTTATCAGTGAGTACTCTCTTGTCACTTCTTGTAATTGAAATATAGCTCTTTGTAAATCATCCTCATTTTCTTGAATAAGAACTATGTCATCCGCATATAGCAGGGACCCATCCAAATTGATATAGCTGTATTCCCGAAGTCACTCTGGATTTCCATGATCTCAACATGTGGTCAATGTATATATTAAACAAGGTTGGGGAAACACAGGATCCCTGACTAATTCTCTTATTTATTGGAATGTCAGCTGAGAGCCTACCATTGAGATCCAGGTCTACAGATGTACTTTTGTAAAGGATCTTAACTGAATTTATTAAATGCTCTGAATAATCAGACTTTAATTAATCACAAATAACAATTTAACATCAACTACATAATACTCCCGTACAGTAATTCTAGTTAAATTTGTCCACACGAAATAATAATGTCAACTATTAGAGTTTCGCACTAATTAAATACAATAATCACTTCGAACCGCACTTGAATAAATCGCTCCTTGTAACTGACTTACTAAGCAGAAGCTGTTGCCTATTTATAGCTCGCAAATGTTCCATAATTTGCGTCAACAAGCACTCGAAAAGTTTAGGGCGTACTAGTCACAGAGACACGCACCAGCTCGCCTACTGAGAAATGTTTAGAACAACACTCTCGATTAATCGAGAGCGTTCCATCGCTAATAATAAATATATTATTATTTATTATCCAAATTACCACTACCATGCAATAGTGTAAACGTATAATTGGCACAATTATACACTGTACACTGTATTACACTGTATGATTGGCACAATGATTTGTGTCATCGTTATAATACATTGTCTACACTGATACTACATTTCAAGCTTTTGCAAACTTCTACCACTTTTTCTTTGGTTCGACAACATTTTCGGTTGTCTGCGTACTGTCTCTTTCTATTCTAAAAATTAGCAGTTACAGCTAAAATAATGAAACATGAAACGGGTGTCTGGTTGCGCAGTTTTGAAAAGATCTCATTGCGCATGCGTAGCTTTGACGCGCTGTTTTCGGCTCAATCGTTTTGTGTTCAGAACAGCTACGTGGTTGGTGTGTTCGGACCCAATTTTTCCCACTACTATCCCCGTTCCTCGCTACGGTCTGCGCGAACTATTTCATGTTTTATCATTTCATCTGTACTTGATCTCACGTCCGTCTAAGTTTTCCTCATTTTTGCTTTTTGAAATTTTTGTTCTCAGATTGTTTTCTTCAATTCTTTTTCTTCCAACTTAATTGTCTTTCCTATGTAATATTAATGGTAGCTTATATGTCTAATTGTATCACGATCTGGTTTTACTTAGATTTTAATTTTGTAATACCTACAAACTTTCTTTTTTATCGGCCATCTAAGGGCCATATGCCAATTTTAATTCTTTACTCTTTGTTCTTTTCTTTTTCTCCCAATATTCTTTCATCTTTTCTTCACCGTGTCTCTTCTTCCTGTCTTCAGTCTACTTTGAACCTGCATTTTTCTCTCTCCTACCATGGACTCATTCCATTTTTAACACTTTTGCCCGAAAAACGTCTCTTTCAATTGCTTCTTCTGCGTGAATATTATTTTTTCTAAATCCTTTTGGACTTCTTTAATCCAAATTGATGTTGACTTCTTCCCCCACAGATATTTGAAGATCTGCTTTGTTCTTAATTTCAAACCTTCTGAAGTTTTTCGTGGGCCTAATATTTTCCTAATAATTCGTCTTTCCAATATTTCTAGTTTGTCTAAATTATAATTCAATGGTAGATGTTCACTTGGATATAGGCATTCTGGCTCCACTACTGTACTGTAATGCCTTATTTTTGCATTTTTAGATATGCACTTTTTATTGTAAATATCTTTAGTTATACCATATGCCCTTTCCATCTTATGAACCCTTTCTTCTATAGCAGATTTTTTTTAATTCTCTTGAATTATTTCTCCTAGATACTTAAATTTCCGAACCCTCTCTATTCGACCAATATCTGTTTCCAGGAATTTTGGCGTATTTTTAATGTTCGTTACAAATTTGTTTTTTCTGCAGAAATTCTTAAGCCTGTTCTACTGGCTATGTCATCTAAAAATTAACTTGTGTTACTGCATATGTCAGATGTTCAGAAAGTATAGCAAAGTCATCTGCGAATGCCAGATATTACCTACAAACTTTAATATAAATGTTTATTGAAATCATCAAACTATGAACATATTTTTCAATTAATATTATTTAAGGTTTCTGTTAATTACACTTCTTATTGTTGTTATTTAGACTACAAAATAAGATAATGATATGTTTTTAATTTAACCAGTTTCTTTTTTTAATGTTAACTTTATAGACGGTTTTACTGAGGATATTTCATATCACCCGGTATAGTGGTCCTCCCCATTGTAATCGCCCTACGCACGCCTATGCCTGTGTCTCAAAGCGAAACTTAAAATGGGTCTGTATATACTCATAAATATCTTCAATTTTATTTCTCTTGAGATTTCCAGCTTATATCTGTTTCTTATTTGCTGTGGTTTAAATAAGCCTCTTTGTCTGAGCATCTTCCGTCTTTCCATCAGTGTCGTATCATCTGGGCATAAACTTTATTTCCAGTATTGTATTCTACCTCTGAAATCTTCTTTCCAGTTTCGTGTATCGTAAAAATATCGTGCCAGAGTATAAATTATGTATCCTCATATATATGAGGAGTAAGTGATGTATTTTCCAGTGCGATGCGCACGACGGATCGAGACAATTTGCGTTGTTTCTCTCTCTCTCTCTCTCTCTCTCTCTCTCTCTCTCTCTCTCTCTCTCTCTCTCTCTCTCTCTCTCTCTCTCTCTCTCTCTCTCTCTCTCTCTCTCTCTCTCCTACAATTAAGTTACTCAAGTACTCGACAATAGTTTGAACTTGTACTGCAACTACAATGGTAAGTAGATTTTATGGAACTACTCCAGAAAATGGATTGTGGTTAAACAACTTGCTAAAAGCATTAGAGTGGATAATTGACTTCTTTCAAGTTAAACGGTATTCTCTGTAGCGAAGAACACGCGCAAGAATAATAGTTTAAAAAGTTTTCAACTTTTTCCCTCAACGAGGTCTATCCTTTTCTAGTCAAGAAAGTTAACATCAGTATACGGTAGAGTGAAGCGGGTTTGTTTAAAACTTATAGTAGTAAATAAAATCAACATCATCATTATTGTAAAGTAGTTTTAAACTACTTTCGTTTTAAGCTTTAAGTATGTCAAGATATTATCTAGCTATGCAGCTCACCGCTTCTCTGAACGCTCCTGTCTGTTTCTGTATATTCTATTATATCGGCAAATTGATTGCTTCCACGAAAATGCGGTTGAAATTAATATTATTAAACATTCTACGACGTTGTCCGACGCCTAACCTGTATTGCCGTCTGTAGTTGCAGTCTTCGTCGTTTAGTCCTCTATCGCTTATTGATCTTCTTATACACTCTATCCATGTTTTGTTGAGTCTTCCTTTCTTTCTGTGGTCTCTAGGTATCCATCTCATTGTTTTCTTTGGTAATCGGTCTTGTCCCATTCTTTGTTCGTGTCCGTACCAGATTAGTTGTTTTCCTTGAATGAAGTCGACGATTGTCTTTTGAACGCCCATTTCTTCTTCGATCGTTTCATTTCGTCTTCGTCTAGTCTTGAAATTCTACCAGCTCGTCTCAAAGCATCCATTTCTGTAGTTTCTAACTTTTTTTTACATATTCTTTTATTATTTTTTCCTTTCTTTTCCAATTTCTGTACTCCATAGAATCCCATTCAATGATCTAATTATTTGTTTTTCTTTGTTTATTCTTGATTTTATTTGAACATCATCTATTCCTTCTCCATTAAAGTTTATTCTTAAGTATTTGTAGCCGTTACACTTTTTATGCGTTCGTTGTTTTCTAAGAATAAATCTGTTGTTTCTTCTCCGACACACAGATACTGCGTTTTTCCTATGTTCATCAGTATTCTACAATTTTTCATATTCTTCCTTCAGTTTGCGTGTCATATATTCCAGGTTTTCTTTTTAATTTGCACATGTCACTTGATCGTCTGCAAACTGTAATGTGAAACTAAAATCATTCCTTAAATTTTGCTATACTTTTAGTGTTCTTCACAATCTCGCGATAAATTTTGTTACTATAAATGATAAATATAAAACGTTAAATTAAAAAAAAAAAAAAAATTATATTTTTTGACATGAACACGTGCCAAATGCAACTGCACTCACTCTCTGCCTAGGAAATTCGTTGGTAAGTATTTTTTAATTGTTTTCTGGCTTTTCCTTTAATTTCTAAATCTTGCTATCCTCGCACATCTATTGCAGCTCCTAATTGCTGGAACACTCTTACTTGTTCGATCGTATTTCTCTCAATCTCCGTTTTTACGTATTTTTTGTCTTTTATAAGTAACTAGCGTCTACCTGTACTTTTTCCTATCCAGAATGTGCAAGTAGGAAGTAGCACTTTGGTGGGGGGGGGGGGGCAACACCGTCTCTGTATCTGCTGACACAGAAGTCTTGATGCCTTGTATCAATACTGTTTTATGTCATGGTTATGGGACTATAAATATTTGTAGGCAAGAATTTATACATAAAAATGGCGAAGTTTAATAATTAGGAATGCAACTATTATTTTGAAACTGATCCAAAAATTAAAAAAAAAACCCAAACACAACCTTTATGACTAATCACAGAGGACATTTATATGTTTGTTACACTTGCATCAACCTCCTAATTACATAGAATTTCGTAAACACATTCTGACACAAAATTTGTAGTTAATATTATCCGCATCAAATACAAATGAGGATTTTAAACAAACCATATTTTTTCGGTGGTGATGTCAGAAATAGTAACAGTGTGTACAATATCAGGCCAGGATTTAGGTGTCCTGCCGCCCCTAGGCACTATTGTTAGCGCCCCCCCCCACTAGTAACTTCTATATATTCAATTCTCCTTGACTGCTGAAAAAAAGTTGCTAAAAATAGTCATTTCAACTATCTCTATTGCAAATATCTCATTTGATCTTAAATCTAAAAGCGAAATGTGATGGAATTGTGAAAAAGACTATATTTCTTTAACTTTTATTAATATTTATTTACGTGTACACTATAGTAATACATGGATTAGTTTTACAACAAGTAATATTCGTAGGCCAACATTATTTTTATAGGTTTATTTTAAAGTTTGTTTAATGGTTATTTCAAAACCATTTTCTTCAATTTGGCCATAATGCAAGTGCCCAATACAAATACTGCAATTAAAAAACCGAAAACATGAAATTTTAGTAACTAATTTTTCACCTCGTGCCGCCCCCCTGAGCCTGCTGCCCCTAGGCACGTGCCTAGTGGCTAAGTGGGAAATCCGGGCCTGTAACAATATATAATATTAATTCCAGTTTATAATATTTATTCTTGATTTATTAAAATTAAGTTGTTTTCCTTTAGTGCTCACACTTATTGTATGCATCCTACTGACGGAAGAACTATGAGAAGCTATGCTGGATACAAAATAACTGTAATGCAATGATTTGCACGTTAATGAAAAAAATTACCACTAATAATGTCACGTTAACTAATGCAAGAAAACTAATTAAAAACGAGTAGTTCTAATAAACACTTTGGTTATTTATTATTATTTTTATCGTTCACTTAAGTTTTCCGTGAAAAGCAAAATCGATTGCTAAATAATTTCATTTTGTAACAATTATTTCGAATTGCTGTTATGAATGTAGTCTTTTTGGTAATTGTTTAGATGCTAGGGCCGACAAAATTCCCAAGATAACTAAGAATGCTGTTACTCAATCTTTTACGATTAAATAAAATATGATAATTATATTCTTAAATTGTTAATAAACACGAGAGTCCTCGTAGGAACACCGCTAAACAAACCGAAAATAAGTTACGGCGTAAAGATTAAGTTTACAAAATACCTCACTGTTGACATAGTTGTTAGACTCGTCGACAGAGCGGCAGTGTTGTCCCCTGCTGCTACTTGCACAATCTGGATAGGAAAGCGTACAGATAGACGCTAGTTTATAAGTACCGTCACTATAGTTTTCCTGTTACAGTAGAGCTCCATTTATCCGAACTAATGAGTCCCAGACGTAATTCGGGTCTGCAGAAATTTGGATAATTGGGACAAACATAAAAAAAGGCTATGTTGTGAAAGAAGACGCGAAAATTGCTCAAAAATCAGTTGTTTTTTTTTAATTACATGACTACAGTATCTTAATAAGAACCAGGTCACACGTGTTTTGCAACATGTTTACTTGTACTACAAAAAAATTAAAAATAATACTCACACACAATTTATAATTTTTCAGTTGAACATGTCAAAGTTAATCGTTTTGATGTAGAAACTCGTTAGCGTGGTGCAGCCAGGTCCCGCAATCGATTGATGGCAAGAAGCTGTACACAGTCGCATTCAGGCTGCCGTTCCGTCCACTTTAAGACAATGTCAAAACCAACGATCTAAACTAGTGGATCGCGCTGTGCGTGCTAACAAAACGGTCCTGCTCGTTCAGCTCTTCCCACCACCTGGCTGTCGTCGCTCGCTGCTGGAACTTCAGCAGCGCATCACAACACTGAATTGTTTTATCATTGCGCTTTCCCTACTAAGGGAAAAGTACTAAAAGACTCAATTTCTTAATGAATAAGGATAAGAAATTTTACCAACGGGATGATGAAAAATACAACAGAAACAATTCCTAATTATTAATTTAAATGTGTTTTTAATTTTTATTATATACATGTTATTGACCATCATAATGTTTGCATTTCGACACTTCATTATAATTACATTACTACAGTACATAATTTTGTACATTACATTCTTAACAACTTACAATTAATTATTTATAACTTACAATTAACTCAAATAAACTTAAAACTAAATGGGCTTATGCTAGATTATCTATAAAATTATTTGCACAAATTAATATTTATAAACTGAGTTCGTAGTTTAGATCGTTGGTCAAAACAAGCGAATGCCTCACTCGCCGTAGGATCCTTTTCCGGTTCAACTGAAGCAACCCTGTCATCGCCTTCGTCCACCTGCTGAGATTTCATCGTTTACCATCATCGTCCAAAATTTTATATCCAGGGTCCGATGAATCGCACTGCAAACTCGTTTGTGTCATTCAGAACAGCCAGGTATTTTTTACAATGATTTTCTGGAGGATGTCTTCAGTTGATACATCTTCGTTTTCTTCGACACTTTCTTTTGCTCTTTTTTCTCTTCCTTCTTGGTTCATTGCCTCTTCTTTTTTTCCTGAATTTGTTGTTTTGTCAAAATTCCATTAATTTTATTCCATGACATTTCCTGATATCGATTCGGATAATTGGCGATTCGGATATCTGGAGTTCGAAAAAATGTGGAGTTCTACTGTATAACTTTGTTTTCCAGAACACTCAAGTTGTGCTCCATACACTCAAGTTATCTTGCCATTCTCTTTTGGTTCCAGCTATCAACCCTTTATCATACACAAATGTCCTATCTAAGATATTAACTCTACTCCAGTGACCTATTTTTAATTTATTATTCTAGCTGAGGATAATATATAAGGATCTCATTAAGTGTATATCGATTGTTAATTTAAATTTGTACACGATGTCTATTGATAACTCGTTGGGCACTTGGTGAAACATATTACTACTAAGGTTTGAAGAGAACATACAAACACTTGATAAGTTTCAAAGTTTATTATTTACTTCTGACAATTGTTTCAGCTTATTAAGCTATTCTCAAAGAGATCATAGAAACAACTGAACAAGGAAAGTGAGGGTGGTGAACATGTGTTAAGAGTGTGTACAAAGACATGTGTGTGGGGTGTGTATCTTGGCGTGGGTTGGTGGGTGTGTGGGGTGGAGAAGCTAGTATAGGGAAGGTCAAGTGTCTACAAAAACTAAGCATAATAGGAAGGAAAATTCTAAAAAATAAACTAAATTAAATAAAAACTTTTAATAAAGGGAATACACAGAATTCAGTTTGTTAAATTTTTGTTATTTAAATTTGTTTTCTAATTTATTATAAATTCTAGAAATTAGAAAAGCAATCAAAGATAACAAAAATTTAACAAACGAACAAACTGAATTCTGTGTATCCCCTTCTGATCCTTACCAAGTGTTTGTATGTTTTTTTTTAAACCTTAGTTTAAATTTGTTCTTTCATCGTTTGCTTTTTGGTGACCAATTTTCTGTTCTGTCTTGCACGTCTTGGATAATATTTCTTGTTCTCTTTTAAAGCATTTTTGGATAATCTTTCAGTCCCCGTCCTTCTCATAGTTATTTTTATGATAGACTATATAACGATAGTTGTTAGTATTTTCTTTCTAACAACCGTTTTTTTATGTGTTCTTGTCAGAATTTTATCGTTGTTCCCTCTGTCATTCATAAAATCTTATGCTTTCTGCTCCAGCATCATACGTTATTCGTTTTTCGTACTTCGTGCCAATGGCCCAGCATTCACATCTACATTCCAAATAGAAATTTAAGAGTTTTTTTAAGTCCACTTTCTTTCTTGAGATTTTTCTTCTTCATAACAGCTTCTTCATATAATCATAAACGTTAGACACTCATGGCAAGGGAAGCGAATTATATTATGAGAATTATCAGAGTCAAGGGTACTCTGTTTCACCGACACTTTTTAATATCTACATGGACGACGTATTTCGGCAATGGACAGCTAAAGTTGACTCGAGAATATCACTTCAGCGAAACATTCATGTAAATGCATTGCTTTATGCAGATGACAAGGTAATGATACAGAAAACATTAATAATAATAATAATAATAATAATAATAATAATAATAATCAATAAAAATAAACATTAATAAAATAATCATGTTTTGGATCAGGTTAGTCATTTTAATTATCTGGGTTGTAATATCTCATGGAACTGATACTGATTGGAATAGTAAGCTAACAAAATTTAGACGAATCTGTGGAACAATTCATAGGTATATGAAAAATAAAACATCGAAGGATGCCCGAATGAATTTTATAAAACTGGCTATCCCCACGTTCCTGTATGCTAGTGAGACATGGATTCTTGGTAAAAGGGACGTGCAGAGGATTCAAGCAGCCGAAATGAAAATTCTAAGAGAAACGCAAGGTTGTTCTCTCTCTTGGATCGGAGAAGGAACGAGAATATTAGACGCGATTTAAACATTGTATTATTGCACTAGAAGATTGAAGACTACAGAAGGAGATGGGTGTGATCACTTGAACCGCATGCCTGGTACCCGTCTACCTGTGGCTGCCTTGGGTTTTCATCCTACTGGGAAGAGAGATGTCTGTAGACCGAGGAGGAGATGGGTTTCGGAACAGGTCTAGGCCTAGTCCTTGGAGTGGTGATGGTGATGATGATGATTATCAGAGTCCGTAGAGATCATCCAAGAATAGCCTATATGTACGCGTACCTTTAATTCAGTCGAAGGATATAGATTGCGTAGGTTATCGAAAAACATTATAAATATACGAGAAAACAGCACAAATTACTGGGATTGATTGTTATATGCTAATCTTTATTTAACTACGTTTATAATATATATTTTAAAGATATTATTATTTCATTTTCATGTCTAGTATAATTATTAAAATTATATTTTCTTAAACCGTTATTATTAGTTTTAATTTACTATTGGTATGCTTCTTCTTCTTATTATTATTGTTATAACGATTACTCGAATATTATTTCCAATTTTATTTTGCTTCAGTCTCAGCTTTACGACTGAGGATGTCGTATCACAAATGTTTGTTGTTAATTAGAAATAATATAAACAAAACGAGGCTACTGTTGGAATTGTGAGTTGTTGATTGAGACCACCGTATAGGGGAACCAACCCTATGCCGGCTAGATTTTTTATCGACCTTCTCTGGCACAGATCCGTCGTGTTCTGTTATAGGACCACCTCGAAAAGTGTGTGGCTCTTCACCACGCACGACGGTCTTGAGGCTCTGGTCCAAACGGCTCTATATTCCGCATATCCTACTCATAGATGTGAAAACATGCTAAGGTCTCCAGCGAGCAATATACACCTTACATAAAAAATGGGCAAAAAATATAACTGCAACATATCTGAATTAAAAACAAAAGTTATAGGAAATGAACCGGTGGTTTGGACCCCAAAATATGCATACACAAAAGATGCATATTATTCTAATAAATATTACACATTTATGTTGTAATAAATGTAAAAAAGAAACCCAAATAAAATTGTATAAATCAATGGCAATACCTACACTACTGTATGGTTTTGAAACTTGGGTCATAAAGAAAAAAGATGAACAGAAGATACAAACAACATAAATTATATTTCTGAGATCAGTTAAACGGTGTAATAGATAAGATCATATAAGAAATGATGAGATAGGAAGTGATATAGATATGTTTGCAGTTAACGAAAGGATTAAAGAATACAGAAGAATATGCATTCAACACATAAATAGAATGAAAGAAAGTAGAATAACGAAGATGACGAAAGAACTCTAGAGGCAGAAGAAAAGTTAGTAGACATAAGAAAAGGTGGACTGTGGATTAGGAACAGACAGTCCGCTAAAGCCTAAAACCGTTAAGATGGTGATAAACAAAACGTGATAAGTAAACAATAACCACTTGATTTTAGTTATAGTTTCGATTAATTTCCTTCTGTAACCGGTTTGATTAAGAACGTATTTGTACAAAGTATTATGTTAAATATTTCAAGGTATTTGCGTGCGTGTGTGGGCGTGTGTGTGTATTATGAAGTTACTACGCAGCGTACATTTCATTATTCAAGTCGATTGGTTCTTTTGAGTCTGCATCGCAAATCGTTCGTATCATCCGATAAACCTTGTTTGTTACACACACCATTCACAGACAATGAACCGATATTAATGGATGCCTTCTAGTGGCGGGGGGGGGGGGCAACTTGATAGAGCATAGTATGCTGCACAAACATTCGAAACATTCTACATACATATTCCTCAGGCTTTCACGGCCGGTGTCAGTTGTGTGGTTCAAGTTATCCGGGCTGTTTGGCCGTGGTCCATGGTTTATTACCAAACCAAACGTTTCAACAGCTCCAATGGCTGCCATCATCAGTGGAATTTTAAAAATTGTGAACACCCTTCGTTCAGGATTTTTAAAATTCCACTGATGATGGCAGCCATTGGAGCTGTTGAAACGTTTGGTTTCGTAATAAATTATGGACCACGGCCAAACAGCCCGGATACTAGAATCATATTCTACATACACTTTGATTTATTGTAGGCATTGTTATGTGAATTTAGGCCTATAATAAACTGGTGAAAGTGTTTGTGAATTATATATAAAGTACATACTGGACCGAAGGGGTGACGAATTAGTGAAATAGACGAATTAGCGAGGGAGTGAGAACAGGCCGCTAAAGCCTAAAACCGTTAAGAAGATGATGATGATCATATTTTTGGGTGATCAGTCTCTCAAAAACAATATGGTTCTGTAAGGTAAACGTGCGGGCAAACATGTCAAGTTTTACGAATATCGGTTGTGATGCGTTCAAAAGTTATCGTTATGGCGTAAATGCTAAATTCTTGACTTGAAACTGAGAACTCGCTTTGGTAGTTCAAGAATTTCAATTTCAAGAAGTGGCAAAGAGAGTACTCACTGACAATTTCAGTAAGAAAGACCGAAACCTTGGCCTTTACAGGTAAATATCCAGTGAGGACTAACACAGTTATAAACAACAGCACTTTAGAATAAGTGTGCCGTTTCTAATATCTCGGCTGTGCAGTAAGCTATGAATCTGAATATGATATAAAAGAAAGGATAAATAAATTTAGGAATATTTGTTTTACGATTCATAGAAATCGTAGAAATAAAACAAGACACAGCACACGGATTAAATTTTATAAGGGAATTTCAATACCGACATTGATTTATGCGAGTGAGGCGTGGGTCATGACAGAAATGGAATGCGACAAGATTCAGAGTGCTGAAATGCAGTTTATTCGAAATACTTTAAATTATACCGTACACTGCAAGATAAAATAAGGAATGAGGATATAAGGGCAGAACTCGAAGTAAAGGACATAAATGAAATTATTTTAATTTACAGAAGACAATCTACAAACTATGACGGAGGATCGATTGGCGAAAGCGGCACTGAACTATAAAGCCATTAGTAGAAGAGACGTGGGTCGTCCGAGGATGGGATGCGTGCCGGAACAGGTTTATGTAACCTAAGTCTTGAAGAGGTGAAGAAGAAGAAGAAGAAGAAGAGGAAGAAGAAGAAGAAGAAGAAGAAGAAGAAGAAGAAGAAGAAGAAGAAGAAGAAGAAGAAGAAGAAGAAGAAGAAGAAGAAAGAAGAAGAAGAAGAAGAAGAAGAACAGTAGTTCTAACTGCAAACCTTTGGCATGATGGGTGACTATTTCTAGAAACGAAGGAAGTAAGTAAGGAGTCCGTGATTAACCTCCTGTAGCGACTAGAGGCTATAAACTTACAGTCGGGAGTTTTCTCATCATGTACAACAGGTGTGGTAGTCCCAGTAAATTATATTATATATTAATTCGAAACAGTACGTTAGCGGTTTATGCGGACTTTGCCGCAGTCGCCGCTCTACCGCCAATCTAACTTTTTGAATAAGGCTTTGTCAGCAGCATAAACTTCTACTTATTTGAATATATAATGACGCCAAGTTCACAGTATGGAAGTTATGTTTCTCTTAAGAGGTGAGCCTTGCTTTACATACGTAGGCTACAGTTTCTTCTACGAGAAAACGGCCCTTCAACAATTTACATAAATAAATATTTATGTATTTAGCATTGTAATATTAATAAGGTCGCTCACAGCGGAGGAAATACTTTAATAATAATAATAATAATAATAACAATATTTTTTGGGGGGGGGAGACTGGAAAACTAACTTTCGCCGCAGGAAATTCCGTATTCCTACAGTGTGTGTGGGACTCGCACCCACCAAAACCACAAACCCTTTTGCCTCGGAGCTCAGCTTTCGCAATACTTCAAGGTGGTGCTATTTGTTCTTCGTCCTGTGGACATTATTCTGTTTTGAACCTTGAGCTGGTCCACGTTACCTGCTTTCCGCTATTCTGTCAGCGGCCCTAGATAGATCATTTTCTGCTTCCTGCTTTTGCCTTAGTACCTTCTCTATGTAGGCTGCTACCTGCTCCTAGTTGTGTTCGGTCTGCAACAATACCCGATGGTATTTTCGGGTGAGACCTGTCTCACTACATTTCCCATTGTCACTGGTAAAAAACGTATGCACAATAATAATAATAATAATAATAATAATAAACAACAATAATAATGAATTTTTTTTTTACACGGGGAAAATGCTTTATGCACCGTCAGAGAAAACCGTGTGTGGAACTCTCATCCACTTAAAAATCCACCTTTAATTCAAGCATTCATATCCATCCTGGATCTACTTAGCCCATTACCTTAGGATGGAGCCTATTACGCTCTTACCGGCTTCCTTCTAGTTGCCCCTTATCTTTTACTGCCTGTTGGCAAATAATTTTTTTTTTTGCGGGGGAGGAAAAATGCAAAAATGCATTATGCACCATCAGGAGACACCCGACTGGTCTTCCGGTGTGTGGGACTCCCACCCACCAAAAAACCTCCACTTTACATGCAGTGAACCCCCCCTGGAACAACTATTCGTATGGCTTCAGGGTGGCACCTCGTATTGCGCCTATTAGGCTCCTACAGCTTTGTCTATATCATAAACTTGTGAGAGGGTCCAGTTCAGGCTTCTTCTGCCGTAGGACCATCCTCACGAAGGTCACAACCATGTCCCAGTTCCCTTTGCTGCTGAGCATGACGCCTATGATGTTATCAGGCGTCATGGGACCAATCTCCGATTTCAGTCCTCGCCTCTCCAGCACCCACCGTTGACACTCGAAGAAAGTGTGATGAGCGTCATCAGAGTCTGAGTCGCCATACACGCACGACGGATCCTCCATCTTACCCATCCTTCGCAGGTATGCACAGAAATAACCATGCCCTGTCAGGAGTTGAGTAAGGTAATAATCTACCTCGCCGTGCGTTCTGTCCACCCATTCAGGGAGGTTCCCAATCAACCTCGCCGTGCACCTGGCTTGACTTTCCTGCTCCCATCGTAGTTGCCAGCTCGGCATGGAGTGTGCCCTGACCATTGTTCTTGCTTCTATGTTCCCCAAGTCTTCCTTGGTCTTGTAGACCCTCCTCCTCTCCTCGGCCATCAGATCTATTGGCATTACTCCAGCGACGACCAACACTGCTGGTTCCGACACCGTTCTGTAGGAGCTTGTAAATGTTGGCAAATAATAATAATAATAATAACAGTAATGATAATAATACTACTACTACTTCTACTACTTTTTTTTTATAGAGGAGAAAAATGCTTTATGCACCGTCAGAGGAGGCCGTGCTTCCTCTGGTATGTGGGACTCCCACCCACTAAAAAACCCACCTCTAATTCAGGCACTCATATTGTAATATTATTAAAAATATTACAAATATAAAATAAAAATTGAAATTAAATTGATATATATATAGATATATCGTGTGTGTCTCTTTGGTGCTAACAATGGTATTGTGCTCTTCCTTTAGCCCCACTAGTTGGGCTAGTCAATTTGTAATATTATATTAATATTACAAATATAAAAATAAAAATAATTTTATAATTGTTAAATTGAATTGATATGTGTTGATACGTACTGATATTTTGTTTATCACTGGGTTAGTCTGACTCCTTAAAGTCCCACTGTTAGGCTAGTAAAATTGTAATCTAATTTCAAGTGTAATAATAAACAAAATATAAAGATATTGATGATAAGAATATGTTATAATTAGGTGTGTTTGATTGATAAATAATAAATACATCAAACTTTAAAAATTCTGCAAATATTTTTTTCTCGTTCTTGTATAGAGTTTGTTGGAATGATTTAATTTAATTAATTAACAATTAATTAATTAGTTGAATTTGTAATTTCCTTCTATATCTATTCTCTCAATGTGAATTATGTTTTGCTTAATAAAAAATAATAATAACATTAATGGTAGAAATAAAAACAATGCTGGTAACTGAATACTGATTTGCGTTTATTCGTTCAAAATTGTGCGCCAGTCAAACTGCGCATGTCCCAGGCACTGGCTAATATTCGCCACAGTCGGCAGTGAGAAAAATTAACAGATATATTTTTTACAAGTTTAACTTTATGGTTCTTTTAACGAGTCGAAATGGTCAGAGGGCAAGGAACAAGATACATTTAACAGGTATTCTTAAACTAAATGTTAACATCTGAAATAGAACAGAATTATTATTACAATTTTCAATTAGAAAGAAATTATTTAAAATTCGAACCAAGTCGAAGAAATGACGTCACTCCTCTCCAAGAGGCACTGGACCGTCTATGTGAGAAATTCAGCAATGGCCGCCTTCCACTCGATTTTAATTGCTACGATGCTGTTGGAATTGAAGATCTTCTCCCACAGAAATAAAACGATGTTCCCTTTTTCTGCGAAGTGGTGTTGGTCCAAAATATCGTGTTGAATGTCCCCTCGTCGTCTGCGATGTCGAATTCGGGATGGATCTCTTGTGTAGTGTAGTGTTCAAATATGCATGTTGGTTTTTTGTGAATTTGTTCCAAAAATTGTTCAAAATGGCTGTCGATTTCTGGTGTTGCGTTTTATCGTGTTATACTGTGTTTTTGGAAACTTGTGAAGTGTTAGACATAGATAAATAATGTTATTTCACTTGTTAGTTCATCTCCGTTACACGCCACATAACCACACTTGGTTTTAATATAAATTATTTGGTTTTCAAAACTCCACTAATACATTTTTCAACTGTTCAGCTTTGCGATTAACAATAGACTAAACGACGCAACGTCGTCGTTTTAGGGCAATTTGTGGTATGTCTTTTTCCTCTTCATATTGTTTAATTATAAAATATCTGTCTAAGACTTGTTTCACTATCTAACTATACATAACAAGTTTTCTTATTTTTTACTGTATTTCCAATATTTCTTAATTTTACATGAATCTAACTATTCAGTAATATTGATTATTTAATTTTACATCTTTTGATATATAGCTGGGTTTGTTTCAAACTCATTTAAGCCCAAAAATTACAATTTTGCATAATAATTGCATGTCCCATATTTTGTACAAATTCAGTGTTTTAAAGGTTTTTATTTATTTTATCGGTATAATATTTCCATGGAATACACCTAATAACTCCGTAATTACTTTGCTGTTAGTAATTTGGTTATTAAAACATTTCAATATTGATTAATTTGCTGTTTAGTCTGATTTGATTACTATCATAAGCCTATTTTTGACTGTTTCCAAAAGAAGTTAGTTTTCTTTCTTTTGTCATTCTATTTGCTATTAACTGTATCTGTATTAATTATATTTTCAATTTCTGTATTGTATGTATTGAATTCTATTCCTATTACATAGATTAATTCTTTGATAGATAGTTTTTTTTTGGTTTATAGGCTATTCTGTGTTTACAAACATAGTGTCTTGGTGGGTCTGTTTGTACATTATACATGGTTTACTGATTTGAATAAAACTATTACATTTTTCTGCCCTACTTGCCTCTCTGACTTACACAATGGAAAATTAAATGACATGATTTTAATTACAATAGAATATCTTGTATCTACTAAACTTTCTTTATACTAATAACATCATTGAACCATAACATGAACATCTTATGCCTAATTTTAACAAAAACATCTTATTATCAACTGTTTTCCATATATCACTTAATTTTAACAAAAACATCTTATTCCTATTATTTTTTCCTGTATCATCAAATGATAACAACATAGCTTATCCTAGACATAATTTAATTAGAAAACATAAAAAACTCCTATTACTAGTAACACTGTCAGTCACTAACTGTCTTGTGTATGTATTATTCTTATGAAAACACTTTAACTGTGATAATAAACCTCGTGTATCTATTTACACCTTACATCTAAAATATTATTTAATTAATAATAAATAATAAATATCTTAATATTAGGCATACCTTCAGTTATGAACCGTCCTTTGGTATTTTTGTCCTCACCATTTATTTAGTTATAATTAAAGAAAACATTTTATATGTAATAGTCCTTATATCTAATTTAAAACTCTTATTACTAGTAATGTTGTCAGTCCTTAGACCGTCTTTCATTTCAATGGTTTTATTATTATTTTTCTACACTCATGGTAGTCTTTTTATAATACTTAAACCTCATTGAAGATTTTTTCATAGATTTTTTAACTATGTTTCTCACTGTACACTCTGTAGTTCCTTAATTTTGTTATCTCACTTCACTTTATTGTATTCTACACTCTGGTAGTCTTTTTAGTGAGTTCTACTCTATGGTAGTCTCTTTTGACATATTTTTTGACATGTTACACTTACAACTAATATACAATTTGTTTTTATAGTATTGTATCTTGTAACTTGTTTGGGGTTTACCTATATCGGTTTCAATTTTGTCTCATGGTATTTATTATATGATTAACATTTTGTTTTGGCATATCTCTTCCTGTTTCTGGTCTCTTTGTGGGAATCTTGATATGTTTCGTCCCTTCTTCAAATATCACATTAGTAGTTTCCTTATTAAAATGGTTTCATGACAGATTATTTCCTTTTTTATGGTCCTTCCCTTTTTGTACTGCTTCCCCAATCTACTGGGTATACTGCTGGTTTAACTGGTTTTTTCATAGTAGGTTATTTTAATTAATGGTTTTCTTTATTATCTTCCATTTTTATTAACATTTTATAGACTTAATTATACAGTTTCTAGGGTAATCCTTAAATAATTTATTCTTCTCACTCACTATGGAACTTTCTCTTTTATTCATGTAACATTAATTCAAATGTTTAGTGTGATAATTTTGTTATGTTACATATGCTCTCCTGTAAAAGTGATTAGTTCAGATCATACTCTGTATGGATGAAATAATTACTACTAATTCTTTTGTATTTACATTTTCTCCGTGATTACATGTTTTCACTTTATATACCTTCTTTTTCCACCATTGCTGCCTCTCAGCTGATGTGTATCTCCTTCATTAGTTTCTTTTTTCATTGATAAGTGATCTTCAATCTTGTGTATAACATTATCATTTTATATTCCTTCTTATTTGGTGCTTCCTCACCAGTATGTTTACTCCCTAACATTCCCTAACAAATTAATTGGAACAGTTCAGAGTGGCACTTTTGGCTTCAATCCCTGCTGTCCAATACTTCAATTGAGTCCAGAGGTATTATCATCTCTGCTCAACACATAAGACTGATGGCATTTTCTACATCCAGTCATAAAAATAAATAAACAGTAAAAGTAGTCATTTTTGACTAAAATAAACATCTTTAGATTCTTCACTTCATAATACGTTATATTAATTAATACTTTTATACACTTGACTCTTCTTCTCTCTTAAAGCTTATTCCATATTAGGTGGTTTAGGTATGTGGTATCATATACATTTCATCATGTTTACATAGTAAGTAGTATTTATATTTACTCTTTCTACCATCTGGTATCCATTGAGTTATTTTTATTGCCCATGGTATAACATGAATTAATTCTTTATCACTTTCACTATAACAGTGGTTGTTGTAACAGCATTATCATTATTAATATCAAGTTTTTGTTTTTTGGTTTCTGGTCTCACTATTTGGTCTTTAGTGAGCTGGTCCTTCTTCATTGTTCCATTTTTATTAAATTATTTTCTTTGTGAGTTTGGTTAATTTGTTCGATTAAGTCATATGACATTCTGGTTTCCTTTCTCCCTTAGAATTTTGTATCTCTTTCTTACAAAATCTTTTTTCATATTTCAGGGTTATTTCCCATCATTTGTATGAGTAATGATGTGAGTTTACTGTCTTTTAATTTTAGACATTTTTATTCAACTACATTCTTTCTTGTTCATAGTTGTTTTTCAAATATTTTGGTATAAGTTGTACTTATTATTGTTTTTAATTTTGAAATTATTATTCCTCAAAATTCTTTTTGCATTCATAATAGTCTTTGACTGTTTGTGTAAGTGGTACTTACTAATTATTTTGAATTTGGACAATTATTATCTGCATCCAAATTCTTTTTACTTGCATAATAGTCTTTGAATATTTGTGTAGCTTGTACTTACTATTGCTTTTGAATTTTGAAACTTATTATGTTCAAAATTCCTTTTATTTATTCACAATAATCTTTTAAATGTTTGGTGTAAGTTGTGCTTACTGATTTTTGGAATTTGGTAATTTTTTATCAAAATTCACAATTTCTTCATTCTAGTTTTAACTCACAATTATGAGTCCTCCAAATATTTTTTAATGGATAACTGATTATAAGTTCCTTTTACTTTATTCGAAATGATATCCTTTAGTACATACGTATTGTTATTATTGTTTTTAACAATCAGGTATGGGCCGGTATACAGCAGTAATAACTTTTTGGTAATGCCTTCCAAAGTACTGGGTAATTCCCTGTTTTTTAGTAGTACCTTTTCTCCGACTTCGTATCTTATTATTTTCTTAACAGCCTTTTGATATTTGTTCTTGCGCCTTTCCTGGTCTTCAGCCAATTTATTGTAGAATCTAATTCGATTGAATTTGTATTCTTGACTCCTGGGGAACTCTATTATGTCTTGTATTTCTCTCGGAGGTGGTCTTTCATACATTGCTGTGTATGGAGTGGTACCAATAGCGGTGTGATATGACAAATTAAGGAATTCTTCAGTCGCTAATAAATATTCTTGCCACTTCTTTTGTTGGTTATAGCAATAAGTTCGTAATATTCTTCCGACCTCTCGCAGTACCCTCTCCGCTGGATTGCTGCTGGGGTGGTAGACAGACGTCTTGTATGTCTTAATGCCCAATGTATTCAGAGTGTTTCTCCACCGCCAACCCTTAAATTGCGTTCCATGGTCGGTGATTATGGATGTCGGGCTTCCTACCTCTGGAATGTAATGATTTGTTATTATTTCTAGAGTCTTCAGAGTGGTGGCTCTGTTCACAGGGTATAGTTTTGTAAATTTTGTAAAATGATCCATCATAATAACAATATACTTGTATCGATGGCGTCCGCCACTGCGGGGAAATGGACCACATATGTCCAGAAAGACCTTTTCCAGTTTGGTTTGTGAGGTAATTGGTATCATCATACCTTCCTTTCTCTCATTGTTGGTTTTCACCAATTGACATATCATACAGGTTTTAATGTAGTTTCTAGTTTTTCTATTGATACTTTTTATGTGACAATTCTCTTCTATTGCCTTGATCACCTTCATGGCTCCCATGTGACCGTATCGTAGGTGATAGTCCAGGATGATATCCTTTTCAATTGTAGTAGGGATCATGATCTTCCAAACGTCTTCGTCAAGGGATGTCTTGATGAATAAAATCCCATTATGTATACAATAAAATTTGTTTATTGTGTCATCTTGGTTGGAGAGACGAAGTTTAATAGAGTTTAACTTCGGATCGGACTGCTGGTGGTTGCTGATGTCCTGCACTATCTTCTCTAAATCAGATCTGTCCTTAATAATGTTATAGATTTTCAAAATGCTCTCCTTTTCGCCTTCGAATGTTTGTTCTTCTAGATTCACTCTTGACAATACGTCGGCTACTACATTTTTACTTCCAGGAACATACTCCCACTGTATATCGTATTCCTGCAGGGCGAGTACCCATCTGGTCAATCTACCATGGCTTAATTTGCATCTTCTTAGAAATGATATTGACTTGTGATCTGTTCGGACGGTCACTGGATATCCGAGGATATACGTCCGAAACTTCCCGCAGGCAAAGACTACACTTAGCAGCTCTTTTTCCGTCACATTATAGTTCTTCTCACACTGGTTAAGGGTTCTGCTAGCAAAGCTCACTACTAGATGATTTCCACTTTCATCTTCTTGGTACAGTGTAGATCCCAAGCTAATGTTACTAGCGTCACAGTTTAGAAAGAAGGGTCGGTTAAAATCTGGGTGGTTGAGCATTACTGCATCTAAAAATTTCTCTTTAATTGATTTGAAGGTCTCGTCTTGTTCTTGACCCCATCGCCATTTATTCTTGGACGATAACTGGTACTGAAACTGGGCTGTTAGTTCGGAATAATTATTCTGGAACTTCCTATAATAGTTACATAGGCCCAAAAATGATTGTAGTTGCCTTCTGTTTTTTGGTGTAGGGAATCGTATGGCGTCTACCTTTTCTGTTGATGGTGTTATTCCTTGACTGTTTAGCTGGAAACCCAGGAATTGAACTTCTTTAGCTATAAGCTTGGACTTGTCCAGTTTAAGGGTGACATTATTTTCAGCAAGCTTCTTCAAAACATACTCCACACGATAACAGTGTTCCTCCCAGCTGGTTGATGTTATTAGGAGATCATCCACATAGACAGTTGTGAATTGGAGCGCTTCTGGTCCTAGTATATGATCCATACAGGCGACAAAAACAGCTACTGAATTAACCAACCCGAAGGGCAACCTCTTAAACTGATAATTGCGCCCTTCGAAGATGAACGCCATGTATTGCCGGCTTGCTGGGTGCAACTCCACTTGCCAATAGCCGCATACCGTATCCCAGGTGGTAATGAATCGTGTTCCATGGAACCTCTTCAAAATTTCATCAATTTCGCCAGGTGAGGTACGATCGTTTATTATCATCTTATTTATCTCCCGAGCGTCAAGGCAAAGTCTTACCTTCCCATTTTTCTTTTGTATGGCCACAATTGGGCTTGTGTATGGCGATTGACTGCTCTCAATGATATCTCTACGGATCATATTCTGGATCTCTGATCGTACGGCTTCTTTCAAAGATTGTGCTATTGGGTATGACTTTCGGTTGAAATCTACCGGCTCTCTGAATCGTATTGAGCATTGGTAGTTCCGGATCTTTCCAGGTTCGTCGGAAAATACAGCTCGATATTTCTCATATATTTCTACCAATTGATTCAGCTGGTTTTCCGTTAGTTGCTCGTTAGTATTGTGGCACTGGAAGTTACGTATCTCTTGGATCTTTTGTTGCCATAGGTCTTCCTCCGAATCTTGATGTACTGGCTTGTTGTTTGTTGAGTGGTTTGATAAGTAATTCACCTTATTTTGGTGGTCGAGAAGTTGTCTGGAGTCTAAAGTCTTGTTATCAGTTAAATTGGCTATCCAGGTTGAACCTTCAGCAAAGAGTGATACCTTTCCTCGGCACAAGTCGATAATTGCTGAGTTTCGGCGCAATATGTCGCATCCTATCATGATGTTGAAAGGTAATCCGGCTGCAACAAGAAATATCATATCCACACTAATGCCCTGACTTTTGACATTGAGGGATACCTGCTTTCTTATGGTCTTGTTCTGTCGGCCGGTAGCTCCTACAAGTACAATGTTATTAATAGGTAGTACCGGTAAGTTTTTATGGCAGCTGTATCCGGTCCAATTCATTTCGATTTATTATGGAGACATTGGCTCCAGTGTCTATCATTATAGGAACAGGAATACCTTCAATTTCTGCGATTATGTATATTATTTCATTATCATTATTTTTAATATTAAGCTCACTTTCTTCTAATAGGTCCTTGCGGATATCCTTTAAATAATTGCTGTATATTATGGTAAAATTTTTTCTGTTTTTCTTCACATTCATACCTACTTGATTAAACCCAGCAGATTGGAGCAGTAAAGGGTTATTGGGGTTTATTACTGCCTCCGTTCGTTTAAATGTTCCGCTCCATTACGGGTCAGGCCGTTGGAAGCGTCAGCTTGAAGTCCTGAGGCTGTTTCGTTTGGTTCTGCTCGATCGTCTGGTTGGGCTTCTGTTACAGGTAGTCTGCGCTGATTATCCAAGCTGGAACTACGTCTGGGCTCGTACTCTCTGTACCGATTACTTCCCTGGCTCCCTTGGAAAGTCTCGTACTCGTAGTATCGGCTCCTTCTTTGAGGCTGGTACCTCCTGTGTCCACTGCCTTCTGCTCGGATGTAATTAACATTAGGTCGATATGCCCTGTAATTGTGGTTACCTCCACTTGGGTAATTTCGGTTATAATTACCATGGTAATTATTATTATTAGAAAGGTTGGGGTTCCTCTGACCATTTTGAACATAGTTACTATTATTATTGTAATAACCGTTGTTATTTTGGGGACGGCTATTATTATTATTATTATTATTATTATTGTTGTGGTTGTTGTTATTATTATTATTCATACGAGGAATATTACTATTATTATTATTATGGTTAAGCCTCGGCAAATTATTGTTATTTCTAGGGTTATAATTGTACTCGGCATTATTCCGATTTGCGGAATTATAATTGTTATTATTACCCACATTCTGCCGATTATTATTATTATTCAAATTATTGTTGTTATTCCTTGGTTCCGGCTTTTCATACCTCCTGCGACTTTGACGGTAATAGTCTTCGTGCTCGTACATCTCTAAAAGCTCGGTCATGGCTTGCACCGTTTTTATTTGACTGTTTCGTCTGGCTCTGATAATATCCTCCTCGTAGTGGTATGAGAGTTTGCTGACCAGGCATTCTTCCGGTATTCGGGGCTCTAGATGTTTAGCCACGCACACCTTTCCTAAAAAGTACGCCGTTAAAGTTTGGTTTCCATATGGGTTGTACTTCCCATGGCATATCCCGTCTCTGGCGATATTTTGCGTTGATTCCGACCAATATTTGGCTTTGAATAGCCTTCTGAATTGTTGATAGTCGGTCACCTCGTCTCTTATTGCCATCCACCAATTGTCTGCTATTTCCTTGAATGATTCGTCCAGCACCTCTTTGTTCTCCCTCCAGCGATTACCTCTGTGTTTGGCAAAGTATTCCTCGATTCTTGCTAGGAATTCCATGGGTTTATTTTTATAAAACCTGAAGTTAATCCCTTCACGATTTTCACTGTTGGGACAACTGGTAATGGTTGTCGGTCGACTATGGAATAGGTCTATATCGGTCTGGTTCTGTCGTACCTGACTGTTGATATTGGTCACAGCAGCTTCTATGCCGTCACATTTTTCTGTGAATCGGTCCTGCACTCGCTCCCAGTCTTCCCGTGTTTCCTTTAGTTTTTCCTCCAATGTCTTCCTAGTCGTTTCTTCAATGGTGTTAACCTTCGTATTTATTTCTGTTCTGATACTCCGTACTTCTTGTTCGGTTTGACTCCATTTTTCGTCAGCTCTGGTAACCCTTTGTTCGATTACCGTTATTTCCTCTTCTACTTTCTTGCTGATTGTCTCATTGTTTTCAGCTATTTTCTGGCTCAATTCTTCCTTCAATATTTCCATTCTTCCGTCTAACCGGTTCATGTTTTCTTGGTTCGTCTCCTTCAATTCTTCTCTCAATTGCTGACTATTATTCTCCATCTTTTTATTGGTTTCTTCCAGTTTCTGGCTTATCTGGGTCAATTCCTCCTTTGATTGTTTATTGTCAGTTTTTATTTCCTCCATTCTCTCCTCCATCTTCTGGATATTTTCCTCCATCTTCTCCTCGATCTTCTTAATATTTTCCTCCATTAGTAATTTATTTTCGTTCTTTATTTCGTCCACCTTCTCCTCCATCTTCTTACTGTTTTCTTCCATTTTCTCCTCCATCTTCTTACTGTTTTCTTCCATTTTCTCCTCCATCTTCTTACTATTTTCTCTTAATTCTTCTTTCAATTGCTGGTTATCATTCTCCATTTTCTTACTATTTTCCTCCATCTTATTACCCAACTCTTCTTTCAATTGTTGGTTATCGTTTTCCAGCTTCTTACTATTTTCTTCCATCTTCTCCTTTAATTCTTCCTTCGTCGTTTTAAATTCTCTGAGTAACATCTCCATCATTTGATCAAATTTTGTATCTTCCTTTGCGGTGGATTTCTCCGGCTGTTCCTTCTGTGGTGCAGGCTTATTTGGTTCTGCTGGCGGTAACATTAACTCCACATCTTCCACTGGTGTCGCTTCTTTATCCTCCATGTTTATCTCCTGCTCGGCCTCCATAGCCCTTTTTCTTGATGTAGCTCTCCTGTGCATCTCGCTCCCTCTTCCGACCTGTTGACCGTTGCCAAGCTAAAAATAGGAAATTGGACAATCGTCCTTATTTTACAACACTATTATCTCCTATTTAAAGCCCCTTAAGTTGGACGCCAATTTGTAATATTATTAAAAATATTACAAATATAAAATAAAAATTGAAATTAAATTGATATATATATAGATATATCGTGTGTGTCTCTTTGGTGCTAACAATGGTATTGTGCTCTTCCTTTAGCCCCACTAGTTGGGCTAGTCAATTTGTAATATTATATTAATATTACAAATATAAAAATAAAAATAATTTTATAATTGTTAAATTGAATTGATATGTGTTGATACGTACTGATATTTTGTTTATCACTGGGTTAGTCTGACTCCTTAAAGTCCCACTGTTAGGCTAGTAAAATTGTAATCTAATTTCAAGTGTAATAATAAACAAAATATAAAGATATTGATGATAAGAATATGTTATAATTAGGTGTGTTTGATTGATAAATAATAAATACATCAAACTTTAAAAATTCTGCAAATATTTTTTTCTCGTTCTTGTATAGAGTTTGTTGGAATGATTTAATTTAATTAATTAACAATTAATTAATTAGTTGAATTTGTAATTTCCTTCTATATCTATTCTCTCAATGTGAATTATGTTTTGCTTAATAAAAAATAATAATAACATTAATGGTAGAAATAAAAACAATGCTGGTAACTGAATACTGATTTGCGTTTATTCGTTCAAAATTGTGCGCCAGTCAAACTGCGCATGTCCCAGGCACTGGCTAATATTCGCCACAGTCGGCAGTGAGAAAAATTAACAGATATATTTTTTACAAGTTTAACTTTATGGTTCTTTTAACGAGTCGAAATGGTCAGAGGGCAAGGAACAAGATACATTTAACAGGTATTCTTAAACTAAATGTTAACATCTGAAATAGAACAGAATTATTATTACAATTTTCAATTAGAAAGAAATTATTTAAAATTCGAACCAAGTCGAAGAAATGACGTCACTCCTCTCCAAGAGGCACTGGACCGTCTATGTGAGAAATTCAGCAATGGCCGCCTTCCACTCGATTTTAATTGCTACGATGCTGTTGGAATTGAAGATCTTCTCCCACAGAAATAAAACGATGTTCCCTTTTTCTGCGAAGTGGTGTTGGTCCAAAATATCGTGTTGAATGTCCCCTCGTCGTCTGCGATGTCGAATTCGGGATGGATCTCTTGTGTAGTGTAGTGTTCAAATATGCATGTTGGTTTTTTGTGAATTTGTTCCAAAAATTGTTCAAAATGGCTGTCGATTTCTGGTGTTGCGTTTTATCGTGTTATACTGTGTTTTTGGAAACTTGTGAAGTGTTAGACATAGATAAATAATGTTATTTCACTTGTTAGTTCATCTCCGTTACACGCCACATAACCACACTTGGTTTTAATATAAATTATTTGGTTTTCAAAACTCCACTAATACATTTTTCAACTGTTCAGCTTTGCGATTAACAATAGACTAAACGACGCAACGTCGTCGTTTTAGGGCAATTTGTGGTATGTCTTTTTCCTCTTCATATTGTTTAATTATAAAATATCTGTCTAAGACTTGTTTCACTATCTAACTATACATAACAAGTTTTCTTATTTTTTACTGTATTTCCAATATTTCTTAATTTTACATGAATCTAACTATTCAGTAATATTGATTATTTAATTTTACATCTTTTGATATATAGCTGGGTTTGTTTCAAACTCATTTAAGCCCAAAAATTACAATTTTGCATAATAATTGCATGTCCCATATTTTGTACAAATTCAGTGTTTTAAAGGTTTTTATTTATTTTATCGGTATAATATTTCCATGGAATACACCTAATAACTCCGTAATTACTTTGCTGTTAGTAATTTGGTTATTAAAACATTTCAATATTGATTAATTTGCTGTTTAGTCTGATTTGATTACTATCATAAGCCTATTTTTGACTGTTTCCAAAAGAAGTTAGTTTTCTTTCTTTTGTCATTCTATTTGCTATTAACTGTATCTGTATTAATTATATTTTCAATTTCTGTATTGTATGTATTGAATTCTATTCCTATTACATAGATTAATTCTTTGATAGATAGTTTTTTTTTGGTTTATAGGCTATTCTGTGTTTACAAACATAGTGTCTTGGTGGGTCTGTTTGTACATTATACATGGTTTACTGATTTGAATAAAACTATTACATTTTTCTGCCCTACTTGCCTCTCTGACTTACACAATGGAAAATTAAATGACATGATTTTAATTACAATAGAATATCTTGTATCTACTAAACTTTCTTTATACTAATAACATCATTGAACCATAACATGAACATCTTATGCCTAATTTTAACAAAAACATCTTATTATCAACTGTTTTCCATATATCACTTAATTTTAACAAAAACATCTTATTCCTATTATTTTTTCCTGTATCATCAAATGATAACAACATAGCTTATCCTAGACATAATTTAATTAGAAAACATAAAAAACTCCTATTACTAGTAACACTGTCAGTCACTAACTGTCTTGTGTATGTATTATTCTTATGAAAACACTTTAACTGTGATAATAAACCTCGTGTATCTATTTACACCTTACATCTAAAATATTATTTAATTAATAATAAATAATAAATATCTTAATATTAGGCATACCTTCAGTTATGAACCGTCCTTTGGTATTTTTGTCCTCACCATTTATTTAGTTATAATTAAAGAAAACATTTTATATGTAATAGTCCTTATATCTAATTTAAAACTCTTATTACTAGTAATGTTGTCAGTCCTTAGACCGTCTTTCATTTCAATGGTTTTATTATTATTTTTCTACACTCATGGTAGTCTTTTTATAATACTTAAACCTCATTGAAGATTTTTTCATAGATTTTTTAACTATGTTTCTCACTGTACACTCTGTAGTTCCTTAATTTTGTTATCTCACTTCACTTTATTGTATTCTACACTCTGGTAGTCTTTTTAGTGAGTTCTACTCTATGGTAGTCTCTTTTGACATATTTTTTGACATGTTACACTTACAACTAATATACAATTTGTTTTTATAGTATTGTATCTTGTAACTTGTTTGGGGTTTACCTATATCGGTTTCAATTTTGTCTCATGGTATTTATTATATGATTAACATTTTGTTTTGGCATATCTCTTCCTGTTTCTGGTCTCTTTGTGGGAATCTTGATATGTTTCGTCCCTTCTTCAAATATCACATTAGTAGTTTCCTTATTAAAATGGTTTCATGACAGATTATTTCCTTTTTTATGGTCCTTCCCTTTTTGTACTGCTTCCCCAATCTACTGGGTATACTGCTGGTTTAACTGGTTTTTTCATAGTAGGTTATTTTAATTAATGGTTTTCTTTATTATCTTCCATTTTTATTAACATTTTATAGACTTAATTATACAGTTTCTAGGGTAATCCTTAAACAATTTATTCTTCTCACTCACTATGGAACTTTCTCTTTTATTCATGTAACATTAATTCAAATGTTTAGTGTGATAATTTTGTTATGTTACAATATCCATCCTGGAACCACTTAGAGTATTACTTCAGGATGGAGCCTATTATGCCCTTATCGGGCTCCTTCTAGTTGTTCCTCATCTTCTACTGCCCATTGGGTGCAAGTTGGGCCTGTTTTTTTTTTCTAGTAGGATACACTGAATAAATGCATTGATGCGGTCCCATTCCGCCCTACCACGAAGCATAAGCGCAACTACGCTCTCGGGCGAGAAGTCTCCGAGCTCCATTTCCAGCACCATTCTCTGCCTTCGCTAATCAGCAGCACTGGAAAAACGTGTGCAAGGCATCTTCATGGGGAGAGCCTCCGTATTGGCATGCTGGGCTCTTCACCTTTTCCATTCTATGGAAGTAGGCATTAAAATTGTTGTAGCCACTGAGGAACTGGGTCAGATGGTAGTTGACCTCACCGTGTTGGCGGTCGATCCATTTCTTTAAGTTTGGAACGAGCCTTGCGGTCCACTTCCTCTAACCTCTCTATCCCAACGATCTTGCCAGTGCCGGAGAGTGAGTTCCCTGGCTTCATGCTTTGCGTAATCCCTACCAATTTCCTCTCTTCCGCTCCAATTTCGAATAAATGCTTCCGCTCTAGAGCCAACAGGCCTATGGGAATCACTCCCACTATCACCAGGACTGCTGGCTCTGACACTGTCCGGTAAGAGGATGCTACTCTGAGAGTTCCTCTTCTCTCCACCGATGCCATATGTTTTGTGTATTTCTCCGAATTTAGTGCATCGGCCCAGATTTCACAACTCTACAGAACGATGGATTCTGTGACCGTCATCAATAATCGTCTCTTGCTTGCAGTGGGACCTCCTACATTGGCCATATGTCTGCTGAGCTTTATTGTAATGTGAGCCACTTTATCCGCTGCATACTTGATTTGCTCCCAGTAGGAGAACTTTGAGTCTAGTCTCACCCCTAGCTTTTTAGCTTTGTGTCTAGGTATTTCACAGCGTTCTTTATAAATACTGTTACGACATAATAGGACAGGTTACGCAAGAGGTTGTTGACGAGAACCAAACAAACTTGGATCAGCCAGTGGTGTTTAGGTCATCAGTACATAACGCAACGGGAGTGATTCCAGCAAAACTAGTGGTTGAGCGGAAGACGCGCATTCCTGGGAACGTGATGTTCGGATCACACGAGACTGAATTCGAAGAACCGGAGAATTATCTTTCTCAAGGACGTCCACCTTGATCGCCTTGTCGAGTATCACTTCAGAGACGGTTTGCCAGTTCGGGACGAACAGGCTTAAGGAGGAGGCAGTGTTACGACATTACAGAACAGTCTACGTGTTTGTCGAATGTTCCAGAAGAATCTCGCTCTAATGTGTGTGGCATACGTGACTGTCGACGAATTCGCGAGACTTTTCTGGAAGCCGCCAGCCGCGCGGACTGTGTCAAGGCAGCAGTTAATTACGTCGTAGTTAGGAGATAAGGCGTAGTTTGGAATCTTCTGGTCTGTGCGCGGATGTATAAATACAAGGCGGCAGCGGCCTTAGTTTTTAAGTTATAGTTGCGATAATTTACAGTGCGGTTCGAGAGTTATTATCGTGCGATATTACTCTGTGCGTTCAAGTGGTTATCAGCGAAGTGCTGTGTTTTATAATCGGGCGGTATATTGTAATACAATTGTGTTTTAATATTAGTTTACATTTTACGGGGGTGTGAACAATTTTTATTTGATTTGTTGTAAGAGACTGTGTTGTTAATTACGAACTGTTTAACTGTGAAAATTAAAGCTGGTGATTAGTGACTTAATTGGTGTCTTGTATTTTGTTTCCACTGTACCTACGACGATCAAGTAGGCCGTCGTAACAATACTGCCTCAGCTTCCACTTACAGCGGTATGGTAGTAGGAACCCGTCGCTTGAAAATAATAATAATAATAATAATAATGATAAAAATAATAATACTGTTATTGTCTTAAAACGTGGTTGCTCGAACCTGAAAAACCTGTGGGTTTTAGTTACTCCAACCGCTTGCGTCTTCCAGTGGAAGCTATGAAACGCTGTCTATACTGCTACAGTGTACACTAACACTTGTCCCTTACTGTGGAACAATCCCCTCTAGTTTGTCATAAAAGTAACACCAGCGAATGTTATCTTTAATAATCTTATATGGTGGTTATAAAGTGATGGTAACAGGGGAGTGTGCTGTGGTGTTAACGCTGTTGTCACTCACACTTGTCCGTCGCGTCGTACAGTAAAATTTAATGAACCCGTATACACAAACCGTGGTTTTGTTTTGTGTGCTCTCTCTCTCTCTCACTCTCTCTCTCTCTCTCTCTCTCTCTCTCTCTCTCTCTCTCTCTCTCTCTCTCTCTCTCTCTCTCTCTCTCTCTCTCTCAAACTTTGCAGTTTTATCTAATGCCGCAAGAAATATCACAATACACTTTTTGTCTTCCATATTACGTTACGCTATTGAATAAAAAATAATTTTACAAGATCGCTTAACGTAAATAATTAACAGGATTATTTCATATTCTTTTTGATTAAATGTTGCTTGCCGAGGACAAAAAGAGACTATAGTTTGTTCATTCTTAGTGCGGAGTCTGATGTAAACAAAGCGGAGTGATACATGAGGCATGTACAGTACAAAGTTAAAACTTTCTTAACAGATCCAAAGAATTATAAAATAATTTACCTTATTTTTAGTTGTATTGATCCAAATTATATTAAAAACAAGTTTGTTGATATATTTTTAATCAATTAATTATAATGAATTGGGAACTACTTCATTTCTAGCGGTGGATTTGGTGACACGGCCACTCATCTAACCAATCCTGTTGAAGCAGAAGTGCACGGTTTTGTTTACACCAGGCTCCACTCTTCATTCAAACAGAAAATTTATTTTCTCTGTTGTTTAATAAAAACGCTGCTGTTTTAGTGTCACGTATAAAAGAATGAAAGAAATTGAAAGCAGTTAGTCTGACTTTCAAGGAAGGTCGCGTTCCGAGCTTTCGTGGTAGCGATAAGCTTTCGCGGGCTCCACACTCGGGCTAGACAGTGTTGCAACCACAAACAAATTACAGCCTTTTCATATTACACGCTAGTTCTTGGAGAGGGGCCCGGCCAGCATCCGCTTGTGCTGCAAACACATGAATGCGCAAAAGTGGGTGAAAGTGACGTTTATAGTGCTGGGACCCGGAGAGCGCGGAGACTGCTAAGACACCCCTCGGACCTTCTGACTATGTGCTGTTTTAAGGAAATGATGGTTAATACTGGGGGTGAAAATTACGGCCAGTGGGAAGCAAGACAAATAAATACAATGCAGAATGTATCAGTGGCTGCTGGTGGTTGAAAAATTTGGGGGTTGCAGTTGGGTTGGATGGTATTAAATTGTTTTATTCTCTGAATAGAAAATGTCCAAGTCTCCTCGCGTCCAAACAATACACAAGGAAAGCAAAATAATGCAATTTTAGTGTCACACCCACGTGACCACAAATATTTATTGTTTGAATCTTTTTTAAATTTACGATTAAATGTTCTGTTACCTGATTTTACACTTTGATTAAAATTTGAAAGGTCTGGTGTAGACCTACCTACTCTCTTTAATTTCAATTTTTTTCTTTAATAGGACGTAAACTGAACAGCGTTTTTGTTAAGTTTACAATAGAATTAATTGCGTCCTACCAGTTAACTATAATAAATATCTTACACTATGACACCTTAATCCTTTATATGTACTATTATTTACATTTGACGATGAATGGGATTGACACTAACAACGAAGTTACAAATTCCAACCTGGCGCACCACGTGTTATTTACCAACAAAGAGACTGGTGGCGCCATGACGTACAAGCGGTGTTTGCAGTCCCTACTCACACCAAGCCTATACTGTTGTAATAGGAACAACCGAGTCTAGCCAGCCAGAGCACTACTCCATCGTATTTCCCCATATACAAAGCGCGTCACAGTTGGTGCACACTTGCCATGTACACTGCGGCAAGAGCGTGTACGGTTTTTAGTAATTGCTCTGCGCTTTTCAATCAGCAAATGATTAATTACGATGATGTAGCTTGAAAACACTATTATTACGTATTGTCTTATTCATAATTCTATATTTTAAAATACAATTCGGGATTTAATGGGGGTTGTGCAACCGTGCAACCTAAGCACGGGCCGCCACTGGAATGTATTTGGGAAAGATGGCTATGTCTACATTAAACGGAATCCTGTAGGATAAGAAAATTACAGCAGAAACTAATACCACGATATTTAAAACCATTGTTAGAAGTATCATGATATACGGCTCAGAAGTTTGGACTACCAATACACACACAAGAACAAAATTAATGACATCAGAGATGTAGTTTTGGAGACGTTCGGCAAGAGTATCCAGACGTGAGAAAATTAGAAATGAAGTCATCAAGGACAGAATGAATGTAAAAAATTCAATTGTTGATTTTATCCAAACAAAAAATTACATTGGTATTGACACACGAAAAGAATGGCACAGGAAAGATTACCCTTGGAGTGGAATGGACCCCACCAGGAAGAAGCAGAAGAGAAGAAGACCACCTATCACTTGGACAGAAGAAATTCAGACTATATCGAGGGAACAAGAAATTGAAGAAGATCTTTGGATGGACAAGCAGCAGTGGAAGATGAGAATATAATCAATTCTGTAATCAAATGTGTAAACATTGTACAGTCGGAATAATAATAATGGTTAAATCCGGATAACCAATGTAGACTTAATAAAGCCTACATGTTGTAGATGGAGACGACTAGATAAAAGTCGTGCCAAATGAAATCAAGGGAACGGTGTAGTACTTGTCGTAAGGCTTGTGTCGACCGAATATCAATTCAATTACGATATTGTTGTATTCTTGGTGGCGTTTGTTTGTTGTCACTATTGGTAGTAGTACGACAGCAATGATTGCTAACGCGCGCATTGTCCCTTAGGGGTATGTTTGCTTATCTTGTTCACGTTGGCACATCCCTCTCGTCGCATACATAGTAAACGAAATAGTTCTGACAGCGTTAAAATATTAGTTTTTAGTTCCGATCGACTGACCTGACGGCTCTGGTATTTTGTCATTTGTTTTAAACTCACGTTTTCATAATTCTTTCGGAGTCTTTGTTGTTTGAATACTCTTGCCTTGCTCAGAACGTAGATAACATTTTTATTTAAATCTGTACAAAGTTTATACGATCTTAAAACTAATTTTCGATTGGATGTGAACAATAACCGTCTGGAATACGTCAATTAATTGAGCTAGCCACTGTTCGATGTAGCCAATATCACCACTGGATGAACAGTTAAGCAAACAAGTGGTAACGACGATATTTATAAATGACATATTGTCTTTAAATAATCTATAACAAAAAAAATTGACTTAATGAATATCATATTCAGCTCCATATCACATTTTAGTTGAATGTAGTTAGTTAGCTCATTTTGGATTGTGATAAATTTCAAGATAGTTTGAAACAGCTCTTTATATTTTGTGTGGTCATTTTATATTTTGTGTGGTCATTTTCTCTCATATGCTCGACACACCTTCCACGCTCTCGGCAGGTTTCCGCTCATTTTCCAAATTTTAATTTTATTCGCCATATAATTTGAGTAGCTAAAAGTGCTCGAACAGTCTAGAGGCTGCGTTAGTAAACGGCCTTGCCCGGAACGCTACACCTGCTCGGCTAGCCGAGAAACGGGTAGAATGACGCTCTCGAAAAGTCGAAAAGCAGTACTAGAAAAGTTAAAATTAAAATTAAAAATTTAATGTATTTTAATGTTTTAAATTAACCTTTGGAGTATGTGTTAAAAAATTATGTACTATATTCGCAACCGAAATTCAAAAGTATATTTATTGTAAATATAATTACAGGCTTACTTTGTTATTCCGCAGAGAGTGTTACACTTACGCCGACATTGCAGTTATCGTATTGTTAACATGATAATGTTTCTAGGCTGGGGGTCATTCCACAAAAATGTAACGTCATCGAAAAATGTAACGCTTCCACACTTTCGATTCCCCACAGTCTAGAAATCTTCGGTCTCAAATAATTACTTTGATCATAATAAATAAAATTATTGTTCTAAAATATCGTTTTATTGATTAGTTAAGGACTAATTTAAAGTACATTAATTATCAACTTATAAACGAGAACTTCTGAGGGAAAGGAACGAGCAGAAGAAGAAATAAAGATACTGAATTGACCGCGTCATGCAATCGATTTGGCCACGACAATCTACTTAACGCGGAGAAACAAATATTTCTTCACCAAATCATACCTAATTATTAATTATTATTTTTATTAATTGAACACTAATCATATAACAATGAAAACAAATAAAGTAATTATAAATAATTAAATTCAAATAACAAAAAATAAATAAAAAGTAAACAAATAATCAACAATCATAATTTGTAAATAAATTTGTTTTATTTCAATATATATAAAGTAATTTTAAAATTTATGTTTATATTACCTCAAGATGTTATATTTTTCCTATTCGGAACATGTTTCGAGAGCTCTTCATCTTCAGATCACGAAGGCTGAAGATGAGAGCACGGGAGCTCGGGAGCTCTCGAAATATGTTCCGAATAGGAAAAATATAACATCTTGAGGTAATATAAACATAAATTTTAAAATTACTATATATATATATGTTCGCAACCGAAATTCAAAAGTATATTTATTGTAAATATAATTACAGGTTTACTTTGTTATTCCGCAGAGAGTGTTACACTTACGCCGACATTGCAGTTATCGTATTGTTAACATGATAATGTTTCTAGGCTGGGGGTCATTCCACAAAAATGTAACGTCATCGAAAAATGTAACGCTTCCACACTTTTGATTCCCCACAGTCTAGAAATCTTCGGTCTCTGTCGTTTTAACATGATAATGTTTGTTATATAGTAAATATATTTGTTATATAGTAAATATTTGTTATATGCACATTATACGTTTCAAAAGCCTAAAAACATTATCATGCTTCGATGTTTCGGTTTCGTCGAAATTTCTTTAAATTTTTTAGATATGGTTATTCACAAACTCCAATAAGTTGAAGACCAGAACTGGCACAATATCTGTGTGCCGAGTACTACTCCTCCATTATAAAATCTCATTAAGTCAACAAGAGCTGCCTTTATATTTGCGAATCCACTTTACAATGGCATACAGTTCCGTTCTGTTTAAACGTTCAGTATTAACAAGGTCAAACTTTCAGACACGGGCTAATAATAATTTAATAGCAATTTACAATTGTTGTAACTTGCTCAACTCTACAGTCATTTCGTTGCATTTACTGAAGAATTACGACGATTTTCTCCCGTTTATTCTTACTAAATTAAAAATAATGAAATGAAATAATGAAATTATGAATAATGAAAATTAAAAATAAGTGAAATTAATTTTAAAAATAAAAATAATATAATTGTAATAATTAATGTTAAATTGAATAACCATAAGTGCGAAGTTTGGTCAGAAAGTTAGTGCAGTTCCTGTTTATTTTTAAAATTATGACTCCATTCATTAACACTTATACTGCCCCCTTCAAAGTAGTCTCAGTCGAATTTAACACGATTAAACCAGCCGTTTCGCAGTCTTCAAAATGTTTCAAGCATCCACTTTTAGGTACAGCCTTGAGGTCACTTAGAGATTTTCGTTTTACGTCTTCAACGGCCAGAAAACGTTGTCATTTCGTGGAAATTATCACTATTGGGAGAAGGAAAGATCGCGTTGCGACACATCTGTTGAATACGGCAGTTGCCGTATCATTGTTATGACTTTTTTTTTGCCTAGCCTGACAAAATTCTTAACAAGCAGTGACGTGAGTCCAGGCGCACAATCGGGCTGCAATTTTTGTAAATTATACTTCCATAAATCCAGCCGTTTTCTACGAATAACTTCATCATACAATTGGCGTAAATGTCTGAATAGTAGTCTTTATTTACCACTGCGCCTACCGATGAAATATCGTGGAACACAAAAAAAAAACATAATTTTCATCTTCGTCTTGTTATTTGAATTAGCAGTGTCTGTAGTTCCAACTTTGTCGTGATTACTTGCTGAACTGCTACTTGTCGTCGTTTAGGATTTAGGTGATTTAGGTTTAGGATGGAGCATATTTTTGTCGTGGTTTTGGACTTGAAAATGGTGGGAACACTGAAAGGCCTTGCCCGGAACATGACTAGTAGCAGTTCAGCAAGTAAACACGACAAAGTTGGATTCTTAATCTGACAGTCACGTGTGATCTGATTTTGCTGATGTGGCAGATATAAATGTATATTTATTTAAAAAAAATTTTAGCTGAAGAAATTCTTGTTATCCGAAAGTGTTCATGGCATACAACTAACAAAGTACCTAAAACTTCTAGGTGGAAACTCTTTTCCATTGCTCCGGCTAAGTTTGAACCAAGACATGAATACTGCGCTGACTGATCTACTCCAACGTGTTCCATTACCTACAACAGAGACATTTTTCTTTAGATGTATTTTGTGACTTATGACATATATAATTAGACTAAAAAAATTACTGGTACTTCATACACACGTAAAAAAAAAAATAGTTTTTGTTTACTGTACACAAAAACTTCACAATTAAGGTGGCAATAGAGACAGTATTCAGATAGGGTCCTTTGACATGTTATCAGAAAATATATCTTTCTTGAAAATATATGGACATGAACTTGGCTTTAGAAGATACAAGATATCATCTATATTAAACTCATCTACATTAAACTTATCAAATCTTTAAACTCATTTACGACAGTCTTTGAACCTTGTAAACCGTTTTGTTCACGCACAGCAGTCTCACCAGAAGCCTTCTGAACAGGTTTACCAGGGCAGAGCAGTTAATCTCACAGTTTACACAAAACTTAATCCATGTTCTTCAATCTCGTATTGTGGAATGACAAAAAATCGCCTAATACACCTAAGGACGACGTACTCAATTGGCTGTGAAATCTAAACTATTCACCAAATAGGGCTAAAATTTTAGGCGATTGTCGCTAACATGTGTACAGAGATTACATAAAAACAATTTTTAATCGGACACTTGTAGCGGTGGAAAGTGAAAAAATCACAAACTTTTTAATCAAACCTAGTACAACATAATGTAACAAAAATTTTACATAAAATAAATGAAAGTTAATCAGTAGGATAACAATTTTACTCAAATAAAAGTTTTGTATTAACAGGTTAAAGTAAAATATATAAATACGAGGGACATTCAATAATTAAAGAGACACACCGATCTAGAGAAAAAATAATGTATTTTTACAAAATGACAATTTTCCTATTTTTCAACATAATCCCCCCCCCCCAACACTAATACACTTGTCCCAACGATGAATCAGCTTTTTTATGCCTGCAGCAAAGAATTCTTTATCTTGACGTTTGAACCAGTCTCCCACAAATTTTTTGACTTCTTCGTTGTTGTTGAATTTCTTACCACGTAGCGATTCCTTGAGTGGGCCAAACAGGTGGAAATCTGATGGTGTCAAGTCTGGGCTATACGGGGGGTGTGGTAGTGTCTCCCAGCCAATAGCGTTGCTTCAGCTCTGTGCACACTATGAGTCTGTTGTCCTTGTGTTGTTGCGTTAACTCTTTTGGAACCCATCTTGCACTTGTTTTGCGGTACCTAAGCTTGTCACTGATTATGCTATAAACTGTACCAACACTTACTTGCAAATTTTCAGCCATTTGTTCAACTGTAACACGACGGTCTTCACGAATCATATTGTCTATTCGAGATTCAAGCGCAGGAGTTGAAACTTCCTTTGGACGTCCAGATCGCTGTTCGTCTGTCACTGAGGTTCGACCGTTTTTGAACTGATCCACCCACTTATAAAAATTTCCGCGATTCATGCAACTTTCACCATACTGTTTAGTCATTCTAGAATAGATATTAGAGGGTTTTTTACCTTCAGAAAGTAAAAATCGAATCACTGAACGTTGTTCAACTAATGTGGAAACTTCTAGTGGACTTGCCATTGTTAAATGGGAGTTTGAGGTTATAAGCAAAACAATTTTCATGAAACAACTGCTCAGAGATCATCCCAGGGATGCCAGCATGAAGTCCTAAAAGTACCTAATTTTTCCTGCCAACCGTTTTTTCTCTAGATCGATTTGTCTCTTTAATTATTGAATGTCCCTCGTACATATTTTAACTCACTTTTCTTCGTCATAACGGTTTCACCGCCGCGCCGCTTACTGCTGTAGAAATCACAATGTATTTTTACTCTGATAAATATTTTTGGCTGTTATTTTTTATGGCCAGCTACTATCAGAGTTTGCGGGGTAATTGACTAGAAAATGAAGAACCTAAGAGCCGAAAAATAAGACGTTATCGGGATACATAGAGTAAATAGTGGTTTGCCAATTTTTGGAGGGCTAAATATTCTACCCTTCATTCTTGTCCTTCATGTATCCCAAATAGCCTTGAACCTTCGAGGATATCTTGCTAAGGTGTCTTGCGTTTGCTAAGGTGTCTTGTGACCATTTGCATTTTGAGGTAGTTTTTTCAGATCTGCTTGGTGGCATCTGGACTATAAAATGTGCCAGTAAGTTAGCCATGTAGCACAGTGGCGTATATAGAATTTGGTCTGTTGGGGGGGGGGGGGGAGTCTGGGCTCAGGTCGCCTTCATACAAAAGAAAAAAATTTACAGGCATTGAAAGACATGTTTGAAATGGTGGTATCCAAGTCACTTATTGACAAAATCTGTATAATATTTACCTTATTTCTTCCGTCGTGTGACTTCGTTTTGCGTTTTGATTTGCTTTACGCGTTTCGAGACATATGTCTCGTCATCAGAAATAAATAAAATAAAAATTCACTCTTAGCGAGGTCGTTAGGGGAAGGTTGCCATCATTGGACCACATAACAGTTTTTAATTTTTTTTCATCACATTTTCAACTTAAATTTACCATTCAATATACAGATAGTCTCTCTATTACTTTCTGATTAACCGTGAGTATTTACTTTGTTTTTAGATTGTTCAAATATGGTAGTAGGAACAAAAAACAAAATTTTAACAAACGGTCCATTGATGGCAACTGGTTGCTATGAATGGACCATCGAGTTTCCATCGATAGACCGATTACGAAAGTAAAGAAAAATTGTCTCTACATAGGTCTATTACGTTTTATTATACGTGTCTACTAGTCATGGTAAAACAAAACTAAAACATATTTTTAGTATGAAAAATTATCTCAAGAAGCCTGAGACTTAATTCGGGATGTCGCCGCATAAAATTGTAGTACCATTTTTTCCCAGCCGATCTCTTCTCTTTGCTGAAACTGTGTTCGATGTTATTTTGTTCAGCGACTTGAAACGCGAGTTCTTGTAAGTCTTCGGCTATAATTCCAAAAAACATCTCCTCTAATTTTAAAATGTGGTCTACTAATTTCTTCTCTACCTCAGGAGGCAGATCTCCTAAACTACCAATAATTTTCTTTCCCTCCACAGCGAAATTGTTTTTGCCTTCTAAATGTCTCTTTAAAGTTGCTTTGGGCACTCCATACTCTCGGCAGACTTCATTCAAACTCATGTCTCCGTTACGAAAGGCTGCGATAGCACGTTCCATTGTCTCGGTACTCCATTGTCCATATTTCACTCCTTTTGGCATTTTTCTGAAAAACGAAAATTAGTATGTTAATTTATAGACAAGCTACTACAAAATTTTGTGTATTTAGGCTTTTTGCAATGATTACTATTTAAAATTAATAAATTTCATTTCAGCTTTTAAATACAATCAAATGTCTATCTACTCTTCAACCTGAGTGCCATACAACGACCATGTTAACAGTAGGAACCTAGCGCCCTTGTGACTAAAAGTGTAAGGCTATAATTTTATTAGTGTTATCATAGTACATGGAGACTCAATATGTTTGTATTAAAATGTTTTTATTTTCAATTTGCTACCAATTGTTGCTATAAACTTATTTTTAAATGACTACAATATTCGGGCTAGAATATAATGATGTAAATTTTTCAAGGTAGTCTACAGAGTTTAAATGTTTATATGTAGTTGTAGGTTATACGTTAGGCTAATAGTTCGGTTATTTGTAAAAAAAAAATAGCACTTACATTGAACACAGTGTATATCTGAGTATCATAACACGTTTTCTAGACACTAACGTAGTTACCAACTCACACACAATAATACGCTATTTCCTCGCATCTCCTACATTCTTAGCGTTATAAAAATTAATATTTGCAATTTAGCAGGTTGTTAGTTGTGCTGTAAACCGTAGATTATAGGTTAATAAAATTTACTAACAGGCCTATCGCAAAATATCAGTAAATGGAAAAGTACCAAGCAAACAAGGTTTCTGTGTCCCATGTAAGAGGTAAAACTTAAAATGATAAAATTTAGTCTTACTTGTAGTCAAAATATAAAAGAAAAGATACTTAACGTAAAGCGTGTCAAGAAAAATAATAATTCAAAAACTTGTTCACGTTTCCATGAATATGGAATATGGACCACCTGATAATCTGGTCCATTCATGGAAACGCCAAGTGGTCCAATGATGGCAACTCGCCATATTGGATTCTTTAGATAAACACAGCCGAAATGACGATTCAAATTGGAACAACCAATATAAAATTTAGAACTTTAAAAACTCCTTTTAATGTCAACAAATTGTGAAATTGTTCAGTAATATATAATTCGTGATAACTGATATTAAAAAAGACTAATAATTATAGCACAGATTACAGAAATCTTACCTGAATTTTTATCTCGCAGCGACGCAACTCCAACTCATTTACAGCACTGCACACAGCTGGCGTGAAGGAAACAAAGATTCTACAACTACTACCGCGCATGTGCACGCTTTGGTAGAGGAAATACGTAAGAGGTCCATCCATGGAACCGGTCCATTGATGGCAACCCTCCCCTACATGTTAAAATACAAATATTCGAAAACGATTACAAGTAAAGCGGGTATGTGTGTAATCGTTTTCGAATATTTGTATTTTAACATGTAACGACCTCGCTAAGAGTGAATTCTTATTATATTTATTTCTGATGACGAGACACATGTCTCGAAACGCGTAAAGCAAATCAAAACGCAAAACGAAGTCACACGACGGAAGAAATAAGGTAAATATTATACAGATTTTTTACAGGCATTGCACAAATGCAATGCACAGAGAAAGGCGTTGAAAATGCTTCAATAAATCTAAAAAATATATAGGCCTATATTTCAAAGTTTTCTACGTTATTGACAACAAAGAAAGTAGTTTCTATGGAAACTCACCGGTTCCCATTTTCGATCACGCACCAGCAATTGGCCGCAAATATGCGAAACGTCCTTATAAACATTTTCAATGTTAAAAAAGTTAAGACTGTTCAATATTACCATCGGCTCTTTTTCGACATAACCCCTTAAACTATTCATCAGTGTTCATCTGTCATGAAACTGACTATATAACAACTGGGGCACTGGGTGCGTTGTTGTCACTCTGCCTCACGTTAATTAGGTCTCAGAAAAACGTAATCATAACAGACTGGTAGGTGATATTTTACATGACATATAGCATGCCATTCTTAAGCCCAGTTCTGCTTCAGCTGTTGCATTGTACGCGTACAATGTCGTTGTTAACGCTAAGTCGTGATATTCCCGATAAAGCCAGGAAATTCGAAGTCGGGCGTGTATATCCACAACAGTGGTTGGTTGACGGTATCTGCCGCGAAGATAAAGAATGTTTACTTTATGCTGTACCAGACAGAACCACTGAAACCCTGCTGGACACAATTAGAGCCTGTATAAGGCCTGGCACAACCATTATTTCTGATTCGTGAAAAGCGTAATTTCCTCCATTTGACGGTCAATCGCAGTCAGAATTTTGTGGATCCTGTAAGTGGGGTACACACGCAGACGATCGACTCCTGGGCGGCCGTTAAACGTCGCAACAAGCGTGAATGCGAAACTAGCCGGAATCAACTAGATTCGTACCTTTGTGAATTCATGTGGAGGTATCGCTACAAAGATAATGATTTATTTCAAAAAAATTTGGACAGATATATGCAGGGGTACTGGCCGCCTCAATAATTACTGGATAATGTGCATTAATTGTATTACGTTTAAGTGTAGGTGGTAATGTTGAACTAATTGTATCATGTGTATCATCAACAGATGTTTTGTGTATTGGAGACAAAGTCACTTAGAATATTTAATGATCTTCTGACTGTAAGATTGTATAGAGTATAGATAGTACAATGAAAGATCAACAAATTGCCGAAGTAACGAATGCGAGGTCTTTGTGATAGCAGTATAGACGACACGAACATGCCGACGCAGCATTACTGGTAGACAGCAGCATACTGTGCGATATTACTGTACTGTACGACAGTGAGGCCATAACAAATGTATAGGTTTAAATACATGGAGCGAACATGTCGAAGCTGCTTACTGTACTACATTACTGTGCAGCAGTGAGGCAAGAACAAATTATTTTGTTTTTTCCTCACGGAAGACAGCAATGTCATACTGTGGCGCGCTACCTGATTGGTTCACTGAGTCACACGACCCTCACGCCATAGCGCAGCCGAGTTCAAGTGTACGCGCTCGTAACTTCATATGAATTTTTCGTTGTGATTCGGGCTTCATAGTTAATATTTTGATTTTTAATTACAAATTTACAAATGAAATGTTTATTAACCGTTTATAATAGAACTTTTTAATTTTATTATATTAACACTTTAACGACCATGGCGGGCGTATACGACCTCTCAAACGTTGTACAGACAAATTGTCTCTGTAGCCCAGACGACCGTTTGTCGGCCAATTTCAAAATTGAAAATGTTTATAAGGACGTGTCGCACACATTTGAAAACGACCGCTGGTGCGTGATCGAAAATGGGAACCGGTGAGTTTCCATAGAAACTACTTGTTTGTTGTCAATAACGTAGTCCACATATAAAACTTCGCTTATGAATGCGACTACATTTAACTTATAATCTGTACATTGGTAAATGAAGAATGAATTAATTGATTGGTGAATGAACATAAATATATATAAATTTTTTAGATTTGTTGAAGCATTTTCAATGCCCTTCTCTGTGCATTGCATTTGTGCAATGCCTGTAAATTGTTTCTGTTTGACACGACCACTATTTCACTGGAAACACAAAAACGCATTTGGGCTCACAATTTCGATCTTTATAAAATTCTTATTCTAGATGTTTGTTGGTAACAGGTTGTTTTTCGATTCTGAATATTATATTCGTTGTCTCTCATTATAAATGTCTTTAAGTATAATGTCCATGTCTTTACAGCTTTAAGTATAATCACCAAATCGTAGCCTATCTTAAGGTTTTAAAAAGTCATAAATAAGGTAAAAGCTTTGCTTGAACTTAAAGATGACTTCCTTTTCAGAATGGCAGATATACGTAGAATGCCTTTGAGTAGTAGAGATTAATTTGTCGGTTTGTTTTATAAAAACGAAACTAAGCAAACAACAAACTATAATGAACAAAAACGTTTGACAATTTTTAACTATAATCTAAATAACTACAATGATACATATTCCACTACTAAGAAAACACTTTCTTTTTGCACAACGAAGTGAACGCGGCAACATTCAAAAAGAGAAATAAGAAACAAACACGTTAGAAATTATACGCATATAGCCTACTGAAAGGAAACATGAATGAGAGAAAAAGGAAATTACTGTAATATTTCTTTTTTTTTGTACCGCAATGTGAATCAGTTTGTTGCCAATAGACTTGCATGTTATTGATATTACATGATGATATCGGGCGGCTTCCGCCCACTTATCGTTTTTCGAAAGGCTAACCGCGAGGCAAACATCATTCACACGCACAAACACATACAGAAAGCTATGCGTAATCAAATATTATTCCTTCAGTAGGTTCCCACAACTGGCCAAGAGCTTGGACAGCCTGGGAGCGATTAGACGTCGCCAAAAATGAAGCGGTCGTATAGCAAAAGTTATATCAACTCGCTACGAGGGATCGCAGCGGGCGTATACGACCGCTTCATGTTGTCTTATATTACTAGACTCAAAAAGGAAAATAAGTGACTGATTACTATTTTTTACTCGATTACAAGGTTAATCCAGTTGAAAAATGACTTGGTCTCCTGGGAATTTTACCTGGGGGGGGGGCGGGGTTTACAGTGTTTTTTAATTTATACCGACCAGCAATTTTGAAGTTTTGTATTCATTTCTAAAGACATGAAGACATTCATTTTGAAAGACATATAAGTTTCGTTACTGTCATTGTTACTATATAACATAATGAGTTATATAGGGTGTCCCATAAAGTACGCAAGATTTAATAATATTGTAAAAACTTTTATTTATTGAAAAATATCAGATGTTTTAATGTTAATACAAAGTACACTTACTGCGGTTAAATGTGGAACACAATATCAGACAAATGTCCCCCGCGACTCTGCTGGCACACTGTTGTCCGTCGATCGAAATTTTCGATGACCTTCTTGCACAGTTCCGGCTCAATCTCACCATAACTCGTTGAATCTGTTCCTTGAGTTGAAAACTTGTTCGTGGATTGCGGACATAAGCGCGTGATTTCACATATCCCCAAAGGAAGGAGTCGCATGGTGTTAAATCACAAGACCTCGGTGGTCAGTTCTGATCGCCGTTGCGTGAAATAAGACGTGCAGGAAACTTTTCAGATAACAAAGCAATTGTTTCGCGGGCAGTATGACTGGTTGCGCCGTCCTGCTGGAACCACATATCTTCGAATTCCATACCTTCCAGTTGAGGCCACAAAAACTCCATTATCATGTTCCGGTAACGTTCGCCAGTCACTGTTACTGCATCTCCAGCCTCATTTTCAAAGAAATACGGCCCAATCACGCCACCAGCCCAAAACCCGCACCAAACAGTTGCTCTTTGTGTATGCAAAGGCTTCTCGTGAATGATACGAGGGTTCTCTGTACCCCGAAGCCGACTATTTTGTTTATTTACGTACCCGTTGAGGTGGAAGTGTGCCTCATCGCTAAAGATGATTTTGTGGGAAAAATCACCGTCCGTTTCACGTTTACCCAATATCCAACTGACGAATTCTCGGCGCTTTGACAAATGGTCACACGGTTTGAGTTCTTGTGTTAGTTGGATTTTGTAGGCATTCAGATGAAGATCGTTTTTTAGAATTCGCTGCATTGTGCTTCTTGGAATGGCCAGTTGTTGTGATCGACGGCGAATTGATTTCCCTGGACTCACATCGACACTATCTCTCACTACCGCGACGTTTTCAATAGAACGGGTAGCGCGAGGACGTCCAGACGATTTAACGTCTAATAACGAAGCTGTTTCTTCGAATTTCTTAATCAATATCTGCACAGTTGACAGATTAGGTGCTTTTCGTTGTCCAAAAATTCCACGCAATTTACTAACGGTTTCCGCATAACATTCACCATTCTTATAATGTGTTTTCACAATAACAACGCGCTGTTCTTTCGTGTAACGCTCCATGACGACTAATGGCGAGTAAACGGCAACAACAATACAACAGTTGCAGTGCTCTAACAAGACGACAGTGGCGCGTAATTCAAATATTGCGTACATTATGGGACACCCAATACTTTAATGAGTACATTTCATCAGACAATCAAAAATAAAAAGTATGCATACACATATATACATAAAAAGTAAAAAATATAAATTTTGGAATTTATACTAGAGAAAAAGGTCACTTCCCTCTTCTACGACACCTAATAGTACACGGCAAAGATAAAGTCTTGTTTGTCAGCTGGCTTGTCGCGATGTCTCACAGTAATGTCTTACAGTAAGGATAAACTCCTCGGTATGTTTGTCGCGATGTCTCACAGTAATGTCTTACAGTAAGGATAAACTCCTCGGTATGTTTGTCGCGATGTCTCACAGTAATGTCTTACAGTAAGGATAAACTCCTCGGTATGTTTGTCGCGATGTCTCACAGTACAGTAATGTCGCACAGTATGCTGCTTTGTCTACCAGTAATGTTGCGTCGGCATGTTCGTACCCTTACTCTGCAACTGATTGCAGAGCAGTTGCAGCCTGTTTTCACCACCCTGCAAATAATTTTATGTAGCCTTGAAATCAGTCGCATGCAATCAGTTGGGTTGTGTAATAGAGGCCTTAGTATCTTTTCGGTATATTAAAATATACTGTGTGGAACCGCTGTCAGTTGTAAAATAGGCAGTCGTTAATGTTGTTTGCATTTTAGAGGAAACGCTTAAAGTAGATACTAACTGTGACGAACTGTTGAGGACACATTAATTAGCTTGCCTTTTTTATATTAAAAAAGCAGTGGTAGCCTAAGTGGGACACTAATTAGTAGCAAACGCATTACTTTGAGTGTCCAGAGTAGTCTGCTGCCAGTGCCACGTTTATACAACTGTTGTAATTAGCAACAGAGTATTACGTAATTAATTGGCAAGGTGCAGGGGGGTGTAGCGTGTGTGGTTAGGTTTACGTTATGTGTACACATAACAGGCTGAAATGCCCGCTACTGAAGATGCGCGAGTGCTGCCGGCTTACAGGCTCGTTATGTGGAGAGCAGCTTTCACAGCACCTGCCTAGGTGTGTTCATTATATACACGTAATGTGCACTTTATTACCGCATTATGTAACTAACCGGCTTATCCTTTTTGTGATTCAAGATACGATAAAATTCATTAATTAAAAAACTCATTAGTACACAGACTTTCTTGGTTTTGCTGGAACATACGAGATGTGTTAAAAAAAAAGACAAAATTTTTGGAATAACTACTCCCCCCCCTCTCTCCCTCTCTCTCTCTCTCTCTCTCTCTCTCTCTCTCTTCCTCTCTCCCTCTCTCCCTCTCTCTATTTATGCACCTAAGCATTCAAAGAATTTCGACGAAACCGAAACATCGAAGCATGATAATGTTTTTAGGCTTTTGAAACGTATAATGTGGATTACGTTTGGTGGATTACGTAAATCATTTCCAAACCACAGACGATCACAAACAGAACATGTAAAACCAAATTTATTCTCACTAAAACGTTTGCTAACCTCAATGTCAGCAGCGATTATTTCTGCCTTGATGCGTTTACATATCAAATTTCTAGACTGTGGGGAATCGAAAGTGTGGAAGCGTCACGTTTTTCGATGACGTTACATTTTTGTGAAATGACCCCCAGCCTAAAAACATTATCATGTTAAAACATCAACCCACACAAACAACGCGCTGCAAGTTTGGGTGCACCTAGCAATAGTTTTTTATAACAAACTGCCATTTATTCCACTATAAGTATTAGGATTTGAGCTATTTCAGATTGAGTGGGTACGTACGCACACTGGGCGTCGGATTAGTGAGACAGTGATTAACAAATACCTCTAACAACGTGTGCGTATTAAATTTTGCGGCAAAACTAGGTTAAACTGTTACACAGACATTCTAGTTTTTCAATTAAGTATACGCGGAGGCCTGTTTGAGCCAAACGCTTATTTTGAGCATTTTAAAGATGGCTAAAAAAATGGTCGGTGCAGATCAACGCGATGTCAAAGATCATGGGAAGAGACCTCGTGATGTGGTAATTCTAAACCATCGTTTAACTGCCGTCTCTCCTGAGAGAATGGACATCCATGTAAGACGGTAAAATTAAATTTTGATAGAAAAATTTAAATGTATCGTATTACTGAAAAATTATTACTGTGTTTGTTGACTGACAGTCAGAAAGAGACCCGTTTTAAAATCGGTCAACAACTGCGTACCAATGCAAACTGGTAATGACAACTTTGGAATGCAACGGAAATTGGTCTGTAAAGATTTTACGAAGTTAGCAGCAAAATTTATACACACACGCTTTGTTAAGATCTTCATTCTCACTTCGTTATAAATCCGACGGACGGTGTGTCCTGGTGCCCACTACAGCGTGTGTAGCTCGAAGACCGATGATCATGACGGGACGGAGACAACGCCATTCCGGCGTCAAACCTTGTCGCTCGCTAGTAACACTTAATTGTGCAGCTCGCTCTATGCGCAGGTTGACGTGCTGCACAAATAGTTCGGTCTTTTTTTGAACACACCTCGTGTAAGCCTGTAGGCCTACATACGTACGCGAAAAGGAAAGTAATTTGTACTTATATGATAGACTGTATTCTGCAGGTTGATCCGCGCATAAAATTTACCCTGAGCTGCAGAACTCTCTCATTATTTTGAACGGAATGCATTTATTCATCATCATCATCATCATCATCATCATCATCATCATCATCATCATCATCATCATCATCATCATCGTCTTCACAACACGGCATAGGCAAGGTGCTGCCTGTTCTGCCTTCGAAAATTCTCCAACCATCTTTTCCTGTGTCAACCCGCACATCTGTGTCCTACAGGTTTGTATTTACAGACTTGTTTGGCCAGTCTGGGATCTGACATTCTTTCAAAACTTTCTTTCCACCGTTGTTCGTAATAATTTATTAGCCACCGTTGCATTTATTATTACATACATTTCTGTATTAAATGATTTTTCAATTGTGGGAAAAATTACAAAATTGCACGATTGTAGAGGACACAAGCATACAGTAAACACTATAATTTTGGATCATTTTGGATTTGGGTTGCAATTCCTTTTAGTCTGACACACCCTGCTGGTTTTTCGCAATTTTTACAAATTTTTGATTTACTTTCAGAGCCTTGGGCTCCAAAAATTTTGAAATTTTAAAAACTTAACACTACATTCAGATGTCAGTTGAAATTCTCTTTAATTTGGTACAAAAAATGAATTTTTGCGACTTTATCAAACTTTTTACTCACTTTTTAGGTTCTGACGTCCAACAATTCTAGAATTTTCAAAAACGAAACTATATTCAGGTTCGTTTTAAATTTACTTTAATTTGATACCCACATGGATTTTTTAATTTTACTAAACTTTTCTCTCACTTTTTGGGACATAGAACCCACAAATTTTTAAATTTTTTAAAATGAATTCTACATTTGGATTGCAGATAAAATTACCATCAATTTTATACACGCGCACACTCACGTAGGCTACACAAACACATTCAATCAACTAATTTATCTGTTGTGTTTTTATATATTTTCTTGTATCCGTACACATGCCCTGATGATGACAATAAATATTGTCGAAACGTCGACACAAATAATTTAAAATTTGTGTTATAATTTTTTGACCGATCCTCACAAACTCTTCATCGTTAAAATTTATTTCTACTATTTAAACTTAATGACCTGAGCGAAAGTTGTAATATAATATCTTTATTGTCGCGAACCGCTGTTTTTTGTTACGCACGTAGAAAAGCTGGGACAGCTGTTACATTATAGAATTTGAATAACAATTGTGTACACGTTCATAATGTTGTTAGAGATGCCGAAAAATATTTGAAATTGTAGCCAAAAATTGTATCTGTGGAACAATAAGACGACCAGGATTGAAGAATAAACGCAGAAGGAGACACAGCTAAAGTTCTATAAGTTTGTGGCTGTGCCGACTTTAATGTATGTATGTGAAACATGGAGTCTCCCGCAGAATAATAAATGGGAGACTGAAGCCAATAGCTGACGCTTTAATATGAGAAGAACAAAATGGCTTGAGGAAGGGGAGATCATGTATAGATGATATCTTTACGCTTAAGTTAATAAGTGCAAAGAGATGGGAATTTAACTTAGAGACGTATCTAGTATTCATAGATGTGTCGAAGGCTTTTGATAATGTGAAACCTTCGCTACTCTGGAGTATAAAGGAGCGAAGGGGTTTCCCTTCGCAATTAATTAACGTTCGTAGGAGCATATATTACGAGACAGCGGTTGTAGTGGATTTCATTGGTAAATTATCAGAAGATATTCTTACAAATAAAGGTGTGAGACAAGAGTGCCCTATTTCACCCACACTTTTTAATATCTACATGGACGACATATTTCGGCGATGGCCAGCTGAAGTTGACTCGGGAATATCACTTCAGCGAAATATTCATGTGAGTGCATTGCTTTGTGCAGATGTCAAGGTAATACAGAAAACAGAAGATCAGTTACAGCGGGCGATATTTACGTTCAATAGCATCATACAAGATTATAGGTTACAGATCTCTGCTACAAAATATAAAACGATGGCATTTCGAGGCAGGTATCCTATAAAAACTAAAGTAGTCTTGAATAATCAGATTTTGGATCAGGTTAGTCATTTTAATTACCTGGGTTGTAATATCTCATATATGGAACTGATATGTAGTTTAGGATAGTAAGCTAACAAAATTTAGACACCATCTGTGGAACGATTCGTAGGCTCCTGAAAAATAAAACATGGAAGGATACCCGAATAACATTTTACAAAACTGTGGCTGTCCCCATCCCCACATTCCTGAATGCTAGTTAGACATGGACTCTTGGAAAAAGGTACGTGCAGAGGATTCAGGCTGCCGAAATGAAATTTATAAGAGGGACGCAAGTTTGTTCTCTCTTGGATCGGAGAAGGAACGAGGATATTAGACGGAATTTAAACATTGTATCATTTCAGCAGAAGATTGAAGACCACAGAAGGAGATGGTGTAAACACTTGAATCGAATGCCTGTGGCTGCTTTGGGTTGTAACCTTAATGGGAAGAGAGATGTCGGTAGACCGAGGAGGAGGTGGGTTCCCGCACAGGTCTAAGGCCTAGTCCTTGGAGTGGTGATGATGACAAAAATGTTATTTTTTTGTGTGCATGCATTTAATAACAATATGGACACAGAATACCATTTAGAATGTACTTAGAATGGAGCGGTCGATACTATTATAGTGAGACAGAGATAAGAATATAGAACAACTATTAGTAGCGTAATTGATCGACTATAATTGAACAACTGTATTGACTGATTGATTGATTGATTGACGTAATTGAACAACTATAAGAATATGTAGCGTAATTGATCGTGATGACTCGTTAAATAATTCTCTTCTTCACCTTCTTTTTCTCCTCAACCCAGAGGTCGATGGGTTGCAATTTTCTCGTTTCTGTGGACATCCTCTCGACCAACACACATCTTCTTCCTTCTTTGATCCAATCCACGTACTCCTGCCTGGACCTTCCTCTCCCACTATTCCCTTTGATCTTAGCCTCAATCAGGGTGGTGAACCGTTTAAGGGGACTCGTAACCGATTATGTTTGCAATGTTAAATCCATCACCTTTGAGACCCATTATCTAAGAATCTGTAAAAGATAGAAGTCTGAAATTTTAGCACGCAGTTAAGCACGTTATACCCTACAAACGCTACTACAATTATATGAATATCTAAGTTTTCGATTTTTTATAATTTTTTTATATTTCGCTCTAAAGATTTTCATACAAAAAGCATAATAATAATTTTTTACGCTTTTATTTTTCAGTGAAACTGTATATTTCTAGTAGTGTAGTTACATCTCAATTAACCCAACAGTCACAAAAAAATTCAGATTAATAGTTTACTTAGTTTCCGAAATAATGGGTCATTTATTAAAAAAAAAAATAGATTTTTAGAAAAACACATTTGAAGTTTTTGAAACTGATTCTTATTGTTTTTCCTGATTTAAAAGAATCCAGCTCCGTACTCGGGGTCTTCAGTTATGTCCATTTGTTCGTATAGTTTTCTATTCATATTGCTAGTTGACTGTCTAACCGTTTTCAGCAATTTATCTGCTGCTGTCTTTGCCTCAAGGATTGGTTGCAAGCAATTTTTTTTCATTACCTTAACAATATTTGATCCTGATTTTATCCCCAATCTTTGTAAGACTTGACACTTACTTATATTACTTTTATTAAAGATCAATACAGCATCATGTACACCCAGAACCACAGTATCCAGTCCAACTAATATATTTTTTGGCAATCTATTCCAAATCAAATGGTTCAGCGAATCGCTTTCCATCAGTGTACTACCATGAAGACATTTTTTTAACAAATTAGGATGACTCAGATCAGCAAATATTGGCTTTATTGCAGACCTTACAGACATTGGTAGTGAATGTTTGAGTGAATAAGTGTCACCAGTTAGGATGGCCCGGTTATATTTATACCAAGAGTCTTCATTTTTAGGGTAAAAGTGGGAACATTAAAAGCAGTTTTGACAAAGATTCCTATGACCTCAATTTTTTTTTTAATCATAAAAACATTATTATTAGGCGTATTCACGTAAATTTGATATCAAATTACTCAGCAAAAATATTGAAGATTTTTTAAATACAAAAAAGAAAAATTAATTTTCTGGTCGATTTGCCGGTTACGAGTGCCCTTAAATGGTGTATGCTAATGCATTTCGGTCTTTCTCAGAACTATAACATCCGCACCGCATGTGTTCAGGAGAGAACAAGAGTACTCGGGATACAAGCTGAAACTACTTAAGAAACACGTTTAACACGCAAATATATCGACACACACACACACACACACACACACACACACACACACACACACACACACACACACACACACACACACACACACACACACACACACACACACACACACACACACACACACACACACACACACACACACACACACACACACACACACACACACACACACACACACACACACACAGTTATATTCATTTACAGCTCAGTGATAGATCGATCAGATTATCACGGTAAAAGAATACATGTAACATTGCCACGCTTTTGTTAGCGGTAAATTAAAATCTCGATTATACAGTACCATACTCATACAGTGTACTATGCTTGCTCTATTCAGAGTGCTGTTTGCACATTGTATTCTCGTTCATTAGTTACCGACAGCTACAGTCCCAGGACAGTTGCTACAGTTTCATTTCTCTCTCTGCTCTCTTTGTATCTGTATTGTTATTACTGTATCTGCTTTGTTTTCTTTGTACAAGTCTGTATAAATCATAGCGTTGATTAACCACGTTCGTACCGCGGCGTTTGAATACTGCGGTTAATTATCAGGAGACCTTCGTCACCAAATCATCAGCAAAACCCCAACGACCCGGTGGGGTGTGTTGTGTACGAACCGCATGATTTCATTTCAAAACCAGCGGTGGAAAATATATCTGTCATTAAAATTAAAACACGTATCTTTTCAAGTAGTATCACCGAGTCCGTATGGAGCGCACTTGCTCAAAAAAACCGGGGAATGTTGGGTTCGAATCAGTTGAACGTGGCAGGGTTTATTCTCCATGATCATCGAAGAAACACAGAAATACGGCAGGAACTGAATATTATGAGTATACTCGACAGGATTGCTCAATATCGGCTGAATTTGTGGTAACATCTTTGACGAATGGATGACTACCGCATTCCCAAACAATTATGAAACTATAAGCCGACGGGACGGAGGGGTGTGGGACGTCCGAGGAAGCGATGGCGTGATCAGCTCTAATCTTTGTCTGTTTGAGACCGGAACAAACCATCCTTGGCTTAATCCTTGAAGAAGTGATGATAATGATGATGTTGATGATGATGCTGAGAAGTTCACATACTGCATTATGATGGCCGGGTGATGCACATACACCTCACATTTTTGGGCATTAAACTGATAAAACGCGTCACGGAATAGGTGAAACGATTAACTAGTTAATATAGAATATAGAACTTTCACTTGTGAAACTTACTTGTTTTTTTCCGAACGCGTTTCGGCGTGGTGTTCGCCTTCGTCAACTGTTTTGATTGTTCATCTTCTTTTTTCACAGTTCTAAATTATATAGAATATAGAACTTTCACTTGTGAAAGTTCTATATTCTATATTATTTAGTACTGTGAAAAAAGAAGATGAACAATCAAAACAACGATTAACTAGTGTTGTCAAGTCTATCAAACCTATTAGCCCTGTATAGGTGGCAAATATTTCCCCCTGCCACAAATACGTGTGCTTTAAGCAAAGCGTAATATTTTAAATAATATGACCATATTCTAAATGCTTAAATACTATCAAGAATATCGTGAATATTAAAAATAATATTTTTCAATTTGTACTATACACAGGAAAATTGGAAATAAGGCAAGGAAAGACACTAAAATAAAATTTTATAAAGTAATGGTAACAGCTGTTGTAACTTGTGGAAGTGAAATTTGGACGATGACGAGATATGATGAACGAAGAATACAAACAAGTGAAATGATGTTCTTGAGGAAAACCGAACGTTGCACCCTTAGAAATCAAATACGAAATGAAGATATAAGAACTGAGTTAAATGTACGTTCTGTGGCCAGCAGAATAAGGAAAGGACAAAATAAAATGGAGGAACCATATCGAGAGAGTGGAAGATGTGAGACTACCTAAACAAGTAGTACGATACCTCAAGGAAGACGAGATATAGGTCCAAGAAAGAGGTGGGTTCAGTGAAGGGGGAACATGCTGTAACCTTGACGTGGAGAGGAAGAAGAAGATTAAAAATAATTTTATTCTTTAGTTAATCTGTTTTCGTCGTTTGACGATGATGAAATCTGATGATGAAATGTTTGGCGTTTACTTCAGGGAGGCGCCACGATAGCGCAGCACTACCTTCAACATATTGCATCACGTTACATTAGCGTTAACTTCATGCCCGCCACAAGAGAGCAGCACCAGATAAGATTTGGTGATTACACAATCAACTTAATTAAAACAATTATATTTTTAGTGATCATGTTTTTGTAAATAGTGAATTATTATACTGCGCACATCAGATTCTGCTTTTCAACTAAATATTGCGTAAATCTTATTGTTACATTATAAAGAAATCATTTGCTACAATCTGTTTGTAGGGCGATATGTAGTATGTACACTGTAAGTAATACGATGTGTGATATGATTGTATTTATGTTTATTGTAAATATAGATTTCTTATAATAAAAAACATATCTAATAGACACTACATTTTAATACATTCGATATTGTGTCTAAACTGTTTTTAAAACAATAAACATAAATACTGAACATTCATACTAATTTTTTTTTCACAGAAATCAATCAAATTTTTTGCTTATGTATTTTATTTCAATTACACAACTAAAAACCTGACAATAAATCAACATAGGCCTACATGAATGTGGTGCCGAACAGAATTATAAGTTACATATCGCTGATTTAGCAGTCATTAGTTACTCAACTAACGTCCATTTAACTAAACTCTCCTCTCAAGTTAACCAACGATTTTAACGCTCGTTAACTTTAACGCAGTATTGAAGTACGTTCGTCTCTGGTAAATGCTTAACACGTAATTCAACGTAATATTCTAAAGGCAAGTCGGCAAAACTGTGGATAAATTACGCAAATTTGACTCAGCTATGTATGGTACATCCCTCAGGTGTTTTGTATGCTGTAATTTGTATATTCAGAATTGTGGTTTATAATGAATTTTGTTCAAAATGAATATAAATCTATCTATAACCTCATCTCTTGAGTTATAACTTAGGGAACCAGTAATAATTGGATGTGCCAATTATACCGGCTGCCTTCGTTGTGAAGCACTGAAAATAATCACAACAAATAAACAATTTATATAGCAGGATATTAGGAAGGGGAGACTGTTGATTTATGCACTCAGTTTACTCGGTACTTAGATGACATCTCTTTATTACATTTGGTGATTAAGTTCTCTATTGAAAGTTCTCAAACAATATAGTTTACTATATGATTAAATATATAAATTACTACTTTACAAAGGGGCCTCAAAATATGATGTACATCTTATTGATTAATTCCACGGATCCGGGATTAAATATATTAAATGAATTATGGTCACCTTGCCATGTACAATATTGAAACTCTAACCATTTGAAGAATGGTTTTGTACTAATCTTCTAAAACAACAAAACTTTTAGTTTAAACTTTACCTTTTTGCTATAACTAGCGTTATTAGATTTTATACTACATGTTACCTAAAATGTCAGGTTTCTAAAGTCTTTAATGTTATTACATTTAAACATAAGTTTTAAAGTCTTTAATATGATAATTTAAATTGTCTTTTTGGGTTTATAATTTTGTAACTCTTACCATGTCACCTGTGTGTTTCCTGAAGTTGCTGCAGAATTAGTTCTTCGGTCCTCCTGATGTTTCTTGAAGTTCAGTCGTTACCTTATCATACTGTGATGGTGAAGTTCTAGAAGTATGTGAAATCATTCCTGGTGTGGTACATTCATCTCCGGCGACTGTAGTTATTCTTAGTAATTCTTGTAGTTAGAATACATAGATAGAAAGTTTGTTTCACTGTTATACACTTCACATGATGATAGATTAGTTGACTATCACCTTCTAGGTTGTAATACTGTATTATTTACATAGTCCGTTATTTTATAATATAGAGAGATGTCATCACCACACAAATTTACTTATTTAAATAGTCATTGTATCAACCCTTTCACATTTTTATATATACACGTAGCGAAACAACGCTTTACGCTGCTTACGGCGTGAGCGCTCCATTACAAGTGGCAGAAAATAGTTAAGGGGAGCGTAGTAATCTCAAGACAGTTACTAGGCAACATAAAAGTAGTTCCGTTTTTTTTAATTTTAATTAAAGGACTACGGTTGATTAAATAATTAAATCGTGATATTCTTAGTTGCAGAAGTTATCAAAGTACGTAACAATGGTCCTAATTAATTATTTAAATAATAACAAATTTACAATAATACTTAGTTTATTTAGGGGTCAGAAAACAAGTTAATTCTGGTCAGTTCTTGTTTATGCAGGAAAAATTAATAAGCTTTACCCTTTCTGTACAATTCCATTCCCTTTTAATTTTATTATTAGACTTATATTAAATATTATTATTATTAAATGATTGCCATAAGATTTAGTTTACAATGTGAGATTTTATTAAGAATTTAAAATTTCTCCGCTTATATATTATCAACTTAATTAATTAACATATTTTTATTAATGAAATCGTCACATACTCCGCCGCTTAAGCCACAAACACCGGTATAATTTTTTTTTGAATATACCGAGAGTATGTTTAGGGATTTCCGTGTGTAATTTCTCTCACCAGTTTCTCTCTGTATGTAATTATGAGTTACACACGTCAGTCTCGAATTGTTTATTCTTACTATCTACTTATCATACTTTACAGACTAATTCTAATACTACATAAAATTCACACATTATAAAAACATATTGTTAACATTCTAAATTTTCTTAACACTACTACTTATGACTACTACCGGGTTTTTCTTTAGTTGGGAGTTATTCTAGTGATAGAATTACTCATTAAGTAATTTGTTACTTAATTATTCCTCATATTTGCTGTCAGCTGACTTCTTACTTTGCTCTACTTTCGAAGAATAGGATTCAAGGGTGATCAGGCCTCGTACCTATTTATACCATTAGCTAGCTAAATGTTACTCTAGTACTCCTTTGCAGTTGAGTACAAAACATATACCTTTCTTTTTTCTTTACATTTATTTAACTTGCACTCTACCATTACCTTCTTCGTGATAATGTTTTATCTGAGAAATATGTGTCCTTCGTACATATTTTTGAGTAGAGGGTTCATACAGTGCTACGGTTACTGGAGTTAAATATTTGTGAATTTGATAAGGACCGCACCATCGGTATGATAGCTTGGAAGTGGTCTTATCGATTGCACTACTCGTAGGATGTGTTTTACACATAACTAAGTTACCGATTTCGTACTTTACTTCATTATTTTTATTTCGCTCGTGATATTTCCTTGATTTCGCTAAGTTTGTTCGTAAATTAGCGCGCGCTTCATTCCATATTTTCCTAATATTTTTATCCCTAATTTCAAGTGGTAACAATTCATGTATTTTCCACTTAGTGGATAATGGGTGGTTGGGTTTATACTTGAACAATAATTCGAATGGGGTAGACTTATGTCCTTCATGATATGCTGAATTAAAAGCGAACTGTATCCAGGATAAGTTCTGGTCCCAAGAAGTATGGTCGTTAGCATGGTAGGCAATTAAAGCAGATTTTAGGTTTCGCAAATACCTCTCAGCTATATTACCTTGCGGACGATACTCTGTAGTGGTAATATGGTTTATACCTAGTTTGAAACACATGTTCCTGAATTCCTTGGACTTAAACTGTGGTCCGTTATCCGACACTAGATGGACAGGAATACCGAATTCTTTAAATAATCTATGCTGTAAAATATTTACTGTGGTTGTAGCTAAGGCTCGCCGCATGGGGTACAACCAGAATTTGCTAAAAGAGTCTACACAAATTAGTAACATTGTATTTCCTGATTTGGAACGCGGATAGGGTCCTGAAAAGTCTAAATAAATTTTGGAGAACGGGGTAGCAGGAATCTCTGAGATTAACTGACTTATTTGGCTGTTTCTAGCGGGTTTGCTGAGTGCACACAACTTACACTTTTTTACAAAATTGGCGATCTCACTGTTCATATTTTCCCAGTGATATTCTTTACGAATTCGGTGTATAGTTTTATTTATTCCCATATGTGCTCCAATGGTGGAAGAGTGATAATATTCCATCAGCATAGGTTTAATAATATCAGGGGCAATTATTCGTAGATATTTTCCGTTCGCTATTTTACAACATAATACTCTCCTACTTAATATGTATTTCTCTGACTTATTTCCTTTTTTAAGTTGTTCAATAATTGGACTCAAACGTGGGTCTTGTATTTGATACTGGGCTAAATCCGTAAATGCAAGAGGGAATGCGGTAATTAAAGTATTAATAATCGGCGTTTCTCTACTCTTGTTTTCGTAAGTATTACTACTAGGCTGGAACATACGTGACAGTGTATCGGCAACTACGTTTTGGGTGCCTCTAATATGTTGTACTTTGAATTTAAAACAATTTAATCTTAATACCCATCTTCCGATACGGCCTAACTGTTTTGGGTGATTTAGTAGCCAAGATAACGCTTGATTATCTGTTTCTAATAAAAACTCCTTATGTTCTAAAAATGGTTTGAACTTCTCAAAAGCGAAAACTATAGCTAAACATTCTAATTCGTATGCGGAGTATTTCTTTTCTTGCTCAGTTAGGGTGCGAGAAGCGTAACTAATAGGTAACCTTGAGTTATCTACTTCCTGATATATTACTGCACCTAGTGCGACACTAGAACTGTCTGTCTGCACTACAAATGGTTTTGTAAAGTCGGCTAATTGTAGTACGGGGGGTGATATTATGCTTTCTTTTAATTTCTCGAATGCGGTTTGGTGTTGCTCATTCCATTCAAATTTAATTCCCTTCTTTCTTAAGGTATTTAGCGGTGCTGCAATTTCGGCTAGATGTGGGATGTACTTATGGAAATAATTTATCATTCCCAAAAATCGGGCTATTCCTTTCGCATCCCGCGGCGGTAAAAATTCTCTGATGGCACCGGTTCGCTCTGGGTCTATGCTTACCTTTCCGTTTGCTTTTACGATGTGACCTAAAAATGAGAATTGTGTCACAGCAAAATTTACTTTACTGGGATTTACGGTTAATCCAGCTTTCTCCAATCGGGTTAGTACTTCACGTAGATGATTAAGATGTTGCTCAATTGACTCGCTGTATATAACAATGTCATCTAGGTAGTGGTACACATATTTAAACTTTATGTCATGAAATAATTTTTCTAATAATCTGCTACATACAGAACTACCTTGGGATATACCAAAAGGTACCCTTGTAAATTGGTACAGGTTGAAAGGGACGGCAAAGGCGGTAAGACGTTTTGATTCTTCCGAAAGGGGTATCTGGTGAAATGCCTGATTTAAATCCATAATGGTAAAGATTTTTGCTTTAGTAAAATAATGAAATGCACTGTGGATGTCGGGAAGTGGTATAGATTCAAATTCTATCCGTTTATTTAGTTGTCTGTAGTCCACCACTAATCTATGTTTGTCGTTACTTTTGGGTACTAAAAACGCAGGTGATGAATAAGATGACGTAGAGGGTTCGATGACTCCTTGTTCTAACAATTTATTAATTTGGTTCCTCATCACTTCCATTTTCGGTGGTGATAATTTGTATGGGGCTAAACGTATTACTTTGTTGTCGCTCAAATTTATTTTGTACTCTATCAGATCCGTCAGTCCTAACTTTGGGGTGAGGACGTTGGAGAATTGTTTTATTAAAGTCTGTATGTTCCGTCTATCTTTACTTTTCAGATGACTTAATTCAGATTCGTGATGCTTTATATGTGTAGAAGTGGTGCTAGTACTTTCTCTGTTATTTGCATTATCATGCAAGTTATATTTCCGTGAACGATCGAATCCAAAGTAAAATATCTTCTCGTGAATGTCTAAAATTATTCCTGTTTTACTGATAAAATCAGCTCCCAATATTAATTCGGGTCCTAATTCGTCGCATACCAACATTGGAAAATACCACGTTAGATTTTTAATTTTTACTTTAAACGTGATGATAAGTTTTATCATTAAGTTTTGCTTATTAGCTGTAGCGCATCTAATATTTACTGATTGACTGCGTTTAACTAAATTGTGTTTAAATAATTGATCGGCTAGCTCTTGACTAATTAAACTTCGCGTGGATCCGGAATCAATTAATCCGAGGCTGGATGTGACACCAATGTCAACTTGTATATACGGTAATTCACACCTATTGTAATCACATTTACTAATAGAGTTACATTTATCGATAAATTTCCTAACATAGGGGTCTAATTTTCTTTTGTTATTATTATTAGTATTTGGTTTTAACTTGTGGTCACTCAGGGGTTTACCTGTTTTCACAATGCTGCGGAAGACACAGGGTTTCGGATCTCCCTGCCTTACATGTTTTTTGGATAATGGGTTTTCTGATGATACTGTTTCCGTTTACAGTTTCTACTGAGGTGTCCAGGTTTTCCGCAGTTATAGCATATATATTCTTTACGCGGGGTCTCACTGGTTTCGTGTCTAGGTGGTGGCTCTTTGGACTTACCTTGGCCATGAACATAGGTTGGTCGCCGAAATGGTCGTCGTTCTCGTAGACTTCTTGTATCTGAGGATAGGGCTTGCGTTTCCTTTCTATGTGGTGTTGTGGATACCGGTGCATGTCGATGCTGATCTGCATACCACACATTTGAAGAGTGCACACTACATTGTTCAAGGTCAGCGAAAGTAAGGGGTCTACTTATTAGAGCTAAACGGGAGCGTTCTTCAGGAGATAAGCCTACCAATATAGTATCGACCAATTGTTTTTCAGTCCAGTCGACTTGCAGTAGACGTGAAGATTCTCTGATGTCTGCGATATAGTGGGCCAGTCTTTCTTGAGCTCTTTGTACTCGAAGTACGGTATTTCTTTTTATCTCCTCATATATTCCAGTGGGAATAAAATATTTGATTATATTTGTATGAAGTTCTTCTACCGGAAGATTCGAGTTTAATGATTCGAGGACACGATCTCGTAAAGGTGGTTTACATTTGGGTAAGATGACCTGCAGTATTTGCCAATCGCTCAATTGTTGTAGATCTTTTATTTGCAGTAGATATCTGATAAAAGTCAATAGAGTCGTGATGCTTAAGCCATCGGTGTAAGGAATATCATTAATTATTTTCTCTACTGGGTGGGAAATCTTTCCGTAGAGGTCTACATTAAAATATACGTTAGGTATACTTTTCGAAGGATTGGTGTTTGCATTGGGATTTGTAATCGCATATTTACTAGTGCGAGTATGCTGAACATTTGGCGGTGGGGGTTCTGACATAGTGTGGGTATTTAATTCTCTACTAGGTAATTGTTCATGACTCGGTGGTATCTTCGATACGGTGGGTGATTCGGGGTTCGAGGTGGAGGGAGGGTGTTCTAAAGTAGGGGATTGAACTGGGGAGATATATAATTTTTGTAAGTAGTGCTCAATTTCCTCCATTCTCGATGAGTCTGATTTTCGTCGTAAGTCGTTGATAATTATGGGTAATTGGCTTAATGCCTCCTCCGCAAATTTCTGCACATCGGGGGGGGATTATGGTGACGTCGGGCCAGCTTAATAAATTATTTAACCGGCGGGTTAAATGTTCTATACGTTGCGTAACGCGCAAAAATTCCGTAGGTGATTTCTTGTCCTCAAGGTTTTGAGATAATACTATCAATTCCCTATATTTCGCATAACAGGTTTCTCGTTCGCCGTCATAATCGAGTTCACGCAATTTATCTAACTGCGAGGGTGTATCTGATCCGGTTTGGCGTAATGATTTTCGTAACTCCGACACGGTTACATTTACGTGTTTTAGACCTCGTAAAAGTGCCTCGTAGCATAGCTCATCTTTTAATAACAGATCAGGATTAAATTCGGCCATTTTAGTAACGTGAGCGGCTATAACTAATTATTCTACTATTTGCATTAATTGTTATACAACGCTTCCTTTTTCTTTTACACAAAAATATAAAACTATAAATCAATCGTGTTCTTACTCCTTTTTCTTTTTTACAAATAAACACTTAAAATGTTAGGACAACCTTTATCGTTTTACTTTGAGAGAGAGAGAGAAATTTCACACATCCATGAATATGCGTACGACAAAAGATTCCCCCTTCGGTTACTAACACATGAACAGACACGCTTCTTATATCAATAGACCACACAAGGAGGGTGACTTATTGTCAACTCAACTAAACAATGACAATTTTAAACAAACGGCAGCAGGAAACTACACGTCCGAGATTGTCGAGAATGTGGCACGTTTATGAATGGGACTTTTAACAAGTACCGACATGGTTTGTTTACATGGGATTATATGCTAATATTACGTTACACATATTATATTTACTAATAAAGTTATTTATACTATATTACTATAATATTAATTATTATTTTTATCTTATTTCAAACTCTGACACATATTGAAATACATGAGTGAATAGATCAATAGCTTTTGTGCGTGGGATATCGGGACGCAATTACTTCTTTCTTTTTCTTACGCAAAATAAGCAAATACGCAAAATAAGCAAATTGCAGCAGAATAGCAGAGTGGCGCAAATTATAACCTCATCTCTTGAGTTATAACTTAGGGAACCAGTAATAATTGGATGTGGCAATTATACCGGCTGCCTTCGTTGTGAAGCACTGAAAATAATCACAACAAATAAACAATTTATATAGCAGGATATTAGGAAGGGGAGACTGTTGATTTATGGACTCAGTTTACTCGGTACTTAGATGACATCTCTTTATTACATTTGGTGATTAAGTTCTCTATTGAAAGTTCTCAAACAATATAGTTTACTATATGATTAAATATATAAATTACTACTTTACAAAGGGGCCTCAAAATATGATGTACATCTTATTGATTAATTCCACGGATCCGGGATTAAATATATTAAATGAATTATGGTCACCTTGCCATGTACAATATTGAAACTCTAACCATTTGAAGAATGGTTTTGTACTAATCTTCTAAAACAACAAAACTTTTAGTTTAAACTTTACCTTTTTGCTATAACTAGCGTTATTAGATTTTATACTACATGTTACCTAAAATGTCAGGTTTCTAAAGTCTTTAATGTTATTACATTTAAACATAAGTTTTAAAGTCTTTAATATGATAATTTAAATTGTCTTTTTGGGTTTATAATTTTGTAACTCTTAACCATGGAAGACAAGCCTCCATGTCACCTGTGTGTTTCCTGAAGTTGCTGCAGAATTAGTTCTTCGGTCCTCCTGATGTTTCTTGAAGTTCAGTCGTTACCTTATCATACTGTGATGGTGAAGTTCTAGAAGTATGTGAAATCATTCCTGGTGTGGTACATTCATCTCCGGCGACTGTAGTTATTCTTAGTAATTCTTGTAGTTAGAATACATAGATAGAAAGTTTGTTTCACTGTTATACACTTCACATGATGATAGATTAGTTGACTATCACCTTCTAGGTTGTAATACTGTATTATTTACATAGTCCGTTATTTTATAATATAGAGAGATGTCATCACCACACAAATTTACTTATTTAAATAGTCATTGTATCAACCCTTTCACATTTTTATATATACACGTAGCGAAACAACGCTTTACGCTGCTTACGGCGTGAGCGCTCCATTACAAGTGGCAGAAAATAGTTAAGGGGAGCGTAGTAATCTCAAGACAATTACTAGGCAACATAAAAGTAGTTCCGTTTTTTTTAATTTTAATTAAAGGACTACGGTTGATTAAATAATTAAATCGTGATATTCTTAGTTGCAGAAGTTATCAAAGTACGTAACAATGGTCCTAATTAATTATTTAAATAATAACAAATTTACAATAATACTTAGTTTATTTAGGGGTCAGAAAACAAGTTAATTCTGGTCAGTTCTTGTTTATGCAGGAAAAATTAATAAGCTTTACCCTTTCTGTACAATTCCATTCCCTTTTAATTTTATTATTAGACTTATATTAAATATTATTATTATTAAATGATTGCCATAAGATTTAGTTTACAATGTGAGATTTTATTAAGAATTTAAAATTTCTCCGCTTATATATTATCAACTTAATTAATTAACATATTTTTATTAATGAAATCGTCACATATCGTTGTCTTTTCTGTAACAGTGCTCTCTAGCAACAGTCCTGTAGGTAAATCAACAGTTTTGTCTGGCCATATTACCTGACTGACTTTGTTAAGAAAATATTTGACAAACTAATTTTGAGTTTTAAATTCATGCTTTCAGTATACAAGCCACTTATACGCATATGAATAGAATAAAATTCACCTCCTTTATCCGTCTAGTGGCTTTTCCCTTTTTTATATTTCACTACGCGTTTCTGGACATATGTCCCATCTCAGGTGTAATCCCTCAGTAAAGTTGGTCAGATAATTGAAACAAATTACGTATAATTTACACACGTGTCGTAAATAAATATACTTTATAAAGTAAATTATATTTTATATAATAAATATAAAATATATGAACACGGAACACACGCGGTGTTGTCGGTGCGCACCACGGTCACACTATAATCGAAAGTCGATTATTTTAGCTGGTCTGTTCAAGCTTTGCACTTGCGATCCATAGTGTAGCAATGACTACTTCATTGTCGTCCTAATCCGTTTATTCACCTCTTTGGAAATGCCTTTGTTTCACTGTAAATAGATGGTGGTTTGCGGAGGGTGTTAAGAATTACTTCACTTGACATATGAGAGGAATATTTTAATAAAATTAAAACTAAACTTAGTATCAATACTAATAATAATAGTAATAATAATAAAATTACCTTATGAACTTTACTGAGGGATGACATCTGAAGATAGGACATAATGTCATGAAACGCGTACCGGTAGTGAAATATATAAAAAAAAAAAAGAAAAGTCACTAGACGGATAAAACAGGTAAATTTTATTCTATTCATATAATAGAATATAATATATATATATAATATAATTTTGAGTTCCCAGTAACCGTGCACGTCAATGTAGATCTTACAATTTCACCTCAATTTTTACTTCAGGTCATCTTTGTGAAAAGCAATCTTCTTCTGCTGCCGAGGTTTGTTGAAGTGTTCCGGAATGACTTATTAAACTTTATTTATTTCAGCCGAGATGACTGCCGTTTTGTGTGTTTTCTTCATTCTTTGAGAAGTTTGCTTTGCTTGTTTGTTGTCTGTCATTTGCGATTATGAGATTTCCTCTCTCTTTCTTTCACACTTTGTTGGATTTAATTTCACTTATTGTTTTCTACGCCTCTGTGTTCGTTACCAAGTCCTGTCCGTGATTAGTTTAAATTTGTTTCCCAAAACAAACATCTCGTCACGTGTTCAGATTATTATTAGAGTTCAGCTACAGTATATAATAAAGCTGAACTTTTCCAATTAAATAATTTCTGCAGACTACATTTTTCGACTGTACGTACGGTCTACCAGAATTTCTGTGTGAGCGTGTGCCCCGCGCGCTCGCGCACGCGTATATTCTTTAGGATTGCATGTATTGTGATCTTAAAACACTAGAATAAATCATTAAACGAAAGGGGAATGTGTTTATGTGTTAAAACATTTAGCTACAGGACCTTTTCCCTTCACCAGTGGTGTAAAGGCACTGATAAAATATTTGATAAGAGTTAATTTATACTAGACAATTGCAAAAGCGTATCCCATGAGTGCCAGAGATATTTCTAAAGATAATTCGAGGTTTTCGGCGATTCCCCCTCTTTTTTTCTCATATAGTGTTTTGTAAATGATATTGCATCTATTTTGTCTAACACTGATCGTTTTTAGTATACACAATAGCAACCTATCGTCATCAGTAAGCACACTAAAATAGAAAGCCAAATTATTCAAATGATAAAAGAAAGCATGTGGGATAAAGGGGCATACAGTTGGATTACACAATATTGCTATACATTGCCATGGATAAAACGTTGCCATACATATATTTTCTGGTTCCTCGTTTGAAGTCCGAGCTCAGACAAGTATTTACGCTACCGCCGGTATAGTCCTCAACTTCATTATAGTACACAAATCTTCCCATCCACACGGTATGTGCTATCGTCTTTTGATGTCACAAAGAATGGTGTGCAATTACTGTGTTAGCACAATGTTTAGCACAATATTTAAAACTGACTTTTTTAAACATTTTATCACACGAAATTCCGAGAGGCGGAGAAATGGAGAGAGAGTGAGTGGGTGAACAGAAGGGAAGGGGAGGTATAGAGACATACAGACACAATGAGGATAAGAGAGAAATAGCGAAAGGTAAATTTACCCACAGACAAGGAGTGTGAGGACAGTGAAATAGATACACCGACCATTATTTATTTATCATTGTGAAAAATAATTCCACTATATTTTGTTTGCGTATTTTAAGAATGCGTTTTGAAATCTACAGCCAAAACGGTAACAACAATTAGGCACGATTGTCTCATTTCACTGATAGCAAGTAGGCTTGCAACTTTAACTGGATAATCGTATTGCCCACTGGATTGGAATAAGATCAGCTCGTATAAGTTGTTAGTGGAAAGGTATTTTCAATGAGAATGAAAACTATAAATTGCGTAGTGAACGGAAACGTTGGTTTGTTTTTAAAACGACTTTAGTTCCCAGATTGAGCTTAGTCGTTAGGCCTACTGCCTTTTTGTTTCACAGATTATCAGGGAGCTTTTGTCACTCTATAGCGCTATTGCCAAGCTTAAACTACATTGCAAAGCAAGAATAGCAGCAAGAAACAGAAGCTACTACGCATTAAAAAATTTATTCCAATCCAGGAATGTATAAAAGAAAAACGTCAAAAAGAAAATATACACCACAGTAATCAGACCTATAGTAACATATGCAAGCGAGACATGGGTACTGAAGTTAGAAGATATGAGAAACCTTGGTGTTTTCAAGAGGACAATTCTGAGAAGAATTTATGGACCAGTGATGGACGGAGGTGTGTGGAGGATAAGAAAGAATAGTGAGCTAAGAGACCTGTGTGGAGAAGCGGACATCGTTGCGGCAGTGAAGGCGCAAATATTGAGATGGTTGGGGTACGTGGTGACAATGAGAAGTGATCGAGGCCCAAAAATGGCATTGTAAAGGAAGCCGGAGGGAGTAAGGAGGAGAGAACGCCCGAGGAGAAGATAGTATGAAGATATGAAAGGGGATTTGAGAGACAGGTTGGAGGATTATGGCTCTGGACAGAGAAGAATGGAGGGGAATCGTTGAGCAGGCCAGACTTCTACCGGCGTAGTGCCAGAAGAAGGAGAAGAAACTATATTGCACATAATTCGAAATTTCGAATCCTTATTCTGTACGAATGTTCCATTCCAGTAACAGTGGTATTTAGATATTGAAGTAAATTTGTTCTAATATTTTTTCTGAGAATGTTTACAGAAGGTGTTTACTGCACTAGTAGTACCTTATGAATGTGAAAATAGACGTTAGAAAAAAAAAACGGAAGAAAATAATTTAAGGCTGAGGAAGCCTTTTATTAGAGAGATCCGTCATATATAGAGCATCGGTTCATTTGTTCCAGTACGTTACATGCAGTGCAAGCAAATGGTGCCGTAAGACGCGTTTATAAAATTCATTTAACCAAAGCTGATCCATTTATAAAGTTTTTTATCTAATGCTTTGGCTTTATATGTGGTCTCACTTTTGGTTAGGCTTAACAATAATCGGGACGTTCCATTATCAGCAGCATCTCTTACATGTTCTTCCTCACAAGTAGATATTTTACACATACCTTAACACCTTGCAGACTTGAAAATCCAAAAACGTGTAAGAAATAAGAAAATAGAAAACAGAGTTAAGTAATCGCTGTTAATTGATTTCATTTCGTAGGTATGGAAAGAAACAATCAGATAAGAGAGGAACTGAAAGTTGAAGAAGTGAATAGAATCATCATTAAGTACAGAGAAAGCTGGAAACAACACATTAGCAGAATGGGCAGTGACAGATTTCCCAAGGTAGCCTTCTTATATCAACCGAAAGGGAAGAGAAGCCTGGGAAGACCCAAGAAGAGATGCTCCGACCAGTTTGGAGCCGGAACAGACTAATCAGTCTAAGCCGTGAAGAAGAAGAAGAAGAAGAAGAAGAAGAAGAAGAAGAAGAAGAAGAAGAAGAAGAAGAAGAAGAAGAAGAAGAAGAAGAAGAGGAAGAAGAAGAAGATATTCGAAAGAACGAAATTTAGGGAAAATGGATTATGAATTTTATTAGGAATGATCGCGTTGGGATTTTGAAATGCGATTTGAAATCATTTTGATTTTGAAATTAAAAAGTATTATTATAATATTACAATATTATAGATGATTATTAAAAAGTAGTGTGTTACACGAAAACTAAGGAAGAATAATAAAAATGTGAGAAAACAAAAAATACAGACTGCTCAAACTGATGTGCTATTTGAAGTTTAAAGACCCATACAAGGAATATAAAAACCTGAAAGTGTATGAGAACACCATACTTAGTCACAAGAACGCAAAAAACAGAGGCCTACCAAGGTGCGTATAGCAGCGAATGCTGAACTGTAGTGGTCAACGAAAATTTTGTAATGGTAACTGCCCAGGAAAAGACGAAGAATGAGGCAAGTATGTGATTAATTTCGAAATCAATGAGAAATTAAAAAAAAAGACAAATCAGCGGCATCTCTTACATATTCTTTCACACAAGTAAATATTTTTGCAGATACCTTAACACCTTGCAGACTTCAAAAACTCCAAAAAGTGTGTGAAATAAGTACACAGAAAACACGGTTAAGATATTTTACAGGTCCTCTTAGTAGTCTATTACGTGAGGCGTGACAAAGAGCCTATCTGCCGATTTTGAGTCAGTGTCCATGTAATTTTTAATTCCTTTTGCTATCGCTTCCTAAAAGGTTCTAGAACAAAGTTAAGGAAAAATTTTGCCCCGATCTCAGCCCTAAAGGGTTGAAAACTACCCGTAAATGGTTGAAAATATGAAACGAAGCGAGGATGCATTTTGAAGCCCTGAAATTAGGTACTTATAGGTTTTTGGGAGTGCTGATTACGATTCTGACGTCCAAAATTATATTCGATGCAAAGGGTAGTTTCTAAAGGGTTGAAGTAGACTATAATCAGGGGGTGTAAGTAGGTATTAAACTTTGCGAGAATGCCGGTCAAAGCCTCGAAAGTGAGCACCTATACGTTTTTGGGGGTGCTAATTACGATTTTGACGTCAAGGGATACATCCGACCTAAGGGTTGAAAACCACCCTAAAGGGTTGAAAACATTAAACAACGAGAGGATGTATTTTGAAGTTCTTAAATTGGGTACCTACAGGTTTTGGGGGGATGTTTAACCTACATTTACTTAAACATAACAACGTTAATAATTTTAACAAAATATTACAACCTTTGCACAATAACAAAGAACTCCGACGCTCAACTGATGCTCGAAAAAACACGTGTCAGCTGTAAGCAGTGAGCATCAGGTAGCGGATCAGGCCTCTTCTGGTCTCCGCTAGAGGGTCATAATTCAAAATTTAGTTAAAAAAATATATATTTTGTGCGTGATTATAAAATTTAATCAAATAAAAGTCGAACCATAAACATTATATTATTTTATTAAATTAAATGTTCGATTGATATATAAAGAACCAGCAATACAGACAGTGAGAGATTGCAACAGATATTCTTTTGTTTACAATAGACGTTAAAAAAAATAATAATGATAATTAATTTTATTGTCAATCTGAAAAAAATTTAGTTTAATATAAATTAATAGGCTTCCAGGACCGCACCCGAACAGGTAACGTACGATAACAAAATCTAACTGTTGGAGCGCGTTTACATTTTTGGTCATAACTCGGTCAATTTGTAAAAAAAAAATTTTAAATAAAATGCATTATATAGGAAATTTAATGAGATACAACTTTTTTTCTATGCACTATAGTCAAAAAACCTACTTTACAGTAGATACTTCGCCTAGAAGTCAAAAATGTTTTACACGATGTCGGCAAAATTCACCTTTAAACTGCTGTAACTCATCTAATTTTAGTCATAAAGCAATTTAAAAAAATCAGAATTTTTCCTTTCTTATAAGATCTATTATAGTTACATAGTCACAAAAATGAAAATATATAGGACTGTCATCAGACCGGTGCTATGCTACGGGTGTGAGGCATGGGCAATCACACAGAAAACAGTCGACATAGTAGACACCTTTGAAAGGAAAATCCTCAGACGCATTATAGGCCCAATACAAGAAAATGGCTCATGGAGACTGAGATACAACAACGAACTGTATCAAATATATAAAGAGATACCAGTCTCAAAATTTATAAGAATTCAAAGATTGCGTTGGGCCGGACATGTTATGAGAATGGAGGGTGGCAGGAACCCTAAGAGGGCTTTGCTGGGTACATGGGAGGGAACGAGACCTAGAGGTAGACCGAGGAAGAGGTGGGAAGATGGCGTTGCAGAGGACGCGAGAGACATGGGGATAAGAAACTGGAGGAGGGTTGCAGTGGATAGAGTGGATTGGAGGCCAGGGCCCGACTTGGGCTGTAGCGCCATAGGAGAGGGAGAGAGAGAGATAAGATTTATTTTTTGTGCATATTAATGTTTTGGTAAAACGCATCGTTACTGAGATATTTAATAAAAAAGGCGAATTTTGGCGGAAATCCAAAACCTTGAACTTTCTTAGAAACGTTACGCCGTTCTGTACAGTAATACATATATGCTTAAAAAAATTTGAGGACATTTGTTAATGTAATAGACAAACGGAAAGTACAGTATCTGGGCTTAATATACATATCTGACAAAATGTCTGACGTTCCTTTTTAAATTTCTTGGAAAAAATGTGCAGAAATTATGATATTTTCCTACAGAACGTCGTTAATTAGACAAGTGATTAAGACAATTTTCCCACCATTGTTTAGAAAATTAACAGAGCTTTCAGTTGATACTAATTTAATTACGATCTAACCATTTTTCGCCGAGTTATATAAGTTTTAATCATATAATTTGATCAAAAAACGGTGAATTGGCATCATGTTTTGGCTGTATCTCAAGAATCATTTGACATAATGAAACAAAAAAAAAAGTGGAAAATGTTTGTCTGTTAATAAGCTTTAATTTTGACTTATACAAATTGTTTGCAAAATGGCGTTGTTTTTTAATTATTTGCAGATTAATGTTAAAAAACGCGTTGTTTTGGCAAAACTATGAACTCGTGTAACTTGTAAACAACGCATTTTTTCAAAAAAAGTGTATACATCCTTTTTGCTTAGAATTTGATTCTCTATCGGCTACCGGGCTTAACTAAAATTTGTTTTTTAACCCTGAAAAAGGGGTGAAAACAACCCTTAAATTTAAGAGCGGGGCAAAAAATTGCCTTAACTTTATTCTGTAACCTTTTATGAATACATTGCAGAAAAAATCAGAAGGATCCATGGACACTGACTCAAAATCGGCAGAAAATTCCTCACGTAATAGACTACAGTATAGGATAAATTCAAACATAGTCATTAAGGTTTTATGAGAGATATTTAAACAAGTTTTGTCTGTAGAAGAAGAAGACAAATGTATATCAGTAAAGACAGATGTATATATAGACTTGTGTTTAAGCGTCAGTGCCTTTTAGAATTTGAGACAGAAATTTGTTGCTAAGACGTTATGACTCTAAAGAACTACAACGAATCATAAAAACATCATCATTATCGTCATCTTCAGCAAGGATTAACCCCAAAACGGGTTTGTTCCGGTCTCAAGCAGATGGATTAGAACTGGTCACTCCAACGCTTCTTCGGACGCCTCTCCGTTCCGCAAAATGGCGCAGAGAAAATGTCAAAGCCGCCCAGTGCATTCATTTCCGCACCACCTTCGAGGTAGAATGCAAGGTGCGTAATTCCATAGTAATTTGGGTATGCGGCAGTCATCCATTCGGTTAAGATGTTCAAACCGTTCTGGCCGATATATGGCCTATCACTTTGTAGAACTTCACGCGTGTTTCTTGACTCGTCGTCTGTAGAGTTCTCCTGATGGTTGAACTTTGTTACCTTCGTCACCACATCATTGTTTACTATGTAAGACACGTTACAGCCCAGATACTTAGAACTACCGATCTACTACACGGCTACGTTAACATTGGATTCGGAGAGGGGAAGCGTAGCAGCACTGGCACTGCGAGTTGCGTGGGGATACAGTACGTTCCCCTACGCTGCTCAAAGTTTGTACAGTCAAAGTAAAACTCGCAAGTATAGTAAGAGCATTAGAATACTTGAACTTTATACTTTGTTATTCTACATCATTTCGAATGTCGTACTTCGTAACACGAACACGCACAAATATTACCCTATAATTGTAATACAAATCGACGCTCACGGTATTCACAGCTGTGAAACATACATTAAAATGACAAACATTTGAGTATGACTGTAGTCGACTTGGTAGCGTGAGACGCGCTTGCGCGTTTGTCTCTAAACTCCCGTAGTTCACATTTTTTCCGCATCCCTTGTTAAATTTGTCTTGTAGTACTCCAGTACAGTAACACTTACAACGATTTTTACTCGTATGGGATCAGGTCCATATGAAGCCATCAGCTTGGTCTTCGATGTGAAGATTTGTGATCCGAAATCCTTACGGATTCGACTCAATGACTATTGTGGAAACGTCTTTCAGCCGTTTATCAAAATTTGACATATACTATTGCAATGGTCCTAATAACTAGTAAAATCTATGTTTTTCCTTAATACAGTAGTAGGGAGAAGATAAACATTTCGTGTTAATTTATTGGTCGCTGGAATTTGAAAATAAAATCAAATTTCTGTTTCAGTCGCATCATATGGAACTGCGTCCGCGTTATTGCATACAGGTCATACACCAAATTCAACTCTATAATTAAGATTGAACATTACGCTTACATAAATCATTTTTTTTTTAGCAGTATTATAATCTAAGAGCATGTTCATTTAGCAAATGTTTTAATTTGTTTCAGGTAAGCAGAACGGTTTCAGTGTTACTAAATGCATTTCAGTAATACGTAAGTAAATTTTAATGTTTGTTTTAAATTTATTCATATTACTACAATTATATTAAACTACTTTTATTATTTTATTTGTCATAATACTTTTCCACAATATTCTTTTGTTGTCCACTTGAATATTTTATTGTTAATGTACCTCCATAAAATCCAATGCATTCTTATTTGGCACTATCCCTTCCTAATATTGTTTGTATTCTTAGTGGTTTATGATTTAAAGGCGAAGCTTTTATAATCTTTCTCTATAGCCACGAGAAATTATCCGGTCACGAAGGAAATCACCCAAAACTCGGATAGTTGAATGTCAAGCGTTCAGTTGCTCTAGCATCTTTATTTTATATAGAGTATAAATAATTTAATGCTGTCTGAGGCTTCCATGGTCGGCTTCAGTGTTATGAGAACTTTGGCTTGGCGGGTTGTAAGGCCGTGGTCCATGGTTGTTTTGTGCAAACGTTTCGAAGGCACGGCCGACCATGGACCACAAGCAGCCATGGACCATGGGCCTTACAGCCCGGCCAGCCGAAGTTCTCATAACGTATAAATAATTTAATCTATTTTTATATGATATATAAAGATTATGTTGAACAACACAATATTGGAGCACGTTACTGAATTTTGTTACCTGGGTAGCATAGTTACAAGTGGGAATAAGTGTCTGGCAGAGATTAAGAGGAGAGTAGCTCTGGCAAAACAAGCATTCCAGAGCAAAAGGAACTTATTAACAAGCAACCATATTAGTATTGAAATAAGGAAAAAGTCTGTTAAGGTATTTGTATGGAGTGTTTTAACTTACGGGTGTGAATCGTGGACCTTAGGGAAGGTGGAGAGTGACAGACTTCGGGCAATGGAGATGTGGATTTGGCGGAGAATGACAAAAACTAGTTGGACAGATAGGAAGACGAATAAACAGATCTTAGAGGAAATAAATGAGAATAGAACATTGCTTAGGAGTATAGAGGTGAGGAAGATTAAGTTGATAGGGCATGTGATCAGACATAGTGCTTTTTTAACTAACATCTTTGAGGGCAAAGTAGTGGGGAAGAAGCCCAAAGGAAGACCAAGAACTGCATACTTCCGCAGCACAATGAGTGTCGTGAATAGTGGGTCCTATGAAGAAATGAAGAATATCGCAAGGGATAGAGTGACGTGGCTACAGCGACAAGGCATTGCCTTTAGCAGTTAATAATAATATAAAGATTTAGTATATAGAAAAAAAACTAAATATAAAGTGTTATGATGAAGAATTGGCAATTTAGAGAATGAAAAACTTGGAAAAAACTTAGAGGTACAAAATACTAATACATTTATAGAATAAAAACAATCTATTTGGCGGGGACACTTAAAGTGAGTGGAAAGGGGCATCAAGTAAACGCACTTCCCTACAATCCGTGTTATCCATCAACAGAACTACCACCCGCAATAATACCCGCTGACCTTCCTTCCTTCCTCATAAACCGCCTCCTTACCATAGCCGATGGACCTCCACCAGAACTCCTCGCCGCCAGCGTCGAAGAAATACAAACACCTAATTCCCAATTAAAAACATAACATAATCTACCTGCCATCCATCCTGATCACACAATAATTTATGTTTCCCTAACTTCTTATCAAGTCTTTAGCCCTCTTTATTGTGTCCCCCGCCTACCTCGACGCCTATAGCCTCCTTCCAGCTTTGGCGATCTGCGCTACTCGTCCCTGTCTTGGCCGCCCTGAAAAATAAGATAAACTAAAATTAATGGCACTTCCATCAGCCACTTCCTTCACCTATATGGTTACAAACTACGTCTACACACACATGCACTACTCTACCTTGAATGCGCCTCCACCTTCTTCGCTACCGGCCCGCGGTGGTTGCGTCTCCCCACATCCTCCCATTTGGCTAAAGGGGACATGCCCGAGATCAGCCCGAGGCTTGTCCTTCCCGGACAAGTCTCGCAGAACACGAAAAGAATCAAGTAATGAAGTTTTTAGAATTCCAAAAACAAATGAAAAATGTCAGAGATCGCTTAAAGGTTACCGAAGGACAAAACAGCGGAATAAATTTATGCGCGTCTTTTGTTATTTAACCTTGTACCATTTAGGTATTTGGCTTGTATCTTATTTTTTGTTTAAAGGAAATACTTCGTATTAGCAACTAGAAGCTACTGTTCTCAAATATTCTTTTGACTGTATCAAACCCATAATCAGTACACATGGCCTTAGACGTTTTCTCTTCCTTCCGTAGGCTCTCACGTTCCGAGTTTTTAATAAAATAATTTATTATATTCGGGTTATTGGGCCGTCGTCGACTGCTCTGATATGTTATTGTTTATCCGTTTTGGCCACCTACCGGAAAGCAACCTTTTACGTCGGTCAGGGGTACGTTTGGCCTTCCATCACTCTGTCAAACATTTTAAAACCTTTTCTACTGAAGACGGTCTCCGGTGGGTGCCTGAAACTGTAACGTTCCGGGCTACGTTACAAATCCAGGGAACCCATCATAATTGACGCTAGCCAATTATACAGGCTGCCTACGTTGTAACAAACTGAAATTAAACTCAACACAAAGAACAATAATATTTACTCTTTTGATTAGGACACAAGGGGAAGGTATTTCACTGATTTATGCACTCACTTCAATCTGTAATAAGATGACATCTCTTTATTAACAAATCATATAAATAGATCCCATAATATAAAAATTTATACTGAAATATTTAAAAAGGGTTTTCTGTCAAACAAGGGATCATATTGATCATGTAATTTACCTCGGATCCGAGTCTCTTTAAATATAGTAAAGACGTCTGAATTATACTATGCTCATCTAGGAGCTTGCATGATTACATAAACCATTTGAAGAATGGTATTATTTATTTAAGGGATTATAAGTTACATTTCAAGATTAACGTTACAACGTATGATTTTCGATACTACAGTTTACATTTCTTTGGTTTTATTTATTGCTTAGAGAAAATTATTGTCTTTTGAAAAGTCTCTTTCATCTATAAAAGTTATGTTTTAAATGTACTTAATTCTCGATAGGCAAGCTAACGAGTCACCTCTAAATTAAGCTTTGCTGTGCTCGTCCTGGGGCGTGACTCTTCGGAACTCTGGTAGTCGGGGTAGTCATCTGGGTCGTGTCTCTGGTGAATATCTTATAGCTGTATTAGTGAGGAGATTGATGTAATGCTGCATGAAGTCCTGCAAGATCCACGCCGGTCCTGGTCAGCGTTGTATGGGTTGTAGACGTCCGTATATGCAATTGGGCAGGTCACGTATTCACAGGTAGAGTTGTACTGGAGTTTGCATCTTAAGTTGAGACGTCACTTTGTTTACGAGTTCTTAATTTTTCTTATATTACTACATTTCTTTAACAAACCTTTTACTGCATCTTAGACACATAACGATCACTAGCTCCCCACGTTCTTTAGTGGTAGCTAACCATTATTTTAAAGTTTAAATAACACATTTTTGAAGAGCCCTCGCTTGGAGGTGTGTACTGTCTGAACGCCGCATCGTAACTCTTGCATTGATACGACAGGTACATTACAACGAAGCGGAGCGAGTACTCCGCCATAATATAGTTCCAACTTTTATTTAAATAGACATTCTTATAGCAAGATGAAACAAATTATTTAGACTTATTTAGTTTACAGGAATTATTTTAACTACTACTTGTGCCTTCAAATTATTAATTACTTACATTACGATTTTAAGATATTTCTAAGTTACAGACGGTTCGCTAAGCACGTTGTGTCCGGAATTAAACTGGTCAACGCATGATGATTTACTAAAGGGTTAACTGTAATATTCTTAACTTTTTACATTACGATTTTTTTATTACTTGTTTAGGTAGATTTTCTCAATTTAAATCTCATACTTATTCTGAGTTAGTACAGGGGTATTAGGTTTAATTGTGCGATTTAAAAATACTTAATTGCTTTCTCAGTTTTTTATTATTAAATTTTTTTTATTACCAATTAAATCGTCACAAAACGTCTAGACCAGTCACAGGCAACCTTTGAATTCATGGGGGCACATACATAACTGAGGAGACCAGTTTGACGGGCGCACCCCTCCCCACCCCATCAATGGAAAATAGAAAAGTGCGGAGTTCAATAGCCGGACGCTACAAACATTAACTGTCGCTTTATGATACCCTCGCGCTTATATTTAGTGACGTGGAACACCGAATCAAAAAAAGCTTAGCAGTATTTTTCATATAAATTTGTGACAATTTTTCACATTAGGAGTAGGTCATCAACAATTAGTCATCATGTACACGCACGTTAAAACTAACAAAACTTTAAACAAAAAAAGTGTTTTAACAGGAAAATATTTTAACAAAAATAAATTAATGAAGTTACCACAATAACACTATTCATTTTCATAAAGTGCACAGAAATGTAAAACTCGAAAAAATCAAGTTTTTCCTTTGGGGAGAAAGGAGTTTACAGGCTGTGGGCGACAAGCTGACAATCGGGGAAAGACGCAGCGCGATTCGGTAAATGGCTGGTACTGTTTTAAAATACAATACTTCGAAGCAGATACAATGCGGGTGCGTTCCTTCGTGCAAAAGAGAAAAAAAATTACAAACTGTTTCACGGGCACGTCAAATCTTATCGACGGGAGCACTTGCGTCCGCGGGCGCAGGATTGCCGACTGCTGGTCTGGACAATGACAGATCAGAGCAATCGACCGCGGCCATAAACTCTTTTATTAAGTTTCTCTTCCAATTTTCGTTAATTTTGTAAGTTTTAATTTTTCATTTATTCTTTTTTAAACTTCACCTTTGGTTTTCTTTCTATTCAACTGTCACCCTTGTCTACTTCCCCATCCGGATCTTGTCTTTCTTCCCCAAGGGGACACACACACACACTTAAAGTATCCGTAAAGTAAGAGACTCGAAATAAAGTCATAACGCTGGCTTATGATTGATCGGCCTAGACACGTATGTGTTAACATAGTTAGTGCGAGAAATGTCCATATAACTATTTGTGATCAGAGTCATTTTATTTTTAAAATCTTTCTTTTATACACACACATACACGCGCGCGCGCAATTCTTATAACAAATAACGTAATTAATAATTATTATTAATGACAAGGAAACGATTGAAGAAATGTTGAGAATGATGGTAATAGGTTTCAGACTATGCCAGAAGACTTGCAAATCCAAGGAACTATCCTATCACGCCAAACTCAGACACCACAATACTGACACCGCAGTATTGTTGTCGAACCGGAATGCTTATATGTGGCAGAGACGTTAGCCAGTAAACGATTCTATGATATATTAAAAAAAAAGGTACTTTTAAAGAAAAATCTGTGATCTAGCAAATGAGCAAGTGCAGCAAACCCTACCATCAGTAAATGAGTTCACATTTTAATTACGAACAAACCAAGAATTGTTTAATTAAGAAAGTTGTGTTAGTGGTTATAGTCACAAACAGATTTATCACTTTTGCACACCACTATAGAAAAATTATTCCGATTCGCGCTTTCAATCTTCACATCTCATCTTCACATCGGGAAAACGAGCTATGAAGCTTGAAAGCGCTAATCGGAATAATTTTTCTATAGTGGTGTGCAACAGTGATAATTCTGTTTGAAACCAAGAGTTGCATGAAATGTGCGAGGAAGCCGCGACCACGATAAAGAAAAAAAGAATGGCTTTTTATGGATATCTTATAATAGTGGAAAGAAAAAGAATAATTCCTCACACCTTCCAGGAGAACAAACGACACAACAACCATGGAAGAAGTCCATCGGGCCTAGAAAAATGTAGAATCGGGAAAGAAGGTATAGGAAACAGGAAAAAGTATTCAGAAAGAAATTTATGTAGTTCAGAAAGATATATCCAAAGAAAAATGAAAGGGAGCCAAGAGGATGTTACCGGAAAAGGAACGAGAAAGAGTGAGTAAGATTATGCTTACGAAGGAGAAAAAAAAGAATTCCAGAAAGCAAAAGAAGTTGTGACATCGATCGAAGCCTATAGATTCCTGAAACGAAAATGAAACAGTAAACGAAAAAACGGAGCGACGAATTAAGTAAATAATAATATTAAGAAGTAGTAATGTAATTTTTTACTTTCACATTCCGTAAGGAAATGTAAGTATGGTGATGGCGAAAAAATCGTGTTCTAGATAAGGGCTAATTCTGATTGTACTACGCCCAAAACATGAAGAAAAGTCATTTTATGAAAAGTGTCTGTGTGTCTGTGTAGAATTTTTTATATGGCGAACGATAACAGCCGCAAATTCAAACAGAATCAAATAATATTTTGCATATGTACCTGAGTTGTAGAGGACTCAAGGCCTATTGATTTTGGTGGAAATCGGTTAACGGGAAGGGGTAGTTTACCTGCAACGTTTTATGTTTTAACAAGAATAAAGTACTTAAATTTGATAAATAAATTACCCTGGAAAAAGGTCATAATAATCCACTATAGAAAGGTAGATGAAATATCTATAAATAAAAAGGGTAATTGACGGGGGAGGGGATAATTTTTTACATGTGTACTACGTTATCGGCAACAAAGAAGTAGTTTGTTATTAGAATTCCTTCCCGGCCTGTTTGGCCGTGGTCCAATGTTTTTTGAAAAACCAGACGTTTCGGCAGTGCCGTCGACTGCCATCATCAGTGAAAATCGAGTGCGCTAACGTGAGGTGGTATACGTTAGTGACCACAGTAGGCTACTGTGGTTAAGGGTGAAGCGAGAAGTAGTTTCTATGGAAATATTTCATTTCGAAAATGATTTTAAATATAAATCTTAGAACATGTAAGTCATGTAGGCCTATGGTTCTCCATACTGATATTTTATGTAATTTCATACTGAAGTAAATTAGTTTACCTTAGGGAAAGTAAACTTTGACAGTAAATCTACAATACGGATCACAAAAACCAAACAAACGTGAGACGCCAAAAGTGCTGTAATTTACGTTTGAACATATAGCCAGGCTATGCTTTGTGTGTGTGTGTGTGTGTGTGTGTGTGTGTGTGTGTGTGTCTGGGGCGAGCGGTAACGTTTTTCAGGTCAGAACCCTGTAAGTAGATCGACTCTGTGTGTGTGTGTGTGTGAACCTTTAACATCTCGTATTTGTTTCGTACAAAGGACAAACTGATATGCCTTGTTTACTCGGTATGTTCTCTACGTTCTCTTAAGCGAATTCGGTGTAATCCTATTACAGAACGAACGTAAATGGTTCTTCTTTTTGTGTTTCTGGTAGGCCTATATAATAGGGTTTTGCGATAATGTACGACTTAACATGATACCTTTACGAGAACGACTTTCTTAGCGGTATAAAAGTCCTTTGTATAGGCCTACGTTTTGTCAGCACCAGGGAAGAATGTGAACATGTATTTGTTTTAATACTTGTTTAATGAAATGTTAAAACGTAAGAATCTAAATTTATACACGTGCATTCGAAACTGAATAAGTGTCGGTAATATTTATAACTGAAAATTTTCAGACCTGTATAGTCCTTCCAGACTGGCCGATTTTGCCATCTTTCCTGGCACTGTATTTCTAAAACACTTTTTATATGTAGGCCTATATAAGTACTACATATTAAATAAATATTCAAACATTACTTTATTAAAATATCAAATTAATATGTACACAAAGCTACAAATAAAATGATACTATTTCTTTCAAAATGTCAATTTTTTATAAAAAAAAAAGAATTGGAACGCCCATGTTTTAGAGGTAATTGGCAACTCTGGTACACTTGGAAAGTATTTCATGACGACTAAACCCGAGACGTACCCGTAATGTGACAGTAAAGCGAGCGAATACACGACCCGTGGTATACTCTGGCTGCATCCACGAGGCAAAAGTATACTGCCCGACATATACTCGGGCTTAGACCAGAAAGTGTTAAGTTGTTGAATTAATTTATTGTAATTTAGTTGAGTACTTAGTGCAACATCATAGACATCTACTCCAAGAATTAGGCTCTAACGTTCTTTCCTGCCATAAACGGTTCACTTGTTCTCTTCTATCCGTCCGGCTATTCCTTTGTTGGGGCTTACGAGTAATGGAAAGCTTCTTTGGAGGAGTTGCGAGTCCGTCGCATGACTCAGCGTGGAGGACCAGGATTTAATTTCAGAGTATGCGTCTCTTAGGTAGGCTGCTTTCTCTGCAGCTAAAGAACGCCACCCGCCTTGTAAGAAAAAAAGTGAAAAATCAAAAAGGAAAGACATCCTAGCTCTCGAAGACTCTAGTAGTGTCTGGACATATAAAAATTAGTGTTTTATATCAGCGTAGATTCAGAATACCACACCAGCGAAGAGCTTTTGAACAAGCACAATTTTCCCAAGCGTGTTTTGTGTGTGTGTGTGTGTGTAGAAAAGATTTAATGTAGGTTGTTTGACTAGTCGGATTATAGAAAAAAGATAAGTTTGAATAGATCATAACGTATAGTTCCGTGTTATTTCAGTACGTGTCTTCATTTCCATATCAGGGTCAAGGTCGTCTGTAATCTTATGTAATTTATATTAAAATTAAAACTTTCTTTCCAATACTCCATTTCTCAACCGTTTTCAACGTTTCCCCTTCAGTACAGTAAAAGGTACCATGAGACAAGTAAAGTGGAGAACTTTCTGTTGTAAGAAAGAATTTCGACGAAACCGAAACATCGAAGCATGATAATGTTTTTAGGCTTTCGAAACATATAATGTGCATAAACTGCAGACTCTCCTGTTCAGCGATGTTCTATGTTGATATTTACTATATAACAAACATTATCATGTTAAAACGACAGAGACCGAAGATTTCTAGACTGTGGGGAATCGAAAGTTTGGAAAAAATATAGTGTTAACATCACCTGGAGCGTTACATTTTTCAATGACGTTACACATTTTGCATCACGCATTTTGTGGGATGACCCCCAACCTAAAAACATTATCATGTTAAAAATCGATATTTTGACGGAAAAATTCTTTACCCAATGAATAAAGGAAATAAAATAACGAAATCTTGTCACTTTAAAAAAGTGATTTAACAGTTTTTTGTTAAAATATAGACTTTGTATTACTTGCAAAATAAATTCGAATCGGGAATTTTGTGTTTGTGCAAAGAGGTTGTTCAAAGTTAAATTTTAAGAAACCGTTGAGCTGAGAGTTATTGAATCGGGGACAGGTAAATTATTGGCAGTCAAAAGTGATAAAAAAGAGTTGGTTGGGAATATCTAAAGAAATACTCATTTCAGTTAAATAAAATGTTTAAATTGATGGAACATCAATACAGTTGATGGAAATTTTGTGTTTGATAAAAATTTGCCGTGATGAATTTGTGGTTGTTAAATGATAAAGACTTTCATACTCTTCACGAACATATAATTTCCGATTCGTCTTTTACAACTAGCTTAAAAAATAATATTTTATAGTAAGAAAGTATATTAAAAGCTTACAGAATTTTCTACAACTTGGTTTGTTGTTTACTTATATAGTTTGAAAATTGACCGAGTATCAGTTAAAATTTCCGTGCCCTTCAAATATCATGTATATGTCATGTATTTTTGTAACACGTTTATAATAATTTTAAAATTAATAATGTAAAGCAAAAATAGTTTCCAGCAGTTTTAAAACTTAGAGAGGCATACGTTAAGGGGTAAAATAAAGTCTTTTTACAAAATTTTAAAATGCCGGAAACTATGTTGGTTAGAGATTATTAATTCAAAATTATTATTAAAATGTAATACAAATTCGTAGGAGTACACGGAAATGTTTCATTAGCCACAAATAGGTAAATTTTTATCGAACAGGTATGGCAAAAACCAACAAGATGAGGAAATCTTATCAACTTATAAAAGATATTTTATGTTTTTTTTTGTTAAAATATAGACTTTGTAGTTATTTACAAAAAAAAAAAATTAAATAAATAAAATAGGAATCGGGCATTCTGTGTTTGTGTAAGGTTCGGACAATATTACAGCCACATCTCGGTCATTTTTCATTGTACACAAAAGAAAACACCATAATGTTGGACATTTTTTAGTATTTAGAACGGACTTGTGCATATTTTTCGTAAAAAGCACAAACAATTCTAGGTTTAGGCTTTCGACTCCCCTGCTCTTGTTCAACTCTCCAACTCTCAGCTAACGGTTTTTTAAAATACGTTCTTTGGTCGATGTCTTCGCGAATCTTTATTGACTAAATTTTTTTACTTTATATTCTAAATTTTTGTCCGTTTTTCTTGTCTAATCTTTTTGTTTTGTTTCTTTTAGATGCACTCCTTACTTGTGGTCATAAACATTTATCACCTCTGTTCGTTCCCGGACTGTTTTGCCGTGGTCCATTGTTTTCAACAAAAACAGACATTTCGGCAATGCCATCGACTGGCATCATCAGTGTAAGTTCGAGCTTCGCTAACGTAGGGTGGTAGACGTTAGTGACCACAGTACTGTGGTTCAGCCTTTGAAGATGGCAGTCGATGGCACTGCCGAAACGTCTGTTATAGTTGCAAACAATGGACCACAGCCAAACAGCCCGGGAATGAATTTTAACAACATTGACTCCGACCGTATAAGCCTACGAAGTATATTTATAACCTCTACTGTACTACCTATAATTTAGTATTGGATGTAGATTGGTCTTAATAACAGGGTGCAATCTCTGTATTACCGTTCTTTCTTAGCTCTGTCGTGATTTTTTTACTTCCATGTTCCATAAGGAAATTGTTGTATGGTGAAAATAATCGTGTTCGATATAAGCGCTGATTCTGATTGTACTCCCACAAAACATGAAGAAAAGTCATTTTTCGAAGTATACATATACATATACACACATATCTTTTTCTATGGCAAAGATACGTGCCGCAAATTCAAACAGAATCAAATAATATTTTGCATACCTGCCTGAGCTGTAGAGGACTCGAGACCAATTGATTTTGGTGAAGATCGGTTAAGGGGGAGGGGTAGTTTATCTGCAACGTTTTACATTTTAATAAGAGTCAAGTACTTAATTTTACAAATAAAGTATACTGAAAAGAAGGTCATAATAATCCACTATGGAAAGGTAAACGAAATATCTATAAATGAAAAGCGTAGTTGAAAAGGGAGGGGTATTTTTATAAATGAAAATGATAGTTAAAGGGGGAGGAGATAATTTTTTTGTATTTATCTGTGTACTACGTTATCGGCAACAAAGAAGTAGTTTCTGTGGAAATATTTCATTCAACTTGTCAACATAAAACTCGATTTACAAGATGGGGGATTTTTTAAAAGAAATTATCGAATCGAATTCAAGTAAATGAATTTAAATGTAAATCTTACAACGTGGAAGTCATGTGTGGTTCTCCTTACCGATTTTTTAAGTAGATGTTTCCATCGACATGTCTCTAGGTTGCCCCCCTTAAAGTACAAAAATATACTTTTTAATAGTGTATACGAGTTGGAAAGCTAGAGATTATTTAAACAATTGGCGCTTTGTAAAACCAGTAGATTTAATACAACCACCAACAAAGTGAGTGCGTGTTTGTGCGGAGTGTTTGCACTATACGCTACGTACATCGTTGGATAATTAAAAGAGCCGGGCGAGTAACAAAGGTAGAGCTGCCGGCGTCATTATACTCGTGCATTAAACGCGTGCAGTACAGTACACACCACTACTGGCGCTCTCTCACGCTCCTAATGAGGCCCTCCTGTCGTCGTATTGATTAATGTCAGTAAACAATTAAAGATACTTAACGTTTTAACGCGGTTATAATTACCTGCCCAACTGTTAACAGAAAATATTTTCAAGTTTTTAATTATTCGTTTTCTTAACTCTAATTCGTAAATTTCTTACAGTTGTTATACTGTTATGTATATTGCTGCGACATGTTATATATATCGCTATGACATGTTATATATATATTTTTACATTTAATATATATATATCGCTATGACCAGTTTTATATATATATATATATACATACATACATACATATATTTCTACGACAGGTTATATATCGCTACGACATGTTATATATATATATTTCTACATTATATATATATATATATCCCTATGACCAGTTATATATATATATATATTTCTACGACAGGTTATATATCGCTACGACATATTATATATATCGCTATGACATGCTATATATATACATATATATATATATCGACATGTTATATATATACTGTATACTGCAACAGATCAAACTTTATTATTCTAATAAGGATATTGTGAGTGTGTAAAGATCGATACAAGTCTATTATGGAGGAGTTGAAAAATTATTTATTATATACAAATATTGTTTATAAAGATGTATAATGTATTTTAAATTGTCATGTATTGATAGTAAATTGTTTGTATTGTTCGATTAATATGAATCGATTTTACTTGTTTGCTGCAATGTCCTCCTCTCGTCTCGTCGGTCCCGTCTTGGCGTCCTCTTCTTCCTGTCCCTCCTCTCGTCTCGTCGGTCCTCTTCTACAGCTTCACTCCTTCCTGGTGTCCTGGCGTCCTCTTCTTCTCGTCGTTAATTTGTACAGCAAGCGGCTCCAGCGGCGATATTTCACAGAGTTTCGTATTTATGTTTAACTGCTTCCACGATATCTTGTAGTGTCTTTAAGTTCCCTATGCGGATATCTTAACTTACACGACACAGCACTGTATTTTATTTTAAATTTTATTTAATTATTTACCCACTCGGTTCTTATCGCAAAACGTCGTTAAGAATTTCAAGGTTTATAGTTTACTTTATATAAAATATTCTTACTTTTGTAAGAGAAAAACTCTCTTATCCGGGCACAACTTCCCCTAGCAACGTCGACAGACAGACTGTGTCCATCCTAGCTCTGCAACGTATGAATCTCACTGAATTTGGTGTAATTTGATAGGCCAAGCCCAAGTCACATGATTGATGGAACGACCAGATACACGCATTTCATGAAAAACTTTGTATAATTTTGCATAGTCCTGCATGGAAATTATCTACAATTATTATTATCCTATCATTGATAAGAGTTACACTTGAGTTTTGCTTTACTTAAAAAACCATATTTCTAAAATAGTTACAAACCTCAGAGTATACACAAATCGAAGCTATTTACTTAAATAATTCCTTGTCAAATTTTCATGTAAATCGGTTAACTACCACTGCCGCTATAGCGATCGCAGATTATCACACCCGCACCAATTCATACAAAAAATACATGACAATATAGTACATCTTTTTATGAAGAGTTTGGTGTAACCTAAATGCTTATCAATTTTTAAATACAAAACTTATGACTAAAAAACAAAATATTACACAAAACAAATTTAAACAAGAAAATGCTTGTCATTCATGTACTCTGATATAAACAGGATATCTTATCATCCTGTGTTCTGTTGCAATATATATATATATATATATATTTCAATCACTTTCTGCTACAGTCCGTTTCTTGATGTATATAATACTATAATACTTATAACTATTTTACCTCAAGATGTATTTTTTCTTTAGGGACATGTTTCGGGAGATCCTGTTCTCCCATCTTCAACCTTCGCCATCTTGCTTCTGGTGCAGTATTTGTGTGTTGGCTTCTGGATGTTATTATGGTGGTTTGTTGGTCTTTGGTCCTTCAATGTTGCATTATTGTGTGTGGTTGTGGTATCTGTTTTTGTATTTTGTGTATTTTCGATGTTGAGTGCTTTGAATATTGTGTCATGTTTTGTATTGATTTGTATTTGTTCTGGTATTAATTTGTTTTGTGTTTTATGTTTGTAAATCTGTAAATTTTCCCAAATGTTCATTATGGTGCCTTTGTGTGGTATATGTTTTATTAGTGTTACATTGGTTATGTCTGGGAATTCATGTCCTGTGTTTATTGCATGTGTGGCTAAATTGGATTTATATATGTTTGGTTTTTTGTATGCATTTAGGTGTTCAAAATAACAGATAACAAATCATCTCTCACATAAATATACATTAACATGTACACAAACAACATAACCACAATTCCATATAACCACATTACCAAATTGTTAAACAAATTCCAAACACGAAAAAAACAACTAATGAACACAAACATAAACATATACTTCAATAGACAATGCCAAAAACATAAATTAACACCTAAATACATCAACATAAACACAAACAACAAAAATATGACTGCACAAAAAACTATAAAACAAGCACAAAGGCTATGGATACAAAATGAAATTAATCAATTATACAGTAAGAAAAATAGCATAACACTAGACATATACAAACTACACTTAGAGCTAACAAATTTATTACATCCAATCACTTGGAACAATAAATACAATAACATAGAAAATAAAATAAGATTTGAGAAAAACAAAAAGACTTATACAATCAACAAAAAACTTAACACATTAAAACAACAAAACAAAACTCAAGAACAAAAAAACAAAAATAAACACACATTTTACCCTCGAACCATTAACCTCAGCAATACAGAATTTAACAAAAAAGAAACAGAATATTTAAACAATATGTCAAAAACTAACATAACCCAAAATGCAAACAAAAATCTAGAAAATTTAATAGTAGAAACAGAATTTGCCATTAACCTAATAAAAGACAATATACAAGAAGAAAAAAGAACAGAAGCAGCACATATAATTAAAAAAATAATCACTAGCGAAATGAAAAACAAAGATAAACAAAAGAAAAACAATAAAACAATAAAAGAAATTAAAAATAAAGTAAAGAACAATAATTTAATAATAACTAAAGCAGACAAAAGTCAAGCAACAGTAATCATTGATAAAACAGACTACATCAAAAAAACCGAAGACTTCATCAACAATAATAAATGCGTACAACTAGATAAAAACCCAACAGAAAACTATCTTAAACAAACAATAAAACTAATAAAAACAAATAAAAACATTTTCAACAATAAAAACATAGACATATATATAAACAATAATCCAGAACCACCTAAAATGAACAGCCTAATAAAAATACACAAATCAAACAACCCAATACGTCCATTAATCAATTTCAAAAAAGCTCCTACATACAAAATAGCAAGAATAATAGCACAAAAACTAAAAAATAACCAACTAACAAATAACCATCATAACATAAAAAATACATACGAATTAATAGACAAACTAAAAATAATAAATATAAATGAAAATACATTTTTCACATCATATGACATAACAAACATGTACACTAATATCCCAGTAGAAGAAACAATTGACATAATAATAAACAAACTTATAGAACAAAATGAAAACAAACAATATATAACCGAAATAAAAAATAGTCTCCAACTAATACTAAAACAAAATTACTTTGAATTTAATAGCAAAATTTATCAACAGAAAGAAGGTTTAGCAATGGGATCACCATTATCAAGCATAATAGCAGAAATATTCCTACAACATATAGACACCAAAATACAAAATATCATAAAAACACATGACCCAGATGGCATATGGATAAGATATGTAGATGATGGACTATATGTATCAAATAACAAAAACACAAATGCAGAGAACATACTGAAACAAATCAATAACATACATCCCAAAATACAATTCACAGAAGAAAAAGAAAAACATAACAAAATCAACTATTTAGACATAACCATCACAAGATACAACAAACACATACAATATGCAATGTATAGAAAACCAACTTCCACTAACATCATTATACCTAACCATTCTGACCACCCACCACAACATAAAATGGCAGCATTTCATTCGTTATTTAACAGAATGTACAAAATACCCCTAAACAAACAAGAAACTGACAAAGAAAGAAATATAATATACCAAATTGGTTATGCAAATGGATACAATAAAAATACTATGATCAAAATAGAAAATAAAATCAAATACAAAATAAAAACTGAGCAATTAAGAATTAATCAAACTGAACAACACATAAATAATAACAACAACGAAAAATGGGCCACATTCACATATATAAATAATAAAATGTCAAAACTAACAAAACTATTTAAAAACACAGATATAAAAATAGCATACAAAACTAATAAAAATAAATTACAAAATCTAAATAATTCACACAACAAAGATAATACAACAACCAACGGTATATACAAAATTGAATGCCAAGATTGCAATAAATGTTATATAGGACAAACAAAAAAACAGCTAAAAAAACGTTATTTTGAACACCTAAATGCATACAAAAAACCAAACATATATAAATCCAATTTAGCCACACATGCAATAAACACAGGACATGAATTCCCAGACATAACCAATGTAACACTAATAAAACATATACCACACAAAGGCACCATAATGAACATTTGGGAAAATTTACAGATTTACAAACATAAAACACAAAACAAATTAATACCAGAACAAATACAAATCAATACAAAACATGACACAATATTCAAAGCACTCAACATCGAAAATACACAAAATACAAAAACAGATACCACAACCACACACAATAATGCAACATTGAAGGACCAAAGACCAACAAACCACCATAATAACATCCAGAAGCCAACACACAAATACTGCACCAGAAGCAAGATGGCGAAGGTTGAAGATGGGAGAACAGGATCTCCCGAAACATGTCCCTAAAGAAAAAATACATCTTGAGGTAAAATAGTTATAAGTATTATAGTAATATATATATATATATATATATCGCTAAGGCATGTTATATATCGTTACGGCATGTTTTATATATATATATATATATATATATTGCTGCGACATGTTATATATAGCGTCACGATATGTTATATATATCGGTATGACATGTTATATATATTGCTACGACACGTTTTATATATATAACTTATATATATATATACGTATTTAATAATTTTCTGCTACAGTCCGTTTCTTGATGTATATAATACATTTAATATTTATAATTAAATTTACCTCAAGATGTTATTTTTCTATTTGGAACATGTTTCTGAAACAAGATCGCGAAGGCTGAAGATGAGAGAACAGGAACTCTCGAAACATGTTCCAAATAGAAAAATAACATCTTGAGGTAAATTTAATTATAAATATTAAATGTAATATATATATATATATATTTATTGCTACGATACATAGGAACGTCGCCTCGGACTTCACAATGTACGGCTATTCGGTCTCAGCTGACACACGCCGGCTGGGCAGGTCGAGACTGCAGCATATCTTGCATCCGTTCTTCGACTACTGCACAAGACCTGGAGAATTCCCGTAAACGCGGACAAAACACAGCTTTGTGTTTTCAACTCAATAGGACGTAACATTCAAGCCACTGTTGCAAGGTGAAAATAAAAATGCTGGATAAAATAATTAACTGCAATCTATAGAAAGTAAAAAAAAAAACAGTACAGAATTCACTACAAGGCAAAGTTTACTGGCAGCTTGTAAACATTAATAGTGTTAGTACAATAAGTGAATAAGGTCGTGTTGTTTTATCTTACTGACATTTTGGCAGACTACAATCAAACCCATTTCCTTATATAAAACAAAAGTTGTGGCTTTTTCTTGGCAAAATTATATTGGAACAAATATTGTCATACAGGACTCGCTAATATAACAGGTGGCAGACTTCAAATATCTAGGGTGTAGCATCACATACTAAGATGATAAAGAGGTTGAAAGTAAAATTAGTCTCTTTTAGACGCTTTGTGATTGTATCATTAAACGTTTGAAGAAGAAAACAAAGAAAGAGACGCAACTGAAATATTATAATGTAATGGCCATACCTCAACTACTGTATGGTAGTGAGACTTGGATTAGAAAGTCCAAAGATATATATCTAGAATACAAGGAGCGGAAATGAGGTTCTTGAGGGCTGTAAAGGGTTGTACCAGGAGAGATTTCATCAGAAATGATCATATTAGAATGCAGCTAGGCATAACTGAAAGCTTAAACGAGAAAATCTCCCGGTAAAAAACGGAGTGGCGGTTACACGCTCAGAGAATGGATCCAACTAGATTTGCAAGAAGACCCGTTGACTGTGTTACACACCTCCCCAGGTTCCGTAACCTCAGGTGTGTAACATACATAACATAATACAACGAATTATATTACTGTAAAACACGGTGCAACACAACAGCTACCAAATATAACCAATACATCTAACTGTTCTTAGTCATAGCATCCTCTAAAGTTACGTGACGGCTGAAATACGAGTAATGAGGAGGGCGCATACTAAAAAAACAAAATCATCGATTAGTGAGCAGAATTAAGTAAGTTTATTGGTATAAACAGAACAGAGATTGCCTCTATTAATGCCTTTATAGTTACTAATCAGCCAGAATGTTAAATTTCAATCGTTCGATCCTTGGATCCAGAACAGCTAACAGCTAAATGATCTCACATCCAAAATACTTAAATATCAATGTTTACAAAGGGTCACCTGCAAGCTAAATTAACTAAATCAATTTGGTGACATGTATCAGTACAAAGCAGATGCTCATGGCGAGCGTGTTACAGACTGTCACTAAGTTTGTCTTTACTCTTACTTATTTATAAAAGTCTCTATTATTAGTAAAGTTCATACGTCCTCGTTTATTAATAAAGTGTGATCCGCCACGAGGTGTTAATAAAATATTAAGGTGTTACTTGCGTAGCCTGCACGACACAAAGGTGTTGAAGAGATGGAATTGATGCCACGTGCTTATGATCTGCGGGTCCGAACTCTTCGAGTAGCTTGTTGAATCTGCGTGCTTTGGTAAGCTGAAGCCATGAGGAGCACTGGATTTTGTAGTTTTCTGTTTCTTTCCAAGGAGTTACCAAAATTAACGTCGCCAAGATGAATCTATTGTCGCTAGCGTGAAACTCTCGTCCCCAACGTGGATTCCCCTCCCCAACGTGGAACCAAGTTCCTACTTGGTGGAGAGGCTCCGCATTTGTGTGTCGACCTGGAGACGAGGAGTAGTTCTGCTCGTGGTTATTTCTGAAAGCCGACTGACTAATTTCGCCCGGTCAAAACCTTACCACACGACAAGCGGGGCGGGCGGCGTGACGTCAGGACGTCGGACAAAGTACGGAAATGTTTCTATATCTCGATAAATTAATTTAATTTCGTTTAATTCGATAATGCGCCGACTGTTGTATTCGGCAGAACCCGAATAATTGCAACAACTATCATCCAAGAGGGAAGAGGAGTGTGGGAAGACCCCGTAAGCGATGGTTGGATGCCTTCCATTGAGACTGGAACAGGCTACTAGCCTAAGCCGTAAAGGATGACGAAGACGACGACAAAAAGTGAATTTAACGACGAATTTATGAAGGCAGAAGGGCAAGGTAACGCTGTGAAACAGGTCGCTGATTAACAAATACTGTGGCTGTAAAAAAACTCACTACTCTATTATTCTTATTGACTTAAGTCTTGACATGTAAATTATCTAGGCTTTGTGCTCAGGTAGGACTAAACCTACAGTGCACATTTAATGACTACAATCTTCAATCGTCCGATTAGAAACGTTGATGATCTTTTAAGTTCTTCGCAACAGTGTCCACCGCGATGTCATTTCCTATAAGCTTGGCATTTTCTGGCTAGACTATCCATAAAATTTAATCATTCACCACGTTCTATAATCACGGCCCCGACACCGATGTTTATCGGACACCTCGGATAATGCTGTGTTTCTTGGGTCCGAACATGTTATCTATCGTACCGAACTGTTCTTTCGCTCAAATAGTATGCAATTACTTTTTAAGATGTACTTCTAGGATTACCTAGAACTTAATAAGGCTTATATTACGTAATACTTCTATGATACAATCCCATGTTTTTGTAGATCAGACAAACAAGCAATTCTCTAGGAGATCAGTGAATTTAAAAAACAATTTAAAAAGATTTAAAAAAAACAAAAACTTGTAAGATTGATACAGGTAGCCGTAAAGAATACGCAAACGAAAATAACAAATCCAGAAGTATTTTGTCGAAAATAATTTAAGCAAACAGCGGAGAACGCCAAGGTGTCGTTATTCGACATGGGGCTGAACCAAGAGATAAATCGTCTAACATTATAGAAACAATAATATTAGTAAATACGTATATGCATAGTCTATAACGGCGCAAGCTGAACATATATTAATGCTGAAATTGAAGTCGTTCATGCCTGGGTCTTTTGTCTTGGAGCAAAAAAAGCACCAATCTGGAGAGCGCAAAGATGGTGAAACAGCTTGACCATCTATGAAAACACGACTTGAAGAGGTTTGATATTGTGCCATCACATGTACAGCCAAACACACACACACACACACACACACACACACACACACACACACACACACACACACACACACACACACACACACACACACACACACACACACACACACACACACACACACACACACACACACACACGAAGTAGCTCAAGGAATAAGGTGGTTTGCACGTGTCTACAGGGGGGGTTAAAAAAAAAAAGTAATGAGCGCAAACACAAAAGGGTGGAGAATAAGCTAAGTGTAGTATGGAACAAAAAGGTTATAGTGACTACGCAAGAAGGATGGAAACAGAGAGTTTAGAGAGAAACGTGTGAAAACGGGAAGAAATATAGAGCAAAGCAAAATCGTACCAATCTGTAGAAAAGGTGAAACAGCTTGCCCGCCTGAAGAAAACTGTACTTGAAGAACTTTGACAAGAGCACTACTATTGTGTACAACCAAAACAAATCAAACGCACACACACACACACACACACACACACACACACACTTACACATATGTTGTTAAAATTATGTTGTTAATAAAGTCGGGAGTGCCTCAGGGCAGCGTTCTGGGGCCATACTTATATCTTATATTTACTGCTGACCTACCTGTGACAGACTACACTACCACCGCCACCTTCGCTGATGATACCGCTATCCTCGCAATAGATCCCAACCCGGAACGAGCCTCTGAGAAACTGCAAAGCCATCTTTACCTCCTGCAAGATTGGTTCCAGCGGTGGAGGATCCGAGTTAATTCTGCAAAACCACTCAAATAACCTTCACCATGAAACGTAGCTCTTGTCCACAAGTCACCATAAACGATGCCCTCATACCTATAAAATCAGAAGTTAAATACTTGGGGCTGCATTTGGACGACAAATTAACATGGAAAGCCCACATTCAGGCTAAGAAACAACAACTCAACTTAAAAGCTAGGCAAATGTACTGGCTCATAGGTAGAAAACCTCAACTATCTCTCGCAAACAAAATCACCATATATAAAGCTGTGCTCAGACCAATCTGGACTTACGGTATAGAATTGTGGGGCTGCTCTAAACCTTCCAACACAAAGATTCTGCAGACAGTTCAGTCAAAACCCTTGCGCTGCATAATGAATCTCCCTGGTTCATCTCTAATCATACTCTTCACAAAGACCTCAACATTCCATACATAGCTGATGTCATCAAGATGCACGCAGCTAAGTACAGGAACCGCAACATAGGACACAGGAATAACCTGATCAACGAGCTCCTCAATCCATCACTGGATGTAAGAAGGCTGAAGAGACAGTGGCCAGATGACCTGACCCGGTGAACGTGGTAATAATCGCTGGATGGTTCCCACCTCAAGTGACGACTTATACATCACTTATTGTAAAACTGCATTATAATAAATAAAAAACATATGTTGTTAAACTTCATTCCCGGGTTGTTTGGCCGCGGTCCATTGTTTTCAACTAAAACAGACGTTTCGACAGTGCCATCGACTGCCATCGCCAGTGTAACACAATAAGCCTTAACCACAGTACTGTGGTCACTAACGTCTACCACCCTACGTTAGAACAGCTCGAATTTACATTGATGATGGCACTAGATGACACTGTCGAAACTTCTGTTTTAGTTGAAAACAATGGACCGCGGCCAAACAGCCCGGGAATGAATTTTAACAACACTGACTGCGGCCGTGTAAGCCTACGAAGTATGTAACATATGTTCGGGTGTTACTTGTTTATAATTTTGAAACTATTATCGAAATTTTGTATTGATGTTTTGTTTAACAAGTAATTAAAATCCGCTCAAGCGTAGCCTATAAATAATAAATTCAATCACATACGTAGGAATGCTATATCTCTCTCCGGCGGCGAAGTGTCAAAATTTATACAGGAATGTTTCAGAATCGTTTACGCGTTACAAACTTAACTCCGTTGTTAAGATTTCGTCGTTAATCAAAATAAAGCGACAACAACTGCGAGCGAGCATTAGAGTGTGTTTCGCTATTTACAATGCCGAAGGCGCGCCACGACGGGCCAAGATAAGGTACGGTAATTAGATTCCCGGCCCGGCGCGCAGCGCGTAGATTGTCGATCGTCGAATTGAATGCTTTTGTCGAACATATTTGAGACGCGGTGCTTTTTCCATTGACTCCTTTTATTACTGACTCGCTCAAATGTATTGTTACGACAATGTCACTGATCGTCTTTTGGTACAGTGGAAAACAAAATACAGACGCCATATTAGAGTTGTACACTGGCTGAGGCTGTTAAAGGAGGCCTTGACTCAGAATATGTTGTCGAGCTAAGCAAATAGCTCAAAGCAATGGATATCAGCCTCAAATGATCGATAAAATCATTGAAAAACAAAAAAGAAATAAATTTAAAACAAATAACATATCAATCAAAAGGAAGAAAACCTATATACCTGCACATTACATTGACGACAACTCTCAAAAATTAGCTAGAACGTTTGCAAAATACGACTATCAATTAGCGTTCATAACAAGCAGTGACATCTACAACAATCTGAAAATAAGCAATAGAAAAAAGGAAAGCATTTATGAAAAAGCTGGAGTCTACCAATATCAATGTCAGCCTGCTAACTCGACAGAATGTAATGTACGGTGCAATAAAAAATACATAGGATTCACTTCAAGACTATTTAAACACAGATATATTGAACATACCAAATATTCTCAGCACTCAAATCCGAACTCAACAATAGCCAAACACATAAAACAACAGTCTTGTGAATATGGTCCAATACAGCAACATTTAACCGTATTGAAAACATGCAGTGTTGAAATAAGATCTAATATATATATATATATATATATATATATATATATATATATATGAACAATACCGAATATACAAACATGTAAAAGAAGAGAGCCATGAAAATCTATTGAACATCATGTGACAGACTTCAAAAATTGTATCACATTTGAAATATTGCGGCAAAATGAAAATCAACATTCAGTAATCAGCTGATATAATAGATAGAACGGAATGTAAACATAAACGCTTTGTAACAAAATCAGTTCTCGGGAAACTTTGGACAACGACGTACGTATCACGTTCATTAATCAATGTCTACGAATTCGTTTTTGTAAATAGTGGCTGTTTTACGATATTGTGACCGCAAGTGTGCTGTATATGAACTGACGCTGGTCTGTGACCGAAATCGATCGTTTTTAAGAATGTGAGTAATAAAAATTTTATTGCAAATCATATGTATGGTACCTTTAGGCTATGAACAATAAATACAATACAATAGAAAATTCAGAATGGGTTGTCGAGCCGTTGAAAGCAATTAAGTAATTACAGAGACCTTAGTTGTGGCTCTGTATGCTGATCAATCAATAGGAAAGATAAACTTGGCATCTACTGACTATAACACTTGCTTGGCTATGAATCATCGTCACACATATGAGGCATAAAGTGAACGCGTATTTCTGACAACTGATACGTAAGGCCTCTATCGCACTACGCAACTGATTGCATAAACAAACATTACAACAATCGATAATTTAAATCGAAATAAAATCGATTATTCGTCAATTTTATTATAATCGAATCCCTCATTTAGCTCCTCTCCAATTTCCTCAGGCTCTATGTTTCTGAGCTATGTGTGCACATGATATAAATGAAACTTTTTATAGATTTTGTCTGACTGATTACAAGCCTATATGAAACTAGTTCCACACGGTAGGTTGCAACTGATCTGCAATCAGTTGCAGAGTAAACATGGCGTCTGTACTACTACTACTACTACTACTACTACTACTACTACTACTACTACTACTACTACAAAGAGGTAAAATTTGTTTGTGTCATTGTCTGGGATAACCTCAGAAACTAAAAAAATCCGATAAAAACAATTGTTTCACCACTGTGTTCCTTGATGTTTGAGGATGGTTTTAGACATAAATCTGAACCAATGCCTTTAATAATTTTCAAGAACAGAGATTTAAAACTGTCCCATGTCATGTAATTTTTGTTAATTTGCACGTAGTACAATTTTGGCATGCGATAAAGTTTAGCTCTGTAAGAGATAGCTGTATGGTGTCAGGGAGGGAAATTTAGACAAAAATTATACAAATTTTAAAAATTTTTTTACAAATTTTATTTTCGTTTTTGTTTCAATAAAATCCCCTTCTTCCTTTGTGAGACATTGGCTGTTTGTAAAAAATTGTATATGTTGTGTCGGTCCCATGTCATGAATTTTCTTCGTTGTCTACAGAATGCGCGCAGCAGTTGCATGCAATCGGTTGCATAGTGTAATAGGCTACATTTGAATCAATGCCCCACAACGAGTGCTGAAACTAAACGTTGCACAGGCAGTTGCAAGGCTTGCGAATGTTTTGAAATCGATTGCAAGCTGTGCAACCAATTGCAGTAAGTGAAATACGCTACATTTATACCAATGCCCCACAGCTTGTTTTGCAATCAGCTGCGTAGTGTAATAAAGACCTTAGCGAGCGCATCTCGCCGTCGCTTTGGAACGAAGCAATTACGCCCAGCCCAGCCCAGCCATGCATGAAGTTCCTGTTATATAAAAATTCTACTCCATCATGTGTCTGTTACACGCGTAATAACTTAGTGCTGCAAGACAAAACAAAATTTGTATACCAAGCAGTCTGGCGGCTAGAGGTATACTAAACTAGTATTTGAAAATAACAGGTACGAACGAAACTGTTCCAAAAAAATAACACGTACAAATACCTGTTATTATATACGTATTATACATATACCTGTATTATATAATTTATTGTAAAAATAAATTGAAACTAAAGGTATTAACAGTGTTACTTTACACTGTTAAAGGATCACGCCTAAAATTCTACAAGGTGATGGCTCTTCCCACACTTCTTTATGGGTCTGAGAATCGGACTTTAACGAAAGGCCAGGCCAGTCGCATCCAAGCGGTTGAAATGAGATTTCTCAGGCACGTGGCGGGGTATACTCTCCATGATCATACAAGAAACACAGACATACGGCAGGAACTGAATATTATGAGTATACTCGACAGGATCGCCCAGTATCGACTGAATTGGTGGGAACATCTTTGCCGAATGGATGACTGCCGCATCCGCAAACAACTATGGAACTATAAGCCGAGGGGACGGAGAGGTGTGGGACGTCCGAGGAAGCGCTGTAGTGACCAGCTGTAATATCTTCCTATTTGAGACCGGAACAAACCAGTCTTGGTTTAATCCGTGATGATGATGATGTTGATTGTCTAACTTATACGTTTCTGTCACAAACATGTGGATATTTTATATTACTGTGATTGCAGTATTACTTGTTTATAAAACCTCACCTCAGTCCGGAGACTGGTGGGTAAGGTCACTGTTAGTCAAACCAAGTTTCTGCCCGCAGATCTGTTCTACATACAAGCGTGCACTAAGTAGGCTATATAGTGGGCCGATATATCTATAACAGGTATTTTGGAACGTTAATTTTGTGGAACGGATATAACAGTATATGGAACGGATATAACAACACAATGCTAGCGACAGGACACCATTTGCACTAGAGGTGTGCTAAACTAGTATTTGAAAATAACAGTTACGAACGAAACTGTTCCAAAAAAATAACACGTACAAATACCTGTTGTGATATACGTATTATACGTGTACCTGTAATTATATAATTTTTAAAAGAAATAACTGAAACTAAAGGTGTTAACAGTGTTACTTTACACTGTGACTTTATTAAGCTGTTACTGTTTAAAAGAAAATAAGAAACAAGAGAATTTATAGACCAATCTCCCTTTGGGAATACTAATTTAAGTTTTCACTAGGAGTAAACAAACTGATATAGATTTAATATTAAATTATTGATTCCTTTTTGGTTACACAAATCAGTTGCGAAACTCGGGAAATGAAATTTTGAGTGCACGTAATAGCACAATAAGTAATGTCAAAAAAATTTACGTGAGATGTGCAGTGAAGTTAAAATCATTTCCGAAATCGAATTACAATAAGTAATATATGGCCTATCAGCCACTCTATAGGTTGTAACACAATATAATTCGCTTTTTCCAATTTTACCAAGTTGGTGACTTGTAATGATCGAAATTTTAAAAAAATTTTAATTCCTCGATCAAGTGACACGTTCCCACACTCAAGTCGACGGACACAAGCCCAGGTCGTAAATAATGACGAATCGAGGGCACGTCAAACCCGACGACAGAGCGGAGACAAAGAAAAAATGTCTGAGCACTGCACACAATGAGTATTTCAAGGCGTCACTGACAGCTAGCCGTTTGTCAAAATTTACAGCACCCAACAATCTGAAACAAAGACTTCGTCCAGCTGCCGAGTTACACGGAATCGAGATGGAACGCCTGCTGTGGAAGCAAAGTGTAACTGCTCAATTATGAAAGGCTTTACTATGTTACAAAGGAAGTACAGAGCAATTTTAACGGAGAGATAGACAATAGACGTAACTCAGTGAATACTGCCAGTGTACCCTGCACAGCGTGAAAACACATTCTTGACAGTTTACTGAAATTTACGACTGAAAAGTAGAATTTCACCGAAATGAAGACAACGAAGGGTTGATAATCGGCGGAACGAACGTCGTGGAACTTAGACAATTAACCAAGACCTGGAGTCTGTTAACAAAAGCTCAGTCAGAACCTTAGGGAAAGTCTAAACAAAGGATAACAGAAGGCCATGAAATTGTCCTAATTTCTTAGAATCTGTGCTACGCTCGTCACATGAAACACTCCGGGGATGACGACGACCAACCAGCATCAAGCATCTTCTAAGAGAGCTCGTGGAGAGAGTAGGAAGGGTTCGGCCGACGAATCGTGAAACAGAGGATGAGATCTACAGAAGGGTAGGAATTTGTACGACCAATCAAGAGTTCGAGAAGGCGTAGAGATCGAAACTTAGACTTATGGGTAAGATGTTCCAATAAAACTGTTTGGCGAAGACGCGGAGCAGGCAGTCAAGTAGTTAATCGAGAGTCAGTAATTTTCAATCGGATAGTCAAGTATTCGATCGAGTAGTCAAGTCGTTCAATCGAACAGTTAGTCGCAGTTAACAGTCAGTCGGTAGTCAAGAGTATGTAGTTAATAGTAGCAGTTGGTAGTCGCAATTAATAGTCAGAAGTTAGTGCGTACGATAGACAGACGATTGATTATGTCGACCGACCGGATTCACTAATTTGTAAATTCATAAGTGAACAAAGACATCGGTATAGTCACACTTATACACAATTCTGTGCGGAAATATAAACTATGAGTGCGTACGGGACTTGAAATCTCAACTGACGCGCACATAATAATATACTAATTAACATTTAAAGTAGAACAGTGAGTGTCACCTCAAACATTCTCACATCATAACGTATCACCATGTTGAACAATTAGTTGAATAAACTATACCAAACAATTAAGCACGCAGTACGCGATACACCCAAAATAGACGGCACAGTTAACCATGTACACAAATATGGCAAACTTTCAGAACAATTCAAGTTAATGACAACATTAACACCTCACTATTTGAACTCCGGACACTCGACATCAGCGGGTTACCACAATACCATACACATGACGGGAGTGGAGATTTAGTGGAGTGAAGTGAAATTATCAGTGCTCTGCGTAACAGTGATTATGATCTTCGACGAATCATCTAGAAAGTGTCTTCTCACGACGACGGAATTGGATAAACACTCTCAAAGATAAGCTTTATGTCTACTTAATCTTAGTAGTATATACTACACTACTGTTCTGTTGCCTCTTTTCAAAGAACTAACCCCAAGAGAATAATTACATATGAGTCATATGAATCATAAAATCTATAAAATAACACTAACGTAATTCGTTATCTGAGAAATAATGAACGCATTTTAGGTAGGAATAAGTATAATTGTTGATTGTTTATTATTCGTGTATGTTTTATATATGTGCATTATTTACTGCATTTGAATGTACCATGTGTTTATGTTTCAGGAAACATCGTATAAATTGAATAATTGTATTTATATCATGTGCTTTAATATGTATGTAATTTGCAGGATATAGTTACTTACTTCAATAAGATGTGTAATAAATAAGTAGTTAATTTACAGTATTCATGCGTTCATTATTGAAATTTCACCTTTGTTATTGACGTATTTTCATTCTAAGTATTACACTAAAAATCTCATAACTTATGTTAAACATCAATGGATACAAGAAACTCGACCATTGAAACGTCTGATTAATAGACTCATAAAATCGTATTTAATCAGACACTGTGTTGAGTCAAATCTGACGAATAGAAATAATTTTAGATATATCAATTTTAACGTATTACAGAAATCTTTAATTAATATGATTCATAATTGTTGAGTAATTAATCCGCGCAGATAATTAGCACAGATTAATATTCACTAGATGTAAATGGTTTACACAATTAATTATCACAGATGTAAATTATACTTACACCACTAAATGTAAATGGCCGCACAACGCTTGGCATTAAATGTAAATGGCATCCAGCTTTAGGGCGAGATACATATGAGAAAGTGATAAACTCACATAAAATACCACTAGTCCCATTTACTAAATGTAAATCATTTATATCACGATTAGCATAATAAATAAACCCCATTTATGCTAACTATAAATGGCGCCCATCGCATGGCAAAAGAGAGCAGACAGTAGTATTTAGACTAATTACAATAATATAGTACGTAAGACATTATTAAATAAGTGTAAGGTTAGCTTGACTGGTAAATGATAACGCGAAGCAAGGCGAAAATGGCTAGCGGTAGTTCTGATAGCATGGACTTTGACGTTAACAACCAGTTAGGCGCACCCGACACCAACGAAGAAAACTCATCAGTCGTCGAACCAAATATGACGGAGGAGACGTCAGAGGTCAGAGCGCGGGGACAGGAGTCACAGCAACCACAAGAGTCCCAGCAATCACATGAAGAGGCATCGCTACGTTCATTGTTGATGGACTTCATGCGCACGAATAATGAAAGCTTCAAGATGATGAATCAGAAATTCGATCAGAAATTCGATCAACATAAAGAAGAAATTAAAGAAGAAATCAACCAGAAATTCAATCAAATTAATGAAAATTTTAATAGTCATAAGGAGGACGTCAAGCGACAAATGGACGAACAGCTCGCGCTTATACGATCAGAAATGCGTGACCATAAGACCAGTTGCGACGATAAGATAAGTGAAGTCCTAAAGAAACAAGAGGATGCTACAAAAGGAATAAAAGATGACACCAATAAGAAGTTTGAAGAAGTGTGGGAAGCCCGAGAGTCGGACCACCAAGAACTCAAAAGCCTGGCACAGACCACACAATCTAGTATCAAGAAAGTCCATAACAAGCTAGATCTACACATCAATGGTAATCAGAAGAAGCAGGAAGAACTGAAGACCGAATTATACCACACGCTTCGACAGCAGCAGCAAGAGATAGGTGAAGCCAACCACACATTGCAACAGAAAATCGAGGAAGTAGACGGCCGACAAAGGACGACCGAACAGAAGCTCGACGAGAACGTCAAAGAGAAAACAACCCACATCCAGGAACTCAGGTGTCAAGTAGAGAGACTGCGGCGACAGATCACCGATGGGGAGTCTGGGCATCACAGAATAGTAAACGGACAAATACAGATTGAATTGTAATATGACGGAACCGACAGATTCCCGATGGAGTTCCTAAAGGAGTTGTCGGAGTTTCAAGAATCCTATTACCCGAGCAGCGACATCAGGTGGATCGGCAAACACCTAGAGAAGGACGCAAGCATATGGTGGCGTGTGATCCGGGACCAGATAAGTACCTTCGAAGAATTCAAGGAGGCGTTCACACTGAAGTACTGGGGGTTGGAACGACAGGACATTATCCGCGACAACCTTGAGTACGGCAGGTTTGAATGGCAGGGACCCGTCACAGCTATACAGTACGTCGAGAGGATTCTTTTGGAAAGTCGTCAGTTAACCCCAGCGTTGACCGACCGCCAACTGATAAGGAAAATTTCGAGGCACTTTGGAAGGGACTTGCAGATCGCCGTTATAACACGCGGGATCGTCACCATACCCAATTTCGAGGCCTTGATCACTGAATACACTAGCATTCAATCAAGCCACGCAGGAAGTAGACGTGCGCAATATAAGATAACGAACGAAAGGGAAGCCGGAACTGTCGATCGTCCCAGTGGTAACTTTGTCAACAAGAACGAGAGTGAAAGGAAACCAGTTTGGCAAGGACGGGCGCACGGCGGTAACCGTTACGAGGGTAAATCACACGGAGTAGTAAACACCGTTGAGTACCTGAACTCCAAACCGGGTACAAGCCAGGCAAGCGACGACAGTAATTCTAGGTCGAACAATGACCAAAGCAACAAAAAAAAAAACACCCCTACACAGCGAACGACATAGTTTTTGACGACAACAAAAACAACCCCACCAATAATGTCAATATCCTGGTACCTGACTTAAGAGACGACCTACTGAATGAATATGACGAGGACGTCACGAAACAAATATTAAAATGTCCTGAAATAATCATACAATTTAATAATAACATTAAAGTTTTAGCACTTGTCGACACCGGCTCAGTTATTAATGGGTTGTCAGAAGAATGGTTCAACGCAAACAAAAGGGACATTGAACCATATGAAATTTTACCCATGACAAACTCTCTAATCATTAGTGCTGTTGGGAACAAGTCCAAGTTAATTAGAAAACAAATACTGTGTGACATAGAAATTGACGGGATCAAAAATGAGTGTGTCTTTCTAATAATACCTGACCTTATTAAACACTGTATATTAGGGATAAGTTTTTTACAGGAGGTAGGATGTCGTATCGACATTGGCAGCAAGAAAATAGAAATAGTGAATGCGGCTGATGAAGAGGTGCACGCCGTACCCATCATGAACATGGAACTAATTGATAATGGAGAAGAAGAAGAAGAAATCTTGAGGTGCATCGACGAGAAGATATCAAACATGGACTGTCAAGACGAGGAGATATTGGGAAATTTGAAGGGAATACTTGTTAAGAATAGAAGAGTGTTTAGGGAATGCCCGGGAAGAATAGACGGATATGAGCATGAGTTTCAAGTTACGGACAGTACGCCCTACTTTCAACGGGGTTGGCCTGTACCACTTGCTTATCAGAAGAAAGTAAAGGACGAGATAGATAGGATGCTGCGATACGGTGTGATTGAACGTTGTACAAGCCCGTTCATAAATCCACTCGTAACAGTCATAAAAAGAGATGGAAGGGTCCGTCTATGCCTGGATGCAAGAAAGATAAACGGCGTTACTATTCCCGACTATGAAGGCGTTTCTCCAATAAATGAAATCTTGGCAAGATGCAGCGAGATGCGATATCTGTCTACTGTCGATTTGTCGAGCAGCTTTTGGCAAGTACCTTTGAAGAAAGAGTGCAGGAAGTATACCGCGTTCATGTATGAGGGAAGGTGCTACCAATTCACCGTTACACCATTCGGCCTTAGTACCAGTTCAGCGGCACTAACACGCGGATTGGATACGGTCTTAAATGAAGATGTTAAGAAAAACACATTAATATACGTGGACGATTGTCTATGCTATTCTGACGATGTTAAAACACACTTAGAACATTTAGAGGCATTATTAAATAATCTTAACGAAAATAACTTAACCGTCAACTTAAATAAGTCACAGTTTTTCAGGAAAGAAATATCGTATCTTGGATACCAACTAACAACACGCGGCATCCAAGCTACGGAAGAGAAAGTGAAAGCCATTATGGACTTCCCTAAACCCAAGAACCAGAAACAGTTAAAGGGTTTCCTAGGCCTCACTAACTTTTATAACCGTTTTACTAGCAAATATGCGGAGACAACACAACCCCTCCATAAATTATTGAAGAAGAATCACAAATTTGTATGGACGAATGAATTAAACGACTGCTTTGACAGAGTCAAAAATCTATTTATTGACGCTGTAGTTTTAAGATTTCCGCGCCCAGACCAGAGGTATTATATACAGTGTGATGCAAGTGATTACGCATACGGAGGGCAACTTTACCAGCTCGATGAAGACGGGGAGATCGGCGTAATCGCCTTCACTAGTAAGACATTCAAGGGTGCTGAGCGGAACTATTATACTACGGAAAAAGAGCTTTTAAGTATTGTCCGATGCTTAGAAAAATTCCGAATATACGTTCTCGGACAACCATTAACGATCATCACCGACAACAAGGCGTTGACATTCTTAAACAAATGCCATCTAAATAATTCTCGGATTACACGATGGATTCTTGCAGTGCAGGAGTATAAATTCGATATAATTCATTCCAAGGGTAAGGAAAACATCGTAGCCGACATTTTAAGTAGATATCCACACAATACAAAATTAGAAGAGATTCATGACAACACCCATGAATATTTAGTTAACCACATAACCGTAAAAATGAGACTTGAGGTGCGTAAGTTAATCCAAAATATCGGAAAGCACCAGATGGAAGACGATAAGCTAAAAGCGATCATCACTAGATTTAAGGAGGGAAATATAGACCCTAAATTAACTAAATTTTATAAATATGTTAACGATAAGTTGTATAGACGACAGCGGAATGAATGGAAGCTGTATGTTCCTAGCAACATATCTGGGGACATAATTGCTGAAATCCATCATATGTTCGGTCATTTAGGAACAAAAAGGTGTATTAAAATGATCCAGGAACATTTCACATTCGACCGGATGTCAAAGAAAATAAAAACATATATAAAAACCTGTGACCTATGCCAGAAGTGCAAAGACACCAACAACAGAGAGCTATTTGGTGGCACACGCGCTGTGATACCTACGGCCAAAGGAGACCTGGTAAGCGCAGATTATTATGGACCCCTACCGACAGGAACGGGTGGAGTCAAATATTTATTGGTCATAGTGGATAATTTCACGAAATATGTCAAGTTATTCACCCTCCGGAGAGCAACAACCACTACGACGTTGCGGAGGATAAAAACGTATTGCGAACTATTTGGACGTCCGCGGACCATTTTGACGGACAACGGAACACAGTTCACATCCAAGAGATGGGTCAACGGTCTAAAGGAGTTGGACATACAACCAAAGTTTACTGCAATACGTAATCCATGTACCAACCTTGCCGAACGGATTAACCGGCAACTGGGAAACTTATTTCGCATTTTCATAAGTGACCAACACACTAAATGGTCCCAATACGTGAAAACGATTGAAGCGTGTCTAAACGAGGTGTACCACGAGACGATCGAAATAACCCCTCACGAAGCACACCTCGGCACGAGACCTACACGAGCATGGGAGCAATGCTTGGACAAAGGAGTCATTAGCAGCGAAGGAAAACGCGAAAACAATATATTTGTAAAGATAAAGGAGAAGCGAGAGAAACACGCGAAACGCTGTAATGAGAAGAAGAAAATCACAAAATTTGCGATTGGCGACAAGGTTCTGGTAAGAGCATTCCACCAATCCGACGCTGCGTCAAAGAGAATTGACAAGTTCTTCGAACTTTTCGCAGGACCATATAAAATCAACCGCATCATCGGCGAGGCCACATATGAGCTCGTGGAGTGCGATAGCGGGAAGACGAGAGGAAAATTTAATATACGGCAAATTAAGGCGTATCATGAGCCAGCGAACGGAAGTATAGATAACGCGAGTGGTAGCGACGACTCCCGGCGACCAGCAGAAGACATAGTTTAGGTAATTTGCTCGCGCGGCCAGTCCAGCTAACCAAATAATGATATGCATTTTACTTGTTGTGTTTAGTCTGTATTTCAATGCTAACTGTGTTTGTGATCAGCACATAATTGTCATTCGTTATGTTAATTAGACGTATAAATACCAACATATACAGAAAGTGATTTGTGAAATGTACCATGTGTCAGAAGGACAGTGTAATACTATGACACAGGACACCAAAGACGTTAATAATTATGAATAATAACTTGTTAAAATGTAGAGACTCGAATAATTTGTTTATGTAAATAATAATTCAAAATGGACGATTGTTTTATAACTTTAAGAGTATGCATCACGAAGTATGCTGATTCCTTAACTATTTAATTAATATGTATGTTTCTTTTACCAATGTAATCATTTATAACATGTTACGAATTGACCATATGTATATATTTGTTAGTATCAACTGTATTCTAGAGACAGTAATGACAAGTTTAAAAGTATTTTATTGCTATATAGGTCATCGACATAAGATCGATTAATATAATGGGTAGCTAATCTACAGCTTATCTAATACATTGTGTATAAAGAATAACGAGACAAACTGTCAAATGGACAAACGTCCATGTCTTAAATTCAATTATTTACTCGAAATCGTATTGTACAGTCCGCATATGGACAGACAAAGTGTAAAAATGCGTTCATTCACTCAGATGTGCGGCAATAAATTCATATGACCATATAAAACATTAAGATGGGGAATAACAATTAATTGCTTCCTATGAGAGATAGATGTCAATCAACCATGTCCATTCCGAAGCAGACATCCACGACTGGGACAGAGCGCAGAAATTGGATCAGATGTCTCCCGAAGTCCAACATCCAATCCAATTTGGGGACAATGTAATGATCGAAATTTTAAAAAAATTTTAATTCCTCGATCAAGTGACACGTTCCCACACTCAAGTCGACGGACACAAGCCCAGGTCGTAAATAATGACGAATCGAGGGCACGTCAAACCCGACGACAGAGCGGAGACAAAGAAAAAATGTCTGAGCACTGCACACAATGAGTATTTCAAGGCGTCACTGACAGCTAGCCGTTTGTCAAAATTTACAGCACCCAACAATCTGAAACAAAGACTTCGTCCAGCTGCCGAGTTACACGGAATCGAGATGGAACGCCTGCTGTGGAAGCAAAGTGTAACTGCTCAATTATGAAAGGCTTTACTATGTTACAAAGGAAGTACAGAGCAATTTTAACGGAGAGATAGACAATAGACGTAACTCAGTGAATACTGCCAGTGTACCCTGCACAGCGTGAAAACACATTCTTGACAGTTTACTGAAATTTACGACTGAAAAGTAGAATTTCACCGAAATGAAGACAACGAAGGGTTGATAATCGGCGGAACGAACGTCGTGGAACTTAGACAATTAACCAAGACCTGGAGTCTGTTAACAAAAGCTCAGTCAGAACCTTAGGGAAAGTCTAAACAAAGGATAACAGAAGGCCATGAAATTGTCCTAATTTCTTAGAATCTGTGCTACGCTCGTCACATGAAACACTCCGGGGATGACGACGACCAACCAGCATCAAGCATCTTCTAAGAGAGCTCGTGGAGAGAGTAGGAAGGGTTCGGCCGACGAATCGTGAAACAGAGGATGAGATCTACAGAAGGGTAGGAATTTGTACGACCAATCAAGAGTTCGAGAAGGCGTAGAGATCGAAACTTAGACTTATGGGTAAGATGTTCCAATAAAACTGTTTGGCGAAGACGCGGAGCAGGCAGTCAAGTAGTTAATCGAGAGTCAGTAATTTTCAATCGGATAGTCAAGTATTCAATCGAGTAGTCAAGTCGTTCAATCGAACAGTTAGTCGCAGTTAACAGTCAGTCGGTAGTCAAGAGTATGTAGTTAATAGTAGCAGTTGGTAGTCGCAATTAATAGTCAGAAGTTAGTGCGTACGATAGACAGACGATTGATTATGTCGACCGACCGGATTCACTAATTTGTAAATTCATAAGTGAACAAAGACATCGGTATAGTCACACTTATACACAATTCTGTGCGGAAATATAAACTATGAGTGCGTACGGGACTTGAAATCTCAACTGACGCGCACATAATAATATACTAATTAACATTTAAAGTAGAACAGTGAGTGTCACCTCAAACATTCTCACATCATAACGTATCACCATGTTGAACAATTAGTTGAATAAACTATACCAAACAATTAAGCACGCAGTACGCGATACACCCAAAATAGACGGCACAGTTAACCATGTACACAAATATGGCAAACTTTCAGAACAATTCAAGTTAATGACAACATTAACACCTCACTATTTGAACTCCGGACACTCGACATCAGCGGGTTACCACAATACCATACACATGACGGGAGTGGAGATTTAGTGGAGTGAAGTGAAATTATCAGTGCTCTGCGTAACAGTGATTATGATCTTCGACGAATCATCTAGAAAGTGTCTTCTCACGACGACGGAATTGGATAAACACTCTCAAAGATAAGCTTTATGTCTACTTAATCTTAGTAGTATATACTACACTACTGTTCTGTTGCCTCTTTTCAAAGAACTAACCCCAAGAGAATAATTACATATGAGTCATATGAATCATAAAATCTATAAAATAACACTAACGTAATTCGTTATCTGAGAAATAATGAACGCATTTTAGGTAGGAATAAGTATAATTGTTGATTGTTTATTATTCGTGTATGTTTTATATATGTGCATTATTTACTGCATTTGAATGTACCATGTGTTTATGTTTCAGGAAACATCGTATAAATTGAATAATTGTATTTATATCATGTGCTTTAATATGTATGTAATTTGCAGGATATAGTTACTTACTTCAATAAGATGTGTAATAAATAAGTAGTTAATTTACAGTATTCATGCGTTCATTATTGAAATTTCACCTTTGTTATTGACGTATTTTCATTCTAAGTATTACACTAAAAATCTCATAACTTATGTTAAACATCAATGGATACAAGAAACTCGACCATTGAAACGTCTGATTAATAGACTCATAAAATCGTATTTAATCAGACACTGTGTTGAGTCAAATCTGACGAATAGAAATAATTTTAGATATATCAATTTTAACGTATTACAGAAATCTTTAATTAATATGATTCATAATTGTTGAGTAATTAATCCGCGCAGATAATTAGCACAGATTAATATTCACTAGATGTAAATGGTTTACACAATTAATTATCACAGATGTAAATTATACTTACACCACTAAATGTAAATGGCCGCACAACGCTTGGCATTAAATGTAAATGGCATCCAGCTTTAGGGCGAGATACATATGAGAAAGTGATAAACTCACATAAAATACCACTAGTCCCATTTACTAAATGTAAATCATTTATATCACGATTAGCATAATAAATAAACCCCATTTATGCTAACTATAGACTAGTATAATATATAATTTGTTATTATAATCTGTATAACACACGAGAATAAATGTAACATCAGGATGAATTTTTTTCATTTACTAAAAATAGCTTTGTCTTTTGGGCGTAGAGATATTCTGAACCTCACTGTTTTGCTTCGTTTCGTAATTGTATGGTAATCGGCACATGCGCAGAATGAAGTATTCAGAACCAATAACTGTGATTTTGTACTCGTAGTACTCATTTATTCGTTAGTTAGGTAGGGGGGGAGGTCCCGCGACTCGGGACCGCGAGTAATCGGAACGGGTATTTTGAGTTTTCAGTTATCGTGAATCGGAATAGGTATTTCAACTTTTCAGTCAATGTATACCCGTGTCCGTTCCAAAATACCTGCTATAGGTATATTCGCCCACCTCTACTGGCGGTTTTATGTTTCACAAAACACAATGCACGACAACATAATAATTTAGAGCATCGGATTTGTACTGTTGTAATCAGCCTCAAACAGAAAATGTTGTCACGGAGTAGGTAAATACTGTACAGTTCTCTGCCTTAGTCAATGTCATTTGTGACGGTATTTCACGAAACTGGGCCGTACGCTACAGTCTTCGCAAAAGTTTTGCAATGTCTCCCCCCGCACTCCCACTCTTTCCTTGTTTCTCAATCTCTTTTTCTCCAGCTCTTTCCACACGATTAATTCTCACATTAGTTCTGAGTTATGAGATACAACTTTTTCAAATGGAGAAAGTATATACACTTTGCACGTCTTTTTTTTTCATGGGATATAAACGTTCCTTCTTCTTCTTCCTTTTTTCTTCTCATTTTTATATCTGTTCCTTTTTTGTCTTTCTCATTAGTATCCTTTTATTCTTATTACTTCTTTTTGTCAGAGGGTTTTCTTCTTCTTCTTCTTCTTCGTATTGTGCTTGTTCTTTCTCCTGAACAGTTCTTCTACTTCTACGGCTTCTGCTTCTTCTTTTTATTTGTACGTTTCTTTTTCTTTTTCCTCTCTTTGTCCTTCTCTCCTCCTTGTCGTTGTGGTCGTCCTTCTCCTTATTCTTCTTCTTCTGCTCTTCAAGGATGAGGTTATATAAACCCGTTCCGACAGCCATCTCATCCTCGGACGACCCACGTCTCTTCTACCAATGGCTTTATAGTTCAATGCCCTTTCGGCAATCGATCCTCTGTCATCCGTTGTCTTCTGTAAATTTGAAATAATTTAATTTATGTCCTCCTGTTTTTCCTTATTTTATTTGCACTTTTGCTTCTCTTCTGTCATCATCATCCTGTTTTGTTGTTGTTGTCGTTCGCCTTTTTTATCTTGTTCTCCAGGTTCTCTGTTTTTTACTTCCTGCCGCTACCTTGGTTCGTTTCCTTCTCGTTCTTTTCCGCTACCACAATAAGCGTGTGTCGACTATATAGCTGTGGCGGCCTGCTCTACCTTCCGCATTGCCGTTTATGTGTCTCTCTCCTAAGCGTGGGTGTTACTGAGCTTTCTTTAGATTCTTGAAATCACCGTGTTGGACACGGAGTGAAGAGGATATTTAAATGGCGAATAGAAAGCGTTGGGTCATAGGCTTGCTAGTACATAGACGAGGATCTTGCGACGAGATTGAGAGATGACCTACTCAAATACTGATTATATTAAAGACAACAAGGACTTCTAATAACAACAATTTTTTTTTTTACATTTAATGATACTATTGTTATAATAAACATTTCGACCAACACATTTCTGTGTTGTGTCATCTCACTGGTAAAAAGAGTCATTCTCAGATTTACAGCTCAGAATACCGCATTATACTATACACGAAACGTGTGGTACTAACAATATTGCTACGACAATTACGTAACTCTCTCGTAAAGGCGGCAGGTGCAGTTACGTAACACTCCCGTAAAGGCGGCAGGTGCAGTTACGTAGCACTCCCGTAAAGGCGGCAGGTGTAGTTACGTAGCACTCTCGTAAAGGCGGCATGTGCAGTTACGTAACACTCTCGTAAAGGCGGCAGGTGCAGTTACGTAACTCTCTCGTAAAGGCGGCAGGTGCAGTTACGTAACACTCCCGTAAAGGCGGCAGGTGCAGTTACGTAACACTCTCGTAAAGGCGGCAGGTGCAGTTACGTAACACTCCCGTAAAGGCGGCAGGTGCAGTTACGTAGCACCCCGTAAAGGCGGCAGGTGCAGTTACGTAACACTCTCGTAAAGGCAGCAGGTGCAGTTACGTAACTCTTTCGTAAAGGCGGCAGGTGCAGTTACGTAACACTCCCGTAAAGGCGGCAGGTGCAGTTACGTAGCACTCCCGTAAAGGCGGCAGGTGCAGTTACGTAACACTCTCGTAAAGGCGGCATGTGCAGTTACGTAGCACTCTCGTAAAGGCGGCAGGTGCAGTTACGTAACTCTCTCGTAAAGGCGGCAGGTGCAGTTACGTAACACTCCCGTAAAGGCGGCAGGTGCAGTTACGTAGCACTCCCGTAAAGGCGGCAGGTGCAGTTACGTAACACTCTCGTAAAGGCGGCAGTTGCAGTTACGTAACACTCTCGTAAAGGCGGCAGGTGCAGTTACGTAACTCTCTCGTAAAGGCGGCAGGTGCAGTTACCTAACACTCCAGTAAAGGCGGCAGGTGCAGTTACGTAGCACTCCCGTAAAGGCGGCAGGTGCAGTTACGTAACACCCTCGTAAAGGCGGCAGGCGCAGTTACGTGACACTCTCGTAAAGGCGGCAGGTGCAGTTACGTGACACTCTCGTAAAGGCGGCAGGTGCAGTTACGTAACACTCTCGTAAAGGCGGCAGGTGCAGTTACGTAACACTCTCGTAAAGGCGGCAGGTGCAGTTACGTGACACTCTCGTAAAGGCGGCAGGTGCAGTTACGTAACACTCTCGTAAAGGCGGCAGGTGCAGTTAAGTAACACTCTCGTAAAGGCGGCAGGTGCAGTTACGTAACAGTTCTACGCGTTTCTCGACTAGCCGAGCAGGTGCAGTGTCTGTGTCAAAGCTTGTGCACTCAAATAGCGTCAAATGGACGCTGGTAAAGCTGAGCAGGGTTTTCTTGAGCCCAGTAACGGAAGTTCTGCTTATTCACATATCCACTTAAGTGAAAATGGGCTTCATCGGAAGTTAGCATCCTCATTGATTTTAGCCAACAATTGTTCACAAATATGCAGGCGCAATACACAATCATTAGGATTCAGTTGTTGCACAATCTGAAGTTTGTACGGATAAAATTGAAGTTCATGGAGTATTCTTTGAACGCTCCGACGTCCGAGCTGCAATGACGAGGCAATTTTTCGCACCGAACGACGAGGACGTCTTAAGATGGCAGCTCGCACGGTATCAATGTTTTCTGGGGTACGTACAGACCGTACGCCCCCACTAGGCTTTTTCTTCAAAGCTGAACCAGTCTCTTCGAAATTACGAACCCACGTTTCGATTGCGTGTAACGAAGGAACTTGACCGCGGGGCGGGATCTGATAGTGGCGCCGAAACTCTCGTTGTGCAGCTGTCAAACTGTCACCATGTCGGTAAAACGCCCTTACGGAGACCGCACGCTCTGCACCGCTCCACTGGTCCATGGTAACTGAATGTACGTTACTGCTAGACAGACAGTTTCACTTCTGCTACATCTACAGGGCTGCCAACATCAACTTCAAATTTTCCCGTTTCCCTGCGCCACCCTGTATAGGCCTAAGGGTCTACGGCCGGATTAGAAGTGAGTTACACCGGGCGTTATTGTAGAGTGCGGATCAAGTGATTGTTGGGGATTAGTGGAAAGTGATTTCGTGTTACAATTAGTGCGGTATTTTAATAAGGTGACATTATTATTGTATGTGGTAAAATTTAACTTGAATTATTTTATAAGAGTAGGCTACCTCGTTGATTTCGAATTGTTATTTGTGAGTAAATAAAGGTGCTAATTAGTGATTTATTTGGTGTTCATTGGTATTTTGTTTCCACTGTACAATACGACGATCCGTGAGACAGGCATAACAATATCAATAAAAAGCGTTGTCGACCACAAAATTGATATGGAGAATCATGCATGACTTCCATGTTCTAATTAATTATAAAATTATTTTTAGTATGTACACTCAGCACGAAACCAAATATATCAGCATGTTTGAGTTACACCGGGCGTTATTGTAGAGTGCGGATCAAGTGATTGTTGGGGATTAGTGGAAAGTGATTTCGTGTTACAATTAGTGCGGTATTTTAATAAGGTGACATTATTATTGTATGTGGTAAAATTTAACTTGAATTATTTTATAAGAGGAGGCTACCTCGTTGATTTCGAATTGTTATTTGTGAGTAAATAAAGGTGCTAATTAGTGATTTATTTGGTGTTCATTGGTATTTTGTTTCCACTGTACAATACGACGATCCGTGAGACAGGCATAACAATATCAATAAAAAGCGTTGTCGACCACAAAATTGATATGGAGAATCATGCATGACTTCCATGTTCTAATTAATTATAAAATTATTTTTAATATGTACACTCAGCACGAAACCAAATATATCAGCATGTTTTTGGTAAAAACGCTGAGAAAGATAATCAAAATACGAATTGAACCTAGTTGTGAATATGTCAAAAAAGATAATTAATTTGATTAATAACTAATTAATCAAATAATTAATTGATAATTAATTTTATTAATTACTTAAACAACACGAAGAGTTAGTCATCTGTGAATTTCTGAAAACGAAAAATTATTTTGTTTACGTATCCTGTTTGGTTACGTAGCATGGAAATATATCAATTGTAAATATTTTATTAAAACTTTTAAGTTTTCGGTCAAATAAATTTATAACATTAATACAAAAATTATCCCATCCGCCTTCAACTAAACTTTTCATTTATAGATATTTCATCTACCTTTCTACAATGGATTATTATGACCTTCTTTTTAGGATAATTAAGTTATCAAAATTAAGTACTTTTACTCTTGTTAAAACGTGAAATGTTGCAGGTAAACTTCACCTTCCCCTTAACCGATCTTCACCAAAATCAATAGGCTTTGAGTCCTTTACAACTCGGGCACATATGAAAAACATTAATTGATTCTGTTTGAATTTGCGGCAGTTATCGTTTGCCATAGAAAAAAATCTAAACATAGACACACAGACACTTTTCGGAAAATGAATTTTCTTCATGTTTTCAGGGTAGTACAATCAGAATCAGCTCTTATCTCTGGTAGTACAATCAGAATCAGCTCTTATCTCTAACACGATTTTTTCGCGATCACCATACTTCCATTTCCTTACGGAACGGGGAAGTAAAAATGTGTTGTTATTAAAAGTTACAACCGCGCAAATGATGGGAGTAGGTACAAGTATAGCTTAGCATAGCACAAACGTCTGTATAATGGCTAGAGGAAAGAATTCGTTAGGAAGTTGGTTAAGAAACGTCATTGACATTGCTGATGAAACAAGTTTATAATGCATTTATAATGAGCTAATAGTTTATAATGCATTTATAATGAGCTAATAGTTTTCAGCTAAAAACGTTTTAAATATTCATCGTAGAAACTCATCTACTACCGCATTACCGTGTATAAAACATTTTACGTTAATTTAGAGAACGGTACTCTTCTTCTTATCATCGCCTTGCAGTGTAGCACACTAGGAATAAATTAGATTTCATGACTCAACTTTGAGAAGAGAGACAATTATGAAATGTATTTTGATAAGAGCTGCTGGCGGGCTGGCGGGAACGGCGTGGGCGGGTGAGCGGCGTGTTGTGACGGGTTGTCACAGTTGTTGTTGGGGGGAGGGGGTTGAAACAAAGTAATTATAAGGGGAGTAGTACATATAACAAGTGTCAGAGCACGATGGGACGGGAGAGGAGGGCGATTGCCAGCACTGTGTGTGTGTACACACCTCTAGGAAGATAATTACAACGACTAAGCCGACTAACTCCGCTCTACTGATGCTGCTACAACTACTAAACCCCGCATCTTTATAACAGAAACATTACACACTAGTGTTGTTCCCTTAATTAGTGGATTTTTATTGCTTTTGTAAAGTCAGGCTTTTGTCTGTACTGTTTGTGTAAAATGGAGTGAATCGATAATAATTCACTAAGCGCTTAGTATTACTACAATACTTTCGTTCATTTCTAATTATAACTGAACCACCATTTATACAAGATGGAGTCAGTACAAGAATAGCTTAGCACACAAATGTCTATATAATATCTATAGGCAGGGCTTGATTTCAGGAGGAACGCGCCGGAACGGCGTTCCGAAACCTCTTGGATCCAAAAATAAATAACCGAAAAAATATATAAAAAGAAAAACCTAGTTATTACAAATATTTACGCTACTTTTTAAATTGTGCCCCTCATCAGCCCCACTACAAAACTAAACATTTGTCAAAATCAAACACCAGCACTATCTTTATCTTAACTACTGTCGTTATTTTTTTTTTACTATAATCTACCTGAAATTCTCTTGCAAGTAAAACGTATTTAAAAAAATTTCAACAAGGCTCTCTCGAAGATGTCATTCGGAGTTAGTGGTGTCGACACTAAGCGACGACACGTTTATCTATGCATTCCAGAATTTTTCCAGAGTGTCTTTCTACCTTGAAATATGCTATTGAATCAATAGCAATATCTTCAAGTGAATGTGAGGGGGGGGGGTTTGCAAATGAATCTAATCATTATATTTTTAATAGCATCTCTAAAGACAAAGACTGTATCCAGCCTCTTATTTGTTAAAATTAATGGACCTTCTCTCCGTTTATTTTATCCATCAAAGTACGCGGATTCATGGCTGATTTCTGGCCATAATGCAGCATTGGACACAAAGAGTAAGGAAAGGTCAAGAAACAAACAAAATGACGACACAATTATGAAACTATGGAATCTTGTTTAAAATGTCCGAACCACCGAAACCATCACTTAGAGTTTGATTGAGGCTCCAGGATGACGCCTTCATGAGTGGGATGTTTTCGATTCGTGCGGCTAACCTGACGATGAAGCTTTTCAGAAGTATCAGTAAACTTTATTATCTTTTTAGATACAAGTTTATACGTATGTTACATATTTCATAAGGCTTTAAAAATGTAGACCTCCTTTGTAATAACCTGATGTAAACTTATACGCTAATATAAAATTTAAGTATATTTGTGTCTGTACAACTTTTGAATTGATGCGTTCCGGCACCTATAATTTTAGAAATCAACCACTGGCAATAGGATATAAGCTGTTAGAAAGGTGGGTTAAGAAACACCGTTGGTGATGCTGATGAAACTAGTTTATAATGCATTTATAATGAGCTAATAGTTTTCAGCTAAAACATTTCAAATTTTCATCGTACAAACTCATCTACTATCGCATTACTGCATAAACGTGTTTAATAAAACATTTTACTGTTAATTTAGAGAACGGTACTCGTTCTTATCATCGCATTGCAGTGTAGTACATTAGGAATAAATGAGATTTTATGACGCAAATTTGAGAGAGAGACAATTATGAAATGTTTTTTGATAAGAGCTGTGGGCGCGCGGGAACGGGGTAGGTGGGTGGGCGTGTTGTGACGGGTTGTCACAGTTGTTGGGGGGGAAGGGTTGAAACAAAGTAATTATAAGGGGAGTAGTACATATAACAAGTGGCAGAGGACGATGGGACAGGGGAGGAGGTCGATTGCCAGCACTCTCTGTGGGTGTGTGTACACACCTCTAGGAATATAATTACAACGGCTAAGCCGACTAACTCCGCTCTACTGCTGGTACAACTACTAAACCCCGTTTCTTTATAACAGAAACATTACACACTCGTGTTGCTGAGCTTAATTAGAGGATTTTTATTGCTTTTGTAAAGTCAGGTTTTTGTCTATACTGTTTTTGTAAAATGGAGTGAATCGATAATTCACTAAGCGCTTAGTATTACTGCAATACGTTCGTTCATTTCTAATTATAACTGAACCAGCATTTATAATCGATTAGCGGTAAGCGAAGTTAATTAAAGTCTAGCGGCGAGCGTCATGGCATTACGACATTTGAGAATATACTGTACAAACTATGTAAATGCTAAGACATTGTTATGTGGATTGCGATCCTCAATGTAGTTGGAGTGAGTAAGATACCAGAGAGAGCAGTTTTACATCCGTGTTCCGTATGGAAATAGAAGTACGGTGATCGCGAAAAAAATCGTGTTCAATATAAGAGCTGAATCTGATTTGACTACCCTCAAAACAAGAAGAAAAATCAGTTTCCGAAAAGTGTCTGTGTGTAGAATTTTTTCTATGGCAAACGATAACTGCCGCAAAATCAAACAGAATCCATAAATTTGTTGCATGTGTATCTAGGTTGTAGAGGAGTCAAGGCCTATTGATTTTGGGAACATCTGTTAAGGGGTAGGAGTATTTTACCTGTGACGTTTTATGTTTTGACAAGAGTAAAGTACATACATTTGATAAATAAAGTATCCTGAAAAGAAGGTCGTAATAATCCACTACAGAAAAGTAGATGAAATATCTATAAATAAAAAGGGCAGTTAAAGGAGGAGAGGATAAATTTGTGTAATGATGTTATAAATTTATTCAAGCGAAAACTTAAAAATTCAATAAAATATTAACAATTTAAATCGTTCCATGTTATCTAACCACGGATACGTAAACAAAATAATTTTTCATTTTCCTAATTTTCAGAAACTACACATTCCCCTTCACCGATCTTCACCAAAATCAATAGGTCTTGAGCCCTCTACAACAATTTTCGGAAAATGACTTTTCTTCATGTTTTCAGGGTAGTACAATCAGAATCAGCCCTTATTTCGAACATGAGTTTTTCGCGATCACCATACTTCCATTTCCTTACGGAATATAGAATTAAAAAATTATTATTATTAAAAGTTGCAACCCCGCAAGTGAACGAGTAAGTAGAAGATTAGCTCAGCACACAAGTATAATGAATATAGGAAAGAATTCGTTCGGAAGTGAGTTGCGAAACGCCAATGGTGATGCTGGTGAAACTAGTTTATAATGCATTTATAATGAGCTAATAGTTTTCAGCTTAAAACATTTCAAATTTTCATCGTACAAACTCATCTACTACCGAATTACTGCAAAAACGTGTTTAAAACATTTTACCGTTAATTTAGAGAACGGTACTCGTTCTTATCGTCGCCTTGCAGTGTAGTACATTAGGAATAAATTAGATTTCATGACTCAAGTTGGAGAAGAGAGACAATTATGAAATGTATTTTGATAAGAGCTCCGGGCGGGCGGGAACGGGATGGGTGTGGGTGGGCGTGTAGTGATGGGTTGTCACAGTCCTTGTTGGCGGAGAGGGTTGAAACAAAGTAATTATAAGGGGAGTAGTACATATAACAAGTGGCAGAGGACGACGAGACGGGGGAGAAGGGCGATTGCCAGCACTGTGTGTGTGTGTGTGTACACACCTCTAGTAACATAATTACAACGGCTAAGCCTACTAACTCCGCTCTACTGCTGCTACTACTAAACCCCGTTTCTTTATAACAGAAACATTACACACTAGTGTTGCTGCGCTTAATTAGTGGATTTTTATTGCTTTTGTCTATACTGTTTGTGTAAAATGGAGTGAATCGATAATAATTCACTAAGGTCTTAGTATTACACAATACGCTCGTTCGTTCATTTCTAATTATAACTGAACCGCCATTTATAATCCATTAACGGTAAGCGAAGTTAATTAAAGTCTAGCGGCGAGCTTCATGGTTGTACGACATTTGAGAATATAAGTACTGTACAAACTATGTAAATGATAAAACGTTGTTACGTGGATTGTGAACTTCAATGTTGTTGGAGTTAGTAAGATACCAGAAAGAGAAATTTTTTTATGACAAGTTTTGTTTGCTATTATTGCTATTACAGCAACGTTTGCACGGTACCCCAGGCTCTAGCTTCTAATCACTATTTGCCTACCCAAACAATGCTGAGCCACAAATAGAGCATACGCTTCGTTGACAATATTATATTCAAGACAAGGAATATCCACTGTCAGTCCAAGGTCACATTATATAAAGTTATAATTAGACCAGTAATCACAGATGGCAGCGAGACTTGGACTCTGAATAACGTGCCGCTAACATAGTCAATGACTCTGAAAGGAGAATTTTGAGGAGAATATATGGAACAAGCCAAGTCAATAGGGTATGGAGAATACGTCACAATGGGGAAATATACAAGCTACATAAAGACAATGATGTGGCCATCACCATCCGACTGCATAGATTGTAATGGGCAGGACACATCATTAAGATGGAAGGCAACCGAATAACTAGGAAGGTAGTATTTATTCAGATCGAGGGTAGAAGGCCGGCCTGTCCTAAGCAATGATTTGAAGATGTACGGAAAAAATAACATAAGAGAAATATTCAGTAGCTCTGCGAAGGAGAGCGCTTATGGGAGTTAACAACCCGCCCGTCAGGTGTGGGCCTCAGTGGGATTTTACAGGTAAAATCAGGTGAAAGATTTTATTTAGACTTTCCCACAGTTGCCATCACCTTCGGGTCTATGGACTGACTGTGAACTGTGGACAATTCTAGTATCCAATTGGAAGAGGGAGGATATATTGTTACGCAATACGGAAGATTCTCGTACATTCGATAGTGTCGTTGTACATGCTTCTCGACGAGCCCAGCCGGTGTGTGTGTGTTTCTGCCAAGGCCGCGCTAAAGTATCCTCTAAAATTTTCGAGTTCTTGTTAATGACGCATATTATGGAAACCTGCAGACTATACATAGCCCACACCTGCCGCTTAGTTTTCAGTTTACTTCGGGCAATTACTCAGTGCGTTTTAAGTGGCTATTAGTGAAAAGTGATTATTGTGTAGGACTATATTAGTTGACATTATTATTGCGTATAGACAAATTTGAATTGAATTATTTAAGTATAATCTTGTTGAATAACTTGTTGATTACAAACTATAAATTGTGATAAATAAAGCTAGTTTCTAGTGACTTAATTGGTGTCTTGTATTTTGTTTTCCACTGTACCATACGACGATCAGTGAGAAAGTCGTAACAATATTATAGGTCAATGTTATTTTATCAATCAATTTTATAGCAATCTTTCATAACCCCGATTGGCTCTTATGGTCAACAATTTTTGTCACACACCCATTGCTCAGTCACTAAAACCCTATACAGACTACACCAAATACTGAAGTATATTAAGAAATAGAGCCTTAAGGTTTCAAATTAATGCCAGTTGAAATAAACCTCTTTTAACCTTAATTCACATAAAAGATTACCATTAAACTATTAACAATATAAAATGGTTTTGCTAATACTACGCAGTTACGACAATTTTGAGTAACAAACCAATGAGAAACACTTTCACTTCACAACTAAATCTAGATATAGGCCTATTCTTCGCAAATAAAATTAAAACACAAATTAAATTTCCTTCTGTTAATGATAGTGTCTCGTATGGTTCAATTACTTCAAAATGTTATCCAAAATGATAAAGCTATTCAACTGCTTTTTATTTATTAGCCAATGTTTCAAATGCTTAAGGAACATAATCATCATAATCACCTTCTTCTTCTTCTTCTTCTTCTTCTTCTTCTTCTTCTTCTTCTTCTTCTTCTTCTTCTTCTTCTTCTTCTTCTTCTTCTTCTTCTTCTTCTTCTTCTTCTTCTTCTTCTTCTTCTTCTTCTTCTTCTTCTTCTTCTTCTTCTTCTTCTTCTTCTTCTTCTTCTTCTTCTTCTTCTTCTTCATAACGGTTGTCGGCTTTAGCGGCCTGTTCCTATTCCACAGTAAGCCTCTTCTTAAATCTAGAAACGTTTCTTCTGCGTCTAGCGTTGTACTCTCTCGCCATCTTCGTTATCCTACTTTCTTCCATTATATTTATGTGTTGAATCTATTTTCTTCTGTATTCTTTAATACTTTCATTAACTGCAAAAATATCTCAATCACTTCTTATCTCTTCATTTCGTATATGATTTCGTCTTTTGCACTTTTTGGTTGATCTCCGAAATTTCATTTCTGCTCTTTGTATCTTCTGTTCATCTTTCTTCTTTATGACCCAAGTTTCAGAACCATAATATAGTAGTGTAGGTATTGACATTGTTTTATAAAACTTTATTTTGGTTACCCGTAAGGAACATTGTTTTATATTTTATTTTTTTACATCGATAAGCAAACTATTACGTAATCTAGGATAGAAAACATAAGTAATACATTTTCTTTTTGTTAAGGGTGCCAAAATAGTTTTATTTTCACACATTAATTGTCGAACGTTCATTTCCCACAATCTCCACTTCTATTGAAATATATTTTAATTTTTTTCTATTCACAATAATTTCTTAAAGGTTAACAATTAATTTGTTAAAACAATGGAAATGAATTATGCCTCACGTTTTCCCTAGCAGAATTTGAATATATTGGTACGACGGTTTCACTGATTGTTGTATGGTACAGTGCAAACAAAATACAGACTCCAATGAAGTCACTAATTACCATCTTTAATTATTCACAAATAACATCAATTTGTATTCAACAAGGTTCTCTCGGTCAGTAATCCAAGTTAAATTTGTCCATAATAATATAACAATGTCAAGTAATAGAGTTCCGCACTAACTATAACACAGTGACCACTTTCCACAATACTTCGACAACCACTCGATCCGCACTAAAGAAATCTCTCACTGTAATTGAACTGACAAAGCCAGGCGCAGTCGCTTATATAGGTAGGCGAAGGTGTTCCAGAATAACTTTCCATCCTTACTGCGGCGTGAGACTGGCAATCAGTGTTGAACACGCTATCATAATGCGTATTTCAAGTGTTCTTCAGAACAGTCTTTAAGGTACTTGAGTGCGGCTTTGACTGAGACGCTAGACCTGCTCGGCTAGTGGAGAAACGAGTGGAAGGACGCTCTTGATTCTTCGAGAGAGGTCCGTCTTTACAATATTGTTTTACTAAAGTTAATAGAGGATTCAAATACGATACGTACGTTCCGCTCCAACAAGCAATTCTGGATGTTCATTTTGAATGACCTACTAGAAACCTATTAGTTTTTTATCAAAGGTAATAGAAATACAACAACAAAACTAATAGAGACTATAGTTAATTATCAAACCTATAGAAAGAGTAGGTATTAAAAATTATAATTATATTCACAGATGCTTATATTTTTCTTCTTATTTTGTAAATTGCAGTGTTTCAATAGCATCCAGCTATTATTATCGAGCTGTTGCTATGCCTCAGTGTATGCCATCATCATCAGTGTTGAATGCCTTTGAAACACTGTACTTTACAAAGAAATAAAAATATATTCTTGTAAAAGTTTTATTTATTAATGAAATATAAAAATTAAAAGTGCATGAGCATAAAAACAATTAGAACTTATTCTATGAAAGGGATCAAATAAAAATTAAACATAATGTGAAACCGTTAAAATGCTTGAAATAGTAGGAACTTCCAAAGGGTAGAAACAACTATCAATAAAAAAAAAAAAGAACGAAGAGAAAATATCGGAAAAAAACGCCAACCAACCAGTCCAACCAGTGTTGCTGACTGGGCAAATATAAATAAAGCTTTGAAACGCTTTCAAGCAAACATAAGGTACTTTACTGTTTGTAAGTAAAATAACGGTACTGTGAGAGAATGTAACCGAGGGCTACGTTTTGTTCTCTGCTGTTGTGCTGCGGTGACAAATTGCTGTCGCTTGCAAATTAATGTGAACCGCAAAGATTCGCGTGGTTCCAATTTTAAATACACGTAATCGCAAGTTTGCATCACAGTTTGGCTTAAATATATGTGCAAGTTAAAGAAATGCGTGGAAACCTTATTGAAATTGCTAGATAGTTTTTAACTAGTTGCAATGAAACCAAATAAAGACAATTACATAAATACGTAAACCAGGTAGACAGCAAGAGTACATAACAGGTATAAGAGAAGAAGGAGAGAAAAAGACGTGAGGAGAAGCAGGAAAGAAATAATTATTAAGTCACTGTAGTAGTGAAACTGCTGTGTCAACACTTTGCTACATTGTTCTAAATATCAAATAACTTTAATGTATTTCAAGGTTTGGTTATTATTTTGTCTGCAACACAAAGCTCATAATCTCGGTCGCTTGTAATCTGTGTACCTGCTTTCCTATTATCGCCCCTAATTACGTCTTAAGTGTCTACAGATTACGGCTTAATTCGCATTTAATTTGCTCCAACAGAAAGGAAAAGTAATTTTGCACGAGCGTTTTGCTCCAGTTTTCTTACAAAGCAGCGAAATTATTGAGATTCGAAAAAGATTTTCTTATTGTTTATATTGTTAAGAAGCTCTAACTGATCGTCGTACGGTAAAGTGGAAAACAAAATACAATACACCAATGAAGTCACTAAAAACCAGCTTTAATTACCACAAATACAGATTATAATCAACAAGTTATTCAACAAGGTTATACTGGTACAATAATTCAATTTAAATCTGTCCACACGCAATAATAATATCAACTAATAGAGTCCCGCACAATTATAAAACACATAATACCTCGCCACAATACTTCTAACTTCACTGGGATAAATCGCCGCTAAAACTGAAACTAAGCGGCAGCTGTCGTTGTTTAAATACGTAGCACGAGTGTTCCAGAATAATCCATACTACGCGTCGACACTACTAGAAAACACTAGAGCGTAATTGCTTGCCGCCTTGGACACAGTGTGCGCGGACCGGTGAAGTCTGGACCAGTCTCGGCTACGGACACGTGACAAGTGTCGCGTAATTGTCCTTCATCTCAAAGTAGCAGCAATATGTGCGCGCACACACATTATAGCCGGGCTCCGCTGGAATAGCCGAGAAACACGTAGAATGTCGTGTAGTGAATGTTGTGGACCGTCGTGTTTTCAAGAATGTTGTGTTTATTTTTGAAAATTTTATGATTCTGGCCATAAAAAGTGAGTGAAAATTTTGATAAAATCGCAGAAGTTCATATGGGTACCAAATTAAAGGGAAATTAATGACAATCTGAATCAAGACTTTAGGGACGCCAGAGCCTTAAAAGGTGAGTGAAAAGTTTTAGAAAATCGCAAAAATTCATGTGGCGTATCAAATTAAGCGCAGTTTTAACTGAATCTCTGAATACAGTATTTGAGATTGATTTTTGTGATATTAATATTGTTTTGAGATTGGCCCCTCCAAAAAAAAAAAAATGAGCGCAAGAGGAAAAAATGTGAAATGGTCAAAATTTTGTAAAAATCGCAAAACTCCACGTGATACGTCAGATTAAGAGGAAACATGAATTAAACTTTAATCATAAGTGAATTTTACCAAACACGAATTTAGTAGTCACTTTGGAAAATTTTTCAAAACTTTTCAGACGCTAGGAGCCAAAAAGTGGATGAAACGTTTCATAAAATTGTAAAAGTTAATGTGGAATATCCAGTTTAAAGGAATCTAAACTAAAATCAGAATATAACGTATAGTTTTAGAAATTTCAAAATTTTTGTGACGTCAGTGTCTAAGAAGTTGGTAAAAGTTTTAATAACGTCGCAAATTCCATGTAGGGTATCAAATTAACAAGAATTTCAACCAAATTCTGAATATAACGTATAGTTTTAGAAATTTCAAAATTTTTGTGACGTCAGTGTCTAAGAAGTTGGTAAAAGTTTTAATAACGTCGCAAATTCCATGTAGGGTATCAAATTAACAAGAATTTCAACCAAATTCTGAATATAACGTATAGTTTTAGAAATTTCAAAATTTTTGTGACGTCAGTGTCTAAGAAGTTGGTAAAAGTTTTAATAACGTCGCAAATTCCATGTAGGGTATCAAATTAACAAGAATTTCAACCAAATTCTGAATATAACGTATAGTTTTAGAAATTTCAAAATTTTTTGACCCAAAAGCTAAAAAAAAAAAATCAAATATTGAAAAAAAACATTGTAAAAATCCATCCGGGTATCAGACTAAGTGAAAGTTTGACACAAATTGTATAATGTTTATATGGATACTTGTGTGTTCCACAATTAATAACAAACTAAAAAAAATAGTAATTTAAACAGGATTTTTCTAATTGTTGTGATAACTGAAACGTTTTCTAATATGTAAATATATATAATAATATAAATTGTCTGATAACATAACCTATACAGTCTGATAACATGATTTATCAACTTTTTTCAAAATAGGGAGCGAGTTATGGAGCTTAGGGAGCTTACTAGTTAAGGAGAGTTGGTAGGCCCGTTGCTGGTAATGTTAAATTTCTCAAATTTAGGTATATTTTTCTCTGAAACCTGATAAGATGGAGTCTTAAATTGGTGAAGATGTTTTATGTATGTGTTTTATGTCTGCTGAAGAAGAATTACTTATTTTCCTTGTTCACAACAGCATTTAATGCAAGATCACTGTTTTAATAAAATAATAAATATTTACATTATATTTTGCAAATTTCATACATGTATGAAACATTAAATATTAACAAACATTAAAATATAAAACAGTTGTTTTAAAAAATTGATTTAAAAAAATTTTTTTAATTTTATCAATTTGTGTATCAGATGATAGTATAATACTATTGAAACATTGTAATATTAAAAAAAATAAATAAAAATATATTCTTGTACGAAAAGATTTATTATTAATGATAATGACTGAGTTTATTAGTATCATAAATTATATACCATTTTAATAGAAAAAGTTGAAATTTAGTAAAACAAACGTTTTGGAAAAAGTGAAAATTTTTAAATTTTGCCTTCAGACCACCCTTAAAAAATCGTTGAGGTGTCCAACTTATGTATTACTAGTATTGACAGGTATTTATTTTTCTATATCATTTAGTGTGTTACTGTCGTCCAAGAAAACGTACGAACTAAACGACTAATGGACTTATCACGTCTGTTGGTCTAGGCCATGCGGCTCACGGAAGTTGTCTCTTACCTAGAACAAGTACTCGTTAACTCAAAAACGTTAGATTCTTTATTTAAAGCGTTACTGTGTTATAAGCACTGTATATACACATTAAACGTTATGTTTTCCTCAACCACGGCTTTTATTTATTTCAGCAGCAAACTAAAAACCAAAAACCGTTGTCACCTAACCTCACAAATGAAAACGACACGTATTTTCCTTTTGCATTAAGAAATAGGACAATTTACAATATTAGTACGCTTCTTCTTTTCCACATCGTAATATATCGATACAATCGCATATTATATAAAACATCGAAAATGTACGGGAGGAACGGATAAAGGTACAGTTCCGATGCTGGTAAATAGCATCTGTTTATTTACTTGTTACTATGGTAATTAATTCTGGTGTCCATGGTGTTGTTGACATCATTTATACGTGTCAACAAAAGGGCATAAATAAAAGTGTTTAAACCGTGGAAACGGGGCAGAATATCGAATTCCAAGTTAGACAGTGTTTTCCTGTGCAAAATGTGGTGGTAATAGGTGTAACGGTGTGGATTTGTATTTAATACAAATAAGCAAATCCTCAGACTGTGAGTTATATATATATATATATATATATATATATATATATATATTTATAGACCCCTCTCTCTCTCTCTATATATATATATATATATATATATATAATTTTTGAAGATCGATGTATGCAAAAGTAGCTGTAAGTAATGCGGGGAATTTGATATGACGAGGTGTCAAAGCGGACACAACAAAACCGCTGTTCTTAATTACGTTTACCGAGTTCAGAAATTATTCAGCGGAAGCAGCAGAACGCAGTTTACGCAAATCTTAACACAGTTTTATCGCTGTTATTATTACTATTACTGTTATTACTACTGCTGAATATGATGAATATTAAAGTGGAGAAGAGAGAGAGGCAGAGAATATAGTGAATATTAAGTACGAGGTTTACAACAAAAGTGTGTCGAGGCCGATGCGCTGACGAACGAACGAACATCAACAAACTCTAACTAGGCCCCAATGCGCGCGCTCGCCCGCCCCCGCGCAACCGCGTGGTGGGTAAACACACCCTGCGCGAGAACGGCTCTACTAAAAAAAAAAAAGAAACTCAAAAGCACAATGCAAATAACTAGGGCGTGTTGAATACTTAGTAACCCAGTTCTGCGGAATTTAGTAGAGCGACTGTGAGGCTTAAGGCGACTATAGGCTGGCAGAATCTCTCTCCTCTACTGTTACATTGTTGGTACTGACTGATGTTGCTTGTTTTATTGCGTATGCTGGCGTGCGTAACGATGTTGTAACTGCTTTACGCTACAAGCGGGATGTTGTTATCCATTTCAACGTTGTATAGTCTCTTGTTACGGCTGTAAAATATAAACAGCGGTATTTTATTGAGTTCTGTTATTATCGTGGTTAACAGTGACGTAACTAGAAGCTGTCCCTAGGGGAGGGGCGTGAGACTTGCTTAATGGTTGGAGCTCCGTTTTCCTGAGTGAAATTCACGATTCAGAATTCTTCCTATATTTATCATTATTAGCGGGGGTTCTACAGTCTGTGCCGCATCCCTCATTTCGATCGACATTCCTCCCTATCCTTGTAGTCATCATCTTCAATAGCAGCTCGATCTCTCATGCTTTTCCTAATTCCTGTTCTCCATTGTGTTGACAGTCTTCCTTTTTCTTCTCCTGTTTTGTGGTGTGTAAGTTAAAGCTTTCTTCGCACCATAAGTTCGTCGCTTCTCCTCCATCCTCATTACGTGAACATACCATAGCAACTGTCTGGATTCTATTCTTTCTGCTGTTGTAAATACGCGCCCTGTTTTCCTTCTTATGTCTTCGTTTCTAACACGTTGCATTCTAGAAATATTACACGTTCTTCTTAGGAAGTCCATTTCCACAGTTTCTATCATCTTTTTCTCTTTATCTGAAAGTTGTCAGCATCCGCAGCCATAAGTTAAAATGGGCTCCACAATAGTTGTGTAGATTGTCAGTTTAGTTTGAAGTTAATTTTTTCTACCAAAGTATCGAGTTTAGCAAACGAATAGCCTTTGTTCCCTGTTATACCCTATTTTTTGTCATTTTGTTGTTGTTCCATCTTCTGAAATAAGGCTCTCCAAATATTTGAGTTTCTTCCTATATAATTTTATAAATTCTCTCCCTCTGCCTTCGTTTTCTCGCGTGTGCGTAATTGTTTTTGGAGTCATCCTGATCAAATGGTCGCTCCAGACTTGGTAGAACATTTTATTAATATTTTAATTTAAAAAAATAAACAATTGGTATTGTTGTGCAGATACTTTGTGTTTTTCTGACAATTGTTTCACCGGACCGTGGTCAGTTGCGAAGCAATCGTATAAAACCCGATCAGTTGCGATTGAGGTGAAAATTTCAACCCGGTCAGTTGCGATCAATTGTATTTTCATGTTATTGTAATACTACAGAAATTACCATTATAATTCTATTTATTCCTACCCCAGTCTAATCCCGCCTAATCTAACCTAACCTAACCTAACAAAAATATTGGAAAAAAGAGGTTACTCATAAAAATGCAAGGTTGCAGAATTGAAATTTCACCGAAGTTCAGAATACAAACGTTTTTAAATGACAGATTCGGTCAATAAGTGAAAGTACGGGGGGCAATTGACCGCTAAAGAACAGGTAAAAACGTTGTTTCGTCGCAGCATCTGACCGAGACCGGTTTCACCAGCTAGGCTCGCAGAACGTCTCTCTACTGTTACATTGTCGGTACTGACTGATGTTTCTTGTTTTATTGCGTATTGCGGGCATGCGTAAAGATGTTGTTACTACTCTCTTGTTACTGCTGTAAACTATAAACAGCGGTGTTTTATTGAGTTCTGTTATTATTGTGGTCAGCAGTGACGTAAGTGGGAGCTACGTCTGGCGACGGGAGGGCGGGAGAATGCGACTAGCTTGAAGGTTGGGCACCCCGCCCCCATTTTCCTGAGGACGAATGAGAAATTCAGGATTCTTCCCATACTATTTTATAAATACGCTTATATCATCATCTTCAAAAATTAAACCATGGATGGTTTGTCCCGGTGTTAAACAGGCAAAGATCAGAGCTGGTCACTCCAGCGCTTCCTCTGACGTTCCACACCTTTCCGTCCCCTCGGCTTATAGTTCCATAGTTGTTTGAGGATGCGGCAGTCATCCATTCGGCAAAGATCTTACCACCAATTCAGCCGATACTGCCCAATCCTGTCGAGTATACTCACAATATTCAGTTTTTGCCGTATATCTGTGTTTCTTCTATGATCATGGGGAGTATACCCTATCACGTGCCTGAGAAATCTCATTTCAGCCGCTTGGAGCGACTGACCTGTCCTTTCGTTAAAATCTAATTCTCAGACCCATAAAGAAGTGTGGGAAGGGCCATTACCTTGTAGAATTTTAGGCGTGTTCCTTTACTTGCTGACTTAAGGGTTCGCCTAATGGTCCCAAACATAAGGTTGAACTTCTGTGACTTATTCACAACGTCGCTGGTTCCATTATAAGACACACTGTAGCCCAGGTATTCAAAATTGCTAACTTGTTCCAGGACAGCACCATCTGTAACAATATTTGCTCGTACGGGATCCGTTTCACGAAAAGCCATCACTTTAGTCTTAAGTGTGGATTTTTTGTAATCCAGAGTGCTTGCAGATTCAACCTAAGAAATGTATACCCATCTGCAACCTGTATTCCGAGTCCGACAGAATAGCCTATCTTGATCGTCCGCAAATAACAAAGTGTCAATTGCAGAGTGACCAATCATAAAGTCTTCTAAAGACACATCTGCCAGTTTTGTGTGACATCGTCAATATATAAATTAAAAAGAGAAGATGATACCCCCTTGTCGTACTCCATAATTGATCAGACCAAGTCTAGAAGCTGTTCATAAATATGCGTACATTTTATAAATTATTAGCCTTACAAACACAAAGACAATGACAATTAGTAGATAAGCAAGACAACACAGAAAATTAATAAACAATAAGGAAATTGAACAAGTAACGACGTTCAAATATTCAGGTGCCGTCTTCAGTGAGGATGGCAGAATTGAGTCAGAGTTAGACACTTAGATCTTGCTTGCAGTGTCTCAGCTGCAAGCAAGCTTTACCGTGCTATCGACAGGAACTTTCTGGGAAGAAGCAAAGTGTCACAGAAAAAATCAAAAACTGGCAGTATACAAATCTGTACATACTCTCCAACATTGACGTACAGTTGCGAGTCATGGACTGTGAGTGACAGACATAGAAAGAGAATAAAAATAATGGAGACGAGATTCGTGAGGAGAATTGAGAAGAAAACTCGTAGAGATAGGATGAGACACGTTAACATGCGAAAGAATTTGAAGATATTCTCTTTAAATGATAAAAATTGAAAGCTCGCAACTGCGTTGGTTTGGCCACGTCTGTAGGGTGAATGAGAAAAGGTACTCAAGACGAGCATGGTAGGCAAAAACAGAAGGCAGATGACGAAGAGAACGAAATGGGAGGATAACGTCAAGAAAAGTGTAGAAGGCAGAGGAGCAGTTTGCGCTCGTGCCAGGGTTTTGGATCTGAACAGGACGAGATGGAGAGCTCTCTCAAAACCTCGACACTCGACGGGTAGAAGAGGTTGACTGAGAAGAAAAAGACATTTTATAAATTCTTTGCATCTGCCTTCGTTTTCTGGCGCTTGCGTAATTGATTTTTAAGTCACCCTGATCGAATGGTCACTTGGCACTTGGTAGAAAATTTTATTAATATTTGAATTAAAAAAATAACACTTAGTATTGTTCTGCAGAAACCTCTTGTTTTTCTGACAATTGTTTCACCAGTTACGGTAGCTTCAGGTGTTAAATTTGAACTGCGGAAGGTTCAAATTAGGTTCGTATCTAACCTCTGAAGTGCGGATCAAGTGATTGTTGTGGATTAGCGGAAAACGATTATTGTGTTATAGTTAGTGCGTAACTCTAATAGTTGGCATTACTATTGCGTGTGGACAAACTTAACTTGAATTATTGTACGACAGTACCACCTTGTGGATTCCAAATTGTTATTCGTGACTAATTAAAGCCGGTAATTAGTGACTTAATTGGTGTCTGTGTTTTGTTTCCACTGTACAATACGACGATCCGTGAGACCTCGGTAACAATATATATTAAATTATCAACAATGTTCTCAATAACTTTATTGTTATACACCGGTATTTGCGGATTTCATAGGTTTTAATTTTAATTTGAATAAACATTAAAAATCATCGTGTAAGTCGAAGGAAGTTAATGCTATTTTTCATTCAAAACGTCATTTATTATATTTGTTGTTCGAAACTATGGCAGTATTTTGGTGGCCATTTTTCTGTCTGTTTACCTGAATCTGATGTTATTTCGTGGACAAAATAGTTTTGACACAGAGGCGAAGCAATATATATATATACTGGCGGACCTTAGAGACTAATTTAGCCGGTCGTTTGAAGGACAAGCAATAAAGCTTATAGGCTACTTTTTGTTCGCCATGAAATGCTTACGTCGTCGGCTCACAATATCTCTATCTGAATTATTCCTCTTGGAATTTTATGTTCTTTTCATAACACGACGAACGCTGGTTCGCCGTATTGTTGTCTCCGTTTTTTTGACGTTTGAATTTTTTTTGCCTCTTTTTTATCGTTTTGGTTTCGTAATTACGGACTTCGCGTTTTATGGACAAATTCTTCAGAGACACGACGGAGAATTGCTTGACCGTACAAAACATGCGCTTACTAGACTGAGTACGTATGTTTTTTATGTACAAAACTATTCACGTATTGCTTAAGTAGTTGTGTGGCGTTGCTCAGGGTTGTTTGCGACCGCTGAGCGCCAACGTGGATTAATATATATTAACATACATATTACTATTGGTATCCAAGTCACATTGTTATTTATAAATTAATAAATTACCTTAGATCCGTCGTGTGACTTCATTTTATTATTCAGAATTACGCGTTTCGAAGTTCCATCTTATCAGATTCCTTTACTCAGTTGAGATAGTCAAATGTTAAAATCACATACTCAGTTGTTAAAAACACCCGTTATGGGTGCTCCAACATCCGCTATCATCTCCCAAAAAAATTTTTACAAAATCTCGATGAAGAAATAATAAATATAATAAATTGGACGATCTATTAGGATGCTACTTTACATACTTTGATAGCACTATATATATATATATATATATATATATATATATATATCTTGAAATAAAGGGATTATTATTTCTAATATATTAAATTCAATTAACAATTTACATAAGAAAATAAAATTAACAAAAGAAAAAGAATCGAATGATAAACTGAATTACTTAGACCTAACCATAAACAAAACTGAAAGTAATTTTGAATACTCAATATACAGAAAACCATCTCAAACTAATTTAATAATTCCAAATAAGTCTAATCATCCTCCCCAACATAAAATGGCAGCGTTCTATTAATTAATATACCGTATGTATAGAATCCCATTAAGTGAACCAGAAAGAAATATTATTAAACAAATAGCAATGGACAATATATACAAAATAAAAACTATCAATAAATTAGAAAATATATAAAACGTAAAATCACTACACAAACACCATATGAACCTTCATGCAAAAATCCTTCCACAAATGATAATATAAAACGTATTAACTTTACTTATCACGGAAACATAACTCGTTAACTAAGCAAACTATTTAAAGATACAAACTTAAAATTATCTTATAACACAGATAATATTGTTTTTAATAAAATTAAAACCTAAAGCTAAATTCAAAATTGTTAATAAAAATGTAGTTTACAAAATAGAATGTCCAGATTGCAATAAATTTTACGTAGGCCAGACGAAGAAAAAACTGTCCGAGAGATACGTTCAACATTGCAACGCGTTTTTAAAACCTACTATTTATAAATCTAAGTTAGCCACACACTGTTTAAACAATAAACATAAATTTCCAGATATTCAAAATGTCAAATTATTTAATATCGTGCAAAAAGTAACAAAATGAAAATCTGGGAAAATCTTATTATTTACTAACACAATAATAATAATCTACTAATTAAAGTACAAATTCAAATAAAAACAAAACAAGACGATTTATTTAAAAGCATACACTTATTAGAATAATAAATTAAAGATTAAATATATAATAAATAGCTGACTACATAAACATTACAACAATCGAAAACAGAATCGAAGTAAAATCGATTATATGTTAACTATATTATGAGCGAAACATTCAAATACAATTCACACAGAGCTCTGAAGATACAGAATAATTTCTGTGAAACGTGCGTCAGGTGTAAATAAACCTGCTTGCAGTGTATATAATTGTCGAATTATAATATTAATAATAACAAAACCTTTTTACAAGAATATATTTTTATTATTTTGTGAATTACAATGTTTCAGCAGTATTCAACTACCATCATCAGATATAAAATTAATAAATATAAAAATTGTTTGAATCAATTGTTCAAAACAGTTGTTTTATATGTAGACTAAATTTCATGTTGTTATGCTATTCTTAGTACAGTATATAATTACAAACGTTTAACAAGATTCGTAATGATAACAATTATTACGTAGTTAATAACTAATAATATTACCCAACGAGGTAATTGACTATTATATAATTCATTTGATTATAATCAAATAGAATGAAGGCTGTTATTAATTAATTAAACGTGCTGTTAATAAGTAATGCTCCTAAGATGCCGAGACGGTACGACAACCGTTCGAACGTGGGCTTGTGATAATCTGTTGAAACAGTCTTGTCACAGAGAGAGAGAACAGACTTGAGTAGAGTGGGCGTAGCTTAATGTCTGTTGTTACTTCCAACTTCTGAAAAAGCCAAAAACGACCTCTTAGAATAATAAATTTTATCTTTTAGTAGAAAGAGGCATCTTAATTTCTCTTTTTTTCTGTTTGCATCGGCCATCACAAGGACCACATGTCAAGTTCAATTCTTTATTCCTTGTTCTTTTCTTTTTCTCCAGTATTCTTTCATCTTTTCTCTGTGTCTCTTCTTCCCGTCTTCAGTCCACTTTGAACCTGCGTTTGTCTCTCTCCTACCCTGGACTGATCCATTTTTAACAATTTAAATCCTTTTTGACTTCTTCAATCAAAGTTGATGCTGACTTCTTTCCCCACAGATACTTTAAGATCTGTTTTGTTAACCTATTGTCGTCCATTCTATATAAATATCCAAAAAATATAGTCTTCTTTTTCTCACTGTTTCTGTTATATTTTCTATACTTTGATATGTGTCATCATTATTTCCTAATTTCTAACCTTTTGAAGTTTTTCGTGGGCCTAATAGTTACCTAATTATTCGTCTTTCCAATGTTTCTAGTTTGTCTAGATTATAATTCAATGCTAGACATTCACTTGCGTATAGGCATTCTGGCCTCACTACTGTACTGTAATGCCTTATTTTTGCATTTTTAGATATGCACTTTTTATTGTAAATATCTTTAGTTATACCATATACTCTTTCCATTTTATGAATCCTTTTCTTCTATAGCAGATTTTTCTAAACCATTCTCTTGAATTATTTCTCCTAGATACTTAAAATTTTTAACGTTCTCTATTAGACCAATATCTGTTAGCAGGAATTTTGGTGCATTTTTAATGTTCGTGAGAAGTTTGTTCTTTTTCTGAAATTTTTAAGCCTGTTCTACTGGCTATGTCCTCTAAAAAATTAGCTTCTGTTACTGCAGATGTCAGATATTGAGAAAGTATAGCAAAGTCATCTGTGAATGCCAAACAGTTTATTTAAATACGTTTGTTCCTTCTTCCCACCATGATTGGTGATATTTTTTTAATTCCTTTAATTTTTCATTCGAAATTCTCACTACTTTCTCCAGCACACAGTTGAAAAGAATTGGGAATAAACATCGTCCTGTCTTACACCTGTATTTATTATGAACGGTTGAGATTTAATTTTTATTTTTAAACGAGTTTATTTTACTGTGGTCTACTGTTTACAGACAAACCAAACGTTTCGACAGCACCACTGGCTGCCATCATCAGTGGAATTCAAAGAATTCTAGACTATCTGACTCGGGTTGTTAACGTCCATTTGGTCCATTTAGTGAATTTATAAGTACAGGTAGCATCGCGGGACATCTTCAGCCTTTACCACAGTACTGTGGGCCTGAAGTTAACAACCCGCGTTCAGGTAGTTTCGAATTCTTTGAATTCCACTGATGATGGCAGCCAGTGGTGCTGTCGAAACGCTTCGTTTGTCTGTAAACCGTAGACCAAGGCCAAACAGCCCGGTACACACTTTTATACAACTGACATCGGCCGTGATAGCCTTAGAACGAGTTTATTTTACGTTTAAACACAATGTATGTTTCTTAATTTGGATTTTGTCTTTCTAAATATGTATTACTGGGTAGTATAATTGTGTGCAATACCTTTATTTTATTCACGAAAATTTTAATTGAAACTACGTAATTAATTCGGAATAGCTTTGTTGTAATTCGGATCATGTTTACGTAGCCGAATATATCCACTGAATGGGGAAAAATAAAAAGAAATACTGTTGTTAACACAATTAACACAAAACACTTGACGTTCCCACGCCCTCCCCTTTCACGCCCACGGTCTACCAGAACAAAGTCTATTTCAAGAAGTCCGAGGTAGAGGTAAATAAATGTATTTTTTCTTATGAAGTCAAAGAGGTTTTTTTCTTTATTTCTCTCTTTTTTTCTTCAAATACTTTTAACTTAACAGAGTAGAATTCCAGATTGCCTCAAGTGATCCATTAATAATCAGCGTCATTTTTACGTTGGTTGGGGGTGTGAGAGTTGGAAAGTTTACTTGGTAATAAAGCACAGGGTATATAGCGCGGATTACTCACGCGTATAACAGTGACTTCAGGATGTGTGATACTCTTGGATTGTTAAGTTCTGCTTAAATTATATAAAACGTCGCCTGATAAAGTCGGTACACTTACAAGTTACAAAGTGAACGGTGTTACCGCGTGGTTCTAGCTTAAGCGTGTTGTACCCACCCTGTGCTAGGCAACATTAACGAGTCGTCACTTGTTAAGTCGCCTTCATGTTAACTCGTGATTGTTTCTAATCCATCTATATATATATATATATATATATATATATATATATATATATATTGCGACAACACAAATTACTAAACTATTGGCGCATAGGATATGATAGTATGTGTATTTCAAATTACAAGTCTATATTGGAGGGTTTAAGATTATTTATTGTACAAACACAAGTTATAGTTTATATGGTATATTTGAAATGTACAGAATGTAATGTTTGATATAGAGTCTTTCTTTTAAAATGTTAAATAATGTTCATACGCAAGACGTGATACGTTACATAAGAAGACTCCCACGATGATGTTGTTGAAGAGAAGGGCCGGTCTTTGCGGTATAGATGGTTCGTCAGGTGTGGCTTACAAATGACAGACGTTTCACCAGAAACGTTTACAGCTGGGCTGGCGTCCTGTAACAGCTGGGCTGGTCCTATAACAGCTGGGCTGGTGTCCTATAACAGCTGGGCTGGTGTCCTATAACAGCTGGGCTGATGTCCTATAACCGCTGGGCTGATGTCCTGTAACAGCTGGGCAGGTGTCCTATAACAGCTGGGCTGATGTCCTATAACAGCTGGGCTGATGTCCTATAACAGCTGGGCTGATGTCCTATAATTCCCACGATGAATCCGACACTTCGCACACACAACGGTACTACGGATTTTATTTCTCGCAAAACTTAAATAGAGTTTAAGACCAAGTAATATCTCAGGTGACAGTGAGTTTAATCTAATAACGGTATATTGAGCTTATACCTCACCGGCTTCTTCAAGTGTTCTCGCGAATACGAAGGTCTACCGCGATCAGCAGACCACCCTATGAGGAAATCTTGCACTAGCACGGAAACGTCTTGATGGAACTATTGCGTAACAATTAATGATACTGTTACACTCACTTCTTACACACGTAATATTACAATATTAATATCGTGTGTAAAGATATAAAATCAATTGTTATGCGTCACACACGTTACTATCCCCGAAAAGTCTTAACAGATCCTTGCAAGCGGTAAAGTCTTGTACAAGGATTGTATGTACCGTTCGCGGTAGCAGCAGTGAAGAACTGCTTGTAATTTTTCGCACAATGCGTTAAAACACTAATGTGTGCAAATGTACTACACACACAGTTCTGAGTCTTCCCGTTTCACTAACGACGAATAGTTTTTACAACACCTTGCAAGCGGTAGAATTCTTGTACAAGGAGTGCACGTTCCGTTCGCGGTAGATGGCGTAGAAGAACTGTCGTAATTATACGCGTAATGCGTTTAAGCACTCCTGTGTGCAGATGTACTACATACACAGTTCTGAGCCTTCTCGTTTCACTATCGACGAATAGTCTTTACAGCACCTTGCAAGCGGTAGAATTCTTGTACAAGGAGTGCACGACCCGTTCGCGGTAGATGGCGTAGAAGAACTGCCTGTGTAACCAGGCTTAAGAAAATTCCCAACCACCAGTCAGCATTCTATTGGTGGATGGAAGTCACATGGTAAGTATAAAGTGACCAAGCACTTTTCATGCAGTAGAGTGCATTTACTTTGAAACAGCATGCATAGTGGTAATCAGACTACTCGTATCTCATGCATGCTGACTACATACTAATAATATACATGAACGTAAACAATAGTCCGACAGGTATAGGGATTGCAGCGATATACATGTCTCAGTTCAGCTAATGTCAAAACAACGATAATACTTCACGCACCGCCCGGGAAACGTTTCCCACTCGCGCACGCGCGCACATTTCCACTAACACAGCACATGAATAACCATAAATAATAATGCACAGTTTTTCTAAACTAAACCCTTAACCTTACTAAATACAATTGATAACAACCAAACTTAACCATCTACCAATATAATATGAATGTCCATTGTCTGTGTAATATATGAACTTGCCCCGCCTATCATGATCCTGTGATTCGTTGCAGGATTAACTCCTTCCCGCATAAAAAAAATTTTTTTTTTTTTTTTTTTTAGTTAACTAACAAAAAATAAATTTTTTTTTTTTTTATATACCAAAACAACTTCCTAATCCTGAAATAATAATAATAATACCCTCGAACTAACATCAAATAAACATCCTCAATTAATACTAACAATTCCAACTGTCACTTTGACAGAAGCATCAAATCAAAAGACACGTGGTAACCTTCAAACCAAAACAAACACACATGTTCTTGACACACAGATAACGACATCTTATGCAGGTCACAGGGTACACAGACAACATTCCTTATCAAAACTAGATTATTGTTCATTCACAGAGCCATCTTACATACAACATTTAAACCTGAACTGACATATTTAAATCACTACACATTCTTACCCCTATATCCTGACATTTATTTCTGAGTTTTTTGTATACATTTTTCTCAGTTTTGAAACGCACACGTTTACTTGGAAATACAGATTTGAATTTGTTTAATATACGCCGTAATTGCCTTATCTCGCAACCCATTAACTGAACCTTGGTGGTCGGTGAGTTATTCGTTATCTTATCTTTCGAGCGTCCCAGTCTGATAACGTGAGGTTGACAATCAACTTTAGCTGGCAATAATTCTTTCTGAACTTCCAATGCAGCATGCCATTTATTCAATTTATCAACTTCCCAAATAATATTATGTCCGAGTTTTTTAACTCCAAGGACGGTCGCATCTACTTCCGTACCCTGTTCGTATGTTGCTTTAATTGCCTGTTTTTCAATTACCTGCGACTCACACGCTCCTGATTTTATCCTTGTGTGACTTACCTGCAGAATCGGCATTTGTACAAAGTGGTTTTTACACCTCTTTCGTAACTGCTTGTCCAACAGCGATATTTCTGTGCCACTGTCGGACAACCTCTCGTCGACATAACCATTGATTTTTGCTTCGACAATAAGGTCGGTGCAATTTTCAATCCTAATATTTCCCTCATGTTTATTACTATTATCATTATTACATACTAAATTATCCCTAATTTCGGCAGGATATAGGCCATACATAACAGTTTCATTCTTATAACTAACATTTTTCATATTTGATTGATTGAACTGCTTTTCAACTGAATCATTTTCAGTAACTGTTGCTAATAAGTTGGTATTAATTTGCTGAGTTGTATTTTTATGTTGTTGTGATTGCGGCTGATTTTGTGGTGTTTGAACATGAAACTGATTACGCGGCGGTTCATTATTATTTACCATAATTGTTGTCACCCTATTGTCACCAGTATCATTCACCTCTCCGTCCTCCGTAAACACCTCAGTACCTGATATAGATTCATCTAGTACCTCATCATCAGGCCATGTGTCATAAATACCTGCACCGTTAGTATCCATACTAGTTCCAGGCTCTACTACTGGTTCGGAATTTTTATGTGTTATGCATACACTGTCCGCATCCATGATAGCTTCAGATTCTATCATACGTTCACGGTTCTCGCATGCTATATCTGTTACACTATAAAATATCACCTCATCACAGCACTTACCTGAAGTATGTTCCAGATTAATAGTGTTGTTACTACTAATTTCATTTCTGTTATCTTCACTACAATCCGATGCAGAATCTAAATACTCGACTTTACCGAGATATGAACTACTAGGCCCTAATAAGGTGGTTTCTGTATAATCACTTTCAAGTTCACCTGCTACGCTACTGTTCTCCGTTAATCCTTCAGATGTCACATCTTGGTTAACTTCCATATTACTTTCGTTGAGAGTATGTTCAATCAGAACATTTGGTACTTCAAAATTATCATAAGGTACAATATTCTCAACAGTTAAACCTACTTCAATATCAGCTGACATTTCCTGTACTTCCGCCATCCTCTCCTCTCTATCGGCTTTCATCTCCTCACGCCAGGCTTTCATTTCTTCGGATATGGTTTCCCACTTCGCTAATACGGCAGCTAAAAGATTCTTGATTTCTGCAGTATCCGCCATAATGATTAAAATTTAATTTAAAATTTAGTAAATTTAAATTTATTGATTTATACGCAAGGCAAGTTATTATTATCACAACAAGATTAGAACGTATTGTAACCAGTTTATAAGCACACAGAAAAAGCAGTTCAAAATATCAACATGTAAATACCTTATTTAACATACAACAACTAATAATCTACCTCCAATATACTGATAAAATCTGTTCATATATGATATACAAGAGAATATGCACACTTGAAAAATTATATCCTCAGCTTTTCACATGAACAATACACATACAATTATTACGTTACTTATATTTATACGTCGGATTTTTCCAACAAATTTTATATTCATAGACAAATATACAATAGCGTAAAATTTCCGCTATTTTACGAGCCCTACGTTGCTAAGCGCCAAAATATCTCTATGCGACAACACAAATTACTAAACTATTGGCGCATAGGATATGATAGTATGTGTATTTCAAATTACAAGTCTATATTGGAGGGTTTAAGATTATTTATTGTACAAACACAAGTTATAGTTTATATGGTATATTTGAAATGTACAGAATGTAATGTTTGATATAGAGTCTTTCTTTTAAAATGTTAAATAATGTTCATACGCAAGACGTGATACGTTACATAAGAAGACTCCCACGATGATGTTGTTGAAGAGAAGGGCCGGTCTTTGCGGTATAGATGGTTCGTCAGGTGTGGCTTACAAATGACAGACGTTTCACCAGAAACGTTTACAGCTGGGCTGGCGTCCTGTAACAGCTGGGCTGGTCCTATAACAGCTGGGCTGGTGTCCTATAACAGCTGGGCTGGTGTCCTATAACAGCTGGGCTGATGTCCTATAACCGCTGGGCTGATGTCCTGTAACAGCTGGGCAGGTGTCCTATAACAGCTGGGCTGATGTCCTATAACAGCTGGGCTGATGTCCTATAACAGCTGGGCTGATGTCCTATAATTCCCACGATGAATCCGACACTTCGCACACACAACGGTACTACGGATTTTATTTCTCGCAAAACTTAAATAGAGTTTAAGACCAAGTAATATCTCAGGTGACAGTGAGTTTAATCTAATAACGGTATATTGAGCTTATACCTCACCGGCTTCTTCAAGTGTTCTCGCGAATACGAAGGTCTACCGCGATCAGCAGACCACCCTATGAGGAAATCTTGCACTAGCACGGAAACGTCTTGATGGAACTATTGCGTAACAATTAATGATACTGTTACACTCACTTCTTACACACGTAATATTACAATATTAATATCGTGTGTAAAGATATAAAATCAATTGTTATGCGTCACACACGTTACTATCCCCGAAAAGTCTTAACAGATCCTTGCAAGCGGTAAAGTCTTGTACAAGGATTGTATGTACCGTTCGCGGTAGCAGCAGTGAAGAACTGCTTGTAATTTTTCGCACAATGCGTTAAAACACTAATGTGTGCAAATGTACTACACACACAGTTCTGAGTCTTCCCGTTTCACTAACGACGAATAGTTTTTACAACACCTTGCAAGCGGTAGAATTCTTGTACAAGGAGTGCACGTTCCGTTCGCGGTAGATGGCATAGAAGAACTGTCGTAATTATACGCGTAATGCGTTTAAGCACTCCTGTGTGCAGATGTACTACATACACAGTTCTGAGCCTTCTCGTTTCACTATCGACGAATAGTCTTTACAGCACCTTGCAAGCGGTAGAATTCTTGTACAAGGAGTGCACGACCCGTTCGCGGTAGATGGCGTAGAAGAACTGCCTGTGTAACCAGGCTTAAGAAAATTCCCAACCACCAGTCAGCATTCTATTGGTGGATGGAAGTCACATGGTAAGTATAAAGTGACCAAGCACTTTTCATGCAGTAGAGTGCATTTACTTTGAAACAGCATGCATAGTGGTAATCAGACTACTCGTATCTCATGCATGCTGACTACATACTAATAATATACATGAACGTAAACAATAGTCCGACAGGTATAGGGATTGCAGCGATATACATGTCTCAGTTCAGCTAATGTCAAAACAACGATAATACTTCACGCACCGCCCGGGAAACGTTTCCCACTCGCGCACGCGCGCACATTTCCACTAACACAGCACATGAATAACCATAAATAATAATGCACAGTTTTTCTAAACTAAACCCTTAACCTTACTAAATACAATTGATAACAACCAAACTTAACCATCTACCAATATAATATGAATGTCCATTGTCTGTGTAATATATGAACTTGCCCCGCCTATCATGATCCTGTGATTCGTTGCAATATATATATATATATATATATATATATATATAATATATATAACTCGAAATCTGAGGATTTATGGGTACTGAATGCAAATCCACACCGTTACACCGATTGCCACGAAATTTTGCACAAGTAACCTTTGACACAAGGCAATAGATACTGTCTAACTTGGAATTTGATATTTTGCCCCGTTCGCACGATTTAGGTCCTTTTAATTATCCCTTTTTGTTGATGCATATAAAGATGTCAACAACACCATGGAGACCAGAATTAATTACCACAGTAACAAGTAAATAAACAAATGATATTTAGCGGCATCAGAACTGTACCTTTATCCGTTCCTGCAGTTTTTAATGTTTTTAATATGCGAGTGTATCGATATATTTTGTAGTTTTGTATACAGATACGTCTATATATTTTGTAATTGTCTTAAACCTATGTTTATAGGTGTTTCTGATGATGCAATGAATAAGTAATGAAATATATTAAATACTACTATTAAAGATGTCAGCAACACTATGGAGACCAGAATTAATTACCATAGTAACAAGTAAATAAACAAAAGCTATTTAGCGGCATCAGAAATGTACATTTATCCATTCCTGCAGTACATTTTCGTTGTTTTATATAATATGCGATTGTATCGATATATTACGATGTGGAAAAGAAGACGTGTACTAATTGTAAATTGTCCTATTTCTTAATACAAAGCGAAAATACGTGTTGTTTTCATTTGTGAGGTTAGCTGACAACGGTTTTTGTGTTTTAGTTTACTGCTGAAATAAATAAAAGTCATGGTTGAGGAAAACATAACGTTTAATGTGTATATACAATGCTTCTAACACAGTGACACTTAAAATAAAGAATTTAGCGTTTTTGAGTTAACAGATATTTTATAAATATCTCCAAATATAATAATAAACGTGTACTTTTAAATCTCCAGAGGCTGTTGCACCAACATAATAATATAGTACAAGTTAAAATAGTACAAGTGTTGAAAACAACTTTGGAGAGAATTTGACTGATGAGTACAAAATGGTTATATGAGCTGAGAGAACGCCATAAAGACACAGACAATAAAAATTATATTAAAATACTTATTACAAGTCAAATATCCGCGTGCGAAGCCGCGGGTAACAGCTAGTAATTCATAAAACATGAGCTGTTTACATGTGCACGATGTTAGATTTTAATAAGATCTAAAGCGGCCTAAACACTCTCAGTTTAACTGCGCAGTTAACTGCCCTAAAAAACTGGGTGAAAAACTGGACAATGAACTGAACTGAAAGTGCAGGGGCACGTCAGTTTTACCTCAGTTTTTCCTCAGTTTCGTCAGTTCCGTCGGGTCGGGACATATACATCTTTAGTTAAAGCTCCCGAATTTTTTCGAATCATTAACTATCTTTAGCTCTTTTGGAAAAATATTAGTTACATTAACAATAATATTACAGTATTGTATATTGTAATATAGTAATTATTGTAAGTGTAATATTGCATGGTAGTGGTATTTTGGATCATCATCACCACCACCACCACCACCACCATCATCATCATCATCACTATCATCATCATCATCTACAAGGAAAACCAAGCACAGTTTGTTCCGGTCTCAAATAGGCAAATATTAGAGCTGGTCACTCCAGCGCTTCCTCAGACGTCCCACACCTCTCCGTCCCCTCGGCTTATACTTCCATACTTGTTTGGGGATGCGGCAGTTATCCATTCGGCAAAGGGGTTCCAGCAATTCAGCCGATACTGGGTGATCCCGTCGAGTATACGCATAATATTCAGTTCCTGCCGTATATCTGTGTTTCTTCTATGATCATGGAAAGTATACCTTACCCTGCCACGTGCCTGAGCAATCTCATTTCAGCCGCTTGGATGCTACTAGCCTTGGCTTTCGTTGCCGAATTCTCAGACACATAAAGAAGTGTGGGAAGGGCCATCCCCTTGTAGAATTTTAGACGTGTTTCTTTACTTGCTGACCTAAGAGTTCGCCTAATGGTCCCGCACATAAGGTTGAACTTATGCAACTTATTCACGACGTCGTTGCTTGCATTATAAGACACACTGTAGCCCAGGTATTCAAAATTGCTGACTTGTTCCAGGGCAGTACCACCTATAACAATTATTGCACTTACCGGATCAATTTCACGAAAAACCATAACCTTGGCTTTAAGTGTGGACATTTGTAATACACTGTATTTGCAAATTTGATTTAACGAATTTATACCGATCTGGAACCTCTTTTTCGAGTCCGACAGTATAGTCTGATCGCCCGCAAAGAACGAAGTGTCAATTGTAGAGTGATCAATCATAAAATGCTCTGAAATACACATCTGACGGTTTCAAATTAAAACTTGAGTTTGTTATTAATAACGTAAACCACGAGTACTTGCGTGAGAACTTTTGTCAGAATAAAACTTTCTGACATGTTTCAGACATGGTAAAATGAATTTGACATACTCTGATAAGTTCAGTATTGCTCTCGATTGTACAGGTAACAAGGCACTCGCAGTTTTACAAACGAGTCTTCACCAGAGACAGAGGAGAGATGAATGAATTTGAACACCTTATTAGGCGAAACACGAGAGCGATTAGTCGGGTAATTCTCTGTATATTAATACCGTTCTATAACGTATTTAACCATGTGAAAAGCTTATTTACCGTCGTCGTCTTCGTCGCTTCGGGGAATCTGATAATGATGTAAGCTGCTTCTCAATTTGGCTTAGGCCGCCCGCCCCTATTGTACCGTGGAATCTGATTTAATGAAAACGGCCCCTATAACAACAACACTACAAACAATCTGAGCAGTCATGTTTTCCCCAAGTACAATCACGCGCACTAATAACATCTCGATTTTCCATAAGCTCAGATGGAAATTACTACAAATGATGACATGCAAGAATCACATGAAAACAATAAGACTGATGACGAAAAGACTGATACTCTTATTAATGAAAAAATTGAAAATAATTTCGTAACCAACGGTGGAACTGTAGCAGATGTTGTTCGTGAAGTGAAGAAAGTAACCAGTGATGCTACTAATCATTCAGCATTGGAAGCAATCTCTGAACCAATTTAATTCCTTTTTATATGTTTAGATGTTTGTATTTAGTTCCTTGTACGTGTATTTAGTTTTAACATGATAATGTTTTTAGGCTGGGGGTCATTCCACAAAAATCGTCATCGAAAAACGTAACGCTTCCACACTTTCGATTCCCCACAGTCTAGAAATTTGATATGTGAACGCATCAAGACAGAAATAATCGCTGCTGACATTGAGTTTAGCAAACGTTTTAGTGAGAATAAATTTGGTTTTACATGCTCTGTTTGTGATCGTCTGTGGTTTGGAAATGATTTACGTAATCCACCAAACGTAATCCACATTATACGTTTCAAAAGCCTAAAAACATTATCATGCATCGATGTTTCGGTTTCGTCGAAATTCTTTGAATGTTTAGGTGCATAAATAGAGAGAGGGAGAGAGGGCGAGAGAGAGAGAGAGAGAGAGAGAGAGAGAGAGAGAGAGAGAGAGAGAGAGAGAGAGAGAGAGAGAGAGAGAGAGAGAGAGAGAGTTTCGTTGATTCTTCAAGCAAATACGAACTAAAATAATTATTTTTTGTTACATAATATCGATTAATGATAACTTCACAGTCACGATTATAAATATGCATTCCCTTTTTAAACGTACTTTTTAATATTTAAGGGAACAACAGGGTATTGTGTAAAGCGCTCTGAAAGACAATACAATAGTATGTGATAATTTTGTAAGAAGTATAGTGTAAGTACTTGACTGCTGTCGTCATGCGTTGGACAGTGTCTTCCTTCATGTAGATCACATTTCCATTGTGCTGTGCTTTATATGAAACGTTCCTGTTGTCTTTAACATCACTTTAATTTGTTTTGACTTTCTCGTTTATATAGTGTGCCATAAATAATTTCAAAAATGATCTTAAAATTCTTTGAATTTTCTTGTATATTAATATTGTTACATTACAGAACAGTCTACGTGTTTATCGAATGTTCCAGAGGAATCCGACTGTAATGTGTGGGGCGTATGTGATGCTCGACGCATTAGCTAGACTGTGACAGAAGCCCCGCGAACTGTGTCAAGGGCGCAATGAATTACGCTCTAATGTTTTCCTTTATTGTTAATGCTCAATACGGAATATTCTAGTATGTCGGCGGGGTATAAATACAAGTACCCAACAACGTTCAGTTTCAGTTTGAGTTGCTATTTCTTTGAGTGCGGTTCGTAGAACTGTGGCGAAGTGTTATGTGTTTTATAATCGTGCTTGACAATTGTAATACAATTGTGTTTTATATTACTACTAGAAATTAGTAATTAATTACTAATTAGAAATTAATTGTGTACAAAATTACTAGTAGAAATATTTGAGACCACTAACACTCCATTACAAGAATAAATGTTTTATATTAGTCGACATTTTATTGCGTGTGAACAATTTTTATTTTATTTGTTGTAAAAGACTATCTTGTTGACTACAAACTGTGTAATTGTGATAATTAAAGCTGGTGATTAGTGACGTAATTGGTGTCTTGTATTTTATTTTCCACTGTACCATACGACGATCAGTAGACCGTCGCGTCGTAACAATATACGTTTCTTTGCAGTCCTTTTCATGTTGTATTTTTGTACAATCTAGACTGACTATCATCTTAACATTTTGAAGTTTGTGTGTTCAGTTATACTAGTTACTATATCTTAGCTTCAGTTTTTACTGTTTTCATTTGTTTTGTGTTTTTTTATGCATATGGTCTTATTTTAAGAATGTACTGAAACAAAAAGGCTCTGACGTACACTGCCTACATTTTGCAGACTGTGATTGTGCAGTATTAATAAAAGCTATATATTACAACGATACAGATTATTATTTTCGCATAGGATATAGTGTGTGTGAAGAAATTACTTACAAACGAGTCTATAATGGAGGTAATGAAAAATTATTTATTACACACAGGAAATAATAGTTTTTACGATGTATATTAAATTACATAATTGTCATGCGTTTTATATTTGAATAAAGTTTGTATAGTTCGATTTTATATCGATTTTACTTGTTAGATGATATCCGTTCACTTGCTGATCTGTCCTCCGGATGTGCGTTCCTCCTCTTCTTAGCGTCGCTCCCGTCCTGGCGTCCTCTTCGTCCTGGCGTCCTCTTCGGCGGCGGGTTGCTCCAGCGACGATGCCTCTGTACGTCACGCTGACGATTCCGTCGAACTGCTAACACCAAATAGACTTTTCACACAATTGTCACTCTCGTAATAATTAGCGTTCTCGCTCGCAAAAGTTATTATTAATTTACACGTTAATTTTTATTAGATCTCAGGGTGAATATGGGTATTTATTATAAAAGCGGTGTATTTAGCTTACACCTTCCGTGAAAGCTTGAAGTGTTCAATAATTCTCTATGCGGACTAACTTCACTACATCGAAAAGCACTTAAATATAATAATAATTTTTATAGAGGTTGTTAACCTGCTTGGCTCTTTACGCAAAGCTCGCAAAGAGTTCCAAGTTTCATGATAATTTTGTATTTCTATAATTCCGTACGAGGAAAACTCTCGTCGACGGACACAACTTCACTCGGCTAACGCTATCGACCAACTGTGTCGATCCGTACCTCACAGAGTACGAATATTAATAAATTAGTGTTTTCTGATTGGTCCATCCGATGTCACATGGTTGATATTAGCAAAAGATATAAGAGTTACATGCAAAACTTTGTATAAATCCGCAAGAGCTTGCATTGATTTTACCTATGAAGTTTATTACTCTATCTTTGATAAGAGTTAAAAGCTGAGTTTTTCCCTATACAAAAACCATATTTATAAAATAGTTGGAAACCTCAGAGTACATACAAACTGTAGCTATTTACATAAACAATCCACTGTCAAAGTTTCACGTCGATCGGTTGATTACCGCGGAAGATATAGCGAATAAGGTTTATCACACGCGCACCCGCGCACAATTTCACACACAAAGTACATGACGTAAAAGAACACATTTTTATAAAGAATTTGATATAACCTACGTCCTTATCCATTGCTAAATACAAAACTTACAGCTAAAAGACAAAAAAATTGAATAAAACCATTTCAAACATGTCAATGTTCGTCATCCATGTTCAGATACGATTAATAGAGGTTATCATCCTGTTTTGTTGCAATCTATATTGTATATTCCGTCAGCAACACAACTCGCTCACAGTTTTGAACATAAAACATTTATTATGACATACACTTTGAGGTACTGTACCTTTATCCGTTCCTGCAGTCATTTTCGATATTTCGATTATGCGATTGTTTGGCTTCGATCTATCTTTAGTGAATATTACACATAATTTTATGTATTTGAAAGAATTATAAAAATTTAAATTTCGTATGTTGCAAAATAGTTGGCTGGCGATTGCAGTTGGTGTTCTTAGTCCTTTTTTTTTAGTGAAAAATGATTGTAGCAGTAGTATATCACAGTTGCGTACATGTGACGCCAAAAGTTGTTGATGTTAGGTTAACGTGAGAACTAAAATTACACATGGAAAACGATACTTGTGGAATGTAAAACTTGTTTTTTTGCGGAAACTACGAAAAAACCCAACTCGAAATTAAAGCGGGGTGGTCCAAGGCCCACCCATTGCCTATTACTATACATGCCACTTTTTTGTGGCAGAACTCGTTTTTTCCGGTAATATTCATTTTCCCACAAGTACTAGTTTTGTGGCTAACCAAAAAGAGACTTCCATTATGTACAATATGTAGAGCGTAAGTTGTCGTTCCTTAATACATTGGTTTTTGTGTTTTCCATTAAACATAAATATTTGTATTTTTTAGTTTACATTTGCTGTTGTAGTTTTGTTAATTTGTTAACTCAAAATCGTTAGGTTCTATATTGTAAGCGTTACTGTGGTATAAGCGTTGTATATACACATTAAACGTTATGCTTTCCTCAACCACGGCTTATTTCTTTCAGCAGTGAACTACAAATCAAAAACCATTGTCACCTAACCTCACAAATGAAAACAACACGTATTTTCGCTTTGCATTAAGAAATAGGACAATTTACAATTAGTACGCTTCTTCTTTTCCACATCGTAATATATCAATACGATCGCATATTAAAAACATTGAAAATGTACTGCAGGAACGGATAAAGCTACAGTTCTAATTATGACATTATACAGAGTGATTGAAAATTGTACGGCAATCTCTCGGGAGCTGATTCTATAGGTAAAAATAAGAAAAAAGTCCATATAAACATAAGTCCGAAAACGGTTCGTTAGCGAGTTCTGGCTCGCGAACCAGTTCGCCCTGATTCTGCTCCCTGATTAAAATGACGCCATACTGAAATTCGTGGGGTATAAAAAGAAGGGTAAATTTGGTGGTTTCTTATGGTTTCTAATTTGCAAAATTGAATGAAAGAGGTCCCAGAGTTCTATCTCTATCTTAATTCTTAAGAAAACAGTGTAAAACACAAAACACTGGAGTCGAAAAACACTTTTTTAGATTTGGGATAAAATAACTCGTTAATTTGCCAATAAACAAATAAACATTTCTAACTACCTTTGTAGAGAATTTAATTTTGAGAAAATTGTCGTGTATAATGTCTATTACAAAATTAAAAATAAGCCTAAATTTGAGAAATTTGACTTTAATTAAAAACAAAACATACCAAAATGCGTCAGAAAAGTGTTACAATTTACAAGAAATGGCATTGTAAACTTTCGAAACACCCACAGTTGGGCAGAAGAAACCCACATGAGACTGCTACAAGACATGACCAACATACTTTTTTATTTAATGTGTGGTCCGGTCTTCTTGTTGATCATCTTTTAGGCCCTTTTTTCTTACCACCAAGGCTTAATGGAAGACAATACTTATACATTTTTTGCAAACGAATGTGTTGGAAATCTTAAAAGATATTCCACTTGCAGATAGAGTGCAGATGTGGTTTTTGAATGACAGAGCATCTGCTCACTGCTGTCGTGATTTGGTGAACCATTTAAATAAATAATGCATTCGGTAAGCGATGAATTGGTCGAAACGAACCAGTAAAAAGGCCATCTCGATCTCCTGATCTCACGCCATCAGACTATTTCCTTTGGGGTTAAATGAAGTCGTTGTTTATTCCGCTCGTATTGGCACATAAGAAGAAATGAGACACGTATAATAGAATATGGAGCTCCTGTTAAGAATAATCCTGATGATATAAAATGTGTCTGGCTAGCATGGATTCGTCTAGCTGAATTCTCCATTCAACAAAATGGCCACATTGAACAACTGCTTTGAACGAACGTTTGTAGCTTTATCAATTTAACACTTTTGATATTTAATCATTTGAAGGAAAACTTCAATAATATAACGTTTTAATTTGTTTACAGTTACACTTTTTGTGAAAACATTTACGAAAACATTTTAAAAATGTTTAAAATTGTAAGACTTTTCTGGGGAATTTGAGGTGGTCATTTTACTGGTCCGTTTCGACCAATCCATCGCTTGCCGAATGTATTATTTCAGTGGTTCATCAAATCACGACAGTACTGAGCAAATGCACCGCCATTCAAAAATCACAGCTGCACTCTATCTGCAAGTGGAATTCCAACAAATTCGTTTGGAAAAAATGTAAGTATTGTCTTCCATTAAGCTTTGGTGGTAAGAAAACAGGGCCTAAGAGATTATGACCAAGAAGACCGCACCACAATGTCTTGGGGGCAGTCTCGTGGGTTTTCGTCTGCCCAAGTGTAGGTATTTCGAAAGTTTACAATGCCATTTCTTGTAAATTGTAACACTTTTCTGGCTCATTTTTGTATGTTTTGTTTTTAATTAAAGTCAAATTTTTCAAATTTGTATTTACTTTTAATAGACATTATACACATCAGTTTTCTCATAATTAAATTCTCTACAAATTTAGTTAGAAATTTTTATTTGTTTATTAGAAAATTAACGAAGTTAGTTTATCCCAAATCTAAAAATGTGTGTTTTCCGACTCCAATTTTTTGTGTTTTACCCAGTGTTTCTTAAAAACTAATTAAGACAGAGGTCTGGGACCTCTCTTATGAAATTTTTCAGATCAAAAGATATAAGGAACCACCAAATTTACCCTTCACTTTGTACCCCACGAATTTCAGTATGGCGTCATTTTACCGTGGGAGCAGAAATCAGGGCGAACTAGTTCGCAAGCTGTAACTCGCTAACGAACCGTTTTAGGACCTATGTTTATATGAACATTTTTCTTATTTTTAGCTACAGCTTAGCTTTACTAAGCTTATACGCTTATAGCTATACTTTTAGCTTATAATCCCGAGAGATTGCCGTGCAATTTTGAATCACCGTATATAAATTACGGAAGACATTACAAAAATTCAGATTACTCTGCTATTTCTTTTTCTTAGTAATAACTGTAGAACATACAATCATACGATAAACATTGGACATTAGAAAGATTCGGATTTGGGTTACAGGCGCTTTTAGTCTTACATCCTGCTGGATTTTCACAATTTAAAACAAATTTTTGACAACTTTACTGGCACTGGGATCCCAAAAGTTTCTAAAACGTAACACTACATTCGGTGTGCGAATTAAGATTAAAATTCTCCTTAGTTTGATATACAACATTGATTTTTGCTATTTTATCAAAATTTTCACCGACTTTTTCGGCTCCGACGTCTCAAAATCTTGAAATTTAAAAAATAAATACCATACTCAGATCGAGGTCCAAATTCTCTTTAATTTGATACCCCACATGGGCTTATGTAATTTTTTCACAATTTTGACTTCCATTACCTCCAGCCGCCTATTTGGGGGGGGGGGGGGGGTCAATCTAAAAAAAACAATAGGGTTCTGTAGGGTAAAATTATTGACACACAGGCCACGTTTAACGGAAATCGGTTGATATTGTTAAAAAATTATCGTTAGAAATATTCCAAATAGATAGATAGACAAATGTCAAACGGTCGACTTAAGACTGAGAACTCGTTTCGCGCGTTCGATAAACAATAGTGTTTTTAGTGTTATATTGTGTTTTAGATTTTAAATACATTGTAGATCGTGGGCTTATTTAATTACTGTTAAATATTTGTACGAATTAAGTATTTTCTTCGTTTTTAAAAACTTTATTTCACTTAAAGTACACGATAGCTGTAGTGATATGCAACGAACCCGGAAACGGTCTTCCACACTCGTCGACATAACCCCCTTAACGTTACAACCGTCATTTTACAACGTTCTCCGACATTTTCCCATCTCTTACCACCAGCGTTCTTGCAACTCTGTACTCAACGTCAGGATCTCTGAGCGGCACATATCCGTGTCTTGAAGGTGTCGAAGGTCTGAAGGAAAACCCTTTGGAAAAATGTTTCACTGATGCGTTACTAAACTTCAGTATAAGCTAACGATTGTATCTAAGAAAAAAGTCACAAACTGCACCAATAATATAAACCAGAGGCCAGTTGAACGTGTAAGCAAATTTCTTGGTAGTATAGTCAATGAACAATGGGACCACTCTGAAGAAATAAAGAGCAGAATTGAAAAGGCAAGAGCAGTGTACACTAGAATGAACAGCTTATTCAAAAGTCACGACTTAACAATAAACACAAAGATAAGACTTTTACGCTGCTACGTATTCTCGGTTCTCTTCTGCGGTGTAGAATCTTGGACTTTGACTAAAGCCACAACTAAAAAATTGTAATCTTTTGAAATGTGATTTTACCGTAGAATACAGTATTCATGCATTTGCATTTCATGGACAGCATATATAACTAATCTTAAAGTTCTTAGAAAGATGAAGAAAGAAAGGGACTTTATTAACACAGTGAAGATAAGAAGCTTCAATATCTGGGACATCTCATGAACAGAGATTTTACTTATTGCAGTCCTTACTACAGGGGAAAGTACTTGGAAAGGGAGGAGTTGGGCGACCGAGAATATATGATGGGTGAGAAATTTAAGGACCTGGTTTGGCATGAATACAACTGACTTATTCCGTGCAGCAGTACAGAAAGTTAAAATAGTCTGTATGGTATCCAACATCCAAAACGGATAGAAACTATCATAAGAAGAATTGGGGAAATTAAGTCTCCCTCTGCTGCAAAGTGATCCAAAAGCCTCTGAGAAATTCCACTTATTACGCACTTGGGATTTGCTTTCAGAATATTTTTGGCACCCTCCTTGAAGAGATTTTGTGTAACTTTAATTCTTTTTCAATTATTGACTGCATAACTTAGTAAAGTTACTGCACTAATTTTACGAACAAGTGTATATCGTCGGTCGTTGTGATCAAAGTCCACAGTGTTTATTTAGTCCAAGGTTTTCCTTTACATTAATATATTTTTCTTCAAAATTTAATAATATTTTCTTCAATAAAGTATGTTTTCGTGATACGTGTTTACTGAAAGTAACGACTGTCGCCTCGTAATTTATTTAATAAAAAAAGTCGAGAGGTGAAATTAAATAACCGCGTACACTGAACATTTGCGCACAGAACGGCACTTTTCAAAATAATCTCCGTTCCACTCAATACACTTTCGCCACGTTTGCAACTACTTCTGGAAATAAATTTGGGAAAAGTCCGTGGAGCACCCGCTAACCCACGCTTTAATGATGTATTTCACGTCTTTTTTATCAGTGAATCCGGTACCCTGAAGAGCACCGTTTAGTGCACCAAAGAGGTGAAAGTCTGATGGTGCAAGATCAAGGCTGTAGGGAGGAGTTTCACAAAATATTCTCAGTAGGTGTAATATCCACAGGCAAATTTAATTTTGTTTTTGTGTGCTGTATGGTATCGGTTACAAACAGGATTGAAGAAATGGGTGCAGAACGTTAAGTAGCAAGAAAAATATCGGAGAGACGACAAAAACGGAAGGTGGAGTGCTGCAAGAGCAAGATAGTGTAATTCGTCTCGCGTTTTTATTACTGTCTAACATAGACGAACAAGTTTCTATTCTTAGCTGGCTTTTATAGCGTTGAACTGTCCGTTATCAGGAGCGTCTGATACTTTAAGCCAAACTTAGATGTACCTTAATGTTCAAACTGCTAGATGTATCAGACACCTACTAGTATGAACCTAACCGTTGTGTAAAATATACATAACGTTAAGAGGGAAACTGTATCCAGATACAAAAGACGTTTGTGACGAAGGAATTTTATGACCGTACACTGTCACAGTACGTATATTATAATAGATTATGAATCATATTGATTTCATATTTGTGCGGAGCGTGGTTCCGTTGGACTCTGGGAAGATAAAGAAATGATGAAAGCATTTTAAGGATACTCGTAACTGGCAAATAAACCAAAAAATCAATTTTTGGTTTTTTGTCTTAAAAAAATGTTCAATATTTTCTGAGTGATTTGACACCAAATTTATGTGAATAAGCATAATATAAAGTTTTTATGATGTTTCAAGAAAATCGAGATCGTACGAAAAGTTCTGTCAAAAGTGCTGAAAATATTACAAATCTGTAACTCGCTTATAACAAATTTTAGAGATGTGTAGTTTTTACCACTGGAAAGGACCGCTGTCCGTTCCGATCCAATTGCACAAACCCCGGACAGTTAAAACCGAGGTGAAAATTTGAACCCGGACAATTGCGGCATTGGCGACATGCTGAGAGCATGAGAATCCAGACTGACTTCGGGAATACAGGGAATACTTAACAAATCAGTTTGTATGGGCTCCCTGCTATATGCGGATGACATAGTTCTTATTCAAGAAAATGAGGATGATTTACAAAGAGCTATGTTTCAATTACAAGAAGTTGCAAGTGAGTACTCACTGACAATTTCTGTAAGAAAGACCAAAACCATGGCGTTTAAAGGTAAATATCCAGTGAGGACTATGGTAGTTATAAACAACAGAACTTTAGAACAAGTGAGCCGTTTCAAATATCTCGGTTGTGCAGTAAGCTATGAATCTGAATATGATATAAGAGAGAAGATAAATAAATTTAGAAATATTTGTGGTACGATTCATAGAAATCTTAGAAATATAACAAGACACAGCACGAGGATTAAATTTTATAAGACAATTGAAATACCCACGAATACATGCGAGTGAGTCGTGAGTCATGACAGAAAAGGAATGGTGCAAGATTCAGAGTGCTGAAATGCAGTTTCTTCGAAATACTTTAAATTATAATTATAAGTATAATACTACTGACTCGAAACACACAGTTTTTTTATAGGTAAAAATGTAAAATTTTTACCTTTTATTCTAAACCAGTTTCCGCTTATTATAAGCTTCGAAGCTTATTACAAGGCTCTGACGAAGCTTATAATAAGCGAAAACTGGTTCAGGCTACGAGTTAAAAATTTTACATTTTTACCTATTAAAAACTTTGTGTTCCGAGTGAGCAGTATTATACTTATAATTAGTTAATCAACGGACACGTCACGGACAACAAAATCCAAGAATTTAAATTATACATTGCAAGATAGGATAAGGAATGAAGATATTAGAGCAGAATTCGAAGTAAAGGACATACATTATTTTAATTTACAGAAGACAATGATAGGATCACCTGCAAAGGATGATAGAGGATCGATTGCCGAAAGGGGCAACTGAACTATCTAAAGCCATTGGTAGAAGAGACGTGGGTCGTCCGAGTATGAGATGGGTGTCGAAACAGGTTCATAAATATAAACTAATCCTTGAAGAGGAGAAGAAGATCTAAAGAAAAAAGGTGACGTCAGTGACATGAGTGTTTTATTTCAATTGCTGCTTATACGACATCGTAGACAGTCGTGTATGCATTCTTAGACTTCTCTAAGGCAAACGCAATTTTATCTTCGTTATTACACTTCAGATAGAATTTACATTTGATCTGTCTGCTAATGTACACAGATTGTCAACAGTTTTACACAGAAGCTTCGCGGATAGCAATGTTTTGATACATTTGTAGCCTTGTTCGTGTATGTGGCTGGGTCGAGTGTTCAGATTGTGTACACAATTACCGTACAGATTTCTAAGCGTATTTCGTAACTGATATGCGGGAGTATACATTCAATATAAATTGAGTGTGTCACCAAAATTTCAACAAATTTTTACATTTCTAAAATTATCTCTTTGTAAGTAACTCATTGAGTTTCCTGCAGGTCTCCCATCATGTAATACTGTTACGACATTGCAGAAAAATCCACGTGTTTCTCAAATGTTCTAGTGGAACCGGCTGTAATGTTGTGTGCGTACGTGATTCTCAACATGGGTTAGCGAGATTGTTCCGGACTCACCGGTCCGGGCGTGCTGTGTGCAAGGCCGCAGACGATTACGTTCTGGTGTTTTCTAGTAACGTTGCTGATGCGTAATATGGATGTTTCAGGATTTTCGGCGGGGTATAAATACAAGTACTCACCGACGCTCAGTCAGTTTGAGTTGAGATTTATTTGAGGGCGGTTCGTAGTATAGTGACGAAGTGTTATGTGTTTTATAATTGTGCGGGACAATGTTAATACAACTGTGTTTTACATTAGTAGACATTTTTTATGTGTGTGAACAATTTTTAATCGATTTCTTGTAAGGGACTATCTTGTTGGTTACAAACTGTTTAATTGTGATAATTAAAGCTGGTGATTTGTGACTTAATTGGTGTCTTGTATTTTGTTTTTGACTGTGGCATACGAGGATCAGTGAGACAGTCGTAACAGTATCTTCAATAACTACACTGCAAGTGGGTGTAGTTTCACCCGACGTGCGTTCCACAGAAACTATTCTGTACCCACAGAGATTTGTTTGAATTGTAATTGAAACTCAATTGTAAATAACAATATCTTATATCACAGGAAATATTGTTTTTAATAAACTAAAACCTAAATTTAAATTCGACATTCATAATAAAAATGGAGTTTACAAAATAGAACGTTCAGATTGTAATAACTTTTACGTAGGCCAGACAAAGAACAAACTATCCGAGAGACACATTCAACATCGCAATGTGTCTTTAAAACCTAATATTTACAAATCTAATTAGCAACACACTGTTTAAACAATAAGCATAAATTTCCAGACATTCAAAATGTCAAATTAATTGAAAACATACAAAAAGGTAAGAAAATGAATATCTGGGAAAATCTTAACATTTACAAACACGATAATAATAATCTACCAATTAAAGTACAAATTCAAATAAAAACAAAACAAGACGATTTATTTTAAATCACACATTTATTGAATAATAAAAATAAAACATTAGATATTTAATAGCTGACTACGTAAACATACAACAATCGAAAATATGAATCGAAATAAAATTGATTATCTGTTAACTACATATTGGAAGCGAAACATTAAATTACAATTCAAACAAACTTCTGAAGATACAGAACAATTTCTGGGAAACGTGGGTCAGGTGTAAAATAAACCTACTTGCAGTGTATTTATTGAAGATTTATACAATTGTAAAAGTAATTTATAATTGTTTCTGTTTTTTAATAAGTTTATTATGAAATCGTATATCGTCAAAATTTTCTATTACTTTTCTGTCCCACTTTCTAATTCATTTTTATTGCTTGTAAACAGTATAGGGTCATCAATATCCAGTACATGACTATTAACTCTAATTGGCTTTAACTGGCTCCTAAGGGGACATCCTTTGCAAAATGTTTCCTGTTTATCAAAAATAACATCCGCTATCATTGTACGGGATAACCTAACGGTGCTTTCTTGTTCGACTCCCCTTGTCATATTACCTTCTATTGTATTATTATTATTCCGGCTGTAAAGTGTTTACACATTTTCCGGGACAAAAGATTACAGAATTGATTGAATTCTCATCTTCTACTGCTGCTTGTGCAGCCAAAGATATTTTTCAATGTTACTTTCCTTCAATATAGTCTCAATTTCTTCTATCCAGGTGATAGGTGGTCTTCCTCTTTTCTTTCTTCTTGCTGGGGTCCATTCCATAACTCTCCTTGGCAATCTTTCCTGTGCCATTCTTTTTGTGTGTCCATACCATTGTAATTTTTTTGTTTGGATACAATCAACAATTGAAATTTTCACACTGATTCTGTCCTTACAACTTTATTTCTAATTTTCTCACCTTTGGATACTCTGGCCGAACGTCTCCAAAAGTCCATCTCTGCTGTCATTAATTTTGTTCTTGTGTGTTTATTAGTAGTCCAAACGTCTGAGCCGTAAGTCATGATACTTCTGACAATGGTTTTAAATATTTTGGTTTAGTTTCTGCTGTAATTTGCTTATCCTACAGGATTTCATTTAATGTAAATATAGCCATCTTTTCTAAATTAATTCTGTATTGTATTTCTTTGTCTTGCTTCCCACTGGCCGTAATTTTCACCCCTAAATACTTGTATTCCTCTGTATATGAAATCTTCCCCATGTCTTCCTCCAATAGCAAGTCTTGATGAAGGTCACCTATTGCCATGTATTTTGTTTTATTCATATTTACCTTTAGTCCCCATTTCTGATATTCCTTTATCAATTTTCTAGTCATATACTCTGTCTTCAAAATCTTGAGCCAAATGTAATTGGTCATCAGCAAACTGCAATGAATAAACTGTATCCTAATTTTACATTATGTAATGACCTTCTATCCTAATTTTACATTTTCTGTTCTGTAATATATAGACATTGCACCACATCTACCATCATGTCACTATTTACGCCTCTTTCCTTCTGCAGCACTGTACGAAAATTGTGCCTAAACAGTTTTTGTGAGAAAACTTTTGCGTAACTTCAAACGGAATAATGTCTAGTGATTTGGCTGGAAGGACGGTAGTTATTATACTCGTAAAGAAAATTATGACAGAAGAGAGTGAGGGTTAGAGTTAGCAAGCGTGGGAGGCGAGAGTTGGCGTTTTGTGGTCGGAACGAATATGCAACGCAGTTTATCATTTACGGTAAACTGAACACGACCGCACTGTGTCATTGGGCCCAGTCAGTCAGTATACGTTATTGGATTTGCGACTCACATACATACGCGCGCGCGCGCGCGCGCACACACACACACACACACACACACAGTATGCGAGGACGCTAATATCGGGGGATAATCGTACGTATAAACACGTGAATGCTTTTGGGACTGTTTCATGCGAGTAGTGATTATTTAAACAGTTAATATTTTAAAAGATCGGTATGGAGAACCATACATGACTTCCATGTTCTAAATAAATATAAAATTATTTTTAATGTGTACGCTCAGAACGAAACTAAATATATCAGCATGTTTTTGGTAAAAACGCTGAGAAAGATAATCGAAATACGAATTGTACATAGTTGTTAATATTTTAAAAATAAAGAATTAATTTGATTAAATTATCTTTTATTTAAACAACGCGAAAGCGAATACCGCCCATTGTTTGTTAGCTGTGAATTTCTGAAAACGAAAATTTTTTTGTTTACGTATCCGTGGTTACGATATTTTGTTTACATGGAAGAATAGCGTTTGGTAATATTTTATTGATTTTTTTTGTTTTCGGTCGAATAAGTTTATATTATCAATACAAAAAAATACCCCCCTCCCATTCAACTATCCTTTTCATTGATGGATATTTCATTTACCTTTCTACATTGGATTATTATGACCTTCTTTTTATAATACTTTATTTATTAAAATTATGTACTTTACTCTTGTTAAAACGTAAAACGTTGCGGTTAAACTACCTCTTCCACTTAACCGATCTTCACCAAAATCAATGGGTCAAACTTGAGTCCTTTACAAATCGGGCAGATATGCAAAATATTATTCGATTCTGTTTGAATTTGCGGCAGTTATCGTTCGCCATAGAAAAAATGGCGTCGCCTGCATACGCCTGTACCTTCACACACTAAATTCTTAAAACTGTTCATCCTACTCTATTTACACTAATTATTCACAATATATTGCCCTGGATAAATATGCAAATATGTGTATTGTCGCAATGTATATAATTCAGAATATTTGACTGGATAGTCTTCGCAAAACTAACAATACCAAATTATTAAAGACTTAAGTTCATTTAATCACAGTTCAAAACAAATAACGGTTAACCTAGCAGTAGCTTTGTTAAATTCTCAAACTCTTAAAATGCTCTCAGTGTAATCTGAGAAGTCTCAAATACCGAGCGTTCGGGTGCCTTTAATAATACATATCTACAAATATCGCGGTGCCATTAGCTAGACACACAATATATCGTGTTACATACGGTTGAGTGTATCCACTGCTTCGTAATCAGCCGATTGTATATTCTCTGCCTCCGAAACAAGCGACCTCTGAGTAAAGCCAAGAGAGGAGAAATCTGCGTATTCAGACATTTACGAAAATTGCCCGTGGAAGCGTATTGAGACGAATCGCCCCGCGCGAGCATCGGTTTGGAAATATTATACGTGGTACAGTCCGTCATTAGACAAGATGAACTAAAAGAGAAAGGTATTATAATTCCCGACACGCGCACTTCGTAAAATATAAACTCATTAAGCTTGGAAGCAGTTTTCACTAATCGTCTGTATAGGCAGTGAGAATATACAAAGCGCGCGCCGCGGTACGCAGGTGCAGAACACTACCGGTGCCAAACGTCTGGCGGAGTTGCCAAAGTATTGCCTCGGTTCAGTTCGTTGCATTTTAATGCGTTAGGCCTACTATACGAAGAACGTTTCTCATAATTATACAAGCCAGAGTTGGCGGTCATGAAATTTTACAACTGATTAAATAATTCTCAACTTACTAGAGTGAATGTATTTCATTGAGTGCGCTTCTTCAAATTCCATGTTTGGAATTCCATTCTCCTGTTGTCCGGCGTTCAGGGTCGTTCTTGGGTTGGGTCCTTCTACAATTTGTAGTGAATTAATATTTAACAGTGATTTACACTGTGTATAAAACTACACAATACTCCAACAAATTTGAAGTGTTCTTTTCAATACCTATGCGGATAATCTTGTATTATACCGTAATAGCACTCGATGATTAATTTACTCGTAAACTTTCTGACTTGTGCTCGTGCACTTTTGGTAGACCTATCGTCATAGACCAGCGGCAATGACAACGCGTTATTGAGTTCAGAGCGAGATTGAATTATATGATATGAAGAACAAATTCAACTAACGTTTTATCCAATTTCATTACCCGAAATATTCCCTCACAGTTACGGCTTCAGTCCAAATAACGTTCTTCTTCTAAAAGACGCCTACTGACATAGCTAAACTTGCAAATAAAACCTGTCTAGTTTTATTACTTTTCTGTAGGGTCATAAAACTTTCTTTTCACAAAAGTTATTTAATTTGATCTGTTTTTATATTATCACGTAACATAGTTATACATACCAACACGCGCGCACTCGCCATATGCCTACGCACATTTTTGCACTACTTCACATGACTACTTGTTTTTTTTTCTGTCAAGAATTAACTTAAACTAATAAATTTAACATGTATCTTATTGTCTATTATAAAATGTCCGAACCTGTGAAAGAAGACTAAAACTAATAAGTCTTTACTTCGACAAATTTTCATTGCAAACATACTGCCATACGCTTAGAGTTAAATTACTGTTTCATATGCAAATTCCACCTATTGTGATATATGTATTACAACACTTTTAACGAGTTTAATGTGCGACAAATCTTTACATAACGCTACAACACATTAAATTCGTGTGTTGATATGATGAAAGGTGTAATCTTAATAATAATAATAACGCTATGTAATCTGGTTAAAAATCATTTCATTGTTTATTAATAAAATTTCTTATTTGTGTTACGAATCAAAATCATTATTATTTGCACGTCTAATAATTACACATAATTAATACTCTTATATTACACATAGAATGTTATACAACATTATATTCTAATACATCGTTAAAATTTTTATATTGCTCTCAGCTAGCTCATTTGTATTATACTGATTAGATTATCAATTTCCTAATAATCTAATCTCCTTTAACATTACTGCATATGCATTGCTTTCTAATAAATTCTCTAATGACTTTATCAATGTAAATACCAAAAATTATAGATTTCAAATTATCTCTTCTACGTTACAGATAAAAATTATCGTTAAACATTCTTTAAATATTACGTTAATACAAACAAATATTTACAGTTATACAATTTATTAATTCATATTTGAATTGTATTATCTCTTTTTTTCTTTGTTAGTTATTGTCTTTTGATTAAGTCTCGGCTTTTCAAGTGCATGGTTGTTTGTCACTTTATTGTTGTGGTACATCGGCAGCGTGTCCTCTTCGGTCCTTGATACTGGATGCTCCTTTGTCGTCCTGGATTCCTGGAGTCCTGGAGTCTTGGAGTCCTGGTCCTTCGTCCGTCGTATTCTCGTACTCTGGATTACTGCTTGTACTTGGCTGCTCCCTCGTCTCCCGTCATGGCCTCAGGTTGCAAGTGCTCACACGAACTGATGAGTAGTCGTGAAGTTCCTGACTGCTGCTGTGTCTGAGATGTAACTGTTGTTTGTCTCTACGCAGAGTCTCTGGCTGCCATAGTAGTCGATCAAGAAAAGAGTTGTAGGCCTACTCGTCAAGCAGAGCCTCCGGCCGCTACGATGGTTGATTTAGGAAGAGAGTGATGTTAGCGCGTCTCCTGTATTTACACCCAGGGCGCCAAAATCATCTCTCGACAATATTCTGCATGTTTGAGATTGTCAAGAGCGTCACTTTTTACCCGCGATTCTTGTCACACTTATTTCGCTCGTCTTCGCGAACTGCGAAGTCTTTTGCACATTACCCGATATTCATTCTGTCGGTAATTTATATGTGTTCATCATCCACAAACCGTTTTTCTTTATCTTAATTAACATAAGTACTATTTATTTTTATTCTCCTAGAATTACACTTTTTATTCGTTTTTCACTATTTTTTATACACACATTCGTTTAATTTTTATACACATTTTGGTGTATTTGGTTTTGTGCTATTGTGCACACAAGTATTACAAATTAAATAAATGCAAATAATTGATAGCGTTCCTTAAGGGTTGGCGCTTTTCAGGAATGGACAGGTCGCACACACACACGTAACATACGTGTGTACACAGAGACAGAGCAACTGGCGTGTTTCACCTGTTCCAACCTGCACGTTTGGTCGTTCATATTGCAACCTGAACTATTAACAAAGTGAATTATTTATTTATTCTAATTAATTATTTTAATTACTTTGTGCAATGCACAGTAACCTATACATTTGTACTGTTGCAGTACGCACACACACACACACACACACACACACACACTCACACATATATTGCAATGAAACACAGGATCCTTGATAAGCAGTGCAGGCTAATCTAAATACACGGACGATGAACATTCAGGTTTTAAATGGTATTTTGTTAGATTTGGTTTTTTCGCTATAAGTTTTGTATCTTAGAACGAATAAGGAAGTAGGATAAGTCAAACTGTTTATTATTTTGTGTTCTATTTATTCATGTACTGTGTCAGTGAAAATGTGCGCGCGTGCGCGAGTGATACACTTTTTTTTTGCCGTGCATGATATAATTATCCGATCGTATTGACACTTGAACTGGACATAAACTATTATTCGCTACAGTTTGCCTATATTTCCTGATCGTAATATAACGTTAAAATATGATTTTTTTAAATATAAAACTCTTTATAAAACGCAATTCTACTTGAGATAAGACATTCATAGATAACCATCTATGCATGCCCTTGCAAATTCTGTACACTTTCCTGCATCAAACCACACTAGTGCCGTGCGCATAATAACCATGTGACTTCTTTTCCACCAATAAGAGGCTTGGAAGATCAGTCGGAATTTTCCTCAGCCGGGTGCTGAACGGCCAGTTTTTCTTTTCTAGCTGTCGCGAAGGGAACGTGCGCTTCTCGTTCAAGATTTTTCGCTTGCGAAGATTCGTTAAGTCCATTCGTCGGTAATAACAAGTGCGAACTCTCAAAACTGTTTAACTAATCCATCTTCAGACACGTTATTGTTCATTGTAACGTAACGGGTATAAAAGTGAACTGAAACTGGGTTTACTGTGTGAGGTATTCTACAGTACCAGAAGTATTTAATAGTTTACTTATTGTTGTAATATTATCATCAGTAGTTTCCGTGTGAGTGGAAGATTTCCGCTTAGGAAGATCTGCTGACCGTGGTAGATCTAGTGTTACGAGTGAACACTTGAAGATTCCGCATAGGTATAAGTTTAATATACCGTTTTTAGTTAAATACCCACTGTTACCTGAGATACTTGTATTATTCTAATTACAGTGTAAAATTCCATTAACGGTACCACTAAAATCAGTGTTCGAGTGCGAATCGTCAGTGTCAACGTATGAACTTCAGGACACCAGCCCAGCTGTAATCATCGCCAGGGTCAACCATCTGTCATCGTACGCCAAGCCTGACGACTCCATTACATAAAACCCCCCTCAATACATTGCCGTGGAAATCTTCGTATATGTAATGTACAACAAATCATATATGAACATTATTTAACATTTTAAAAGACTATATCTGCAAACACTATTATTATTTATTCTGGTTAAATATATCACATAAACGATTTCATATTTCTTGTGTACAATAAATAATCTTAAATCCTCCAATATTGACTTTTGCATTATAACACACGCACCACCACATCCTATGCGCCAATATTTAAGTTATTTGTGTTGTCGTAATATATATAATAAAACAATCAATTGCAACACTAACTATAGCTAATTATTATAGACATTAATTTCATTGAATCGCAGTTTAAAATAAACAAACACTTAACATAGCAGTAGCATTGTTAAATTTTCAAAATCTTAAAATGCTCTCAGTATAATGTGCAGGCATCAAATACCGAGCGTTCGGGCGCCTGTAATAATACATATCTACAAATGTCGGCGTTGCCATTAGCTCGACACACAATATATCGTATTATATACGGTTGAGTGTATCGACTGCTCCGCCGCAATCAGCCCCGAAACAAGCGACCTCTGCGTAAAGCCGAGAGTGGAGAAATATGCGTATTCAGACGTTTACGAAAATTGCCTGTGCAAGCGTAATTGAGAGAAATCGGCCCGCGCGAGCATCGGTTTGGAAATATTATACGTGGTACAGTCCGTCATTAGACGAGATGAACTATGAGATGAAAGATATTATAATTCCCGACACGCGAACTCGTAAAGGATAAAGTCATTAAACTCACTAATCGTCTGTATAGGCGCTGCCGCCACTCTACGATACGCAGGTGGAGAAAACTACCGCTGCCAAACGTTGCCTAAATATTGCCTCAGTTCAGTTCGTTGCATTTTATTGCGTTACTATCCAAAGAACGTTTCTCATAATTATATAAGCCAACGTTGCTGGTGTCATGTGAAATTTTACAACTGAATAAATACTTCTCAACTTACTAGACTGAATGTGTTTCATGGAGTGGGTTTCTTCAAAGAATTTTAACGACGAAGAAATTAATTTATCATTAAGACCGAAACATAATTAATCAAAATAAAACCGGACTTCCTTTTTCTTTTCCTGGCGTTACAACTCAGCGTGGGTTTCTGCCTGCTCAATGACTTTCTTCCGTTACGCCCTCTCATTACACATCCATCTCCATCGCCTCACGTTCATCTCAAATCATCCTCCACGTCATCCAACCATCTCTTTCTCTGGATCTTCCTCTAATTCTTCTTCATACCGGTCTCCAATCTGCAATTATCTTAGCCACCCTTCTGTCATCCATTCGTCTTACGTGGCCCAGCCACTCAAGCCTCTTACTCTTAACAACCCGGACTAAGTTGGCGCCCTGAATCAGTTGGTCCAGTTCATGGTTCATTCGAATCCTCCAATAGCCATCATTAGTTTGTAGAGGTCCAAAGATTTTTCGCAAGACTTTTGGTTCAAATATTCTTAGATGTTGTTCGTCAGTGCTGGTTAATGTCCAGGCTTCGCCATACAAATCTTACTACCGGTCGGTCGTATAAGACTTTTGTATATAGTCAGCTTAAGTTGTTCGCTTAACATCATGGATTTTAAAAGGTTTTCATAGGAGTAATAAAATCGGACTTACTAGAAGTAAGTTTTCTAAGCAAAAATAGTTTAAACACTACTTCCATACATCAAAGTTGTATGTGAAACTTTTAGACAATCTTTGACGAAAGAGAAATTAAAAAAAAGAAACTCTTTGAAATGCTTAATCTATATTAATCGATTAATTATGTGACTGTCAATCAATGAATTTTAACGATGAAGGGTTTGTGAGGATCGGTCAAAGAAGTATAACACAAATTTTTAAATTATTTGTGTCGACGTTTCGACAACATTTATTGTCTTGATCAGGACCTGTGTACGGATATAAGAGAAATATCAAACACAAGTGATACATTACTTGAGTGAATGTGTTTGTGTATGTGAGTGTGCGCGTATGTGTGAAGGAGTTGAAATAGTTTGTTTTACATCATCAAAATAATAGCATTATTACATATTGTTTTCCTTAAATACATCGAGAAAATTATAATACCACAGAAACATAATTTATAGCTATATTACAATATAAGTTTCAGTTAATGTAAAAGTTCGTTAATGGTATTTGTAATTAATTATAAAAGCAGTAATCAACAATTATATATTAGAATTGGTACAGAAAACATTTCTACATATACATATATCATGTAGACATTTATATGTAGAAATGTTTTCTGTACAATTCTAATATATAATTTTTGATTATTCCTTTTATAACTAATTACAAATACCATTAAGGAAATTTTGGTAATGCAATAATTTTGATGATGTAAAACAAACTATTTCAACTCCTTCACACATACACGCATACGCGCATGCTCATATGCGCGCGCGCACACACATGCACTCACATATACAAACACATTCACCCAACTAATTTATCTGTTGTGTTTGATATTTTCAAAGCCAACCGTTGACGGTGCATGTTGCATTTTTTTTATCAGCCATCTAAGGACCGCATGCCAACTTCAATTCTTTATTCTTTTTCTTTTCTTTTTCTCCAATACTCTTTCATCTTTTCACTGTCTCTTCTTCCTGTCTTCAGTCCACTTTGAACTGGTGTTTTTCTCTCTCATACCCTGGACTCCTTCCATTTTTAACACTTTTACCCAAAATGATGCATTTTTATTTTTATTAAAAAATAAAACAAATAATGGGCCGAGTATTTATTGGTATTTTAACATGGTAATGTTTTTAGGCTGGGGGTCATTCCACAAAAATTGTCATCGAAAAACGTAACGCTTCCACACTTTCGATTCCCCACAGTCTAGAAATTTGATATGTAAACGCATCAAGACAGAAATAATCGCTGCTGACATTGAGTTTAGCAAACGTTTTAGTGAGAATAAATTTGGTTTTACATGCTCTGTTTGTGATCGTCTGTGGTTTGGAAATGATTTACGTAATCCACCAAACGTAATCCACATTATACGTTTCAATAGCCTAAAAACATTATCATGCTTCGATGTTTCTGTTTCGTCGAAATTCTTTGAATGCTTAGGTGCATAAATAGAGAGAGAGAGAGAGAGAGAGAGAGAGAGAGAGAGAGAGAGAGAGAGAGAGAGAGAGAGAGATTTTTTTTTGGTAAATCACCAACTCACTAGTATTTGTTGGTATATTTTGGTAAATGATTTAAATTCTTAAGAATAGGCAACGCTTGGTAACTGTTTTTCACAATAAACTTATTTTTCAAAATACTAAATATTTTTGATATTCAAGACCGTCGTCAGAGAGCGTACAATCAGTATATGGTTGTATATACTTGCTGAAGATGATTTAAATTAGTTTACGTCCTTACGGTAAAATGAAACTATGCGTTTCGTCTTGTCTCAGCGCGTTGTAAATTTTACTCTAAGCCTCAGAAAGATTAAACTTTAATAAGCTAATCAGTATTTAATTTAACTTGTGTTGAATACTATTAAACTCTTAGGGTTTAAGACGCGTGGGCCGTTGTTCGTAGTCGGTATAAACCTCGGCCTCCACTGACAGACAGGCGTTTGTTCTGAGTGACTTTCAAAACCGTCTCAAACTCATGAAATTTATCTCAAGTCTATTTTTGTTATACATCCTTATTCTGTCTGGAAAATTCCCACAGATTATCACCACGGTTAAAATATTAATTACACAATGTTTTGTTGGACAATTATTAATCTGTGGCCATCTTCAGGTGTACCGCGAACCTAACTAGTCTTCATTCATAAGTCACACGAGCTTCTAAATGCTGTTTGTCCTTTAGTTTCAGTTTTAATATATTTCCACGGAGCCCCCCCCCCCCAGCTGATGATATTACGCTGATCTATTTATCGTTTCCTCGCTACCTTCATTTATAAAAATATACAAATGGAAGATCAATTCTAATTAATAAAATAAATTTTTTTTTAAAATTTGGTTGAACAAGTTAGTCTCATATAGTTTCCTTTGACCGTGACAAAGACGACGTTCACGTAAAGGTTGTTGCCTTAATTATTTGGGGCTAAACTGTCCACTAGTGGAATCAGATGATTGTAATTAGTGTGCGCTCTTTGGCGGAAACAAACTTCATGTCTCGTCTTGTTTGCTTCAATCCCTTTGTAAATTTTACTTTATACTCGGAGACAGATTAAACTTTATCAAACTAATCTCTGAGTTTCATTTAATTTGCGTTGAATTCTGAACGTAAATGACAAGTGAATACTGTGTGACGGCCAGCTTCGACAGATTAGTTCCAGGTAGATGTCAAAACTTCAAAAATTCAACTTTTACAAAAACGTAAGAACGGAATGATAACGTAAATTAATGAATAAACTAATTTTTCATGTATATCAAGTGAATGAATTTTGTGCTAGTAAAAATACGTGAGAATCTAGAGACAAAGAAAGCTCACAAACAAAACCTACTTTGTCAAAACTCAGATAATTACCGCTTTGACAAAGTAGAATGTTTTACTTATTTGAGGTCTACAATAATCTAAAATAATACTGCTTGAGGAAAAACAGCAGGTGACCTATTGCAAAATCAGTACATATACTTTACTTCAAACGCAGATTATCAATACAGAATAACCATACTAACCGTCTATAAAGCCTTCGTAGCTCAAGTATTGATCTCTTTGGCCAAAGAAGTAGCAAACCTCAGAAGACCTTGGAAGAATTGAAACCTTATAAGTGGTAAAGACCTACGAAAACCGACATAACTAATTCGATCTTCAGGAAGATACCTGCGAAAACGCAGAATGCAACAGACGTTGATGAACTTTTCATAATGTACAGAGGAGATTCATTAAATAGATTTATAAATGATAACGGGCTGGGCATGTAGCCCACTGTGGCATAACTAGGAGCTGCTCCTGGAGAGGGGGATCAAACTAGCATCTCAGAGGGGGAGGGTGATACTAGCTCGAAGGTTGGAGTTCCTATTTTTCAGTATTCAGTATTCTTCCGTATGATTATATAAATAAATACATTTCATAAATTCTTGGCGACTCCAAATTTTTTAATAGATCGACGTGAAGTATATTGCAAATACGTACATACGCTATTTACTAAATGTTGAATGGTTCAGTAGGGGATTAAAGGAGGGCGTCGGGGGCGGACTACTCCGGGCCCCCTTAGAAAGGGTCCCCCAGACATGGAAAATTTCGTTTTTTGGTAATTTTTACAATTCATTTGCAAATGTTCTATATCACGTCCTGAAAAGCAGCACTAGGAGAGGTCCAGGATTTAATCGATCGATTCCAAAGATTTTTTTATATTATTTTTGAAATCTACCTTAGAGCCCTACCTCATAAAGTGTTTACAGATATTGAAAAAAAATCTGATAAAGGTACGTTTATTATTAGAAGTATATTTATACTAAAAAAGTAGCGTCAGTTGCACCTGGTGTCAATGCTTCACCACGCAGTCGGAAGTCGCAAATTAAACCCCAAACTGCACGGACGGCAACGGTACCGGCAGCGACTAAAGAAGGCCGTGCCTCGGTACGAAAATGTGAAATACCGTGTGATAACATGTAAGCCTACGCTAAAAGAGATTTCACCAGTGCAAAATATTTAACATTTCAGTACACCGACAATTTATTCAAGATTTCTCATCAGAATTTTTGTGTGAGCGAACAAAACCGTGAGTGACATCGAAGACAACAGCACGTACAACTCTGTAGATATTATAAAGTATTGTAGATTTAATCCATTCTATAAATAATACTACTTTTATTATTTCTTTAAACTTTGTTAGTGTCCAAATTCATTATTAAAGAATGTTTTGTGGATGTGCTTTGTAGCTAACTGCCACATTTTGCTGAATTCGATCGGCTGATACACTTGCGAAGTCGGGCGCTCTTGCTCATCCAACTCGACTTCAGTATTTATTGAAGTTATATTTCTTTAGGCGCGTTGAGGGTGAAATTTTTAGTAGGCCTATGTAACGAAATGCGCGCGCACCATGCAACGGAAACGGAAAGTTAACAGGATGAACTTAGCCCTGGACAACGAGCCTGAGGCCAAAAAAATGTACTCCAGGAATGGATAAATGTACAGTTCCGATGTATAATGAAAGATGGAAAAAAAATTGTTTTGGTAGCAATTTACATTTCTCCAAATGAAAAATTAGATGATATTCTTCATTTTCTACGTCGTTCATTGCTTCCATATACAACAGTCGAAGGAGCGTTTCTTGGTAGAAGAGAAGACAAGTTAGCAATGATTCTCAGTGGAGACTTTAATGTCAATTTTGCCTTAGAAGATTCTGGTCTACTTATCAACTTTCTCCAAGAGCATCTAAATTTAACAATAAATAATGATCCTACTGTTTCAACGACACGACATGGCACCACCATTGATGCTGTATTCACGCGATATCTGGACAACGTTAATTCGAAAACATTTATATCGTACTTCAGTTATCACAAACCGATTGTAACATATGTACCGATTCAGTCACCACCGGAAGAAGCTATGGAAGTGGACGTAATTCCAAATGAATGAATTGACTCGATTTTATATAAAAATAAATTTTGTAATGTTTTTTAGACTGGATTAATAACTATTTATTTTTTCATTTAATTAAAATTTTATCAATCGTATTTACCATCTCCCTTCACTCCTCTTATCGTTCTACTCGTATGAATTTTTAGCATGCATGTTAACCCTTAGTTTTTCAATCACGCCAAAGAAGTATAACTTCTAACGTGCGTACATAAGTACACGCACCCACAATTTTTTTTCTATGTATTAGTTAAAGATGAATTGGATTATAAATACCTGTCTTGATTATTCATCTCTTCTTTCACAGCACTAACACTTATCTAAAAATGAACTTTTTCTTGTGAAACTTACTGTTTTTCGTTGAACGCGTTTCGGCGTACGTATCCGCCTTCTTCAGCTTTGAGCCAGTAGATAAGTATAAATACCTGTCTTATGGGAGGGGGGTCTCATAAAGAAATCCGCCCCGGGTCTCCAGTGTCCAAGGTACGCTACTGCAGTGGTTGTCATTGTTTAAAAAAAAAACTCTTATTTTATTTAGTAATATACGAGTATTGTCAATTCTTTTTATTTCTACAATTATTATTGCGTGTGGACAAAATTTAACTAGAATTACTGTATGATAGTATCTAATTGATTTCAAATTGTTATTTGTGACTCATTAAAGCCGGTAATTAGTGACTTCATTGGTGTCTGTATTTTGTTTCCACTGTACCATACGACGATCCGTGAGACCGTCGTACCAGTTGGTTAATGTCCGACACAGCAGGGGGGGGGAGGCAGCCGACCTTGTTATGTCTTTGATGCAGATATGATCAGAAAGACTTCCGGAAGCCGACGACTTTCGTTACACAAAGCGTTGTAAAAAAATCTTCAAGATAGAACAAAGTTAGTACTGGAGAGAATGTGTACTGAAACTTAATAATAGCCTGAAAACAAAATCAAGGAAAGCGAACGGATCCAGGAGTGTAGGTTATATGAGTCATTTAGTTTCAAAACCAGATAAAAATTTTCAGGAGAGCTAAAAAACTGTATTGCAGGAGAGCTGGTTTTGCAACTAACCAGCAATTTCAACTCAATTTTAATAAGGATGTTTCTGTTTTAGAAACTTGTGAAGTAGATATGGACATGTAGAAGGTAATAAAGTATAGGCAAATCCAAAAAAATGTGAATGTGAAAAAAGTGGATGTATTGTATTCTTTGCCTCGTTGCAGATTTCATTGCCATAACGTCTGTCTGTCTATTTATCCGTCCGTCTGTCCGTCTGTCTTCCTATATGTTCGTGTGTTGTCTGCTGTTCGTCCGTGTACTGTTTGTCTGTCTGTCTATCTGTGTGTCTGTTTCTGTATGACTGTCTGTCTGTCTATCTGTCTGTCTCTGTCCGTCTGCCTGTGTGGCTGTCTGCCTGTTTGCCTGTCTGCTCTCTCTCTCTCTCTCTCTCTCTCTCTCTCTCTCTCTCTCTCTCTCTCTTCCACTCTCTTTCGCTTTCCTACACTACAACTCTGCATTAATCTTGGCATTCCATGTAATCCGTTGCAATCAGTCACAGTTTCACGGTAAAGTTAGCCAATTTTACCTAAATACCCAGCTTTGTTGATCGTTTCTTCTACCTCGTTAATCTAGCTTAAGTCTGTATCTTCTCTTTGGCGGTGAGATTTTCACATCATCAATTATTTTCTCATGCTTTGTTTTCCTATATATGGGCTCAGGAGCGTCACTGTGGAAGGCGATCATGGTGATCAGTCCAAAGCTATTAAAAATTTTATCGAAAAATCATAAATGTTTAACGTAAATCTATTTCTAAGCCAGTTACTACGTATATGTTTAAAGAAGGCTTAGAAATAATGGCAACTATTAGAGCTGTCTAAAGAATATCTACAGCTGCCGATGCTGCCACCTGAAACACCGTTGTCTGTGCGTTAACTATAGTGTCTCTGTACCGAAGGTTATGTCTCTGAGTTGTTTGTTCCGCCACTTCATCTGTCCGACATCGTCAAGCCCCTCTTCTCCGCCTTCTTCTTATAGGACTCCATTCAGTGTCCTTTGTTATTTATCCACTATTGTAATATCTTCTTCTGGTAGTTCCTATTCGTTTCGGTTGTTGGATATCATACAGGCTATTTTAACTTTGCCTTGTACATAGCCGTGATGATATTACTAGAGATATCTAAACGATCCCAGTGTCGTTGACTAGTAACTAGTGCATCCGCCTTCGGGGCCGATTTCTCAACACCAGGACAATGAGGTGCCCTACCGCTTGCCAGTTCATCCACCCGAAGCTGTTGACTAACAAGCGGGAGATTACTTATTTATTATTTCTATTTTTTTTATTTCTATTTCTAGGTTGTTTAAGACCTGAAGATGTCAGTGATGACGAAAAGCTTAGTCGAACAATAAAAATTATAGCAGTTAGCAAATTCATAAAAGAAATAGTAAGGATGGCTGCTAATTTAAACAATACGAAGATTACTTATTTGGTGTCACTCGGTCGCCATTTCGTCGTCAGTTAGAACAGGGTGCACCATACAACCGAGACTGTACTTAGAGAAGGTGAGGTTGGCATTTGTACATGAGAGGCTATATATTGCGCATCTTACACCCCATTGTAATATATCCATACAATTTTGTAATCAAGCCTTTCACTGCCGGCATCAAAGTTATTAGAATGGGCGTTAGCCGGAATGTTAGGAAGTGGTTTCGTGGGGGTAAAAACCAGACGTTTCGCCCTCATCATCGGTGGCTATCTTCAGTGGGAAAACGTTTTAGCAGTTGTTCGCCAAATAAGCCCAGTACTGAACTACAAAAACCGAGATTAGTGCCTCAGTACAGGGGTTATTTGGCAAAGAATTGTCAAAGGTTTAACCGCCACGAGACCACGTCCTAACAGGCAGACTAACGCTTGTTATAATAACGTATCCACGCGATAATGTCAATTTTTCACTTCCATGTTCCATAAGGAAATGAAAGAATGGTGATGGCGAAAAAATCGTGTTCAAGATAAGGGCTGATTCTGATTGTACTACCCTCAAAGGATGAAGAAAATCATTTTCTGAAAAGTGTCTGTGTGTCTCTCAGTGTGTATAATTTTTTTCTATGGCGGACGATAACTGCCGTAAAATCCAACAGAATCAAATAATGTTTTATATATCTACGTGAGTTGTAGAGGACTCAATGCCTATTGATTTTGGTGAAGCTCGGTTAAGGGGAAGGGATAGTTTACCTGCAACGTTTTATGTTTTAACAAGAGTAAAGTACTTAAATTTTGATAAATAAATTATCCTGAAAAGAAGGTCATAATAATCCACTGTAGAAAAGTAGATGTAATATCTATAAATGAAAAGGGTAGTTGAAGGGGGAGGGGGTAATTTTTATATAAATAAAATGAAAGTTGAATGGGGAGGGGCCTTTTTTTATATGTGTACTACGTTATCGGCAACAAAGAAGTAATTGTTAAAAATTTTACAAAGGAATTGTTAAAATTCCTTCCCGGGCTGTTTGGCCGTGGTCCAATGTTTTCTGCAAAACCAGACGTTTCGGCAGTGCCATCGACTGCCATCATTATTGAAAATCGAGTGCACTAACGTGAGGTGGTACACGTTTATAACCGCAGTAACGTGGTTAAGCCTGAAGAAAGAAGTAGTTTCTATGGAAATATTTCATTTCGAAAAACGATTTTAAATATAAATCTTAGAACATGGAAGTCATGTATGGGTTCTTCATACCGATATTTCTTCTCGACTTTGTTTTGGATATCCATTATTGTCTCTAACTCTTCGTTCGTGATTCTATCTAACCTGGTATACGTACGTCTTATTAAAATCGGTCACATGAAAAACACTGAGTGGAATCTGAGTCTTGTTTATTGTCATCTGACAAATTACTTTGCGGAGAGCGAAGTACTCTGAGGCACGGTAAAGAGTTGTCACGGCAGTATTGTGCCGGAGTTGCACAATCCGGCGTTCGAGGAAAAGTCCTAACTTTTCTGATTCGGATAAGTGTCTAGTTAAAAATGTAAAGTACCGTTTACCAAATGGTAAAAGCTTAAGAGCATGATAATGTCTTTCAGCCGCCAGCTAAACGCAAAATTATTATGGTTACTGACTGACTGATTGGTTACATACCTATCTACAGCTATGCAGTGTTGTTTGCTTGTTAGGTCTTTAATCTGCGACGGACGTTAGCACGTTAGCGGTCGCGGTTTTAGTTAACGATTCCCGGCTGGTAAATGATGACGTCATGCAGCGTGATGCGTTACAGAAATTTTCAAATGACCCCCAGCCATAAGACATTATCATGTCAAAAAAAAATACTAGACGCTTATCCGAATCAGAAAAACTAGGACTTGCATTTCCTCGAACGCCGGATTGTGCAACTCTGGCACAGTATCACAGTGGCTGCATCTTGCAGGATCATCATTCAAAAAGGTGTGTTTGTTGTGGCAGCAGCGTGGGACCAATACACAGTCTTATTATATTAAGAAACGAAAATGTTTAAATGCTGTACGATTATTGTAATAACTTTCGTTGACAAGAAATGACTTACGTAGACACGACAGTGATACTGTCAGTAAAGAGAAATATGAGACAATCTGTGCTAGGGATAAGAACGAAGTTTTGGAAACTAAGTAAATAGATACGCGATCAAACTAGGATGAACGATATGTTTGATAGAACCAGAAAAACTACGTGGTTGAAGTCAAAAATATGGTCATGAAAGTTAGTAGAGATACGTCATTTATAGGTGGATGGTTAAGATTTTTGTTCAACAACCCTTGCTAGCGATCCATTATTGTAACGCATCGTTACATTGTCAATTTCTTCTTCTTGATATTGTTCTGGATACCCATTTTTGTCTTTACCTCCTTGTTCGTGGTTCTATCTAACTTGGTGTAGGTATGTCTTAGTAACACAGGGCACATGAAAAACTCTATGTGAAATTACGTCATTAGAACTGTAAAGAGGTGTGATGGCAGTATCACACTTGCCACGTCTTGCAGAACGGTCGGTCGTTCGAAAAAGCGTTTTTGTACGTGAGCAGTGTGCGGCGACCAATACATAGTCTTATTACACTAACGAACGAATGTTTAAAGACCGTACGATTATTTTTAACGCGGACAAGTAATGATTTAAAATTATTATTAATCGATATGCCAATATATCATCATTATCATCATCCTCAAGGTTTAAACCAAGAATGGTTATTTCCGGTCTCAAGTAGGCAAATATTACAGCTGGTCACTCCAGCGCTTCCTCGGACGTCCCACACCTCTCCGTTCCCTCGTCTTATAGTTCCATAGTTGTTTGGGGATGTGGCAGTCATCCGTCCGGCTATTCCTTATTTGAGGCATTTTAGTAGTGAATATGTCCCCTGGATATGTTACTAGCATATCGCAGGGTAAGACGTATGGTGGGGCTGCCACCTTCAGGCTTAACGTCAAGTCCGATTTTGTGTCTGGGTGTTCTCCCATAAATTGGCTGTCTTACCCTTTTCCCAGAAACCAGTTGTCCCTTTTGAGATGTCCATAAGGATCTTTAATGTAGTGGGTTTCTCCTTGCCTCCCACATCCTACGTTGTTGACCAATGGAAGGTCATCCGTCTTTAGGGGCAATTTCTCACCCCAAGGGCAAGAGGGTGCCCTAATCTTTACTTGACAATGACAAGAAGAGGAGCGGCAGCTTATACCGGCAGTCACTCAGTCTCCAGAGCCGCGTTAGCCACCCGTAGGTGTTGCCCAACCCCCACCACTTGGAGGTGCGGCTGCATATATACCTTCATCAAGGAATGAAGCCATAAGGCCTCTCTAGTACTTTGCCAATATACTCATTACAGATTATAAAGTTTCGGACTTAAGCCATCATGAGCTAAAATTAAGAAACACGACGTTTCTACATCCATAGAATCAGAGGTCAGGGGAAGAAAAAATTAATACAAAGATAAATCTATTACTAACAAATAGGTATCGTCAAAACTCCAAATCTTAGTTAAACAAATATAGTGCTAAAAAAGTAACAAAAATGATCATAGATACCTGAAAAAGAAAACACGGAAGGATACCCGAATTAAATTTTATAAAATCGTGACTGTCCCCACATTTCAGTATGCTAGTGAGACATGGACCCTTGGTAAAAGGGACGTGCAGAAGATTCATGCAGCCAAAATGAAGTTTCTAAGAGGGACGCAATGTTGTTCTCTCTTGGATCGAAGAAGGAACGAGGATATTAGACGCGATTTAAACATTGTATCAGTGCAGCGGAAGATTCAAGACCACAGAAGCAGATGGTGTAAACATGTGATCCGCATGCCTGATATCCGTCTACCTGTAGGTGCCTTGGGTTATCACCCTACTGAGAAGAGAGATGTCGGTAGACCGAGGAGGAGATGGGTTCCGGAACAGGTCTAAGGCCTAGTCCTTTGAAGTGATGATGATGAAAAAAATATAATAATAAAACGGTACTCACCATTCCAGCCAGGAAGGATTCCTCTGTGTTTTCAACGTAAACAAATTAAACAACCAACAGCATATTGCTGGAATAGTGCGTATTATTATATTATTATTATTATTTTTTTTTAGCAATATATTTGTTTAACTAAGATCTGGAGATTTGACGATATCTATTTGTTAGTGCTAGATTTATCTTTGTATTAATTTTTTGTTCACCTGAAGACGACGTCTGATTATTTAGACGTCGAAACGTCGTATTTTTGAATTTTAACTCATGATGGCGAATGCCCGAAACCTTATAACTTTCCAGAAGTAATGACTTGCGTAAACATGAGAATGATGGATGTAAAGAAACATGGGAAAATCTGTGATAGGAATAACAACGGAGTTTTAGAAACTAAATAAATTGATATGCCATCGAACTAGGATAGATGGTGGGATTTGTAGAATAAGAAAAATCACGTGGTTATATAACAACAATATGGTCATGAAAGTTAGTAGAGTTATGTCATTTATAGGATGCATGGTTGAGTATTTTTTTTTCGTGTTATTTGAGACTTGTTCACAAGGACAAGCCTCGCGGTGATCTAGGGCACGCCCTCTTCAGACGAATGGAAGGATGCGATGAGACGCACGCCAGTGCAGGCCGGAAGCGAAGAAGATGGAGCCACATTGGTGGTAGAGCAGTGCGTGTGTGTGTATTTGTGTGTAAATGTAGTGTGTATCCATATAGGTAATGGAAGTGGCTGATGGAAGTGCCATCAAGTTGATACATGAGGGCGGCCAAGACAGGGACGAGTAACGCTGGTCGCCAAAGCTGGAGGGAGGCGTCAAGTAAAGTTATAGAGGCGACAGAGTATTTTCTTGTAGTAAAGTGGACAAAAAATGCCCAGAAGACAAACGGATACAGAATGACTGGTGAGGCGTTTACTCAGCGGTGTGCAGATAAATGTTGTGACGATAAGTGAAATTAGCGAAAACAAAAGCGAAATTTTGCGTGTAAAACAAATGAAACAAACAAATTTCATTAATTCCTCTCTTCGTCTATGAACCATCTGTTACTCGCCACACATGCAAATTGAACATTTTCGGGAAACAACTCAGTGGTTCACATTCGCGTGCTAAACACACGGTACATACACGTAACGTTATGTGACCACACATTGCACGGCACGGTCTGTGTGACAGGGTGGAGGGGGGGGGTACACTTGGTGTTTGCCAACCCTTTTGGCTATATACTGTATCTGAGAAATTTGTGAGAAACATACATATACATGTATTATATAATTAGTTATAATAAATAAATTGAATCTAAAAATATTGACAGTGTTACGAGCTGTGACTTTATTAAGCTGTTACTGTCTTCTTCTTCTTCTTCTTCTTCTTCTTCTTCTTCTTCTTCTTCTTCTTCTTCTTCTTCTTCTTCTTCTTCTTCTTCTTCTTCTTCTTCTTCTTCTTCTTCTTCTTCTTCTTCTTCTTCTCCTTCTTCTACACTACAAGGATTAGGCATTTGCCTGTTCCGTCCTCACAAACTTACGACCACCGTTTTCCTGGTCATCCTATATCTCTTTTCCCTCTTGGGTTGTAGTTAAGTATTTCTTTGGGTATTCTCCCATTTCCCATTCTATTTACGTGTTTTCCCCATCTTTCTTTGTATTCAGTTATTTTTTAATTTATTGCATATACATTTAGTTCATTTCGCAGGTCTTCATTTCTTACTAAATCTCTTCTTGTGCAGCCTTTGACCCGTCTCAAAAATCTCATTTCTGCTACCTGTATTTTGCTGTCTCCTTTTTTAGTATTTATCCAACTTTCACTCCCATACATAAGTACAGGTACAGCTATCGTTTTATAAAATTCTATACTTGTGTCTTTTCGTGTTTTGTTATTTAATGGTCTATTTATTGTGCTGCTGTTACTGTTTACAAGAAAATACAAAACAAGAGAATTTATAGGCCTATCTCCCTTTGGAAATACTAATTTAAGTTTTCACTAGAAGTAAACAAACTGACATAGGTTTAATATTAAATTATTGATGCCATTTTGGTTAGACAAATCAGTTGCAAAATTCAGGGAATGAAATTTAGATTGCACGTAATAGCACAACAAATAATGTTAAAGAAAACATCAGAAACATATAATAAGAACATAACAGTAAGCCACAAGAATTGCAACAATCTCACCATTTACGTGAGATATGCAGTGAAGTTAAACATCATCTCCGAATCACAACAAAAAGTACTATATGGCCTATCAACTATCAGCCACTCTGTAGGTTATAACACAAAATGATTCGCTTTCAAAATTTACCAAGTTGGTGACTAGTATAATATATAATTTGTTATTATAATCTGTATTATATATCTGAATAACACACGAGAATAAATGTAACATCAGTCTGAATTTTTTTCATTTATTAAAAACAGTTTCATCTCTTTAGCATAGAGATATTCTGAACCTCGCTGTTTTTCTTCGTTTCGTACTTGTATGGCAATCGGCATGAGCGCAGAATAAAGTATTCAGCACCAAAAAGTGACTTTGTTCTCGTGTACTCGTTCGTTTATTCGTTAGTTGCAAATGGTGGTGGGTGGGGGATTCCGCGACTCGGAATCGCGAGACCGCGAGTAATCGAAACGGGTATTTCGACTTTTCAGTTATCGTTTCGGAACAGGTATTTCAACTTTTCAATCACCGTTATATCAGTTCCACAAAAATAATCGTTCCAAAATACCTGTTACAGGTATATCGGCCCACTTTTAATGTACACATTGAGACATGAACCTCCATTATGTACAGTTCCCTTTTTGAAAACAATTTTATTTAATTTATTAGCTGGCTTTACGTACAAAGGCTTTCTTGCGTGATCGGGAGTAGTAGAAACTTTCGCGCGAGGAAGATTGTGATCGTGAAGGTGTACAAGGGAAAAAATGAAAGTTTGGCGACAATCGCGTTTGTCCTTCGCGTACGTCCTGATGAGGTAGGGTTGACAGTGCGCTTTACCTAGTACTTAGTGTGTTGTAGTCGTTCGTTCGCTTGTATAATTTTGTATGTTATAAGTTTGCTGGAATAAATTCCTCCGGGACTGTATTCAACAGGTTGATGCAGGTCCTAGGATACGCCGATGAATTAGATACAATCGGGGGGTCCCTTCGAGCAGTCACTGAAGCCTTTCTTGCTCTTGAAGGTTCCGCAAGGAGGTTGGGTCTCATAAATAAACGAAAGCAAGACAAAATACGTGGTCACAGGGCAGGAAGCTAGAGAAGGAGAGCACGTCCAAATTGGCATCTATTCCTTTGAAAAAGTCAACAAGTTGTTTATTTAGGATGCCAAGTTAACTCCGAAGAGGAAACGTCAGAACAAATAAAGCGAAGAATCACCTCAGCTAATTGATGCTTCTTTGGTCTCAGACCCTTGATCTGTAGCAGAACAATTGCCAGGAGCAGCAGCAAGCTGCTTCTGTATAAAACACTGATCCGCCCAGTTCTCACCTATGGTTCTGAGACCTGAACCATTTCTAGAATGTCTGAGTCAATCCTCATTCATGAACGCAGAATCCTCCGCAATATTTTTGGTCCAATATGTGTGGGAGGTGAATGGAGGAAAACGACCAATCAAGAACTGAACACTCTTCTGAACGAACCAGATATTGTGAAAGTTATAAAACTTGGTAGACTCAGGTGGGGTGGACATGTAATAAAAATGGGGGGAAATGAAATACTCAGAAAGGTACTCACAGAACAAATCTATGGCACCAGGAGAGTTGGTAGACCCAAACTACGTTGGGAAGACGGTGTGAATTATGATGCGCACCATATCCTTGGTACCCGGAACTGGAGAGCAGCTACACTTGACCGGGACAACTGGTGGAGGCTGTTAAAGGAGGCTTGACTCAGTAATGGGTTGTCGCGCCGCTGTAAGGATAAGTTTGTTGACGCTCGTTCGCTTTCTATAACAGTTAGTTGTTTTATTATTCGAAGATTTTCACGCATAGCCTTTACTAGGGTAGGTGGACTATACAGTGTCTATAATCATTAACCTATATCTTTCATTTTTGCTTCGTTTTTTCTTAAAATGACAGTCACACCAGAAAAAGAACTATGGCCAATACGATATTTCTTCGTCGGAAATCCATTCTAAAACCTTGTGCTACAAAGGAATCTGTACAACTTTTCTTTATTTATAAAAAAGTAAATACAATTGTTTTTAAGCGATGAAATGAACTTATTTTTTTTCCAGACGGCGTAAATTCGTAAGTTATAAATGCAAAGATTAACCTCTCCATAAAATGACTGTAAGGATTGTGTTAACCTTTGTAAATATCAATCTTTATTTAACGAGATGTTAAATTCACAAAAAGGAAAATGAAGGTCCATAATTACGACAAATTTGTATAGCTATGCTAACATTTGGTCGCGGGACCGTGGACACTGTACAAACGCTTATATCATATGTAGCAGGCGGGGTACGGAGCACGCGTCTCATTAATTCAGCAAATATTGTCTCACACAGATTTCACGGGATAACCCAGCCAGCCAAACGTGTGTAGGTAAACATACGGGATTAATCTGACGCAAACGTGTTGCAAGGAGCACGTGTTTGTACGCACGCCGACGTTAACCAACGTTAACTTGTTTCCCGGAAGCGTTCAATTTGTTGTTGGGTAACAGATGGTAATTTGTCCGTGGAGGGTAATTAGTGTGAAACGTGTGCTCTAATACTGTCACTTTCTGCCGTGTTATATTTTTACTTCTTCGTTAGCAACTGGCCGCCTGTAGCTGAGCGCATGACTAACTAATCTTCCTCCACCAGTGGCTTGCCGGCCATGTAACCGCTGTTGCCGGCAGCAACAGTAGGCCTACTGTAAATAAGAGAAAATAGTATTAATTATATCACAGAATCATTACTTTAGTTATTGAACAATCTGAAATCCCCGAAAACAATATTAGTAGGGAAACTTGAAGAAAAGCGTAGCATTGCTTTCGAACAGCTGGTCACTTGCACCGTCTTGTGTTGCCGGCTCAGACATCGGCAATGTTTTACTGCGTACGGTCATTGACCTCGTAATAGTTGTCACTGTACAAACTGTCGAAGGGGGGGGGACATTCGTCCGTCCAATGTGTTGCCGCTGCATAAACCGGCAAAACGCTCAGTTAGCAGCTATGTTCGTTTTCGGAATTGACGTGCAGCAGATACTATGCATCTATTTGTGTTTTGTTCGTTTCGTCATGTGTTTCTCTGTGTTTCTTTATTATTTTTAATTCGATTATTTATGTTCTGATTTATTCTATGTAACTGTGATGAGAATCAGATCCCGTTGAACCGGGATCTTCTTCTTCTACCAGCGAATTATAGAAAATGCTCTAAAAAAATATCTTGGCCCTAAAATAACACTTGGTACTCGAAAAATTCTAATTCATTTTTTGGTTAAGTTTTAGGCCTATCATAACCGGCAACAGGTGTTGTGTACCCACGTCACTCCACTGTCCTCTACAGATCTTGTACAGTTCACGATGCCACGATGCTTAACCCTGTCGTCCCAGCATCTTGAAGGAAGGCCGGCCGACCTTGTAGTCTTTTTATACCTATAAATTGTAACCGTTTAAAGAAAAATAATGGCCATAATTATAGCCGTAACATAATGGCGTTCCAAGGAAAATTCCCAGTATGCTTCAAGTAGTAATAGACAATAAAATTATTTAACAATTATCCCACAACAGCTGTCTAGGGTGCGAGGTAAGCAATGAATATGAAAACGATATCGATAATAAAATAAAGAGACATCAGAGGATGTGTGGCACAATTCGTAAGACTCTGGGAAAGAAAGTACAAAAAGATACAGAATTTAAATTCTATAAAGTAATGGGGTCACCAGTACTGATGTACGGGAGTGAATCGTGGACACTAACCCAAAATTATGGCCATTACTTTCCTTAAATAATGTGACCATCACTGATTGATGGTCACTACTAAGGATTTGTCCAACTTTGCTGCTGAAACTGGTAATCTCAAAACTGAGAATTTTTACGGCCCGTTAAATTGAAATTTGAACACATTTAGGCCAGTTAATTTAGTTTTGAAAAGAAGAAAGTGAAAAAAGAGTTTTATTAAAAGCAACAAAGGAATGTGGCAAGGTGCTGTTTTTCATTAATCTCTCTCTCTCTCACACACACACACACACACACACACACACACACACACACACACACACACACACACACACACACACACACACACACACACACACACACACACACACACACACACACACACACACACACACACACACACATTTTTATATTTTCTCCCATTATTCTTATTCTTCTGATGTATAATAAATAATAATACTTTGTAAATTTAAGACAAGAATGTACTTTATTATTTTCATTTCCATGTTCAGTAAGGAAATAAAAGTATGGTTATCGCCAAAAAAAATCGTGTTCGATATAAGGGCTGATTCTGATTGTACTACCCTCAAAACATGAAGAAAAGTCATTTTCCGAAAAGTGTCTGTGTATGTCTGTGTGTAGAATTTTTTATATGACGAACGATAACTACCGCAAATTCAAACAGAATCAAATTAATTTTTGCATATGTGCCAGAAGTGTGCAGGAGTCAAGGACTATTGATTTTGGTGAAGATCGGTTAAGGGGAAGGGGTAGTTTACCCGCAACGTTTTACATTTTAACAAGAGTAAAGTACTTAATTTTGATGAATAAATATGCTGAAAAGAAGGTCATAATAATCCACTGTAGGTCATAATAATGAAATAAATATAAATGAAAAGGGCAATTGAAGGGGGAGGGAGTAATTTTCTAAAAATGAAAATGATGGTTAAAGGAGGAGCAGACAATTATTTATATGTGTACTAGGTTATCGGCAACAAAGAAGTTGTTTCTATGGAAATATTTCATTTTAATTTGTCAAACATAAAATTCGACTTACAAGGAACACTCCCAACTTGTTAGAAATTATCGAACCGAATTCAAGTAAATGATTTTAAATATAAATCTTAGAACATGGAAGTCATGGATGGTTCTCCATACCGATATTATAATTTGTTTATAATGTTTCGCCAGATTTTTAATTTATTGTTATCGTTCCGTACCATAATAAATACTTTCAATTCAATTTTATAATATTGAATTTATTTTATAAACTTTTAAATAATGAAATATAAATTTTATAAAATTTAAAATTTTTTCAAATTTATAATTTTTAAAAATTTCTATTGAGTTCTAAAGGTACATAATATCCTGTGAAACGTGCGTCAGATTTTTATACGTACTAATAAAAGTTCAAACATTATATTGTACTTGAAAAAATCTATTGTTATTATATATATTGCAACAAAACACAGGCTGATGATCTAGAATAAGTATATCAAAGCATGGATGACGGACATTAGCATGTTTTAGATTGATTTATGCAATTTTTGTCAATTAGCTATAAGTTTTGTATTTAGTGATGGATAAGGACTTGTGTTATACCAAATTCTTTGTAAATTTTTGCTCTATAATGTCATGTACTTTGTTTGTGAATATTTGTGGGCGTTCGCGTGTGTTCAACCTTCGGTGTTATATCTTCCGCGTTTGTTATCCGATCGGCATGAGACTTGGACAGTGAATTATTTATGAAAATAGCGACATTTTCTATATACTCTGTTGTTCTCAGCTATTGTTTAAATGTGGTTTTTTTAGTAATTGAAAACTCAACTTTTCACGTTTATCAATTGAAGAGTAATAAAATTTCTAGATAAAATCTAAGCAGGCACTCGCAGATTTATACAAAGATTCGCCTGCAACGCGTCTATCTTTTGTCCAAGCTACCACGTATACAGTTGATTGACCAATCAGAAGCCCCTAAATTCAGTCAGATCCGTCGATTGTCAGGTGTACTTCGAGGCAGTTCATCGGAAGCCGTTGCCTAGTGAACGTGTGCTCTTCGTCAAGAGTTTTTCTTGTTCAAACTGGTTTAATCTAGAGTAACTCTAAGTCTTGGGACTCTTTTCGAGTTTGTCGATTAGAACCAAGCGGGTGAACTACCAGTTTTAAAATATTCAAGTGCTATTACGTGTTAGTGGAAGATTTTCCGCTTAGGAAGATTTATCTACCGTGATAAATCCTTATTAACGCGGGACACTTCAAGAATAGCCGGAAGGTGTAAGTAATATACACCGTTTTTAAAGAATGTCATTCATTATCATCCTGAGTAACAATAATTAATAATAACCAATTGCGAGCGAGTAAACAAACGATTCGGAAAGTGTCAATTTGTGTGTAAAACCTGCATCAGTGTTATCAGCTGTTCGGCGAACCCCAGCGCAGAGAGAGAGAGAGAGAGAGAGAGAGGAGAGCGGCGATCATTGCAGAGAGGAGCGTAACAACGGCGGAGCGAGTGACGTCACGCCGAGTGTAAAGGAATTCTACGTTTCAAGTAAAACTTACCAAAGCTGAACTATATAAAATCTTTGATAAAAAATAAAATACTATACATGCCATTTTGTTTAAATTAAATTTTGTCATATAAACAATTATTTACTTGTGTGATAAATAAATAATTTTTCTACACCTCCAATATAGACTTGTGCATAATTTAAACACAATTATCCTATGCGAAAATATTTATTTGTATCGTCGCAATATATATGTATATGAAGGGGACGTTATTTTCTACAATACAATGGATACAATTCTCCATTTGATTTAAACAGGGCTATCAAACAAAAGAAAGCAAACAAGACGCAACAGGGGAAAGAAACAACACAGGAGTACATCAGCTCTTTAACATTACCATATATAAAAGGGCGCAACGGACATGATACTGAGAATACTCAAGAAACATCACATTAGGACAAAATTCAACACGCACAAAAAAGAGAACGCCTCTCTACAAAAGGTCCGCATACATTTAAAGAGCACCACTCTCTCTCTCTCTCTCTCTCTCTCTCTCTCTATGTGTGTAGTTCAAACACTTCGGCTATAGCCTATTTCTTGATGTATATACAGTTTATTTAATATTTATAATTTCTTCACCTCAAGATGTTTTTTCCTTATTTGGAACTTGTTTCGGGACACTTATTGTTCCCATCCTGAGCCATCATAGTTTTGGATCTAGTTCCGTATTTGTGTGTTCTGGATCGTGAAGATTTGACCGTTTCTTACAGCTATCAAACCGTCCTGTACTAGCTCCAAATATTTCTGATTTGCCTCCTTTTTCGTCCGGAATGTAAGCAAAAGTACTTCTCGCTTTCTCCATGATGGTAAGCTGGCTTAACGGCAGTCGCGTTATGCTGCGTTTGATGATCAATCCAAATGCTTAGACTTTTTTCTATTTCTTCCTGACCGAATTATTTTGATGATAATATTGATGACGTTGACGCAGATGTTTTTTTGTTTTGAGAATTTTAAAAAATCGTCCTAATAGTCTATGATAAAAAATAAACAGGCTACACTCACTTAACGCTCAGCAAATTCTAATCATCTTAGCGCTTGTACGCTCGTAATTTCACATCCAACCTGATGATTTTTCTTTGCATTTCATTTATAGAGCCGACATGATTGGCTATTTAAAATTCAAAAATTTTCAACAGTAGTGCGTAAAAATAGCACGAACTACCTACAAAAATAATATACGTAGTACCTAACCAAATAACGAGTAAATAAACTGTACGTATTGATAACTAAATGAAACTCAGTTGGCCTCGACTTTTCATCCAAAAGCGCTGTGACGAATCAACGCTAAAAGGTGCAGCACTAAGCAGGGTATATTACTGTATTCATAAAGAGATCGAGTACATGGAATTTAACAACAGAGCTCTTAGTACGATGAGGAGGAGGAGGAGGAGGAGGAGGAGGAGGAGGAGGAGGAGAAGGAGAAGAAGAAGAAGAAGAAGAAGAAGAAGAAACGAAGAAGAAGAAGAAGAAGAAGAAGAAGAAGAAGAAGAAGAAGAAGAAGAAGAAGAAGAAGAAGAAGAAGAAGAAAAGATGACAAAGAAATATCTGAGCAGAATACAGGCATCGGAGATGACAATCTTGCGATCTGGTAAAGACTGCACACGAAAGGATGGACTTTGCAATGAAGACACACGCATGGAACTGAACATTTTTAATATCCAAGATCGCATTGCGGAAGACAAAAACAAATAGCTTCTTGGTAATCTGAATAAGATGATAGGCTGCCCAAGGAACTTTGGCAATACAAGTCTATTGGAAAAAGAAGTATATTGAGAGCTAAGAAATGTTGGTGAAGTAAATGTATTTCTTCAGGTTCGGAGGTGATTCGTCTGTTCTCTGGCAGAAGAAGAAGAAGAGAAAAGAAGAAGAAGAAGAAGAAGGAGGAGAAGGAGAAGAGGAAGAGGAAGAGGAAGAGGAAGAGGAAGAGGAAGAGGAAGAGGAAGAGGGAGAAGAAGAAGAAGAAGAAGAAGAAGAAGAAGAAGAAGAAGAAGAAGAAGAAGAAGAAGAAGAAGAAGAAGAAGAAGAAGAAGAACAAGAACAAGAAGAAGAAGAAGAAGAAGAAGAAGAAGAAGAAGAAGAAGAAGAAGAAGAAGAAGCGTTTCTCGATATACAGTAGCAGGTAGTAACAATCGTCAGTTGCAAACATAATTCTCGCATTAATACGACTACGCTACTTGTATTAATTAAACAGCGAATTCCAGGTAGGTAAGAAACCGCAGTAACCGCAGAAGCAAGGTCTAATTTACTGCTCTGTGCTCGTTAACTGGCGCTGAGTTTAATCTTTTGGAAAACACACAACCGACATCTGCAACGCAACGCGTACCGACTCCGACACGGCATAAAGCGATCGTGCAAAAAAAAACCCCACATATACACGAACAAAAACAACGTTTTGTACCCCACACCTATTTGTTTGGAAAAACACTAATAACGGCCCACCCTTTTAAAAAATCTACTTCTGAGTGTATTAGTGCCGTGTTCTCTTTCAAATAATTAAAATACTTTTTATTAAACTTTCTGAAGCTATTGTTAGTTTAAACAAAGTGACGAATTTCACAAGAATGTGTGGAACGATTTTGGATAACGTTGGGAAATAAATGTAGAAAAGAAACCCATATAAAGTTTTGTAAAATAATGGCAATACCAACACTACTTTATAGTTCTGAAACTTGGGTCACAAAGACAAAAGATGAACAAAAGTTACAAACAGCAGAAATAAAATTTCTGAGATCAATAATTAAAAGATGTAATATACGGGATCATATAAGAAATGAAGAGATATGAAGTGATTTAGATAGTTTTTGCAGCTAATGAAAGGATTAAAGAATACAGAAGAAAATGGATTCAATAAATAAATTGAATGGAAGAAAGTAGAATAACGAAGATGGCGAAAGATTACAACCCTAGGGGCAAAAGAAAAGTTAGTAGACCTAAGGAAAGGTATGTAACGGAAAGGTGTGGAATAGGAACAGACCGCTAAAGCCTAAAACCGTTAAGAAGATGATGATGACGATGACGATCGTTAGTTTATTCGTAAATCAAATAAAAATTTGACAGAGAGCTCTATTGACTTCAGAGTCCTGAACTGTTAAAAAGATTCTTAAGGCGGTATGGATTTAGTGAAAGTTTCCCTTCAATATGTAAGAGCTTTAAGGATTTAAAACCCTTTAAATGCTTTGAAACATCGTGTTAAATAACACGATTTTAAATAATACAGCGAATGCAGGTTTTACAGATCTAGGGGCGTATTTACGAGGGGGAGACGAATGGGACCCCCCTCGAGTGTCGTAAAAGTTGACGAATTTTGTTAATCTCACAAATCAGTCATCTAATAACCACGTGCGGTGGCAAGCTTCACGGTGGAAAGAAAGTTGTGTGTGTATGTGCGCGCCCGCGTAGTGTACGTGTGCCTTTGTTTCCTGTCTATCTAGGAATGCCAGACAATACCGCTGTATTGTATGTTTCCAGTGATACGGGTGTGAGGCAGACCGAGTCGTGATCTTGACTTAAACTCACGACCACAGCACGGCCGTTGCGACTGCGAGTCCGAAACGAAACCACTTTGCCTGACCGCGGCACGTTTTATGTTTATAAGTTACCTTGTAATTTCTCCTTTACATTTGTAATTATATGAAAAGTTTCAATGAGTTTAAATCGACTTTGTGTTGTCGATACTTCGAAGTTGTCTGTAACACTTATTTGTATTTCCTGTTCCTATGAAACACTATGACGTTCCGGGCTACGTTATCAATCCAGGGAACCCGATATAATTGACGCTAGCCAATTATACAGGCTGCCTACGTTGTAACAAACTGAAAATCAACACAACACATAGAACAATAATATGTACTCTAATTATTAGGACACAAGGGAAGGTATTTTCACTGATTTATGCACTCACTTCAATCTGTAATAAGATGACATCTCTTTATTAACAAATTATATATATAGATCCCATTACATAAAAATTTTCTCATATTGAAATAGTTAAAATGGATTTTCTGTCAAACAAGGGATCATATTGATCTTGTAATTTACCTCGGATCCGAGTATCTTTAAATCTAGTAAAGACGTCTGAATTTTAGTTTACTTCTCAAGAAGCTTGCATGATTACATGAACACCATTTGAAGAATGGTATTATTTAGTTAAGGGATTAAAACTTATATCTCAAGATTAATGTTACAACGTATGATTATAGAAATTACTGTTTACATTTCTTTTGTTTTACTTAATGCTTAGAGAAGATTATTGTCTTTTGAAAAGTCTCTGGCATGTATTAAAAGTTATAATTTAAATATACTTAATTCTCCGTAGGCAAGTCACCGAGTCACCTCTTAAATACGCTTTTGCTGTCCGTGTCCTGGGGCGTGAATCTTCGAAACTCTGGTAGTCGGGGTAGTCATCTGGGTCGTGTTTCCGGTGAAAGTCTCCTAGGTGTATTACTGACGAGATAGATGTTATGCTGCGTGACCTCGGGCTAATCCTCGGCGGTTCTGGTAAGTGTTGTTTAGGTGGTAGTCGTCCGTATCTGCAGTTGTGCACGTCACATCTTTACTGGCAGAGTAGTACTGGAGTTTGCATCTTCTTCCTTTACATTACTATCTGAATTACATCACTCGAACAATATTCGAGTGTTCGTCTTTTAATTAACTTGAGACATCACCTTATATACGAGTTCTTTTTTTTTACATTATCACGTTTCTTTAACAAATTCCTCACTACATCTTATATATAAATATAACTAGCTCTCCACGTTTTTGTGGTAGCTAACATTCATTTACAAATTTAAAACAAACATTTTTGAAGAGCCCTCACTTGGAGGTGTTTACAGTCTGAACGCCGCATCGTAACTCTTGCATTGCTACAACAGGTAGATTGCAAAGACGCGGAGTGAGTACTCCGCCATAATATAGTTCCAACTCTTTATTAATAATTCATTCTTATAGTAAGACAAAACAAATTCTGTAGACTTATTTAGTTTACAGGGATTATTATTACTACTACTTGTGACTTCAAATTATTAATTATTTACATTACAATTTTCATATATTTCTAAGTTACAGCCGGTTCGCTATGCACGTTGTGTTCGGAATAGGCAGGTCAGCGCATGATAATTTACTAAAGGGTTAACTGTATTATTCTTAACTTTTTACATTCTGATTTTTAATTACTTATTTAGTTAGATTTTCTTAATTTAATTCTCATAACTATTATGAGTTAGTTCAGGGGTATTTGGTTTAATCGCGCGATTTAAAGTACTTCCTTGCTTTCCATTTTTTTTTTATATTTGTATTATTAATTTTTTTTATTACCATTTAAATCGTCACAACACCTTGCGTAGAGCAAAGTATGATTTATAACGCCAACACCGCTTGCATGTCCCGTCAATATAATTCCAATCTGTGTCGTGTCTCTCAGCCTTATCTTACTCGTTGCATTTTAATTCTCTGCTTAAGAATGCAACGTTTACGAATTCTCTGCTTATAGCGCAGGAGAGATATCACCGCCGTATTCTCGTTACGGAGCTCACATAATTATGAAAATAAAGCTGACGAGTTGTATTTTTTGCGTCTTCAGCGTGCATTCATATTCCAGTAACAGCCAGAAAGTAAACAAGCTATTCTGTTTTACAGCTTGTGGTTTTCTGGTTTCATAAACTTTATGGTTTTAGTGACCATCTCGGCTGGTGACAAAGAAGATCGAAAATCTTTGAAGTGTGGTGCTACCGAAGAATACCAAAAACCGCTGTGGTAGAAAATCTAGCAAATGAGGCAGTTTTAGCAAGGTCCGTAACAAGCGGAAAAGTTTGAAGACAGACCCAACTCAGAATAGACAAAATAATTGGATATATACAGAGTGTCCCATGAGGAATAGGACATACTTCAGGGATGCTTTCTACAGAGCGAATGAAAGAAGAAATTTCGTAGAAACGTGGGTCCGAAAACGCTTCGTTTTCGATTTACGGTTTGCGAAAAATTTCACTTTAATTTCTGTTTCAAACCAATTAAGCCATACTGAAATTCTTCGATCTTAAATTGAAAGATAAATCTCATGAGCGCATATGGTATTTCACCTGAAAGATTGAAAAAAGAGGGTCCCAGATTTTATCTTGGGGGTAGTTTTACAGAAACATTTCCTACATCTCAAAAAATTAGTGTTGAAGAAAACACACTAATTTAGGTTTGGTTTTTTAAATACTTTTTTAAATTGCAAATAAATATGTAAATTAGAAATAAAATTTATCATCGTCATCCCCATCATCTTCTTAACGGTTTTAGAGTTTAACGGCCTTTCCTTTACCACAACCCACTTTGTCTTAAGTCTACCAATTTTACTTCCATGTTCCTTAAGGAAATGGAAGTATGGTGATGGCAAAAAAAAATCGTGTTCGAGATTATTGCAGATTCTGATTGTACGACACTCAAAACATGAAAAAAAGTTATTTTTCGAAAAGTGTGTGTGTGTGTGTCTGTCTGTCTATAGATTTTTTTCTATGGCAAACGATAACAGCCGCAAATTCAAACAGAATCAAATACGTTTATGCATACAGCCGAGATTTGTAGAGTACTCAAGACCTATTACTTTTGGTGAAGATCGGTTAAGGGAAAGGGGTAGTTTACCTGCAACGTTTTATGTTTTAAAAGGGTATTTTCTATGGCAAACGATAAGAGTCGCAAATTCAAACAAAATCAAATAATGTTTTGCATACACCTCTGATTTATAGAGTACTCAAGACCTGTTGGTTTTGGTGAAGATCGGTTAACGGGAAGGGGTAGTTTACCTGCAACGTTTTTCTTATCAAAGGTATTTATTATGGCAAACGATAAGAGCCGCAAATTCAAACAGAATCGAATAATGGTTTGCATACAGCCCTGAATTGTAGAGGACTGAAGGTCTATTGATTTTGGTGAAGATCGATTTAGAGAAAGGGGTAGTTTACCGGCAACTTTTTATGTTTTTACAAGGGTAATTTTTTTATGACGCACGATAACTGCCGTATATTAAAAGAAAATCAAATAATTTTTTGCAAACGTTCCTAAATTGTAGAGAACTCAAGGCCTGTTGATTTTAGTGAAGATCGGTAAAGGAAAAGGGGTAGTTTACCTGAAACATGTTATGTTGTAACAAGAGAAATGTTTTCATGACGAACGATAACTGCCGCAAATTGAAACAGAATCAAATATTTTTTTGCATGCATCCCTGCATTGTAGAGGACTGAAGGTCTATTGATTTTGGTGAAGATCGGTTTAGAGAAAGGGGTAGTTTACCTGCAACGTTTTATGTTTTAACAAGAGTAAAGTACTTAATTTTTATAAATAAAGTATCTTGATAAGAAGCTCATAATAATCCACTGTAGAAACGTAGATGAAATTTCTATAAATGAAGAGGTTAGGTGAACGGGGTGGGGGTAATTTTCTATAAATGAAAATTATAGTTGAAGGGGAGGAGATTTTTTTAGGTGTACTACGTTATCGGCAACAAAGAAGTAGTTCTTTGTTAAAATTCCTTCCCGGGCTGTTTAGCCGTAGTCCAATGTTTTCTGCAAAACCAGACTTTTCTGGAGTGCCATCGACTTCCATCTCAGTGAAAATCGAGTGCGAAAACGTGAGGTGGTATACGTTAGTGACCACAGTACTGTGGTTTAAGGCTGAAGCAATAAGTAGAAAGAAGTAGTTTCTATGGAAATATTTCATTTCGAATATGATTTTAAATATAAATCTTAGAACATGGAAGTCATGTATGGTTCTCCATACCGATATTTTCCTTGTCCTCTAGGGCTGTAATCTTTCGCCATCTCCGGTATTCTACTTTCTTCCATTCTATCAATGTGTTGAATCCATTTTATTCTGTATTCTTTAATCCTTTCATTAAGTACAAAAATATCTAAGTCATTTCTTCTTATTTCTTCATTTCTTATATGATCTCGTCTATTACACCTTTTAACTAACCTCAGAAATTTCATTTCTGCTGTTTGTATCTTCTGTTATCATTTTTCTTTATGACCCAAGTTTTAGAACCATACAGTAGTGTAGGTATTGCCATTGTTTTATAAAATTCTATTTGGGTTTCTTTTCTATATTTATTTCCCAACGTTCTCCAAATCGTTCCACACATTCTTGTGAAATTCGTCACTTTGTTTTCTATATCTCTATCTCGATCGTAAGTAATGCCACGTCCAAGATAGTTGAAGTGTATTGCTTGTTCTATGCATGTGTTGTCTATGCATATTTTGGTCCGAACCGGTTAATCTCCTATAAATGCCATTAATTTTGTCTTTGATTCAGATATGTTACAGTTATATTCTTTTCCTATTTACAAACAAATAAATTTATTTACAATTACTTACAGCTTATTTACAGACAGTAAAATTTATAAACAGTTTAATTATGTGAAATTCATTTATTTAAAGCCAATAAGAAGCAAATGAGCATTATAAAAATTAAAATTTTATTAAAGAAGAAGCAAAATCATAAAATGTAAGAAATATCGTCTTATGGTAACACACTGGAAACCGGTTATTTATTTGTTAATAATAACTATTTATTAGTAATTAATAATTATTAATTTACGTCAGTAGAAACGCTATTTGTATTTAACAATATTAGAGTAATTTAAAAAGAAAAAAATAATTTCAGTAACATTAACTAAGTTGTTTTAACACAGTTTATAAATAAAGAATACAGTTAGCAATACTGTACTGTTCAGAGTTAAAATTGAATTCAAATCAGAAAACACGTGTTTAAAAATTAGTTTATAATACTGTAGCTTAATGTGATGGTATTTGTAATATGCAAGGCTTAGTAGAAATCTAAACCGTAGGACATGTTTAGAGTATTCGACGCAAGTAAATTATCTCGTCTATAGAAAGAGCTACAGGGAAGTGGAGGACTTGGCGCAGGATAGAAATAAACTAAGAGCCGCAGCCAACCAGTGTTTGGACTGACGGCCTTATGATGGTGATCAATTCTAGTAACTGCACAACAATGTTTTGTTATCAAATACTAGTTGCTACTGCAAGTCGATTGTATTATTTTTATCGCATTAATTGACCTGACGCAGGTTGACTGACTGTATCAGTATCTTCAAAGGTTTCCAAATGAATTAACGAAAATCATGAGTTAACGAAAATACAGGGCTCAACGGCTAAGATATGGTAAGGCTGACAGAAGAGTCTCTGGTCCTCCTGGCAGGGCGTTGTGCAACAGCCCAGTAACCTGTTCATGTAAAACTTTAAAATACTTGTAGTATCCAAAGCAGTCTTGGAGTAAGGTCTGTGGCAGTAGGACCCTGGCAAAAAAATTATTTCAATTCACAGAAGACAATGGTGCGATCTCTGCAAATGATGACAGAGGATCGATTGCCGGAAGCGGCACTGAACTATAACGCCATTGGTAGAAGAGACGTGGGTCGTCCGAGGATGAGATGGGTGCCAGAACAGTTTTATATAACCTAATCCTTGAACAATAGAAGAAGAAGAAGAAGAAGCTTTGTTCAGATAGCCAGACGTTGATCAAAGTGAATACTCAGGTACTTTTCTTGCAGTATTTTGTGTTGCTGGAGGTCGTATTGCTTGCACAATGTGACAAAGTAGACTTTGACTCATCAACAATTCACGTTTCCAAAGCTGTTTTGCATCACGAATTACGCTCACTTGTGAGACGAATCGAGACATCGTCAATGCAGTATACACATGTGCTACTTATTGTATTGGTCACAATTTTTTTTTGTAAAACTGTAAGCGAAACAGTGAAAGGTAAATGATTATTGACATTCCTTTTTTTTGTACGTATTTGGTAAAATTAAAACTGACTGAGAGGAGGGAGGCTAGAGTGTCTGTAATTTGCAAATCTAAACAATGCCTCCGGAGGATGATAAAAAGGAAGTGTTTGAAAATCAATACAGTTGCGACGGTCGCGTCGTAGCCCTGTCCTTGCTGTGGGCTCCCCTCACCACGTTTACTTTTATCGCATCGACTGATAACGGCGTGTTGGTATCGACGGGATTGTATGAAATACTCCCACACTCCACTCCACACAGTGCCATGAGCTGTTTGCGATTTACAGATGCATCGCAGTTAGAGTGATAACAGCTTTCGACTGTAAAGAATATGCCACCAGTCGAGTATTATAAAAAGCTTTACTAACATTATCATAACTTTCCGAGGTGTTAGGCCGTGGTCTGTGTTCTTATTCTTGTCCTCCTCTTTAAGGATTAGGTTATATAAACCTGTTCCGACACCCATCCCATCCTCGGACGACCCACGTCTCTTCTACCAATGGCTGTATAGTTCAGTACTCCTTCCGGCAATTGATCCTCTGTCATTCTTTGCAGATGATCTCACCATTGTCTTCTGTAAATTAAAATAATTTCACTTATGTCCTTTATGTCGAGTTCTGCTCTGATGTCTTCATTCCTTATTCTATCTTACAATGTATAATTCAAAGTATTTCGAAGAAACTGCATTTCAGCACTCTGAATCTTGCCGCGTTCCTTTTCTGTCATGACCCACGCGTCACTCGCATAAATCAATGTGGGTATTGCAATTGTCTTATAAAATTTAATTCTTGTAATGTGTCTGGTTTTATTTTTAAGATTTCTATGAATCGTACCACAAATATTCCTAAATTTATTTATACTACTATGTGGTCTGTGTTGTGTATGTTTATTACAAGACGTTTCGTCCATAGCGATGACGGCATCTTTAAGGGGACTGGGATGCCCCTATCTTCGTCATGATTAATTAATTTTAGGTACATTTTTCTCGAAAACTATGTAAGATAAATGACTACATTTTTATTTACTTTGAAGGACACATATTTCTGTATAATTTAAGCAGAGGGTTTCTTAAATTTTTTTTTCATTTTTATAATTTCTTAAAAAACCAACATTTTACAAAAAATTTAACTTATAATGTTACATAGTTTTAATTTAAATAAAAATTTTGGAAAACCCTCTGTTTAAAATGTACAGGTTTTTATGGGAAATAAAATTTTAAAAATCATTCAAATATCTTATACTGTTTTTGAGAAAAGTGTACCTAATACTAAGAAACACAATTTTTGGAAATCGGATTTAAAGTTAAAAGTACACTATTAATGAATTTTTTTCTTACCTCAGTTCATCCCTGCTTCATAGGAAGGGTTTTCTAGGCCCTCTCGTTCTAGAGGATATGCATCCTCAAATTTTTTTTCCCAAGTTTTTGTTTTGGCGATTTTTTTTTCAAGTTCTTCAATTATTTTTTCGGCCTCTTTAATTCTTATTTCATCAATTTTTTTCATAGTCTGTATGCAATTTGTGCCAGGGTTAATCCCCAACTTTTTCAGTAACCTACATTTAACTATGTTAACATTGTTGAAGGTAGCTATGGCTTCATGAACTCCAAATTCAAGTGTAGATTTCAAAACAAAATTTGATTTTGGAGTCCTCGACCAAATCACGCTATTGAGTGACTCACTAGGATTTTGGATGCCACCATGCAAGAATTTTCTGAGAAGCTCAGGGTTAGCTAAATCTTTAAAAATTTATTTAATTTCTTCCATGATAACTTTTGGAAAGTGTGTGTGATTTTTATGGTCATAATGTTCAGTTTTTGCTTTAGCCCTTTGATATTTGTACCAACTGCCTTTGCCTTTTGGGCATAACTCATGCATGGGTGTCTCATTGCTTGAAGCAAGGTAAAAATATTCTGCCCAAACAGCTTTTTCATCTCTTCTAAGGTTTTTACGTTTCTTCTAATCTCTAATGCATAATAAGTTTGAATTTAGTTGATGGCAGCATCAGTCAGACGCCTGCGGAGAACGATTGTTTAACCTAACCTAACCTCAAACAAATCTGTAAATATGGAACACCTGTTGCTATGTTACTCAATTAACCATGCGGTGGCAACACAAAAAAAACAAAATACCATTATAAGAGAACAGGCAAATGAATACTATAATGATGTAATATGTGTGGCAGTGCATGTAAGCCGTGTAGACCTACACAGTCGAACTGAAGCGTGAAAATGCCTGTGCACGTCATCATAAAAATGCTTATAACTTGTGTTCTACTGCACAGAAAAGTATAAATTTGGTATCAAATTAAAGCTAAAGATGTATACAATAAAATAAGGTAAAAACCTAAAAAACGATTTTTTTTTTTTTTTTTTTTTTTTTTTTTTTTTTTTTTTTTTTACTCTTAGGGTCATCCCAGTCCCCTTTAATTTCGCGGGAACACAGATCACAACCAGCCGCGAACGAATGCAAATAAAGACTTTGTTTGCATTCATTCGCGGGTGGTTTTAATCTGTGTTCCCACTCCCTAGAAGATGTCTGGTGATAAACATGAAGAACTTAGTCCACGGCCTAACAGCCCGGAAAATTGTGATATTATAAATACCGGCCGTGAAAGCATACGTTCATTTATTATTACTGACATTGCTTTATTTGTTTTGTTTTGTTGTTGACTTGTTATGCTGCAATCAGTGTTCAATATTTTAATACTTTCCTATCAAGCCTCTTGATAGATTTTATTAAAATTCATTCCCGGGCTGTTTGGCTGTGGTCCATTGATTCTTACTAAACCATACGTTTCGACAGTACAATTGACAGCCTTCATCAGTGTAAAAAATTCGAGCTGTACTAACGTGGTACCACGTTACCACGAACTGCTGTGGTCTCTAACGTGTACCACCTTACGTTAGTACAGCTCGAATTTTTTCACTGATGATGGGAGTCGATGGTACTGTCGAAACGTCTGTTTCAGTAAGAAACAATGGACCACGGCCAAACAGCCCGGGAATTAATTTTAATAACATTGACTCCGGCCGTGTAAGGGTACGAAGCCTCATAGATTTTAGTTTTATAGTTTGATTGAACGATTGAGTAGCGATAATTAAGACCGTCTGTAAATGTCAAACGAGAGTATGTGTAAACGCTTTGGTTCAGAGGAACATGGTGCGACGATACCAACGCTTAGTCGGACAGAGAAGTTAGAAGGCGCGTAAGATAAGGCAATACAATATACCGCATGATAGACGAAGACTACGATAAATCCGGTAATACGGATTTATTTATTTATTCTACTCAGTGCCATGAGGTGTCTGTGTTGTTACAGATTCATCGCAGTGAGCCGATTTGAAATGATAACAGCTTTTGACTGTAGAGCCAATGCCACCAATCGATTATTATAAAAAGCATTACTAACTTCGTTACAAGTTATATACAAGTATAACTTTCTCTATACAAGCTATAGAAAGACAATGATCTGGCAACCACCATCCGACTGCATAGATTGCAGTGGACAGCACACATCATTAGGATGGAGGGCAACCGAATACCTAGGAAAGTACTGTTTAGTCAAATCGAGTGTAGAATGCCTGTCGGAAGACCCAAACATCACTGGATTGACACAGTGACGAGGGATGCTGATACTTTGCTTAAAATAAAACGATGGACAATGATCGACAAGGACAGGGAAAAATGTAGGCAGGCTGATGATTATGGATGCTAAGGTTCGACTCCGAACGGTGACGCCATAGAAGAAGAAGAAGAAGAAGAAGAAGAAGAAGAAGAAGAAGAAGAAGAAGAAGAAGAAGAAGATGAAGAAGAAGAAGAAGAAGAAGAAGAAGAAGAAGAAGAAGAAGAAGAAGAAGAAGAAGAAGAACTTTGTCAAAATTTCCCGGGCTATTAGGCCGTGGTGTATGTTGTTTATGTTTATTATCAGACGTTTCGTCCATACCGATGACGGCATCTTCAATGGCGCGGGAACACAGATCACAATCAGCCGTGAACGAATGCAAATAAATTTCTTTTCATCTTTATACTACCTTAGATGAAAAAGAAACGTCTGTCTGGAAAAAAGCTTTTAACGGTGAACAGCAAGCTTAATATCTAAAAAAAGTTAATCAAACTCGGAATGTATGTAACTGAACAGTTGCATTTAACGTGAAGGATTTGTAGTAACATTCTTAACATTCACACAACATTTAAAACAATACTGACGATTATGTAAAATGTAAAGGAAATATAATGTAAATCCGTTGAATGACGATTGTTTTGCCAGTCAATGACATTTGACAATTCTGATGTACCAGAACACGTATTAAATGCCAGTAAATACGATTGCTTTCAATTAAATTCAGTATTTTTGAGAAATATCTTTTTAAGTAATTGTATTCATTCTACGTCTTACATTTTTGACTACCGCTAAGCTGTAAATAAGATCCAGCTGAATAAGGTAAGGACAAATAAAATGGAGGCAGCGTATCTAGGGAATGGAAGATATCGTAAACAAGTAATACGATACAGACCTCAGGGAAGACGTGATATAGGTGGACCAAGGAAGAGGTGGCTTCAGTGAAGTCGGAACAGACTATAAGCCTATAGCCTACCATGACGTGGAGAAGAAGAAGAAGAAGAAGAAGAAGAAGAAGAAGAAGAAGAAGAAGAAGAAGAAGAAGAAGCTAAGCTGTAAATTTCTTTCTGTCTTCTTTCTCGTACTAATTACGTCTCAGGAAGGAAAACCCACAAGTAATCTGAAAACATTTATAGTTTTTTTATGTTACAAACTGCTACGTTGAGCTGTTGAATAACAAAAGCACCTTCGTGACCCTCGGCACCTGGCAGCCCAAGAAGCTGTTTAAGACACTGCAGTATGACGTAACGCTGTAGATAATTCTAGATGGTGCTTCCACACGTATCAAGACTATTCTACCGGCATCTAAGCCGCTCTATCACCTACTACAATGGAAGGTGGCCGCGGTATAAACACTGGATTTTAAAGCGTTCCGAGTCAGTTCAGTTACTCCAGGCGATATTACAAGTGCAGATCAAAGTGATTGATGCGGTTTAGTGGAAAATAATTATTGTGTTGATTAGTGGTAAACAGTCTAAGCAGGTGGAATTTATTGTTGTTTGTTGGAAAAATTTAACTTGAATTATTCCATAAGAGTTTTTTTTAATTTCCGACTGTTGTTTGTGTCTAATTAATGTTTGTAATGTTAACGGCTTGATTGGTGTCAGTTATTCTGTTTCCACTGTCTAATTAATGTTTGTAATGTTAACGGCTTGATTGGTGTCAGTTATTCTGTTTCCACTGTCTAATTAATGTTTGTAATGTTAACGGCTTGATTGGTGTCAGTTATTCTGTTTCCACTGTCTAATTAATGTTTGTAATGTTAACGGCTTGATTGGTGTCAGTTATTCTGTTTCCACTGTCTAATTAATGTTTGTAATGTTAACGGCTTGATTGGTGTCAGTTATTCTGTTTCCACTGTCTAATTAATGTTTGTAATGTTAACGGCTTGATTGGTGTCAGTTATTCTGTTTCCACTGTACAACACGACGATCCGTGAGAATGACGTAACAATACGTTTATTTAGAAGCATGTACTTTGGATAATTTAATGTGGATGGGTCGGACTACTCATCAGTATTGAGATGACGGTGTGTAAATGTGCCAATACTAATGGGAACAACGCTCCACTGTATACGGTCGCTGACAATCAGTCTGGACGTTCGTAAACAATGTAATTAGACTTACAGTTAGAGGATAATTGTGTTGCCGTTACAATTTAAATATGCCAACATAATGTGTCCTGTTGTCGGGATACTGAGCAGGTATGGTAACTTAGCAGGTGCTAATTAACTTAGATTAGAGTGGTCTATTTCTTGAATGGCATTATGTATTTTCCCGGATTTTCCCGAGTGTTCTGTGCCTGTGTTTATATTTAATTTTCTTTTTACTTCATAACTGTTCAAAACTGTCCTCCCCGGAGATCCGACTGGGAACTTGAAGTTCCGGATGATTTTCCCATGATGATGTTACTAGAGATATCTAAACGATCTTTAATTCTAGTGGTTTACCGTTGCCTTCTACATCCCAATGTCGTTGACTAGTAACTAGTTCATCCGCCTTCTGGACAGAGTTTTCAACCCCAGGACAATGAGGTGCCCTAGAGAGACAGGTGAGGACAGATAAACAGAGATTTTACTTATTACAGTCCATACTACAGGGAAAAGTACTTGGAAAGAGAGGAGTTGGGCGACCGATAGTATCATGGCTGAGAAATTTAAGGACCTGGTTTGGCATGAATACAACTGACTTATTCCGTGCAGCGATACAAAAAAGTTATAACAGTCTATAACATATCCAACATCCGAAACGGATAGTAACTATCAGAAGAGAGAAGATTGCTAAAACAATCAAGTGAGTAAATAACCAAGTGAGTATTGACTCTGTTGTTCATATTTAAAAGAAGACTCCAAGTTCAATTGCAAAAAAAGATTATAAGTTCACTTAATAACTTTGAAATTTTACAAGTGCTTATTTTTCTTCTTGTTCGTCTTGTTCCTGTTCTTATTCTTCTCCTCTTCAAGGATTAGGCTATGTAAACTTGTTCCGGCACCCATCTCATCCTCGGACGACCCACGTCTCTTCCACCAATGGCTATATAGTTCAGTGCCGCTTTCGGCAATCGATCCTCTGTCATCCTTTGCAGATGATCCCACCGTTGTCTTCTGTAAATTGAAATAATTTCATTTACGTCCTTTACTTTTGAGTTCTGCTTTGATATCTTCATTCCTTACTCTATCTTGCAATGTATAATTTAAAGTATTTTGAAGAAACTGCATACACTGAATCTTGCCGCTTTTCTTTTTTGTCATGACCCACGCCTCACATGCATAAATCAACGTGGGTATTGCAATCGTCTTATAAAATTTAATCCTTCTGCTGTGTCTTGTTTTATTTCTAATATTTCTATGAATTGTACCACATAGTAGTAGATGTGTAATAGAAGATGTGTTGGAAAGTTCAAGATGTTGAGATTAAAATTTTAAAAGTTACGTAGTTAATGGAATAGGTCTAAAAAGAAGTCCCTCACCAAAGTCATAGTCGAGGAGGTAGCCCGTGGTAGATAAGTAATCTGACTGACGGAACGAACGAACCGTCAGAACGAGCGTACTGGTCAAGGGTCGCGACTGTTGCGTGAGATCGAGTGATGATTTTGTCTGGCAGAACTCGCGTATTTATTGGGATCTGGGGCCGAAAGTCTCCGTGTGCGCCCTTGGAGTTGTTTACGAAAAATTTCGTTGACATAACAAAAAGAAGATAGCGATGGGTGTTGGTCAGCTAAAAGCGTTAACGCTTGGCCGAAAAGGGAGGATTGTGGTTCTGGTTTTACTGACAACAGATATGATAATTAACCGCGAGATGTGCAAACGTGTATCCGGTTGGATAGTTGTATTAAAGCCGGCAGCAATTGAAGTGGAAAATACAAAACAATCTGCGTATTAAAGAATACGCGCGTCTCAGCTTTTAAAAGGTCAAAAAAATTTGTAAAAGTTTGGGATCCGCGCTTGGGAGGTCTGGGAACTACAGTGTAAAAGTTATTATTATTATTCCGGCTGTACAATGTTTACACATTTTCCGGAACCAATGATTAAAGAAGTGATTGAATTCTTATCTTCCACTGCTGATTGTCCATCCAAAGATCTTCTTCAATTTATCGTTCCCTCAATATAGTCTGACTTTCTTCTATCCAGGTGACAGATGGTCTTTCTCTTTTCCTTCTTCCTGGTGGGGTCAATTCCATAACTCTCCTTGGCATTCTTTCCTGTGCCATTCTTTTCGTGTGTACCATTGTAATTTTCTTGTTTATATAAAATCAACAATTAAATTTTTTACATTCATTCTGTCCTCAATTACTTAATTTATAATTTTCTCACGTCTGGATAGTCTTGCCGAACGTCTCCAAAAGTCCATCTCTGCTGTCATTAATTTTGTTCTTGTCTGTTTATTAGTAGTCCAAACTTCTGAGCCGTAAGTCCTGATACTTCTAACAATGGTTTTAAATATTTTGGTTTTAGTTTCTGCTGTAATCTGCTTATCCCACAGGATTCCATTTAATGTAGATATAGCTACCTTTCCCAAATTAATTCTGGATTGTATTTCTTTGTCTTGCTTCCCAATGGCTGTAATTTGTACCTCTAAATACTAGTATTTCTATGTATATGAAATCTTCCCCATGTCTTTCTCTAATATCAAGTCTTGATGAAGGTCACCTATTGCCATGTATTTTGTTTTATTCATTTTTACCTTTAGTCCCCATTTCTAATATTCCTGTATCAATTTTCTAGTCATGTCTTCAAAGTCTTAAGCCAAAAGTAATTAAATGGTCATCAGCAGACTGTAATGAATAAACTGTATCACCATCAAGTGGAATTCCCATGTTCCTGCACATGTTTTCCAAATCTCTATCGCTTTCTCCGTATAAATTTTGAAAAGCGTGGGTGATAGACAACATCCCTAAACATCACTTGAAACGCTAGTGACAAATTATTTCCTATTTTAATTCTCGATATTCTATTGTGATAGAAATTTTGTATGGCTTTTTAAGTTTAGTTTTTAACTTTTATGCATTTATTAGTCATTTAACAAAGTTATTGTACGTCTAACCTAAAAAAACGTGTTTTTAGTTAAAAGTTAAAAGTTAAAAACTAAACTTGTAAAGAATTTATTTCTGAGAAAAATTGTGTAAATAAACTAAATAAAAATCAACAAAAAATTCCAATTGTTTCCAATTTTCCAAAATTTGTTTTTAGGCAAAGATTTTTCTGTTTTACGTCAGATATCATGAAACCTATGGGTGATACAGTTATGCGACCTGTTTTATTCGATTTTTCAAGTCAAAAACCATAAGAAACAACAGAATTCGCCCCTTCCCAGAATTTTAGAAAGTCTTCATTTACCCGGGGGAACCGAAACCCGGGCGAAATCTTTCGCTAGCCGTAACTCGCTTACAAAGCGTTTCCGGGTTTATATGAACATTTTTTCTTCTTTTACACTATAGAACCATTTCTCAAATTATTTCCCTCTCCTCCCGGGACACCCTGTATATATATATATATATATATATATATATATATATATATATATATATATATATATAGTTTGGCTAGCGAAACTGTCTAAGGAAACCAGCAGACTCATCCGAAACGACAGTGTAACGTTACCGTACAGACTAGAGTTGGGCCGATATGCGTATAACAGGTATTTTGAATTGATATTTTTGTGGAACGGATATTCCCAAAGGGAGATAGGCCTATAAATTCTTTTGTGTCTAATTTTCTATTAAACAATAACAGCTTAATAAAGTCACAGTGTAAAGTAACACTGTTAATACTTTTAGTTTCAATGTGTTTCTTGTAACAAATTATATAATAAGTTACAGGTATGTGTATAATAGGTATATACTAACAGGTATTTGTACGTGTTATTTTTTTGAAACGGTTTCGTTCGTACCTGTTTTTTTTTCAAATAATAAATATTAATTACTACAGTTTCACTTGTGAAACTTACTTTGTTTATTTTCCTCGAACGACGTTTCAGCGTGATGTTCGCCTTCCTCAGCGAGGAACATTCAGATACTGAATGTCTGGAGTTTGTAACGGTTTTTTTATAGTTGGTAGGTTGTGTGGGGGGTGGAGGTGGAAGGGGGTTAGCCCGGGATTCAGAAGTATTGTATGTTTTGTGTATTATTGTGTCAAAGAGTGCGTGGGATTTAAAGTGTAATTGGTCGTTAAGTATGTTGTTTGGTTGTATTGTGTAGTGTTTGTATATTTTGTATTGTTCTGCGGTGTTCAGTTTTCGACTTTTAGGTAAGTAGTGTAGGATCTCAAGATTGTTTTTTATGTTGGTGTAGCTGTGGTTTTTTGTCTGTATGTGTGTGGCGAACGCGGAGTGTATGTTGTTATTGGATAAAGCTTTTAGGTGTTCAGAAAATCTTGAAGAAAAAGATCTTCCCGTCTGGCCTATGTACAAATTATTACAATCGTTGGAGTTTAATTTGTATACCCCTGTTTTGTTATATATGTCTATGTCCGTGTTTATTGTTGGTTCTGTAAGCTATTTTGTAATTGTGTTTCCTGAATGTGTTGGCGATTTTGTGTGTGTTGGAGTTGTAGTATGTGAGTGTGATGTATTTATTTGGTTGTGTGTTGTTGGTATTTTTTGTTTTGTTTAGGATGTGTGTGTGTAGTTTGTTTACTAAATCAGGGTTATAACCGTTTTTTATTGCTATGTATTTGATTGTGTTAAGTTCTTCTTTATAATCTTGTTTACTTAGTGGTATTTTTGTGAGTCTATGGAGCATATGGTTGAATGCAGCATGTTTGTGTTGCGTTGGATGGTTTGATGTGTTGTGTATGACCATGTCAGTTGTGGTTGGTTTCCTGTATATTTTATATGTGTGTGTATTGTTTGTTTTGTTAATTGTTAGGTCAAGAAAGTTTATACTATTGTTTTGTTCTATTTCACAAAGTATGTTTCACATGTGAAAGTGTAGTAATTAATATCCATTAAGTGCTGTGAAAGAAGAGGATGAACATTCAAAATAACATTCAAATAATAGTTTATCACACCTCTAGTATAGACACCAACAACATGTGGGTGTGTCGTCTACAGTTTCTCTGCTTTAAAGTTTTCCAACACAATCAAATAAGCCTTAACTGACGACATCGACAACGTAACTAGTTTTGGTTCGGATTGAGTGACATCGCATTCTCTCTTTGTATTCCTTCGATAATGTTGTTTAGTTGTAGACTCAACGGACCTCTCACGCCACATTTTTCTAACTTGTCACTGCAGTTGTAGGTCTCTATCCTCAATTCAGAGAACAGCAGCACTATTAATCTTCTTCTTCTTCTTCTTCTTCTTCTTCTTCTTCTTCTTCTTCTTCTTCTTCTTCTTCTTCTTCTTCTTCTTCTTCTTCTTCTTCTTCTTCTTCTTCTTCTTCTTCTTCTTCTTCTTGTTGGACGGACTCCATATGAAGGCGAGCGAAATACGCACTCACCGACGACAGAGGCTTCATGAATAGGCGAGGTGGAACCTGTTATTAATTACTCTTTGGCATGGTGTGTTGTAAACCTCTAATATGCTTCCTTCTTTCTGATTGGCTGGTGGTTGATTTATGACTGCATCGTGACACTTAAAGAATTTATAAGTAGGATTGGTGTTCACCGGACTGCTAGACTTAACCACAATACTCTAGTCTCTAACGTTACTAAAGTCCCTACGTTAGTACAGCTCGAAGTTTTTACACTGGTAATGGCAGTAGACGGTACTGTCGAAACGTCTGTTTTAGTAAGAAACAATAGACCACGGCCAAACAGAACGGGAGTGAATTTTAATAACATTGACTCCGCCCGTATAAGGCTACGGCCTATATTATTATTATATTATGTTTTTTTGTCGTCCACAAAATTTCATCGCTAGGTACAGTGCAAATAAGGAGTACTATTAAGATATTTTACGCCATTTGTATGAAGATACTCGTAGAAAACGGCCAGATTTACGGAAGAATAATTTATGAAAATTGCAGCCCGATAATTCGCCTGGATGCACGTCATTGCTTGTTAAGTATATTGCCAGGCTAGGCAAAAGGAAACGTCATAATGATGACACGCGGCAACTGCTGTATTCACCACACGTGTTCCAACGAGATCTTTCCTCCTCCCAATTGTGATAATCTCCTAGGAAGGGCAACGTTTCGCGACGGTTGAAGACGTAAAACTAAAATCGCTAAGCGAGCTCAAGGCAGCACCAAAAAGTGCGTGCTTGAAATATTTTGAAGACAGCAAAACGGCTGGCTTAATCGTGTTACATTCGACTGAGACTACTTTGAAGGCCCCCCCCCGAGTATAAGTGTCGATGAATGAAGGCATAATTTTTGAAATAAACAAAAACTACATGAACTTTTTGATCAAACCTCGTACGACCAATTACAACATATGTATCTGAGTCTAGGCCTGAAACACCCAAACCAAAACGGATAATCCGAGCGATTTGGATACGTTTAGATTGAGAGAAATTACTGACCGATAGAATATTTAATCGATATTTTGTTTATGACATAAACATATTAATCACGAATAGAAGGCGGTAATGGAATCAACATGTAGGAAATACGGGAGAAGTTAGACCATTAGACGTTAGACTATCAAGAACAACGTGACCAGAAACCTCAGAGAAAAGGAAGACAGGGAGTGCACCGTAGAAATAGGCCCAGAACTAGCAGTATTCATCATCAGAAACGTCCCCGTTAAAGCCGAAGTCAATAGAGCCTGTTACAGTGGAAACACAATACAAGACACCAATTAAGTCACTAATCACCAGCTTTAATTTTCACAGTTAAACAGTTCGTAATTAACAACACTGTCTCTTACAACAAATCAAATAAAAATTGTTCACACGCAAATAAATGTCAACTATAATTAAAACACAATTGTATTACAATATACCGTCCGATTATAAAACACAGCACTTCACTAATATCCACTTGAACGCACACAGTAATATCGCTTGTAATCGCCCGACAATAACTCGAACCGCACTGTAAATATATCGCAACTATACTGAAAACTTAGTTGGTATAGAAAGAGGCTACGATGGAAGAGGAAGAATTAAAAGAAGAAGAAGAAGAAGAAGAAGAAGAAGAAGAATAACAACAACAATAATAAACAGGATTATCACTGTTGCACACTACTATAGAAAAGTATTCCTATTCAGGCTTTAAGCATCACAGCTCATCGTCAGATCGGAAATCATTTTATTAAAGCTTGACATCAATCATTTTCCGATCTGATGATGAGCTGCAAAGCTTGAAAGCGCTAATCGGACTAATTTTTCTATAGTGGTGTGCAACAGTGATAATTCTGTTTGTGATTATAACCACTAACACAACTTCCTTAATTAAAAAAACAATGATAAAAAGTATTAATAATTATGGCATAATGATAAAGAGAATTAGGCTAAGAGAGCTCCAAAGCTGTACCAAAAAGTGCTTGCTTGAAATATTTTGAAGACTGTAAAACGGCTGGCTTAATCGTGTTACATTCGACTGAAACTACTTTGAAGGGGGCAGTCGATGTGTCGGCGAATGAAGGCATAATTTTTTAAATGATCAAGAACCGCATGCACTTTTTGATCAAACCTTTGTATTAACCCATTACCTTGTAGTAAATAATAATACTATGGGATAAAGCATACAAATGGATTTTTTGTTTCATACCCGTAAGAACCATAAACAATCGGTCATTTCTCTTTCTTTATACTTGGAAAAACGATAGATTTCATAGTCATGGCAAAAAACGATGTAACAAAAAGGACACACGTAGCGTTTTTAACTGGCAACCTCGTATATAATATTTAAATAATTAAAACGCCGTTAGTAGCGTGAAGAACCGCAAGGGAGCGTGAGGAGAGTGAGCGTACGTCACAAAAAGACAGTACATTTGACTAATGCGTTGTCAGTCGGCTGTCACATTTCGCCCAAACTACACACGCCCTCTCTCGGGCGGGCGGCACAATTGACTGCTCCTATTACACCCATACGCTCTAACATTACAAAATACATACAATGCAGTAACGTGTACCTACAGTGTAAAACGTTTCTTTCGCAAAAACGACAAACACGTTTCACATTTGAACGGGCTCTAGTTTCGTTTTATTCATTTTCGTTTTTTGTCACAACGTTTTGTGCGAGTTTAAAATATCGTACACACAGTGAAGTGCGATCATGATTAAACCGAAACTTTAGATAGGCCTACATATTATATGAACTGAACGAATTACAAAAACTGTAGCTATAACAGCTTGTTATACTTGCTATCCGGATTAATTTTATAAAATGGATTCGAAACCAGACTCCTCTTATTCTAGAAAAGTATCAAGATGCAAAAATAATTTTAATAGTAATTTTCAGTGATGTAGTAGTAGTAATAATAGTCATTTTACGCTGCTACGTATTCTCGGTCCTCTTCTACGGTGTAGAATCTTGGACTTTGACTGAAGCCACAACTAAAAAATTGTAAACTTTCGAAATTTGGCTTTACCGTAGAATACTAAGCGTTTCATGGACTGCACATGTAACTAATGTTAAAGTCCTTAGAAAGATGAAGAAAGAAAAGGAAGTTATTAACACAGTGAAGATAAGAAAGCTTCAGTATCTGGGACATCTCATGAGAAATAAAGAGAGATTTACTTATTGCAGTCCATAATACGGGGAAGAGTACTTGGAAAGAGAGGTGTTGGGCGACCGATAATATCATGGTTGAGAAATTTTAGAGCCTGGTTTAGCATGAAAACAACTTATTTATGCCGTGCAGCAGAACGGAGAGTTAAAATAGTCTGTATGATATCCAACATCCGAAACGGATAGGAACTATCAGAAGAAGAAGTGTAGTATCATAATAGATTAGTACTATGATCTCTTACTGTGGTGCAGGTCGATTTTTTACACTGATGATGGCAGTCGACGGTACTGCCGAAACGTCTGTTTTATAAAGAAACAATGGACCACGGCCAAACAGCACGGGAATGGATTTTAATAACATTAAAAATCTATCGTAGAAAACCATCGACAGAAATCCTTACCTTAGATAGGGAACTTAATTAACCACAAAAAGTGTGTCACGAATTACGTACTAATTAGTAGATAATATATTTGTAACTACCTGGCTACTAATCTAGACGTCCCGGGTTCGATTCCCGGGCCTGCACCATAAAATCAAGGTGTATTTTTCAGCCCCCAGGTCGACTCAGTCTGTTGAAAATGAGTACTTGGGATAACATCCTGAGGGTAATAATGGACGGCTGAAGCGTAGTGCTGGCCACCCTGCCTTCCTTGTATGCCGTACGGCTCACATAACGCAGCCTACCCTGCCTTACTCCTAAGTTACTTCGGTGGTATACATGGGAGCCATTAATATTATATTTGTAACTATTACATGAATATTATATTTAGCGTATTATAGGTGAAAATATGATTATGGTATTCGAGAGAAGACTAGCAGAATTGGTCAAAGAGGAAGCACAAAGAAAGCTTTTTTTTGTATCTTGTGTCTTAAATAATGGGTTTAAAAAATACATTTTCCAGATAGTAGATAACAGAATTACCTAAGACAGGGAACCCCCCCAGCCCACAAATGGGTTGTAATAACATTGACTCCGACCGTGTAAGCCTATGAAGTATATATCTTAATTTCTTCAATACTCCATAATTGTACATTTCGTCGCTCCATAAAACCCTGTCTATTATCCTCTAGCACCAAACCGTTGTAATGATATTTGCTAAGTACAATATGATGTTCCAGTGTGTGTTCTTACTTAGCGGAATGTTTTAATTTGTTTCAGGTAAGCGACACGTTACGAGTCTGTTATAATGAAGTCATTAATGCGTAAGTAAAATTTAATGCTTTTATATTTAGTGGCTCTACCGCGTATAAGTATCCAGCATTGTGTTCCTTAGCTGCCGATCGTCCCTCGTATCACACTTTTCGATGGTCCGCGATCTACAGCCAACGCACACTCTGCACAAAAGATGACAAGAGAATTTTATTGCTGGGGAGGGGTGAACATTTCTTTTTACTGGCTGTTTATTATTTTTCAAAAGGAGACATTTTTTAATATCTACATGGACGACATATTTTGGCCATGGACAGCTAAAGTTGACTCGGGAATATCACTTCAGCAAAATATTCTTGTGAATGCATTGTTTTATGCAGATGACAAGGTAATGATACAGAAAACAGAAGACCAGTTACAGCGGGCGATATTTACGTTAAATACCATCATACAAGATTAAGGACTACAAAATCTAAAACGATGGCATTTCACGGTAGGTTTCCTACAAGAAGTAACATAGTCTTGAAGAATCAAATTTTGGATCAGGTTAGTCATTTTAATTAACTGGGTTTTAATATCTCATATGGAACTGATATTGATTGGGATAGTAAGCTAACAAAATTTAGATCCATCCGTGGAACGATTCATAGGTACCTGAAATAAACACGGAAGGATACCCGGTTCGATGTCCCCACATTTCTGTATGCTAGTGAGACATGGACTCTTGGTAAAAGGGACGTGCAGAGGATTCAGGCAGCCGAAATGAAATTTTGTAAGAGAGACGCATGGTTGTTCTCTGTTGGATCGGAGAAGGGACGAGGAAATTAGAGCGATTTAAACACTTTATCTTGGACCAGAAGATTGAAGACCACAGAAGGAGATGGTGTGAAACTTGAATCGCATGCCTGATATCCGTCTACTTGTGGCTGCCTTGGGTTGTCATCTTACTGGGAAGAGAGATGTCGGTAGACCTAGGAGGAGATGGGTTCCGGAACAGGTCTAAGGCCTAGTCCTTGGCGTGATGATGATGATGATGATAATGATGATGAGACATTTTTTCCTTTGGTAGCCTATATTTGTATGTCTTCCATGTTCTGAAACACTTCTCAGTATAGTGTTTCACAAAATAATGGAAAAAAGTTTAGAATATGTTCTTTAGATAACAACAAAGAAAGCGTTCAATTAAACATAAATCTGGAAACGTTTTATTACTAGGTCACAGCTACTAAAAGATGTAGCCACAATATTAATTTAAATAGGTGACTCAGATTTTCCCAGTTTAATTTTTTTATTAAATTTGACAAGACGGTTCATATCCTACAATTCAATGATTTACAAGATAATCACATTTCTTCAGAAAAACCTATTTTAATTTTTGACATTGAATTATTAGAAATTTTCCATAAAATACAGAATTTTTTCCTAGTTAGTAATAATAATTTTTACATAAACATAATTTGACTGAACATTTGACTGAATTATTATAGCTTAATTAATAGCTTAATATTTGTTTAAAGCACCAAAAAAAAAAAAAAAAAAGATATATCAGACCACAGACCGAAGCATTACGACGTATGCAGCAGAAGTATGGATTATTAACAAAAAGAATGAAAGAAAGATTCTTGCAACAGAGATGGAATATTGGAGGAGGTGCTGTGGAATAACGAGAGCAGACCGAATAACAAGTGAGAAGATAAGAAGAAGAATGGGAACGGAAAGTAGTGTAATTGACTACATCGAAGAAAAAAGATTGGTGTGGTACGGTCATGTCCGGAGAGCCCAAAAAAGGTGGATCAACAAAGTGACAGAATGGAGTCCATTAGGAAGGAGAAATAGGGGAAGACCGAGAAGATCTTGGAGGGACGAAGTGGATGAACCTATGCAACGTATAGGACTTGAGGAATGACAATGGAAACATCGGGAGAATTGGAAAGCCAGGTTGAAGGAAGGGAGTCGGCACTAGCTGTAGCAACCCTATTATACATATAACATTTGTTTATTTATTTGAGTTAGACCTTTATTTCAAAAATTATATTATTTGAGAAATTATTCAGTTAAGGTTTGGACTGGTTTTTACTTTCCTAATATTTTAAAAATCTAATTTTATCGTTTTTGTCATGAACGTAGTACATAAAATGTTCAAAAACATGCATGCTAATTTACACCATCACATTATAATATCAGCTAAATCTTTTTACAGTCCGTAATTTGAAAAAAAGTGTGTTAAAACCTAAATTCCCACGCACTTTATTTTATTTTACCTGTAAAACACCTCCTGAACCTATTTCTATTACTTTGCGACACACTCTGTATTAAATAGAAGGCTGTTGCTATATATTCCATGTGTCTCTTTCAAGAATCTACACTGAAGTTCGTCTTGTCCACGGCTTCGACATCTTTCCCAAGAATATTTTAGAAACTGTCGGTGATGTGAAGTGATCCTGTGTCAGCTTTCTTGTCGTTCCTACATTTTGTAGGACGTTATAATATTTATCAAATAATGCGTTTGCCGCAACTTGCATCGATAGCGTAGCAACCGTAATCAAATAAATACTGACAACTGTTGCTTCCAATTTTGTTCAGTACAATTCAACGACTTATCATGGCAAACGTGTTTGGAAACTGTAATTAGAAGAGAATACTTAAGTGTGTGTGTGTGTGTGTGTGTGTGTGTGTGGAAGGTGCGAAAGCGTTTAGTCTCTCGAGAAGGTTGAGAGTGTGGAGAGGGGTTAAATATTGTTCTTCCAAGACTGTGGGGACTCGTTACCGTGGACATGCGCGCTCACTGCTGCCTCAATTATTTTACCTTTTCATTAGATAAATCTGTCCCGTCTCCCGGCGTCGCTTAGTCAAAATAATTAATTGAGTGAGTTCTCAGCGAGAGCCCTGGGTAGACAGGTAGACACGGACTGTTTACTAAACTGAATTATATCCTTTTCAGTTGCAAATTTTATCATATTTCCTCTGCTAAACGAGTGCAGTGACTTTTGAAAGAGAATATTCTCCTTCTCGCAAGCCCACTTGGAAACGTGTACACGACAGACGGGGGAATGTAATTTCCGTTTAAACAAAATAATAAATAGGCCTATAAAGATTATTTCTGTACTTTGGATTTTAATTATTTCCAGTCATAAGAATGACTGTAAGCACGTTTTATATTCTTCCACTGATAATATAAAATCAATTATTTTATATTTTTTGTTATTTTATTAATTTTTTAATTTTAATTAAAATTTTAGTTTTAATTTTTAATTAAACTTTTAATTTTTAATTTTAAATTGTTATTATTTTAAAAAATTTTTAATTTAAAATATTTACATAATTTTTAAATTGTCTGAGATGGTACGTATTATTTCCAGAATATATTCAGTACGTGATATATTGCAGAAGTCTATTCTATGAAACGTACGCGACACAATAACATTTCTAGAGTGTTTTAGAAAAATTATTATTTTTGTGATGGTCGTAATATTTTGATCGTAATTTATCAATGTGTAAAAAGCACGGGGTGTAATTTCCGTTTAAACTAAACAATAAATGTAGACCTATGAAGATTATTTATGTACTTTGTAGTTTAATATCACCGTCCAGTCTCTAAAGTGTCTGCAAATGGGCTTTATATTTCTCCACTGATATCATAAGAATATTCTGTTTATTAGGGTTTTTCACGACCAGCGTCAAAATGATTGAAACTAGTATCCCAACTATAAGGGCGTTGTCTTCCATTTTCTTCGTTTGAAAAGGGTGTTATCTTGAATAGACGTATCATCCTCACCTGTAGAGGCCATCTTCAACGTACACCGTGTCAGTCATTATGTACTTATTACTCTGAAGATGGTCTTTCGACACGAAGAAAATATAAGACCACGGACTTTCATCCCGGTTAGTAGTTTTAACAATCATAAAAATATTGTTTTAATTTTTTAATTTTAATTTAATTACTGATATAATGTTTGCATTGTCTGAGATGACACGTATTATTATTTCAAGAATACATTCAATCCGTGATGATGTAGAAACGTATTATATGAAATACGTATTTCATATGAAACGTATTCTACAAAATAGGCTAGATTTTTGAGAGTATTTAAACAAAATTATTTTTGTGACGGTCATAATATAAACGTAATGGAATTGGTAGTCACAATTTATCGACGTTTAGTCTACATATGATAGATATATTATTAACAATAATACATATTTTTACAAGAATATATTTTTTTTTGTACATTACATTTATGTTTCGATAGTGATCTATCATTATCAGATATAAATTAATAAATTCAAGATTTTTAAACCAATTGTTTAAAACAGCTGTTTTATATGTAGACTAAATTTAATGTTTTATATGTGTATATAAAAATTGTTATATATCAATTGTAAGATATAATATAAATATTAATTATTTTATTAAATTAGTAGGTAATGTTGAAAATATTATAGTTTTTGCATTAATCTGAATTTGTTCCGGTATTAATTTATTACTTGTTTTATGTTTAAATATTTCTAAATTTTTCCATAAGGTCATTTTTGGACCTTTGGAAACGTGTTTTAATAAACTGATATTATTTAAATTTGGAAATATGTGTTTATTTTTTAATTGAGTGTGTAGCTAAATTTGATTTATATATACCTGGTTTTAAATATGAATTACGGTGTTGTATATACCTTTCTTTTAAACGTTTTTTTTAGTTTGCCCAACATAAAATTTCTTACAGTCAGGGCATTAAATTTTATATTATGAATGATAAAAAATAATTACATTTTATTTTACATCGTATTTAATATGTAATTTTAACGTTCGTTATGTCCATTGTCCGTACACTTGATTGTCACAAGCCGAGAGCTGTCATTTGTTGTTATTAATAATACGAAGGAAATAAGGAAGGGATTATTACGTCAGCGCTCGTAGGGTGTTGATTCGCGTAGGCGTGGCGTGTGAAGGCTACACGTACAGGTGTCGGTTGCAGGTGTGTGGCCCAACTTATGAATGAAATATTGAATGAATGAATAAACGAGCGCGTACGCGTAGTAGTAAGTGTCATGAGAAGAGAGAGAGAGAGTGAGGAATGAATGAGTGAGACGCGGACGACGGACTCTGAGGGGGCGCCAAAGTAGGAAAGACATCGGCCGACGACTACGACTACTAACTAATCGACACAAACAACTAAACAAGATTATAATGAGAGAGAGAGAGTGAGAGAGAGAGAGAGAGAGAGAGAGAGAGAGAGAGAGAGAGAGTGAGAGAGAGTGGGTGGGTGAGAGAGTTGTATACTACGCCGACCGTGTGTATGTATATTCTCAGTGAGCGGTCGACGAGAGAGTCACCGGCTGGCTGGGGAGAGTCGGTTGAATGGATCGATTGCAACCAGAGCTTCCATTAAGCTAGAGGATACAACCTTGACATTGCACCGTGGCGCTCCGGCATGCGCGCCGAGGCACACACAACCTAACCGTATTCCGCAATATCCAGTCAACACCCTAGCACCACTCTCACCGCTGCGCACCAAAAAAGCGTCCCGTCTCTCTCTATATATATATTTATATCTCTCTGTGTCCGTCCGCGGTTCTCACGGGCGCGTCCGCGTCTGCCGCGCGCGCTTTTACGCCAGTGTGCGTATGTGCGTGTCTTACGCGCGCGACAGTGTTGTTGTTGTTAGTCGACCAGCGCCGCCATTTTGTTTCCGTGACGTCATTGTTAACAAACAAACAAACAGGAGAAAAAAATTAAGTGACGAAGATGATGAAGTGGTGGTATCGTTTGTTGTTATTGTGATTCCGCGTTTACGTCTTGAGTGGCAACAGCCCGACGAAGGCCGTCAGAAGCTCACGTTTTGTCTCGTTGATAAGTCAGTAGTAGACGCTCACTAGTTTAGTACCGCTCTTATATTTATAATTTTAATAAATATTTGTTAGTATTTAGTATAATGATTTACTGTAATAAATTATATGTGTACACACACGCACGCACACGCACACACACCCACACACACACGTAATATCATCCTTCTCTTTTCTCTTATAAATCCGTGTTGTTCCCATAAAATCACGAAGACTGAGGATGGGAACAATACGATTCCCGAAACATGTACCAAATAAGGAAAAACATCTTGAGATAAAGAATTAAAAATATTAAATAAATTATATACACTTTATAAATATATATATATATGCTACAGTTTATTTATAGATGCATATATAATTTATTTAATATTTATAATTTATTTACCTCAAGATGTTTTTCTCCCTTATTTGGAACGTGTTTCGGGAATCCTATTGTTCCCATCCTCAGACTTCTTAATTTTGTATCTTGTTGAGTACTTGTGTATTAGTTGGTTGTTGTTATGGTTTTCTATTGGTTTTTGGTATTTTAAATTCATACCACACAAAGCCACCATATGAACATATGGGAAAATTTACAAATATAGAAACACAAAACACAAAACAGACTAATAGCTGAGCAAATACAAAGCGGTACAAAACATGATACAATTTTAAAGCAGTCAACGTCAAAAATACGTAAAAAAACTAATATATACACCACACTCACACAAAATAATACTAGTTTGACATACCAAAAACCAACAGGAAACCATAACAATAAAAAAAAAACAACACAAGCACTCAACAACATACAAAATTAAGAAAACTGAGGATGGGAACAATAGGATTCCCGAAACATGTTCCAAATTAGGGAAAAACATCTTGAGGTAAAGAAATTATAAGTATTAAATAAATTATATATATATATATATCCTCAAACGCACGCACTCATTTTTAAAACTTAATTCAACACGTTTATTTTTTCCGTAAACAAGACTATTTCATATCGACGAAAAAAAAAGCACCCATACAATTTATATTTTCACATATTTTAATTTATTTCCAAACCAAACCAATATTAATAACAAACGTATTAATTATCGTTAATCTATTTAATAAATTTTATAATGAGTTAAACTCTTGTCGTATTTATAATAAACAACTACTGTTTTTTGGTTTAGCTTATGTTTCACTTCACACACACATATATATCCACAATGCATACGTTCATTTTTAAAACTTATTCCTACACTTTTATCTTTTCCGCAAACTAGAGCATTTTGTATCGACAATTAGCACGAAAAAAAAGAAAAAAACGCTTAACATTAAAAACCACATACAATTTATATTCTCACATATTTTAGGTGTATTTCCAAAACAATATTAATGACAAACGTATTAATGATTGTTAATGTATTTAAGAAATTTTAGAATGAGTTCCTTAATTCGTAAACTCTTTATCTATTTATAATGAAAAAAAAATGATTTTTTGTTTTACCATATGTTACACTTTATATATATATATATATATATATATATATATATATATTACATTTAATATTTATAAATAAATTTACCTCAAGATATACTTATAAAGTATATCTTGAGGTAAATTTATTTATAAATATTAAATGTATATATACATCAAGAAACGGACTGTAGCAGAAAGTGATTGAATATATATATATATATATATATATCCACAACGACAAACATATTAATGATCGTTAATCTGTTTAAGAAATTTTATACAGAAACAAGACTATTTCATATCGACGAAAAAAAAAACGCTTTAAATTAAAAATACCCATACAATTTATATTTTCACATATTTTAATTTATTTCCAAACCAATGTTAATAACAAACGTATTAATTATCGTTAATCTATTTCAGAAATTTTAGAATGAGTTCGTTCGTAAACTGTAGTCGTATTTATCATTACAAAACCGCTGTTTTTTAGTGTAGCATATGTTTCACTTTCGATAAAACCTAAATGGCTCTCACACGCGTCTGAAGTGCTTCATTTGTAGACTCGGCGAAACGTTTGTATGATCCAAAAACATATGTAAATAAAAAAGTGTTATTGCAGATATTAAGTAATTATACCAGTACTGAATAATTAAATGTATAATAATGAAAATGAAAATAAATTTTTTTTTACATAAAATGGTATAGTAACATAATATAATAGTAATAATAATAATCATCATAATCATAATCATAATCATAATTTTCTGTAATATAATAATAAAACTATATAAATTGCTAAAATGATACGAGTTTTATCTTTGCTAAAAACCCGAGTCAAGCAAGGTCGAGTTCAGTATACCGTATGCTTTGTAAGCCATTAACCCTTACAACCCACATAGGTATTCTGAAAGCAGTTAAAATATTATCGTATCGTATTGTTTTACCTTTTTTCAACTATGTTTATTGTGAATCACATAATTTTTTGTTACTGTAGAAAATTAAATAAACTGATAAAACTATTTTCCTTACAGTAAACATTTGAAAAAATAAATCAAAAATAAAGTAAAACTTGTGTGGACTGAATCATAATTTAATTTTACTGTCGAGATTGAAATAAACTGAAAAAAAAACTATTTTTCTTTCTGTTAACATTAAAAAAAAAATCGTAAATAAAGTAAAATTTTATTGATAATAAAAATAAAAATTTAATTAAGCTCTGAAACGATATTTTTAACCATACAAATTTGTAAGCAAATAACAAATAAATCTGTAAATATAAACAAACTGTTGTAATAAAAATACGTTAAGAAAAATAGGTTTTGCCGCCTTGAGTGGTAAAATATATTTAATCGTCATTAATTATTGTAAATTCATAACAAATTTTAAAACTTTAGATTGTCGTTGCTTAAGTGAAATATTCTAATAACTGTTATAATTATGTTTATGATTTGTCGCTCGTGAGTATGCAAGTTATGTGTGTGCATAAAATAAATTCACTTGTTTATACGTATTATCCCTGTTGTACGCGTGTGTTTACGCTATTTGAAACATACGTCTCGATGTCAAATTTGTATCTCTGCTTTGGAGTCAGTTATCAACAACAGAATGGTCGGAATTAGAGCATATGAGAGCGTATTTTACGGGGGGGGGGGACCGAAACCCTACCCAGAGGATCGAAAAAGTTGACAAATTTGGTTAATCTCTGTAACAAAATATATTTTAGGTTGTTTAGGTTGTCTTATATAAAAATTTAGGTTGTTTTATTATTTTTTTTTTTTGCTGCGTACCCTAATATAGTAGTAACTATCTTTCTAATACCTATAAAATCAGGTTTATTACACAGCATTAGCGTGTATACGTTTAAATATGAAATATAGGAAAATCAAATCAATTCAGCCAATAAGTATCTTGTAAACAATGTTTCAATAACGCGTATTTTCATTGTGTTACTACCGTTTTAAATTAATGGAACTGATTTCACCCACTTTAAAGATAGTAATGTTCTACTGCTTCTTCTTTGGTGTAACAGTTCGGAGTCGAACCTTAGCCTCCACAATCATGCGCCATCATTTTTCCCTGTCCTTGGCGATCGATGTCCATCGTTTTACTTCAAGTAAAGTATCAGCATCCCTCGCCACTGCGTCAATCCATTGATGCTTGGACCTTCCGACAGGCCTTCTACCATTGCTTTGACTAAACAGTACCTTCCTAGGTATTCGGTTGCCTTGCATCCTAATGATGTGTTCTGCATTACTATCGTTGCAATCGGATGGTGGTGGCCAGATCATCGTCTTTATATAGCTTGTATAGTTACTCAGTGTGACGCATTCTCCATATCCCATTAACTTGGATTGGGCCATATATTCTCCTCAAAATTCTCCTTTCAAAGGTATTGACTATGTTAGCGACTTGTTTGTTCAGAGTCCAAGTCTCGCTGCCTTATGTTACCACTGCTCTAATCATAACTTTATATATTGTCACCTTGGACTGACGGTGGGTATTCCTTGTCTTGAATACAGTTGTAGACGAAGCATATGTCTATTTGCGGTCAAGACTAGTCAATTTTGACTAGTCTTAACGTGTTTGTTCATTGTGTGAATCCGACCCGACCTCAGATCCCTCAAGGCCAAATTATACCGCACTGGGTCCGAGAAGGACCGCGTGTCAATTTGTACGCGCTCATCATGCCAACGGTACGCGTTTCAGTACTGTAGTACTATGCTGTGAAGCTAAAATTACTTTAATCTGTAAACACAGTATTAAAAATATTAAACGTTGTTTTCTGTTTTTTAAAAGTTTTCTATTCGAAACACTCGACAAGAAAGTTATAAACATGAGAGTGTTTGTTACGTGAGCGTGTATATATTTAAAGACACGTAGCGTGCATTTGGCGGCGGCAATAATAGAATGACATACTCTCCTCGTGTCAGCAAAATATTGCACCGTCAATAGTACATACATACTGTAGTTCAACTTAGTGCAGACGATAACAACTTTCACTTCCATGTTCCCTGTAATTATGTAAACCACCGTGTTTTTAATAGTACGGAGTTCTCCTCCTACTCTTCTTCTTCTTCTTCTTCTTCTTCTTCTTCTTCTTCTTCTTCTTCTTCTTCTTCTTCTTCTTTTTCTTTTTCTTTTTCTTTTTCTTTTTCTTGTTCTTCTTCTTCTTCTTCTTCTTCTTCTTCTTCTTCTTCTTCTTCTTCTTCTCCTTCTCCTCCTCGAATTTGTGTACCAGGTGGATTGGCTGACACCAGGCATGTCACTTTATTTCGTTTGCTCCAAACTACATTTCTGACGGTAATCTCTCTTATGCTGTTCTTGTTCAGCACTGTTTCTTTTAAGTGACTTTATAAATTGCTCCATTTTGAATGTGAAAATTCCTCAAGGCATCGGCTTGTTACGAGCTCTTCACTGTGCGAAAGGTACATGGAGCCCTTCTCCACAGTCTGAACAAGATTGCCGTTTTCAATATCCACACCTGCGGATGATATGTTTGTTTAATATCTAAAAATTAGATTTCTAACCTATTAACTTTAAAACATAAAAAAGAGGCTTCCAAAATTATATGCGAGTCGAATGGTGTGTGTGTGTGCGCGTGTGAATAGATCGTCTTTTACGTTTAAACGGTTACTCAAATTTTTCATCGTGGTTTTTTGGTCCTTAGTCTAATTTCGTTCTGTTGACAAATGAAAAATAAATCTGTTAATCAGGTCTCAAATCCAAACACCAATAAAAACTCTTCACAGAAAATAAAAATTATACTCTTATTTCGTTTAATTTTAGAGTGCGCATTTTTTTTCAGACAATGCCTATCGTTTTATTACTTTTCACAAGAAACTTTGAAGTTATTTTCAAAATTTCTGAAAAAAAACGCTTAATTTAATTTATACAAATACTCTGACAAATTTTCAGATTTAATTGTTACAAAGTATAATTCTGTCAGTAACGTTCAGCACAAGTTAACAAATCAGCTTTTAAACTCATATTTGTGTGACAGGCTTAAGGCTAGTTGATTTTTTACCTTCAAAGAAGAAGTACGCTCTCTGTATACCAAACTAAATAACTATCCACCCTCTCAAATGCATATAAACAAACATATGTTTTGTTTCATAAGGAGTTTTAAAGAAAAAATCTTTCATATGTCGTGAAATGTTTCGGATACACTAACATATGGAATCATGCTTTAAATGGATAACGTTTTTTCTTTTGGTATATGAACGCGTCATATGTTATTTTTTTATTATGAGAGCGATGTAATGAGATTTTCATGATAAACATGCTTATATTGAAAACAGAAATAATCGTTACGAGCATATACGTATATCCTCTTGAAATTGATTTTGATCCGTAAAATAAAACAACGCAAATTTTTGCTTTTAGAAAATTGTCTGCTGTAGTTCGTCACTGTTAAAACAAAAGAAGCGTTATCAACAATTTATAGTTATTTACAGTGTACAGTATGTAATCGAGTTTTTTCTTTACCGAGGAAAGTTTTTCACATGTGCACAAGTTCCTTCGTTCGTTTAGTTTGTAATTCCGTCGTGTTTGCTTATAAAATTACCACGTTCGCGCCATTGAGTCAACAACAGGTGTAGGGAAACAAAATTATGTTACAGTCAGTCTGTCCCTCCCTCTCCTTCTCTCTCTCTCTCTCTCTCTCTCTCTCTCTCTCTCTCTCTCTCTCTCTCTCTCTCTCTCTCTCTCTCTCTCTCTCTCTCTCTCAATTGTGTGGGCGCTTTATCGGGGAAGTACTATTTTTAACTTTTTACACCGGACGACATTTTTGTATAGCAAGTTGAGGACCAGAAGAATAGTCTCCGACTCACGCCTAAAGACTTGACAAGACATGCGCTCTGCTACAGGCCAGATAAGCTTTGAGCGACCGTGAACAATTATAAAGACTAAAAGGTCAGTGGTTTCTAACTTAAAAGTGCCACACTTAAACTCAAAAACTTACCGGTGGGCCACATCATAGGCGATATATTTTCAATGAGTACCGTAAAGATAAAAAAAAAAAAAAAATAGTATTTCTTTTTGAATAAAATCGACTTATCTCCGGTCTATTAGGCCGTAGTCCACTCCTGCTGTTACGAACAGACATTTCGGCCTCACGTCTGGAGGCAATCTTCAGTGTGTAAACGATTCAGGTCTGTTGAATCGGCACACAGGATTGGCACATGATGAATCGGCAAATAGAATTTGGCATCCTGTGCAGCTTGACCAATCGCAGTGCGCTGGATTCTGATTGTCCAATGTTGATTTTAGCTTACAACGTGTAACTCTGCAAGTTTTTTTTTTAAACGGTCCTTCCGAGGGCCACAAACATTCTTTTGCCTCAGTACTGTGGTTAACTGGCGAAGACCGTGTCGTTTACCTGAATCGTTTTACCTTAAACTCACCTATTTACGCTGAGGTGAGCAAAATGTACCTTGCAAAATACACAAGGTAAATTAGAAGCTGTAAGACAGAGGGATAGATCTCTATTCAGTTGCAATATTTGGATGCAATAAGGGAGCGATGGGATATTCCGTATATGGCGCAATACGGTTTGGTCAGTATGGAGGGTTCTCCACATCTAACAGATGTAGATGATAATGCGTTTGTTTTTTGCCTACAATAAATTATAAGCACCCAATTTTCAAATTCTCTTGGCGTTTGTCGGAATTTTACGGATTTATCCGTATGAACACTGTTTCCCATTTAGCTTTAGTTTAACCGAAAATCAAAATAACACGTTTAGGCGACATTTTGTTGGAAATTGTTTTGTCTACGGTGAACGTGCCAGCCTGCCAACTTGGAAACCTGCCAACGAATAGACCTCAGCGGGCGACTTTGAAGCGCTCCTCACTCTCATTTTGTGTGTGTGTGCTACATTTGTCTATGATTGTGATGGGTTTTTTAGCATGTTTTCTTATAACTCTGTGAATTAGTACTAACGCATGGCTCTGTTGCATCTTCCAAATCGCCGCGATCCTTAAGCAATCTAACTACAGATTTAAGGAACGATCCATGGAAATTTATTGAGTAATAGTTCTGAGTAACTACCATGTCTCGACAGCCACAAAAACTTACAAAAACTGCGTTTTTGTGTTTCTACGTAAACTACTGGCCAAAACTAGGCGCGAAAGCGAAAAATTCTCACAAAATAATGTGCGTTTTTTGAAGTACATAAGTTAAAATTGACGTTGCTAGGTTAACATGCAAACTAAACCAACTACTAACCCTTCTCGTTATTTGTTGAGTCTACATACAAAAAAACTTGCCTATTACTATACATGTCCCCCTTTCTGTGGCAGAACTCGTTTTCCACTAATACTCGGTTTTGTGCAGGTCACCGGAAAAAAAAACAACTCGAAACAGCATTGTGTTTCAACGCTGTATTGCTATAAGTAATTATGCTTTTTTTGTAACTTGCAAATAAAAAGTGCGAATATTTTGCTTCCGCACATAATTTTGGCCTGTAGTTTACGTAGAAACACAAAAACACGGTTTTTGCAAGTTGGCTGTCAGAGACAAGGTATTCACTCTGAACTATTGTTTTTAAAGTTTTCTTGCACGTGCTCTTGAAATATGTATAATCGTCATGTTACATGGAGTCAGTCTCACATCTGCCAGTTCACATCGTGCACGACCCGGAAACTGCAATCAAGCCACGGGGGCGCAAATACACTCCGCCAACCGCGAAAACAATGCAATGCAATAACACATGGCTATGTAATTTACATCTTCCAAATCGCCGCGATCCAGAGGCAATATGACTACACATTATTAAACATGCGTCTTGCAATGTATTTTTATCAAAGTTTCTGCCCCGTGCTCGGACAGAATCTTTTAAGTTAAATGCAGTTTCATCTCTCTATTTAACCGGAAGCTGCAATCAAGCCACGGGCGCAAAGACGCCCCGCCATGTCCCACTTTAAGTTCTTCTCGAGGCGTGATCTAATGTTTGTTTTGCTATTGTTACGACGGTCTACTTGGTCGTCGTATGGTACAGTGGAAAACAAAATACAAGACACCAATTAAGTCACTAAACATCAGCTTTAATTATCACAGTTAAACAGTTCGTAATTAACAACACAGTCTCTTACAACAAATCAAATAAAAATTGTTCACACGCAATAAAATTTCAACTGATATAAAACACAATTGTATTACAATTATACCGCCCGGTTATAAAACACAACACTTCGCCACAATAACCACTTGAACGCACAGAGTAATCACTTGTAATCGCCCGACAATAAACTCGAACCGCACTGTAATATATCGCAACTATAACTGAACTTGAACGTCGTTGAGTACTGGTATTTATACCTCCCGAAATACCAGAAAATTTCATACTGCGCGTTAGCTCTACACTACGACGTAATTAATTGCGGCCTTCACACAGTCCGCGCGGCTGGCGGCTTCCTGAAAAGTCTCACGAGCGCATGTTGAAATCACGTACGCCACAACATTTAGCCGTATTCCACTGGAACGTTCGAGAAACATGTAGATAGTTCTGTGATGTCGTAACACTATTAACATTCGTGCGTTGGTGTATGGTGACTGCTGCTTAACACTCTTGCTAACATTTGTACCATTTTTGGACACACAACACTTTTCCTAGAGCCCGTGTGTACCATCTCTGGGCATATTAAATTTTCCGTACAGCCAACGTGTACCAAAGTTGGACACATTGCATGACTATGTTTTGAACGTTTTGTCAACATGTGGACACAGATCAAGCCATGTAGATAGAGTTTTACATTTTTCTGGGCCAGAGTGAAAGAAATATCCTCTTGGGTTGTTAAGTTGGCAATACCGTATTGTCAACAAAATCAGCTGTTATAACATATATAAGAAAACATACCTGGGCCGGGGAGAAATTTACTCTTCATAGATCTGGTAGCGACAGGTTTTCCTGTCACCCGTGTCTGGGAGCAAATGTGTTAATGTCTGCTCTGCTAGTTATATTGACTCCATCGTTTTTTATACTTCGGTCGCTTAAGTTTTAGTTCAAGAAGGTACAGGGTATACAGGGTAACTTTTTGTATAATCCAGTCGAAAAATTTGTATTTTACACTTAGTTTTCTATACAAGAGGCTAAGTCCTTGTCCTTCCAAAATGTATTGATTTTTAATATATTCTGTTCAGTACAAATTTTTATAACGTTAAATGTATTTTGTTTTTGAACAAGTCTTCTTACGAACTGGAGGTTGTTTCGTTTTACGAATTTATTTACGTGCGTTGTATCGGAGAGACTGCAGAGTGAAACACACGTAACGAGTTTTGCCGCCTGTGTGTGTGTGTGTGTGTCCCAATTTGCAATCAATACATTGCAGTTTGTTTGTTTGGCAAGCAAAAGCCACAGGCTTGCTCCAATTTTTATGCGATACGGATTTTAGTGAAAATCCGTTGGGAGCTGTGAAAACCGTCGTTAAAGATAATTCACCAAATTAGGTAATACACTGTTCTTTGTCTTTAATTCTACACTGAAATAAAGTCTTGTTGTTGTTCTTGTTGTTGTTGTTGTTGTTGTTGTTGTTGTTGTTGTTGTTGTTGTTGTTGTTGTTGTTGTTGTTGTTGTTCTTCTTCTTCTTCTTCTTCTTCTTCTTCTTCTTCTTCTTCTTCTTCTTCTTCTTCTTCTTCTTCTTCTTCTTCTTCACTGTGTGGCTTGGGCTATAGCCCGATCCGACTTCAAAGAGTCTCTGACCATTATTTTCAGGGTCTGCCACGATCTTTCGTCCCCACTAGCCTATATTTAAACGCTTGTTTAGCAAAACGCGTCAATTCTGCCTCTATTCTTTTATTCTATCCAGAACCGACTATAACTTCAGGTCTTTTCTTATGTCGTCGTTTCGTAGATGATCTCTCAAAACTGCATCTTTTAACTGCTCTTGAAACTTTCATTTCCGAGGCGTACACTGCAATAACGTCTTCTCCTTCTTCACTATATGGCTTGCGCTATAGCCCAATCCGACTTCACAGAGTCTTTGACCATTATTTCTAAGGTCTACCACGATCTCTTGTTCTCACTGGCCTATATTCAAACGCTTGTTTAGGAGTGCGCGTGTCTACCATACGTTCCACATGCGACTTCCAATTCTGCCTCTATTCCTTTATTCTATCCAGAACCGACTGAAACATTCAGGTATTTCCTTATGTTGTTGTTTCGTAGATGATTTCTTAAACTGCATCGCTTAACTGCTCTTAAAAATTTAGTTTCCGAAGCCTTTTTTTTTAACTATGTATTTGCAGAAGAGTCCATGCTTCTCATCCTTACATTAAAGTCGCCACAGCCACGACCTTATAGAAGTTTAGCTGCGTCTCCCGCTGCGGTTTATTCTTCAATAGTTGCATTATTGTTCCACAGGTGTAACTAAATTTATTTAACTTTCTCTCGATATTGTTGTCCTTCCTATATGAGATATATAGGACTCTGACCATTTGCCCAAAGTGTGCCACGATCTCTCATTCCCATTGGCCTATATTCAAACGCTTGTTTAGGAATACGCGTGTCTACCATACGTTCCAGATGGGACTTCCAGTTCTGCCCGTGTTCCTTTTTTGTCGAGAACTCACTATAAGTTCAGATCTTTCCTTATGTCATTTTGTAGATGATCTCTCAAATTGCATCCATTAACTGCTCTTAAAAATTGCATTTCCAACGATTGTATTTTTACAACAGCCTTTTGCAGGAGTGTCCATGTTTCACATCCGTACATTAAAGTCGGCACAGGCACGACCTTATAGAACTTTAGCTGTGTCTCCTTCTGCGTTTTATTCTTCAATAGTCATCTTATTGTTTCACAGGCATCATTAAATTTATTTAACTTTCTCTCGATGTCGTTGTCTTTCCTATACAAAATATCGCATCCCAAATAGTTAAAATGTGATACTTTCTCCAAAACACTACGAGGGGGTACTAGAAAATAACCGAATTTTTTTTTAAATCTATGTATTTAATTTTTTTACAAAACAACCTTATCACCTTCAAAGTACTCTCCATTACACTTAATACATTTGTCCAATCTGCGATCCCATTCCTGGAACATTTTTCAAACTCGTCTGTTGTGATGGCCGACAGCTCCTGCCTCGTTTTTTCTTTACCACTTCCACGTCGTCAAAACGTTGATCTTTCATATCCCTCTTCATTCGCGGAAACAAGAAGAAATCGCACGGAGCGAGGTCGGGTGAGTAAGGGGCGTGGGGCAAGGGAGTCATGTTGTTTTTTGCTAAAAACTGGCACACTGAAATGGCTGCGTGAGCAGGTGCATTGTGATGGTGGAAAAACCAGTCCCTGGTCTGCCACAAATCGGGCCTTTTTTGTCGCACATTGTTACGCAGTCTTACTAATCTCTTCAATGGTCCGTCGTCGGTCTCCAAGCACGATTGCATGAACTTTTTCAAAATTTTTCGTCAATTCTGGAAGTCGACGGACGTCCAGAATGAGGTTTGTCATCAATTGACATTTCACCTTCTTTGAAATGAGAAAACCATTGGTACACTTGAGTTTTTCCCATAGCACTATCCTTGTAAGCTGTTTTCAACATCACGACAGTTTCTGCGGTGTTTTTCCCAAGCAGGAAGCAAAACTTCACTTAAATCCGCCATGACAAAGACGAGGAGCAAGCGAAACTGCTTTTACTAAACGAATTATTGTGACCGGACACAACCTTCCCAGGCGACAACAATGACGGCACTGAACTCGGAACGAGTTGTGCTACGCTCGCCTAGCGGAAGAAATGCGTACTACGTAAGCTCCGCCAATCGCAGCGCTATTCCGGTTATTTTTGGGTACCCCCTCGTATTATCAATTACAGTTTTCTGCAATAACGTAACAATGTATAATCTCGTGTCTTGATTTTAATGGTGACCTGTATTATCCTTTTTGAAGAGAGTGAAATTAATAAAGAATTCCTAAGGCTTTCCCACGGCCGTTGTCAACATTGTTACTATTATTTTGTGCTGGCCTATTAGGCCGTGGTCTACTGCTAACATTGCTCACAGACGTTTTAGCCCTACCGTCGGAAACCATCTTTAGTGCAAAAGAATGATGGCCTGACCTGGATTAACGCACACTTTGCCAATTTCTCGATCGTTCTTTTACACTGAATATGGCCTCCGATGGTGTGACCGAAACGTCTGTAAGCAATGTTAGCAGTAGACCACGCCCTAATATTCCGATATAAAGTACCATTAACAGTGAAATTAATGCTTGGTAATACTCTGTTAATTATAATAATAGCTTAGTTATGTTACATATTATGGTAGATGTTAAATTTCGTTCCCGCGCTGTTTGCCCGTTGTCCATTGTTTTCACCAAAAACAGACGTTTCGGCAGTGCCACCGACTGCCATCATCGACAGTACTGTGGTGACTAACGTCTACCACCTTACATTAGCCAAACTTCGAATTTTACACTGATGATGGCAGACGATGGCACTGCCGAAACGTCTGTTTTTTTGTGAAAACAATGGACCAAACAGCCCGGGAATGAATTTTAACAACATTGACCCAGGGCATGTAAGCCTACGAAGTATATTATGGTAGATGTTGGAATAGGTGACGTGGAAGTAGGTTTTCGGTGAGTCGAACGCAAAGGCTTAATAAAGCCACGGGACATTCATCATAGGAAGAAAATATACTTAAATTCCAATAGATAAGCCGTACAAAACCGCCACAAGGGTGAACGTCTAGGGAAGAGGAAGAATACATTTAAGATATTGTCACGACGGTCTCACGTATCGTCGTATGGTGCAATACACACAAAATACAGACACCTATGAAGTCACTAATTACCAGGTTTAATGAGTCACAAATAACAATGAAAAAATTAACAATGTAGTCTCGTACAATAATAACTCAAGGTAAATTTGTCCACACGTAATAATAATATCAACTATAAGAGTTCCGCACAGTAATCACTTTCCACTGATCGGTAACAACCACTTGATCCGTACTCTACAATCTTGCCAGGTGTAACTAACTCATTAAGCCGGCCGCCGCTGTTGCTTATATAGGTCCTGCAGATGTTCCAGAATAATTTTGCATTGTTTTGGAAGCGTGATAGAATTATTTGCGTAGTTAGCAAGTACTCAAACGGTCTAGAGCGGTCTTAGGCAACATTTGAATTTATGGGGGCGCATATATAACTGAGAATCAGTTCGATGGGCGCACCCCTCTCCATCACCATTAATGGAAATAGAAAGGTCCGAAGTTCAATAGCCGGACGTCACAAACATTAACTGTCGCTTTATATTACACTTGCGCTTATATTTAGCGCCGTGGAACACCAAATCAAGAAAACTTTGCAGTATTTTTCATATAAATTTGTGAAAATGTTTTACATTAGGAGTGGGTTATAACTTTACTGGCTTTTGCACCACGTGGTTGGCGACAAATATAACTTTTTTGGGTTTCAATTGTAATTATTAATTTTAATTTGAAGTATAAAATGTTGGGCGCCAGAGATAATTAGGAATCTCAGGGTGTTGTTAATAACAACTCTTCTGTTCAGGTGCTAAGTAAAAGATATTATATTCACCATTTGAATACATTTATGAGCTTAATTACACATTAAATATTATTTATCATTCATATAAGATTAATAAACATATGAAATATTATTTATGATCAACAAGATATTAATGCGCATATGAAATATTCTTTATCATTAATAAAAGATTAATAAGCATATGAAATATTATTTATCATCAACAAGATACTTTTGAACTATAAAATCTCCTTCTTTCTCAACATAAATTACCATGAATCAATAACATAACATAATATCTAACATTTCCGAAACATCAAATCATTATTCAAATTTTATATTAAATATTTATAGTTCGTACTCCTATTCTATGTCGTAAGATATAAAACTCTTCAGCATCTGAACAACTCGTAGGTTCTTTTAGAATGAAACTGGTTAAACTGAGTAGACAAATATATTACATGCAATTTTCTGATTACAACAATTAATGTGATACTGTTACTTGAATTCGATTATCCATTTTCCGTCTCGCTCGTTCCACTTTGCACATCACAACACAATTTGTATTACTCTGCTTTTATCTTATTCACCACTCTCGCGATAATCTTTCGTCTCCGCGACCTCCGAACTTTGACTTTTCGTACGGTCGCGCACATAATAAATAAGACTTCTTCGCACTTGATGCCGCGCACAGAATAAATAATACTACTTGACTGACTGATCCTCCGACTCTTGATTCTGACTGTTGATTGACGACTGCCTAATTTACTGAACGACTGAGTAATTAACTAACTAACTAGCTAACTGATTTGACTGATTGCTTTAACTGATTTCACTGACTGACTCTAACTGATTGCGACTGTCTCTATTTATTTCACTGACTCCTTGTCTGCGATTGTCTCTCTTGATTTTACTGACACTGACTCCTTAAGTTCCTGCATCAGTTACTTTTATATTTTCACCTAAACTTCCCTTACCGCCGCTACTCTTAAAATTATCATCATTGGCTGACATTCGAACTTGTTGCCGGTAATTTTGAAAATGCCCAGTAACCACTCGAAATAACTCCGCGCGCAGAGGTGACGCTGCTTTTTCTGATTGATGAAATCTTATAGACGCGCACTTTTTGCCGCGAGACCGTTTTCTCGTTAAAAAGAAGAAATCTGCTTTCTCCACCACCCTCGTTTATGACGTTTCACTCATTGTATTTTGAAGGCCGAAAACACCCTAAATCTAACGGTACTGCATATTTTTTGCTGTTTTTTGCAAACAAAGCGTTTTATATCTTTACGACTTAGAAAGTTGTACTTACAATACAATTTTACCCTGGGTCGGGGTCAATGTGTCGCCTCGCCCATACACACCACTCTTATATAACGACTACTCGGTATAATCTCCTCTATATGCTTATTTATTAACATTATTAAAATTAATATTAATAGTCTACATCGAAATATGTAATTGATATGAGTGTGTTTCAAGTTGTAACCGATAGTGTTACGTTATAAGGTCATCAACAATTTGTCATCATGTACACGCACGTTAAAACTAACAAAACTTTAAAAAAAAAAGATTAATCAGGAACACATTGTAATAAAAATAAGTTAAAGAACTTACCACAATAACACTATTTATTTTCGTAAAGTGCACAGAAATGACAAACTTGGAAAAAAATTAATTTGGGGAGAAAGGTGTTTACAGGATCGGGGCGACAAGCTCGACAATCGTATTGGGGGAAGACGTAACGCGGTTCGGTAAATGGCTTGTACTATTGTATAATACAATACTTCGAAGCATGTACAATGTGGGTGGGTTCCTTTGTTCAAAATAAAATAAAATTACGAAATTGGTTCGCGGGCGCGTCAAACCTTATCGACGGGCGCAGGGTTGCTGACTGCTGGTCTAGAGGGTACTTGTCTCCGCGGCCTTGGCAGGGACACTGAACCGGTTCGACTAGCCGAGACACGTGTAGAACTGTCACGTGACTGCACCTGCCGGCTTTTCGAGAGCGTTATGTAATTGCCATAGCAATATGTATGGAAACTATATTTTACATATAGTTATTTCTTTGTAAGTAACTCGTTGAATTTTCTGCAGTTCTTCCATGTAATATCTTCAAATAAACACACTGCAAGTAGGTTTATTTTTACCTGACGCACGTTTCACAAAAATTATTCTGTATCTTCAGAGGTTTGTTTTGTTCAGGTGGAAAAGAACCTACTTGTAGTGTTGTAGTATTTAGTTAAAGATATTACATTTTACATATAATCATCATATAAATTTAGAAGAGCAATTGTAAAGTGATTAGTAATCTAGTAATTCGTATATACTGTACATTGTATACACTTTATATTTCGCGTGTGTGTGTCAAAAGAGCACGAGATTGTTTTCAATTAAATTTGTTTGTCAAAGTTGAAACAAACTGTACCACTGTATGTTTTCCTGGCACATGTACTCACATAATCACGACTTGTATACACAAACCAGCTGAAACACGAAACAAACTGATGATGAAAACTGAGTAATAATAATTGAGTTGCACCACTGCAGGACAGTTTGGCACACGCCGCTGTGCACTTGACCCGCATTGCCGCCGATTTGACCCAATTGTGTTGGCAAGCTTGTGCAAACCGTATCGCAGAACGGTGAAATCGATGAACTACGATTTTGTCCGGACGAAAAACATAGGGGATCTTTCAAAATTACGTTTTCGTGGTGTTTATCATTAAACAACATTACTTTGGGTTTAAAACACACATTATACTTCCATGTCCCATAAGGAAATGGAAGTATGGTGATGGCGAAAAAATCGTGTTCGAGATAGGGGCTGATTCTGATTGTACTACCCTCAAAACATGAAGAAAAGTCATTTTTCGAAAAGTATCTCTGTGTGTGTCTGTCTGTGTGTAGTTTTCTTTGGCGAACGGTAAACTGCAACAAATTCAAACAGAATCAAATAATATTTTGCATAGGTTCGTGAATTATAGAGGACTCAAGGTCTGTTGATTTTAGTGAAGATCGGTTAAGGCAAAAGGGTAGTTTATCTGCAACGTTTCATGTTATAACAAGGGTAATTTTTTCATGACGAACGATAACTGCTGCACATTCAAACAGAATCAAATAACTTTTTCCATACGTCCCTGAATTGTAGAGGACTGAAGGTTTATTGATTTTGGTGAAGATCGGTTAAGGGAAAGGGGTAGTTTACCTGCAACATTTTATGTTTTAGCAAGAGTAATTTTTTTATGACGAACGATAACTCCCGTAAATTCAAACAGAGTCAAATAATGTTTTGCATATATCCCTGACGTGTAGAGCACTCAAGGTGTGTTGAGTTTGGTGAAGATCGGTTAAGGGGAAAGGGTGGTTTACCTTCAACATTTTATATTTTAACAAGAGTAAAATACTTAATTTTGATAAATAAAATATCTTGAAAAGAAGGTCATAATAATCCACTGTAGAAATGTATATTAAATATCTATAAATGAAAAGGCTAGTTGAAGGTGTGGGGATAATTTTCTATAAATGAAAATGATAGTTGGAGGAGGAGGGGATAATTTTTATTTACATGTCATGTGTACCACGTTATCGGCAACAAAGAAGTAGTTTGATGTTAAAATTCCTTCCCGAGGTGTTTTGGCCGTGGTCCAATGTTTTCTGCAAAAACAGACGTTTCGGCAGTGTCATCGACTACCATCATCAGTGAAAAAATGAGTGCGCTAACTCGAGGTAGTATACATTAGTGACCACAGTACTGAAATTAAGGTTGAAGAAAGATGTAGTTTCTATGGAAATATTTCATTTCGAAAATGATTTTAAATATATATCTTAGAACATGGAAGTCATGTATGGTTCTCCATACCGATATTTTCTTTAATAAACACGTCACGTAACGGCTAGTTGTCCAGAGAAGTCTCAACACTCAGAGTAATGTGTTTGATAATTAGTGTTTCACTTAGGCTACCACTGAATCTTTAATAAAAGATATCGGTATGGAGAACCATACATGACTTCCATGTTCTAAGATTTATATTTAAAATCATTTTCGAAATGAAATATTTCAATAGAAACTACTTCTTTCTACTTTTTTCTTCAGCCTTAACCACAGTACTGTGGTCACTGACGTATACCACCTCACGTTAGCGCACTCGATTTTCACTGATGATGGCAGTCGATGGCACTGCCGAAACGTCTACTTTTGTAGAAAACATTGGACCACGGATAAACAGCCCAGAAAGGAATTTTAAGAACAAACTAATCCTTTGTAGCCGATAACGTAGTACACATAAAAAATTATCCCCTCCCCCTCAACTATCATTTTAATTTATAGAAAAATACCCTCTCCCCCTTCATCTACACTTTCCGTTTGTAAATATTTCATATGTTTTTCTCCAGTGGATTATTATGACTTTCTTTTCAGGACACTTTATTTATCAGAATTAACTACTTTACTCTTGTTAAAACATAAAACATTGCTGGTAAACTACTCTTTCGCCTTAACCGATCTTCACCAAAATCAATCGACCTTGAGTCCCCTACAAAGTGGACACATATGCAAAAAATCGTTGATTCTGTTTGATTTTGCGGCAGTTATCGTTGCCCATAGAAAAAATTCTACACACAGACACTTTTCGGAAAATACCTTTTCTTCATGTTTTGAAGGTTGTACAATAAAAATCAACATACTTCCATTTTCTTACGGAACATAAGGTAAAAAAGCTAATTAATCTGCCCCTGTTCTAAGCAGTTCGTCACAGTTAGTAATTACTTCAAGAGTTTCCTTTAAAATGCAAATAACACTAATATCCTGACTGTAGTTTGCAACTGACAGTAATACTACATAGTAGGCCTATATTTCAATATACCGAAAAGACTGTGAAGTCAACCAAACGTCAGCGTTAGAAAATAATGGATAAAACTTTAAAAAAAGTCTAAATCTATGCGTAAAGTTATACTATCAAAAAACGTATGGAACTATGAAAGCCAAATATGTGCTAACACTGACGATGTTGTGATAACAACCAGATAAAGACAACGGCTAGTTGAGGTACACAAAGAGCTGAATCAAAAATCCGCTGAAATGGGACTTAACATAAATATCAGCAAAACTAAATACATGCTGATTTCTGCATCAGAAAGGAGAAGGAATCTATATAATTTATGCGTATAGTATAATTCATTAGACGCAGTTAATGAGTTCAAATATCCGGGTAAAATGATAGTTAATGAAGAGCCCACAAACACGACATACACATAATGTACCAAACGTAGACTATTGAGAAACAAATTCATTTGTAATTATTTAAAACCTCCGGTCTGAAAGGCCGTGGTCGAATGCTTGATGTTCTGCAGCTAGACGTTTCGGCCACACCACCGGTGGCCATCTTCAGTAGCAAAAAGTGTTCGAAATAGATGGTACGCCGAACACGTTTCCCAATGAACTGGGGGCAAGCAACCCAGTTCCCAGTTCATTCAAGTAGTTGCTTGTCCCCAGTTCATTGGTAGACGTGTTCGGCGTACCATCTATTTCGAACACTTTTTGCTATTGAAGATGGCCACCGGTGGTGTGGCCGAAACGTCTAGCTGCAGAACATCAAGCATTCGACCACGGCCTTTCAGACCGGAAGTTTTAAATAATTATAGTGACACCGGCCGTGAAAGCCTACGTACTAAAATTCATTTGTCATAACACAAAAATTAAAATTGTAAGACACTTATCAGACCGGTTGTTACTTATGGAGGCGAGAGATGAACTTTGACAAAACAGGAACAAGAAACCCTAAGAAGGTTTGGAAGAAAGATTGTAAGACGTGTTAAAGAAGATGACGAGTGGAGAAGAAGAAATAACCAGATGATAGATGAGGTATTGAAGCACGAGGACATTGTAAGATTCGTAAAGACTCAACGGATAATATTGTTAGATCACCTAGAGCGGATGGATGATCAGTGTATGCCAAAGAAAAAACTGAGGGCGCTAAGAAATGTATAGCTTTGTATCGAGATGGGCGTACAAAAGACAATCATCGACTGCATTGAAGAAAAACAACTAATCTGGTACGGACACGTACAAAGAATGGGATAAGACCGACTATCAAAGAAAACAATGCGATGGATACCTAGAGAGCACAGAAAGAAAGGAAGCGCCAAAAAACCTAGAGAGAAGCCATAAGAAGATCAATGAGCGATAAAGGGCTAAACGGTGAAAACTGTAACGACAGACAACAATGGAGGTTGGGCATCGGACAAGTTTTCACCGTTTTCACCGTTTAGCCCCTTTAGAAGACGACGAAGAGCTGAAGGCGGGCGTTAATGAATGGCTGAAATCACAGGCGGCAGATTTTTCAAAAACTCGTAAATTTTATTAAACTCGATGTCCTGTTAGGTGCTGGTCTTCAAAGCACTGGGTTGCCAGCCACTTTTTCATACGCATGAACAGGTGATAATCGCTCAGTGCCAGATCAGAGCTGTATGGGGGATGATTGAAAAGCTCCCATCCAAACTTTCCCAGAAGTTCTTGCGTTCGTGATGCTGTATGCGGTCGGGCGTTGTCGTGGAAGAACAATACCCCGGAGCTCAACTTACCGCGTCGCTTGTTTTGGATTGCTCTCCGCAGCTTTTTTAAGGTTTCACAGTAAGCCTCGGAGTTGCTTGTGGTATCACGTTCCATCAACTCTACCAGGAGAACCCCTTTTCTGTCCCAAAAACTGTCACCATCATTTTCCTTGCTGACAAGGTCTGCACACACTTCCGCTCATCATCGTGCACATTGGTGCGGCCATTTTTAAACAGAACACACCACTGCCTTACTGCATTACATTCTTCCCATACACTCACACAGTCGCCGATGAATGTCCACCGGTCTGCAGTTTTCTGCTTGAAGAAATCGTATTACTGAGCGCACTTTACAGCTCGCGGGATTTTCAATCGCAGCACTCATTTTAAAAATTATTATTAACAAGCACCTACAGCAACAAACCACGAACACTTGAACAACTGAAGGTCAATATCGAACAAGCTGTTTTAAATATCAACCCAAATACTATAAAAAAAGTTCCAAGAAACACAGTGAAAAGGGTGGAAGCGTGTATTCATGAAGGTGGCGGCCACTTCCAGCATTTACTCTAGAATTTTAAGTATTGTAAAATTTGGAAAGAAAATATTTAATTAAATACTTTACATATGCCTTTTTTATTTAAATGTAATTACTGACATAGATGGGTTGCGTTTTATATGGAACACCCTTTACTAAGTTTCTAAACGATATATACTTAGTACGTCCTACAATATGTCCAGCGTATCTAAGTACAGTATTTACACAACAAACTGAGTTTTTCAATTGTAAGGATTTGTGTATTGTTATGACGGTCTCATTGATGATTCTCGTATGGTACAATGGAAAACGAAATACAAGACACCAATGAAATCATTAATAGCCAGTTTTAATTATCACAATTAATAGTTTGTAATCAACACGTTATTCAAAAAGATTATACTCGTACAATAATTCAAATTAATCTGTCCGCGCAAATAATAATGTCAACTAAAGCATTATAGTTTTCAATAATACACCACTTGAGATGCACTGTGTAAATTGTCCGACATAAAACTCGAACCTCACTTGAATAAATCGCCACTGAAACTAAAATTGAGCGTCGCTGAACGCTTATATTTATAACCCGCATACGCGTAAAAACTACCAGAAAACACTAGAGCGTAATTGCTTGCGGCCTTGAACACAGTGCGCGCGGTTCGGTGACGTCTGGAACAGCCTCGGTCAGTTTGACGCGTGATAACTGTCACGTAATTTGTCTTTCATCTCGAAGTAGCACCGATGTACGCACGCACACACACATTACAGCTGGTCTCTGCTGGGATAACCGAGAAACATATTCTGTAATGAGTAACAGTATTAAAAATGGAGTATCTAAGTTGCGGTAAATACATTTACTAGTATGTATATCACTAGAGATTTCTTTTGATGAAATATTACAGGCTAATTGTACACGTTGTCTGAGATAGTGATTTTCTATAAAGCGTAGATGTTGTAATTTTAATGCAACGTTACAACCTTTTGTGGAAACTATCTCTTTGAAGTTCCTTCTCTCGCCTATAATTTTGTTCAATTCTCTTGCTACTTTCTTTGCTTCTGCTGACAACACGAATTTTCCCCCTATAACTCCTCCCCGTTTGGGTTTTCATTTCTTGCAACTCTAACAACGACTGCAATATGACTAGCTAATAGCTTCCAAATGAGCAACTCCTTACTAATTTAGGCTCGAGGTTTCCAACGGAAGCGGTACTTTCCACTGGTAGGCGCTGAGAAGGCGTAAGGGAGGCATTGCTGGTCCAAGACATAATAGATGGACCAGCCACCGCCCCCCCTTAAAATTTTACTAAGGCTCTCCATGTTTATGATCATCCGATTAATGTCACAATCATATTTATTTCTACTCGACAAGAGATTGCATTTGGAATTATTCCACATTCGTATTTAATGGCAATATGGCATGGCTTCGAGTTTTGCTAGTGCTAGTGCCACTGCGCGGAAATTCAAAGTTACATCTCCGTGATCACGGCCGACTTGATGTTACGAACGAGAACAAAGCGTATTACACAACGCTGGCCGTGCCTCGACACTAGCGTCTACCTATGCGTTTTCCTACCAGAAAGTGGCGGCACAATGGTGAGGGGAGACACCGGGGACAACACTGCCGCTCTATCGATGAGTCTAACAACTACGTCAACAGTAAGATATTTTTGTAAACTTAACCTGTAGCCCGTAACTTATTTTCGGTTTGTTTAGAGGTGTTTCTACGAGTGTCCTCTTGTATGTATTAACAATTTAAGATGATTATAATATTTTATTTAATCGTAAAAGACTGAGTAACTGCAGTCTGAATTATCTTAGGAATTGTGTGAGACCCAGCATCATCCATAACAGTAATTCGAAATAATTGTTACAAAATGAAAGTATCTAGCAATCGATTCTGCTTTTGACGGAAAACTTAAAGTGAACTATAAAAACAATGAAAAATAACCGAAGTGTTTATTAGAACTACTCGTTTTTTTATTCGTTTTCTAGCAGTAGTTAACGTGCTATTATTAGTAGTAATGTTTTCATTAATGTGCCAATCATTGCATTACAGTTTTTTGATATCCAGCATAGCTTTTCTTAGCGCTTCCATCAGTAGGATACATACAGTAATTGTGAGTCGTAAAGGAACACAATTTAATTATCATAAATCAAATATAAATATTTTAAACTGTTGTGGCCATGAGTCCTTCACAGTATGAACATTCGATATCTCTTATTTTGTAAACCAAAAAAATTGCACTTTAAACAAATTTAGACGAATTAACATATAACAAAAAAGGCAACCTATTCTCGCCTTATTTCGAATTATTAGAACTTAAAACTTCTGTAAGCGGTGTTTATTACACAAAGGAAATAAAATAACGCTTGTAACATTTGTTACTTTACGTTAAATTTGAACAGCAAGGTACGCTTACAACCATAGTGTATAGCTCGACCAAATTGACACCAAGGCGCGCCACGGTGTTGTCTCCCTCCACCGTTGTGCTGCCTCTACATTCTGGATCGGAAAACGCGCAGGTAGACGCTAGTTGCCTCGACTGGTTTTGGGAGCGCAGTGGTTGGTTTTAGTTGGAGTAGTACTTTAGGTATATGTTATAATCTGCAATATGGTCAGTTTTTAATTAGTTTATTGTAATTATTTTACTACTATCAATCTCGAGGGGGACGCTGATTATTAATATTTTTGTAAGGGGACGCTGATTGAATTACTATTTGAAAAGGTGGCTTCTGACCCGAAAAAGGTTGGAAACCTCTGATGTAAATTTATAATGTAATGTACATAAGGTAATGTACAATTATAATGATACGGTACAGCGTCAAATAATAAAATCAGCTCTATAGTGTCGGGCCTAATAACACGAGGGATAGATGTTTAAGCCGCAAAGTTATAACTAAGTTACACAAAGCCGTGAATAGGCTCTAACTTTATATATGCATCTGAAACAAGACAAAGAGAACTAAGTAAATTATTTAAACGGAAGAAACAAAGTCGTGGGGTAAAAAAATAAATAAACAGATGGGGTAGGAAGCGAACCGAAGGCAAACAGAACCACTGCGGCATCCACCCAAGAAATAAATGGAGGAAAATTTAGCAGAGAGTAGCGTGGGATGGCTGCGTCGTGAGAACAGGTGACTGTCGTTTGATGTCCATCGTTATAGACCAACTGGTAGACAAATCGCTGATAGGAAGATCTCAAAACCTGCCAGTAAAGATTTAGAAAATTTCCTACATTTTGAAATAATGTAACCTGTTACAGAGAAGAAGAAGAAGAAGAAGAAGAAGAAGAAGAAGAAGAAGAAGAAGAAGAAGAAGAAGAAGAAGAAGAAGAAGAAGAAGAAGAAGAAGAAGAAGAAGAAGAAGAAGAAGAAGAAGAAGAAGAAGAAGAAGAAGAAGAAGAAGAAGAAGAAGAAGAAGAAGAAGAAGAAGAAGAAGAAGAAGAAGAAGAAGAAGAAGAAGAAGAAGAAGAAGAAGAAGAAGAAGAAGAAGAAGAAGAAGAAGAAGAAGAAGAAGAAGAAGAAGAAGAAGAAGAAGAAGAAGAAGAAGAAGAAGAAGAAGAAGAAGAAGAAGAAGAAGCAGAAAACGATCGAGGAGGAGGAGAAGAGGCGGTGATTAGTCTCCAAGAGTAAAATATTGGATCCCGGGATAAAATGAAAAATTTCTTTGTTAATTAGAACCCAATAAAATGCGTGAACAAACTGCTCAAATTAATTGCCTCACACTGCATCTTGCCAATAGCGAGATTAAATAATTTATGTAGGTATTAATAACTAAATATTTACTTAATCAATATTTAATTTTTAAATAATTAATATCTATATTTAAATACTTAAATATGTAGGTAAAAGTAATATGTCATAATATTAAATGATGACCCCTTGGCCACTTGGTGAAACATATTAATACAAAGGTTTTATAAAATATATAAACACTTGGTACGTTTCACAGCTTATTAATGAGCTGAAACAGCTGTCAAAGTTAAATAAAAACTGTGAGACGTACCGAGTGTTTATTCAATTTTATAAACCTTTGTATATAGTGTATATACAACCTTTGCCATGTAGTACACGCCATATAATGAATTTGAAACTTTTGTGTAATGAAGTAAACATTAACATCTGTTACGTATTTTACTATATTTATATGTGTGTTTATTGTGACGGAATAAATCGAACACAGGAGAAACCAAACCAATCGCAAATTTCGATTAAACACTTTTGTCAGAAGTCTCGTTTAAGATAGTAGGTTTCTGTTGTAAATAGAAGTTTTGGACACTATTCGTAATAGCCAGTTAAGGTTGGAAAATCAATAAATTTACTTAACAGCAGTTACGTAATGAGAGATGATTGCTGAGGTAGCTGAACCAAAGCAATTAACCAACGCGTAACAACAGACGCCCGTTGGCAAGCGAGCGGTACTGAAGGCAGTAGAGATATCTTAAAGCTTAGTCCAATGACAAGCGAGTGTCGGTTTGCAAATTATCAATAATAATGATAAATATCGGTATGGAGAACCATACATGACTTCCGTATTTTAAGATTTATATTTAAAATCATTTACTTGAATTCGGTTCTATAATTTCTAACAAGTTAGGTGTGTTCCTTGTAAATCGAGTTTTATGTTTGACAAATTAAAATGAAACATTTCGATAGAAACTACTTCTTTTTTCCGATAACGTAGCACAAATATAAAAAATTATCCCCTCCTCCTTCAACAATCATTTTCATTTATAGAAAATTAACCTCTCCCCCTTCAAATACCCTTTTCATTTATAGATATTTCATCTACCTTTCTACAGTGGATTATTATGACCTTCTTTTCAGTATGCTTTATTTCTCAAAACTAAGTACTTTACTCTTGTTTAAGTAAACTTACCTCTTCCCCTTAACCGAACTTTACCAAAATCAATAGGTGTAGAGTCCTCTACATCTTGGGCACATACGTAAAACATTATTTGATTTTGTTTGAATTTGCGGCAGTTATCGTTCGCTATAGAAAATATTCTACACACAAACACACAGACACGCAGATACACACACACACACACTTTTTGGAAAATGACTTTTCTTCATGTTTTGAGGGTAGTACAATTAGAATCAGCCCTTATCTCGAACACGATTTTTTCTGATCACCATACTTCCGGAACATGGAAGTAAAAAGCGTACGATTTTTATCCATGACAATGAAATATTGTCGCCTGAGAATTTTATTATTATTTATACTTTAAGTAAGCCTACATTTTTTATATGTTGTTTTTATTTTTTTATTTATCAGTTTTCGGAAAATAACTTTTCTTCATGTTTTGAGGATAGTACGGTCAGAATCCGTCCTTATTTCGAAAACGTTTTTTCGCAGTGACCATACTTCCATTACCTTACGAAACATGGAGGTAAAAAATATTCTATTTGATTTCGTTTTTTTATAGTTTCTTTTTGGATAGTTTTATTCAGCTTAACACATACACGAAAACTACAAGTTCCCGAGATTTTCTGGTAATGCAGGTTAATTTTTCTGTAATTTTGTGAAAGACAAAATAGCAAACGTTGAAAGGGAATACCCTAGAGACGGTGACGTGACTGAACCAGCTTCGGAAAGTCCATTAAGTTAATGTGACGTCCTTGAATTACTGTTTGTCCTGCCCCTCCCCCCAACCAACATGTTTAACTAACCGTTGTGCGAATTGATTTCCATTACTGCGCTTAAAATTTATGTTACAAATTTTGCGTGGAATTATGTTTCTCATACGTAATTACGTTAACAAAATAAGCACCAGATAAAGGTTAGGAGCAGTTTGTCACTTGCAAAGTCATGCAGTCATTACAGTCACTCAACTCAAGGCGGGTCCACCACTAAAAAGACCAAAATACAAATGACCTAAAGGTTGATAAATAAGAATCCAGTCGACAGTCTGAAATCTTCCGCATGTAATTTTAAATAAGGACAGATACAACTGCAGATCTTCATCAGCCTTACTGTTTTTTGTGCAAAACATCACATTAGTCAGTTAAAAAATTTCTTCTTCTTCTTCTTCTTCTTCTTCTTCTTCTTCTTCTTCTTCTTCTTCTTCTTCTTCTTCTTCTTCTTCTTCTTCTTCTTCGACACTACAACCCAACCGTATTAAGTCAGTATTTGTCAGTCTTTTTCATTCTTATTTTCGTTCTTCAGCACTGCAGTCCAACGTGAACCCTAGCTTCCAACACTAAACTTCTCCAATTTCTCCTATTCATTACCATCTCAGCGTAACTCCTCACATTCATTATTTTTAGGACTTCCAGCGCATCATCCAACCGTCTTATCCTACGTCGGCCCGTCTTTCTACTTGTGTGCTTGATCGTCCATTTGCCTAGCTATTGTATTCGTTGAGCCACAATAATCTTACAATGTCTTGTTTCTCATTCTCCTTTCATTGCCTTGTTTAAGCGGGATATAAACCCGTCTCGAGATCTTTCTTTCAAACCTTCTTAGTGTTTCTTGCTCCTTTTCAGTCAACGTCCATGTCTCGCCTCCATAAGTAAAAATCGGTCTGACAAGTGTTTTATATATTTTTATTTTTGTCTCACGACTAATGAGTTTAGTTTTTACTAGTCTACTGTTGGCATAATATGCCATGTTTCCTATTCGTATCCTGTCGTGTATCGTCGTAGTTTACCAATCCTTCATTATCTATCATGTTACCCTGGTATCTGATCTTATTAACTGCATCAAATGAATTACTCTCTACGCATAAATTACATAGCTTTTCTTCTCCTTTCTCATGCATAAATTAGCGTGGATTTAGTTTTGTTGACATCGATATTCAGACCCATTCCAGCTGATTTTTGATTGAGCTCCTTGTATACCTCAACTAGCCGTTGTCTTCTTGATCTGGTTATGTGTTTTGTCATGGTAGGCATATAGAAGACCGGAACATTATACGTGGCAAAGTTGCGTCTGAGGCCTATAAGCGTATTGTAATAAAGTACCTAAAGTGAACATGTTATATTCTGATTTAATTTCATAGCATTACTAAAATCATGATTATTTTAGCATATTTATAGCTAAATCTAAATTATAGGTCTGTGCGCACTTAGTACTACACGTTTAAGTTGAAGAAATTAGTGAATTAGTGTCAAGCCTAATGAATTAATTTTGTTCGCGTTATAAATGAGTCAATTATTATATTTCTTAAATAACACAACAGTATTTTACAGAATAAACTAATAATTTGCAAAACGTTAAGAATTATAAAACTGCTGTTAACCGACAATTAAAAATGACACGAATTGATTATTGAAATACATAAATTAAGAGATCGTCTAGTCGGTCTCAAAATATCAGCTGGTTCCAGTGTTGCCACGTTTAATGTTCCGGCCTTCTACTAGAGCCGGCCATGGTTTTGTATTTGGTGTGATCCGATTGTTTCATATCCATGTCAACGTTTGTGGGGGTAGGGGATATACGTGTGTAACAATGGTACTGCAGTAGTGCACTATATATTCTCTCTTTCCCACAAGCACAGAAGTGGAGAAGTACGGAAAGGTATTGCACAAATCATAATGGCAGTGTATTTACAGTTCATACGGCGAGAGGGCACGGTTCGTTCGTTCGCTTTCACTTAATAGCAAAGCAATAACCGCGCAAACTTTACGACCTCTTATCCCGACCTCTCGCTCTATAATACATACCGTGTGTGTTCACAACTGTTCTGTTGTGTGTGTGTTGTTGTTGTTGTTGTTGTTGTTGTTTTACTTTTGTTATTCAGAACAAATGTAGCAAAAAAAGTTTAGTTCTGCTCAAACGACTGTTGTTGAGCGTTTTCCACAGAATTTATTGGGATTCAGTTACACGCGAATCGTGTACACTGTAGTGTAAATGTTTGTTCTGCTATAGTTAGTCATTTTCACAGTGTACACTCTGATTTGAAAGGAGATGTTTACATAACAAATACGTTAGTTAAATTAAAAATTAACATTTCACTAGATATTGTTGATAAAATTCCTTCCCGGGTTGTTTGGCCGTGGTTCGTTGTTCCCGACAAAAAACAGACGTTTCGGCAGTGCCATCGACTGCCATCTTGGGTGTATTCAGCATCCACCTTGTGCAATATATGGCAGCTGGTGTTCATGACGTTTCAAAATACAATACATTTTTAAAGAATATATTCCTTAAGACTTTTTCCAGTTTGTCTATTTCATCCCTCCATTAATGTTGTCATTTACAACTTGAAAACTACGCGAAATCTCTAGACCATACACGCTGTATACTGCAAATATAGAGCGAGTTTACTCGTGACGTTGCACGCCAATCTAAAATAGATGTAAACAACAAAATCGTTTTATATATATAGGTTTAAGGTAAGCCATATGGCCGAGCACGCTTCGCTTTTATTAGCGTCTACTCGCTTGGCGTTTCTCGTATTACGCTTTCAGTTGACCTAAAAACCGGACGTTTGCGAACGGGTCGAAAGAGCGCACCTCGTAGACACGATTCATCTCGGTTGCTGGATACTGTTGCCTACCTTAATGGAAGTTCATCGTTTCATGGAGACTAACAAGCAGCCGTTTATCAGTAGGCGTCAATTGTGAATCGATAATCGGTAGAGACAAACAAATACAAAGTCTGCAAAGCAGGCCTACGGAAAAAACATTCTTCTTCATCACTCCTCCTTCCCCTTCTACTCCACCTCCTTATTCGTCACCACCACCAACCACCACCACCAACTTCTTCTTCTTCTTCTTCTTCTTCTTCTTCTTCTTCTTCTTCTTCTTCTTCTTCTTCTTCTTCTTCTTCTTCTTCTTCTTCTTCTGCTCCTCCTCCCAGTGGCGTATCTAGAATTTGGCCGTCTGGTCGGCTTCATACAAAAGAAAAAACAAGTTGAGACTAATCAACATTAATTAAAGTGGGTGAAATCGGTCCCATTAAAGAATACGGCAATAACACAATAAAAATACACGATATTGAAACATTTTTTTTTTACAAGATATTTAACGAATGAATCGAATTTTCCATATTTCATATTTAAAACGTGTACGCTAATACTGTACAGTAAACCTGTTTGTACGAGTACATACCGTATATGTTCAACTGTTCTGTTGTGTGTTGTTGTTGTTTTACTTTTGTTATTCAGAACAAATGTAGCAACAAAAGTTTAGTTCTGCTCAAACGACTGTTGCTGAGCGTTTTCCACAGAATTTATTGGGATTCAGTTACGCGCGAATCGTGTATACTGCAGTGTTAATGTTTGTTCTGCCATAGTTAGTCACTTTCGCAGTGTACACTCTGATTTGAAAGGAGATGTTTACATAACAAATACGTTAGTTAAATTAAAAATTAACATTTCACTAAATATTGTTGATAAAATTCCTTCCCGGGCTGTTTGGCCGTCAACCATTATATCCTACAAAAACAGACGTTTCGGCAGTGCCATCGACTGCCATCGTCAGTGTAAAATCGCTGACGTAGGTAAGGTGGTACACGTTAGTGATCACAGTACTGTGGTTAAGGCTGAAGAAGTCCCGTGAACACTACTTCTACTTACTCTCTTACTGCAAGATTGTAGTAGTAAAGACAGTAATAAATCAACCACCAGCTAAGCAGAAAGAAGAACGAGTATAGAGGCTCGCAACACACCTTCCCGCAGAGTACTTAAAGACAGGCTTTCACTCCGCTGATTCACTGTGATCGCAGCATATTTCTGGATCTGGTCGGACTCCATATGAAGGCGAGGGAAACACGCACTCACTGCCGACAGAAGCTTCGTCTCACCGTACAGAAGTATTTCCCTCGCCTTCATATGGAGTCCGTCGGCTTTCATTCTGTCAGCTTTTAATTAAAATTGGAGATGTTAAGTGAAACTGTTATTTTGTACATGTGAATTCCAGGTAGTCTCGATCGTCTCCAGGCTACCGTTCAGTACGTCTAATCATCTTCAGTGTTCATTACGTTTTTGAAGTCGTCTTCCGGTATGAACCGCGTCAAAAATGACAACCTTGTCATTTTTGACGCGTCGCCTGGTCACGCGTGACCACAAACGTGTGGTCACAAACGCAGGACACAAAAATGTGTGACGTGGTCACGCATTGTAGTGTGAGCGAAAAGTTGTCACACAAGACATTTTTGATGCGGTCCATACCCGGAAGAGGACTTCAAAAACATAATGGACACAGAACACGGAAGCCTACGTTAGAATATCTTCAGTGTTGGCATATTTATTCTGTTTGTTGCTCGTATAGTATCCAGGGTAACAAATATTTAATAATTGAAACATATATGACAATTTTGTTAAAATTAATTCCCGGTCTGTTTGACCGTGGTCCATTGTTTTCAACTAAAACAGACGTTTCGACAGTGCCGTCGGCTGCCATCATCAATGTAAATTCGAGCTTCGCTAACGTATGGTGGTACACGTTAGTGAAGCTCGAATTTACACTAATGACGACAGTCGATGGCACTGTCGAAACGTCTCTTTTAGTTGAAAACAATGGACGACGGCCAAACAGCCCGGGAATGAATTTTAACAACATTATGTCCGGCCGTGTAAGTCTACGAAGTATACTATGTGACAATTATTTAACATCTAGTTTAAACAAAGAAAATAAAAATTGTTTGAAAAACGCGGAAATGTTATGAACGAAATAGAGGACGACGCTTACTGGCAGAGCTCTGCGCTTACTGAGGCAGAGGGAGCAGCATCAGGTCACTTCCTGATATACCTCTGACCTAGTCCGCAACTGGTCATTACTTACTGAAAACTAAACACAACACTTTTCATTATTAACACAGTTGTTAGGGGAGAAAACACGGTGTTAGCTAAATGAAATGTTCCATAATTAATGGAGTTTACATACCCTGTGTATTTTTTCTCCTCTCGCAGATTAGTTTTGTTAATGTCACTCACTGTGCATCCACCCCTTTTATGTATCCAATCAGTCCCACTCCGGTATTCCTCTTGCTGTATATCCATTGCAAACCCCTCTTCTTCTTCTCCTCCGTCTTTTTATTTTTCTTCTTCTCTTCCTCCTCCTACTTCTCCTTCTCCTCCTCCTTCTCTGTTCTTTTACTCTCGTGAGGTTTTGGCGGAACGGATAGTTATTGTTTATTTGTTCTGCATATTAAATGTACTGTTAACATGTTATTATCTAGTCTTAATATGTGATTTCTATATACATGGGGCACTGCTGGGCTAAAAGAGCTCTGTAATAAAAGAAATTGCGCGTTACTCTCTTAAACTTGTCCGCCTATCTTGTTACACCTATCTTGAAGCTTTATCGCTATATTTTCCATTTTAGCATAACTCCCTTATTTATTGGAATGTCACCTGATAGCCTACCATTCAGATCCAGGACTACAGATGTATTTTTGTAAAGGATCTCAAATGAATTTATTAAATGTTGTGGATTTCTTCTTCTATCCATAATATTCCATAACTTTTGACGGGTAACATTATCAAATGCTTTTTCCAGATCAACAAAAGCGGTATGCGTTTCCTGGTTATACTCCCGCATTTCTATTATCTGTCGTAATATAAACAATGCATCCACAGTCGACCAGTTGTCAGTTCTTCTTCTTCTTCTTCTTCTTCTTCTTCTTCTTCTTCTTCTTCTTCTTCTTCTTCTTCTTCTTCTTCTTCTTCTTCTTCTTCTTCTTCCTCTTCCTCTTCCTCTTCCTCTTCCTCTTCCTCTTCCTCTTCCTCTTCCTCTTCCTCTTCCTCTTCCTCTTCCTCTTCCTCTTCCTCTTCTTCTTATTCTTCTTCTTCTTCTTCTTCTTCTTCTTCTTCTTCTTCTTCTTCTTCTTCTTCTTTAACTTCATTGTTAGGGCTCTGTCTTGTTCTATAACAACGGTCCTACACGCTATCACTCCACCTCTTCCTTGGCCGACCAATGCTCCGCTCGGTGTTTGGTTGGCTGTCTCTTGCCTTTACGCTAGCCTTGTGTCATCCATTCTTGACATGTGTTCATTCCATATCCTTCTTCTTTCCGCAATGTAAGAAATAATATCTGTTACATTACACGTTTCTCTTTTATACTATTGTTTGGCAACCTATCCTACCTCTTGTCTTTATAGTTCCCTCCCTAATATAGGATAATTTTGTGCTTCGTAATTAGTACCGAGTAACGTCAAGTATTTTCTGTTTGTTTTTAACTTTGATATTTTTTAAATCTAGGTAATTTAGTGTTTATTATTATTATTCATTATGAACTGCGCTTAATGGATCGCTGAACTAAGTGTTATTTGGTCAACGATGATAAACAAAAGTTAGAATTGTTTTACTGTCTCTGGTAATAATTTATTATTGCCATAAAAGGTCGACGTATACGTAAGAGTATAACGGTTGGAGTTTGTAGTAATATGTGCTGCAGATATTGGAGATATTTGCTATTCTGTCGATGTAGACGGGTAGAGGCGTGATTTTGATGTTTGTGGACCGTTGAGTACACAGATTATTTAGATTAAAGATAGATTATAGATTGTTTTAAAATCTACTGAATGTAGTGTTAATTATTGTTTTTTGTGAACTGTGCTTAATAGGCTGCTGAAATAAGTGTGATTTGATACAGATGATAAACAAAAGTTAGATGATACAATTGATAAACACTTATTGCTTACCAATTGGTACTTATTATCTCAATCTTCTATTGTAGCGTATGCATTGTTCATAACCTAAAGGCACCATACATATGATTTATAATAAAGTTTTAATCACTCACATTCTTAATTTCTATCGATTTCGATCATAAACCATCGTCAGGACACACACACTGTGCACTCGCGGTCACAATATTGTAAAACAGTTACTATTTACAGAAAAAACGAATTCGTAAACATTGAATAATGAACGTGAAACGTACGTTTGTGTCCGAAGTTTCCCGAGAACTGATTGTGTTGCGGAATGTTTATGTTTACACTCAGGTCTGTATATTATATCAGCTGATTGATTATTGCATGTTGATTTTCATTTTGCCGCAAGATCTCAAATGTGATACGATTTTTGAAGTCCGTCATGATGTTCAGTAGACTTTTGTGGCCCTCTTCTTTTACATATTTGTATATTCGGTATTGTTCATATATATATATATATATATATATATATTAGATCTTGTTTCATCATTGGTTGTTTTCAATACCGTTAAATCTTGTTGTATTGGACCATATTCACAAGACTGTTTGGCTACAGTTAAGTACGTTTGTGTTCAAAGTCCAACGTCCGAGTTCTAACGATCATTAATTAGTGTTTTTGAATTCGTATTTTTTTGTAAATAGTAACTGTTACGCAATATCGTGACCGCGAGTGCACAGTGTAAATATCCTGTCGACGTTGTATGACCGAAATCAATCTAAAATAAGAATGTGAGTAATTAAAACTTCATTATACGAGTAAGTTTTATTATAAATAATACACATGTATGGTATTTTTAGGTTATGAACAATGAATACACTACAATAGAAGATTGCTAGAGTACGTAATATGTGCTGCAGATATTGGATGTATGTTTGCTATAGTCTGTTGATTTAGACGGATAGAAGGCTTGATTTTGATGTTTTGCAGACCGCTGTGTGCATAGATTATTTAGATTATAGATTGTTTTAAAATCTACTGAATATGGTGTTTATTGTTGATTCTTAAGAACTGTGCTTAATAGATTGCTGAACTAAGTGTGATTTGGTCACAGATGATAAACAAAAGTTTACTGCCTCTGGTAATAATTTATTATTACTTGGATTTCGTTGTCCATTACGTGTCCGTTACTTAACTAAATATAATTAATTCACTACCGACTCGGAACACAAAGTTTCTTATAGGTAAAAACGTAAAAGTTTTACTTTATAGCCTTAACCGGTTTTCGCTTTTAAAAAGCTTCTTCAGAGGCTGCCGTTGCGAGCACTGTCCGTCTTGTTGTTGGCAACGGTATCGACTTTTGAAAGATCGATGTTGTGTGTGTGTGTGGGGTGAGATATGTTCGAATAATGCTTGTGATTTGAATTGTGTCTGTTCGTTTAGGATGTCGTACACTCCACTACAGAATCCACCTTTGCAAACCACCTCATTGAAGCAAACCACACATACAAAAACATCGACACTAACATGGACATCCTACACGTATACACAAAAGGACAAAAACTAGACACTCTAGAACAATTGGAAATATACAAACACACGAAAGCACATAAAAACGACATCCTGAACGAACAGACACAATTCAAATCACACGCATTGTTCGAAGATATCACACCCCACACACACACACACATCGGTCTTTCAAAAGTCGATACCGTCCCCAACAACAAGACGGACAGTGCTCCCAACGGCAGCCTCTGAAGAAAAGCTTTTTAAAAGCGAAAACCGGTTAAGGCTATAAGGTAAAACTTTTACGTTTTTACCTATAAAATACTTTGTGTTCCGAGTCGGTAGTGAATTAATTATATTTAGTTTATTATTACCACAAAACGTAGACGCCTACGTAACAGTATAACGACTGGAGTACGTGGTAATATGTGCTGCAGATATTGAAGTATGTTTGCTATTCTGTTGGTTTAGACGGATAGAGGCGTGATTTTGATGTTTTACAGACCATAGAGTATTACAACGAACGGATGCATCACCATAAATGCGAAAGTCTAGTGGTGTGGCGTGGTGTGGATTTGTGAACGTATGCCCACGAGAATATACGACACGTATTGTAGTAGACTGCAGGGAGGTATGAGGCGAATGTGTTTGGGAGCTAGAGCTGAGTGAGCCAGACAGATTCCAGGCCCGGACCCGTCCCGTCGCCTGCAGCTGCTTCACTTGCCAAATATTCAGACGTTACCAACACTGAAACACACAAATTTGCACACATACCCACTGTTAGTAGCACCTCAGTGTGTGTGTGTGCGCGCGTAAAACTATCATAAACGAATACATAGAAATATTATTTTTACATACGATATATATATATATATGTTATATACATGTTGATACGTGATAATAACATTAATAATAAGGATAAAAAATAATTTATATAAACGTTAATCTTCCTCAGTGCTCAGTATATTATCTACCAATATACTTATGTACGAAGTCTGATCAAAACGTTCGTCCAATTTCGCAATTTCCACCGCTACAAGTATACGGTTAAAAAACTCTTAAACTCTTTTTATGTGATGTTGGTACACATGCTAGTGACAATCGTCTAGAAATTTACCTCTATTGATGTATATAGTTTAGACTTCACAGCTAATTGATTAAGTCAAATTAACCATATGTATGACAGTGAAAGCGTCTATTTTGTTAATCAATGTTTTAATTTAGATCTGAATCGTAAGACAAAATCAGAAAATCGTATTTTTCATTCATAAAAATCATTGACAAAATAAAATTGCTGACTGAAACTATACAACACAGTAAACAAAACGCCAAACCAATGTTATTATGTTTAGTGAATCGGAGTTAAAAAGAAAATTAACACCAATTGCCAAATTAATATCTCGAAGTTACCAACAACCTTCTTATCATTTTATATGTTAATAAACTGTACGTATAATTGATGTTATCAGCATCTTGTTACATACTAAAATGTACATTATCTCTATACTTACAGATGATAATAATTGAATCATCCTGTTACATGATACTTACAAGGCCTTGTAACATATTTTAGAATTTATTTCTACAGGTTGAACAAATGTTGAATTTGTTGAACGTGTTAAAATACGCGTATTTGCAAGTTCGTAAGATACATAAGTATTTTGGTAGGAGAATATACTGAACAAAATGAGAAAGAACTGAAACGTGAGAATTTTTAATCTTCGTCTTCTCAAAATTTCTTTCCTTTGCCTTACCACTTTCTGTCCGGTATTTTTGGTTTCATGTAGTTTCTTTTAAACTTACTTATTCCTCGTTAGAGGGATATCCGAGAAATACCTTCTTCTGTTCTAAAATTTCAGTAGGAGACTTCCATCAATTTCTATCTGCTGTTGTGTGATATTCAGCTTAGATGAAATGAAATTTATTGTGGCTTTTCTCTTCCCATTCTTTTGATGATTTTCCCGTCTCGTCACTAAAGTCGATCAGCAGTACTTGAAAGTTTACAGCTCCTTCTCATAACCTCTATCTTAAATACAGTAAGCCCGATTTTATTCAACTTATCTTTAAACACTTATCCATATATATATATATATATCATTATACTGCATACCGTGGTGCTGTTTATTTTCATCGTCTTCGTCTTAACGGTTTTAGGGTTTAGCGGTCTGTTCCTATTCCACAGTCTACCTTTCCTCAGGTCTACCAACTTTTCTTCTCCCTTTATGGTTGTAATCTTTCGCCATCTTCGGTATTCTACTTTCTTCCATCCTATCGATGTGTTGACTCCATTTTCTTCTGTATTCTTTAATCATTTCATTAACTGTAAAATTATCTAAATCACTTCTTATCTCTTCATTTCTTAGGTGATCTCGTCTATTAAAACTTTTAACTGATCTGAGAAATTACTTTTCTGCTGTTTGTATCTTTTGTTAAATTTTTTTTCTTCATACCCAAGTTTCAGAATCATACAGTAGCGTTGATATTGCCATCGCTTTATACAGTTTTATTTCGGTTTATTTTCTGCATTTATTTTCCAACGTTCTCCGAATCGTTCCCCACACTCTTGCGGAATTCGTCACTTTATTTTCTGTATCTCTATGTTGATCATAAGTAACGTCACGTGCACGATAGTTGAAATGTCTTGTTCTATGCATCCGTTGTCTATGCATATTTTGTTCCGAACCGGTTCATCTCCTATAAAGGGCATTACTTTTGTCTTTGATTCAGATATGTTGCAGTCAGATACTTTTCCTATTTTATATAAGATGTATATTACTTGCTGGAGCTGTTTATTTTCGTTTCAGTATTTCAAATAATATATAGGCTACGCTGACTGTCACGTAGAATTTAATTCTACTAGTTAATGCAATTTCCGGTATAATTAGCGTAATCAGTATATCCTTAAATTCGTAGTGACCGTCAATCAATGAATTTTTCAGTGAAGGGTTAGTGAGGATCGGTCAAAAATAACACAAATTTTTAACTTATTTGTGTCGAAGTTTCGACAATGTTTATTGTCATCATCAGGACCTGTGTATGAAATACAAAAGAAACGTCAAACAGTTCAAGTCTTCACATATACAACGATACATACATACGCACGCACACAATCTCACGTACACGAACACGTTCACCCAAATATTTATTTATTTTTTTTTGTGTTTGACATTTCTTTTGTATTTCATACACAGGTCCTGATGATGACAATAAACATTGTCGAAACGTCGACACAAATAAGTTAAAAACTTGTGTTATTTCTGACCGATCCTCACTAACCCTTCACTGAAATAAAAAAGTAATCAGTATAGTTAATAACTGTGACGCTAACTGTAGCTGTGTGTGTGTGTGTGTGTGTGTGTGTGTGTGTGTGTGTGTGTGTGTGTGTGTGTTTTGTGTAATTGTAAATGTACTAGCTGTAATAATTTTATAGATATATGTTAATGAGTACTGTGAAACCTGGGCTGCTAGCTCGTAGCTCGTCAGTACGGTATAGTTAGTTTAATGAGCTTTTGATTTTGTTTACCACTCATGTTGTTTATAAACTCATCGGTTTCTCTCGACAATATTCAGCATAAACAGTAGGCCTACACATACACCCAATGTTGCGGCAGTTAAACAAGCCTTCAGAAACAAAACCGTTTTTATGTTGAACGTAATATTATAATAATACTGTTAGACTAATAATAGGGTAACAAAAAATTTCACTTAACAAATTACATTCCGTGTATAACAGATAAGATTAATAATAGGTTAAAAAACCATGGTCTTAACATGGTATCAGTAAACAAACGTAATCTTTTTTCACTACTAGTCAATAATAAAGAAAAATCTAACACACTGGAGAAAAATGGCGTTTATGAAATACACTGTGCAGAATGCGATGCTATTTATATCGGACAATGTGGCCGTGGTCTGAAACATCGCATTTCTGAACATAAGAAGGCGAATTTAGCCAATACACCTAATACAGGTTTTGCAGATCATTGCTTACAACACAATCACTTCATAGACACACAAAACATAACACTACTCCACAACATACAAAAAGGTAAAAAATGGATTTGTTAGAAATTTTAGAAATTAAAAAAGCAATAAAAAGTAACAAAATTTTAACCAATGAACAGACTGAATTATGTGTATCCCCTTTATTAAAATCTGTTATTTAGTTTAGTTTATTTTATATTATTTTGAATGCTCATCATTATTTTAAATTTTGCATTCAGTTTATATTTAGTTCAGTTAATTTTATATTTTACATTCAGATTATATTTAGTTTAGTTAATTTTATATTTTGCATTCATGATTGTATTTAGTTTTTAAAGACACCTGACCTTCCCTTGTCTCTTGCACCCCCCTCGCCATCTCAACACAGATGTTCCAGATACGCTCTAAACAGATGTTCACCACCTACACTCCACTCACATCCTGTGTTTAGTAATTTTCATTCATTCGCCTCTTTGACAATGGCTTAGTTAGTCGAAACAGCTGTCAGAGTTAATTAAAAAATTTGTAAAACTTACCAAGTGTTTTTATATATTTTACAAAACCTTTGTTATAATAATACTGGTTCCATTTTGTTTACCGCCTAAAGATAGATTTACACACACGGTACTGCCCGCGTACTGTACATCGACTACCGTCCACCGTTTCGGTTTACACACATATGGTTCTGTGCTTATACCATACTAATGAAAATGTGATGTATTTTATACTTACACTTATTTCAATGACAAAATAAGATCAAATATATATGAACAATACCGAATATACAAACATATAAAAGAAGAGGGTCATGAAAATCTATTAAACATTATGACAGACTTCAAAAATCATATCACTTTTGAAATATTACGACAAAATCAACAATCAGTAATCAGCTGATATAATATGTAAACATGAGCACTCTATAACAGAATCAGTTCTTAGGAAGCTTTATACAACAACATATGTATCAAAATTAACAATGTCTACAAATTCGTTTTTATAAATAATAGTGTTTTATAATATTGTGAACACAAATGTGCTATATAACCTGACGATGGTCTGTGACCGAAATCGATCGCCTTAAGAATATAAATAATAACATTATATGGTACCTTTAGGCTATATGAAAAGAATACAAAAATAAAAAATTATACCATACTGTTTCTTCTCGCCTGCCTTTTTCTCGCAGCTTTCACTTGAGATCATGGATCAAGACGAGTAGTTTGTAATGACTGCCTGCTGCTTGTATGAGCCCGTAAAAGAAGAAAAGGAGAAAAAGAAAATCCTATTGGACCAACTTATACAGGGCTAGACAAGAAGAAGGAGAATTTCGTATGCTATTTAATAAATTGAGAGATGATTCGAATAAGTTTATAAACTTATATTTGAATAACGTAATGTTGCTATATATATCATCTTTTATAAGATTGTTGTCGTAGACTTTGTGACTAAGATCGTACAAAGCAAGATATACTTCTTGTACAAACAAGATCAGTTTTTCTTCGTTCATAGTTAACTTTAGCAGGTCGGTCTTCACAGCCGGGCGCAGAGAACTGAAATCAAGTGAAGAAAAACGAATAACGACTGTAGGTGAAGGGAAAATGAAAAACTGTGGCGTGGTTTGGTCTCTCCCACCAGCTCGTTGAAAAGCAGTTTAGACCGGTTTAGGTTGTTTCTTGGCAGTCTACAGCAGTCTCGGCCGTCAGTCTAGATCGCAAGGTACTGTGCGCGGCGTGACGTGTCGAACTGCCATCTTCGATGACCTTGACAAACTTAAGAGGAATAGAAGACAGTACAGTCTGCGAACGGCACTCGCACAGCTCCTACGTATGTAAATTGAAAACGGTCTACACATGTAATTCAAATGGTGTTGATCATTTTCCAATTAAAACAGTCGAAACACAGTCGCAGCACGGCAGCAACACAGTCCTATATGTATAAATCTACCTTAAGTGGTTCTAGAATTAGGCTGCCTTATTGTGGGAGGCGTTCGGCCTACAGAAAACGCCAACACTACGCTTCAACCGGCTAGTATTCGATTTTGAATACGTCAATCAGATACAGTACTTTCTACAGTTTAGTTCTGTTACCTTTTGACGGACCTTAAACGTTGAATTTCTACTTTCTTATTTCTACGTCGATTAATCTTGTGCTGGTGAAGTCTTTGTTCGTGTTTCTTAGCATAAGTCTCTACCTCTTTGGTAACCAACTCTAATACCAGGTATCGGTGATGAGTCGAATTTCGGACGTGGACTAAATTTACAGCAATGTATTCTTACGACGGTCCAACTGATCGTCGTATGGTGCAGTGGAAAACAAAATACAAGACACCAATGAAGTCGCTAATGTCCAGCTTCTATTATCACAATTAATAATTTGTAATCAACATTATAGTCTATTACAACAATTCAAGTAAAAATTGTCCACACGCAATAATAATGTCAACTATATAGAATTCCGCACTAATTGTAACACAACAACACTTCGCTACACTACTTCTACAAACACTCGATCCGCGCTAAAGAAATCGATCAATACCACTGAACTGACAAGCCGGCTGCTACGGCTTTTTATAAGTAGCGCACACCTTCTAGAAATTTTCCATCCTCACCTCACGCCACTTAATGCGTATCTCAAGTGTTCTTGAATACATTGGAACCTACAAGTGAGCGGCCTTGACTGAGGCAACACCTGCCACACTGGACGGAAGGACGAGTGAAGAATGTTCTAGGCTGTTCGATAGAATTGTCGTTACAATATTATAAGCGAAATGAGTTCTCAGTTTGTTATTTGTCTGTGATCTGTCTATCTATCAGTATGTCTATCTGTCTAACTGTCTGTTTGGAGCATGTCTCACAATACCTTCTGAAGGCATCAACCTTGGCATGCGTATCCATATTTTTACCCTACAGAATTCTGTTGTTTTCGAGATTGATCCCTCGAAAAATATGGAGGGGGTGGAAGGCAAAAATGTCAGGGGTCATAACAGTGAAACGCAAAATCCTCCGCAGTGTTTTTGATACAATATGTGTCAGCGGTGAATGGAGGAAAAGGACCGACCAAGAACTGAACACTCTTCAGAACCAACCAGATATTGTGAAAGTTATAAAACTTGGTAGACTCAGGTGGGCTGGAATGTGATCAGAATGCGGGAGAATGAAATACTCAGAAAGGCACTCACAGAACAGATCTACGGCACCAGGTGAGTTGGTAGACACAAACTAGGTTGGAAAGTCGGTGTTACTTATGATGCGCGCCATGTCCTTGGGACCAGGAACTGGAGAGCAGCTGCACTTGACTGGAACAACTGCCGGAGGCTGTTAAAAGAGGCGTTGATTCAGTAATGGGTTGTCGCGCTGTTGTAAGTAAGTAAGCATACTAGTGACAAAGTCGCAAAACCCCGTTTTGGAGTATAAAATTAAAAGGAAATTAAACTACAGTCAGAATATGGCGTTTAGTTTTAAAAATGTCATAAACTTTGGAAGTTAAAGCGTAAAAAGTGGATGAAAATTTTGATAAAAGTTTTGGTCCAATATGTGTGGGAAGTGAACGGAGGATAAGGACCGAGCAAGAACTGAACACTCTCCTGAACGAACCAGATATTGTGAAAGTTATAAAACTTTTAGTTATAAAACATTTAGGTATCAAATTAAAGAAAACTTTAACTACGTGTAAATGTAGTGCTAGGTTTTGGAAATTTAAAACTTTTATGACGCCAGGGCCAAAAAGGTAACAAAAATAAAATAAATAAAATGTAGTGAAAATCCAGCACGGTGAAAGACTAATATAAATTGTAACCCAAATTCGAATTTCTCAATTTTTGTTTGTTTATTGTATGATTGTGTGATCAACAATTGGTATATTATTACTAAGTAAATATTAGAGGTATCCGAATTTTTGTAATTTTTTTCATAACTGAAAAATCGGTATGGAGAACCAACCATAAGCCTACATGACTTCCATGTTTTAAGATTTGTAGTTAAAATCATTTACTTGAATTCGGTTTGATAATTTCTAACAAGTTAGGTATGTTCCTTGTAAATCGAGTTTTATGTTTGACAAATTAAAATTAAATAACTTATTTCCATAGAAACAACTTATTTGTTTTATATATATTTCATCTAACTTTCTACATTGGATTATTAATATCTTCTTTTAAGGATACCTTATTTATCAAAATTAAGTACTTAACTCTTGTTAAAACATAAAATCCTTAGCCGATCTTCACCAAAATCAATAGACCTTGAGTCCTCTAAAGCGCGGGTACATTTGCAAAAGATTATTTGATTCTGTTTGAAGTTGCGGCAGTTATCGTTTGCCATAGAAAAAATTCTACACACAGACAACACGCACACAGACACTTTTCGAAAAATTAATTTTCTTCAAGTTTTGAGGGTAGTACAATTAGAATCAGCCCTTATCTCAAACACGATTTTTTTTCGCGATCACCGTACTTCCATTTCCTTACGGAACATAGAAGTAAAAATGATGCAATACCAAAATTTATGTGATAAAAAATGTACTTTGTTCAAAATCGCGAACAAGTTCTGTAACTCAGGGAGTATATTAGTATATTTCGGCCATTCTGTGTGTCCGTATCGTTTTAGAATTTGTTTGATATAACAATACCTCGTTATCACGAATAAATTGATGATTTACCACTCATAAGCCAATACAATTTACTTTAATGTCAAGTTCTTGGCGTTTTTTCTTCTCAACTGCTCCTCCTTTCATCTGAATGTAAAACTAGTTTTATTTATTGTATTACAACTGTACCATTTCTAGTTAGCGTTCTGTTTTGTTTTTGTTTTCAAATTTACACGACTGGCTTGTTTTTGTTCAACGTAATGAGCCACCTGTTACGCGTGCAAAGATGTTTTTCTACACCCATTATTTTCTATTATGCCACGTTTAAATTATGTGTGCCTGTTTTTATTTCTCAGTTGGTTTTTTTTTTAGTAACAATATTTTCATGTTTAAGTTTGTTGTCTAAAGCGTAGTCTTTTGGCTTATTTAAAAATTCATGGGGCAGAGCGATGGCGACCTGCTGTTTGTTGTCATTCATTTCCACTTACTATAATTGAAATAATGGTGGAAACTGTAGACAGTCTGATTAAAAAATGTTGATACTGGAATACGCCAGATTACAATTAAACCATTCCCTCATCCGAAATAAATATTATGGCTTTTTGGCAAATCATATTAGAACAAAGATTGTCATACAGGACTTGTCAATATAACAGGTGCCATATTTCAAGTATCTAGGGTGCAGCATCACATACCAAGATGGTAAGGAAGTCGAAAGCAAAATTGGTCTCTTCCAATCGTTTTGTGACTGTATCATTAAATATTTAAAGAAGAAAACAAGGAATGAGACGCAATTGAAATATTATACTGTAATGGACATACCTCATCTACTATATGGTAGTGAGACTTGGATTAGAAAGGCCAAAGATATATCTAGAATTCAAGGAGCGGAAATGAGATTCTTGATGACTGTAAAGGGTTGTACCAGGAGAGGTCTTATCAGAAATGATCATATTAGATTGGAGCTAGGCATAGCTGAAAGGTTAAATGAGAAAATCTCCCGCCACAAAACGGAGTGGTGGTTACACGTAGAGAGAATGGATCCAACTAGATTTTCAAGAAGAGCCCTTGACTATCATCCAAGGGGAAAGAGAAGTGTGGGAAGACCCCGTAAGCGATGGTTGGATGACTTCCATTGAGACTGGATCAGGCTACTAGCCTAAGCCGTAAAGGATGACAACGACTACGACGACGACGACGACTGAAATACGCGCAGGATGATATTAGGTTATTAAATTAATATTGATATGAAATTAGGTTATTTAACATTGTTTAGTATCTACATTTAAAATCCTTAAGGCGCAAACCCATATAAAAGCAAAAAGAGGGACCGACCTAGGGTAAGTTGGTTGGATAATGTGCTAGAAGATCTCTGGAGAATGGATATGAGGGGTTTCGCTGAGATGACAATGAACAGGAAACTTTGGAGAAGATTGGTGTTGGAAGACAGGGCCGGGTGTTAGACTGCAGTGCCGAAAAGAACAATAATAAAATGAAAAAGAATGGTAAAGACTGACTAAATACGGGTAACACGCCGGCCTGTAATGCACAACTTTGCCGTTAACAGCTCAAATTAGACTGGCAACGAAACTGTTTGTAATTACTGTCCGTTTATCGGTTGTCGCGTCGGGTACGTTCTCAAATCGATGGAATATTCTGGAGAAATTTCTTTTGATTAGAGGAATAATTCGGTACTGCAAACAAGGTCTCTTTTGGTAAATGTTCAACACTGGGTTATTATTTGTATTGAACAAAAACTATTTACATTTTACAGCATTTCGCAAAGCGGAAAAGTAAACTGTTCGTCTTTCCAAAAAGATCTTTTCTTTCCTTTGAATTGTTTTCTTTCTGTTATTTCATTTTCTGCTCACGTGACAGTATAGTTATGTAAATGAGGATCCATTATTTTATTGGATTTGACATCAAACAATGTAAAATAATTATAATTTCTATGTAACTCTCATTTGTTTTAACAATCCTTTTACATAAATAATTAATAATAACAATACTTTTTACAAGAATATACTTTTATTCTTCTTTTCCCCTCTTCAAGGATTAGATTATATAAACCTGTTCCGGCACCCATCTCATCCTCGGACGACTCACGTATCGATCCTCTGTTATCCTTTGCAGATGATCCCACCATTGTCTTCTGTAAATTGAAATAATGTCCTTTAATTCGAGTTTTGCTCTGATATCCTCATTCCTTATTCTGTCTTGGAATGTATAATTTAAAGCGTTTCGAAAAAACTGCATTTCGGCACTCTGAATCTTGCCGCGTTCATTTTTTGTCATGACCCACGCCTCAATCGCATAAATCAACGTGGGTATTGCAATTGTCTTACAAAATTTAATCCTTGTGCTGTGTCTTGTTTTATTTCTATTAGTTCTATGAATCGTACAATAAATATTTCTATATTTGTTTATCTTCTCTTTTTTATATCATATTCAGACTCATAGCTTACTGCACAACCGAGATATTTGAAACGGCTTACTTGTTCTAAAGTGCTGTGTTTATAACTATCTTAGTCCTCACTGAATATTTACCTTTAAAGGCTATGGTTTTGGTCTTTCTTACTGAAATGTCAGTGAGTACTCTTTTGTCACTTCTTGTAATTGAAAGATAGCTCTTTGTAAATCATCCTCATTTTCTTGAATAAGAACTATGTCAACCAAACAAATTAATTTGTTAAGCTGTGTTCCCGAAGTTAATCTGGATTTCCATGCTCTCAACATGTCGTCAATGTATATTTTTATTACAATGTTTCGATAGTATTCAACTATCATAATGAATATTTTACATAAACATAATAATTTATTACGACCATTTAATAACCCACTGTCTGTCCCGTATCGACTTTGCTGACTTTTATGTTTATCGTACGTTCATATGTTTTACTGCCTCCGATATTAAAATTTTTATGGTCAATCAAATGGGCAGTTCTGGGGGAGTTGCAATCGTAATTTTCTTCCGCTTTTCTTGACCGCCTATCGACGTTTCTGTGTTGTTATTTATAACATTTGTGGCCGCTCCTTGTTGTGCCTATTTTTATGTGACTCTTTACTTGAAACGTTTAAAATAATTTAACATAGCATTAACTTAGTACTAGTTTAGTCCTCTAAATTACTGAGTATTATTAAAAGGTACTAAGTATCATTGTTTTAATATGACTGAGTATTGTCTGTGTATTGAAAAAATAAATGCTTTAATTAATAATGCTTTAACTTCGATAAGTTTGATAAGTACTTAATTTTAATATGCTTGATTTATCTAGTAATAGGCCTATATGATTCGTGTTCGATTTTTATAGCTGTTGTTTGAAATATTTTAGCAGAAATTTATAATACTTTACTATGCACGTTTATTGTACGTTAACACAGAATTCTTTAAATTTTGTAACTTCTTCAAATAAATTTGGTTTTTGTGATTAAAATATACAAAAAACATGGTGATCATAGATAAAAATTAATATATTTTTGTTATTTAGCCCTTAATAGCATACCTCAAACCAAACAACGAGGTATGTAACATATAATGATAAAACAATGATTTGCTATGCGAGGGTCAGTTGAAAAGCTTGCGGAGCGACATCAATAGCTCAGTGGTAGAACTAAAATATTTTCGTGTGCTGGAAGACGTATATTTCGCGTGAGCGCCTCCTGACAATTTCCAGATATATCTGTCAATTTATTCACTTTTTACCAGCTGTTTGAAATTTTCCTGTCACGCGTGTTTTTAGAATGCACAAAATGTGAAAAAGCGTTGTGCATGATGGCTGCCGCATCTGGAGTTGTTGCATTTTTTGGGCGTCCAGTGCGACCACGTTTTAACTCAAGTGCCTACTTACAAACCGTTGGTTTTGAAGTCGCAGGATTTCCTGACATATTTACAATTTCGTTTTGAATTTCCGTTGGCGCTAAAAAATTTTTAACAGAGAATCACACCATGATGTTTGATCATCATCATCATCTTCATCTATCTGTCCAGGATTAGGCAGATTGCCTGTTCCGGCTTCACCATCACCGTCTCGGTCTGCCAACATTTCTTCTTCCGGTTGGCATATAGTTCAGGATTTTTCTTGGAATTCTTTCTGGAGATACGCGCATAACATGCTTCTTCCATCTGTTTTTATAGTTTTTCGCTAGATCCTGTACTGGTTGTACTTTTAATGATGTTTGATTTTGTCCGATTTTCAAAACACGCATGACACGTAAATTTTAAACAGCTTCTAAACAATGAATAAATTGATAGATAGATTTGGAAATTAACAAGATTTCACATAAAATACAAATCTTGCAGCACACGAGAAAATTTAGATTTACGGCTAAGCTCAGTTGTTGCTCCGCGAACTTTTCAACTGACCCTCGTAAGTCATTAGCGTACCATAGCTTTCAGCCATAAACTAATAACATAATCCTAGTATGCTCCGTGAGCTGTAGGGCTCGCTCAAATTATTGAACGAAGTACATTTATTACTACATAAATTTCGATATTTTATAATTTTTTAATTATAGAAAAAACTACGAAAATATCGATTAAACTACTACTTCTTTAGTAATATGACAGTTTTAGAGCACACAATCATAAAATTAACATTAGACATTTGAAACATTTGGATTTGGGTTACAGCCCCTTTTAGTCTGGATTTTTACAATTTTTTTCAAAATTTTGATCTCTTTTTTAGACTCAGTAGTCTCAAAAGTTTGAAATTTTTAATCTTGACTCTGCATTCAGATGTTAGTTAAAATTATCTTTAATTTAGTACCCCACGTGAATTTTTGTGATTTTATTAATATATTCACCCAATTTTGTTGAAATTCATTCCCGGGTTGTTTGGCCGTGGTCCATTGTTTTCAACTGAATAAAACAGACGTTTCGGCAGTACCATCGACTGAAACCACAGCCTTAACTACAGTACTGTGGTCTCTTTAGCAAAGCTCGTATTTTACACTGATGGTAGCCGTCGATGGCACTGTCGAAACGTAACGTTTGTTTTAGTTGAAGACAATGGACCGCGGCCAAACAGCCCAGTAATGAATTTTAACAACATTGACTCCGGCCGTCTAAGCCTACGAAGTAAGCCTGCCCATTTTTTGCCCTGACGTCCAAAAATTACGGTATGAAATTTGTTAAAATGAACATTATGTTCAGATTTTAGGTAATATTCCTTTGAATTTGATACTCCGTGTGGGTTTTTGCAATTTCTCCACAATTTTGACCGCTCACATTTTTACTCCTCGCCCCTCTATTTTAGTGCGGATCAGTCTAAGAAATATTTGATTTCAGTAGGGTCAAAATGTGAACGCACGTGTCAAGTTCAATTAAAATCGGTTGATTCGTTCAGGAGTTACCGTGTGTCATACGCCAAATAGAGAGACGGACAAGTGCCAAACGGTCGAGTTAAAACTGAGAATTCGTTTCGTTCGTTCAATTAATTAATAACACAAGCATTAAATAGTGTCGCCCTTAAAATCAGTAAAGCAGAAAAAAGTTGGAATGAAAGACTTGTACAATCAGAAATACGGTCATAGAGACAATAAACGTCCAATGTTGCTATTAGCGTTCGTAGCAGATGTTAAATATATAACAACACCCTCCAGATATACGTATTTTTATCGTCTTACCAAATCTATCGGCGTCGAGTTACTCCGATAGAGAATTATTATTTTTTCGTTTATTCCTTTCCCGCTACGACGTAAGATTACTATATTAATTTTTCAGTTCGATAAATAAGGAACGCGAGATTTCACTTTTCTCTCTGACACGACTTCGTTCACACTCACACTTCTCTACAAAATATTTAATTTCCGACGTTTAGATGTTGTTTACTTTTCTTCTCCCCCAAGTGCAAAAGTTTATCTTTCCAGGCGTCAGCGGCGGCGACCGATCACCTCCAAATATTATTTTTTATTACTTTGCTATTTTTTTCTCTCTCCTCTGGCACTACGGTCCCTGTAGAATCCTGGCCTGCTCAAATGATTCTTCTCCATTCTTCTCTGTCCAGAGCCTTACTCCTCCAACCTGCCACTCGTATCTCCCTCAAATCCCCTTCCACATCTTCACACTATCATCTTCTCGGACGTCCTATCCTCCTTGCTCCCTCTGGCTTTCTTTTCAATGCCATTTTTGGGCCTCGATCACTTCCCATTTTCACTTCCCAACCATCTCAACCTTTGCGCCTTCATTGCCGCAACTATGTCCGTTTCTCCACAAAGGTGATAATCTTATCTCACGATTCTTTCTTATCCTACACTTCTCTCCGTCACACACTAATACATAAATTCTTCTCAGAATTTTCCTCTCGAAAACACCAAGGTTTAAACATACCTTTCAGCTTGAGCACCCATGTTTGCTATTTTAGAATGTTTATAAACCATATAGCAAATTCTCAATAAAGGCGTGAAAAGTCGGCAGTATTTAATTATTTGTGACAATACAAAAAAAACTTTCACTCAATATATATATTATTTCGACAATAAATAATACAGTATAAATTACATTAATTTTAATTTAATAATTATATTGGTAACGTTTTTATTGTGCTTAATAATAAAATAGTAATAGTATTAATAATGTTGAAATTATTATTATCAACCGGACTGTTAGGCCATGAAAATGTTTGTTAAGGTATTTGTATGGAGTGTTTTAACTTACGGGTGTGAATCGTGGACCTTAGGGAAGGTGGAGAGTGACAGACTTCAGGCAATGGAGATGTGGATTTGGCGGAGAATGACAAAAACTAGTTGGACAGATAGGAAGACGAATAAACAGATCTTAGAGGAAATAAATGAGAATAGAACACTGCTTAGGAGTATAGAGGTGAGGAAGATTAAGTTGATAGGGCATGTGATCAGACATAGTGCTTTTTTAACTAACATCTTTGAGGGCAAAGTAGTGGGGAAGAAGCCCAAAGGAAGACCAAGAACTGCATACTTCCGCAGCACAATGAGTGTCGTGAATAGTGGGTCCTATGGAGAAATGAAGAATATCGCAAGGGATAGAGTGACGTGGCTACAGCGACAAGGCGTTGCCTTTAGGAGATGTTAGGCCACGGTCAACACTTGTCGTCATTGACAAACGTTTCTACGTCATCGCCCAGGTGAATATGCGGACACCGTGCCAATCTAGATACCGATGAAGCCCTCCGACGCTAGGGCCGAAACGTAAGATCCCTTACAAGCATGTGAGAGACATGCTAAGTGATAGGAAGGAGTGGAGTGACGTGACCGAGGAGGTTAGAAGCATAGGAGCGTGAAAGAAAAGAGGAATATAGGAGTGAGGAGGCTAGAAAGTATAGCAACGTGGAAGGAAAGGGGGGACTGGGAGTGACCCAGGGGGGCTGAGAGCGTAGTAACGTGGAAGAAAAAGTGAAACTGAGAGTGATACATGAAATTGAGACGCGTGGGAACGTGGAAAAAAGAGAAATATAGGAGTGAGGAGGCTAGAAAGTATAGGAACGTGGAAGGGAAGGGTAGACTGGGAGTGACCCAGGAGGCTAAGAGCGTAGTAACGTGGAAGAAAAAGGGAGACTGAGAGTGACACAGGAAGCTAAGAAGGATAGGAACATGGAAGAAAAGAGGAGACTGGGAGTGACCCAGGAAGCTAAAGCGTAGTAACGTGGAAGAAAAAGGGAGACTGAGAGTGACACAGGAAGCTAAGAAGGATAGGAACATGGAAGAAAAGAGGTGACTGGGAGTGACCCAGGAAGCTAAAGCATAGAAACGTGGAAGAAAAGGGGAGACTGGCAGTGACCCAGGATTCTAGGAAGCGTAGGAACGTGGAAGAAAAGAGGAGTGTGGCAGTGACCCAGGAGCCTAGGAAGCGTAGGAACATGGAAGAAAAGAGGAGTCTGGGAGTGACGAAGGAAGCTAGAATCGTAGTAACTTGGAAGAAAAGCGGTTACTGGGAGTCACGAAGGATGCTAGGAAGCGTAGGAATGTGGAAGAAAAGGGGAGACTGAAATCACTGCCATTTATGCTACAGAGTCAGGAGAGCTCAGGAAAGCTGTTTTAATTCCGCGCTGAGCGTACAGACTCTGTACAGATAAGAATAAATATACTGTATGCTGTATATGAAGTCAGCAAATACTTGTAGGCCTATCAGTCAACACAGAATATTACAGGTCTGAGGCAGGCATGCCAGAGCGAAGTAGGCCTACATTCAGTCTCTACAGACTCGGCTACAATAACAGCGTGCACACACACACACACACACACACACACACACACACACACACACACACACACACACACACACACCAAGTTGTATATTACAACCTCTCTGCTACTTCATTGTCGATCGTAAATCACACGACACCGCGCGCGCGAATTCCGCTTCCGCACCGCCCCACCAGACATTTCTCTAATATATAACCAATTTAGAGAGATATTTTCTAAAGGAGCGTAGGGCTTGTATTTGCTGCTGCTGGTTTAGAAAAGACCCGATACAACGTGTCTCGCCCGTCTATTGAACCGTTTCAATAGAGGTCCCATAATGGAATCTGGTTCTCTCTTTTAAATGTTTCTCGTTCAATCAGTCTCTTACCGAGGAGTTCGTTTCTTTCGATAGACGTTGTAATAATATAGTTTTCCATCTGTTCAGACTTGGTTAATGAATATAACTTACACCATAAATGTTTTTTTTTTGTATCGGCCATCTAAGGACCACATGCCAATTTCAATTCTTTATTCTTTGTTCTTTTCTTTTTCTCCAATACTCTCTCATCTTTTCACCGTGTCTCTTCTTCCTGTCTTCAGTCCACTTTGAACCTGCGTTTTTCTCTCTCCTACCCTGGACTCCTTCCATTTTTGATACTTTTGCCTGAAAAACTTCTCTTTCAATTGCTTCTTCTGCGTGTATATTATTTTTTTTCTAAATCCTTTTGAACTACTTTAATCCAACTTGATGTTGACTTCTTCCCCCACAGATATGTGAAGATCTGCTTTGTCAACCGATTATCGTCCATTCTGTACAAATGTCCAAAAAAATAATAGTCTTCTTTTTCTCATTGTGTCTGTTATATTTTCTGTATTTTGATATATTTCATCGTTACTTTTTAAATTCCAACCTTCTGAAGTTTTTCGTGGGTCTAATATTTTCCTAAAAATTCGTATTCCAATATTTCTAGTTTGTCTAAATTATAATTCAGTGCTAGACATTCACTTGCATATAGGCATTTGGCTTTACTACTGTTCTGTAATGCCTTATTTTCGCATTTTTATATATGCAATTTTTATTGTAAATATCTTTGGTTATACCATATGCCCTTTCCATCTTATGAATCCTACCATAAATGTTTATTGATTTGTTTATTCATGTGTTTAAATATTTGTCGTGATGATAGTTAGTAAATAGTAAACATTTTTTGTTTGTTACTCAAGTGAATATAATAGTGTCGTGTGCTTTTTATGGATACTAAATAATAACGCATTCACTTCGTATCACTTCCCGTCATGTTATGTATTTTCACGGTTCTTACAAATCTTTATCACGATTTCACTATTTCAACAAAACTTTTGATAGAGTGATCAGACCAAAGTATGGGACATACTTGAAAATAAAGGTATACCACAACACCTAGTTCAGGCCATAAAGAGTTTATATAGACACACCGCGATAATCGTAGACGACAGAGAAGAATCTATCCCGAATGAAACAAAACAAGGCGTAAGACAAGGTTGCTGTCTGTCACCATTACTTTACTTTTTAACCTTTATCCCGAAGATCTCCTCAAAAATGGAAAGAACAATCCCTGACGGTATTAAAATCCATCGAAATAAAATCTTGAAAACCATTCTCTTTACGGATGACCAAGCTATACTGGCCACTTCAGAAGACGATTTCCAGTGAGCAATGTACAACTTACATAATAACTGTAACATGACTGAATCAAAGCCAAAAGTAATGGCCTTTATAGGAGATGAACCAGTTCGGACCAAAATATGCACAGACAACATATGCGTAGAACGAGTAAAACATTATAACTATCTTGGACGTGACACTGCTTATGATCAAGACAGACATATAGAAAATAAAGTGACGAATTTCACAAGAATGTGTGGAACGATTTGGAGAACGTTGAAAAATAAATGTAGAAAAGAAAAGAAAATTTTATGAAACAATAGCAAAGGTTTTTAAAAATGTATAAACACTTGGTACGTTTCACAGATTTTATTTAACTCTGACAGCTGTTTCAGCTTATTAAGCTATTGTCAAAGAGATGAGTGAACACTAAACAGAGGATGTAAGGGTGGTAGAATATAATCTGAATGCAAAATATAAAATTAACTAACTCAACAATAGCAATACCTACACTACTGTACGGTTCTAAAACTTGGGTCATAAAGAAAAACAATGAACAGAAGATGCAAACATAAGAAATGAATTTTCTGAGATTAGTTAAAAGGTGTAATAGACGAGATAAGATAAAAAGTGATTTAGATATTTTTGTAATTAATGAAAGTATGAAAGCATACAGAAGAAAATGGATTCAACACATCAATAGAATGGAAGAAAGTAGAATACCGAAGGTGGCGAAAGATTACAACCCTAGAGGCAGAAGAAAAGTTAGTAGACCTTAGAAAAGGTGGACTGTGGAATAGGAACAGGCTACCTAGCCTAGGAATAGGCTAGGTTTTCTTAAAACCGTTAAGAAGATGATGATGATGATCAAAATGAACAGGCTAAGGTGGGTTGGACACATAGAGAGAATAAAGAAAGGACAGCCTACGAAACATATCTGCTACCAGAAACCAATGGGTTGTAGAGCAATGGGAAGAACCCGCAGTAGATTCGAAGATCAGATAGAGGAGAACTTCAGAAAACTGAGAACACAAGAAACTGGAAAGCCAGGGCACTCAATAGAGAAAAGTGGAGTCGACTCTTGGAGCAGGCCAAGACCCACCAAGAATTGTAGAGACACGGCTGATGATGATTGCGACAGTTTGTACGGTTAACACTAAGTTTTACCTACAATATATCTGTTAATGCGAAATAGGTTTCTTAATATAATTTTTATTGGCTTTCCAATAGCCGCATAATAAATAATTCTATACACGCACGCCCCAAAACAGTACAAATTAAAGAGTGAAAGTAATGACAGTGCAGTCGAACTTGACACGGAAAATGACAATGAAAATTGACGAGTTTTTACCGCTACCCTTATGCTTTCGTGGCTGAAAAGTTAAAAAAAAAAGTTGGTAGACCAAAGAATAGGTTGGACTGTGGAATAGCCCGCTAAAGCCTAAAATCGTTAAGAAGAAGATGATGATGATGATGAAATAAATAAATAAATAGTGTGAATAAATAAAGTAACAGTGAATTATTAGAGCCAAAGCGAAAGCGGATCGTTTTAAACTTTTCAGTTAATTGGCTGCGACAAAATACAGTGGAGAGTTGATTGAATCTGTTAATTGGGGTCGCGAGGAGTCGCTGAGACAGTCATTACCATCGTCAGCGTTATCATTATTTCACACCAACCAGACGCGAGGTTGGCGACGTTATCTTAATTGAGACGGCAATGAAGTTCGTTTGGGACGACTCTATGAAAGGCTATTAAATAAAAACAGCTCAGCTTGTGTAGTGTAGTTTGGTGTGCAGTGTGTAGGCGTACAAACGCCGTTGCCTGCTGCTGAGTTCCCAACGAAGTATTAATGCATAGAGCTCGCGACACAGCGTTCTTTCAGAAATCTCTCTCTCGCGCGCGCGCGCGCGCGCGCGCGCTACGTCATCAGTTATTGAAAGCCCAACAGTTTTCTTTTTTCATTATTAACAGCTGAGTTGTTCTTAGACCGACCGACCGATAGTGAAGTAGGTGGGAGGGGGAGTATCGACTAATTGAAGTGTTTACATGTTTAATGCAAGTTTTTCCACTCTTTCCCTAGTGATTAGTTTTGTACCGGAGTTTATTACTGGCACCGTTTTTAGATTAAAATGTTGACATTATGATTACTATATATTAAGTCTTTACGATGAAATTCTTCTACAGATTTGTTTCAAACCTTTCACAAAACTCTTTAAAAGTCTCAAATGGTTTTCTTGTCTGTTTCCTTAAGAGGCCTTAGTACAGTGTCGGATTATCCATAACGCTAGTGTATGCTGCAGCACCGGGCACCTCTGTGAGAGGGGGCGCCATCCAGCTGAATTGACTAAGCGAATCAAAGCTTATGAACACATTACCCAATTGATTGGTTTTCTTACACAGTTATTAACCATGGAGAGTGTCGAGTTGGAAAATCAAGCGAAAGCTCTTATAGAAGTTTACTCGAATGATTTGAATATCGAATATCGATCGTCTAATAGAATTAAAGTACAATTTAAAAAAATTTTTAAAAATACTACAATCTGTCCGCTGAAAGTATTAAACTTGATTATTGATTGTAAAATGATTGGTGTATTTCTCAATGTATACATTGCTTTTTACGATCCCAATAGGTAACTGCGAATCTGAAAGATAATTTTCTGTACAAAAACTCATTAAAGATATGTTGAGTTCAACTATGGAAGAAGAAGAGAGATTAGCTTTGTTAGCAAGATTGAATATTGAAAGTGAGATACTTGAATCGCCCGATTTATATGAAATTATAAAGACTTCGTTAAAACAAAATCAAGAAAAAATGGATCGATTAGTATTTTCTAAGTATAAGTACTACTACTATGCTCATTGTAATCACTATTTAGCTAAATATTTGTTGTAATTTGAGGTTTTAGTAAAATAATTGTTAACTTTCGAAATTGTGTATGCCATTTATCAGTGTAAATAGTGGACAAAAGTTTGAATTTTGAATCGGGTGGGGGCACCACGCGCTTCTAATCCGCCCCTGGACACACCTGAACTTATATAATAGTTACACATTTGTTTGTTTGCAATACGATCTTTTCCTTTGCCACCCAAAACCGGATATCAGCGGTGAGTGACCACACTCCCAAGTTGTTCCACCGTTCTCTTGAATTTCCTCTATGTATATTTCTTTTATCTTTCAAACCCGCTTATATAGCCAAAGTGTGTCTTCCTTTAGCGCTTCTACTACAAACTTTCCTCTAGTACGGAAATTTCATCATAATATTTTTTCTTACGTATACAGTTTTACTAAAGTGCTCATCAAATTTTTGTTAGTTTGAAAATTTGTATTTTTATTCAATTTTCAATTTTTATATTGTCCTCTTTAGACTAATTTCCATCGGCTATAACACAATTATGCCAACTTTCTTTTTGAATCTTTAAAACATTTCCGGAATGCATTTTGGTATAGACCTTTGTTTGTGCCTTCTGCAGTCGCGAATGGTTTTTTTGTGTGTTTAGGAAGAGGAAAAGATCGAATGAAATTGTTTCTTTCAGATAAGGTGATCAAACAATAATTTTGTCTTTGTTATCTCCAATTAACATTGTTTCTGTTCCATGCATCTTCATGACAAACCAGCAGAGATTGTCTTGTTGATTGTTTTCATTTTCAGCCGAATGAGTCATCTGTAAATCTCGTTTCTGTTCTCTATTGTCTCTCATAGAGATCAACAGTTTATTACCTTCTCTACAACCGCTTATTATTTTTTAATAAATTAATGTCGTCTGCAGTTAAATTAGTCTTTGTCATTAACGGAAGTCATCTTATTCTGTTACCTATTCTCAGAGCACACGACAATATTTTTCTCGTCTATCTATTCTCTATAGATGGTTTATAAAGTGTAAATATGTTCCCTGTAACCCATTTTCTTCTTATCTTTGTCATGTTCTTATTATATTTTTTAGGGTGAATTTTAGATACCCTTTCATAAAGTTTAATTCAATGGTTTAGATTTTATGTCTTCTTATGTTTAGAAGAGGATAGTGTCTGCTCCTTCATATCATATTCTTTATAAAGAATATCCCCTCACTTTCTGTATTATTAATAAAGTAATTCCACATTTATTTATGGTAGATACTTATTTGCCTGATGGCTGTTTTGTGCAACAACGGAGTTGAAGATTTAAAATTTATGTAGCATTTTAAAGCTTAACCTTAATTAAAAAAAAATTATATCCGTTTCCTCATTTTCTATTACACGTAATTAGTTTTACAAATTAGTTTTTAGTAATATAATTTGTAATTTTTGTAATAAGTAATTTTTTAGTAAATTACTAAATATTAATTATAGTAATAAATTAATACTACTATAGAATAAATTCTAATTTTATATAGTAATAAATTGTAGTACATTTTATATTGTGGTATATTTATTTTATTTATTACTATATAGTATATATTATAATAATATGGTATTAATAATGCTGCCATAGTAATTAAATTGTATTAATAAATTATAGCAATAATACTATAAGCAATAATTTAGTAAATCACTAAATACTAAATATTAATTATAGTAAGTAATAATTAATATAATTAGTAAATTACTTTGTACTTAATAATTTAATTTAATTTTTCTGTGCTAGTTCAAAAAGCACTCGTCGTTCTAAAAAGTGAAGTTGTTTTCACAAACAAATTAAAATACTAGCAATAATGTCGATTTGGATCGCTAAACATTACGTTTATACCAACTTTGTCACCACTTGTTGCAAAACTGTTAGTTGCGTCGCTCTCGACGAGGCCTTTCGGTGTTTCCACCATCTTCAAGTCTTAAATGACAATTTACTAGCTCTACAACCACATATATATATACCTTATAACCCCACCTACTAAACGTTTACATTCGCTCGGAATCGACCTGAAGAGGTGGAGAAACCGAAAGGACTCGTCGAGAGCGGAGCGACTAAATTGACTGGAAATTATGTTTATAGTTGAATCACATTTTATAACACTCTAACGTTTTTAGTTATAACTTTTTATAACTAAAGTATATCAAATGTTTTTAAAAAATATACAAATACTTGGTAAGTTTCACAGTTTTTATTTACCTCTGACAGCTATTCCAGCTTATTAACCTATTCTCAAAGAGATTAAGGAACAACTAAACAAAGAATGTAAGGGTGCTAATTTCTAGAATTTTTAATAAATCCATTTTTTTACGTAAAAAAAGTTGCTCTAACAACTACATTATTTTTAAATCAGATTTTAATTATTTATTAGAAAAAAACTTCTGTCGAAGAGCCTAGTGTATACTTGAAAACTATTTTGCAGTCGTTCTGGTCGGTCGTCTGTTTACACGATAGAATAATGAAGTGCTCTACTTTGACGAAGTCGCACTACCTTTCGCAATACCGCCCCAATGCAGTATCACCAAGATGTAACGCGACGACGCTTGTTGATAAAGGGAAATATATTTGATTACTTCCTCCTCCAGGAGATGCACGCGCGTGCCGTTGCTGTATAATTATCATCTCGCTCTACATGTAGAACTACACAGGCATTAATTAAAATACAGTCTGCGTGAGGAGAAAGAGATACTTGTGTTTACGTTAAAAAATTGTTTCCTCTGTTTTCACAAATCTGTGTCATTTCTCGCTCTACCTCTTTCCCTGTCGTCCTCACCGTCTCTTCCTGTCCTTTTGCAGTCGTTTGTGTGCTAAACACTCAACACGTCTTCGTGCGTCTCAAAACACAGTCTTTTTCAATATAGAGTCTAAATATTGTCTTCTTCTTCTTCTTCTTCTTCTTCTTCTTCTTCTTCTTCTTCTTCTTCTTCTTCTTCTTCTTCTTCTTCTTCTTCTTCTTCTCCTCCTCCTCCTCCTCCTCCTCCTCCTCCTCCTCCTCCTCCTCCTCCTCCTCCTTCTTCTTCTTCTTCTTCTTCTTCTTCTTCTTCTTCTTCTTCTTCTTCTTCTCCTCCTCCTTTTCGTTGCTCTTCTTCAGCTCCAATTTTTCATCATCTTCGATATTTACACAGGTATAAATATTATGCCTCTATTTTTTGATTTTTCACTGATCGAAAAAGTTCGTCTTTTTTGTGATATAATACACAATGATTTAATAAAGATAAAACAACAAATATCTTTAATAAGAAAATAGATGTGTGTTATTGAAAAACTAATATTAATTTTTTAGCATTTAATACATCTAATTTTATTAAATAACAATAAATCCTTAGTTTCGTAGTGACCGTCAATCAATGAATTTTAACGATGAGGGGTTTGCGAGGATCGGTCAGAGCAGTATTATACAATTTTTAAATTACTTTTGTCGACGTTTCGACAATATTTATTGTCATCATCAGGACCTCTAATACATGACCTATAATACAATTAATTTTAAGATAATAATAAAAATAATTAATTAAGTTATAATAATCAAATAATTAATAATAATAATAATTAAATGTAATATAAATATTATTATTTGATATTTTTCTCCCTCTTCATATATCTTGGCTTCCTTTTCGATTTTTATTTTCAATCTGGCCTTGCAATATCAATTTTTCTCTAATAGTTCATATTTTTATAAATATAAAATATTAAAACGTCTGAACGATTTATTCATTTTATTTGTAATTCTTCCTTATTTTTTCGTTTCATACATCTGTCATCTTTGGATTGCGATTACACAACTTATTTCGCTTTCTTAAGTTCTTCTCTCTTTCGTCAGTCTTTCTTCGATCCTTCTCTCTTTCTCGTTCTTCTTATTTTCTCTTCGGGCAGATTCTTTACCTCCGCAGTTTTATTTCTAAACATGACTTTTTTTTATATATATTCTTCCCTGAGTCCATATTTTTCTACATTCTTATGGACTCCATTTTTACCCATGGTAGAGCACTTGTGTCTTCCTTTTGTTATGGAAGCTAAGGATCATGTTTGCTATCGTTCCTGAACTCATTCATTGAAAGCGTTCATGGAGAAAACATTTGTGTTTTCTTTATTGTGGTCGATGTGGTCGAGATTTTCTCAAACGTTTCAAACGACACCTGGTTTGGCCTTATATACAATGAAAACTCATTTTTTGTTTTTTGTGGGTCCCAGGAATTTCCTTAGAAATTTAATATTGTTACGACAGTCTATTAGATCGTCGTAATTACAGTGGAAACAAAATAAGTACAAGACACCAATTAAGTCATTAATCACACCTTTAATTGTTACAGTAAAAATAGTTCGTAATTAACAACGCAGTCTCTACAACAAATCAAATGAAAATTGTACACACGTAATAAAATGTCCAAAAATATTAAAACTCAATTGTATTATAATTATACCGTCTGATTATAAAACGCAACACTTCAATAATAACTACTTGAACGTACACAGTAATAACTCGAACCGCTCTGGAAATATATCGCACTAATACTCTCGAACCGCACTATCCAAAATCTCGCATGGAACTGAACTACTAAGGCCGCTAACCGATGTATTTATAGTCACGCTCACACACCAGAAGCTTCCAAACTGCGTCTTATATCTCGTGAACTACGTAATTACTACGGCCTTGACACAGTCCGAGCGCCCGAGCGAAGCCCGGCACAGTCGAGAAAATTCTCGCAAAATCCGTCTAGTAGCACGTACACCACACGCTTACGTCGAGATCTTTCTGGCACATTCGATAAACGCGTAGATTGTTCTGTGCTGTCGTAGCACTGTCCCCTCCTTAAGCCTGTTCGTCCCGAACTGGCAAAGCATCTCCGAAGTAATACTTGACCAGGCGATCTAGGTGGACGTCCTTGCGAAGGATAATTTTCTCGTTCTTCGAATTTAGTCTCGTGTGATCCGAACATCACGTTCCCAGGAATGCGAATCTTTCGCGCAACCACTAGCTTCGCTGGAATCACTCTCGATGCGTCATGTACTAATGACCTAAATACCACTGGCTGATCCAAGCTTGTTTGGTTCTCGTCAACAACCTCTTGCGTAACCTCATCTTCAGCCACTTTACCCTCGGGCGCTTCTATCAGCTCAGGAACAAGCAAGAGTTTTGTCTCGACACCCATAGTTGGCTTTCCAATCACTTCTTTTGTCGTTATACTTATTTGTACTTCCTCTGCTAGTTCTTCCTCCATTTCCGCTTGCAACAGGGAGGTTTCCTCTTGACCAGACTTGTTGACTTTTTCTTCGACTAATGCCACTCGCTTAATCGAATGGTTGGTAGACCCTGTCATTTTAGCCATGCAAAGCTTTATCTTCTCTTGGCCAACTTTCAGGACATTCTCTCTTAAGTCCACAACGAATCCGTAGGCATTCATAATGTCCGTGCCAAGAATCACTTCATCGACAATGTCTGCAACGAGCATTTGGTGGCTAAACTCAAGAAGACCCAGGCGTACACGTACGTCTACCTTTCCTAGCACCTTGACGGGGCTTCCAGTCACAGTCTGTATTGTACAAGAGCTAATTAGAGGATGGCGGTTACAGACTAAGTCAGGGCGCACAATGGACACTGTTGCGGCCGTGTCAACTGTAAATGATGTTGGTTTACCATCCGCAAATCCATTAACAATCAAGTTTCCACTGATCTTATGTAGCGTGGAAACTGTGTGCTGTTCTGGCCCTTTACTTCTCCAATTGGTGCGATCAGTCTCTTCTCTCTGTATCTTCTTCTCCCAACAGTCTACCTGTAGATGACCACGTTTTCCACAGTTGAAACATTTCGGTCTTCTGTCTTTTTCAAATCGTTGCGACTCTCTTGAACTTTTGAATTGTTTGTCCGACAACACTGTTTTTCTGCACCCATCGTAACGGTAATGTGATACAGGGATCTTCTGACTGCAACGTGATGGCACAAACCTATTAATGTAGCGGGGACGCTGACTTGGCAGCTTCAAACTCTAGGGCGTGAACAAGAGCTTCTGAGCTATCTCGGTGTCTTGCCATTCGTAACACTTGCTGAAGTTCACAATCTCCGATGCCATCAATAAATGTCTGCACCGTAAACCTTATTCGGAAGTCTTCTGGTGCTTCAGGATAGGCCAATCTAATCAATCTGTCGACACTTGCTTCAAATTCTTGAAGACTTTCCCCGGAACGTTGTCGTCTTGTTCTCAACTGGGTGCAGTACACATCTCGCAAATGTTTATCACCATACCGTAATTCCAGAGCTTTTATCAACTCGGCATAGGTGTTCTGGCTGTCAGGTGGCACTTTCTGTAGTAGTTCTGCCGCGGGTCCTTTTAATGCAAGAACAAGTGAAACAGCCTTGTCTTTTTCTGTCCAATTATTTGGGCATGCAGCAGCTTCAAATTGGCGGAGGTACGTTGCCCAGTGACTGTTTCCGTCAAAGGTTGGAGCTTTGACATGAACTGTCCCTACTGCAGGCAAAGTGACTTTCTCTATTAACTTATTTTCTGTGTCTTTTTCTGTCTTGATCACTGGTACAGTCTGTTCAGAAATTTATTTTGGTTGAATCTTCATGCACTGTTCAACTTCAATTTTAATTTGTTCTCTTATATTTGCCATTGAGTTTTCTACTGCAGATATTTTTGTTGACATAACTTCTTCCACAGTCAAGACAGATTTTTCTACTTTAGCTATTTTATTTGACATGGATTCTTCTACGTCAGATATTCTGGTAATCTGATTATTGAGCTCACCTCGTAATTCACCTACGTCACCACGTAGGAGACCCAATTCTGCGGTAGTATGTTCTTGCAACTGTTTCTGCATAGTTTCAAAGAGAGCTTCCGTTTTATCTTTTTGTCTTTCTTCTGTTTCTAGCATTAGTGCTTTCTGACGTTCCTCAGCCTCTTCTCTTTCCTGTCTTCGTTTCTCATCCTGTCGTTTTTCTGCTTCTTCCTGTGTCTGCCGCAGCAGTGTTTGTAAAGCTTCCATCATGTGACTGGGATCCATGTTTACCGATTAATTACGAATCACACTCGTCTTGTACAAAGTATCCACTGTTAACCGTTCTATCCCACTTCTGACACCACTGTTACGACAGTCTATTAGATCGTCGTAATTACAGTGGAAACAAAATAAGTACAAGACACCAATTAAGTCACTAATCACACCTTTAATTGTTACAGTAAAAATAGTTCGTAATTAACAACGCAGTCTCTACAACAAATCAAATGAAAATTGTACACACGTAATAAAATGTCCACAAATATTAAAACTCAATTGTATTACAATTATACCGTCTGATTATAAAACGCAACACTTCAATACTAACTACTTGAACGTACACAGTAATAACTCGAACCGCTCTGGAAATATATCGCACTAATACTCTCGAACCGCACTATCCAAAATCTCGCATGGAACTGAACTACTAAGGCCGCTAACCGATGTATTTATAGTCACGCTCACACACCAGAAGTTTCCAAACTGCGTCTTATATCTCGTGAACTACGTAATTACTACGGCCTTGACACAGTCCGAGCGCCCGAGCGAAGCCCGGCACAGTCGAGAAAATTCTCGCAAAATGCGTCTAGTAGCACGTACACCACACGCTTACGTCGAGATCTTTCTGGCACATTCGATAAACGCGTAGATTGTTCTGTGCTGTCGTAGCATATTATTATTAAAAATATTATTAAATAAATTTAAAATGTAAAATATTGTAATAAAATATTAAAAATTAAAAATATTATTTTTTTAATTATTACAAATTTAAAACAATTCTCGTAAAATTTTGAAATATATGGACATAAAATAATACATCTTTTTTGTCTGTCTGTCTATCTCTCCCCCTCTCTCTCATATATACAACTCTTGATTTATTATTTTTAGTATAAAATGTGAATTCTAACGTCACAAATATAACAAAACCCGAGTTTTATAAGCTGCAGTCGTTTCCATTGTTACCCCTTTATTTTCATGGACACACGTGCTTTGAAATTAATCGGTTTAAAAATTTAATGTGTCATTGTAGCTTTAATTTCTTAAAACAGTGTTCAAATATTATACTTTACTGGCTGTTACACCCGTGGCTTCACCAGCTTTGTTGTTTTCTTTTAATTAACATTTTTTTAAATCATCTTTCGCCAAATTATCTTTATTTATGTGTTTTCTGCGTAGCTTTGTTTCTATTAAAAGATTTTTTAACCGCATTATTACTTGCTCGTTTATTGTCATGGGTCTTTAGGGATTGAGATTTTCTGAGAGGTGGGAAACGCATTGAATTTAACACACAGACAGCAATGAAATTGATCACACGGACGTGGAAAAAATGCACGGTCGTCAACTTTAGGGCCCTTTCACACGGGTAAACCGGTCTGCGGCATCTGTCTGCGGCAGACGTCTGCCGTAGTAGTCTCACGCGAGCTTGCTCTCGGCACACTGTGCCTGGGTCCCTCGGACCAAACGGTCCAGCCTCAGTTCAGTCAGTGCAGAGTAATTCACACTGACTGTTCAAAGATGTCGCTAAGTAGCATTTGTTTATTTACTTGTAACTATTTTATACGCGTCACATATCGACTATGAATAAACAGCGTATATAAAAGGGCCTAAATCGTGCAAACGGGGAGTAATATCAAATTCCAAGGTAGACAGATTTTTTCGCCTTGTGTCGAAGGTTAACTGTGCCAAATTTGGTCGAAATCGGTGTCCATTAGTATTCAATACAAAGAAACAAATCCTCAGACTTTGAGTTATATATAACATGCAGTAGATAAGTTAGTAGTAGTATTTAATGTATTTCATTACTTGTTTATTGCATCATCAGAAATACGTATAAACGTAAATTTTATAATCGTTTAACACAATTACAAAATATATAGACGTATCTGCATTTTCAAATTATGTCAACACAAGTACCCGTTAACTCAAAAACGTTAGGTTCTTTATATTAAGTGTTACTGTGTTAGAAGCATTGTATAACACATTAAACGTTATGTTTTCCTGAACCATGGCGTTAATTTATTTCAGCAGTAAACTAAAAACCAAAAACCGTTGTCACCTAACCTTACAAATGAAAACAACACGTATTTTCGCTTTGCATTAAGTAATTGGGACAATTTACAATAAGTTCACTTCTTCTTTTTCACATCCTAATATATTGATACAATCATATATTAAAAACATCGAAAATGTAGTGCAGGAACGGATAAAGGTACAGTTCCGATGCCGCTAAATAACATTTGTTTATTTACTTGTTACTATGGCAACTAATTCTGGTCTCCATTGTGTTGTTGACATCTTTATACGCGTCAACACAATGGTATATTTAAAAGGGCCTAAATTGTGCGAACGGGGCAAAATATTAAATTCCAAGTTAGACAGTGTTTTTTGCCTTGTTTCAAAGGTTACCCTACCTGTCCAAAATGTGGTGGCAATCGGTGTAACGGTGTGGATTTGTACTCAATACAAAAAATCCTCAGACTTTGAGTTTTATATATATATATATATTTCTGCTAGCGACGCGTGTGTTAATAAAATTAAATATGAAAAAACATAATTTTTTAAAATCAATATTTTTGCTGCTGTTACATCATTTGTGAAAATTCAAAGTGAACTGAAATTATTATTTTTTATTAAACACTTGTTTTTCATAATATAACGGGTTACTATGTTTTTAGATGTCTCCTGTTCGCTAGTCTACATGTTTATCGGTCTCTGATAATCGTTGATGTTATTAATTATTATTAGACTAGTTCTTAAGCTTTCATGCGCGGCGTCAATGCTGTTAAAATTATCCATATCAGGGCGTTTTCAACAACTTGATCTAATGTATCAATGCGGTCAAACATTTCACCTTCTGAACTGACTTCTAAATATCGGCGAAAACTTCTCGGCAACGAAAGCATATCGGTAGCGGTAAAAACTCGTCAATTATCACTGCCAAGTTCGTTGGCACTGCCATCACTTTCACAGTTTTTAATTTGCACTGTTTTGGGCTGTGCATGTATGGATTTATTTATTATGCAGCTACTGAAAAGCCAACGAAAGCCAACACGATATATTTAACAGCCTGGCTATTGATAACTTAAACAATTGTTATTAGTTTATTATGCGTGAATAAACAGTATCATTGTACGGAGAGGAGGAACTAATTAGTCTCTCTGTGTGGGCGGAAGCGTGCGATACGCAAACGATCGTTGCGTTGCGAGCATGATACACGCATAACATGCTGCTGCGTCCGACCGAGCCATCCCGGGGTTTGCAAACTCCCGCCGCCCGCGAACCAACGACCTGACCTGGAACCTGGATACGCATATCTGTGTCAAGGTCGTTTCCGCTTCCCCCCCTCTCTCTCTCTAGTAAAAGTTAACTTCCTGGCACCATCCCCGGTGAACTTGTTCGTTTACATTCACCCGTATTGAAATTTCGTAAATAAAATACTCTCACGTATTTTTATATATACATACTATGTTGTGTGTTCACTGACTGTATGTTGTAGACATCTAAATAATCTTCGTAGAAAACACTCTCCTTTCGCCTACGAAATATTGTTTTCGTACATCTATAATTTACTTTCCACTGGTCGAAAAAACTAGTCTTTTTTTTGATACGTAATAATAATAATGAAATGCAAATCGATTATCCGTTGACAATAAAGCAAATACGATTACTGTGAGAATATTGACAGTAATTATGTAAAACATGAGTTAGACGATTCAAATTTTATATTCTTATAACATAAATAATTATTTTCTGAGGTAGCGAAATATATATCGTACTGTTATCTAATTGCAAATATAGTATTCCTATATGCCCCAAGTTGTTGGCGACATTTTACGTACTGCTGTCTTTTCTTATTATTTATATTTGTTTCTATTTGCAATAGTAATTTCCCTTTATTTGGGCGACCAGTACGAGTTGTCTATATTATTTTAATATTTGAATAATTTTATGTCTTGTTTATGTTTAACATAATATGCTCATAAAAACCTCTATCTCAGGGTCGACAACTACTAATTTGATTTATATTATTTATTACTGAGAATGATTTATTATTTTCTTTAAGAAGTACCAAATAACGGTAGTTCATAAATTTTTTGAAGAAATAACAAGGTAATAATATCTGCCGTGTAAATGTGAATAGTTTGAATCTGAGCTCTTCACAACTGCAATGGGTTCAATTCTCGCTGATGTTTATCATCTTAAATGTAATGTTAGGCTTCGTGGTTTCTTCCTTCTCTGGGATTTTTTATTAGATTAAATGTTGAATTATATTTTCTTCTTTGATTACTAAATTGATGCTTCTTCTAAATATCGAATTTTATTGTGTTTACTATCAAATTATATTCAGGACAGGCTTCCTCTTTTAGATCGGCTTTCTATAAATGATATACTCAGACTTCTTGAAAATATTGATGTTTATTAAGTTGAATTAAATTATAATTCTTTCAGTGTTACAGGTTTATATTCTGATATTTATTCTATTAGATATAAATTTCAATTCTCTTCTTGTTTGTGATTACAATATTGAATATAAATTTAAACTCTTTAACAGGATCACTCTTATATGTTTATTAGATTAAATATTAACTCCCTTCTTTTAGATGTTTCCGATATTAAATACAAAATTAAACTCTTTGATAAGTCTCTTCTTAAATATAAAATTAAACTAAACAAATTTTCTTCCATCTCAATACAATTCAATTATAACAATTTACAATTTGCCATATAGATACCTAACTAAATTCGTCACATCTTTTCATCATATTACTCTTAAAAACATATATAATTTTACTTATTATTATTAATTACATTTATTTGATTTTTTACATTATCCCTTCTAATTAGTATATATTAGATTACAATCTTATTAATCTTTCATTTTATTTTAATGTTTATTTCAAATTTAATATAATAATTGTCAACATATATTTCTTACTGCTGTTCTGTATTATACAATTCCAATATTGGAGTCTACCTCTATGTTGGTCATGACTAACAAATCAGTTTTTTTGTTTACAATTCTAACATATGTTCATAATACTATTAAATTTATACCTTTGCTTCTTCTAAAATAATTATTATTTTATTCTTATGTACTGTGGTTTATTTTTACAGCAGTACAATATGTAATTTCTGTCAAAAGTATAACAGACTTTCTTAAGAATAAATGGGATTTGTAAACTAATCAGTTAAACGTTGTCTTTGATTTCTTTTTTTTTCAGTTACAATGCATGTCTAAGTAAATTTAATTTACACTTATAACAATAAAATATTACAAAAACATCTAAATATATTTTTATTTATATTTAATTATTTTCAATTTAATTTTGAGTTTTTTATGATGCCATTAAAAAATATCCCCTGCTGTATACAAAACACAAGTTAAATAACTTTCTTCTTTACAAATATAATATAAGAAATAATAATATATTTTAACATATTAAAAAACATAAAGCAATTACTATAAAATTGCATTATGTTTTAAAAATAAAATATCTTTTATTGTTTTTTTTTTTGCTTTTTATATAATGTTTTGACAGATTTTCAATTTACTGTCATCATTATTACTGTCGATGATGATTGTTAAATTTATTAAAATTTAATTTATTAAAGATCTCTCGAAATACCATAAAAAAAACAAAAATCAATGAAAAATATACTGTTGTTTGAAATTGTTAATTATTATTATATATTATCAATTTAAAGAACACAAATTATGTGAGAGAATATGAATACAAAAAATTTAAAAAAATAATATTGAATACTGACTTAATGTAGCTTAATTACCTGAAGATATACTTGGCTTGACAGTAGTTTTTCTGTATTTTTCGTGAATCAAATTTTTAAACAAATTTCGATTAGAACTTCAAACATTCTTTTTTTTCAAAGTAAATACGTCTTTGTAGCTAATAGAAGGAAAAACTTTTTCAAAGCTATACGTCAAGCAGTTACAACACTTGAATAGAAAATAATTATTTGTTTTTTATTTGTAGAGAAAGGGAAACGTGACAAGTTTTCATTTACTTTGGTGCAGTCACGATTTATTTTAAATTTTACTACAAAAACATTGCTTTAGTTAGTTTATAGTTACATTATTTAAATAAGATTTCTTTATATGGTAATTATTTTACACTTTTATTATTACTAATAATAATAAAACTTTTCTTAAAGAATGTATTTTCTATTTTCTTTAATATTTACAGTGTTTTGATATTTTTAATTTGCTTTTAATTTATGACGATGATAGTTTAAACTATTAAAACACTATGAAAATTCAAAAAATACAAAATATATTCATTGTAAAAAAGTTTTATTTACTACTAATAATAATAATATATACAACAATAATGTCAGCAAATATAAATGTAATATAATAGTTATATATAGTTATTGAATATTTAAAGCGGCGTAATATAATGACTCTGACAATAGTTTTTCTGTATTCTTCGAGATTCAAATTTTTTCAGAAAACTTGATTAGCAGTTTATACATGTTTTCAAAACAAAGAAAAACCTTTGCAGCTACTAAAGAAAAAAAAACTGTTTTAAGCTGTACATCGAGCAATTACTACACTTGAATAGAAAATAATTATTTTTATTTCATTTGTAGAGACAGAGGAACTTAGAAATTTTTCATTAACTTTGGTACATTCACGAATTGCTTTAAATTTTACTACAGTAAAATTTCGTTCTAGTAAAACTTTTTATCTGGTTATAAGCGTTTATTACATTTTTATTTTCTCGCTGTGTTTAAAATGTTGAAAAAATTTAACACATTATAATAAATTCAATTATCTTTCAGTTAATGACAATAAATATTTACGATTGAAATCTACGCACATCAATATCAATAATCTGATTGGTTGTCTAGAGGGATAAAATTGGTATCGAATTGATTAAATACAAACTCGCGACAGATTATTTTAACGAAAATAAACAGTAAATTTTGTTATTATGAAACGACTTGTGTAGAAGTAATAACCCGCAGTTAGTTTATTAAATAAACATTATCTAAATAAGATTTATTTACATGGTAATTATTTTCACTTTTATTATTATAACTTTTCTTACAAGAATATACGGTGTCTGTAAATTAAGTAATGGTACTAATCATGTAGCAGTCAATATGGCAAAACTTTAAGGTTTCCATTAACACAGATGGTTAGATAAATAGATGATTGATATTGAGTATTAATATTTATTGTCTGTTGTTACCTCGTGAAACGTAAACAAGCTTTTCATGAAGTGAGTTTTTGTTATGCGTTATAAAAATGAGTTACATCAATTATGGCCAACGTTGTGCAATCAAGTTTTGTGTTAAAGTCGGGAACAATACAACATCTCAAAGGACACCATTTCGGGATGATAGACAACATTAAAAAAAAAAAATGTAACGTACCAGTTGAAGGAGATTCTAGTTTCTGAATTCCAGCACTGAGTGGAAAACCCGTCAAAAATGTTGCATCCCAAGGGAACTATTTTGAAGCCGATAGAGTCTAAATGAAGTCTGATTGTAAATAAAAGGTTTTACTAAATTAGTCTTCTTACTTTATTTACAGATCTCGTATTTTGTATTTTTTGAATATTTACATTTGAACATTTACATTAAAATTACTTACACGCTCCTACAGGCGTCTAAGTCCAGCCTTTTGACATTCCTGGTCGATTCATTACCAGGCCTATCCTTTTATTGGCTAAAATAATGTAATGCTGTTATCTAGTTATAGGCTCCCCCCGACCTACGGTAACAGGTGAGAAATGGTTAACGGTCTCGAAGGCAGAAGAGAATATTTTCTAACGGTGGAGAGAGTGGAAGAGCCTAGGAGGTGGATCTTCGGACGCAATCCAGGGCAGGTCTGGATGCTCGAAGGTGGCAACCGCACGCATCACCGGACTTTCCTGGAATCTGATTGGTAGACAATTCAGGGAGACTTAAGCACCTTCATCATCATCATCTTCAACGATTAAACCAAGGATGGTTTGTTCCGGTCTCAAACAGGCAAAGATTAGAACTGGTCACTCCAGCGCTTCCTCGGACGTCCCACATCTCTCCTTCCCCTCGGCTTATAGTTCCATAGTTGTTTATGAATGCGGCAGTCATCAATTCGCCAAAAATGGTCGCACCAATTCAGCCGATACTGGGCAATCCTGTCGAGTATACTCATAATATTCACTTCCTGGTGTATATCTGTGTTTCTTGTATGATCATGGAGAGTATACGCCGCCACATGCCTGAGAAATCTCATTTCAGCCGCTTGGATGCGACTGGCCTGGCTTTTCGTTAAAGTCCAATTCTCAGACTCATCAAGAAGTGTGGGAAGGTCCACCACCTTGTAGAATTTTAGGCGCGTTCCTTTACTTACTGACTCAAGAGTTCGCCTGATGGTCCCGCACATAAGGTTGAGCCTATGGAACTTATTCACAACATCGTCGTTTGCATTATAAGACACACTGTAGCCCAGGTATTCAAAATTGCTAACTTGTTCCAGGACAGTACCATCTATAAAAAGTTTTGCCCGTGCGGGATCAGTTCCACGAAAAGCCGTCACCTTGATCTTAAGTGTCGATATTTGTAATCCAGAGTCTTTGCAGATTCGATTTAAGAAATGTATACCCATCTGCAATCTTTTTTCGGTGTCCAACAGTGTAGCCTGATTGTCCGCAAACAACAAAGTGTCAATTTTAGAGTAACCAATCATACAATGCTGTGGAAGACACACCTGCCAGTTTTGTGTGACATCGTCAATATATAAATTAAAAAGAGAAGGTAATAGTGGACACCCTTTGTCGTACTCCACAATATCAGGCCAACTCTAGGTTTCCCTCCTACAATTAAAATTTTATTCTCTACATAAAGACTCTGTATAGCCCTTATTAGATGTTGTGGGAAGTTCAAGGAAAAATTTACAATGAATGCACAGTGTGGATTGCGCAGTGCGTTTGGTATGCCTGAACGTCTGAAGCATTAATATAGCCTCCAATTCTCCAGTCGAGGACATTAGTGCACGCATGCAGAACAGATCTGCGGGCAGAAACTTGGTTCGACTTATTGCGACCTTTCTCACGAGTCTCCGGACTGAGGTTTCCCTGCAATCACGGTAATATAAAATATCCACATGTTTGACAGAATCGTATAAGTTAGACGACGAACATGTAAAGAATAATATATAGAACAGAGTCGGTAATATTTCCCTCCAGGAGAGACAGTCTACACACGTGGAAACGTAAACTCTCAGTGCACACAGTAGGCTACAGTACTTATGTTGCTCATGACAAGCACAGTCGTTACAAAACATCTGCACCGTTCCTCTCTGTTCCTCTTTATTTACTTTCATCGTGTTTCTCTCTCTGTTTTATCTGAGCACATCATACAAGTTACATACAACAACAATTGCAAGGAAAATTGAATCTGTGCTGTTGTGTGCAATGTGCTTGGTTTGTAGAGGGGGAGAGAGAGGAGGTTCTTCTCCTCCACCACATCCTTTGCCGTCGTAATCTGCCAGAATCGATGTTAATATTTGTTTACTGGCAACTGTTCCTGGCAGTCTGTGGAGAATAATTCTCGTCTCTCTCTCTCTCTCTCTCTCGCTCAAATGCCAGAGGAGATTTATCTCTGAGTGTCTCATTTCAGCAGCGGTAGATGAAAAATATTCATTGTCTACATTTTTCCCACTCTTGGTTCGACCTCAATTCCTGCGTACCCCACTTCCTCGCTTCACAGCGTACAGCCTGCCACTCACAGTTTTGTTTAAATTTTGGTAAAAACATTTTACGAAATACAATTTCAGGTTGTTTTTATCGTTTTCGCGTAACAGTTTCGGACGTAATTAATATAATATTATAATGTCATCTTTAAATCACGAAAGTATGTAAGTTTCTTGCCAGTCTTTAACTTTTTAAAAGCATTGAGTTCTGGAGTAACGTTATATTTATTACCTTCTAATTAGATACAGCAACAACTCAAAGAAAGCGACACACTCTAGAAATTACCATATTACTGAAGGTACCGGGGAAGACAAGGTACGATAGGTTGCCAAACAAAAGTATAAAAAAACGTGTAATGTAAAACATATTAATTCTTGGATTGCAGAAAGAAGAAGGTTATCGAATGAACACATATCAAGAAAAAGAACACAATGGTAGTGAAAAAGGCAAGAGCGCCGCATGGATTGTGACCTTAAAACAGTGGAAAAATTACCTAACGCCAGAGAAATCGATACTCATTACTTTCATTAACATTCATATGAAACATAATATGAACTCATAATAATTCTCCTTGTTGAAAATATTGTCCAGTAACTCTCACAAAAACAATAAAAGTCAACCAAATTGCGATAACATTTAATTTTTGTATTCGTTTATTTATGCAATCTGTTAGTGCATAAAAATAAGCATATTTGTTCACATTATAGTAAAAACATTGTCTAGTGTCTTTAGTTTTCAAAAACAAGATAATTATGTGTCAGAATCACTTTCCATATTTAATGGCTCAAAAAACACTAATTTGTTATTCCGATTGGTTAGAGTTAATTTCTTTAAACGATAACTCACAAAACTGTCGCAAGTGATCATAACAAGGCGATATGTTATCATTTGTTGATTGATAAACATACTCAGTCACTAATGTTTATGTGGTCGTTTACTTCGCTCACATTATACAGCGTTGCCAAGTGCCATTTTTGATTCTGATTGTCTTTAATTTTTCAACATTCCACGTTTCTTAGAGTTGTCTGTTACAAGCGGGGTTTGTTTTATCGGGGGATCACTGTATTTCACATACTAATGTTAATTAATGTTGAAAGTCTGCATCTCTCCAACTTTGACACTACGTTGTTGCTGACAAAATACCGCCATCATCTTCTTCTTAACGGTTTTAGGCTTTAGCGGACTGTTCCTATTCCATAGTCCATCTTTTCTTAGACCTACCGACTTTTCTTCTGTCTCTAGGCTTTCGTCATCTTCGGTATTCTACTTTCTTCCATTCTATTGATCTGTTGAATCCATTTGCTTTTGTATTCTTTAATCCTTTCATTACCTGCGAAAATATCTAAATCACTTCTTATCTCTTCATTTCTTATATGATCTTGTCTATTACACCTTTTAACTGATCTCAGAAATTTCATTTCTGCTGTTTGCATCTTCTGTTCACCTTTTTTCTTTATGGCCCAAGTTTCAGAACCATACATTAGTGTAGGCATTGCCATTTGTTTTATACAATTTTATTTGGGTTTCTTTTCTAAATTTATTTTCCAACGTTCTCCGAATCGTTCCACACATTCTTGTGAAATTCGTCTCACTTTATTTTTACTATATACATGTATATACGCGATAATAACATTAATAATAAAGATAAAAATAACTTATTTAATCGTTACTCTTCATCAGCGCTGAGTATATTCTCCTACCAAAACACTTATGTACGAGGTCTGATCAAAAGGTTCGTGCAATTTTATAATTTCCACCGCTACAAGTAGACGATTAAAAAACTATTTTTATCAGATGTTGGTACACGTGCTCTAAATCGCTTCACACATTCTTGTCAAATTCGTCACTTTATCTTCCATATCTCTATCTTGATCATAAGTAATGTCACGTCCAAGATAGTTGAAATGTCTTACTTGTTCTATGCGTGTGTTGTTCTATGCGTATTTTGGTCCAAACCGGTGCATCTCCTATAAAGGCCATTACGTTTGTCTTTGATTCAGATATATTACAGTTATTATGTAAGATGTATATTGCTTGGTAGAGATCGTCTTCTGAAATAGCTTGGTCATCCGCGAAGAGAATGGTCTTCACACTTTTATTTCGATAGATTTTAATGCCGTCAGGGGAGCGTTCTTTTGATTTTTTGAGAAGCTCATCTAGATAAAGGTTAAAAAGTATTGGTGACAAGACAACAACCTTGTCTTACGCTTTGGTTTGTCTGAAAAAAAAATACCGTTACACCGTAATTAAATACTAAATGACACTATATTCTTCAGTGAAATTCAGAATGGTTAGCAATGGTTCACAACGAACGAGGCAAGTCACACATCTCCCTTCTCTTCTCTCCGTGTACATTGTTATCGATCGTATGGTACGTAGTGACTGCTCTCTGGAGGTTATTGTTGGTGCTGATGTACGTTTGTTAACAACAGTTCACGCTTTCCTACTTGTGTACGCAGAATATCGGACTATTATTTATTAAATATCGCTATTATTTTAACGACTCGGAACACTAGGTTTTTTTATAAGTAAAAGCAAAAAGTTTTACCTTACAGTCTTAACCGGTTTTCTCCTTTAAAAGGCTTAAAGGCTAGTGTTCCGAGTCGTTAAGGTGATAGTGATATTTAGTTAAGTAACGGACACGTCATTGACAACGAAATCCAAGTATTATTTATTATTATTCCGGCTGTACAGTGTTTACACATTTTCCGAAACCAAAGATTACACAATTGATTGAATTCTCATCTTCCACTGCCGCTTGTCCATCCAAAGATCTTCTTCAACTTCTCGTTCCCTCAATATAGTCTGAATTTCGTCTATCCAGGTGATGGGTGGTCTTCCTCTTTTCCTTCTTCCTTGTGGGGTCCATTCCATAACTCTCCTTGCCAATCTATCCTGTGTCATTGTTTTCGCGTGTCCATACCATTGTAAACTTCTTGTTTGGATACGATCAACAATTGAATTTTTCATAATCATTCTGTCTTTAATGACTTCATTTATAAAATTTTCTCACGTCTGGATAATCTTGCAGAACGTCTCCAAAAGTCCATCTCTGCTGTCATTAGTTTGTTTCTTGCGTGTTCGATAGTAGTTCAACCTTCTGAGCCGTAAGTCACGATACTTTTAACAATGGTTTTAGTTTCTGCTGTAATTTGTCTGTCCCACAGGATTCCATTTAATGTAGGAGTATCGGACTAGGGGAATGTATAATAAACGTGAATAGTGAAAACAAAAACATAAATGTAATGAAAACAACCTCACACAAAAACTATTTGTACAAAATGGCGCCCACTTCATATCAAAATCCAAATTAAATGTGTACAAATCGTACACCAGATTTATAGTAAACGTATACTAGCGAGACATTTATTACAATACGTAATTCTTACTTATGAATCAGAGACTTTTAAGAATATTTTATAACTGCGTCCTACAAGTTATAAATCTAATTTTCCAACATTAAAGTTATTCGTGTAGACTTTTTTACTAATTTTGGTAATATGACATTAATGTGACATTAATAAAACATGTTTCGTAATATCCACAGAATATATAACAAATCTAAATATGTGATAATAGTTATGAATTAATAATAATAATAATAATAATAATAATAATAATAATAACAATCATCATCATCATTATTATTATTAATAATATTAAATGCTAATTATTCTTGCTATTATAATTATCAATTGTAAATAATATTTTTACTTTTTGCAAGAATATATTTTTATTGATTTTTTTATACTGTTTCGACAGTCCTCTTTATTGTAATTTTTAAAAATGTCTGCGACTTCATTCAGACACGCTAAATATTTAAATATATTTATTAATGAATTTTAACGATGAAGGGTTTGCGAGGATCGGTCCAAAAATATAACACAAATTTTAAATTATGTTAAGAACTCAGCAACAATTCTCCTGATGATGACAATGAATATGGTCGAAACGTCGACACAAATAATTTAAAATTTGTGTTATATACTTTTTTGACCGATCCTCGCAAACCCCTCATCGTTAAAATTAATTGATTGACGGTCACTACGAAAAAATTCATATATTTTTATATTATGTAAATATAATATTCATGGAAATAATCATTGTTATTCAAGTAATATTAAATTAATTCACACATTTCTGAAGATAACACATTAACACGTTACAGAAGGCTACAGAAACCGTGTAAACATATCAATAAAAATATATTCTGTTAAAAAATTAAAAAATTATTAGTAATAATTGTAACAACAAAAATAATCGTGAGAAAATATGAATAAAAATAATACAATAAAGAGCAAATAAAAATTAAGGGAAAAAATTATAGCCTTTCAATCATTATAAACTAAATTAATAATTAAAAATAAAATTAACTTAATTATTTAAGTTAGCAAAATCTAAATCATAAAGTTAATTATAGTTTTGAAAATACAGTGTAAAATTACAAATTAAAAGAATTTGAAATCTTTGAAAATTTATAAACCCAATTTCATTTCATAATAATAAGTCTGATTGGTAATCCCACATATGTAAACAAATTTCAACTGGTGTGTTTCTTGCAATTCTTGTATAAGAAGTGTAAAAATAATTATTTCCTTGTTCTCATTTATGCTAGCCTATCTTTTATACGATTATTCGATTATTCGTTATTTATATATATTGAAACCGGATAATTTCGATTATTGTTAACTCATTTATTACCTCTGAAGAAGATACTGAATCTATCAATGAAACGTACGTCAGGATAATTAGAATAATATCAATAATTTGCAGAAGAAATATGATTTGACCATGTTAATCAAGAACACTGCAAGAAAATTGGAGTTAGTTGTAAAGAAATAATACCTAAAAATATATATGTTTCAAAACTTAAAAAACTTCATGTAGAAATAAATTAAACGTTTTTGGTTATCCACTTTCTGTATTGTGAAGATGGTGGTGAGTTTACAACACTGAAATGTATAATAGAAAATTAAAAATATTTTTCCTTGTGTCTAGTATTGAATTATAATTTGGACAAACTAGAAATATTGGAAAGACGAATTATTAGGAAAATATTAGGCTCACGAGAAACTTCAGAAGGTTGGAAGTTAAAAAGTAATGATGAAGTATATCAAAGTATAGAAAATATAACAGAAACAGTGAGAAAAAGAAGACTAGTATATTTTGGACATTATATAGAATGGACGACAATAGGTTAACAAAACAGATCCTTAAATAATATCTGTGAGGAAAGAAGTCAACATCAAGTTGGATTAAAGAAGTCAAAAAGGATTTAGAAAAAAATTATATAAACCCAGAAGAAGCAACTGAAAGAGAAGTCTTTCGGGCAAAAGTGTTAAAAAAATGGAAAAAGTCGAGGGTAGGAGAGAGAAAAATGCAGATTCAAAGTGGACTTAAAACAGAAAGAAGAGACATAGTGAAAAGATGAAAGAATACTGGAAAAAAGGAAAGAACAAGGAATGAAGAACTGAAATTGGCATGTGGTCCTCAGATGGCCGATACAAAAAAAAAGTCCTTGCTTATGCACTGAGTTTAATTTTCATCAAAATAAAATGATATATATGATTTTATACAGTTTTTATAAGGTCTAGGGAATATTAATATAACGAATGCACCGTATAGATAACAAGTATACGTGTCGAAAGAATATTTTGCATACGAGCTGCAATCCATAATTAACAAGTTAACTGGGAGCTTACTGTACTGCAGATCGGGGTATAATCTTTCTGATATGGTCACGCTCTGTTATTTTTAAGCGAGGGAAGGAGGGATCCTCTTTACTCTGCAACAAGGTACGATTTAATCTATATTCAGATTGGCTCTCATCGTAGTTTACAGTGGCGGCATCTGTATGCAAATAAACGAACTGATCGGTCCAATGGGCACGACACGACGCCACTGGCCTTTGACGGTGACCTGTTGCTCAGCTCGCCGGATATATATATATATATATATATATATATATATATACACACATACACCCTATTTACTTGCTACGCATACAAAACGCGAAAGAAGATTACACGCTGTCTTGCCCGGAATAAACTTGACAGTGTTGTGAATCTAGTAAACACAGCGAAATATTTACGTATATCTATGTAAATATAAAACATAATTACGATTAAAGCTAAACGAGTGCTCGTGCTCGTGAGGGGTAATATTAAAATAGCAATTCTTTAATAATGATATTTTCTATATTAACTCCTAATACACACAGCCTCTATATATAAAGCGTCAATGAAAATTATTGTTTCTAACTGGAGAAAAGTGAGATAATACCAGTAGCATAGTTAAATTAATAAAAGTCAAAGTTAATTTTAAAACGATAATTCTGGCTTACTTTTGTCTTGTCATATAGAATTATTATTATCAGAAATACATAAAAAGTCTGAATGTAGCCTATAAACAAGGACATTCAGTGCATAAACACATACAAACACACAAGCGCGCGCGCGCACATAATTTTTTCTTCACTTATATGCATTTTTCTTTAATATATTTATTGGTTATCATCATCAGCATACTGAAAAAATGTCTATAATAAAAATCTTTTCTATTACTAGGAAAATATTACGCCCACGAAAAACTTCAGAAGCTTGGAAATTAAGAAGTTATGATGAAATATATCAAAGTATAGAAAATGTAACAGGAACAGTGAGAAAAAGAAGACTAGTATTTTTTGGGACATTTATATAGAATGGACGACAATAAGTTAACAAAACAGATCGTCAAATATCTGTGGAGGAAGAAGTCAACATCAAGATGGATTAAAGAAGTCAAAAACTATTTACAAAAAAATACCTAATATAAACGCATAAGGAGCAATTTAAAGAGAAGTTTATCGGGCAAAGAGTTAAAAATGGAAAGATTCCAGGGTAGGAGAAAGAAAACCGCAGGTTCAAAGTGGACTGAAGACAGGAAGAAGAGACAGACTGAAAAGATGTATGAATATTGGAGAAAAAGAAAAGAACAAAGAGTAAAGAATTGAAATTGGCATGTGGTCCTTAGATGGCCGATAAAATAAAAAAAAAATGAATATCTGGGAAAATCTTAGTATTTACAAACACATTAATAACAATCTACTAAATAAAGAACACATTTAAATAAAAACAAAAAAGCCGATTTACTTGAAATCATACATTTATTAGAATAATAAAATAAAACATTAAATACATTAAAAATATATGACTACATAAACATTAAAACAATCGAAAATAGAATCAAAGTAAAAATTGATTATCCGTTAGCTATATTGTAAATGAAACATTCAATTACAATTCAAACAAACCTCTGAAGGTACAGAATAATTTCTGTGAAATGTAAGTCAGGTCAAAATAAACCTACTTTCAGTGTATTTATTCGAAGATATTATATGGGAGTCGTGCAGGAGTTTCAACGAGTTATTTATAAAGTAATGACAAATATAAATCGTTGTAAATATAAACTCGAAGTTTGATTGAGCGTTCGTTAGAGGTAGGCTAGTATTACAAAAGCAGTTCTTTGATAATACCCTGGAAAAATAAGACGTGAATGAAAAACTGTTTCTAAGTGGGTAAAAGTGAGGTAATATCGGTAGCATAATTAAATTCATACAATTTAATTACAATTTAAGTCTAAAGTAATTTTTAAAACGATAATTCTGGATTATTTTTGTTTTGCGATACAGTTATTGTTAGCATAAATACATAAACAGTGTAAAAATATATACGGTGTTCAAACAAGAACATTGTGTGTACACACACACACACACACACACACACACACACACATACACACACACTTTAAAAATTGTTTTCTTTGTATCGGCCATCTGAGGACCACATGCCAATTTCTTTATTCCTTGTTATTTTCTTTTTCTCCAATATTCTTTCATTTTTTCATTACGTCTCTTCCTCCTATCTTCAGTCCACTTTGAACCTGCGTTTTTCTTTCTCTACCCTGGACTCCTTCCATTTTTAACACTTTTACCCGAAAAACGTCAAAAGCTTGAATTGCTTCTTCTGCGTTTATATTATTTTTTATTTATAAATCCTTTTTGACTTCGTTAATCTAACTTGATGTTGACTTCTTTCCCCACAGATATTTTTCTCACTGTTTTTGTTATGTTTACTATACTTTGATATACAAAGGATTGATACTTTGATATACAAATGTATTTCATCATTATTTCTTAATTTCCAACCTTCTGAAGTTTTTTCGTGGGCCTCATATTTTCCTAATAATTCGTCTTTCCAATATTTATAGTTTGTCTAAATTATAATTCAATGCTAGGCATTCACTTCCATATAGGCATTCTGGCCTCACTACTGTACTGCAATGCCTTATTGTCGCATTTCTAGATGCACTTTTTATTTTAAATATCTTTAGTTATACCATATGCTCTTTCCATTTCATGAATCCTTTCTTCTATAGAAGATTTTTTTAAACCATTATCTTGAATTATTTCCCCTAGATATTTAAATGTTCTAACCCTCTCTATTCGACCAATATCTGTTACCAGGAATTTTGGTGCATTTTTAATGTTCGTGAGAAATTTGTTTTTTCTACAGAAATTCTTAAACCTCTTCTACTGGCTATGTCCTCTAAAAAATTAACTTGTGTTACTGCAGATGTTAGATGTTCAGAAAGTATAGCATAGTCGTCTGCGAATCCGAAACAGTTTATTTTAATATGTTTGTTCAAAATTGTTAATTTTATTATAACATATTTTATAATAGTATTTTGTTTTACTTATATCCATATTTCGTTGATACCTTTATTGGTCTTCGCCATCAGAATAACTGCAAAGATCTCTATAATAAAAATCTTTTGTTTGTAAATATTAGTCGTTACCTTGTTAATTTCGATGAGCTGTCCACACAATAAACAAACAATAAATAATAAATAACATACTTTGGTCATCAAATAAATGAAAAGTAAATTATAATAAAGAACAATAATCAGTTCTCGATAAACTCTGAACACAAACGTACGTCTCACGATCATTAATCACGATCATTAATGTCTACGAATTCGTTTTTTGTAAATAGTAACTGTTTTACAATATTGAGCGCAAGTGCACAGTGTAGGCCTATATGACCTGACGATGGCCTATGACCGAAATCGATCGAAATTAAGAATGCAATTAAAACTTTATTATAAATCATATGTATGATATCTTTAGGTTATGAACAATAAATACACCACAATAGAAGATTTAAATTCTAGGTCAAAGAGGTAGGCATCGGGTTTGTTAACCGGTAACACTGTGGTGATTAGCTCGAAACGAATTGTTAGAGTCCAAACGACAAATCTAGTTTGACTTGCCGAGCGGGAGAAAACGTCCAGTTGAAACGAAATTAGAGCGTTTGACAGGAAAGCGACAAGCTGCAGAGTGGTGGCGTGTGCGCGTGTGTGACACAGAGTTTACCCTTGACCGGCTTTAGGTTCAGTGCAGGTCAGGTCACATCAGTATACGTACACAACACAATACAGTACAGTACAGTGCTCGTTTAACGATAACAAGGCGGTTGTGTTAAGTGACTGACGACGCGCCGATAAACGGTTACTTGTGTTGTGTGTGTGAAATGTAGGGACCTCTCGCGCGCGCGTGTTGTTGTTACAGAACGGAATGCGGATCGCAGAACCAATACCGTACGTCAACAACGACGCTGACTAACAGAATCGATATAGAACGAGATAATCGGTATGTGTTAGCGTTATTAAATGATCGATCGGTAAATGCTAACTGGTCCAATAAACTGCGCGCGCGCGCGCGCGCGTGTGTATGTGTGTGTGTGTGTGTGTGTGTGTGTGATTAACGAAACTCTGTGACGGAACGTATCTGCCGAGTACATTCACAAAAAATCGATATGTAGAACCATACATGACTTTTTTAATATGTACACTCAGAACGAAACCAAATAGATCAGCATGCTTTTAGTAAAAACGCATTGAGAAATATAATCAAAATACGAAATGTACATAGTTGTTAATATTTTTAAAATAAAGAATTAATTTAATTAAATTATCTTTTATTTAAACTACGCGAAAGAAAGCAAATACCGCCCAGGTATCTGTGAATTTCTGAAATAGAAAAATTATTTTTTTTACGTGGTTACATAGCATGGAACGATACCAATTGTTAATATTTTACTGAAATTGTTTTAAGTTTTTGGTCGAAAAAATTTATAACATCAATACAAAAAATTAACCCCCCTTCAACAACCTTTCCATTTATAGATATTTCGTCTACATTTCTGCAGTGGATTATTTGACCTTCTTTTCAGGATACTTTATTTATCAAAATTAAGTACTTTACTCTTCTTAAAACGTAAAACGTTGCAGGTAAACTAGCCCTTCCCCTTAATCGATCCTCACCAAATCAACAGTCCTTGAGTCCTCTACAATTCGGGCACATATGCAAAAAATTATTTGATTCTGCTTGAATTTGCGGCATTTATAGTTCGCCATATATAAAATTCTACACGCAGACACTTTCGCAAAATGACTTTTCTTCATGTTTTGAGGGTAGTACAATTTCGAACACGATTTGTTTCGTGATCACCGTACTTATATTTCCTCACGGAACATGTACGTCAAAACGGTTTTAATTCGTAGAAGTCGTTTTACTGTAGTCCTCAAAAAGAGTATTACAGAAAATTCGGTTTAAATTTTAGGTCAAAGAGGTAGGCATCGAGTAACATTGTGGTGATTAGCTCGAAACGAATCGTCGTCAGAGTCCGGGCGGAAAATCTAGTTTGACTTGGGGAGCGGGAGAGAAAACGTCCAATTGAAACTAAATTAGTGCGTTTGGGAGGAAAAGTTAAGTTGCAGAGTGGTGGTGTGTGCGCGTGTGCGCGTGTGTGACACCGAGTTTTCCCTTGACCGGCTTTAGGTTCAGTGCAGGTCAGGTCACTTCAGTATACGTATACAACACAATACAGTACAGTACAGTGCTCGTTTAACGATAACAAGGCGGTTGTGTTAAGTGACTGACGACGCGCCGATAAACGTTTACTTGTGTTGTGTGTGTGAAATGTAGGGACCTCTCGCGCGCGCGTGTTGTTACAGAACGGAATGCGGATCGCAGAACCAATACCGTACGTCAACATCGACGCTGACTAACAGAATCGACGATATCTCGATATAGAACGAGATAATCGGTATGTGTTGGCGTTATTAAATGATCGATCGGTAAATGCTAACTGGTCCAATACACTGCGTGCGGGTACATATATATGTAATTAACGACGAAACGCTGTGACGGAACGTATCTGACGAGCGCATTCACAAAAAATCGATATGTAGAACCATACATGACTTCCATATTCTAATTATTTATAAAACAAATTTTAATACGTACAGTCATAACGAAACCAAATATATCAGCATGCTTTTGGTAAAAACGGTGAGAAAGATAATCAAAATGCGAATTGTACGCAGTTGTTGATATTTTTAAAATAAAGAATTAATTTATTTACATTATCTTTTATTTGTACAACGCGAAAGAAAGCAAATAGCACCCAGTGTTTGTTATCTATGAATTTCTGAAAACGAAATATTATTTTGTTTACGTGATTACGTAGCATGGAACGATATCAATTGTTAATATTTTATTGAAATTTTTTAAAAAATTTTTCGGTCGAAAAATTTTATAACATCAATACAAAAAATTATCCCCTCCTCCTTCAACTACACTTTTCATTTATAGGCATTTCGTCTACTTTTCTACAGATTATTATGACCTTCTTTTCATGATACTTTATTTATCAAAATTAAGCATTTTACTCTTGTTAAAAAGTAAAACGTTGCAGGTAAACTAACCCTTCACTTTAACCGAGCTTCACCATAAAGCAATAGTCCTTGACTCCTCTACAACTCGGGCACATATGCTAAACGTTATTTGATTCTGTTTGAATTTGCGATAGTTATTGTCCCCCATAAAAAAATTCTAAACACAGACACTTTTTAAGAAAATTACTTTTTTTCATGTTTTGAGGTTAGTACAATCAAAATCTGCCCTCATCCGAACACAATTTTTTCGCGATCACCATACTTTCATTTTTTAACGAAACATGGAAGCAAAAAAAAAATGGCTTTCCTTTTTTTGGAAATAGTAAGTGTTTTACAATATTGTTACCGCAAGTACACAGTGTATATGTCCTGGCGATCGTCTATTACCGAAATCGATCGAATTTAAGAATGTTAGTAATTAAAACTTTACTGTAAATCATATGTGTGGTATCTTTAGGTTACGAACAATGAATACACGACAATAGAAGATTAAAATTCTGGGTTAAAGAGGTAGGCATCGAGTTCGTTAACCGGTACCATTGTGGTGATTTTAGCTCGAAACGTACCGTCAGAGCCCGGACGGTAAATCTACTTTGACTTCGCGAACGAGAGAGAAAACGTCCAATTGAAACGAAATTAGAGCGTTTGGCAGGAAAGCGTTAAGCTGCAGAGTGGTGGTGTGTGCGCGTGTGTGACACAGAGTTTACCCTTGACCGGCTTTAGGTTCAGTACAGGTCAGGTCACATCAGTATACGTACACAACACAATACAGTACAGTGGTGCTCACTTGACGATAACAAGGCGGTTGTGTTAAGTGACTGACGATGGGTCGATAAACGTTTACTTGTGTTGTGTGTGTGAAATGTAGGGAGCTCTCGCGCGCGTATGTTGTTGTTACAGAACGGAATGCGGATCGCAGAACCAATACCGTACGTCAACATCGACGCTGACTAACAGAATCGACGATATCTCGATATAGAACGAGATAATCGGTATGTGTTGACGTTATTAAATGATCGATCGGTAAATGCTAACTGGTCCGACACAATACGTGCGGGTACGTATATTTGTAATTAACGGAACTCTGTGACGGAACGTATCTGGCGATCACATTGACAAATAGACTCAGTGATAGCCGAACAGTTTCTCAACGTAGTAAGTGTGTACAGAGTATAGAGGTGTGCTAAACTAGTATTGAGAATAACAGGTACGAACGAAACCGTTCCAAAAAAACAACACGTACAAATACCTGTTACTATATACTTATTATACATTACTGTACCTATTATACGAATTCAAAGGTTGTACAGACTCAGATATATTATTCTTATATTTTATTCTTAAATTCGTAGTGACCGTCAATCAATGAATTTTTCAGTGAAGGGTTTATGAGGATCGGTCAAAAATAACACCAATTTTAACTTATTTGTGTCGACGTTTCGACAGTGTTTATTGTCATCATCAGGACCTGTGTACGAATACAAAAGAAATGTCAAACACAACAGAACAATTATTTGGGTGAACGTGTTCGTGTATGTGAGTGTTTGTGCGTGCGTATGAATGTATCATTGTATATGTGAAGGAGTTGAGATAATTTGTTTACATCTTCAAATGTTTTCTTTAAGAAACCGAGAAAAATATATCACAGAACTTAATTTATACACTATTACAATTTAAATTGCTATATGTAATGCTATTTTTAATTAATTATAAAAGCACGGGCACATATGCAAGACATTATTTGATTCTGTTTGAATTTGCGGCAGTTATCGTGCGCCATAGACATTCTACACACACACACACACACACACACACACACACACACACACACACACACACATTTCGGAAAATGAATTTTCTTCATGTTTAGAGGGCAGTACAATTAGAATCAGCCCTTATCTCGAACACGATTTTTTTTCGCCATCACCACTCTTCCATTTCCTTACGGAACGTGGAAGTAAAAAAATGTCCGCCGGTATTCGCGGATAAACTGCTCGCGGACAACCGGGAGCTGAATGTGTATAGTAATTAGTGGTGTTCACTGACCATGAAATAAGACGCACACAACGTAGGTCTTTCAACTGTGTAGCATTTATAAGTTTCAGTATACTTTCTGCCTTTCAGTTTACGAGGGTCAGTTGAAACGTTCGCGGAGCCACATCTATAGCTTAGCTGTAGAACTAAAATTTTTCGGGTGTTATAAGATTTATACTTCGTCTTAATTTCTGTTAATTTCCAAATCTGTCTGTAAGTTTTATCATTGTTTAACAGCTATTCAAAATTTACGTGTCACGCCAGTTTTGAAAAATGAATAAAATCAAGAATTCTTTGTTAAAAAGGTCTAGCTCCAATGGAAAGTCACAAGGAATTGGGTTAGAAAAAGGTTGCACCTTCAAAAAACAATGGTTCGTAAGTGAGCATTAGAGTTTAAACGTGGCCGTACGAGTACTGAATGTGATCCCCGTAGTGGACGCCCAAAAAGTGCAACAACTCCAAATGCGGTGCCCAAATTGCACGAAGTTTTTTCATACCAAGTTCTTGAAATAAAATCCGATACACACGCTCACGTAAGGCGCCTGTTGATCTCAGCAATGTCATCCACTCTCAGTCGCCGAACTTCCAATACTGTGTGTGAAATGTTTTTAACAATATCCGAGAGTTGTTGCACTTTTTATGCGCCAGGGATTATCTTCACTGCTCATATGACCACATTTGATCTCGAATGTATGGTTACAAACATTGTTTTTGAAAGCGCAGCATCAATTAACACATTTACCATTTCGTTGTGATTTTTCATTGGCGGTAGACTTTTTTAACAAACAATTAAATCAAGCACGAAGTTTGATTTTGTCTATTTTTTTAAAACACGCGTGACATGTAAATTCCGAACAGCTGATAAACAGTGAACAGATTGACAGATAGGTTTGGAAATTAACAGGTGTTTACACGAAATGTGAGTCACACAACATACGAAAACTTTTAGTTCTGCCATGAGGCTATAGATGTCGCTCCGCGAACTTTTCAACTGTCCCTCGTAATAAGTCACTATTTGTTAAAACTGTAAGAATGTAATCGTCCACTTTAAATAGTAGTCTAAGAACTAGAAATATAATTCTATTATAGACTATAATAATTCTATTATAGATTTATTTCTGTTTACGTTAAATTTACGTCATTCAGTTACATATAGTTTCTTAATACAATATACAGTTTACAGTAATACGCCAGTCTGCAATAGACTGACTCTCGGAATAAGTGTGCAGCAGTGAAACGTTATATTACAATATTCCGGAGGATCTGTGCTGTGCAGTGCGTTTGTTGACTGGTTGTATCCGAGCGAACGGGTTAATCAGAAAGTATGGACTTTGAAATAGGTCGTTAGCAGTAGTTGGTGCGGGGGTAAAACTGAGATGAAACGTGAAACAGTGTCCCTGTAGCTGTAGGCAGGGGCGCGGATCGTTTTAGTGAATAACACCCGGCTTCGAAACAATCAGAGAGTTGGAGCCAACCCAAGTGAGCGCCACCATGAAGTACCTGACTGTACCGGTAAGTAAAGACTGTACGTCATTGTGAACTGCATGATATACTGTCTGTACTGTATACTGTAAGCTTATACATTTTTGAGTTAATATTCTATTGTGGTGTATTCATTGTTTATATTATATATAAATTATAGCCATAAAAGGTCGTTGTCTACGTAACAGAACTTTGAAGTATCTAGTAATGTGTGCTGCAGATATTGAAGTATGTTTGCTATTCTGTTGAATTAAACGGATAGAAGCGTGATTTTGATGTTAGTGGACCGCTGTGTATATAGAGTGATCAGATTATAGATAGATTATAGATTGTTTTAAAATCTACTAAACTTAGTGTTTATTATTGTTTCTTGTGGACTGTAAACTTGATAGATTGCTGACATAAGTGTGATTTGGTCACAGATGATAAATAAACGTTGGGATTATTGTACTGTCTCTGGTAATAGTTTATTATTGTTACCAAGGTAAATTGTTTCTACGTAACAGTATAACGGCTGGAGTATGTGGTAATATGTGCTGCAGATATTGAAGTATGTTTGATATTCTGTTGGTTTAGAAGGATAGAGGCGTGATTTTGATGATCATGGACCGTTGTGTACATTGATTATTTAGATTATAGATTGTTTTAAAATCTAGCGAATTCAGAGTTTATTATTGTTTTTTGTGAACTCTGAACTTAATAGATTGCTAACATGAGTGTGTTTTGGTCACAGATGATAAACAAACGTTAGGATTGTTTTACTGTCTTTGGTAATATTTATTATTGCCATAAAACGTCTACGTAGCAATATAACTGCTGGAGTACTAATGATAACGTAATGTATTTATAATGTACACGCACTTATTGCTTACCAATGGTACCTATAATCTCAATCTTCTATTATAGTGTATTTATTTCTCGTAACCTAAAGATACCATAAATATGATTTATAATAAAGTTTTAATTACTCATATTCTTAATTTTTATCGATTTGGTCATAGACCATCGTCAGAACATATACACTGTACACTAGTGATCACAATATTGTAAAAACCAGTTACTGTTTACAAAAAACGAATATTCGTAAACACTGATTAAAGATCGTTAAACGTACATTAGTGTCCAAAGTTTTTCAAGAATCGGTTCAGTGTTTACGAATTAATTTTTTTTTATAAGTAGTAACTGTTTTGCAATATTGTGACCGCGAGTGCACAGTGTATATGGCAATTATAAGTATTATAATTATAATAATTAACTACGTTACTTAGGTTTATTAAAGTCAGAAGTAAAACAAAACTTAAGTAGCCAATATTTAAAAACGAATGTTCTGAAATTAAATTAATTGATTACTCGCTAACAGTAATCAACTACAATAATATAAAAGGCCGCATTCTGATCCAATGGTTGAAACCTTATCATAACTAGTGTTAAGATTTCCATTAATTGACACAGTAAAAGTAAAAAAAAAAACACAATGGAAGCAACTCAAAAACTAATGATAACGTGATGTATTTATAATATACACGCACTTATTGCTTACTAATGGTACCTATAATTTCAATGTTCTATTGTGGTGAATTTATTGTTCATAACCTAAAGGCACCATAGATATGATTTATAATGTGTTTTTAATTACTCACATTCTTAATTTTGATCAATTTTGGTCATAGGCCATCGCCAGAACATATACACTGTGCAACTGCGGTCACAATATTTTAAAACAGTCACCATTTACAAAAAACGAATTCGTAGACATACGTACGTTTGTGTCCAAAGTTTCTCGAGAACTGATTTTGTTGCGGAGTGTTGATGTTTACATTCAGGTCTATACATTATATCAGCTGATTATGTTGATTTTCATTTTGCCGTATATAGAACACACCAGCCATTCTCAACATTCAAATCCGAACTCAACAGTAGCAAACACATAAAACAACAGTCTTGTGAATATGCTCCAATACAACAACATTTAACGGTACTGAAAACACGCAATGATGAAATAAGATCTAATCTATATGAACATTACCGAATATACAAACTTGTATAAGAAGAGAGACACAAAAATCTATTGAAAATCATGACGGACTTCAAAAATTGTTACACATGTGAGATATTGCGGCAAATTGAAAATCAACATAATCAGCTGATATAATGTATAGACCTGAATGTAAACATAAACACTCTACAACAAAGATCAGTTCTCGAGAAACTTTGGACACAAACGTACTTTTCACGTTTGTTAATCAATGTTTACGAATTCGTTTTTGTAAATAGTAACTGTTTTGCAATATTGTGACCACAAGTGCACTGTGTATATGTCCTGACGATGGTGTACCACCGAAATCGATCGGAATTAAGGACGTGAGTACTTAAAACTTTATTATTAATCATTTGCATGGTTATTTTAGGTTGTGAACAATAAATAGACCAAAATAGAAGATTGAGATTATAGGTACCATTAGTAAGCAATACGTGTGTGTATATTACATCATATTATCATTAGTTTATGAGCTGTTTGCATTGTGTATTTGTACTTTTTACTGTGTCATTTAGTGGAAATCTTAACACTAGATATAATACGTTTTCAAGCAGTAGGTCAGAATGGGGCCGTTTGTAGATGATCGGTATTAAGCAGTATTATTAAATTAATTTTAAAACGTTTTTCAAATGTTGGCTATTTAAAATTTGTTTTACCTATGACTTCAATAAGCCTAAGTAATATAGTTAACAAGTAGCCGGTAACTCAAAACGTTATTTTCTTTATTTTAAGTGTTACTCTGTTATAAGCATTGTGTATACACATTAAACGTTATGGTTTCCTCAACTATAGCTTTTATTTATTTCAGCAGTAAACTAAAAACTAAAAACCGTTTTCACCTAACCTCACAAATAAAAACAACACGTATTTTACTTCCATGTTCCATAAGAAAATGGACGTATGGTGATGGCAAAAAAAATCGTGTTCGAGATAATTGCAGATTCTGATTGTACTACCCTCAAAACATGAAGAAAAGTCATTTTTCAAAAAGTGTTTGTGTGTGTGTCTGTTTGTCTATCTGTCTGTGTGTATGTCTGTCTATGTGTCTATACTTTTTTTTTCTATGGGAAACGGTAACAGCCGCAAATTCAAACAGAATCAAATAATCTTTTGCATACAGCCCTGAATTGTAGAGTTCTCAAGACCTATTGTTTTTGGTGAAGATCGGTTAAGGGAAAGGGGTAGTTTACCTGCCACATTTTATGTTTTAACAAGGGTAATTTTTCTATGACGAACATAACTGCCGCACATTGAAACAGAATCAAATACGTTTTTGCACACCTTCCTGAATTATAGAGTTCTATTGATTTTGGTGAAGATTGGTTAAGGGAAAGGGTTAGTTTACCTGCAACGTTTTATGTTTTAACAAGGGTAATTGTTTCTATGACGAACAATAACTGCCGCACATCCTTGATTAACTTAAATCATCTTAGTTTACTGTAAATGCATGAAAATTGTGTATAGTCGTACTTATATATACATACGAGTCACAATCGTGTAGTTGTAATCGTATATTGATACGATTGGGCTGTATAAAAATATTTAAACTTTCACAGTAAGCCTGTACTTGGATTAAAAGAGCCAAGTTTGAATCTCAACCAATATCCTGTCATATGACTATTCCTTATTTATTTTTCAATAAAACTCTCGTGACGGAAAACTTGCCTTTAAAAATAAATAGTTGAAAATTTCATGAAATGTCACAAGACGATTTTTATTTGATTCTTTTAATTCAAGATAATTGAAATGTAAATTTAATTCTTTTAATGTAAACATTCATGTTTATAGACACATAATTTAAAGATTTGAGCATGCCGAGTAATACGAGATTTTTTGTCTTGCGTTTTTAGTTGATGGAACTGATTTTATTGATCCACTAAATAATCCATTGGTGGAGGCTATTCGCGTTTTCGGTACATCTAGGCTAGTTGATTTGAAGTATTTGAAAACTATTTTATTTCTAACTAGTAGCCTATACTTGTGTGTGTCTGTATCTCTACGTAAGTGAAGACACTTTACATAATTAAAAAAAATTAACATACAATTTCTTCAAAGAAAACTTCTTTCTTCATAAAAATAACCACGCCGTGAATTTTCTTCTTTTTCTTCTTTCTCGTCTTCTCCTTCTCTTCACTTATGGGATTCTCCTGTTTAACTGTTACAAACAACTACATTATTCAATACAATCGCCCCGTCGTATTCTGGCCTTTTTCCTTTTGGACACGTATTCTCGGTCCTCTTGTATGGTGTAGAATCTTGGACTCCGACTGAAGCCACAACTAAGAAATTGGAATCTTTTGAAATGTGGCTCTAGCATTTCGTGGACAGCACATATAACTAATGTTGACGTTCTTAGAAAAATGGGAAGTTGTTAACACAATGAAGATAAGACAGCTTCAGTATCTGGGATGTCTCATGAGAAATGAACAGAGATTTTACTTATTACAGTCCATACTACAGGAAAAGTACTTGACAAGAGAGGAGCTGGGTGACTGAGAATCTCATGGCTGAGAAATTGAAGGACCTGGTTTGGCATGAATACAACTGACTTATTCCGTACAGCAGTGCAGAAAATTAAAATAGCGTATATGATATGCAACATCCGGAACGGGTAGGAACTATTAGAAGAAAAGAACTTTTGGACGATTATCCCGGGCCCTCCTAACTAATATGTCTCGTTCCATGCTGTCGACATGGTCATGCAACAGGTGTCGCCTTTTCTGCATCCAGTCCACTATGTCTGTCACATGGCAACACATCACGTGGCCTATCGTTCTTCTCAATGACTTCATCTCAGCTACTTGTGTTTACCTTCTAGTTGTTGTGGTTTCTGGTCTTGCCTCAGGACTTAATATCTGACTACTGTAAGTACAGACTCTCTTTTTATACTAATGTCATAGTGCCTATAGATTGTTAAACAAACACTTACCAATTGCTGTACGTTTGTACAGAAGACAGCAAAATTCATATTATCATGAATAAATTATGTGATGTCGTTAAGTCTGACATTTACCAAGAATGCACTTACATTTTTTACCATTACATCACTAAAAATTCATTGTACATCCCAAAAGTGTGGGGCCAAATACCCTCCTCCTACTCTGTGTGTGTGTGTGGAAAGAGAGAAGGGTAGGACTCAATACAAGAATAATAGCTGTACAAGAAACTGAAAATGTTAGGCATCACAGTGAGCACAGTATCAGAAGCTGGTAATCACACACTTAATTAAAGTAATGGCCTTCACAGTAAACTCCAATCTTAATCGAATTCCTAATCATAATTTATAAGATGTTTCTTAAATTAATCTATTATAACTGCCTTGACCAAAAAGATTACAGTTGGGAGCCTTTGATGTAATTATGTGTTCTTTAATGTGCGGTACTTCCTAACACTGTATCCATGCTCCAATCAGACTGCACCATTAGTAATATGCGATTTCCATTTTGAGCCCACATTAATACAAGGTTGTCACGATTAGTATTCATCAAATGCAGTTTATCGTCTTTAATGAAGCTGACTCTTCATGTTGTCGTCATTTTATAATTGGTATAGACATCATAATTTGCCCATACATCAGCATAGGCCTCTCTCCACTTTTATATGTCCGGTACATCCTGACACCCCGTTTGCTACTATATTATGACAGCTTATTCCTTTGCCTATTGAACCCCTAAATAGTTGACTACCATTATTTGCAATTTCTATGTCTATTAAAAACTTACATCTCACTGGGGTTGCAGCAGTTGTAATTACTTTGGTCTTAGCTACGGAGATTACCATATTATGTTGTGTACATTCGGTGTAAAAGTAGAACAAAAGCTTTTTAGGATTCATAAGCTTTCGGTCTCACCTATGTGTACGGTATCGTCAACATACCAAATAGTGTTGAATTAGTATTAGTATAGAAGTGCCCATTTTATATTCCTTCGTATCTTTCACAACTATTATTATTTCGTCTACTACTATTATTATTATTATTATTATTCCGGCTGTACAATGTTTGCAAATTTTCCGGAATCAAAGATTACAGAAGTAATTGAATTCTTATCTTTCACTACTGCTTGTCCACCCAAAGATCTTCAATTTCTCGTTCCCTCAATATAGTCTGAATTTCTTCTTTTCCCCTTTTTCATTACTTCAGACAATACAACTTCAATTTTCGAATTAGTTTATGTAGCTTTTGTCGTTTACCTTTATTGAATCCATCCGCCTACAATCTATTTGGTTTTTTAACATTTTCATTTTTTTCAAATGAATGGGGAGTTGGCCCATTGCATTAACCCCACAACCTGGAGGATTGGAATTTTTAATGAAGGTTTACTTCCTTTAGCTACTGTTAAACCGACATCCAAATACAAGGCAGCAGCTGGTAGTTTTGGTCCGCCCCGGGTTATTTCCCCGGTACCCACCATATTTGTTGAGCATTCCCCTATCCGCCAACTTGGGAGGCGCCCAATGGGAGACTAGCAACTCCACACGGGTTATTTCGTCTATTACCAAGTTAAAAGGGTGGGGACTAATAGAAGCACCTTGTCCTATCACCGTTTCAGCCGTGATTAGTTGCGATAGTACCTAAAAAGATTCGAAGATTCTCACTTTGCTTCAGCGGCCGAACCAGAGTCCCAGTACCTCTTCGACGGCCGACTGGGATATCGGAGAACTGTCCGGAACCGTGGAGGGGTCAACAATCAAGTCCTGACGCGGGAGTTCCAGCGGCCTCGATGCCGGAAGACGCAGGTGGTGTCTGAGCTTGACGGAAGCCTCCCGCAAAATAACTACAGCGCGGCAGTCGTTGGACGGGTCATCCCAGGAGTCCGTCCTCGGAACTCGTGCTAGCTGAGGTCGGATCCCGCGAACAAAAGCCGGGTCAGATTGCCAGTGCCTCGACCGCCCTGTCGACGGCGGAGATTCTTCTTCACTTCAAGGATTAAGTTACATAAACCTGTTCGGGTACCCATCTCGTCCTCGGACGACCCATGTCTCTTTTACTAATGGCTTTATAGTTCAGTGCCGATTTCGGCAATCGATCCTCTGTCATCCTTTAAAGTATTTCGAAGAAACTGCATTTCAGCACTCTGAATCTTACCGCATTCCTTTTTTGTCATGACCCACGCCTCACTTGCATAACTGAATGTGGGTACTGCAATTGTCATAAAATTTAATCCTTGTGCTGTGTCTTGTTTTTTTCTAAGATTTCTATTAATCGTACCAAAAATATTCTTAAAATTTATCTTCTCTTTTATATCATATTCAGATTCATAGCTTACTGCACAACCGAGATATTTGAAACGGCTCACTTGTTCTAAAGTGCTGTTGTTTATAACTATTTTAGGCCTCACTGGATATTTGCTTTTAAAGGCCATGGTTTTGGTCTTTCTTACTGAGATTGTCAGTGAGTACTCTCTTGCCACTTCTTGTAATTGAAACATAGCTCTTTGTAAATCATTCTCATTTTCTTGAATAAGAACTATGTCATCCACGGATGAGATTCCTTTATTAAATTTTACCTGTTTGGTCTCTTTTGGGCAACTCCTGTTCTTTTCTGACCCCGATGCTATTAGAGTATTCGAAGGCTGAGGTGGTGTTTTTTCAATTTCCATTTCTCTTTTTTTCTTCAAGGTGTGGATGGTACTGTGAAGACGTAGCAAAAGCAACCCATCTAGTGGAGTAAACCTCGATTTGAAATCCTGGTCCTCCATGATGAGGGTTATTGGACAAGGTTAGCTTTCTGCTCACCGTAAAACTTAAACTCGATCAAGGATGGATTCACGGATTGCAGACAAAAAACGAAACGGAATATGAGTAAATGGAAGGAGTCTATTTTAACTATTTTTGTTTTGTTTTGAATTTTTAACTACTTTAAAAAGTTCAAAATGTCCAATAAGTGGTTCAAAGAACAGACAAACATATAAGAACTCCAGATTACTCAAGAAGACATTGAAGAATGCTTGCCACTCAAAAAGAAATTAAAAAATGCCCAAGGGTTTCAGAGAAAATCCATGAAGAGGACAGGTAACATCTGGACTGACGAAAGGAGGGAGAGACATCGATCAAGAATTAAGGAGCGATGGCAGAGGAGGAAGAAAGAGGAGAAGAAGGGAGGAGTTTAACCAAACGTAGTTCACAGTGGCTCTTACACACAAAAAAATAAAAATTGGAAGAAATCGAACATTGTTAGATTTAGTACGTGAAATGCCATTATTAGAATAAGTAATATGATAGAAAAGTTTGAATTTCGTGAAAAGCCCAACGTAATGTATACGAAACTACTAAAGCTGTGTTATTTGTTGTCAGGATCAAGAGTACACATTGAAATGACAATGTTTAATTATAACCGAGAGCATACGAGCAGAAGTGAGCTGTGCAGTCCGGTTACGCCGCTGCACAATAGATTTTTCTCCTCCGCACCGCCGCTGCGCAGCGTGCAACAGTGCCACCACTATCGAGTTACGCGTTTATCTTCACGCACGAGCGACCATAATGCAACCTCTCCCACATCGTACAGTATAAATCCCTCTTTTCGGGTGAAGGTCAATCGTCTCGTCTTGTGCAATAATTAACGGCGTAGAAGCGTCAATTCCGATACGTTTTTATCTTCTTCTTCTTCTTCTTCTTCTTCTTCTTCTTCTTCTTCTTCTCTAACTGACTTGTTAGGACTCTGTCCTGTTCTATAACAACGGTCCTACATGGTGTGACTCCACCTCTTCCTTGGCCAACCAATGCTCCTCTAGGTGTTTGGTTAGCTATCTCTTGCCTTTGATACGTTTTTATAAATTTATTATTTGTATCAATCATTATGAATGCCTTGGCATTGATACTGCTTATGGCTGTGACAGATACTGATATTAAATATATTGTAAATTCATATAGTGTATGTTATTATACACACAATATTGAAGACTATTTATCGGAGACATAGAACAGAAATTTGTAAAAGTTATAATGTGTGGATGTAAGAGTTAGATAATGACAACAACAAAAAATACATGTCGAGTAGTAACTTAACTGTTTCTGAGTAATCATATTTTTATGGAGTCTTATTGAATTAAAGCGACATAAAAATTGAAAAGTTTGTGTACATTTTACTGAGAATTTTACGTGTCCAGAACGAAGACTATCGACTCATCTGTCAGGATCGGCTAAGACGACTTGGGTTACAAAGCAACAAACCATCACTGACGAAAGAACATACTATCTGAACTCCGTTCTGCTTTGCGAACGGGGACAAAAGCCACGGGGGCGAAGTCAGGCACCATATTCTCAACAGGAAAAATAAAAAAAAAATTGTAAATATCCTTTGATCTATATACAGTATTGTCAGATTATCTTGACTTCGCGAGTGGTCTTGTGTACGAGGACGTATCAGTGAAAGGTTCCTCACCGTCAACTATGCGTAATCCAGTCGAGTTCCTTGATAATTACTGAACTATTAAAACAACAGTTTTATGTGCTTAATTCGTATGTTACATGACTTATATATTTATCTATGCCTTTGTAACCAAAAAAACTGCTGGACGGACTTGAAATGTGTGTCATTTGATTTTAGTGGCACTAGACACAGAATATAGTCCAGTCGCCAAAGTAAAAATAATGGTAAAATTTCGTAAAAAATTGAGGCAAAGTGATATTTGGTATAGTTATTGAAAAAGGTCTAAATATCGGTTTAAAATCATCTTTGCATGTTTATAAGGTCAGGCTTTAAAAAAAAACCTTATTTAAGGGCAGCGCGCGGTAAAATCGATAAAAACGTTTACATTCCGTGAATTTCTTTTCTTACTACTAAATAAACCATTGGATCATGATAAAGTCTTCATTCTTTTTGTTTAAAATAGTTCAAATTTTAATAGTAATAAAATCAAAATAACGATTTTGTTATTATTTCATCGTTAGGAGTATTAAATCGATAGACGGAATGGTCAATTTTAACAAATCTTCCTCTGTTGAATAATATTATTAAATATGTGTATCTTAATATACATAAAAGTCATTGTGTGTATTTATATTTTACACCTCCTACTAAACCACTGGACCGATTTCAACAAAACTTAGCACAAATATTTTATGCAACGGGAGAACCAACATAAGATAGGTGTTTTGGGCCCTGGGGGATGTCAAAAATGGAAAATATGAAAATACCGCATGTAGGGTATCAAATTAAAGGGGATTTCAATGCAAGTAACAATTTTTCATGCATATAAGCACTATTGAAAATTCTTGGGCCCTGGGCCTCAATAAATGGGTGGTTTTGGGGGAGGTCAAAAATGGAAAATATGAAACTTACCCGATTTCCACCAAACTTGGCACAAATTTTTTACGCAATGGGAGAACCAACATAAGATAGGTGTTTTGGGCCCGGGGGGATGTCAAAAATGAAAAATATGAAATATGAAAATACTGTGGGGTATCAAATTAAAGGGAATTTCAATGCAAGTAACAATTTTACATGCATATACGTACTATTGAATACATTTGGGCCCTGGGGCTCAATAAATGGGTTGTAATGGAGGGGTGTCAAAAATGGAAAATATGAAATATCATATGTGACATGCATATAGGCCTACGCACTATTAAAAATTTTGGTTTTTAAAAATTTTGGGCTCAATAAATTAGTGGAATTGGCGGAGGGGTGATGTCAAAAATGGAAAATATGAAAATACCGCACGTGGGGTATCAAATTAAAGGGAATTTCAATGTAAGTAACAATTTGACGTGCATATAATTTATCATATAATTCTAAGGCTGTTTTCACAATTAATAAGTCTGCATCATCGTCAGCTTGTTTAACGTTAGCTTTCTTCTTCCAAATATCTCGTTAGAATTTCAATAAAACGAGTTTTATTAGTTTTATTCGAAAGAAATTGTTCTTGGGTCACTGTGACACACATATCTTCATAGAATAAAATATCTAAAGAGGAATTTTGATTGGTACGGCGATAACGCTCCATAGCTTTGATGCTGTAAGAATTGTTTGTATAGCCATCAAAAACTACAGTAACTTTTGATCCAAAGTGTCTCTTGACATAATTTACGTATCTTTGAAAAATACATTTGAACTTGTCATTTTTTGACCATACTACTCTATGCAGTAACATACCACCATCAATGACGTAAATGCAATCTTCAAGGTTAATCTCAGTGCGGTCCACTTCAAACATATCATATAGTTTAGACTTATCTGTTTTCCGAAATACACCTTCGTAAAACATAGATGTTGGGTACGGTGCAAGTTCATAACGCATGTAATCTTTTAATTCGTCGTCACTTTTTCTTGCTACACAAATGCGTTGAAATATAAACATTGGATCTATAGGGACAATTTCCTCTTGAATTTTCAGACTACTATTAACACTTTTTAATGACAGTACTCTATTTTTTCGTTTAAACGAAACTTTATGGAAGTTTGTACCAGCAATTTCTTCTAACCCTGCTTTTCCAACCTCAAAAGCATTATGACAGTTAATATTATTACCGCCAGTAACTCCAGTAGATATAGACATTATTGAATCTTGATAAGGAAATGTCTCGTGACAATCAAACCAGGATTTTATTTTGAGAATATCTTCAGTATCTCGTTTTATTCGAGAATCTCTAGCATCTACATGCTGATCGGAAGTAGAAAATTGTATACCACAAAAATTTTCTACTTCTTCGCAGATATCATGTGTATATGGCATCGCTAAAATCCATTTATTTGCAGTACTGGTAGTTACTCCCCGTCCAATCATACCACCATCAACTTTCATGACTCTCATTAAGTCCTGTTCGATTGTCATATCAGTATGAGTTCCTGACCAGAATTTCTCAGTTCGTCTTACAGTACAAAATCTGTTATTTATAAAATTTTGAAGTTCTTTAATTTTTAAAGCGGTAGTTTCTGGAATTACATTTTGGTTTTGCATTGAGGTGAAAAGTTTTTCAGATTCTTTTATAAATTGATTCATATATTGTACATATAATAAGGCTGATTTCGTATAATTAAAATGTCCAGTCGCATAAAACTATGGCAACATTTGCTGAATAACTTGTAATTGAATTTTTATATTACCCATTTTTTCAGAGCGCGCAAATGCTTTTGCAATAGAGATCATTCGTATGTATTGTATCCATAATTTTGCAGTTTTACCGCATTCCTCAATTTCAATAATTTTTTCTAGAAATTTACCATTTAAGATGTTAAAAAAATTATGATCTTGTACTTCTTTGTAAGTAAGATTGTCATCTAAAAATTCTTGTAGTAAAGATTTCATATTTGTATATTCAACTTCTGAAAGATTCATTTCCTCAATAATCTTTTTACACAAAACTATCCAAATTAATGTGTGGCCTCGTACTGCTCTAGCATAAGCATGGCCATCTAACATCTTATCTACAGTTCCTGGCGCATAGTAACAGCTTAATGCTTCTTTTAAACCGCTTCCTGCCATCACATAACCGATTGAACCAAGAAAAGACATAAGCAGATGAAATCCTCCAAGTCGAACAATTACATTATGTATATCATCATCAGGTGAGGATTGGACCATTTTAAACGCTTTCTGATACAAAGGTTAATCGAAAGTAACAAAACAATTAAATAGATTTAAGTTTTCACTAGTTTTACAGCGTATTTTAAAACGGTGTATATTGTAATTTTGTCAGTTGGAGGAGAGTGTACAAAAGGCAAGCAAACAATTCTAGATAATGTATACGTCATATTTTCCAAAAGCTTGGACATAAAGGCATTCCAGCCAGTAATGCCTGGTTTGGTCACTCCATAAATCCAAAGCAAGTCAGCATTAGAAAAATCTATATTATTAAAACTCGGGTTATCTACTTTTTCAAAAACAATGTTTTGGAGTGCATGTGTATTAATATTTTCAAAAATTTGGAATGGTATTTTGTCAATTTTGCTAATTTCTTTTGCAGTAGGCTTAACTGTCAATCGTTTTAAGGGAACTTTGTTATAATAACAATCTCTGGGACTTACAATCATAATACGTCCCATACTATGAAAAGTATTTTTCCCGTCTATAGTATTGATGTTAATATCTGAATTGTCAAATGCCAATTGTGCAAAACAACCAGATCTAAATGGAGAATGTGGACTAAGCAATACACTATCCTCATAAAGTGTTGCTTCTTTGTATGATGAACACACTCCCAGATGCGACAATATATCTATAATTCGTTTTGAAGCAAATTTCCTGTGCAACATTACAGACAGACCAACTTGCAATGGTGATAGAAAGGTTCTAGGTCTTATGCAACTCATAATTGAATGAGTAATTGCTGTGCATTTTGTTTCATATGAACTAATATCACCTTTTTTATTTTTTAAAATTATTTCTTCTATCAGAAACTGAAGGGATTCTGGGATATTCTCATTAATATTTTGGAATATATTATCACTTGGAGGATAAAATTCTGTATTACTTTTCTTCAGATTAACATCGTTTCGAATAATTGCTGCTGCAGATTTTAAGATTTTTCTTTTTTCTTCATTTTCATCTTTTTTTGAGGCTATCCATGTCTACGTTTAATTTTTTTAAATGGTCAAAAAATGGTGTCAGAAAGGCCAAAAAATTTTGTTAATTAACCACCCGAAAGTATTTTTAATAAGCTTTAATTTAAGCCGTCGTACACCTTTGTGCCACAATCTTGCCGTACTTTATAAGCACTCAAAGTTTTTTGTGAATTGCGATTTTTTTGGGGTAATATTCGACATTTCAATATGAAATTTTTGGGGTTTATAGTACTCCACAAAGGTTACCTTTCCCTCAAGTTTTATCAACTTTCATTAATTTGTGTTAAAACAACAGCAATTTGTTTATAAACGCCACCGCCATTTTATTTATTTATTAACAATAATAATAACATCGACTTCCGTATTAAGGCTAGAAATGTTCTTAATTTATTATAGAATACTGAAAAAAATCACATTAAAATCGGCTTGTTGGGTCCAAAGATATTTATAAAAACGCTATTTTGCAACTTAAATTGTTAATAAAAAAATAAACGGGTTGTTTTTACACAAAACTTAACTATTAGCTCAACTTGATCCCATTAACCAATTTAGCACACAAAAAATCGACTCCCAAAACAATTCACATTTGATTTTTATTTTGACTCCACTACACGTGCTCACAAATAAATAAATATTAGCATGTATAAAAAGTGTAAATAAAAACTTTAAACTGCAATTTTTTTACCTGTTTTGTATGATAAAAACAAAAATATTTGTAATGTTTTGATTATAACCTTTGAAGAAATATCAACTGCGTTACTGCTCCGTTCTTGTATAGCAGATGTTTGTATGGCACACCACAACAATGGGTGTTGCGCGCGCAGCTACATTTACAGTTGCACACTCGAGGGGAATAGAACGCCGCGCTGTTTAAAAATTTTACCTGTTTTCTAGGGTCTTGTTTTTAGAGTATAGGTATAATCAGGTAAGAGAAATAACATGAATAGATAGATTTAGTATTGTAGTAGCTGTAACGTTAATTTCAAGTACTCAAATAAACCCACTTAAAAGATACATGTATGTAACGCAAAGGAGGCACCTTTTTTTAGTATACACAATTTTTATTTATTTTTTTTAATTTCGAAAATGATTTTAATTTTCATGAGTATAGTTTTTGATGCAGAACACTTGCAGCTTTCAAATACAATTTTTTGTATTTCGATATCTCTATTTTTAAGATTAATAAAGGCAGATAAACTCTGAATTTTCGAGTAAATTTAAAATACGTCGAAATACTCACTTTTGAAAAGGTGTTTTTTTTTAAATAACAACTTCAAAAGTATTTTTCATTATTATAAAATAAAAAGTTTATCTCTTTTAAAGGTAAATTAGTAAAGAACTACTATTTTTTTAAATTTTATTGTATAGTACTTGTAATTTTGTGGTTTCACTTCTTTTTGTATCTACAGTAAATATTTACACACTATATTCTTTATGTTCAAATAAAATATTTATGTAAAAATCAACAAAATTTGAAAGCTATACTGTTCCCCTTCAAAACTAGCCTTTATTTAACTGGCTATGCTTAGATTAAAGAAAGTTATGATATTTTTGAATAGACGCGCCTGGCTAATTTAGCGAATTACGCAAGATCGGGGGCAAACGCTCTTTTTAAAACGCAGCGCTCATCATTACCAATTTTCAGGAAAACAGTTCCATTAACGTAAAAATATGTAAGGAGACTTTCTGAAGGAAATTGTTTGCTCTTCAATATACACCTTTTTATTTCTTCCAACTGTACATATTTACGGAGTGCTTTAAGAAAATCTGTCTTTACGATTTTTCCAGACCATTTTCAGAAAACCCTAGAAAGGTAAACATGCAAAGATTTTTTTATATTAATTATTAACGTTTATTTAACACGTGCACCAAATATTGCTTTGCCCCAATTTTTTATCAAGTCAAAATCTCTGGCGACTGGACTAATACATCAAACACTGAATACGTGGGAGGCTAGACAACGTATGTCACAACGGTCTCACGGATCGTCGTATGGTACAGTGGAAAACAAAATACAGACACCAATGAAGTCGCTAATTATTACCAGCCACTAATGAGTCACAAATAACAATTTGAAATCAACAAGACACACTCATGCAGTAATTCTACTTAAATTTGTCCACACGTAATAATAATGCCAACTATAAAGAGTTCCGCACTAATTGGAACACAACAATCACTTTGGACAACAAACACTTGATCCGCGTTTGATAAAACACCCAACATAACCTACTAACAAAGCCAGCCGCTGTCCGGTATAATAGGTGGCTTGCAGGTTTTCCAGAATAACTTTTCACCCTTACTTCGGCGTCGCAGCATAATGCGTATTTATAAGGGCTCTTGAACAGTCTGGAAGGTGCTTGGGTGCTACGTGAGTGGATGGCCTTGATGCAGAGGGACATCTGCTTGGCTAGCCGAGAAACGTGTGCAACGACAGTCTCGACTGTTCGAAAGCGTCCGTTGTTACAGTATTGATGAATTAAATTCCATGAACCAATTTTAATGACTTTTTCTTACCCACTTTTTAAGATGTTTATTTAACAATTAGTTCATTGATAGGTTTCATGACTTTTTCACACGCGCGCGCGCGCGCGCACACACACACACACATATAATGTTTTGATGTTATTCAATTTGTTTCTTCTGCAAGTAGTGTAATTTCGTATTTTCTTTTAACACCTGACGCACGTTTCACTAAAAAATATCAGTATCATAAGAGGTTTGTGAATATATATTTTGTATTATAATGTATAACATAATATATAATTATATTATAATATATAATATTATATTATAATATATAATATTATATTATAATATATAATATTATATTATAATATATAATATTATATTATAATATATAATATTATATTATAATATATAATATTATATTATAATATATACTTTTGTGAATATAAAAAATATCAATATCATCACAAACCTCTGATAATACTGATATTTTTCAGTGAAACGTGCGTCAGGTGTTAAAAGAAAATACGAAATTACACTGCTTGCAGAAGAAACAAATTGAATAACATCAAAACATTATGTAATTGCTGCAAGAAACTTCGAGTTAAGTATATAGAAAATGATATATGTATACCTATATATATATGTACTTATATGGACGAGTATATATGATAAATCGAACACTTTCGCGGGCGTGATATAATATATTCTTTTCCCGGCTTCAATCCCGCGCTGTATTGTGCTGTTGTGTGCAACGTTTTGGCAAATCCGTCTCTACCATCCGCCCGCAGACAGAACTGTCCTCGATGACTTCGATTGGAACGAGGGAAGCAGAATAATACTTCAACCTAATTAATCGAGGAGTGTTCTGTCTGAGGATGGCAGAGACGGATTTGTCAGAACGTTGCACACAACAGCAAAATACAGCGCGGGATTCAAGCCGCCTAAGGACACGTTACACAGATAGACAGTCAGACTTCGAGTACGAAGTCTATTAAAATTTTTTGTGTCATAGACGGTTTTGTCTTGATACTTATGACTTATTTGCCTAAGCATCTTAAATCAAAACGCAAAAAATTTTATACGAATATCTTTTATTTACACACATGTTTCTGCAATGTGCTGATAATGAGGATCAATTATTTGACTGGGTTACCGGGGCTGGAAAGCCCCAGGCCGGGATCACACATAAACATGTCGTGTGACGGTAACGCAATCTGGCGACAGATGACTGTCATTAATTGCAGTTTAAGTAACGAGATCCAGTCCGTCATTAAACACTAACTAACAGCGACGACTCAGCCGCAAGGCTTACAACGAATCTCAAACGTAGAGTACATCCGTTATTGGCGTAAATTACTATATTTATAACATTTATTCGTGTATACAAAAAGGAACACACGAATACAGAGGATGAGCTAAATTTAAAATGCTACAGAATACTACTTTCTTCTTTGACAATAGACGCGGAAGCGTTCGTATCGCAGCAAACACAGATAAACAAGAAGTTTTTATACCAAGGAAAGAAACGGGGAAGCTTATAATTTACGTTCGGCAAAGTACAGAGAAGGGTAGAGAATTGCAATGTAAATTATATGTAGGCTACGTTTTGTAAACTAAATGAAGGCGTTTGACTCTGTGAGATACTCGTAATTTTATAAAATATTAAGTCTGGATCTGGAACCTTGTGAACATTTTTTTATATACGGTTTATTGCAAAGTAAGGATAAGGAAACTTATCCAGATATTCAATGTCGGGCGATATCGATACGATGAAACTAACTGTTAACTATTTTTGCCTATTCTGTACATATAAACAGCAAATACCCTGTACTAAGGTAGTGAGGAAAGCTTTAATGATTTAGAAGTTGGGGTTCATCAAGATTTAGAAAGTGAAGTTTCAGTTACAAATAAAATGTTGATTAATTAAATCATCGTCATTATCTTCGCAAAACGGCATACGCAAGGTGCTACGTGTTCCGCCTTCAAAGATCTTCCAGTCGACTATTCCCGGGTCTACCCACACACACCTGTGTCCTATACGTTTGTATTTCCAGACTTGATTGGCCAGTCTGGAATCTGACATTCTTTCTAAGCGTTCTTCATACCGTTGTTTGTAATCTTTTAATTTTTAATTCAAGGTAACAACTTGTAACTCTTTTCTTATGGCCTCATTCTTTACACGGTCAAGTTTAGAACACATTTTAACTAATCGTAAGAACGCCGTTTCCGACCCCTGTATTTTACTGTTTTGTTTCTTGGTTGTTGTTCATAATTCACAGCAATAGGGCCGTATTTACATAACTTTGAATTTTCTGTGTCTTCTATTTTCCTCATATCACAGACGTCTTCTTATATGACACAACAAATACCTCAGATTTATGTCTTTTACAAGCGTGATTTACTAATATTCTATGAAAAGTTTCGTCATACTTGCCCCCTGTTTCTCTACTGGGTGTCCTGCTGTCCCATTGGTTGAATTGGCAGAGTGTAGCGGTGTGTGAGAGCCTTCAAAAATATGTAAACAAAAAAAATTTTTAAAGAAAATACAAATAATATTACCCGGAACGATCTCGGGACTGGCAGCCGCCCGTGATTGTGAATCTTGCTGTTTGTAACAGGCGACATAAACAGTGGGCAAAGCGGGGAACAAATTGTTTCATATTAAGTGAACTGTAGATTCTGTTAATGTTTGCCTATCCGCCGGGCGATAAAGCTGCTGTCTAACGCTGCTGCTAAATCAAACAGACGTTTCGGCCGCAATCTTTTGTCACAGTACTGTGGAAACTGGTCAACAGCGTGCAAGTCGTAGCACTGAAGGTGGCCTACGATGGTGGGGCCGAAACGTTCTTTAAGCGGCAGCATTAGACCACGGCCTAATAGCCCGGTGGATAGACACTGTCGACGTCGACCGTGATCGCCTCGGGTACCGGAACTGAAGATTATTAAAACTAATTAATAGTTTATAATACAATAACCAATTTTTGCTATATGCTGAGAAAAAACAAGCGTAATGGAAGATCTTATAAAAAAATGTTAAATAAGAATAGGAAAAACGTCGAGAGGTAATCTTCAATAAAATGGGTAGATAGCCTTAAGAAACCAGCGGAACATTACAAGGTTTGATCAAAAAGTTTTTGCAATTTTGCAATTTTCACCGCTACAGTGTCCGATAAAAAAACTGTTTTTATGTTATGTTGGTACACATGTTAATTGATGTTAATCATCTAAAATTTTAGCCCTATTTGATGTGTAGTTTAGTTTTCACAGCTAATTTAGTAAATCGTACTGACGAGTATAAGGCGATTTTTTGTCATTCCACAATGCAAGATTGAAGAACATGATGGATTAAATTTTGTGTAAACTGTGAGACAAACTTCTCTGTCCAGGTAAACGTGTTCAGAAGGCTTCTGGCAAAACTGCTGTGCGTGAACAAGCGGTTTACAAGCTTGAAAAACTACTGTAAATGAGTTGAAGATCATGGTTGTCAGATGAAGATTATGTTTTTGTGTTCCACGAAATTTCATCGCTTGGCGCAATGGTAAATAAAGAGTACTCTATTCGGACATTTTACACCATTTGTATGAAGCTATTCGTAGACAACGGCCAGATTTACGGAAGAATAATTTATGAAAATTGCAGCTCGACAACGCGCCTGGACGCACGTCATTGCTTGTTAGGAATTTCGCGAGGCTAGGCAAAAGAGAACGTCATAATTATGACATGGCAACTGCCGTATTCACCGGGTGTGTACCAACGCGATCTTTCCTCCTCTCGATAGTGATAATTTCCACGAAAGGACAACGTTTTGCGACCGTTGAAGAGGTAAAACGAAAATCGCTAAGCGACCTCAAGGCTGTACTAAAAAAATGCATGCTTGAAATATTTTGAAGACTGCAAAACGGCTGGCTTAATTGTATTATATTCGGCTGAGACTCCTTTCAAGGGGTCAGTATAAGTGTCGATGAATGAAGGCATAATTTTAAAAATAAACAAAAATTTCATGAATGTTTTTATTATACCTCGTACCGCTAAACAAAGCACCGACTGTATTTAGTCCAGCATAGAGGCAGTTATGAATGAACAAAAGACGCTCTAACACCTATTAACTCAACCTAACAACTAAAATCTGTGTATATGTACGCTAAATATACCCACGGGAGAGAGAAAAAAACAGTGGCGGAAGGCTGGTGTAAATTATCGAGGCTTTGACGAAAATCGCCTGATAATCTAATATCAGTTGTTCGTTCGGCAGCAACACTGGTAGTAACGAGGGACAAAAATAGTACGGTTGAGGGAAACTGCTCGCTGATGGTCGCCAGAACTGCAAAGCCGTTAATTCTACGTTCTACCGTCACTTTATCCGCTAAACTGGCGCCGATTCCCATTTTCATCACTGTCAACAAATACTGTACCGCTTTTGTAAGTAATTGAATTACGAATTTTCACTAACAACGACAAAGCTCGTATCGAAAATGTTAGAGTTTGTCGAATGGTGCAATTTTCTACACGACGCGCTGTTTGTATTTACCGCCAATAAACACGTTTGCTTATATCGTTTTGATGTAATCAGTGCCGGATTTACCACTAGGCCGACTAGGCCGCGGCTAGTCAGAGGGGGCCGCAAGCTACAGGTATTTTTTTTTAACAAAAGTATTTTTATAAAAGTAGGAGGCACTTTTATAAAAGACTTAGACTTCTTTAAAGACTTAGACTTTGATGACTTAATTAAAGAGTTTTCATCTCCAAAAAGCACGAAATGTTGATGTATAATAAATTATTGTCAAATGTTTATTCAGTAACCAGTTTATTAGTCTTTTTTTTTTAAATTTATTTTAATTGAATTTATTTTAAATTTAGTCATATTTAGTTTTAGTCATATCTAGGCCATGTCTAGTCGTACAGTATAGTCACATTTCATTTTTAATTACATTCATAAGCTTTTAATAAAGGTTTTGTACATAGAAACCACTTATAACTGAAAAAAGAAGTGTGTTTATATCTCTTCCTAAAATATAAAAACGATAGCCTACGTTGTTTAAAAACAATTTTCTATAGTTTTGTTTTTAAAATTTATAAATTTTCCCGCAACATTGTTTGTGTATGCTTTCCCCGACATTCATTCCATTAAGCTACATAGTCACTGAATATTAGTTTACCATTAGCTTCTTGTAGCTTTAGTCAAAGAATAAAAAAGAAACTAGACATATTTTTTAATTTTATAAAAATTACAAGAAAAAATTAAGGTGTCATAGTTAGACAATAAAAAAGACGTTTTTTATGTTACATTTCTGAATGAGCTTAGTTTAGTTACTCTACTTAAATAAAGTAATTTGGTCAATTGTTTTGCATGGTTCTTAATATTTTGAAAACGTTTGCTAAATGAAAGCACGCTTTATTATAGTAGCCTACTGGTTTTATATTTGATAGTATTAATCTGACATCAAATTATTTCTGCAATATATATAATACTTCAGAGTCACAGCCTTGGAGGGGGAGGGTGCTCAGAAAACTTGGCCTAGGGCCTCAAAAATCTTAAAATCTTAAATCCGGCACTGGGTGTAATTAAACATATCCTTACCACCAGATGTTTGTCTTTATTGACACATGTAAACTACTCCGTTAGAACAGCTATGTAGTGGATCTGACCCCAGCTTCTGTAACATGTAACTTTTTAGATGGATCGATAGTCGACTTATCACACAGTCCTCCACATACCACTACGGGCTCAATTACATTAGGCGAGTTTCTAGCCCCTCGCCGGCCAGTAAAGACGCACGCGTGTCAGCTAGCGCGGCGAATAGTGGTTACACACAACTTTTGGACTCGCTCAGTTGCCTACTAGCTACAGGCATTGTAAGTAAAAATATATTATATATTATATATATAATATATATATTATATATATATATAAGCATTGTAAGTCTGTACTTATTACTATTGGGTCCGTCAGTCTTTAGACTGGTTTGTACCCTCCTCGCATATACCCGTGGTGCGTATGTTAGGGAGTCCCTCACAGGTATATGGGACCTACAGTTTAACGCCAGATCCGAACGGCACAGTTGGGGAGGGATTATATTAGGCAGGATACCTCTCGCTGCTTTGTCATTGCCTTGCGACGGGGAACCAGATGCCTTGTGTTGCGTATCTGAATCAGATGGCTAGAGGCATAAATACCAAAATTGTTGATTCCGGAACTCCAAAAAAGGTACCGTAGAGATTTGTAAGAGTCACCAGTTGCTAAATAACGTAGTGCAACTTCCAGTTTTGTGGCAGTCGGGATTGCCTTTCTAATTTTGGTATTTTTTTTTCTTGAGCATTCCATCAACCGTCTGCATTAAATCATAAAACGGGGTACCGTTTAATATCAAAATATTGCTGTAAGCCACAGGATCTTCGTCCTTCAGCTCTCTCAATAAACAACTGGATGCGCCATATTTCTCACATCTGCCTATCCATTTTTGTACCCACACTTTTCTTTGCCTCAATTTATTGTTATCTTTTTTTTATAACTTCTTCCAAACGACTGCTGCACGAACTACTTCTGTCGACATTTTGGAATCAGGAACCACTGAAAACTCGCAGCCATTTCACTATCAGCTGTGATTACATACAGCTGGTTTACTAGCTAGATAGTGAAAACGCCAGCGAGTAGCGAGAAAAGTAGGCCAGCCTTCAACTGTACTCGCACTAGCAGAGCTGGTAGCTAGATGATTACCCACAGCGAATTCAGTACCAGCTAGTGAATTTGGCAGCGAGTAGCTAGTGAACTCGCCTAATGTAATTGAGCCGTTAAGTGATCCGACGCGTCTGCCTAAGTATCTATCTCCGTTCATTAAATAGTCATGTAATTTAGAGTACGGCAAGGTTTCTTTACGGCAAGGCATTCAGTGCTGCCTGGAAAGCTATCGTAGTGGGGAGATTCAATGTCTGACGAAAACACGGCACTGCGCGTGCTGCTGTCGCCACCGTAAGAAACATGTGATTGTATATGCATGACGTTGAGGCTCATTCGACTCCACGTACCTGCTACCGGTTGGTCTTATCCAGCCAGGCCAGGTTATATCAATTCTGCTCTAGAACTGTCCCCTCCTTCATCAACTGATCACATGTTGGCCAAGTTTCAGTCAATATATGGCACAGTTCGTCGAGCGTTATCCAGGAAAACAAGGAGAGAAACTCGATTAAAACGTCATAAGGTAATGGCTGTACTAGTGTTGCAGTATGGTTCTGAAAGTTCGGTTCCGGTAAAGAAACATAATAAAATGAGTAAGATACAGAGAGCGGAGATGAGAATATTGCGACCTGTACACGAAGACATAGACTATGTAATGAAGAACATACGCAAAGAGTTGAAGCCTTTTGACATCCAAGATTACATGCGGAAAACAAAGAGAAATGTCTTGCTCATGTGAATAGAATGCCAGATTCATGCCAGAGTATAGTACGAGTAAGAGTAAGAGTACGTATAGTACTACTAGGAAAGCGGAAAAGAGGTTCCTCGTACGATGGCATCCGACTTGTTATGGAAGACCTAATGTTTGAAGAGAGCGGATTAGCGGAAGCGGACAGTATGAGCAAAGGGAATACAACCAGAGGTAGAGGACTAAATAATCTTAATAACAAGATTATAAATTAGTCAAACTATTAGAAAGAAGTTGACACTGTAGAGTTTACGGTGCTTAAGGTTAACGTTTATCCAGCGGGTGGTGTAAACGTTGTAACGGACTCTGGGCAAAGTTTCCACTACGCGTGAGCTGAATTCGATGCCACGTGTACGAAAGTACTTCATTATACTTTATTTATGTTTCAGTCAATATATGGCACAGTTCGTCGAGCGTTATCCAGGGAAACAAGGAGAGAAACTCGATTAAAACGTCATAAGGTAATGGCTGTACTAGTGTTGCAGTATGGTTCTGAAAGTTCGGTTCCGGTAAAGAAACATAATAAAATGAGTAAGATACAGAGAGCGGAGATGAGAATATTGCGACCTGTACACGAAGACATAGACTATGTAATGAAGAACATACGCAAAGAGTTGAAGCCTTTTGACATCCAAGATTACATGCGGAAAACAAAGAGAAATGGCTTGCTCATGTGAATAGAATGCCAGGTGGCAGGTTGTGTAAGGATGCTTGGCAACATAAAAAACTGTTGTATAAAGAAGTATAGGAGGAGCTAGAAGCGTTGATGAAGTGGATGTATTTTCTTTGGGACCGAACAGGCGATTCGCCTTATAGAAAAAGAAGAAGAAGTACAACAACAACAAGAACTGGTACAAGAACAAGTATAAGTACAAGAAGAAGAAAAATTTTCATTATGTGTTCTGTACTTTTAACTAGCTTTACGTTCTGGTAGTGTATTCGTAGACAAACCTTAGACACCGAGATATGGACCGTAAACGCTGACATGAAGAGAATACGAATTGCGAGATAGACCATAGCTCAGGAATGAAGAAAAAGCAAATACAATATAAAAAATGTTGAAGGCAATATTTTTGAAATGGTTACTGAAATAGTCGACAGAAGTAGATACAAGTGGTTTGAACTGCTTTCGAAAATGAAAGAAGAGCGTTGTCAAAAAGAGAGTACGTATAGGACTACTAGGAAGGCGGAAAAGAGGTTCCTCGTACGATGGCATCCGACTTGTTATGGAAGACCTAATGTTTGAAGAGAGCGGATTAGCGGAAACGGACAGTATGAGCAAAGGGGATACAACCAGACCCAGAGGACTAAATAATCTTAATAACAAGATTATAAATTAGTTAAACTATTAGAAAGAAGTTGACACTGAAGAGTTTACGGTGCTCAAGGTTAACGTTTATCCAGCGGGTGGTGTAAACGTTGTAACGGACTCTGGGCAAAGTTTCCACTACGCGTGCGCTGAATTCGATGCCACGTGTAGGTTGTTCCGTCAGAAAGTACTTCATTATACTTTACTTCTATCACACTGAGAAACAAACCGGCTCTTTATCAGGCTCTTTATATTCAGCGAAAGTGTACAGCGTATAAATTTGTGATGGTGTGGATATGTTCACAACAAATAGAAACGATGAATAAGAAGAAGAAGAAGAAGAAGAAGAAGAAGGAGGAGGAGGAGGAGGAGGAGGAGGAGGAGGAGGAGGAGGAGAAGGAGGAGGAGGAGGAGGTGGAGAAGGGGACGGGTAGTGGTAGGGGCGGGGAGGAGGGGGGAGAGGAGGAGGAGGGGAGGAGGAGGAGGAGGAGGGGACGGGTAGGGGTAGGGGTAGGGGTAGGGGAGGAGGAGGAGGAGGAGGAGGAGGAGGAGGAGGAGGAGGAGGAGGAGGAGGAGGAGGAGGAGGAGAAGCAGAAGAAGAAGAAGGAGCAGGAGAAGAAGAAGAAGAACAACAACAAGAACAAGAAGATGATGAGTTGTTATTATGTATTCTGACTCTTAACAAGCTTTTAATTTTAGTAGTGTAATCGTTAACAAAGGTCGTTAAAACGACTGAGGTATTGACCGTGAACACTGACATAAAGAGAATATGTGTTGCGAGATAGACCATAGCTCAGGAATGAAGAAAAAACGAAGAAATTAAATGTAGAAAGCAACATTGTTGGAACGGTTACTGAAACAATCAACAGAAGTAGATGAAAGTGATTTGAACGGCTTTTAAAAATGCAAGATGATCGCTGGTCCAAAAAGAGTACGTGTAGGACTACCAAAAAGGCGGAAGAGAGGTTCCGTGTATGATGGCATCCGACTTGTTATGGAAGACCTAGTGTTTGAAGAGAGCGGTTTAGCGGGAGCGGACTGTATGAGCAATTGGAATAGAAACAAGAGTTACAGGACTAAATAATCTTAACAACAGGGTTATAAATTAGTCAAAATATTAGAATGAAGTTCATTCCCGTGCTGTTTGGCCGTGGTCCATCGTTTTCACCAAAAACAGACGTTTCGGCAGTTCCATCGACTGCCATCATCTGTGTAAAATAAGAAGGCTTATATCACAGTACTTCTGTGGTTTTCAGCCTTAACCACAGTACTGTGGTCACTAACGTCTACCACCTTACGGTAGCGAAACTTCAAATTGTACACTGATGGTAGTGCCGAAACGTCTGTTTCGGTGAAAACAACGGACCACGGCCAAACAGCCCGGGAATGAATTTTGACAACATTGGCTTCGGCCCTGTAAGCCTACCAAGTATATCAGAATCAAGTTGACAATGTAAGGTTTGCGGTGGTGTTCAAGGCTGGTTTACGGGTTTATCCAGCCGGTGGTGTAAAACGTTGTAACGGATTCTGGGCGAAATTTCCACTAGGCGTCAGCTGAAGCTGAATTCGATCCCACGTGTACGAAAGTACTTCATTATACTTTACTTCGATCACACTGAGAAGCGAACCGGCTCTTTATCAGCCTCTTTATAGGCTCTTTATATTCAGCGAAAGTGTACAGCGTATAAATTCCAAGTGTGCAGATGAAATACTACGTTCTCAACCAACGCAATTCTGTTTGCGGTTAGTGTCGGCACGCAACAACGCTAAAAATGTTTCACCGCCGCACGCAATAGAATGTGTCTCAACATGGATATTAAATAATGCCGGGCGAAAGTCTGCCACCGCCATCGCCACCGCCTTCTTGTTTAGCACCGCCATTTGTATCAATTTCACGTCTGTTGCAATTTCTGTTCTCCAGCCAAGACGAGACGAGACGTGTGTGAGGGGGGCGCTGCTATAATACGGCGCTCCGGTCGTACACGGCTCAACAGCTTTTCTGAACCCAATATACGTATTTTTTTTTCACGAGATTATGTTCTCTCGTCTTTTACTGTCTGAATCGCTTTGCCGCTGAAAACGTAATCAACACAAACAAGGGTAAGCTTATTCAGGGAAACCCGATAACGGCTGTTTAAAAACATATACAGCGGAACTCGTGAATAGCGAGCTCGCTTATAATGAGAAATCGGATGTAACTAGCAAAAGTACGAGATTTGTTTTGTCTTGTATCTTATTAATGATAATTAAACTCGCTTTTAACGAGTACAAACGCTTTAGAGACTTGGTTATAACGAGCATTTTATCACAGTCTTGTTCATGGGTTAAGGTCTAAAAAAAATTCGTTACAATACAGCATTATAAACATTCTTTTAAAAAAATTAACGCAATTTAATGAAACTAATAATGTAAGTAATGAATTCGTGGAATACATAAATAAACTACAAAATTGTTTTGATATCTACAGATACAAATTTATTAAACAAACAAAAATAGATCACTTTTTAAGTCAATTAAGTTCTGTGTGCAAAATATAATTTTGACGATTCAATTTAGAACGAAGAACAAAAAGACAAATAAAATAGATTCATTTTCTTATCATTTAAAAATAAATATTGTACACGTGGCATAAAAAGCATTGTGTTTTTTGCCAGATAGCCGGCTGATTTTTGGTAAGTTTTTACTACACTGTTACTTTTACTATATTTTTCGAATGTACTATACGCCAATATTCAGAAAAAAATGTTAGCGTCAAAGAAGTATTTAAAGTCTAAATTTTAGTTTTAACCGTAGAATGTAAAACATGTCAAAATTTTTTTGTCCAAAGCCTCTTATATGGCTCACTTTTTTTGTGTGTGTTCGATAAGCACGGTATAAAAATTCAGGCTTGCGAGTCGACAACTCGGATGCAGCGAGCACCCGGTTTTAACGAGCACATTTGTCCTGTCCTTTTAATCTCGTTATAAGCAAGTTCCACTGTATTTACAAAAATGAAAATTCAACAAGAGCGAGACGAATATGTTTAGAAATCCAATTACCGACAGAACACTTTTGTAAAGTTTAATATTATTCATGTTGTCTTAAAATTTTTCTATTCCTTTTGGTATTAACATTATTAACATAGAAACAGTGTTATACCTAATGTATCGTTCACGATCAATACTACACGGATCTCGTTACAACATTATAGGCCTACCTGAGTAGTTACTTAAACTCTTTCAGATATAATCATTAGACCTGCCTGAATGATCACAGGCGCCGACAATGGGTTTCTTTTATTTTCATAAAAAAAAACAGGTAGACTCTTTGAATAATTTTTTACGTCGATTAATCTGAAATAAAAGTATTAGTCACACAAAGAGGATAATTAAAAGTAAATGATCCAGAGATGCATAGACGATTATATAGATAAGAAAGAAAAAAAAAACATTTCATCTGTGGAACTAGATTATATGAGGAGGCAGTGGCAGAACTAAGAGCTGCACCTGGGGAGGTATGAATCTATTTTCTAGGGGTGTTTAGACTAGCTTCTGGAAGGGCAGAGCTTGAAGGTTTGACGCCTGGACTCCCCACTTTCCTCAGGATACAAAATAAAAACTATCAGTAAATTAGAAAATAAAATAAAACATAAACTCCCTAATCAAATATGAATATCGTATGAATAATCACCAAGCAAAATGAATATCTGGGAAAATCTTAATATTTACAAACATAATAATAATAAACTACTAATTAAGGAACAAATTCAAATAAAAAGCAAGACGATTTATTTAAAATCATACATTTATTAAAATAAGAAAATAAAAAATTAAATATATAATAAATAACTGACCACATAAGCATTACAACAATCGATATAGAGTCGAAGTAAAATCGATTATCCGTTAACTACATTGTAATCGAAACATTCAATTTCAGTTTAAACGAACCTCTGAAGATCACAAAACGAAACTCGGAACACAAAGTTTTTTATTGGTAAAAACGTAAAAGTTTTACCTTATAATCTGAACCAGTTTCGCGAATTATAAGCTCCGTCAGAGGCTGCCACTAGGAGCGCTGTCCGTCTGTTCTTGGCGACGGCGTCGACTTTTGAAGGTTCGATGTTGTGTGTGTGGGTGTGATATGTTCGAATATTACGTGTGATTTGAATTGTGTTCTACACGTACACACAAAAGACCGAAAACTAGACACTCTTGAACAATTGGAAATATACAAACACACAAAAACACATAAAAACGACATCCTAAACGAACAGACACAATTCAAATGACAGATATTATTCGAACATATCACACCCCACACACATAACATCGATCCTTCAAAAGTCGGCGCCTCGCTAAGAACAAGACGGACAGCGCTCCCAGGGGTAGCCTCTGACGAAGCTTGTAATAAGCGAAAACTGGTTCAGGCTATAAGATAAAACTTTTACATTTTTTACCAATAAAAAACTTTATGTTCCGAGTCGGTAGTGATATACTTATATTTATTTAAAGATATTACATGGGAGAACCGCAGGTAACTCATCGAGTTACTTAGGAAGGAATAATCCTTGAGATATGTATGTAACAGTCTTGCAATGCAACACGCGCTATATTTCATCGTGTTTTGCCGTCACGTGTAACTAGATCGTTTATAATTGGACGTTATTACTATTCTACTTCACTCAATACTGACTGATTGTAGTGGATATTGCAATAAACCACACAACACGAGTGTTAATTGAATTCAGAAACTCGATATTTATTCATTACGTACCGTTCAACAAGAGTAGACTCTAAGTAAGAAAAGACGAATGACTTTCTACAGACACCTTAGAAGAATGGAAACAAAAAAAATAGAAAAAAGATCCTTATCTTCCTGGAGAATACAACGACACATGTACCATGATTAAAAGAAATCCATCTCAATCTTGGGAAATGTTGAATTAAGAAAGGAAAATAGTAAAACTGATAAGTAAAATGGCGGAGGTAAATTCTAATTAAAAGTAAAAGTGAAATCAAAATTAAAAGTAGAAGTAAAGATAAAAATAAGAGAAAGAATAAGAGTAAGAGTAAGAGTAAGTGTAAGAGTAAGAGTAAGAGTAAGAGTAACAGTAACAGTAACAGTAACAGTAACAGTAACAGTAACAGTAACAGTAAGTGTAAGTGTAAGTGTAAGTGTAAATGTAAGAGTAAGAGTAATAGTAAAAGAAAAATTGAAAACAAAAGTAAAAATAGAGGGGCAGGGAGTAAATACAAAAGAAAAAGAAAAAGTAAGAGCAAAACAAAAGTGAAAAGTGAAGGTAAAAGTAAAAATAAAGGGAAAGGGAAGGATAAAAGTAAAATAAGAGTGAAAGTAAAAATACAGGTAAAATCAAAATCAAAAGTAAGGCTGTGTCCGAAGAGAAACCGAAGAAAACCAAAAGGGTATTATGGGAAGAAGAACAAGAAAGAGCGAGCCGGAATATGAAGGATTGGCGAAGGAGAAAAACATTTCAGAAAGTTAAATTAAGTTGTGTAATCGCAACCAATTGACGGCTGAAACATAAAGGAAGGAAGAAAGGAAAATATAGCTGTACCTATTTGTTTTCTTATTCTTTTCCTTTTTAGGATTAGATGACGTCACGTGTATCAATCGCCTTCCTCAGACTACGAGACGGCTGTTTCTCTTTTACCGTATTCAAACCAATTTTTCCAACCGTATTAAGTCAAACTGCCAACCGTCATTCTTTCTACACATGGTAATCGTATAGAAACTTGATTTATTGGAGAAACGCTTATTTCACTGGACCTAATATCCTAGTTAAGAGTAACATAGGCGTAAACATAAAACATGGTTCTTTGGGCACTTTAGCTTTCTTCCAGACCAGCTGGATGCTAAGAACATAGAGGAGGTACTTAGTGGTCCTCTTCACGTCCGTCGCTCGGTGGCGGACGGACAACCTTACACTGTTGGGTGGCGATTTGGGCTACTGGGTAGTTGGTAACGACCAGCACGGTTTGTCATAATGGCGGGTACGCGAGGAAGTGACTTTTCTGCCTATTCTACTCAGTCCCATCCATAAATTAAATATGTGTCTGCGAATTAATATCTACGAAACGAGTTACAATTATTATGAGAGTTTGTTCACTCTTAGAGTGGATCCTGATGTAAATAAAACCATGTGTTTGTACTTAAACCCGATTGGTTAGATGGATGGTCGCATCACTAAATCCTCCACTAGAAATAACTGACTGGTTCACAACTGACTGGTGTTTTTAAATTTAAAATATATCAGTAAACCTTTTTTTTAATACAGTTGGGACTAATCATTATCATCACTACTACCACCATCATCATCATCTTCATCAATGATTAAACCAAAAATGGTTTGCTTAGGACACAAGCAAAGAACGTTGGCTGCTCCAAAGATTCTTCTAACGCTCCACACATTTCCGTTCTTTCGGCTTAAAACTCCATAGTTGTTTGGCGATGCGGCAATCATCCATTCGGTGAAGCTCTTCCAACCATTTTAGCCTATACTGGGCAGTTGTATCAAGTATATGCCTACTCATAATATTCGAGCCCTCTCGTACATCGATATTTCTTTTGCGATATTGAAGAGTACGTTCTGAGAAATTTCATTTCGGCCGCCTGAATACGACTGGCCTGGGACTTCGTTAAAGTCCAAATCTCAGACCCATAGAGAAGTGGCGGGAGGGCAATAACCTTGTAGAGCTTCACAGACGCGTTTCTTTCCCCGCTGACTTTAGAGTTCTCCTGATGATTACACACATATGGTTGAACTTGTCCAGCTTCTTCACCACATCATTCTTTGTAATGCTACTACTACTTCACGACGATACAGGTCATGAAGAGTCCTGGCCTCCAGAACCGAGACAGTCTTTCTGTATCCGTAATAAATTTTGTTTTAAAAGATAAGGTTGTTAATCTTATGCCCAACCTCCTATCAGGTGGACCACGAACTTTGATTTCGGGCTGCTCTTACCCTAGAGAGTTGGTTTTACCTCGGCTGCCGAGCGCTTCCTATCCGGTCGCAGTAGGCTAACTAACTCAGTCCATGTGTGCAGCCGTTGGACTACTGTAGGCTCCTCCGCCTCCACACTAGATGCACACCCTGCTGCCAGGCCAGGATGCAGGTTACCCTCGGACTTCTCTGGCAGGACCCCCCTCGCCGACCCATTTCGCCGAAGGGGTTGGTTACCACAATCTTGGAATGGGTTGCTCGGCGTAACAGGGTATGTGAGAGTGGACTTTGGGTGGAGAAGCTAATGCTTTTTTCCTCATTGAAAGCATGTAATCGCATCCACCCCTTTAGGCCCCATTATTTGTAATGTAAGGTACATTACAGCCCAGATATTCAAAATTACTGAACTGCTCCAGAACAGTATCATCTACAACAATTTTCGCCCTCAACAACTTAGAGTAATACAACTAAAAATAATGTAAATGATATTTATACTTCTATAAGTCAGTTTGTTTTGTTAATAAAGTTTTATGTTCGTACAGTTCACGCCTCTGTGTTGTATCAATCCGCCTAGTTTACATCAGGATCCGCTTGAGGACTGAACAGACTATCGTAATAATTATTGACATAAATTTTTATCATCATCATCATCATCATCATCATAACGGTTTTAGGCTTTAGCGCCGTGTTCCTATTCAACAGTCCACCTTTCCATAGGTATACCAACTTTTCGTCTGCCTCTAGGGTTGTAATCTTTTGCCATCTTCGGTATTCTACTTTCTTCCATTCTATTGACGTGTTGAATATATTTTCTTCTGTATTCTTCAATCCTTTCATTAACTCCAGAAATATCTAAATCACTTCTTATCTCTTAATTTCTTATATGATCTCGTCTATTACACCTTCTAACTGATTTCATAAATTTCATTTCTGCTCTTTGTATCTTCTGTTCATCTTTTTTCTTCATGACCAAAGTTTCAGAACCACACAGTAGTGTAGGTATTGCCATTTTTTTTGAAAATTTTGTTTGGGCTTCTTTCTTCCTACATTTATTACCCAGTGTTCTCCAAATCGTTCGACACTTTCTTGTGAAATTCTTTACTTTATTTTTTATATCTCTACCTTAATCATAAGTAATGTCCGTCCAAGATAGTTGAAATTCTTACTTGTTCTATGCATGTGTTGTCTATGCATACTTTGGTCCGAACCGGTTCATCTCCTATAAATAAATTTTTATAATAATATATTATAACGTTATTTGTATCTGTTGTATATATCGTTGATGAGCCCCCTGTTGAGTAGCACAAATATTTATAACGTTACAAATTTTCAATGGGTGTAATCCTAATAATAACAACACGTAAAATTGTTTAAAATAATTAAAACATTTATTTATTAAAATTTCAAAATAAATTTCGAATTAAACTTCATTATTATTACATGTGTATGGGTATTTGCAGTACTCATACTTATTGATTACATACACGTAATATCGCATCTTCCATACAACATAAACATACTGTAATCTTATAATTATAAATACATTTGATTATTAATAATATGGCTCTCGACTTGCTCAGTATATTATGAGTAATTTATTATATTCTGAAATCTTTCTTTTTTTTAAATAAATCTTGTTGTTATTGCATATGCATTTGTCATTTATATTAATTACTTTAGTAACTTTCTAAGTTACGTTTAAATTATTTTCAATAAATTATTAATTAAAAAATTATGCTATAATTACTATACAAAACATTTATATTTACAGGTTATAAATTACACTTTAGAAATTGTCTTTCTTTTGACAATGTTTATCTGTCTTTGATTAAGTCTTTGGTCATGAGGAATACATGGCTTTCTTTCACCTTAATTGTAGCGGTTCCTCAACGTACCCTCTCCTGGTCCTGAGTCCTTTGTTGGTGAATCCTTTGTAGTCGTGAAGTCCTGGATCCTTTCCTCGTCCTCCAGGTCCTCTCGGAGTCCGATGACACGTCCTCTACGTTTGTAATTTATGCCATGTAGTGTGCTCCTCCCTCGTCCTCCGTAATAGTCTCTGGCTGCAACGGTGGTGTCTGAAAGTGATGATGATGTCAACCATCGCCTCCGGTTGCCGCTGTAGTCGAAAAAGAGTTGCTGTTGTTGTTGGGCAGAGCCTCCGGCTGCCTCTGTAGTTGAACGAGAAAGAGTTGAAGTCGTTGGGCAGAGCCTCCGGCTGCCACTGTGGTCTGACAAGAAAGAGAACAAGGCTGATGTGCCTCGCGTATTTATAGTCTAGGGCGCAAAATTCATGTTTCGACAATTCTCTGCAGGCATAGTTTTGTCGTGGCGTCCTTTTACAAACACGATTATTCGTACACTTTTTCACTTGTCTTCGCAACATGCGAAGTCTTTTCCAAATTACCCGTTATTCATCTGGTCGGTAATTCTTATGAATACAACTGTGTTTAAACCGTTTCTCGGTATCTTAATTATTATGGGTTTTATTTATGTTTATTTTCACTGTATTCGCACTTTTTATTATTTTCGCACCATCTTTCATACACACGTGCGTCTTTATATTATACACACTGTGGCGTATTTGGTTTTGTGATATTTTATATACACTTAACACCATTTAAATAATTCATCTAATTAATAGCGTTTATTTAGGGGTGACGTTTGACAGGAATCAACTGGCCTCACACACACACACACACGCGCGCGCGCGAAAGATACACGTGTACACACAGACGCAGCTGAGTGGCGTGACCAACCTCTCCAAGTATGCATTTTTGTTGTTCACTTTACAACAGATTGAAAGCTGAATTATTATTATTACTAACAATATAGATTATTTATTAAATTATATTAATTATCTTAACTAATTGTGCAATGCACAGTACCCTATACATTTGTACTGTTGCAATATATTTTTGTAATATTTTATTAGATATAATTATTACATATTTTGTTGTCGTTTTTTTTGTTCATAACAAATGTTGCCGTTCGCGGTTATGACAGTTACGAAAAACAGCTATAACAAGTTGCTTTCAGGCAGCAAGCAGTGCGAATTCGTCGTGTCAGGAACAGACAACAAAACGGCGCCAGTTACTTCATGCTCCCATGACCCTTAGTATTCACTTACTGCGCGGTTTTCTCTTGGCTCTTACGGGAATCGCAGCAGGGAAGACGAATAGACAAAAGTACTTGAAGAAATCGATAAAACGTTCCGAAAAATTGTACGTGTCCTGGGATTTTTTGCCGGTAGCCCGGTCCTTTTCGTCGTCAACCATTTTCATAAGACGACCGTGCACCCGAATAATTCTTAAAGTGTTATCTTTTTTATGAAAAGTAATTTCATAAAGTAAAGTTAAAAAAAAATTTTAATTTCTTTTCACTGTAAAGTAAACAAAAAAATGTAGATTCCTTTGTTGTGTCGTTCACACTGGTTTACGTCTTCAGAATAGAGTTCTGTGGTTAGTGTCTTTTTGTGTCACAGTTTTGGTATTAGCTGGTGTTTTTATAACTAAATATTATACGAATCGAATGTAACAGTTTTGACAACTGTTGTTGCTTGTTTATCAGTTTGAATCAGTTTTGTATAATACAGCTTTGACGTTTTAATGGCGATGGACTGCACTCGTGTCATTCCGACATATGTTCTGTACAGCTGGGCGTATTGTTCACAGTAAAATAGGATGTCTCGAACTTTTCTGTAGTGCAAACCACATTTTTGTTTTCACTGACGAAGAAGTAACGCCTAAAAGAAAGAAAGGCATTTTATTTCAGCTGTAAAAAATTATTTTTAGTACTGTATACATTTTTCCGACACGGAACACTAATAATGATTTAGATATTTTTTAGTATTAATAAATTATTTAACTTTCAGTTATCCGCCGTGTGATTTCTTGTAACTTCGTCTATGACTTCGTTTCAGAGCTTATGCTTCATCATCAGATATTAAATAAAGATAAAACTATCACTCTTGCGAGATCGTTATGTAGTAATAAAATGTCAAAATTTGCATGTAACCGTACGCGGATTTGGGTGCGCACCCGTTCAAGTTCAATTACCACTGAGCGGTTGCTACCTTATCGTAGTCTCAACGAACAGACTCAAGGCGGTATCGTAGAATCGGTTGGATACAAAGTTCAGGTGGTCATTTAACACGATATCGCGACTCCTTGGGTTTGCATATGCACTGTAAATTTCAAATTCCTCCAAGGCATTCATGAAACGGCCCTTCTTACACACATGCAACGGTATTAAGTTGGAACTAAAATCTGTGTAATTATGATTGTGTGAAGTCAGGTGTCGGGAGTAATTTAATTTGATGTTGTCAATGTTTCTTATTTTCTTAGGTAAATGTTCTCGAAATCGTTTAAGGAAACCTCTCCCAGTCTGTTCAATGTAGAAGCAATCGCAATAATTGCATGTCAACTTATATATGCCTGTTTTTCTTCTGGAGGCGTATGTTGTTTTGGTTTGAGAATATCCAGTAACTTATTATTAGTCCTGAATGAAATAGTGAAACTATTATTATTCAATATAGAAGACAAAACCTTAGGCATAAAGCTAGTGTAATTAGTAGATATACAAATTTTTTGCGTGTTACTGTTTATTCGGGGTTTAAGCATTCTTTTTTCATGTTTTCTCAACAGTTTGTCATGGTTAGACTATTGTAACCATTGGCAACCGCGATATATTTTATGACATTTAGCTCATCACGAAAATCATTATCATCCAAAGGAATTGTCAATAATCTATGAGTGAAACTATTGAACGCCGCCATTTTTTGTAAAAAAGGATGATGAGAGTGTGCGTGTATTGTAGTGTCAGTGGTAGTCGGTTTCCTATAAATTTAATTTATATCTGATGATGGAACATAAGCTTTGAAACGCGTCATAGACGAAGTTACAAGAAATCACACGGCGGATAACTGAAGGTAAATAATTTATTAAATCGTACAAGTGATTTGGATACCGTATTAAACATGAATATTAAATTTTTTTTTGTATTTTTTATCTAAAATGTTAGTGTTTTGTATCGGAAATGTGTACAGAACTTATTATTGGTACTCGGACAACAAGATCCAAATTTCAATTCGGAACAGAACTAGCCTATCTCTAAAAGCACAATTTTGCAGGAGAGCAATTTGAAAGTTTAATTTGTCTATAGTTTTTCCAAGAAACGACGCCAAACGCTTTGTATCCATTTTGCAATGTTGTCTTTTATTATACACATCTTAGTTATTAATTAAAACACTTTTTGCAACAGCCTATTTCTTGGTGCAGACTTATATTTCTGTACCTCAAGATTTTTTTTTTGCCTTATTTGAAAAACATGTTTCAGGACTCTGATGGTTCTCGTCCTCAGCCATCATAGTTTTGAATCTAGTTGTATATTTGTGATCTGGTTGGTTGTTGCTATGGTTTCCTTTTGGTTTTTGGTATTTTAATTTGATATTTTTGTGTGTGGGTGGTGTGGGGTGTAGTAGGCTATATATTTATTTTTTGGGTGTTTTCAATGTTGAGTATTTCGAATATTGTGTCGTGTTTTATGTTTACCTGTATTTGTTCAGGTATTAGTTTGTTTTGTGTTTGTATGTTTGTAAATTTTCCCATATGTTCATTATTGTGCCTTTTTGTGGTATGTGTTTTATCAGTGTCATGTTGGTAATGTCTGGAACACAAATATGCAACTAGATCCAAACCTATGATGGCTGAGGATTGGAACAATAAAATGTCCCGAAACATGTTTAATAATAAACATGATTAATATTAAATGTACTCGTATGTCAGCTTGTTTACTCCTTGTGAAAACTTAAATTAGTATTACCAAAGAGAGAGAGGCCTATAAATTCTCTTGTTTCTAATTTTCTTTTAAACAGTAACAGCTTAATAAAGACACAGCAGTAAAGTAACACTGTTAATACTTTTACTTTCGATTTATTTCTTATAAGAAATTATATAATACAGATATATGTATAATAGGTATAATATGACAGGTTCGAGTTATTTTTTTGGAACGGTTTCGTTCGTACCTGTTATTTTAAAATACTAGTTTAGCACACCTCTGATTTACTTGTATTGCTCTACAAGTGTTTGGCACCAGTTTCGGCGTTAACCGAGTAGTACAGACGAACGCTGCACGATGGCGCCACCTTCGTTCCACACCACTGAATCACTGTGAAAGCAATGTCATGTCTTTGTTGTAATCAATAAACAGTGCTTGTTAGTAATTTATCGCTTTCGTCTTGACTTTTTATTTTCGGATTTTTATTTCGTACTGTTCGTCTCTACGTTGTAGGTTGTATCCCGTTTTGTGCGATTTTAGACATTTCGTCATCATTAACATAAAAAATTACATCTTATTACTCGGTACCTGTACTCCGCTCTTTCGCTTCATTTTCGGAGATAATTTCACGCCCGTTATATTTTATGTAAACATAAATGTGCTCTAAGAGTCGATTCCGTTCTTCCCTATTGCATGCCCTGGCTTTCCAATTTCTTCCGTTCAGCTTTCTGAGGTCCTCCCCTATCTGGGCTTTGATTCTACTTCGAGGTATTCCCCCTTTTCTACTTCCCATTGGTTTCTAGTAGAAAATATGTTTTGTAGGCTCTATGTATCCTTCCTCCATTCTCTCTATGTGTCCAACCCACCTTAGCGTGTATTTTGATTATCCTGACATTGTCCGGCTCTTTGTAAAGAAGCTATAGTTCATAATTTTAGCGCCTGCGCCACATTCTATTTTCTTGTACTTCTCTAAATATTGTTCTTAGAATCCGTCTTTATTTAAAGCTGTAGGGGCACTAATAAGATCTCGTTTTGTCCTGGCAATTAGATCAATATCATCTGCGTATGCTAAAAGTTGTATACTTTTGTTAAAATCGTACCTCTTGTGTTTATTTGGGAGTCTCTTATCGCATTTTCTAGTGCTAGATTAAATAACAAGCATGAGAGACTATCTCCTTGTCGGAGTCCAGTTCGAGTTTTGAACGAACGTGACACGGTTTTCTGCACTTCAACTTTACATTCTACTTTCGAGAAAGGCTCTTGGATTAATTTAATTAAGTGTGTCGGTATCTTGAATTCCTTCAATCCTTTGTACAGTGCCATTCGGTTCACACTGTCATAAGCGCTCTTAAAATCAATGAATAAATGGTGTGTTTCTATACCAAATTCTCGTGTTTTTTCTGCAGTCTAAGCATGAAGATTTGATGGACTGTAAATTTCCCTGGTCGCAAACCACATTGGTATTTACCAATAACCTGTTCCGTGTGCGGTTTCAGTCTATCATATATTATATACGCCAAAACTTTGTAGGCCATATTTAGGAGCGTGATTCCTCGATAGTTGTTGAAAGTGAGTTGATCTCCTTTCTTGTGGATAAGTACTATTATACGTATACCTTTCGGAACTATTATAGCTTGTAGGCCTTTCGGAATAAACATTCTACTAATATAAACATCTGTGTAGTAAAATATTAATATTGTATTTGTTACTGTAAATACGTAGCTCTACTAATGTAGGCCCATGCTTTTTAACGTCATAGAGCAAGGTACAAATGTAATTAACTTCTGTTAATTAGTGCGGTAACTTCGATGTAGAATCTCTGCAGTACTTAAATAGAGTTGGTCCGCTGTTGACATGATATCTTATCTACATTCACGTACTTTCCTCTACAAAATATACGTTGATTCATAGAAGGCAAGGAGAAACAAATAAACCTGACCATAAACGATACAACATTTGATGGAGTAAATGAGTTTATGTACCTTGGAACTTATGTTGATAGTGAAAACAATGTATCCAATGAGATATCTAAGAGAATAATGGCGAGCAATAGACCTTAATTTGATCTAGTAAAACAATTAAGATCTAGTCTTCTCACCCAAGAGACTAAACAGAAAAATGTACAGAACAATGATCAGGCTTGTTATGACATACGGTTCCGAAACCTGGACATTAAGAGCAGTTGATGAGAAGGCTCTGAGGAATTTCGAAAGGAAGATTATTAGAAGTTATACTGAAAATAATGTGAAAGTCCTCAAAATTTGTTAGCTATGAACGTTTTACACGTTAAACTTGTATCATCAAAAGTATTACAGATATTGTAGATAATTAATACTTTAGGAAGTATAAATAAGTTACTTGTTAAGGCGGTTGTTGGTGGTTGTCTCTTGACCTTTCAAGATTCGGTATGAGAATTAGCTAGATGAAATGTAACTAATATACATCAATTTATTTTAAAGTCTACTAAAAATAATACAAGTTTATTTATTTTAAATTAAAATAGTATAATTTTTTAGTTATTACTTAATTGTATTTGCTGTTAGAGAAGATATATTATATTACTAGTATTTATAATATCAACGTTTACCTAATATTGATTTCTTTTCATTCCGTAAAAGCAGTGCAAAAGTTTTACAATAGTTTCTACTTTAATATGCCCTTGATGTTTCTGTCAGTAACGTTAGTCTTGATAAAAAAAGGAGAGAAGAAGAGTTCGTTGAATATGATTATTAGGAAGAAAAGGATGATAAAAAACACCAGGAGAAGCCACCCTACCCAGCGTGGCAACATCCTGGGCACAAAAATTTAACGTTTTCCATAATTTTCGAATGAAAATTTTGAGTTTTTTTATTTAATGTTTCTGTAGAAACCAATACATACATTATTTTTAATAGATTTTCTATTGTGTAATAAAGTAACTGCATGCTTCATGTAAACTAGTCCATGTGTTTACACGACCTTCTTTTTCTTCTACTGGAACCAAGAAGCATCTGAACCCACTGGATTCACTTCGGTTAAACGGATATCCAACGGTCTGGTGTCTTCCTCTACTGCATACCTCCGCTTTGTTTGTTGACATTACCCCTTTCGATCACCGTGTTGTCAACTGACACCAGTGTGTTTAGTCGGCTACTGCGTGCAACGAGTGCTGTATTCGTTTAGCTATGTCCACACTAGTGCGCTTTTCGTGCGTGTGAGGCATGCGCAGTTTGAGGACCTTCCTCTAGCGAACGTAACGCATGCACAAAGCATGCCTCAAAATCAGTTGAAGGTCACCGTTTTTAGTGACGCATTCAGTAACGCACGTGCTTCTACCACCAGTGGATCATCTTTCAACATTCTGTGCAACTTCATTGTTTTACAGAAAGGTTTTTTTCTGTTTTCGTGATTACTGTGACTGTGTTTATTGTTTACCATGTCGGCAGAACAAACGTTGGCCTTTATTGAAGATTATAGGTCACATTGTGCCTTATGGGACATTACGGAAAAAATTATACAAACAAAATGAAAAGAAATGATGCTTACGCTGTTTTGGCTACGAAGTATGAACTGACTGTGAAAGAACCCCGGGAAGCATTGATGAAATGAATTGCTTGGATACTTTAAATAAGAACATGAAAGAAGTAAATGAATCACCGGTAGCCAAATACCTAAGTCTGATTGCTAATTTCACTTCAGCTCGTATTGCTTCTTTAAAGCCAGTATTTTCTTTTGCGATTTTAGGCTTCATCATTGTAAAAGCATGTAAAAGTTCGTTCTAGACATTCGCGTAAAGTTCTTAAACAGAATGTTATCATCCAGATCTCTTATAATTCCAAAATTCCGCGTCCTTAAATAATCTTTGAACCATATCGAGCTGTGATATTTTTCACGCCTTTTTTTAACTCTTTTCAGCACTAAAAATGCAGCACTTATACCCGCTAATATAGCAGTATCAGTTACGTCCATTTACATGTTTTCACTGGAGAAACATTGACAACTGTGACGCACAGGTGTATACACTTTGCGGCATGCGTTCAGTACTTTCGGTCTAAGGCATGCGCAAGAACTACTCGGTGTTGAAAGCAGAATTGAAAATTGAAAGCGCACAAATGTGGACATAACGTTTCGTTATTTTGGTGGCATCTGACGACATCGTAGTTCTAACTTTTGGCACAAGCAGCGTTTTAGTTAGTTAGTTAGTGATGATGTGGTTATGTTTCCCATCATTGTCAGTGAGTTGCGAGTTACTTTTGAGATGCGGTGCTTTTAGTGATATTTTAAGGTTGTTTCTACTTAAGTCTGGCACAAAATAATCAACGCAACTGCTTATAAATGGTTCGTGATTGTTACACATACGAATTCTTACACATAAACGTGATAGTTTTAAAATATTTTCTGTAGATCGCGAGTACGAATTTTTTTAAATTTCTATGTTATTATTTGACTCTACCATTACTAATGTGTACTAACTACACATACATATAAAAAAAAATCTCTTCCGTCATAGTTACAAATAATTTAGTGTAATTTTTACTGAGGGTTTACTGCATACAATCATAGCTATATAAAAGCATGAAAAAAATATGTATCTACTGAAATTTAGGAACAGCATTGCTAAAGCACTGGTTCTGATGGAAAATGAGGGCGTCCGCGGTCGGCTAGTCAAGAAGATGATGAGTACGAAAACCCGGAAACCCCAAAAAGATCCAAGAAGGAAATTAGTCTACTTTCACATGCCAGATACAACGTCCATTTTTACTGGCCAATTAACATTGAAGGAAAGGAACACAGATGCAAGCTAGGGGAATGCAAATGGAGGAGAAGGCTTCAGTGTTCCACATGTAATGTGTCACTTTATATCGACAAAAAACAATAACTGTTTTGTTAAATTTTATGTTAAGTGAGAAAATCCACTTATCTATAGGCCTATATATAAACGTCTGACGATTTATGGGTACTGAATACAAATCCACACCGTTACACCGATTGCCACCAAAATTTGCACAGGTAACCTTTGACACAAGGCGAAAAATACTGTCTAACTTGGAATTTGATATTTTGCCCCGTTTTCACGATTTAGGTCTTTTAACTATGCCTTTTCGTTGTCGCCTATAAATATGTCACCAACACTATGGATACCAAAATTAACATAGTAACAAGTAAATAAAGAAATGATATTTAACGGCATCGGAACTGTACCTTTATTCGTTCCAGGAGTTTTTAATGTTTTTAATATGTGATTGTATCGATTGTGTATATGTGATTGTATCGATATATTTTGTTACTTTGTAGGCAGAGATAGGTCTATATATTTTGTAATTGTCTTAAACGATTATAAAATTTATGTTTATACGTATTTGTGATGATGCAATGGATAAGTAATGAAATATATTAAATACTACTAATAAAGATGTCAACAGCACCATGGAGACCAGAATTAATTACCAAGTAACATGTAATTACCAGATAGTAACAAGTAAATAAACAAAAGCTATTTAGCGGCATCGGAACTTTACATTTATGCATTCCTGCAGTACATTTTTGATGTTTTATATAATATGCGATTGAATCGATATATTACGATTTGGAAAAGAAGAAGCGTACTAATTGTAAATTGTCCTAATACTTAATTCAAAGCGAAAATACGTGTTGTTTTCATTTGTGAGGTTAGGTGACAACGGTTTTTGGTTTTTAGTTTACTGCTGAAATAAATAAAAGCCATGGTTGAGGAAAACATAACGTTTAAGGCGTTATACAGTGCTTCTAACACAGTAACACTTAAAATAAAAAATTTAGCGTTTTTGATTTAACTTTATAAATATCTCCAAAGGCTTTATAAACGGGTACTTTTAAATCTCCAAAGGCTGTTGCACCAACATAATAATTTAGTCCAAGTGAAAATAGTACAAGTGTTGAAAACAGCTTTGGAGAGAATTTGGCTAATGAGTACAAAATTGTTATACGAGCTGACAGAACGCCATATAGACATAGACAATAAAAATTATATTACAATACTTATTAAAAGTACAATATTCGCGTGCAAAGCTGCGGGTAACATCTAGTTTGTAATAAATAGTACATAAAGTTATTTGTATTTGTTATTTCTGTAGTACATACTTTTTTCATGGAATTTACGGGTGGAATCACAACGGTGTCAATTGACAACATTCGATTTTTTATAAACTATAAATTAAATAAAAAAATTCTTAACTAAAGGGTGTTCATATGAATGGTTATGATAAAAAAGTAACAATAATGTTTTTTAGAAAACTGAAAACAAAATAATGACTGAAAGGGTTAACCTCTCTTCTTGCCAAACTGCGTCCCCTTGGAAGCCCTGACCTGCTTTATGTGCGCCTGCATGGCCATACTATTTTATTCTCTTCATTTTACTGTGCGTAAACAATGAGATGATTCAAACGTTTTTTATTAATTCTTTGGCGTAACCTCACATTGATTTCCTGCAGACGTGTTACGCTCTCCCCTAGTTTTTGAAGTGAGAACTTTATACACGGCACTATGGTGCTCTGCTAACTCCAGTATACCTCGCGTTCGTAGAAACGAAATAGAGGAAACGAAAAACCAGTGTTGCCAGCTCAATAAAACCTCTTTTCCCAACATAGCTACCAAAAATGTCCGTACTGCCACAAATATGTGTGCTTTAAGCAAGGCGTAATAATTTAAAAGATGTGAACATGTTCTAAGTGTTTAAATACTATTACATGAAAACGTCAATATTAAAAATAATGGTATTTATTATAAAAGACGTCTCACACCTCTCCGTCCGCTCGGATTATAGTTCCATAGTCGTTTGGGGATGCGGGAGTCATCCATTCGGCAAAGATGTTCCCACCAATTCAGCTGATCTGTCGAGTATACTCATAATATTCAGTTCCTGCCCTATATCTGTGTTTCTTCTATGATCATGGAGATTATACCCTGCCACGTGCCAGAGAAATTTCATTTCAACCGCTTGGATGCGACAGGCCTGGCGTTTCATTAAAGTCTAACTCTCAGACCCATAAAGAAGTGTAGGAAGAGCGTATAGAATTTTAGCCGTGTTCCTTTACTTGCTGACTTAAGGGTTCGCCTGATGGTCCCGCACATAAGGTTGAACTTATGCAACTTATTCACAACGTCGTTGCTTGCATTTTAAGACAGTCTGTAGTCCAGGTATTAAAAATTGCTAACTTGTTCCAGAACAGTACCATCTATAACAAGTTGTTTGGCCCGTACGGGATCAGTTCGACAAAAAGCCATCACCTTGGTCGTAAGTGTGGATGTTTGCAATCCAGAGTCTTTCCAGATTCGATTTAATAAATGTTGCTAAATTTGTGATATTAATTAATGTATTAAATAAAGTAATTAATTAATTTCAATAAAAAAACGCATTTTTTTGTAAATTACAGTGACTTAAGAACCCCGATGTAAGTGTATTTACACACGCAAGTAATCTGTAATCTATCAGTAATTCAATTTTTCTTACTAGTAGGATTGGTTTATCTTTTGTTTTTAAAGCACTTATCCCATTCTTTGTCCTAATAAATGTCGTTAATTTTATTTCGCTAATGTTTACGCTAAGACCCATTTCTTCCTCACCTGTATTAAATTAGAAGTTTAATTAATAAAGTTGTATTAGTGGTTATAATCACAAACAGAATTATCACTGTTGCACACCACTGTAGACAAATTATTCCGATTAGCGCTTCCAAGCTTCTCAGCTCAGATTTCCGATCTGACGATAATCTGAGAAGCTTGAAAGCGCTAATCGGAATAATTTTTCTATAGCGGTGTGCAACAGTGATAATTCTGTTTGTATTAAATTAGTTTAGAAATAATCAGTAAGCTTTCCAAGTCTTCTGGGAGGATCACCGTGTCGATCTCCATACCTTGTGGCTTTTATTGGTTCTCCGTTAACTTTTATTTCACTTTCTACGTCCGTTCTTTTAAAATTAGCGTCTGAGTAGATGTTAGCACATGTAAAGCGATAACACACAACCGTACCTGATTCCTCGATGGATGGACAGGATATGTTGTCATCATTATCATCTTCTTAACGGTTTTAGTCTTTAGCGGCCTGTTCCTACTTCACAGTCTATCTTTTCTTAGGTCCACCAGCTTTTCTTCTTCCTCTCGGTTTGTAATCTTTTGCCATCTTTGGTATTCTACTTGCTTCCATTCTATTGATGTGTTCAATCCATTTTCTTTTGTATTCTTTAATCTTTTCATTAACTGCAAAAATATTTAAATCACTTCTTATCTCTTCATTTCATATATGATCTCGTCTATCACACCTTTTAACTGATCTGTCTTTTAAGACAAGGTTGTCGTCTGTCACTATTACTTTCTAACCTATATCTAGTGATCTCAAAAAAGATGAAAAGAACGACCCCCTGACGGCATTACAATCCACCAAAATAAAAGCTTTAAAACTGTTCCCTTCGCGGATGAACAAGCTATGTTCGCCACTTCTGAAGACGATCATCCAGCGAACAATATACATCTTATTCTTCGTATTGTTTAAATTAGCAGCCATCCTTACTATTTCTTTTATGAATTTGCTAACTGCTATAATTTTTATTGTCCGACTAAGCTTTTCGTCATCACTGACATCTTCAGGTCTTAAACAACCATGTTTAAGACCTGAAGTTGTCAGTGATGACGAAAAGCTTAGTCGAACAATAAAAATTATAGCAGTTAGCAAATTCATAAAAGAAATAATATACATCTTACATAAAACAAGAAAAGAATATAACTCTAACATATCTGTATCGAAGAGAAAAGTAATGGCGTTTATAGTAGGTGAATCGGTTCAGATATGTTGTTGATATTATTATGATCAGCCGGACTTTAGGCCGTGGGCCCACAGTTGTCGTTACTGACAAACGTTTCGGCCACACCATCGGAGACCACGATCGGTGTCTAGATTGGCATGGTATTCGCCAACTCACCTCAGACATGAGGTAGGGACTAGAGGTGGGCCGATATACCTGTAACAGGTATTTTGGAACGATATTTTTGTGGAACGGATGTAACAGTGGCTGAAAAGTTGAAATACCTGTTATTCGCGGCGACGCTGTTCCGAGTCGAGACACGCCGCCCTCGCTGTTCCGAGTCGAGGCACGCCCCCTACGCTGCTATACAGACACACATACACAAAAAGTACGCAATTATCACGTAAACGAATACGCCAAGCCCAAATACTAGGCGTACAAAAAATATCGCTGGTACGCAAGGAACAACCAGTATTTCAAGTACTAGGTATTTCAAATACTAGTGGTATCACCGATACACAAAATACTAAGCGTATCAGAGGAACAGTAGTATTTTTGGAACACCTAGTATTTTAGGAACAGGTAGTATTTTAGGAACAAGTAGTATTTTTATATCAAGCGTATTTCGAGTAGAAAGTAGTACGAAGCCACTTTTTCGTCCTGAATACTTCATTCTGCGCAAAGAGACGAAGCTGTTTTTAATAAAGGAAATAATTCATCCTGCTGTTACATTTATTCTCGTGTGATATGCAGATATATAATACAGATTATACGCTAATAAATTATATATTATACTAGTCACCAACTTTTAAATAAAATCGGTTGGTAAAACTTTGTTTTTACTCAAAAAAACTTAACTTTTTTTGAACTTTGTGTAAACAGAACTTTGTGTTCCGAGTCGTTAGTGAAATAGTTCGCAAAACGGATAATTGAAACTGGATACCTGCACCAAGATGTTTCCATTTATCTTTGTCTTTTATCCTTACTGGATACTTCTCTCTAAAACCCATTACCTTTGTTTTATATGAAGACAGCATCAAGCTATATTCCTCTGCTAAATTCCTGAAGACGAATACTCTCCCTCTGCAAGTCGTTTTCTGTCTTTTGTATGATTATTAAGAAACTCGTATACGCTATTAATAAAGCAATATTAATTTATTTAAAAAAACAAATTGTCTGCACATTTGTGCAACAAGCACGTACATAATTTCCAGGGCTAGTGTAATCAATAAGATTTTGTCGATAAATATTTTGTAAAAAAAAAATGGGTATGGAGAACCATACGTGACTTCCATGTTATAAGATTTATATTTAATATTATTTACTTGAAGTCTGTTCGATAATTTCTGACAAGTTAGGTGTGTTCCTTGCAAATCGAGTTTTATGTTTGCGAAATTGAAATGAAATATTTCCATAGAAACTACTTCTTTGTTGCCGATAACATAGTACACTTATAAAAATTACACCCAGCCCCTTCAACTATCATTTTCATTTATATAAAATTACCCCTTCCCCTTCAACTACCCTTTTCATTTATAGATATTTTATCTTCCTTTCTACGCTGGATTGTTACGACCTTCTTTTCAGGATCCTTTATTTACTAAAATTAAGCACTTTACTCTTGTTAAAACATAAAACGTTGCGGGTAAACTAGACCTCCCACTTAACCGATCTTCACCAAAATCAATAGTCCTTGAGTCCTCTACAACTGGAACACAAAATTATTTGATTCTGTTTGAATTTGCGGCAGTTATCGTTTCCCATAAAAAAATTCTACACACGGACACTTTTCGGAAAATGACTTTCCTTCATGATTTAAGGGTAGTAGAATCAGAATCAGCTCTTATCTCAAACACGATTTTTTTCGCCTCACCATACTTCCATTTCCTTACGGAAGATGGAAGTAAAAACTAATTATGCAGACATTGTGTAACAAGCATGCAAATAATGTCCAGGGTTAGTGTAACGAATAAGATTTTGTCGATAACAATTTTTTTGTAAACACAAAAATAGTAGAACACAGTTTTAATAATTTTAACAAATCCATGGGTACGCGGACACGGTCGACAACAAGCAGCTTTTGTTTCGTAAAACAACATTTATATAACATACGTGTGTGGTGGCAGCACTGGCAATTTTCCTGTCATTGTTGTTGTGTAGGCTATGTCTCTTTTTTTGCGTAGCATTTGTGAACATTTTAATTTACATATCTCATTTGCATAGCGGCGTACGGCCGAACAAGTTGGGACAGGCCGCATTGCATACGGCCCGTATAACTGTTTGTTACGGATAGTATACGATTATTTCACGGTGAGTTTACACCTAATACGCAATCCCCTCGCTGGTCTCTCGTACAGAAATTCCTCCTACATAATATATACGACTATAAATATTTAAGACGTAACTGATGAATAATGTGTTTGTATGGCGTAGCAATCCGTTTCTTATCTATCTGTGAACCAATGCAGTAGTGAGCTTAATGTAAAAAAACAGTGAAATGATTAACGAGGTTTGAAAAATTAACTGGACACAATTTAAAATTATTTGTATTGCCTTTTTTCGACGCAATTCATTGTCATCGTCGGGTGCTGTATCATCTTCAGGAGTAAGAGCGGTTGACCTGTAGCAATGTTAAACATTAATACCCCGCTTAGTCATAGACGTTTCGGCCTAAACGATTCACCAATTCACATGATGTTCGTCAATTAACCACAAAGATTGTGGTTATTCCCAACACTGCTGAGCCGGCCGCGAAATCCTTAGGGTACGGTTAGAAGAGGGTTTTTACCGGCCGTTTGCGTGCGGTTGGGAAACGCACTGAATTTAACACACAGGCGGCAATGAAATTGGTCACATGAACGTGGAAAAAACGCACGGGTCGTCAACTCTGCTGCGTTTTCAAGGTCTCCCGCATCGAAACACAACCTGCTGCGTTTTGGTCCGTTTTTAACACGTACGAGAGTGATCACACGGAGTGTTCAAAGGTGCCGCTAAAATAGCATTTGTTTATTTCCTTGTTGCTGTGGTAATTAATTTTGGTCTCCATGGTGTTGTTGACATCTTTATAAAACAAATATGTAATGTAAAAACTTTTCTTAATAAAGATTGATTTACTACTGCAGTCGCGTTTTAACCTTTATATACACATTTAACTTTCATAGCCAGAGGTGTAGGGATGCGCGTCCGAGAAGTCCCAACGCTGCCGACCGATTATAAACCGCCTGCGTCACAACACTTCCGTCCGTGCACGTACGAGAAAAAAACTGCACTTGTGACCACTGTGCATTTTTCCAAACTCCATGTGCGTGAACGGCCGAAAAAAAAACCTTTGACACGTAATATACTATAATTTTACCAATGGTAATTGTCCGACCTAACCCTACTGTTAATGTTCACGTATCATGGAAAGTTAGGTTTAAAGATCGTGTGTGTTAATGACCGTGTAATTTTATATAAACGTTTCTTATTTTATGTGTTTGTTATATTATATTATGTGTTAATATATCCACGCAGTAATATATTGTTTAATTTTAAGTAATGTGATATATGTAATAAAGCTATACAGTCCTATAAATTTTTGGTTTTGTGTCTGCGGATGGATAAGAGAAATAGACAGGTAGGTACGTATATAGATAAGAGAGTGAAATATATAGATAGATAGAGATAGATAGATAGAGGGGGAGAGAGAGAGCGAGGAGAGAGAGAGAGAGAGAGAGAGGAGAAATATGGATATTGAAGAGATAATAGTTCCGTTTGAAGAGTCTCAGAATGTAGGTGAACCCACAGTGCACAAAAGTCTCTCATATGAATGGGTATTACAAACGTATAAAAACATAAAGGCGGTGTGTGACACATATAGTCGCAGCGCATTCTGTGCTTACTTGAAGTAGCTAGCGGTGTCTCACCTACAGTCACGTGCTTGAGCGTGAAACTGAAGCAGAAGCGGCAACCCGCAGTGATGATTACGTCATCACCTGGTGCTTGAGAATTCTCCAACGTTAATGCATTACGTCAGTCCGCAAACAGACTTACTCGTCCTACGTGGATAATTAATTAGCAAGTGCTGCTACTATTCATTGTTTTCAACGGCTCAGTTTATAATTAATTATTAATGAACCTCGGAACAGAATGGTGGTGCTGCTGCTGCTCATCCAGCACGCTTTCGTCAGTTTCACGTATTCACGTATTCGATTAAGTACCGTTGTTTGCAGTCAAACAACTTTTCTCTACTTGAGTTTAAATTCCTTTTAAATATTTCAGTGTTTACAAACTTTTCTAGAACTACGTGCGGAATATCCAACGCTTTAGGTACGCGCTACGCTATCACATCTTGATCACGTGTGTATCCTAATGTTTGTTTTAGATATACGCATATGTACAGGGCGGTTCAGGGAAACGGGGAATTAAAACACTTAAGTATTGTTATGAAAAAAATTCAAGACGATTTACTTAATTAATTCATCGTTTACTTGATTTCGGTTCGATATTTTCTAACATTTCTAACAAGTTAGGTGTGTTCCTTGTAAATGAAGTTTTATGTCTGAAAATTGAATTAAAATATTTCCGTAGAAACTACTTCTTTGTTGCCGATAACGCAGTACACTTACAAAAAATTACCCCTTCCCCCTTCATCTGTCATTTTTATTTGTAGAAAATTACGCCCTTCCCCTTCAACTACCCTTGTAATTTATACATATTTCATCTAACTTTCTCCAGTGGCTTATTATGACCTTCTATTCAGGATACTTTATTTAACAAAATTAAGTAATCTTGTTAGAACTTAAAACGTTGCTGGTAAACTACCCCTTCTCCTTAACCGATCTTTACCAAAATCAATAAACCTTAAATCCTCTACAACTCGGACATATATGCAAAAAATTATTTAATTCTGTTTGAATTTACTGCAGTTATCGTTCGCTTAAGCAAAACTCTACAGACAAACAATTTTTGGAAAATGACTTTTCTTGATGTTTTCAGGGTAGCAAAATCAGAATCATCCTTTATCTCGAACACGATATTTTTCGCGATCACCATACTTCCATTTCCTTACGGAACATGGCAGTAAAAAATGCAGTTTAAGAATACATAAAGTAAGTATATTTCTCAAAGATGAACCTTGCAAGTTTGCTCCAGTTTTCCGCAAACATTCCTGCAGTATCTTAGTTAAATTCTTCATGGTTCGAAGTAACATTTTAACAGGAATTTTGTTGTCAGTTGCTTCTCGTAGCTTAGCTTTCATTCTTCCGTTGTAGTAGGACCAATACGATACTCTTTGCTTTTAAGGTGACCCCACAAGAAGAAGTCACACGCTGACAGATCAGGGGATCTGGAGGCCATAGAATGTCACTGTTTCTATAATTATTATACGGTTGCCATTATCCAATGGTTTACGAACGCGCTACGCTATCTCACTCACGTGTATATCTTAATCTTCTCTCTTCTCCTTCTTCTATCAGGGACTAGGCGAATCACCTATTTTGGTTCCAAAGGAATATATACACGTCACCAACGAAATCTTCTATACGCTGTGAATCACGACAATGTTTATTTTTGATATTATATACATAGTAGGAGAAATTAAAGAATACAAAATTTAATAAAATTATATTTAATAAAGATTAGCGTTGATGATAAAATATCTAGCTACCTGCCAGTTAAAGCGAGACAAGCTCTTACCGATTATTTATCGCTGTTTAATATTTCCGTAGACGATGTTATCCAAAACTTGAAATGTACTGTTTCTAAACGAAGACTTCTCGTTTACCCCACCTATTATATATCCATTGTCCGTATCCATTGTCATATCCTTATCACCGTAGTCTACAGAAAAATCCTATTAATGTTTCTCAGGCTCAGGCCCTAAAGATGTAATATTAAGCTGATAACAGTGTGACAGTTAAAGAGAGTGTTTACTTAATCAAAGTTTTAATTTGTTTCAGGTAAGCAAAACGTTTACAGTGTAATGCAGTGTACTTCAGGAATGTGTAAGTACAGTATAGCTGAACTTTTAGTTTTTGTTTACTATGGTTTTATAATTTAAGTAACAGTCTTTAGAGATGTTTTATAGTTTTCCCGTAAATCTCCCATAAAATATTGTAACATAATGGTTCGACGTATGAAATGCATGTAATGTATCACACACACACACACACACACACACACACACACACACACACACACACACACACACACACACACACACACACAAACCCATATACCGAGTGTTCCAGGTGGAAAGAACACATTTTGTAGATGATTATACACCTAACAATAAGAAAAATTTCAATGAATATCGTAGATTCGGAAATGGTTTGTTCACGATTTATGGGCCAGTTAAAGTAATGCGTATATTTCTGTTCCGAAGGCAAAAATTACGCAATACAAAAAGTGCTAGAACAAAATTGTGAGACATAATTCTGTTTTTTCGTTGTTTGAGACTAACCATCTGTTTTTTTTTCGTTGTTTGAGGCTAACCAATATGGTCGGACTCAGGCTGTTTTGGAGGCAAGCTCCCTTCAGCCGCCTGGGTATGGGATTGTTGGGGGACGTACGCCAGCTGACCGGGCCGTTGAGAAGGTGGAGACACGTAGTTTGGAGTGTATTGTTTGTGGGTTATATTGTGTGCAAGTGTAGTAGGTTGCCATATGCGAATGGGAGAAGTAGATGGATGTGGCCATTATAGTTGTTTGGTGGTATATATATTTATTTATTTTGTTTTTTTATTTCTTCTTCGATATTCTTTTGGGGGAGGGGGGCAAGACAGGGACGTGTAACGCAGGTCGCCAAGGCTGTTAGGTGGCGACAAAGTGCCGTCAAGGTAGGCGGAGGAAACGGATTTGTGGATTACAAGCCGGGAACGTGAGTGTGAAAAACTAGAATGTGTGATTTCATGTGGTTATGCGAAGATAGGGCTTGGAGTTTTAGGGCGTGGGGGAATTTAGCAGAGTGTTGAGTATTTAGGCTGCATGAGTGTGTCTAGTCGCTACCGCTGGGGAGTAATAAAGCATGGGCGAGGGATTGGTGTGTGTGTTTAATTGTGTCTGTGTCTTTGACGCTGGCGGCGGGGGAGTGAGGGGGAGGACCATTGGCTATTGTGAGGAGGCGATTTATTAAGTAGGAAGGTCTGGAACAAAATTGTGAGACATAAATCTTTATGTTCTGTAACTGTTTAAAAACGGGACCACTTTATCGTGACTGCAGCTGCAGCTGTTTACTGTAGATTTATCATTAGTAGTAAGTACTCTTTGAAAATATAGCTAAAAAGTGCAAAAAATTGGGGGTCAGGAAACCTAATAAGGTTTACCTTACAACAGCTTTGCTAAATTTGGTAATAAACAAAAAGAACCTACTAATAAAATTAGAAGAATATTTATTTCTGTTACATTGATGTGAATAACGTTAATTAAAACACGCATAAAATAAAAGAAATTCTACTTTACTTAGAAACAAAATGTAGCAGAAAATATTATTATATTATACTGGTAAACAAAGATTTTGTCCCAGAGCAAGTAAAAGCGTTTTTTTGTATGTATGTTCCCCTAAATTCAAAAGTGGGAACAGAGTTTTTCTATCGCCCTTAGTTTTTAAGTTATCCCCTCTCAAGTGTTATATATGTTATGAAAATTATGCAATTATGTTATGGTGTTATTTATAATACATAAATGAATAAAACATTTTATTGATTAAGCATTAAAGAATGATAAGTCTGATTGAAAGACCGTCTAAAATGGCATAGAACAATAAACAATATTTGGTTGTTTATTGATTTTTCTAAAGTTAGTTTGAAAGCTGTGCTTTCTGCACATCCATCAGTGCCACTGCTTATGCTACGGATTTGAAAGAAACTTATAAGAACATAAAACTTCTGCTGGATAATATAAAGTGTAAAGAATTTAAGTGGAATATTTTTAGTGACTTAAAAGTAATTGCTCTCTTGCTAGGTCTTCAACTTGGTTACACCAATACTGTTGCTTTCTTTGGGAGCAGAGACTAAAAAATCATTACATATAGAAAGAGTAGCCCAATAAGTGTCTCTAAAGATCCTTAATTACGTGATAGACAAATTCCTCGATTTCATTGTCCATGACGTGTCCGTTACTTAACTAAATATAATTAATTCACTACCGACTCGGAACACAAAGTTTGAAGAAGCTTTTTAAAAGCGAAAACCGGTTCAGGCTATAAGGTAAAACATTTACGTTTTTACCAGTAAAAAACTTTTTGTGTTCCGAGTCGGTAGTGAATTAATTATATTTAGAAAAATCCCGAAACCATATCTGACTTCAACGCGAAAAATGCTATCAAATTCACCCATTTTCACATTTGGGACAAAAAAAATAAATTTTTTATCGCAGTGGTATTATTGTAAATCAAACACACAATGTTGTCTGTTTTAATTTTCAAAATTTAAATTTTATTACAGTGAATATGTCGTATCACTGGAAATCTGCTAGACATTTATAATCAACAATCTGTAAATATAATTTAAATTATGAGAGTTTTTGCATCTCTCGTGTCTGAGTCATTACGTGTTACCTAATGAGAAAATGGAAAAATTGAGACAGGCTTAAAGTGGCATGGATGAAGAAAGAATACCAGTAATTGTAAACAAGTAGAAGCCTTCTGGAAGAAGAAGACTAAGAAAGAAATTGACCTGATAATGTGAACTCCGAACAGGCACATTGCCTAATCCCTGAAGTGTAGAAGAAGAAGAAGACGTTTTTGCATATCTCGTGACTCAGTCATTACGTATGACCTAGACCAAGAAAGAAAAGGATCTGATAATGTTAAGTCGGAACAGGCACATCGCCTAATCCCTGAAGTATAGACGAAGAAGATGTTTACGTTACTCGTGTCTCGATCATTACGTGTGACCTACTACATTCAGACAAAGACTGTAGTTGTTTACAAAAACAGCACACATAGTATATAGTTGTGTAACAAACAGACTGTATTGAGAGCTATATAGAGGCGCGCGGGCCCGCGACAGTATGTCAATGTCAGCGGCACATGACACGCGGTATAATTGCACTATTGTTTGCCGAGTGCATGATTGGTGCGGTCACAACGCCGGTAAACGCTGTCACGCGGTCCCTGTTAATTAATGTAGCCACCGCCACGGCACCGTAACCCGACTACCCTGCGCCAGCCGTTTTTGTCGGTTACACACATACCCCTGGCCTTCTGAAGAACACCAGGAATCGTGGAAGCGTTTTTTGAAGGCTTCAGATGCGACAATGGTTTTGTAAATCCTTTTGTTAAGGGAAAGCGGGCGATCAGGGCTTGATCTTTAGTTCAGAATGTACTCTCCAGCCAGCAGTTTTAACTTATAAGAAATACAGTACTGCACAATGTAATTTGAATATATCTATTAGTAAAACAAAAGTAACGGCTATTGCTATTTGTGTCATTGACCAGGTTTCTGAAGCATGTTTCAGCTCTGGGCTGATAACTGTTTTGAACATTTTGCATTTCGTGCTTCTTGAGTTGAAGCTACATGCCAGGTGCTTTTTAACCCATATGTTTTATTTGCGAAATATATTCTTCTCCTTATTTCAGTGTTGGTGTCGTTAGTGCGGTTTACTTGGGAGCCAAGATGTGTAAACTCTTTAACTGCGCCTCTAAACTCTATGTGAACTCTATATTTTTTGTGCCTGTTTCAATGTTTTGAAGGTTGGGTTTAGTGGTAGTTTGTTGGTAGCATACATATTGCAACGATACAAATTATAACTGCATATATAGGTTACATTGAAATTATTACAACAGAGTCTGTATCTGGAGGTAGGACAATTTTATTCATTAACACATTAAAATATCGGTATGGAGAACCATACATGACTTCCATATTCATATTCCATATTTCATATTCTACTTCCATATTTAAATCTTAATATCGCCTGCCAAGCGCGATATATTTTCTCTTATACATGATTTACATTAAAATGAAAAAATTATAATTTTATTGCCTGGCAACAAAATTATTTTATTTTCAACAATTACCATTGTTTCAAAACATTTAAATAAATTTTCAAGTACTTTACTCTTGTTAAAACGTAAAAGGTTGCAGGTAAACTACCCCTTCCCCTTAACCGATCTTCACCAAAATCGAAAGTCCTTGAGAACTCTACAATTCAGGGACGTAAGCAAAAAATTATTTGGTTCTGTTTGAATTTGCGGCTGTTATCGTTTGCCATAGAAAATACGCTTGATAAAAAAACGTTGCAGGTAAACTACCCCTTCCCCTTAACCGATCTTCACCAAAAACAATAAGTCTTGAGTACTCTACAAATCAGGGCTGTATGCAAATAATCTTTTGATTCTGTTTGAATTTGCGGCTGTTATCGTTTGCCATAGGAAATACCTTTGTTAAAAAAACGTTGCAGGTAAACTACCCCTTTCCCTCAACCGAACTTCACCAAAAACAATAGGTCTTGAGAACTCTACAATTTAGGGCTGCATGCAAATAATCTTTTGATTCTGTTTGAATTTGCGGCTGTTATCGTTTGCCATAGGAAATACCCTTGTTAAAACATAAAACGTTACAGGTAAACTACCCCTTTCCCTTAACCGATCTTCACCAAAATCAACAGATCTTGAGACCTCTACAATTCAGGGCTGTATGCGAAACATTATTTGATTCTGTTTGAATTTGCGGCTGTTATCGTTTGCCATAGAAAAAAAATCTACAGACACACACACAGACACTTTTCGGAAAACGACTTTTTACTTCCATATTCCTTAAGGAATGGAAGTATGGTGATGGCAAAAAAAATCGTGTTCGAGATTATTGCAGATTCTGATTCTACTACACTCAAAACATGAAAAAAAGTCGTTTTCCGAAAAGTGTCTGTGTGTGTGTCTGTAGATTTGTTTTCTATGGCAAACGATAACTGCCGCAAATTCAAACAGAATCAAATAATTTTTTGCATACAGCCCTGATTTGTAGAGTACTCACGACCTATTGTTTTTGGTGAAGATCGGTTGAGGGAAAGGGGTAGTTTACCTGCAACAGTTTTTTTTATCAAGGGAAATTTTTTTTTTTGGCAAACGATAACAGCCGCAAATTCAAACAGAATCAAATAATGTTTCGCATACAGCCCTGAATTGTAGAGTTCTCAAGACCTATTGTTTTTAGTGAAGATCGGTTAAGGGAAAGGGGTAGTTTACCTGTAACGTTTTATGTTTTAACAAGGGTATTTCCTATGGCAAACGATAACAGCCGCAAATTCAAACAGAATCAAAAGATTATTTGCATACAGCCCTAAATTGTAGAGTTCTCAAGACCTATTGTTTTTGGTGAAGATCGGTTAAGGGAAAGGGGTAGTTTACCTACAACGTTTTTTTAACAAGGGTATTTTCTATGGCAAACGATAACAGCCGCAAATTCAAACATAATCAAATAATTTTTTGCATACGTTAGTGAATTGTAGAGGACTCTAGGAATTTTGATTTTGGTGAAGATCGGTTATGGGGAAGGGGTAGTTTACCTGCAACCTTTTACGTTTTAACAAGAGTAAAGTACTTGAAAATTCATTTAAACTTTTTCAAACAATGGTAATTGTTAAAAATAAAATAATTTTGTTGCCAGGCAATAAAATTATAGTTTTTTCATTTATGTATTTTTTTCTCAGTTATGTACTGTTTACGTTTCCATTTTATTATTATGACTACCGCAATGAAAAGGCAGGGAAGACACACACACACACACACACACACACACACACACACACACACACACACACACACACACACACACACACACACACACAGTTCGCGTTATTTTTTGCCTCATTCATGTTTATTTTCTTACATTTGCACGGTTTTTAAATGGAAAGTGCTGAACCCATACCAACATAACGCATGCAAGCCGAAAAAGTGTCCAGCGTGGATAGCGATTTCCTTCCTGTGGATCGCTGGGCAGTGTAACTGCACGTGTTTACAGAGGAACGATTCATAGACAGACTTTTCGTCTTTAGGGAATATTTAGGTAATATTTCATTTCGAAAATGATTTTAAATATAAATCTTAGAATATGGAAGTCATGTATGGTTCTCCATACCGATATTTTACTTCCATATTCTTTAAGGAATGGAAGTATGGTGATGTTTCATGTTTTGAGCGTAGTAGAATCAGAATCTGCAATAATCTCGAACACGATTTTTTTACTTCCATATTCCTTAAGGAATGGAAGTATGGTGATGGCAAAAAAAATCGTGTTCGAGATTATTGCAGATTCTGATTCTACTACACTCAAAACATGAAAAATGTCGTTTTCCGAAAAGTGTCTGTGTGTGTGTCTGTGTGTCTGTGTGTCTGTGTGTCTGTCTGTAGATTTTTTTTCTATGGCAAACGATAACTGCCGCAAATTCAAACAGAATCAAATAATTTTTTGCATACAGCCCTGATTTGTAGAGTACTCGCGACCTATTGTTTTTGGTGAAGATCGATTGAGGGAAAGGGGTAGTTTACCTGCAACGGTTTTTTTTTATCAAGGGAAATTTTTTTTTTGGCAAACGATAACAGCCGCAAATTCAAACAGAATCAAATAATTTTTCGCATACAGCCCTGAATTGTAGATTTCTCAAGACCTATTGTTTTTGGTGAAGATCGGTTAAGGGAAAGGGGTAGTTTACCTGTAACGTTTTATGTTTTAACAAGGGTATTTCCTATGGCAAACGATAACAGCCGCAAATTCAAACAGAATCAAAAGATTATTTGCATACAGCCCTAAATTGTAGAGTTCTCAAGACCTATTGTTTTTGGTGAAGATCGGTTAAGGGAAAGGGGTAGTTTACCTATAACGTTTTTTTAACAAGGGTATTTCCTATGGCAAACGATAACAGCCGCAAGTTCAAACAGAATCAAATGATGTTTTGCATTCATCCCTGAATTGTAGAGGTCTCAAGGACTTTCGATTTTGGTGAAGATCGGTTAAGGGGAAGGGGTAGTTTACCTGCAACCTTTTACGTTTTAACAAGAGTAAAGTACTTGAAAATTTATTTAAACTTTTTGAAACAATGGTAATTGTTGAAAATAAAATAATTTTGTTGCCAGGTAACAAAAATAAAGTCATTTTGATTATAAAATATAAATATTTACAAGAAAAGAATTTTCAGTTTTCAAAATTTAAATATATTTTTATAAAACAATGGATTCTTCATTGAGGTGGGGACTTGACGACAGTGACAGGGCTTTCCACCAAATTCAGCAGAGTGACAGGTAGGCCCAACTCTGATTGGCTCCTCAGATTTCCCCAGCGTTAGTAGGTTCTATGAAAATATTTTATTTCAAAAATGATTTTAAATATAAATCTTAGATATGTTTTATAAATCTCATGTTTTATGTTTTAACATGGGTAATTTTTTATATGACGAACCATAACTGCCGTAAATTCAAACAGAATCAAATAACTTTTTACATATGTGCCTGAGATATAGAGAACTCAATGTCTGTTGATTTTGGTGAAAATCGGTTACGGGGAAAGGGCAGTTTACCTGAAACATTTTTTGTTGTAACATGAGTAAAGTACTTAATTTTGATAAAGTATCCTGATAAGATCTTAATAATCCACTGTAGAAACGTAGATGAAATATCTATAAATGAAGAGGCTAGTTGAACGGGCTGGGGGTAATTTTCTATAAATCAAAATTATAGTTGAAGGGGGAGGGGATAATTTTTTTTTATATGTGTACTACGTTATTGGCAACAAAGAAGTATTTTTTTGTTAAAATTCCTTCCCTGGCTGTTTGGCTGAAAATGATTTTAAATATAAATCTTAGAATATGGAAGTCATGTATGGTTCTCCATAGCGATATTTTGCCATCACCATACTTCCATTCTTTAAGGAATATGGAAGTAAAATTACTATTGTATTATTACTTTATAATATAAAATTGTTTGTAAAATAATTGTCTTTCAATAAATGAGTCTATTGGCTTGTTTTACATAAATATGTTACTTGTACGTAGAATTCCAACTGTTTACGTAGACATCAGGCGCTCCCCACGCTGCTCGTCTGCAGCACTGCGACTCTGCACGTCCACCGAGCGAAGATCACGGTATAATGCTGAAACATCTACGTCGCGGCACCCACACACACTGCGATATGAAACTGTTATTGTTTATAACTTAAATAATCTTAACCTAAGGGATCAAAACTGGGTAAAATAGATCGTGTAGGCCTATTAGGCTTACACAAATTTCGGCTTCTTGAAATATTCTTGCATTAGCTCAAAATATCTCGTTAGATTAAGACAAAAAGGAAACACCTAACCCTGAAATTTAATAGGCTGTACTGGCTACTGGGTAGACAATCACGGCTATCGGTGGAAAATAAGCTACTGATATACAAAGTAATGCTTCGGCTGGTTTGGACCTATGGAGTGCAGCTTTGGGGAACGGCGTCCAACTCAAACATCGAAATCTAGCAACGATTTCAGTCAAAAATTCTGAGAACAATACTCAGCGCGCCGTGGTACGTCAGCAACGCAGTGATACATAAAGATCTACACATGAAAACTGTAAAAGAAACCATCAGCGAACACACCAACAGGTATCTTCTGAGGCTGGACAGTCACCCAAATCCACTGGCATTAAACCTCCTCGACAACAGCGAGGCGATATACAGACTTCAGCGCTATGATGTACTGGCACTCCCTACAAGATTTCATAATTAAGCGAACTGTTCAATAATACTATATGAGTTATGCCACTGGGCACAAGTCATTCATGTGAATTTTCTGTAAACTTTTACATTTATTGCAACTTTTGTTTGCAGATTATGTAATGTACTTAAAATAAAATAAAAAAAGACATTTTGTCCCTAACCCGGAAAATCTTCCACTCTACGCAAAAAAGCAGTAGAGTATGATCTATTAAAAATTGTCTGAGTTCTATAATGACAATGGTTACGAAGAACTCATACCGTGAACCAAATTACTAAGTCTTATGGAAACCGACTTGTCTTGTCACGAAAATCTCGTGACAGCGAGTACGTCTTTCTATGGCAAGACTTCGGAAAGAAACTGAGCAATGTGCTCTCTGCAACGGACCATTTCAAATAATTTTTAGACCTTCTGATTGGTGGAAACTCTAAAACTTGGTGCAACGTCATAGATTTTCTTAGTGATATCCAGAAATCAGGCTGAAACTCTGTCCGATTCTGCAAAGGCCTGTCTAGATTTAATCTACAAATTGTATTACTTTCTAGGAGATAACAAGAATAAAAAAGAGTGATTTCATTAAAAAAAACCATATAAAAATTATAGTTGCGGACAATTGAATATATATGGAAAATGTAACTTATAACCAGGAGAATACGCTGTCCACGTTTCAGAACGAGATGTTAATTTTCAACGAAGTTATTAAATAAAATGTAAATCACACGCGCACCCGTGAACTTACACACAAATATTTCACATGACATAAAAGAGTATAAAGTTGTGAACATTTTGACATAACATACTTTTTTAAACATAGCTTGTTTCAAAACTTATGACTACTTTACAAAGAAAGAACAAAATCAATTTTAAACATGTCTATGGCCGTCAGAAAATGTGTTATAGCCTTAGTGTCCCTATTATATGAACTTCATATCCTGTGTTTTGTTGCAATATATTTTGTTTTTTCCAAGTTTTTCTGCAGTCCAATTTAATTTGAGGCTTCATCTAATGCTGTAAAGGCACTAATGTGATCTCGTTTGTCCAGGAAATTAGATGAATAGCATCTACGTATGCTAAAAGTTGTATACTTTTGTTTAGTATCGTACCTCTTGTGTTTATGTGGGAGTCTCTTACCGTTTCTTCTAGTGCTAGATTAAATAACAAGCATGACAGATTATCTCCTTGTCGGAGTCCAGTTCGAGTTGTGAAAGAACGTGACACAGGTTTCTGCACTTAAACTTTACATTATACTATCGAGTGAGATTATTGGATCAATTTTATTAAGTGTGTTGGTATCCTGAATTCGTTCAATGCTTTGTACAGTGCCATTCGGTTCACACTGTCATAAGCGCTCTTAAAATCAATGAATAAGTGGTATGTTTCTACGTATACCAGATTCTTGTGTTTTTTCCAGGAACTGTCCATAGAAGACATAGGTTTCACTGGTCGGAAACCACATTGGTATTTTCCAATAACCTGTTCTGTGTACGGTTGCAGTCTACCATGTATTATATGCACCAAAACTTTATAGGCTATATTTTGGAGCGTGATTTCTCGATAGTTGTCACAAGTGAGTTGGTCTCCTTTCTTATGCATAGGTACTATTACACCTAGGGCCTATATACCAGTCTTCCGGAAGTTTCACTTGTTTCCATATTAGCCTTACTAGTAGACAGATATGCACTTCTAATAATTCTAGGCTATTTTTAGCAGTTCTGCTGGTATCGTGCCAGTACCAGTACTAACTAGTGCTTTAGTTTTTAGTTTTTTTGACTGCATAGTGTACCTCCTCTATCGTTAGCAATATATCTATTTCTCTGTCATCTTTCATATCCAGATCTATTTCGATAGTCTCTGTTTCCTCCCTTACATTCAAATGCTCTTTACAATGTTCTGTCCATTTCTCTAGTATTTCTTGTTCCACATTAAGTATCTCACCGTCTCTATTTCTACACAAAGTGATTCTTGGTTTAAAAACTTTTCTAATCTCATTAAGTTTCTTATAATTTTTTTGGCCTCATTTAGCATATTTAGCTCTTCTAATTCTTGCAGTTCCGCTTGCATATATTTTTATCTTTTTTCCTGTATGTATATTCTTCTCCTCTCTTCTTAATTATTTGTATTCTTCTTCAGTTTGTCTGGTTATTCTATTTAGTAATATCATATAGGCTGCCTTTTGCTCTTAATAGCTTCAGCACATTCCTCATCAAACCATTCTCCCTTTCTCTGTACATTACTTTATTTTCCGATTCTTTCTTCAGCTGCTTCTTGTATAATTGTTTTGCAATTTTCTCAGTACTCATTTATGTTCTCACTTGTCATGTCAGCTTTAGCCTGCAGTTTAGTATGTCTTTGTATTTTCGTGCTGGATTACAATCCTTCAACAACTCTAGATCAGAGTCCATGTTTGCGCCTCTCCGATTTCTAACATGTAGTACATCGCTAAAATGACGTGCGTCGATAGTACATGGTCAATTTGATTAATCTATCTGAAGGTATCCATGTTCCTTTATGTACATTTTTATGGTCAAAGTGTGTGCTAGCTACCACCATGTGAGTGCAGCTGCTAGGTGTACTAACCGATTTCCATTATCATTAGAATCTCTATGGAGGCTATGTTTACCTATAGTTGGCATATATTCCTCTTCTTGTCCAATTTTGGCATTCAGGTCTCCTATAATGATTTTAATGTCATTTTTGGGACATTCTTGTATACTGTTTTCGAATTCTCCATAGAAAGCTTCTTTTTCATCGTATTGTTTTTCTTCCGTCGGGGCATGTACATTGATTATTGAGTAGTTGAAAAATTTTTCTTTCATTTACTGCTTAGAAATTTATTAATAATCTTTTTATTCTATCACTCACTATAAATCCTGTTCCAAATATGAGCTCATTTGGATATTTTTGCTTTTCCCATATTCTTTTACCAGTCCATCTTATTTCCTCCAGAGCCATTATGTCTACGTTATATTTCTCTAATATATTAATAAGGATTTGTAATGCACCAGGTCTAAAAAGGAATCTCACATTCTTTGTGTACAAACCATAATCATTTGCCTTTTTTTTTTATCAGGTCATTGGCTATAGTTCCGACCGAATTTTTTCTTTTGAGCATTTGTAACAATAGCTTTTCTACAGGGTGAGGTCGTCAGCCTCACGTCCAACCCCCAACCTGCAGGATCGGGTATTTTGTTTTGGGGGTGTTTTTCCCTAGAGACACTGCCTTTACCTCGGCTATAGGGTCCGTTCACCTTCGTAGTTCACCTGCCGTACCACTGCCCTTCAGTTCCGCTCGGTGATGTTCAGCTAAACTGACTACTACCGTCTTCGGCCCCGTGGAAATACTAGGGATGTTTCTCGATTTCCAAGTCTAGATCCGTACTGTTCTGCGAAAACAGGGTCACCTCGTGTAGGATGTGGATCTTCAGGAGCTTCACCACGCAGTACGGTCTTGGTTGGGTAGAAGCTAGGGGCTCCATTGGGGAGCCTCGCTTCCTCAAACCCTGAGACTTGTGAGAACCAGTGCCCAGTCAACCTGAAGCAAAGGTGCTACCTCTCCAAGATCCCTCGACCCCAAGGCCCTTACATACTTATGGATGTAAAACTTGGACAAACATAAGAGAAATGGAAATCTCATTGAACAACTGATTCGATTAATTTTATTTAGTAAAGTTAATTCAAGCAGAAATACGTGATTAGTAAACCATATTGAGGCACAAGTTAATATATGTTTTCTTTTCTTAATCTTGTGAAATTTAGAGACATTCTGAACATAAGTTGAGGTACTTGGACGTGGTAACGTAAAACTTATTAGGTGAGGAGTATAATAAATCAGGTAGCGTTCGACGCAACAAGGAATGTACATATGAGGTAAAAAGTAATAATATATACCAGACACTGACGTGTACAAACATATTGATAGATGGATTTAGTAGAATCAGTAAAAAATATAGACTGGCGTTTTTCGCGATGGATAACGATGGCTGCCACAGAGCGACAGTGGATTTATGCGTGCGTACGGGTACCAACTAACTAATCGCTGAAGTGAAGTAGTGAACTTAATCGTCGCCGGGCTACGGGTCAATAAACAACAGTCGGCTCTTGCTGTTCTCCGCGTGTCTCACCAACCGATGATCACCGCCATTGCACACAGTTTTTGCCTTAGTAGATAATGTCAGTCAGCCAGGTAAAAGTGGGCGGAACGTTTTAACCAGTTCCGTGGTTAACATGTGTTCACTTCCAATCTATTAAGACGTGGATTAGTGTTGAAGGCCAAGGTTTACGTTGGTCCACAGTGCTAAACATAAAGATACAACACAATCTTTTAAAGTAGAAATTGAAAATAAAAGCGATGTACATTATAGGAATACATTCAGTCGAGACACTTAATACTGAATATTGTTAGGCAACATCTCGCGATTAAGTCTGGAAGCCATGCTGTACAGAAACTACTTATTGTTTTTGTTTGTAGTGATTGATATAGAAAAGTTGTCACTGAGCATATATTCTTCAGGGGCTAATTAATATATAGAACAGAATTATATTTTAACTATTAAAATAAATTTTAAGATTTTCCATTTCGTCCACGATTTCCACTTTTATTCTCTCTTTTATGAAAATCTTCTTCTTCTTCTTCACTTCACGGAGTAAGCACATTGTCTGCTCCTTCTTCACAGTATAGGCCTACCTCGCCATCTTGCTCTTGATCTTCCTAAATTCCTTGTTCCAAACGGTCTAGCGGTCTATATCTATACCCTGCTGTATGAAGGTCTATCCTCTATTCTGTCGAGATGTTGCGATCATTCCAGGCGATATTTATGGATCGTAACGCTTATTAAAACACCTGCAGTTCATTCATAATGTCCTCATTACGCTAATGATCTCACCTTGGCCAGATCTCCCCTTTGTTCGTCTTAGAAAACTCTTTTCTGAACTTCGAATTCGGTTTATAATCTTCCTTCCTTGTAGGCACCCACAATTCGCACCCAAACGTTGACACAGGCTCTGCTATTGTTTTATAAAATTTAATCCTTGTTTCTTTCCTTGTTTTATTCTTTAATGTTCTATTTGTGATACAACACATTATCACAATTTCGTCTTGAAACCTCGTCCTGTTGCATTTCTAGTACTGAAAACGCAAACTAAACAGTTAAACTTCCAGACCTTTTCGAAAATTGTTTCTTCAGGAAATTATGAGGAACTGTTTTTCAACCGTTTTCAAAAAAAAAAATTTAACCGTTTTTGAAATTATGAAACTATATATTCCTATTTTACATATTATATTTTTATATTTTACATCTTACATCTTACATTTTATATTTTACATTAAATTTATTATATAGCTATAATTATATTTTGTGTGTGGCGGTCTTATAGGAAAATGAATTTAATTCTTATATTTGTTATAAATATTCTTCAGATGCATTTATAAAGAACTATGTTTCAATTACAAGAAGTGGCAAGACAGTACTCACTGACAATTTCACTAAGAAAAACCAAAAACAATGGCCTTGAAAGGTAAACATCAAGTGAGGACTAAGCTAGTTATAAACAACAGCACTTTAAAACAAGTGAGCCGTTTCAAATATCACGGCTGTGCAGTAAGCTATGAATCTGGATATGATATAAGATAGAAGATAAATACATTTAGGCATATTTGTGGTACGATTCATAGAAATCTTAGAAACAAAACAAGACACAGCACAAGGATTAAATTTTATAAGACAATTGCAATACCCACGCTGATTTATGCGAATGAGCCGTGGGTCATGACAAAAAAGGAAAGCGGTAAGATTCAGAATGCTGACATGCAGTTTCTTTGAAATACTTTAAATTATACATTGCAAGATAGAATAAGGAATGAAGATATCAGAGAAGAACTCGAAATAAAGGACATAAATGAAATAATTATTTCAATTTAGAGAAGACAATTGTGGGATCATCTGCAAAGGATGACAGTGGATCGATTGGCGAAAGCGGCACTGAACTGTAAAGCTATTGGTAGAAGAGACGTGGGTCGTCCGAGGATGAGTTGCGTGCCGGAACAGGTTTACACAACCTAATCCTTGGGAGAAGACGAAGATGTTCTTAAGTAATTCCGTGTTTAATTTTTAAATGCATTTTGTGTCATTTATAAAAGAATTGTAATTTTACTACTGTAATATTACGATCTTTAAAACAAACCTAATACGTGTGAATATTTCCGTTGTATGAATTGTGTCGTGACTTTTGCATTTAGATTTAGTGAGACGTCGTCATAGTCATACGCTAAGGATGAAAAATTATACGAGTAGTAAGAGCGAGCGCAAATTGTCACACCATTATTCAGCGTTAATGGTGACGGACGTCCGCCGAGCTGCTCTACGTCTGGTTGTGCCCCCCCCCCAAACAACGCTAACACCGACAAAACGATGTAACGGGAACATTTGTTATTTCCCGCGTTCTGTCTTTTTTTTTTTAGTCAGCTCACTTTTGTGACGTCTGAATATAAGTATAGTCGCTGTGTGTTGTGTTTATTACTAATTGTGTTGTGTAGTACGGAATTGTGTGAAATGCAGATTGGTGTCTGTTTGAATACTGTTCCCGGAAAACGATGGCGGACCTACAGTCATCATCATCTTCTTCAAGGATTAAACCAAGAATGGTTTGTTCCGGTTTCAAATTGGCAAAGATTAGAGCTGGCCACTCCAGCGCTTCCTCGGACGTCCCACACTTCTCCGTCCCCTCGGCTTATAGTTCCACAGTTGTTTGGGGATGCGGCAGTCATCCGTTCGGCAAAGATTTTGCCACCAAATCAGCCGTACTGTGGGCGGCGGACCTAGAGTGATGGAAAAATTCAAAGTCAAATGTGTCAGAACGATAATGAACATGACGGTTTTTGTGTACGAGGTTTGATCAAAAATTTCGTGCAATTTTGGATTTCCTACGCTATAAAATATTCGATTAAAAAATTGTTTGTATGTGACATTTGTACCCTTTTTAGTGACAAGCGTCTAAAATTTTAACGCTATTGGACGAATAATTGCATGAGTTATGTTTTGGAGCATTTGGCAATTTTTTTGACATTCTACAACGCAAGATTAAAAAATACGGAGTAAGTTTGTGCAAATAATTAGATAAACTGTTCTGTCGTGGGAAGAGTGTTGTAGAAGACTTCTAGCAAACCTGAAATTTACGAACAAGCAGTTCAGAAGCTTCAAGGATTGTGGTGAACAGATTAAAGATCATGATTATTATATAAAGATGAATACATGCCAGATGTGTTTTCCATTAATTTTTTTTGATTAGGTGCAAAGATAAATAGAAAACATTGACACACGTCTGGCATTTTACGCCACACGTGTGTGAAGCTATTCTTATGAAACGGCTAAATTCTCGGAAGAGACGTTTATGAAAACTGCTCGGCGATAATGCACCGGCCATTGCTTCTTCAAGAAGTTTAGGCAAACAACACGTTGAATTGACGTCGCGACCGCTGTATTAGCTCCAACACGATCTTTCTTTCTTCGGATAATGAAAAACACCACTAAACGACAGCGTTTCGCGACTGTTGAGGGGCGTAAAAATAATACCACTAAGAGAGCTGAAGGCTACAAAAATGAAAATGGTTCGAGAACTGTTTTTAAAACTGAAAAAAAAGTTAGCATAATAGTGTTGTAACCGATTGATGTTATGTTGAAGGCAGCATTGTACGTGAGATGAACCAATGCCTAATTTTTCAAATAACAAAAATTGCCCAAACTTTTTTATCAAACCTCGTGTCTTCTACGTCGTTTGCATAGTGATGGGGGGGGGAGTGATGTTCCGCGTAGGCTGAATATTTAGCACACGTCAATGTATTCAAATTACTGAATACGAGAGTATTGGGTTGATTAATTATTTTAACCGGATGGGCCAGGGACCAGGAAGATTACACTGGAAAATCCTAGTATACGAGAAATGCGATTTCTTAGACATGTGGCAGGATGGATATACTGTTCAAGGTCGCAAAAGAAATGTCGACGTACATCAGCAACTGAATGAGTATATTTGATAGGATTGCCCAATAGCGGTTAAAATGATTGGAACATCTTAACCGCTACCTTAATGATACATTTCCTTAGGCGCTACGTAACACAGCACAAGGACAAGATAGTTACGATGGTCAAAAACAATACGGAGTGAGCAGGACGTGTGACCACTGTAGAATCGGAACGGGCAGTGATACTTAATTTATGGAAACGATGATAATGATGACGACGATGCATTTTAAATTTTGGACACGTATTCGATGAGATGATGTTGAGAATTCTACCATCCAATGGAAGACGATTAGAAAAAGTTAAAACTCGCATAAAATCTGGCGGACCGCTGAAAATACCAGCACCGTAGGTCGCGATGAAACTCGACAACGTTGGGAATGAAGAACGGCAAAGGGAAGAAGACTTGAGAAGGTACTACGTTGACATTGGATTCGGAGAGGGGAAGCGTAGCAGCACTGGCAATGCGAGTTGTGTGGGGATACAGTACGTTCCCCGTACGCTGCTTGACGTTTGTACAGTCAAAGCAAATCATACGCAACTTGAAAATTTACCCGTCCGAAAAGTACAGTGAGAGCGGTAGAATACTTAAACTTTCTTTGTCCATTGCTATCCTACATCACTTCAAATATCATACTTCGTAACACGAACACGCACAAATATTAGCCTATAATTGTAATACAAATGGACGCTCACGATATTCACAGCTGGGAAACATACATTCAAATGACAAGCTTTTGAGTACGACTGTAGACTGCTCGGTAGTGTGAGACGCGCTTGCGCGTTTGTCTCTAAACTCCCGTAGTTCACATTTTTTCCGCATCCTTTGTTAAATTTGTCTAGTGGTAGGTTAACTCATTAAGTAATAATACGCGAATAAAAATTTATGCAAAAGTTTTAAACATTTCATTCCTTGCATCAATTAAATAACAACTTTGCGAAAATAAAACATTTTAACGTAGTTTTTTTTTTTTTTTTTTTTTTTTTTTTTGCTTACACACAAAACGCTAATAAAGAGCAAATTTTTGAGTTGTTTATGCAACCACTTCAAAAATACACGGCACTCGATCTTGAATCACCGAAACGAATCCAAGCGAAGCACTTAAGGAAGCGGCGGTCGGTACTGTTCCTCCCTCCCGATAACTGTTGCCTTCGTAAAGTATCAACTTAACAACCGCGAAAGGGTTTTAAAATTGCACTCTTTACTTCTTAAACAACGTGAGCACCACTTGATAAAGTACGGAAATATTTTAGGAGTAGATTTTTTTTACAGTATTTCCTTCTTGTTTATTCAGTTACGTCTGTGTGAAAATATTGTTTTTTGCAACACTATTTGTACGATTGAAGATGACTCAAAATTTTTGTTACTTTGCTGGTTAATTACACGATCACGTCAGATGTTTTTGTGATACATTCATACTCATCACAACTCACAGATCCGATGAACATTCCCAGGCCCGGATTTAGGTGTCCTACCGCTCCTAGGCACTATTGTTAGCGCCCCCCTCCCAAACTAGTAAATTATATATATTCCATTCTCCTTGACTGCTGAAAAAAAGTTGCTAAAAATAGTCATTTCAACTATCTCTATTGCAAATATCTTATTTGATCTTAAATCTAAAAGCGAAATGTGATGGAATTATGAAAAAGATTATATTTCTTTAACTTTTATTAATATTTATTTACGTGTACTATAGTAACACATGGATTAGTTTTATAACAAGTAATATACGTAAGCCTACATTATTTTTATAGGTTTATTTTAAAGGTTGTTTAATGGTTATTTCAAAACAATTTTCTTCAATTTGGCCATAATGCAAGTGCCCAATACAAATACTGTAATTAAAAAACCGAAAACATGAAATTTTAATAACTAATTTTTCACCTCGTGCCGCCCCCCTGCGCCTGCCGCCCCTAGGCACGTGCCTAGTGTGCCTAATGGGAAATTCGGGTCTGAGCCTGAACATTCCCCATTCTACCGTTCCGTCCGTTTGTATACGCCATATGCGGTATTACCTACTATACAACTTGTGTGCAGTATAACTCTAAATGATATACATGTTGCTGACATATATGTTCATATCTATCGCGTTTATTCCAGCACTTGTTGTCAATATTGTTACGACGATCTCACGGATTGCTAAATTGTACAGTGGAAACAAAATAACAGACACTAATGAAGTCACTAATTACCAGCTTTAATGACTCACAAATTAAAATTTGAAATTAACAAGGTACTCACATCAATAATGCAACTTAATTTTGTCCAACCGCAATAATAATTGTCAACTATTAGAACTTCGCACACTATTTATAGCACAATAATCACTTTCCACTAATCTGCAACAATCACTTGATACGCACTAAAAAAAATCGTCCATTGTAAATAACTTCAAAGCCGACCGTAGACGCTTATATATACCCCGCAGTAGTACCTGAATAATTTTCCATTCTTCTGACCGCGTGTCGGCATAATTTGCGTAGTTACAAGTGCTCGAACATTCTGGAGGCTATAGGTGCATGACCCTGACAAAGACATTGCCCGCTGGGCTAGTCGAGAAACGTGTAGAATGACGCTCTCAGATTTTCGGGAGCGTTATGTAATTATCCTAACAATATCATCATTGGGAACAGTCATAAAAGAAGAATGTATCGTAGAGGGTAGTGAGAAAAAGTTTCCCTAACAAAATTTGTTTTATTTTTTCTGACAATATATTAAATCATATTGGTAATAATACCAGTACAAAAATGTTAAAAATATAAATCTATTTAATGCCAAAGCTTAAACTTTTTTAATGGAAATAGAAACATTTATGTACAGTTTTTATTACTTATTTAAAAATAATAACTAACATTTGATAAGGATTAAAGAAAATAAATAGGATGAAAACGTAGGTTTAAAATATGAATTGGGAGTTTTTTAATTAAAAAGTAATCACGTGTTAAATTTTTTTAGAATATACGTTCTTTGAGTTTTCTAAACTTATCACAAAATGTTTTCAAATGTTCAAAACAATGTAATTCAAACTATATGATTGCTGAGAATATATCTTTTAAAACTATTTTCTGGACTTAACGGAATAATATTAAAAAGTTTTGTAGACAAAAATAATTAAGCTTTACAAAGCAACATTTTAATATATCTCAAAATGAAATAAAAACTAAATAACTGAAAAATAAACTGTAAACCTGAAAATTATATTTGTTCTATTATTAGACTACAAGCGTTTGTTAAAATTAATTTTAAACTCATATAAAAAACTGTGTGCTAGATATTAAAATTATTAGTTTTACCCATAGGCTACTCCTGTTTTTTAGGTGATATACGTATTATGATTGATTAAATTTGTTAACTTATTATTTAACTACTTGGTGGAAAAGGGTAAGAAATATTTAAGTTTTAGTGAGTAAGATAAAAGATTTTTTTATAGAAGCTTTTCTTTTAACGTCTACAACCGTCAAATTTTAACATTCTACTTAAAATTTTACTTCGTGGCCGTTTAGGGAACACAGTTGTCTTTATCATTGTGTAATCATAAGTTAATATATTACTATTTATTAAATTTGGGACACTTAAAGGAATGTAATTAACGAAGTAAAAGTTCCAAAAGTTTTTCACTAAGAATTAATGTTGTTTATCGAAATAACTGTTTTACTTTTAGTGCTTGAAACATTTTAGGCATGATGTTTCAATGCTGTAAGTGTACACATGGTTTACGTGTTATTATCAATTGAGTAGTTATTTAAATTTAATTCTGACTGACGCACTTTTGCTATTATAGACAAAATATAAATGCATTGTTATATTGGAGTGTTAGTGGTCTCAAATATTTCTACTAGTAATTTTATTCAAACCACTATGTTGTCTTTGGTACTGAAGAGCGCTTTCGGCAGTCAAGCCATCTTCAGGTCATTTACAAACGAAATTTACCTTCAGGTCGTTGGTAAATGACTGCCGAAAGCGCTCGTCAATACCAAAGACAACATAGTGGTTTGTATAAAATTACTAGTAAAAATATAAATGAGACGTTTCGGCCGTAAACTGTGCAACCGTCTTCAGGCTAATTATAAACTAATACATGTAATGAAATACCGTAAGTAATAATCTATTTAAAGAATTTACGTCCGAGTTGTTTGGCCGTGGGGTCGATCACTTTGTTCTAAACGTTTCGGCCAGCCACCGGAGATTATCTTCCGTAGAAAACAGTTAATAAAGTTATTAGAAGATTGGCTTGCCGGGTTGTAAGGCCGTGATCAAGAGTTGTTATTTGCAGACGTCGATCGTACCTTCGACGGCCATCGTCAGTGCTTGAAATTTGAACAAAGGCTGTTACACTGACCAAGTTATCGCGTCTCTAACCATTACGACCAAACTCCCTTAGACAATCTGCCATCTGGCATCCTATTCAGATGAGCAGTCCATTTGTCTTTGTTCTCTGCAGTACAATCTTGGACATTACAAATGTTCAACCCAGTGGCGAAGCTAGTAGTTAATGAATGGGTAGGCAAAAATCTTATCTTAAATTTATTTTTAAGGAATCAGTAAAAGGACGGTGGTTCAAATCGGACGCTGAGGTAGCGTTTGCTGTAAGCGAATGGTTCCACAAACAGCCGTAAAACTTTTACTAGCAGGGAATCTACAGATTAGTGCAACAGTGGGACTCATGCCTTAACGTTAATGGAGACTTCTTTTAAAATCGTTGAATAAAAAATGCTTTACAGCTCTATACGTCTTTCTATTGAACAATCCTTGTATTAGTCATACACAATAATACAACTGATTGAACTTCAAAATTTTAAACTTGATTAGTTTCTATGTATACATGTTTAATGTTACAAATAATTCAAATAACAATCTTGATCATCTGTTAGTTCAGCGGAATAACAGGGACACTTTTAATAACCGCATAAAATAAACACACTTATAAACAACACAGGCGCTTTAGCTTAACTGTTTGGACCACAGAAGTGAGGCATGCCTCAATGCTCTATGTGTACAGCGCGGGACAATGCCCCCTCCCTTCACTTCCATATCTAACCCGCACTTTGCTTACATACGATGTATACAAAAAATGCTGAGGCAAGTTCAGGTTGCCTCACTCGCTTTAAACGAGCTATGCCGAATCTCACCTGTCACCATCTAGCGGTCGCTCAATAAAGCACGTTTCGGTTTAATAAATTTGACAGTCGCAGTAACAATGTATAATCTTTACGTTATGTAGTTCATACGTATTTATAATTTTTATTCTACAGAATTTTTTAGGGTAAGCATTGACTCAATTGCCTCCATGTAACTTCGCCACTGGTTCAAATCTTTAAGAATGTCTTTATTGGAGAGTATACTCCTTCGTGTGCCCCCTTCAACAGATCGTAAGGATCTCATCTCCGATGCCTGTATTCTACTCAGATGTTCCCCCCCCCTCTGGAATCCAAGGTTTGGAACCAACAATAACACTGGCACAGCCATTACCTTATAAATTTTTATCAAGTCTCTTTCATTGTTTTTTTCGTAACGGCACTCGATGAATTGTGCCACATATTGACTGAAACTTAGCCAACTTGTAATCAACATTGTAATCTACAGCGTAAGTGATGTTACACCCAAGGTAGCGGAAATGTGACACCTGGTCTATACTCTTATTATCCAATACAATAAGAGGTGTTTAGCCACAAATGCAATAGTTTTTGTCTTCTTTTCAGAAATTTGGATGTTGTAATTTGACAAAAAAATTATATGAGAAATATTATATGAGTATACCTTTTCTGCCCGAGTTTGTACAGAGAAACTACTTTTCCGTAATATACTTCGTAGGCTAACACGTCCGGAGTCAATGTTGTTAAAATTCACTCCCGGGCTGTTTGTTCATTGTTTTAAGGAAAAACAGACGTTTCGGCAGTGCCATCGGCTGCCATCATCAGTGTAAAAATTCGGAGTTTCGCTAACGTAAGGTGGTAGACGTTAGTGATCACAGTACTGTGGTTAAGGCTGGAGAAGTCCCGTGAACACCACTCGTACTTATAAATTCTCTAAGTGCCACGATACAGTCATAAATCAAACACCAGCCAATTAGGAAGAAGAAGGGATATTAGAGGTTCGCAACACACCATGTCAGAGAGTACTTAATGACAGGCTTTCACCGAGCCGATTCATTAAGCGACGGAAGCATTCTGTTAGGCAGTTACGTATCGGCAGAACGTACTTGCGCTGGTCCAACGAGGTCAAGTACCTCGGATTACACCTCGACCGTCGGCTCACCTGGCGTACCCACGCTCAGGCAGTTCTTAAGCGAGCATCCGCTCGCCTGAGCTTACTGTTTCCACTCCTGATCAGCTCACCCATGACCAGGAAGTTGGGCAAGATGATTGTCGGCGCGTATTTGCTGCCGGTCTTTACCTACGCTTGCCCGTTCTGGGGTTACCTCGCCGCAATGCATAAAAAGAAGTTGAAGAGCGTCCTCGACAGGAGAGCTTTAACTTGAATGTTTGGACCACAGAAGTGAGGCATGCCTCAACGCTCTATGTGTACAGCACGGGACAATCCTCCCTCCCTTCACTTCCCTATGACTCCGGCACATTACTTACATACGATGTATACAAAAAAACGCTGAGGAAAGTTCACGTTGCCTCATTCGCTTTAAACGAGCTATGCCGAATCTCATCCTTCTCATCACGCCTTCTAAGGAGAGGACTTGACGTCCGCTCCTTAGACGATACATTCAAGCGGCTTGCACGCAAATTTTATGCACGTGCGGCGAGGTTCCCAGACAATCCTCTTGTGGCTGGGCTGGGCAGGTACCGTATACGTCCAGGTGATTCGTGGAAACGCCCTTGGTGTATACTGCGCTACTGTAGGCTAGCACAACAGCCGAGAATCGGCCTGCTATAGAGCACACGCCCTACTTGGGCAGGGCCACGAGGCAGGAGCTCCAGAAGGTAGCTCGGAACTCAGATACCGAGCGGTTCGTCTCTGCGACGCACAACCGCACAGCTCAGAGGGTCGAAGCCGATTCATTGCGATCGCAGCATGTTTCTACAACTGGATGGACTCCATATGAAGGCGATGGAAATCCGCACTCACACAGCAGAACTACTTTTCTGTAGTTTGTAAAGGTAAACGTAAAGCCGCAGGTTAGGGACGTTTCGTGCAGCTGTTTATGTAATCTTTCAAAGTTTTTCAGAGAAAGATGAGTTTTTGATATGACCACACGTGAGTTTTAAATTTGATACATTTTAGTGTATAATCTTTTGTTTTTGCAACGCGCAAACAGGAACAAGAGTATGACTTTTTAAGGCAGTTTGTTTGGGTCTAAGTAGACAGAAATATGCGAATACTCTATTATTTAAAATTCCGTAACTGAAACGAATGTCAGTGAAAGGAAATTTCAATAAGGGTTTCATTTTACGTTTAGCGTAATATCCTTCACGCACGAAGCGGTTAAGCTATCGGTATTCGCTTTCTTTCGGGTTGTTTAAATAAAAGATAATAATTTATTCAAATTAATTCTTTATTTTTAAAATATTAACAAACAGTACAATTCGTATTTTGAATATCTTTCTCAGCGTTTTTGCCAAAATCATGCCGTTATATTTCGTTTCGTTCTGAGTGTACGTATTACAAATAATTGTATAATTAATTAGACCATTGAAATGAATTTAATTTTGTAGATTATACAAAGTAATGATAATGGAAATATTCAAAAAATGAATCCTGACAGAATAACAGAGAAGCTTTTTGACTATTTCAAAAAGCTCAAAATATCCAATACGTGGTTCAAAGAAACAGAAAAAGACATAGAAGAACTCCAGATTACTCAAGAATATATTGAAGAATGCTTGCCACTTATAGTGGAAATTAAAATATGGTCAAGATTTTCAGTAAAATATCAAGAAGAGGACAGGTGCCATCTGGACTGACGAAAGGAGGGAGAGACATCAATGAAGAATGATGGAGATGTGGGAGAGGAGGAAAAAGAGAGGAGAAGTATGGAGGAACCAGTTGGCCGCAAACGTAGTCCACAGTGGCTCATAAGAAAAACAAATAGAACATGGAAGTCATGTATGGTTCTTCATACCGATTTTTTACAATGTGCAAATAGAAACGAGAGTACAGTAGTTTGCAAATTGATGTGAACACGCTTGATTTTAACTCATTTTTAATAACCCATACATAATTCATACAATATTATACATCTAGTATAAAAATATGTCCACCTCTGGCTTGAATAACTAGTTGTAAACGTTTTGGCATAGATTGGATCAATTTCTGACAAATGATTTTCACTTCATTGTCTTTGAACCATAAATTGATTAACGAAGAAATCATGGTTTCTTTGCTTGTGCAGCTCATTTTGCCCATTCTTCCTTTAAAGATAGCCCATAAGTTGTCTATCAGATTGAGGTCCGGTGAATTTCCTGGCCAGTCTAAAAGCTTAAAATTATGTTCTTGGAAAAATTGTGTGACTTTTCGCGACTTATGGCCGGGAGCACGATCTTGTTGAAAAATGCCGTTTCCTTCTGGCCACTTGTCATTGAGAGTACGGATCACTTTTCTTCTAACAACCTCAATATACTTGTCGGAATTCATCATTCCATCAACTGGAACAAGTGGCCCTGGCCCATGAATAGAAAAACAACCCCAAAACATTTTCTTAGTCGGGTATTTTACACTTTGATCAATGTGTTTAGGAGAAGGTTTCTCACTGTGTGATTTCCTAACGTAGCTGACCGTTGACCCTGTACAATAAAGTGCGTTTCATCTGAGAACAGGACATTTTCCCAATCTTTTTCATTCCATTTCTTATATTTTTTGGCCCAAGATAATCTTTTTTCCATGATTGGGATGGTTAAAAGCTGTTTCTTCTGAGGACGAACAGCCTTACGCCCAGCGTCCAGTAGCCTACGCCGAAAGTAGAGTCATGAATATGAACATCTGACTGTGCTAAGTCTTTTTGTAGATCAAAACTTGTCAGCCTAGCGTTTTCCTTTGATGTTCTTAGCAAAATTAAGTCATCCCTGTCAGTTGTTTTGCATTTTCTTCCACATTTTCCTTTTCGCTGAGGGGAAACACTGCCAGTCTCTTTAAACTGTTTAATAATTAAGTTGACAGCGCCCAAACTAACCTCACATAATCTAGCAACGTCCCTCTGTGTCATATTAGTGTGTTCATTCATGTGACCATCTTACTTCTTTTCTTTGGTGTGAGATCCATAGCTTACATTTAATAAAACAGGATTTAACACGGTTCAGAGGATTAAAGTTTCACAGAAACAAGCGACAACACATTATTAACCACAAACACCAAAGGAAATGAGGTTAATAAACAGCTGAGAGCAAATGAAGGTAAATACCAGCTGTAAATCAGGGCTGCCAAACTCTGAAAGTCAAATTATGTGAAAATTCCCGCTTGTTCACATTAATTTGCACACTACTGTATGTCTCTATGGGCCAGCAGTTCGTTTGAATCTAAGTGGACAGAAATATACAGATACACGATTATTTAAAATTCCGTAGCCGAAACTAATAATAATAGCCAATGGAAGGAAGTTTAACTGTTACTTACTTAAGGGTTTCACTTTATGTTCAGCGTAACGTCCCTCACGCACGATGCGGTTATCGTATACGCACGCAAAGCCATCACCTTTTGATCTACAGAAGACGCTTCACGAATGCCTTTATTATGCGCTGTTTCATCTCACGGATACGCTGACCTGTCGTTTCCATGGAAACGTCAACACCCTCTCGGCGTCATAATATTACTGATGACGGAATAATTTTCCCATTTTCCCTTTCCACAGCGTGTTAGAGGTTCGTGAACAGAAGCAGCGAACACTGTCTTCACGTTAATATAATTTACTTGTACCCTTTATCTTTATATTATATATATGTATATTATATTATATTTATATCTTTATATTCAATCCTCATCTCGTGTATACTGTACTTAAAATAAGAATCTTTGCTTAATATCATATCTTTGGGTTTTAAAAAAGTAATAAATCAAACAAACAGTATTTGCTTCCTCGGTGTTGATAATTTTTTTGTTTTAAATAACGTTATAACTTTGATTTCTGTTTTGTTGTTGTTGTCTTTTTAAAGAGATGTGGCACTGAAAGTCACCAAAAATTTTCAATTTTTTTTTAATCTATGGAGTGTTAGGAAACAGGGAAATGTGATGAAACATGTTTCTGAATGTAGTAAGTGTCATATTTTTATAGTTTTTTAGAACCGTACCAAAATGCGAAATTGGCAGTTGGCGAGTAATTTGTTCAGTAATAAACACAATATTAGGCTATACACTACTAAACTCTGCTCTAAGTATGTTATTATATTGAACTACATGTATATATATATATACATATATATATATATATATATATATATATATATATATATATATATGTACATACTGATTATTAGCCACTAACCAAGTCATCACTGCAACTATAATCAGCTAACATGAACAACAAAATACAAAAACAGTCAGCTGATGTTCTCAGTAGTGTTGTCCTGTTGCTTGTAAACAGTGAGTGAATATACCATTATCGTGTTTAAGTATTATATTAAGTGTTATAAGTATGGGTAGACCATCCAAAAAAAGGCAAAACATCAAACAAAAGAATATAAGTAATATAAATAAGCGGTACATCCAGTTTTTCCAGTTTTTCAATTTAGCAGGCCTAGACCTAAATGCTTACTATGACATAAAAAAATGTAAAATATACATAAGACCCTAATAAAAATTTATAATGTTAGAGTACATGTCAAACTTATAAATAAACTAATGTTAAAACTCGTAAAAAAATTATTTATTGGTCTATATATCTCAATACCTTGTCAAATTCAACAAGGTAACTTTCAACGCGTTATTTCCGCAAATCAGTTTTTTCATGTTTTTTAATATTCAAATTGATATAACTCAAAAACTACTAACGTTATAGGGTTCAAATTTTTACCATTCACTCTTGGGTATTTGACCTAAATATTTAGGTAGAATTATGTATGTCACGTTATTATAAACTGAGATAAATATTTTTTTTTAAACGTAAAGGTTTTTAAAAAATAACATTTAATTGTCTGTTTATACCTAACTTTTTAGAAGATATCCTTACCTATAAAATGGCACTTTGTTAATGAAAATCCAATTGTTAGAACATGAGTTATATCAAATTTTGTGTATTACATATATTTTTCAAAAACTAATTCGGACTGTATATACTAATGAGAAAAACATTTTTTTCTATTTATGGTCATTTTTTATGACTATAAAACAGATAAAGGTAGTCTGAAATGTCTAATATGTTTAATATAGAAGTTAGCATTTTCAGTGCCATATCCCCTTAATAAGGTTTTGGCATTTCTATATGATTGGTTGTTATGGTTTTTTTCTGTATACCCATGGGTTGGGTGTGTTTCATGCGCACGCATTAGTTAAATCTTCCATGTGTTATTATATTAATACTTTAACGTCTTGTAATGTTTAGCTGTAAATCGTTGCGTCTAGTTGCCGTCACAACGCTTGTGACAAGCAACACGTAGGCTACTTATATTATAAAAATTTTTCATCGTTGTCACACTGCGTTGTTTAACGTTTTACAGTGTAAAGTATAGTATTATAGTAAACTGACAATAAGATGTCTACGGCCGAATCGTTAGGAAAAATAATAACTCCTTAAATTCATTGATTGACGGTCACTACAAATTTAAGGATTTATTTAACAACTGAGGTGATTCAACAGCAGAAACATGGGATTTTACAGAGAAATATCAGACACATACGGACCTCCAGCTTGCCGACTTCTAAAATTATGACAGTGACAGCAGCAAACTCGCTTCATTCATCAACCACCGTATTTTTCTTCTGAAGTGTCGACACTTTCAAGTGTTTCTTGCGCATATTGATGCAATGTTCAACTTTAAACGTCGAACCATGGAACACCAGTTTTATAATAGTGTTGTGAACAGTGCGACTAGATTTAAAAGAGACTACCTACATAGTGACATCAAAATTTCTCTCAAAAGCCTTGAATTCATAAAAAATAGGTTATAACAAACTAAACTCAATAGTTATAAATTCTTACCGGACTTTATAATAAACGAATTTTCTGATAAACAAAACAGCACGTTTTAGCACTTAGTAGAAAAAATTCGGAATAAACAAATCACTAAAATAAACCGTATAAGACACAAAATGGCAACCTTCCAAAATTCAATCCGGACTGGCTGATAAATCTCACCGATGTCGTCATGCCTCTTTCTCTAGGACCGAAATTTGCCTTCCCAGATAATAATAATCGCATCCCCACTGAAAGAATTATCAGCAAAGTGAAACACGTTCTGAATAACTTACCTGAAGATAAAAATCTGGAAATCGTCAAAAGTTAATGTATTAATATTATTACCAACCATATAAACAAAAATAAATCACATAAGAAATAACAACACAACCAGTTGTTCACTGTTAGTAAAGCCACCAAACACTATTCATCAGACAACAAAGACATTTTATAACTTCAGGCAGATAAATCCAAGTATCATGCCTTATCCTCGCAAACCCTTCATCGGTAAAAAGTAATAACGGTAGAGGTAAAAATATGAGTATCGAATTGAGACGGCCAACAAAAAGCAAGCTCAAGAACTAGAGGTTACAATGTTACGGACAGAATGGAGGAGTTGGAGCAGTGGTAGAAGCAAAGGTTGTAAAAAATGGTCTTAAAATGGATCCCACGGTGGACCAAAAGTAGCCTATAAACTACTACTATAACGGGGGCAGTTAATTAGTTCAACGATGGACGAGAGTAGTTTAGCGGGAGGCGGCAGACCAAGAGTTAAAAAGAGAAAAAAACGATTAACCCTTTATCAACAGTAGTAAATATAAGGAGCTTATTACACTGGTAAGTTTACACAATTCGAAATTAGACGCTGTTTCTTCGGCACGCAATTAAAGTCTATCCTCTACAGTTATTTGAGAAAGGCTGTTGAGAAATAATTGAAACGTATTTTCGCATTGTGTATTTCTAATGAACGAGCAAACACAGATTCTAACTTCTCTACCTATTTTTAAAAAAAAAATCGGTATGGAGAACCATACATGACTTCCATGTTGTAATATTTATGTTTAAAATAATTTACTTGAATTCGGTTCGGTAATTTCTAAAAAAAAATATCGCCCACCCTCAAACTAATTTCACTATTTATAGATATTTTTGTTATTATGGGGTAGGCGTTTAATATAATGTTATTTTCAGTCACTTTATTCATAAAAATTAGGTAGGCTTACTTTATTCTTATAAAGAAACCGACTACGCAGATAATCATCCCTCCTCCGAAGCGCTCCGAAGTCACTCATGGACCCTGAGCATCTTGCAGAGGGTTCATTCCCTAAAGACGAAAAGTATGTCTACGAAACGTTCCTCTGTAAACACGTGCAGTTACACTGCCCAGCGATCCACAGGAAGCAAGTCGCTATCCACGCTGGACACTTTTTCGGCTTGCACGCGTTGTGTTTTTGTGGGTTTCAGTACTTTTCATTTAAAAAGCGTGGAAATGTAAGAAAATAAACATGAGTGAGGCCAGAAATAACGCGAATTGTGTGTGTGTGTGTGTGTGTGTGTGTGTTGCCTGCCTTTTTATTGCTGTAATCATAATAATAAAATGGAAACGTAAACATTACATAACTGAGATATGCTTGCCTACCACGAACGATATATATTCGCTCACAAATGATTTAAATTAAAATGAAAAAATATAGAATTTTGTTAAAGTGAGATGAAATGTTTCCATAGAGACTACTTCTTTGTTGTCAATAACGTATTACACATACAAAACTTATAAAATTTACTTCCTCCATCATCAATTAATATTTTAATTTATAAAAAATCCCCCCTCCCCCTTCAACTACCCTTTTTATTTATAGATATTTCACCTTTCTACAGTGGATTATTATGACCTTCTTTTCAGGATACTTTATTTCTCAAAATTAAGCACTTTACTCTTGTTAAAACATAAAATGTTGCAGGTAAACTACCCCTTTCCCATAACCGATCTTCACCGAAATCAACAGGCCTTGATTCCTCTACATTTCGGGACTGTATGCAAAAAATTATTTGATTCTGTTTGAATTTGCGGCTGTTATTGTTTGCCATAGAAAAATTCTACAGACAGACAGACAGACACACACACACACACACACACACACACACACTTTTCAAAAACTGACTATATATTTTTGAAAAATTTAGCATAAAATAATTTGTTTCTAAAGAGATAATTAATGTTAAGTAGTGTTAAGCGTATATTACATATTTTTATTACTTAATCTATATATATAAAAGAGAAATACCACTGACTCACTCACTGACTCATCACGAAATCTCCGAAACTATAACGCCTAGAAACTTGAAATTTGGCATGTAGGTTCCTTATGTGATGTAGGTATCCGCTAAGATGGGATTTTTGGAAATTCGACCTTTAAAGGGGGAAAAAGGGGGGAAGTTTGCCTGACTAACTGACATAGAATCAACGTAGAGCAAAAACTACTGAATGGATGTCAATGAAACTTTGAACATAGCTTCATCATAGGTCTTAGGTGCTCACTAAGAAACGGTTTTAAAAACTTTCACTCTTAAGGGGCAACCCCCCCCCTATTGTATGTATGTATCTATGTATATATGTTCCACATCTCCTCCTAAACCACTGGACCGATTTCAACCAAACTTGGCACAAATATTTTACGCGACGGGAGAACCAACATAGGTGAGGTGTTTTTTCGATGGGGTCCTTTGGGGGTTCTTTGGGGTCTTCCACATCTCCTCCTAAACCACTGGACCGATTTCAACCAAACTTGGCACAAATATTTTACGCGACGGGAGAACCAACATAGGATAGGTGTTTTTACGATGGGGTCCTTTGGGGGGTTCTTTGGGGTCTTCCACATCTCCTCCTAAAAAACTGGACCGATTTCAACCAAACTTGGCACAAATATTTTACGCAACGGGAGAACCAACATAGGACAAGTGTTTTTTCGATACGATCCTATGGGGGGTCCTTTGGATCTTAAAAACTATTAGATCTGGTTACTATGGCAACCCAATAGAATAGATTCTGGTTACCATAGCATCGGTGGAAGTCTCCCGCGTAGGAAATAGCGCGAGAGTCGTCCGACGGGCCTTCCCCGGAGTTCATCCACGGAACCCGGGGAGTCTTAGGTCGGATCCCGCGAAAGACGGCGGGGCCAGAGTCCACGGTTCTTATAAATAAAGATATAGGTTATGATATCAAAGGTGGTGTATTCATCTTAAGAAACTTCTTAATAGTGTGTGAATTCAGAGTTGTTTCAGTTTGAATTTAAAAGTGGATAAGTTAAGATCGAAGTAAGTTATAAGCGAGTATAAAAAACAAAGTTTTGATAGCAAATGTATTCAGATCATAGTGTTCAGACAATATAAATGCACTTGCTTCAGTTTGAATTTAAAAATTGATAAGCTGAAATCTATAGAGGTATTGTATTGTTAGAATAAGTTTAGGAGACACTAATTTAACAAATGCCTTATTTCAACATTAACACAATGAATTATAAAAGACAGTAAATACGCAGCGCGTGCAAGTACTGTAGACATTTTATTGAAAACTAATTTAGCTGTTCGCCCTCTCCCAGAGTTAGAAATCGAGCAGGAGCATCACGCGCAACAGAATTCTTCTCCAGATATAAGAATACAGTTTATGACATGTTCTTAAACAGGTGCGCTACAGAGTATTGCTGCGAACGTAACAATATAAGGAAGATTATACAATATACAAGTAATATAACGTTAGAACAAGAATAGGTGCCTATGAGCCTATGAATAAATTATGAACCCGAGCAACGCTGGGTAAATCGGCTAGATATAGATATCTATATAAGCCAAATACCACTGACTGACTCACTGATCACGATATCTCTGAAACCACTGAATAGATATCAATGAAACTTTGAACGTAGCTTCATCATAGGTCTTAGGTGCTCACTAAGAAACGGTTTTAAAAACTTTCACTCCTAAGGGGCAAAAAACCAAATAATGAAATTTATCGCGGGAATTGCATACTTTGTAAATGAAGTGGTTGACATCTCAGTTTATTGGAAACCCCGAATACATTTAGTTCTGAGTTTTTAATCATTGTTTTAAATTGAAAAATTTCGTTGTTTGCAGGTTCTTACAGTCGAGAAAATTTCGAAGTTCAATTAATTAATAAATGTATGTCCTTTTTTTTCTCGGAAACGGCTCTAACGATTTTCTCGAAATAAATAATAAATAGCTGTTGCTATGGATGTAAATAAACAAACTAAGAGTTGAGAATTTGTACAATCTATCTAATGCTATACTATTAAGCGAGCAATAATTGTACAATTACGTACAACGTGAAACTCCGTAGCGAAGCACGGGTATTTTGCTAGTAAATCAATAAATGTGTTTAGTACATTTCGTTTTCTAATTTTCTTTTATTTTATAATATAAATATAATTCTTTAAAAAAAAATGTGTTTGAGTGTAGGCTTTCATAGAGCAAAAAATGTTTAAACATTTAAATAAAATAATGGTAAACTTTTAGTTCAAATGTTAACAGAAACATAAGCCATTTTTTCCTAATACCGCCACTGCGTAAAGGCGTTCATTATATATTCTCACGACGGCGCCGATTAGGCTTGGGGCGGGCCTGAATGTGAACACCGGCTGCGAAAGCTTACGTTCATTTACCACAGTTCAGTCTTGTATGAGCAGCTGTTCGGTGCTGTTGCACTGTCGTGTGCGGTAACTTAATATTATCGCTACCTTTCTTACTAATAGACTTATATTTGTAAGTAATACTGCAACAAAAATAACAACAAAAGGTTTATCTGATTACTCGAACAAATCCAAGCAGCCGGCCAGAGGGCCGCGCGTGCGTCTGCTCGTTCGTGTAGGACTGTGTGTTTGTCTGCGGCTTGTCGTTGTTTGTACCTGTTTCTCTACAAAATATAAACACAAGGCCAGAAATTACTCATCTGGAAGTACACGCGTCTTTTAATTTATCTGTCTACTGTAATTATAGACAATAATGAATTATCAGCAACCAATCCTGTCAACTAACGTTGAACCTGTTCCTACGGTCAACTCAGGAACCGCAAATATGCTGCCTGCATTACCTCCAGTGTCGCAAAATGCCCTTAAATCCTATAACAGTCAACAGCTAGGCAGAAATGTTAATGTTGATTTCACACAACACGGATCCCACAGCTGGCAGATGGTGAAAAAAACGAAAAAGAAGTCGCCAATCTTCAGAAAACACATCTGAAACACACACTCAGCTTAATGAACACAACAGATTTACGGTGTTACCTATAGATGGACCCTGATGACGTCCAACCTACTCAAGACTTGGCCCAGCCGAAAGTACCTAGGCCTCCTCCTGTATACTTCATGGTGTCGTCAATGTCGTCTCTACAACAAACAGTAGTAAGAATTATTAGACTGTTAATATAGGGCTACAGTCAAATGTTTGGGGTCTGGTCTCCTTCGATATCTGATTTCTCAGGAGTGTGTGTGTGTGGTTTTATTTTTCAGAGCTATTTAGGCCCTGTTTTTAGTGACAGTTCTCAGGGTGTTCTAGAGGTGAAGTTCCTTCATCCTAGAACAAAGTGGTGTGGCGTATATCAGTGGCGAACCGTAGAACAGAAGGCGGGGTGATGTTTGGGGGACGAGTTACTGGAGAGGCGTCTAGTTACTGAGGACGGTAAAGATGGTGATTTGCGTCGAAGCTTGGCATCAGGGAACTCGACGACTATAGTCAGGTCGGGGTAAAGAAAGGAAAATAAAAAAATAAACTTTAGGGGTTCTAAGTCAGTGAACAGTGAAGGCTGCCGTGTTGTTATGCGACTACTGTGGGGGATTCGTTGTCTGTTGTTTAAGAAGGTTGAGCATTTGGAATTCCTTGCTTCTCGGTGTACTGAGAAAGCCATTAGGCGGAGCGAAGGACGGAGGTTGGCTTTGTTAGCGTACTTCCGGCAGTTGAGTTTCTTAAGGAAGGAGTTCAGATCCGCACAGGTATGTTAAGACTATACAGAGCAGGGTTGATTCCAGGTCATCCAACAATATTTATACTTCGTAGGATTACACGTATGCAGCGGAAGTATGGGTTATTAACAAAAAGAATGAAAGAAAGATTCTTGCAACGGAGATGGAATATTGGAGGAGGTGCTGTGGAATAACGAGAGCAGACCGAATAACAAACGAGGAGATCAAAAGAAGAATGGAAACGGAAAGAAGTGTAATTGACTACATCGAAGAAAAAAGATTGGTGTGGTACGGTCATGTCCGGAGAGCCCAAAATAGGTAGATCAACAAAGTGACGGAATGGAGTCCATTAGGAAGGAGGAAAAGGGGAAGACCGAGAAGATCTTGGAGGGACGAAGTGGATGAATCTATGCAATGTATAGGACTTAAGGAAGGACAATGGAAACATCGGGAGAATTGGAAAGCCATGTTGAAGGAAGGGAGATGGCACTAGCTGTAGCAACCCTATTATATATATAGGATTACACGGCCGGAGTCAATGTTATTAAAATCTACTTCCGGGCTGTTTGGCCGTGATCCATTGTTTTCAACTAAACAGACGTTTCGACAGTACCAGCGACTGCAACATCAGTGTAAAAAATCAAGCTGCACTAACGTAGGGTGGTACACGATACAGACTACCTACACCGTGTCCCTAACGTGTAGCACCCTACGTTACTGCAGCTCGATTTTTTACACTGATGATGGCAGTCGATGGTACTGCCGAAACGTCTGTCTTAGAAAGATACAATGGACCACGGCCATACAGCCCGGGAATGGATTTTAATAACAATATTTATATTGGCTGCGGTATGGTCCTAGACGTTTGGGTGTTGCGTACGTTATAAGTGGGTGACGTCAGACAACGTAAATACGGCTAAGGAGATGCCGCGTCAGTTTTTTTCGATTTTTGAGACTTGTCCAAAGATACAAGAATCGGGTTGTTTTGGGGACTAGCCATCTTCAGCCGGTTTGTAATATGGTTTGTGGAGACGCACGCCAGTATAGTGAAGGTGAAGGTGGAGGCACAAAGTATAGTGAGTACAGATGCGGTTGTTGAGTGTAGGACAGCCAGATTAGATATAGGGGAGAGTGGAGTGAGCTTGTGACGATCTAAAGAGTGCAACGTGTAGCGCAGGACGCTAAAGATGGATGGTAGCGTCTCAGTTAGAAAATGACGTGAAGGTTACGGCGGGGACTCATGTGAGGGGTGTGAAAGTCGGATAGGATTGTAGGGTATTTCCGGATTAGTTATTTAGTGTGGGCATCTGTGATGTTCAGCTGCAGCTTGTGTTTGGTTGTGTTGGCAAGGGTCAGCAGGCGATTAATGAGGAAAGATGGTCGTTTCGTGTTTCGGATAGGACGGTTTAAAGAGGCTCCAATTGGTTGGATGAAGGCTCGAGTGCTTGCATTATGGACATATTTTATATTTAATTTGGTTGGAAAAGGAAGAGGTTATTCATGGCATGTAATAACCTCTTCTTGGTACGAATTAGGGCGGCGGAGTGTGCTCTTGAGGGTGGCCCGTTTTATCACTCGATAGGGTTTTCACTTGTTGGATAAATCTATTCTTATTGTTTGATCAGAAAGTTCGTTCAATTTCTGTTTACTTGAAAATAATGCCCTAATTCATTTACATTTACATTGCCCCTTCAAAATAGTCTCAATCGAACACAGCAATAATTATGGCAGTATTTTTTTCAGCCTTTAAAACATTTATAACATGTATTTTTCGTATAGTCCTGACTTCGTTCAGCGATTTTCCGATTTTCCTTTTAGATATTTAACAGTGACGAAACGTTGTCCTTTAGTGGTCCTTTTCATTAGTGAGAATAGGAAAAATTGCATTATGACTCACCTGGCGAGTATGATGGTTTCGGTGTCGTTAAGGTGTTTTATTTCTACCTGAGATTATTTCTTCTTCTTGAAAAAGCAATGACGCGCATCTGGTGTTTACCGCAAACCTGCCTGTTTTCTACGAATAGCTTCACACAGTGGCATGGTAGTTTTTATTTATTTTTTAATAAACTGAAGACTACTTATTATGAAATGACCAGTACACTGTTACTTGAAAGTGGCTATATTCAGCAAAGTCAAAATGAACAGTGGAGTCGTGTGTTATGCTGGTGCTATTGCTACTACTGGTGTAGGCGGGAAAACCAATAACGTTGGGATCAGGGGAGCCGTATTCAGTAGCAGGTTATTATTATTATTAACGGAACCCCATCTTCGGCTAGATAAACATCAAACGTTATTAAAGGGAGTACGATTGTGATTTATAGAGGATATAAGACGGTATTCGTCCGCTTCTCTCCGCATGTAATATAGAACGCTTCGCCGCCGGATTGCTGTCGACTCTTGCGACCTTGACCACACTGCGACGCCGCGCCGGGCGTTAATTCGATAATATAGTAGAACTACATATCTGAATCAAAGACAAAAGTAATCGCTTTTATAGGAGATGACCCGGTTCGGACCAAAATATGCATAGACAACACATCCATAGTACAAGTGAGACATTATCTTCTATTTCTTAAAATTTAGATGTTTTAATTTAATTTACTAAAAATTTGTTTAATATTTCCAAATATTATATTTTAACTTTAACTATAGGTATTGCATTCAATATATTTTTCATTATAGAAATCATAAAATTTGAGCACATAATATTACATAAACACACATACCGTAATGACGTTGTAAAACAGCTGATTGACATAAGCAAATAATTATAACACTAGAGTTTGAAATATCGATCCAAATTAATTTTAGCTCAGATTATGTAAAGCAGTTGTAAAGACCTTTACAAAGCACGTATAATCAAGAGGGAAAACCACTTTTAAATGTATTTATGAGTAATTAAATAGTTTAAAATAAATATTACCCCAATTGTAGTTTAATCTGTTTCGCCTTCAAAAATCCTTAAGCCATCTGTTCCTGGGTATACCCACACACTTGTGTCCTATAGGTTTGTATTTCCAGATTTTTTTCTGGAATCTGATATTCTTTCTAAGTGTTCTTTCCACCGTTGTTTGTAATCTTCTACAACCACCGTTGTTTGTAATCTTTTCCGAGGCCTGCATTTTACTGCCTTGTTTTTGGTTGTTGTCCATAGTTCGCACGCTTAGGACAGTAAAGGGAGCGCCATAATTTTGTACCTCTCCGTACCTTGTTACTACGGTTGATTGTTGCGCAACTCGTCTGGAACTTACGTAACCTACCATCAACGTCATAGCTTCTATCATAGCCGATATCATTTCCAAAATAATTAAAGTGGTTTACTTGTTCCATAATTCGATCACTAATCATTGTTTTTGTTCTTATTGCTCCTAGCCTCGAAATGGCGTTACTTTTGTTTTTATAGTAAAGATTTTCATATTGTATTGTCTGCAAATCTGATGAGGTTTAAAAACAGATTTTTGTAAAGCATATTCTGTATTCTGAATTACAAGCAAGTCGCCAGTAAACAACAGCACATCCAAATATCTGTCTCGTAATAACTTAATACCCGAGATGTTTCCCTTTCCTTACCAGATCGTCAATATAATGTTAAAAAGTGTAGGTGATATACTACACCCAAAAAGGACAAGCGATTCCACGTTTTTATTAAAATAAAATTTCTACCTGAATTGATTAATCCTGATATCTATTTGCAAATTAATAGTACAATCAGAATAACATTTTTTTTAAACCAACTGTATAATTATTGTAGTAGAAAATTATTACCAGTTTATATATGTAAAAAAGTTGCGACTATAATCATGGCATGAAACCGCAAAGGTTTCATTAATTTAGCTAATTACATATTTCGTTCCCCAGCCTCTGCTGACGTCAGTCGACATTATTAAATTAAATTTCGTGCCTTGGAAAATTACACAATAATTAATTTTGCGTTATGTAAGTTGTTACACGCACACATTTATGATACATTATTGAGAACATTTCATAACTGTTAAAAACTGTCCCCCCCCCCCGGAGATCCAACAAAGCCATGATGATATTACTAGAGATATCTAAGCGATCTTTAATGTAGTGGTTTCTTGTTGCCATCTACAACCCAGTGTCGTTGACTAATAACTAATTCATCCGCCTTCGTGGCCGATTTCTCAACCCCAGAACAGTGATGTGCCCTACCGCTTGCCAGTTCAGTAACATATTCTCGATCCTCTTGTACGGTGTGGAATATTGTACTTTGAAGACAACTAAAAAATTGGAATCTTTCGAAATGTAGCTTTACCGTAGAATACTGACCATTTCATGGAAAGCACATATAACTAACTAATGTTGAAGTTCTTCGAAAGATGAAGAAAGATAGGGAAGTTATTAGCACAGTGAAGATAAGAAAGCTTCAGTATCTGCGACATCTCATGGGAAATGAACAGAGATTTTACTTATTGCAGTCCATACTACAGGGAAAAGTACTTGGAAAGAGAGGAGTTGGGCGACCGAGAATATCTAGGCTGAGAAATTTAAGGACCTGGTTTGGCATGAATACAACCGACTTATTCCGTGCAGCAGTGCAGAAAGTTAAAACAGTCTGTATGATATCCAACATGCGAAACGGATAGGAACTATCAGAAGAAGATTGAGAATATGGGCGAAACAGCTGGTATGCAAAACCACTGCTTGTTCTTTACTAAGCTTGGATGTGAAGTGAAGAAGAGTGAGGAGAGAGAGAGAGAGAGAGAGAGAGAGAGAGAGAGAGAGAGAGAGAGAGAGAGAGAGAGAGAGAGAGAGAGAGAGAGAGAGAGAGAGAAGAGAGAGAGCGAGAGAGAGACACACACTTTATAATATATTTATAATAAGTAAAGCCTACTCACAGAACTAAAAAATTAAACGCCCCCGCGGCTTACGGTCGACATTATTGGATGCTGTCTTAAAGCATAGAAACCTCTCATGTAAAACGTACCACGCACAGCACAAGACACTTTCTTGTTTTCGGCCAAAGGTTAATCGCAGAAGCCCGAGGATTAGCGTTTCTGATGCGTGTAAGTCCCGGGGAATTTAGTCTTATACTTTATATCCCTACTTAATCGAGGCTTTGTTTCATTGCTCAGCTTTTACCTGTGTCAGGCACGTACAGAGTAAAATCATCTACAATGAGAAAAGGGAAAATATATACCCACTTAACACACACACATACGCCCCCCAGAAATATTAATTCGTTCCTATTACATTCGGCAGTATGAATTGTAGTTTCTCAGCGATGTAGGTCACGCTACTTTCTATTTTACCTTTTCCGACTCTACAGGTGTTTGTATGTTCTCGCGTTCTACTCTTGTTCCTTCCATACCGATCTTACCATTACGTTTAACGTTTAATTTTTATATAATTAATTACCTCACCTTGCACCGTATTTTTGTTGTACCTTTTTGGTGTAATTCAACATGGATTCATCATTTTTCGTAACCCTTTCTTAGAGTTTGTAATGAACATACTATTGAATTGTTTGCAAATTTACTGCTTACACTGTACTACATCCTTCGGTTTCTGGACTTTATTTATTTACTAGCTGTTACCCGCGGTTTCGCACGCGAATATTTGACATTTATTATGTATTTTAATATAATTTTTATTGCCAATGTCTATATGGCGTTCTGACGGCTCGTATAACAATTTTGTACTCATTAGTCAAATTCTTTCCAAAGCTGTTTTCAACACTTGTACTATTTTAACTTGCACTAAATTATTATGTTGGTGCAAACCAACAGCATTTGCAGATTTAAAAGTACCCGTTTATAAAGCCTTTGGGGATATTTATAAAGTACCTCTTAAATCAAAAACGCTAAATTCTTTATTTTAAATGTTACTGTGTTAGAAGCATTGTATAACACATTAAACGTTATGTTTTTCTCAACCATGGCTTTTATTTATTTCAGCAGTAATAAATAAAAACCAAAAAACCGTTGTCACCTGATTTCACAAATGAAAACAACACGTATTTTCGCTTTGCATTAAGTAATAGGACAATTTACAATTAGTACACTTCTTCTTTTCCACATTGTAATATATCGATACAATCGCATATTATATCAAACATCAAAAATGTACTGCAGGAATGGATAAATGTACAGTTCCGATGCCGCTAAATAGCTTTTGTTTATTTACTTGTTACTATGGTAATTAATTCTGGTCTCCATGGTGTTGCTGACATATTAATACGCGTCAACGAAAAGGCATAATTAAAAGGGCCTAAATCGTGCGAACGGGGCAAAATATCAAATTACAAGTTAGACAGTATTTTTCGCCTTGTGTCAAAGGTTACCTGTGCAAAATTTGGTGGCACAGGTGTATCGGTGTAGATTTGTATGCAGTACACATAAATCCTTAGACTTTGAGTTTTATATAGATTTTCTCGTATCTTAGCTATTTTTATTTACCAATAGAACTAATGATTACCAATACTTTTCAAAGTTTTAAATTGTTAAAAACTCAAGCCGTTGAGTAAGCGGCGACTGTGACGTTTGATACATGTGGTGGGAGTAACAGACGTGTTTATTAATCTGCGCCAATCACGTGACAGTAACGGCTTATAACAGTGTTGCGTTGCCACGTTCTTACCAAGATAAACACATAGAATCTGATTTCCCGATAGAATTTGTTGGTTACCAGTAACTAATTATCTTATTTGGCGAGACTGTCAGTCGTATACTTTAGCTATCATCAAATAAAGACGATCTCTACCAGATCTTTGTAGAGAGTTAACACTGTCAGCGTTTACCACTGAACATACATGAATAAAGCATTCATCACAAAGATACAGTGGAACGTCACTAATTCGTCTCCCTCTGTAATTCTTCACCCACTCAAGCTTTTCTTCTTTTTCTTTTTCAAGCGAGTAACATATATGCTCTAGTTATAGCCGTTGTAAACCAGAAACATGCTGGTTGTGGCCAGGGTTCTAATAGTAACCACGAGAACAGACTGCGGAAGGTATTGGTTCCGAGAGTGGGTATTTCGTACTTGTGTACACGGCACAATAGGTGTTGTGTTGTGTTGTTACAGCGTAATACGTTTCCGAAAATTCAGTCGGATTGCTTCAGCCTGGCAAAGTATTCCGGAAAACACTCTACAATCTGCCTGGAATAAGTTACGGCCATCTGAATTACAACCAGCGTCTACAGAACCAGAAGATCTTGCTCCCACGTCGGAACCGTTAGATATCTGGCAATCCCTACAAGCATTTAACAGTTTGAATGAAGAAGACGTCGAAATTGGTGTGAAATAGACTTACCGGGTGTAGGCTACGAAATGTTTAGATAATGAAATATTACATACGTATCCACAGAAGCTACAGAAGCTAATGATGAAGGAGACGACCAGCCAATAAAACCTGCAATCTTTCATAAGGAGCCCATACAGTACTGACTACAGCAATCAAGTGGTTCGAAGCCCAAGATGAAGCAGAACTGCCTAAAATAATATCACTGCGCCAAATACATAATTTATCATCATCATCACCACTCCAAGGACTAGGCCTTAGACCTGTTCCAGAACCCATCTCCTCCTCGGTCTACCGACATCTCTCTTCCCAGTAGGGTGATAACCCAAGGCAGCCACAGGTAGACGGATACAGGTAGACAGGTAGGAATGCAGTTCAAGTGTTCGCACCATCTCCTTCTGTAGTCTTCAATCTTCTGGTGGAATGATTCAATGTTTAAATCGCGTCTAGTATCCTCGTTTCTTCTCCGATCCAAGACAAAACAACCTTGCGTCCCTGTTTTTATTTCGGCTGTCTGAATCCTCTGCACGTCCCTTTTACCAAGAGTCCATGTCTCACGAGCATACAGAACTGTGAGGACAGCCACAGTTTTATAAAATTTCATTCGGGTATCCTTCCTTGTTTTATTTTTCAGGTACCTATGACTCGTTCCACAGGTGCGTCTAAATTTTGTTAGTTTACTATCCCAATCAATATCAGTTCCATATGAGATGACTAACTTGATCCAAAAATCTGATTAGTCACGACTATCTTATAAAATACATTTAAAAAAATAATTGAATGAGTGCCTAAAATATTTGAGTAATCTATAAAGTCCAAAGGAGAGCATGATAAACACTGAAGATGTTTTGCATACTGATTTGTAAAATATTTTGGAAAACAAATGTGTTTTATACAAAACTTGTTTTGTTCATATTTACAAGGGCGTATAAATGCCATAGAACAATGGTACATATCTTGGTAAAAAGCGTTAAGAAAGAGGCTTAGTATTTAGACAAAAACGAGTATTATTAAATTATAATATCTTCGGATAAGTAATATCTTTGAATAAGTACACTGCAAGTAGGTTTATTTTTACCTGAAGCACGTTTCACAGAAATTATTCTGTGTCCTCAGAGGTTTGTTTGAATTGTAATTGAATGTTTTGCTTACAATATAGTTAACGGATAATCGATTTTACTTCCATTCTATTTTCGATTGTTGCAATATTTATGTAGTCAGCAATTTATTATATATTTAATGTTTTATTTTATTATTTTAATAAATGTATGATTTTAAATAAATCGTCTTGTTTTGTTTTTATTTGAATTTGTTTTGTAATTGTTAGATTATTGTATTGTGTTTGTAAATATTAAGATATTGCCAGATATTCATTTTGTTACCTTTTTGTACGTTTTTAAATAATCTGACGTTTTGAGTGTCTAGAAATTTATGTTTATTGTTTAAACAGTGTGTGGCTAAATTAGATTTGTAAATATTAGATTTTAAAAACGCATTGCGATGTTGAGCGATTCTCTCGGACAGTTTTTTTTCTTCGTCTGGCCTACGTAAAATTTATTGCAATCTAGACATTCTATTTTGAAATTCCATTTTTATTATGAATGTTTAATTTAGTTTTTGGTTTAAAATTATTAAAAACAGTATTATCTGTCTTATAAGATATTTTTTAAGTTTTTTTTTTTTTTTTTTTTTTTTAAATAGTTTGCTTAGTTTACGGGTTATGTTTTCGTGAAAAGTAAAGTTGATATATTTTATATTGTCATTAGTGGAGGGATTTTTACATGACGGTTTATAATTAAAATTACATTAACTGACATTATATAAGCATCGTAAGGTAAGAGTAATGTAAAAACATGTTCCGGAACCAAAGATTACAGAAGTGATTGAATTCTTATCCTCCACTGCCGTTTGTTCACCTAAACATTTTCTTCAATTTCTCCTTCCCTCAATATAGTCTGAACTTATATCCAGGTGATAGGTGGTCTTCTTCTTTTCTTTTTCCAGGTGGGACTCATTCCATAATTCTCCTTGACAATCTTTCCTGTGTCATTTTTTCGTGTGTCCATACTGTTGTATTTTTTTTTTCAAATAAAATCAACAGTTGAATTTTTGACATTCATTCTGTTCTTAACGACTTCATTTCTAATTTTCTCACGTCTGAATACTCTTGCCGAACGTCTCCAAAAGTCCACCTGTGCTATTAGTAGTCCAAACTTCTGAGCTGTAAGTCACGATACTTCTAACAATGGTTTCAAACATTTGGTTTTACGTTCTGCTGTAATTTGCTTATCCTACAGGATCCCATTTAATGTAGATACAGCCATCTTTCCCAAATTAATTCTAGATTGTATTTCTTTGTTCTGCTTCCCACTGGCCGTAATTTTCACCCCTAAATACTTGTATTCCTCTGTATATGAAATCTTACCCATGTCTTCCTCCAATATCAAGTCTTGATGAAGGTCACCTATTGGCATGTATTTTGTTTTATTCATATTTACCTTTAGTCCCATTTCTGATATTCCTGTATCAATTTTATAGTCATGTACTCTATGTTTTTAAAATCTTGAGCCAAAAGTAATTGGTTATCAGCAAACTGTAATGAATAAACTGTATCACCATCGAGTGGAATTCCCATGTTTCTGCATATTTTTTTTCAAGTCTGTATTGCTTTCTCCGTACAAATTTTGAATCGCGTGGGGGATAGACAACATCCCTGGCGTAAACCTTTGGTCCAAATCCATCTATCCTAGACAACGCCCTGGAGACAAATTCTTTCCTATTTTTATTCTCAATATTCAATTGTTATAGAAATTTTGTATAGCTTTTATGATAATGGGGTCGATACTAGTTGAACTTAGCTGTCCACAGATTGGCTAACGGTACATTGTTATAGGCTTTTTCACTGTCAATAAAAACTAAATGAAGAGGTTTCGATCGAATTGTTTTTTTTTTTCAATTACTTTCTGTAAGAAGAAAATATGATCTAAGAAACTATTACCAAAAGCAAAAATATTTTACTTAATACTTAATAAATGATTTAGTTGAAATCAATTTGATGTCGACTAGAAGCCATATTTAACACGGTCTATAAATAATATTCCTATTTAAATTAAAAATATTTAAATTACACTAACCGACATTATATAAGCATCGTAAGGGAAGAAGAATATAAAAACGTGTAGGTAGATGTGAATTAACTACAATAGTATTTGTGTGTCGAGCTTGTTTCTGCGGTCGCCGTAGAATGAAACGACTCGCTGGAAAATTTTAGCCCCCCCCCCCTCTCAAGAGACTACTACAGTCATATGTGTGCGCACTGCTGTACAGTTTCACGGTTATTCCGTTGGAACGGTTGGGGTGGAAAGTCATCGCGTGTGGTTCCAAAATCGACTGTCAAAAATAGAGTTTTTGTTTGTTTGTTTGTATGTTCCTCTGCCCGGTGCTGTTAGTATTTGGCTTATCGAAACAAAGTGAAAGGACAGAACCCAATCTAATAAAAAGCCCTAGATTCCTGCTCTTAGCTATAACCACGAAGATTTTGGAGATTTCAGTCGAAACAAGTGAACTTGTTTTGTTTCTTTTTTTACTACTGTTTTTAATTATCTAATACAACAAAATTCATAGTAATACACACACACACACACACGCGCGTATAAAACTCAAAGCATGAGGATTTCTTTGTACTGAACACAAATCTACACCGATACTTAATATGCGATTGCATCGATATATTACGATGTGGAAAAGAAGAAGTGTACTAATGTAAATTGTCCTATTTCTTAATGCAAAGCGAAAATACGTGCTGTTTTTATTTGTGAGGTTATGTGACAACGGTTTTTGGTTTGTATTTTACTGCTGAAATAAGTAAAAGTCATGGTTGAGGAAAACATAACGTTTAATGTGATATACAGTGCTTATAACACAATAACACTTGAAATAAAGAACCTAACGTTTTTGATTTAACAGGTACTTTATAAATATCTCCAAAGGCCTCATAAACGGGTACTTTTAAATCTCCACAGGCTGTTGTACCAACATAATAATTTATTACAAGTGTTGAAAACAGCTTTGGAGAGAATTTGACTAATGAGTAGAAAATTGTTATACGAGCTGACAGAACGCCATACAGACATAGACAATAAAAATTATATTAAAATACTTAATAAAAGTCAAATATTCGCGTGCGAAGCCGCGGGTAACAGCTAGTATTTATTATAATTTCTAATATCTACCCGTCTGTTATTGATTTACTATAATACTACTGTATAAATTGTAGTATAAGTATTTAATATTGACGCCTGAATTAAACATTAAAGTTCTACTATGCAGCTACACAGAACATTTAAATTAGCTATTTAGATGTAACATAAATAATTAGTAACGTTTCGCATGAACACTGTTTTGTTCATTTACACTGGTTTCATTTACACTTGTTAATAACAAACGTTTGTGGAATACTAGAGTAACCGCTTAATTAAGCCAAGCGCTCTAATCCCAATGTGCCCTACATAATCTGTTTGAAATACAGATTTTATTTCGAAATTTTTTATTCGTTGTTTTATATTGAAATCAAAACAATATCGAGGATTATTCGTCAATTCATTTAGAAACCTCTGATAATACAGATATGTCTGTGGTACGTGGATCAGGTTGAAATAAAACGATACACAATGAAAACATTCTACTTACGGAAGTAATTATGATTTAATTCCAAACACATACACGCACAAACGTATATTTCTAACTGTGTGTGTGTGTGTGTGTGTGTGTGTGTGTGTGTGTGTGTGTGTGTGTGTGTGTGTGTGTGTGTGTGTGTGTGTGTGTGTGTGTGTGTGTGTGTGTGTGTGTGTGTGTGTGTGTGTGTGTGTGTGTGTGTGTGTGTGTGTGTGTGTGTGTGTGTGTGTGTGTTTATATAATTTATTTAATATTTGTAATATATTTTTGTCTTTATTTCAAGATATTTTCCTTTATTTGGAACATGTTTCGGGAATCATATTGTTCCAATCCTCAACCTTCTTAATTTTGTATCTTGCTGAGTACTTGTGTTTGTTGTGTGTTGGTTGGTCGTTGTTATGTTTTCCTGTTGGTTTTTGGTATTTTAAACGGGTATTATTGAGTGTGATTGTGGTGTATATATTATCTTATTGTTGTTGTTTTTATTAACTTCAGAAACCTGGACAGTGAGAAAAAATAGCGAGAGACTTCTAGGTTGCTGTGAAAGACGGATTCTAAGAACAATATTTAGAGGAGTAGGACAAGAACATGGAATGTGGCGCAGGCGCTATAATTATGAACTATACCATCTTTAGAAAGAGCCGGACATTTTTAGATTATTAAAAATACACAGGTTAAGGTGAGTTGGTCACATAGAGAGAATGGAGGAAGGACAGCCTACGAAACATATTTTCTACCAGAAACCGATGGGCAGTAGAAAATGGGGAAGACCCCGAAATAGATTCAAAGACCATAAAGAGGAGGACCTCGGAAAGCTGAACATAAGAAACTGGAAAGCCAAGGCATCCAATAGGGAGGAATGGAATCGACTCTAGGAGCAGGCCAAGACCCACCAAGTGTTGTAGAGCCATGGTTGATGATGATGATATTAGCTTTTTGAGTATTTTTCATGTTCAGTGCTTTGAAAATTTTGTCATGTTTTGTATTGATTTGTATTTGTTCAGGTATTAGTTTGTTTTGTGTTTGTATATTTGTAAATTTTCCCACATTTTCATTATGGTGCCTTTGTTTGGTATGTGTTTTATTAGTTTCATGTTGGTTGTGTCTGGGAATTCATGTCCTGTGTTTATTGCATGTGTGGCCAAATTAGATTTATATATTTCTGTTTTTTTTTTTATGCGTTTAGATGTCCATATTGTAACGGAACGGTGTAATGAAAAAAAAATAAATAAATAGATTTGAGTGCTGTAACACATTTTCTGACGATCATAGACAAGTTTTAAACTGATTTTATTCATTTTAACATTGAAAATGTTTATAAGGGCGTATCGCACATTTGCGGCCGATCGCTGGTGCGTGATCGAAAATGGGAACCGGTGAGTTTCCATGGAAACTACTTCTTTGTTGTCAATAACGTAGTACACATATAAAACTTCGCTTATGAATGCGACTACATTTAACTTATAATCTGTACATTGGTAAATGAAAAATGAATTCACTGATTGATGAATGAAGAATAAATTCATTGATTGGTGAATGAACATAAATATACATATATTTTTTAGATTTATTGAAGCATTTTCAATGCCCTTCTCTATGCATTCCATTTGTGCAATGCCTCTAAATTTTTTGTTAATTAGATGTAAGTTTTGAATTAAGATATGGATAGTGAGTTATGTTAAAATACCCATAATGGTAGCTCTGTCATGTCCAGTGCAATGTTAGTGCGCGGGTACACGTGTTATCCACGTATTATTGAATAACTTCGTTAATAATTAACATTTCTACATGAAACGTGGACAGAGTATGCATCATATTGAGTGCTACGTTTTCATATATTCAATACTGCAAAACTGTAATTTTAATATGATTTTTTGAATGAAATTATAACTCATTTTTTAACACATTATCTGCAAGAGGGTAATAAAATTTGTAGATTAAATCTAGACAGACCTTTGCAGACTTTGACATACTTTTAACTTGAAGTCAGTCTATCTTAATGACAATCTATGACGTATCTAAGAATTCAACCAATCAGAAGTTCTAAAATTTATTCGAGTCGGTGTTCCGACGTGAGCACTTGTGGCAGTTCGCTTAGAGCTCTCGTCACAGAAACGTGTACTAGCTGCCGCGAGTTTTTCGTGTCAGGACATGTATATTCGATATGTGACACAGGGACTTAGATACACGATACGATTTTCCCGTATACGATATCTAGGGTAGCAGAACTCAAATAACTCATTATTAAAAAGACTCAATATTAAAATGAATAAATTTTGGTTTCAAGACTAAATCAGACAAAAGTATAATTTGTGTTAATTAATCAATATCTTACCTATCTGTGCAATATTTATTTTGATACGCTGCAATATATATATATATATTACATTTAATATTTATAATGAATATACCTCAAGATATTTTTTTCCTTATTAGGAACATTTTTCGGGTACCAACTTGTACCCATCCTCAGCCTTCCGGTTTTTGTGTCTGGTGAAGTACATATGTGTTGGTTGACTATTATTATTGTGGCTTCCTGTTGGCTTCTGGTACTTCAAATTGGTTTTATTGTGTGTGATTGTGGTGTATGTGTTAGTTTTTTGTGTATTTTCGATGTTGAGTGCTTTGAATATTGTGTCATGTTTTGTATTGATTTGTATTTGTTCAGGTATTAGTTTGTTTTGTGTTTTATGTTTGTATATTTGTAAATTTTCCCAGATGTTCATTATGGTGCCTTTGTGTGGTACCTGTTTTATTAGTGTCACATTGGTTATGATTGGGAATTCATGTCCTGTGTTTATTGCATGTGTGGCTAAATTGGATTTATATATTTCTGGTTTTTTGTATGCGTTCAGGTGTTCAAAATAACGTTTTTTCAACTGTTTTTTTGTTTGTCCTATGTAACATTTATTGCAATCTTGGCATTCAATTTTGTATATACCGTTCGTTGTTGTATTAACTTTGTTGTGTGGGCTATTTAGTTTTTGTAAATTATTTTTGTTAGTTTTGTATGGTATTTTTGTATCTGTGTTTTTAAATAGTTTTGTTAGTTTTGTCATTTTATTATTTATGTATGTGAATGTGGCCCATTTTTTGTTGTTGTTATTATTTACGTGTTGTTCATTTTGATTAATTCTTAATTGTTCAGTTTTTATTTTATATTTGATTTTAGTTTCTATTTTGTTTACAGTATTTTTATTGTATCCATTTTCATAACCAATTTGATATATTATATTTCTTTCTTTGTCAGTTTCTTGTTTGTTTAGGGGAATTTTGTACATTCTGTTAAATAGCGAATAGAATGCTGCCATTTTATGTTGTGGTGGGTGGTCAGAATGGTTAGATATAATGATGTTGGTAGAAGTTGGTTTTCTATATATTGCATATTGTATGTGGTTGTTGTTTCTTGTGATGTTTATGTCTAAATAGTTGATTTTGTTATGTTTTTCTTTTCCTTCTGTGAATTGTATTTTAGGATGTATGTTATTGATTTGTTTCAGTATGTTCTCTGCATTTGTGTTTTTGTTATTTGATACGTATAGCCCACCATCTACATATCTTATCCATATGCCATTTGGATCATATGATTTTATAATATTTTTATTTTGGTGTCTGTGTGTTGTAGGAATATTTCTGCTATTATGCTTGATAATGGTGATCCCATTGCTAAACCTTCCTGCTGTTGATAAATTTTGCTATTAAATTCAAAGTAATTGTGTTTTAGTATTAGTTGGAGGCTATTTTTTATTTCGGTTATACATTGTTTGTTTTCATTTTGTTCTTTAAATCCTTAAATTTTTAGTGACCGTCAATCAGTGAATGTTTTAGTGGATAGTTAGTGAGGATCGGTCAATAATACAACTTTTAGTTATTTTGCGTCGACGTTTCGACAATATTTATTGTCATCTTCAGGACCTGTGTATGAAATACAATAGAAATATCAAACATAACGAAACAATTAAATATTTGGGTGAACGTGTTGGTGATGTGAGTGTGTGCGTGTGTATGTATGTATCATTTTCTTATGTGAAGACTTATGATAGTTTGTTACATCTTCAAATTATCTTTAAGAAAGCGAGCATATTATAGTATGAGAGAACTTAATTTATACAGTATTACAATTTAAATTACTAAATATAATGTTATTTTAATTAATTAAACAAACAGTAACCAACAATTGGATATTAGATTGGTACATAAATTGTTTATATCTACAACAGTCAACGTATAGCAAAGTAATATATTACCTATAACTAAAACAGATTAGGGGATGTTCACAACGTAATTAAGTCTTCACATAAGAAAATGATACATACATACACACGCACACACTCACATCACCAACACGTTCACCCAAATATTTAATTGTTTCGTTATGTTTGATATTTCTATTGTATTTCATACACAGGTCCTGAAGATGACAATAAATATTGTCGAAACGTCGACGCAAAATAACTAAAAGTTGTATTATCGACCGATCCTCACTAACTATCCACTAAAACATTTTGTTCTTTAAGTTTGTTTATTATTATATCTATTGTTTCTTCTACTGGGATTTTGGTGAACATGTTTGTGATATCATATGATGTGAAAAATGTATTTTCATTTATATTTATTATTTTTAGTTTGTCTATTAATTCGTATGTATTTTTTATGTTATGATGGTTATTTGTTAGATGGTTACTTTTTAATTTTTGTGCTATTATTAGTAATAAACATATATATTTGTAAGTAACTGAGTTCACAGCATGCAAGTAGTGTATGTAACAAATTCTGTTGTAAATGACGAAATGGTAAATGCGTTGACTAGTGTTTCACATGAGCGTAATACGCTGTCACTGCAGTTTCGCAGCACTGTGTGAGCAGAGGCCGTTTGCTGGGGCCTGTGTGGAAATTCTTAGCCCACTAATCGAGGTAAGCATTCCCCTGAAAATCGTAATTGTGTTCGCCACTTTGCTGACCACACTATTACCCAAGCCGAGCAGTTCAAACAACAAGGCTTGGTATAATGAAGCAGAAGTAGGCCATGTGCTGATACGGCTACCAGTGCAAACAGTAGCTGTTCAACTACGCTCATAACACCGAAGTCGTTCCGTGCTCGTGTATTTAAGTACTCATGACAATTAAACGTTTCCAAGACGCCAAGCGTTGTAAGTGATTATTTTTTATGATCATTAGTCGAAACAATAATAATTGAGTTGCTGCTCTCCTTGTATGCCTAGTGACTCAGAGAGGGCAGTATCCTGGATTACTTCGGATTCCAGTTACTACTACTACTACTACCACTACTGCTTCTACTACTACTACTACTACTACTACTACTACTACTACTACTACTACTACTACCACTACTACTACTACTACTACTACTACCACCACCACCACCACTACTACTACTACTACCACTACTGCTTCTACTACCACTACTGCTTCTACTACTACTACTACTACTAGTACTACTACTACTACTACCACCACCACCACCACTACTACTACTACTACTACTACTACTACTACTACTACCACTACTACTACTACTACTACTACTACTACTACTACTACTACTGCTAATGTTACTACTACTACTACTACTACTACTACTACTACTACTACTACTACTACTACTACTACTACTACTACCACCAGTTGCTTAGTGACCACGGCAATTTTAATGCCTACATCCATTGAAAGGGGGAAAGGTCCAAAGCCCAGCACGGCAGGAGACTCCCCATGAAGATGGCTTGCACACGTTTTTCAAGTGCTGTAGATTTGCAAGACAGAGGATGGTATACTGAAAACGGAGCTCGGGGAGTTCACTCCCGAGAGCGTAGTTGCGCTTATGGTTCGTGGCAAGGGGGAATGGGACCGCATCAATGGATTTATTCAATAGGTCCTACTAGAAAGAAAAATACAGCCGGAACTTGCACCCCAACGGGCAGTAGAAGATGAGGAACAACTAGAAAGAGCCCAATAAGGGCGCAATAGGCTTCATCCTGAAGTAATACGCTAAGTGGTTCCAGGATGGAGATGAATGCCTGAATTAGAGATGGGTTTTTTAATGGCTGTGAGTCCCACACACCAGAGGATGCACGGCCTCCTCTGACGGTGCATAAAGCATTTCCCCCTCTATAAACAAAAATTATTATTATTATATTATAAATATTAAATGTAATATATATATATATATATATTGTTATGACATTACAGAACAATCTGCGTGTTTCTCGAACGATCCAGTGGAATACGGCTGTAATGTTATGTGCGTACGTGATTCTCGACATGCGTTGCGAGATTGTTCCGGACTCACCGGTCCGCGCCTGTGCTGTGTGTAAGGCCGCAACCAATTGTGTTCTGGTGTTTTCTAGTAGCATTCTTGACGCGGACTCAGCGAATATTCTGGAACCTCAGCGGGGGATAAATACAAGTACTCAGAGACGTTCAGTTTAGTCTGAGTTGCGATTTATTGCGATGCGGTTCGTAGTATTATAGGTCAGAGTTATTGTCGGGCGATTACTCTGTGCGTTTAAGTGACGATTTACACAGCGCGGTTTGAAGTATTGTGGCGAAGTATTACGGGTTTTATAATTGTGCGCTACTCTATTAATGGACATTTTTATAGTGTGTGAACAATTTCTATTTGATTTGTTGTAAGAGACTATCCTGTCAATTACAAACTGTTTAATTGTGATAATTAAAGCTGGTGATTGGTGACGTAATTAGTGTCTTGTATTTTGGTTTCCACTGTACCTACGACGATCGAGTAGACCGTCGAACAATATTATTATTATTATTACTATTTCGGTTCCGGGGTAGTTCTTAAGGAGTATCACGAGATATTTTTAGTCGGTGGTGCAGGAAAGGAGTCCGACAGTAAAGCCTGTTTGGCGCATGTGCGTAAATAGCATTTTCAGCACCATTGATTTATAATAGTGAAAACGGTTCTTTTTGGTAGCCACATAACAATTTATTTACAGATCTACTGCCACTGACTCTTGTGTTCATTACACTGACGAACAGCGTTTAGAATGGAAACAGAGGGAATCCTCTAACTCAAGAGTTACATCTCGGCGAGAGCGTTGTTGTCATCGGTCACAATTTCAGCCGACGTTAACCATTTCACACTGTCGCGCCGTTTTCTGACCCGTTAATCCATATCAATTTAAGACTACTATTTTTCTTTCGTCTAGATTACCCCACCGTCACTTTTCTCTTCGTGGCTCCTTTTTCGTGCATCGTCCTTTGCTTAGTCGATTTCAGTCGTCTTGATTTCTTGAATTCAGTTGTCTGTGGTTCTTTACACATCTCGTACAGTTTACGGTTGAAACGCCTGTGCTTTCACGCAGGTGATCAACATCATCATCTTCACAACGCGCCATAGGCAAGGTACTACTGTTCCACCTTCAGAGATCCTCCAGCCATCTATTCCTGGGTCTACCCACACATCTGTGCCCTGTAGCTTTGTATTTCCAAACTCGTTAGGCCAGTCTGGAATCTGGCCATTCCTTCTAAGTGTTCTTTCCACCGTTGTTTCATTCAAATTAAAAACTTGTGGCGTTCTCTTATGACCTCATTCCTTATACGATCAAATTTAAAACACCTTTTAACTCTCTTAAAAACGACATTTCCGAATCGTGTATTTTACTGTCTTGTTTCTTGATTATCGTCACTGAGTCCACTAATATGACAGTACAGTCACTTCGATAACTTTGTGAAACTTTAATTTTTTTATCCCAACTTACCTTGTTTCTAAACATACGGTTGATTGTCTGGAACTGACTTAACGTAACATCAATATCATAATTCTTATCATAGCCACTATCATTTCCCAAATAATTAAAGTAGTTCACCTGTTGTAGAATTCAATCACTGATCATTACTTTTGTTCTTATTCGCTCCTTGCCTCGAAAAGCTATTACCTTTGTTTTTGTAGTGGACATTTCTATGTTGTATTGTTTGCAAATCTGATGAAGCTTAAAACCAGATTTTTGCAAGTCAGATTCTGTTTTTTGAAGTGCAAGCAAGTATTTGGCAAACAACAACATATTCAAATATTATCTCATGATAGTTTAATACCACGGTTCACTAGATATCCCATCGCCTTACCATATCGTCAATATAAATGTTAAAACGAGTAGGTGACGAGATGTACTGCACCCTTGTCTGACACCTTGATCTGACAGATATTTGTTGAGATATCCTACAGTTATTTTTAACAGGTATTCTTGTTCCGTTATATAGGCCTTGTATAATTCTTTTAAGTAGGTAGTCTCTCATAGGTTGTCTTCTAATTATCATCCTGATAACCCGTAATTAATATGTTAAGTAAGTTTGTTTGTTCGTTTTTACTCGACCCATGTTCCGTACTTAAAGTCGGAGATCGGCGAGGGTCATTGAGAACACTATCGTTGACGATGACTTACAAGAGTTTGCAAGTGGTAGAGTTGACACTTATGCAATGGCTAACCGTTTTCTTTTTAAGTGATCGAATGGACATTCGTGCTGGAGGAGAAGGGCCTTAAAAATACTGTGGACGGAAAAAGTACCTACTGATGAGGTATGAAGATAGTGAGTGAAAAAGAATGTTTGTTGGTCGGATTAATTGCGAAGAGAAAAAGTACTATGCTACGCCATTCAAACTGGTTCACCATCCTGATCAAGGGAACAATCGACGGGCGTAGTGGGAGGGAAAGGCCAAGGGAGGAGTAGGTGGATGGGATTAATGGACGAACAGGGTATGTGGTGATCAAAAGGCTAGTCACGGAAAGGAAGAACTTACAAACTCACCAACCTTTGGGTTGAGAAGAAGAAGAAGAAGAAGAAGAAGAAGAAGAAGAAGAAGAAGAAGAAGAAGAAGAAGAAGAAGAAGAAGAAGAAGAAGAGATAATAGAGAGAGAAAATAATATTAAGGAAACACATTGACATGAGTTACATTGGTTATATCAAATCTGTGTGTGTGTGTGTGTGTGTGTGTGTGTGAGCGCTCCCTTAAGTCTGCAAAGGTAAAACAGAATAAGGGGAAATGAGTAGGTATTCGACAAATGAGTTATGAGGATAGGTAGATGTACATAATGGGAGGGAGGCAGGGTGACTTGAGTCCCGTTAAATTGTTGTCCGTTCATGTCGAGTAAAGTTTGTCTTGTTTCAATGCTGCTTCCGCTGATTTCCATATGTTCACGTTAAACTGAGGTCGTCATTAAAACTTTTAGTAAAACAAAAACAAAAAAATGGAGAGAAAACTTTTGTACAAAATGGCAATTTGTTTCATTGCTGCCGCTTGTGCAGACGTCGTGGCGCTTGATCTGTGTGTGTGCCCGCGCGCGCGAGCGCGAGCGCGTGTGTGTCAAGGAACTCGATCCTGTAATTTAGAACGTCATATATATTCCTTTATTTTAGCACCATTATAATGATATTATAAGAGTAAAACATTTTTCAGTTGTAACCTTTTAAGACGTTAGCTGTTATTAGACAGCAGAAGTGTGTTAAAAATGAATTAAAGACATGTGAGTAATATATTTAACACACACACACACACACACACATATTTAAACATATTATAATGGGCAACATTAAAGAAACAAACCGAGAAAGAAATATAATATACAAAATAGCTTACGAAAACGGATACAATAAAAATACTATAAACAAAATAGAAAACAAAACCAAATATAAAATATAAACTGAACATTTAAGAAATTACTAAAATGATCAACACATAAATAATAACAACAATAAAAAAATGGGCCATATTCACATACATAAATAATAAGATGACAAAGCTAACAAAATTATTTAAAAACACAGATTTAAAAATAGCATACAAGACTAATAAAAATAATTTACAAAATTTAAATAACCCACACAACAAGGATAATACAACACCAATGGTAGGCCTATATACAAAATAGAATGCCAAGATTGCAATAAATGTTACATAGGACAAACAAAAAAAACAACTTATAAAACGTTATTTTGAACATCTAAACGCAACAAAAATCAGAAATATATAAATCTAATTTGCCCACACATGCAATAAACACTGGACATGAATTCCCAGACATAATCAACATGACACTAATAAAACGCATACCACACAAAAGCACCATAATGAACATTTGGGAAAATTTACAAATATAGAAACACAAAACAGACTAATTCCTGAACTAGGAAAATCAATACAAAATTTGATACAACTTTCAAAGCACTCAACATCGAAAATACACAAAATAATAATATATACACCATAATCAGACACAATAATAACAATTTAAAATATCTGTATGGAGAATCATACATGACTTCCATGTTCTAAGATTTATATTTAAAATCATATTCGACATGAAATATTTCCATAGATACTACTTCCTTCTACTTATTGCTTCAGCCTTAATCACAGTACTGTGGTCACTAACGTATACCACCTCACGTTTTCGCACTCGATTTGCACTGATGGTAGTCGATGGCACTGCCGAAAAGTCTGGTTTTGCAGAAAACATTGGACTACGGCTAAACAGCCCGGGAAGGAATTTTAACAACAAACTACTTCTTTGTTGCCGATAACGTAGTACACATATAAAAAATTCTCCCCTCCCCTTCAACTATAATTTTCATTAATAGAAAATTACCCCCACCCCGGTCACCTAACCTCTTCATTTATAGATATTTCATCTACGTTTCTACAGTGGATTATTATAAGCTTCTTATCAGGATACTTTATTTATCAAAATTAAGTACTTTATTCTTGTTAAAACATAAAATGTTGCAGGTAAACTACCCCTTTCTCTTAACCGATCTTCACCAAAATCAATAGACCTTCAGTCCTCTACAATTCAGGGATGTATGCAAAAAAATATTTGATTCTGTTTGAATGTGCGGCAGTTATCGTTCGTCATGGAAACATTTCTCTTGTTACAACATAAAATGTTGCAGGTAAACTACCCTTTGCATTAACCGATCTTCACCAAAATCAAAAGGCCTTGAGTTCTCTACAACTCAGGAAAGTATGCAAAATATTATTTGATTCTCTTTGAATTTACGGCAGTAATCTTTCGTCATAAAAAAAATTAGCGTTGTTAAAACATAAAATGTTGCTGGTAAACTACCCCTTTCTCTAAACTGATCTTCAACAAAATAAACAGACCTTGAGTACTCTATAATTCAAAAAGGTATGCAAAAAAGTAGTTGATTCTGTTTGAATTTACGGCAGTTATCGTTCGTCATATAAAAAATTACCCTTGTTAAAACATAAAATGTTGCAGGTAAACTACCCCTTTCCCTTAATCGATGTTCACCAACACCAATAGGTCTTGAGAGCTCTACAATACTGGGCTGTAAGCAAAACATTATTTGATTCTGTTTGAATTTGCGGCTGTTATCGTTTGCCATAGAAACAAATTACCCTTGATAAAAAAACGTTGCAGGTAAACTACCCTATTCCCTTAATCGATCTTCACCAAAACCAACAGATCTTGAGAACTTTACAATTCAGGGCTGTATGCAAAACATTGTTTGATTCTGTTTGAATTTGCGGTTCTTATCGTTTGCCATAGAAAATACCCTTGTTAAAACAAAAAATGTTGCTGGTAACTACCCCTTTCCCTTAACCGATCTTCAACAAAATCAACAGACATTGAGTTCTGTATAATTCAAAAAGGTATGCAAAAGAGTAGTTGATTCTTTTTGAATTTACGGCAGTTATCGTTCGTAAAAAAAAAATTACCCTTGTTAAAATATAAAATGTTGCAGGTAAACTACACTATTCCCTTATCCGATCTTCACCAAAACCAAAAGATCTTGAGAACTCTACAATTCAGGGCTGTATGCAAATAATCATTTGATTCTGTTTGAATTTGCGGTTGTTATAGTTTGCCATAGAAAATACCCTTGTTGAAACATAAAACGTTGCAGGTAAACTACCCCTTTCCCTTAACCGATATTCAGCCAAAAACAATTGGTCTTGAGAACTCTACAATTCAGGGCTGTATGCAAATAATCATTTGATTCTGTTTGAATTTGCGGCTGTTATCGTTTGCCAAGGAAAATACCCTTGTTGAAACATAAAACGTTGCAGGTAAACTACCCCTTTTTCTTAACCGATCTTCACCAAAACAATAGGTCTTGAGAAAACTACAATTTAGGGCTGTATGCAAAACATTATTTGATTCTGTTTGAATTTACGGCTCTTATCGTTTGCCATAGAAAACAATTACCCTTGATTAAAAAAAACCGTTGCAGGTAAACTACCCCTTTCCCTCAACCGATCTTCACCAAAAACAATAGTTCTTGAATACTCTACAAATCATAAATCATAAATCATTAAAACATAAAATGTTGCAGGTAAACTACCCCTTTCCCTTAATCGATGTTCACCAACACCAATAGGTCTTGAGAACTCTACAATACTGGGCTGTAAGCAAAACATTATTTGATTCTGTTTGAATTTGCGACTGTTATCGTTTGCCATACAAAAAAATCTACACACACACACACACACACACACACACACACACACACACACACACACACACACACACACACACACACACACACTTTTCGAAAAATGACTTTTTTCATGTTTTGAGTGTAGTACAATCAGAATCTGCAATAATCTCGAACACGATTTTTTTTACCATCACCATACTTCCATTTCCTTAAGGAACCATTACCACATGGGTACAAGATAGTAACCGAAACATGTTCCAAATAAGGAGAAAATATCTTGAGGCAAAGTGATTATAAATATTAAATATATTTACATCAAGAAACAGACTGTAGCAAAAAGTGTTTGAATATATATATATATATATATATATATATATATATAGAGAGAGAGAGAGAGAGAGGAGAGAGAGAGAGAGAGAGAGAGAGAGAGAGAGAGAGAGAGAGAGAGAGGTTGGTATAGTTACTTTAGGTACGGTGATGACGCTCTATATAGGCCTATGTGCGTAAATGTTTCCCTAATACATTAAAGTTCAATTATAGCGGCAACTTGGATGCAGCACCTGATCTATGGACACACATGGTAACTGAAGTGAGTGCAATGTGTGACACTAGTTTGATTGTATAGTGTAGTTTTGACTTGGATACGGTAACGAACGGATAACTGTGTAGGGTAAACAGTATATTTTGGTACAGGCGTAGAACACGAGGAGTGTTTATTCGTGAGTATGTGCGCGCGCGCGCAAGCTAGCGGGTGTCAGTTGTGGTTTAAAGTATGTGTGATCATTTGGTCGATTCAGAGCGTGTTTTGAGATATTGGCCAATAAATCGTTGGCAAATTTATGCTCTGCAAACACACACACATACACACACCTCGGCTTTGGGAATTGTGTTGAGCATGATGGATGTTACGCCAAGCACCGTTGTTTACGTAGCGTAGTGTGTCTGTGTGTATATGTGTGTGTGTGTGTGTGTGTGAGTGAGTGAGTGAGTGTGTTTTGTCAACGTAAATGTCATTTAAATTTAGGTGTAACATTTGTCCCAAACTACAGCTGCGTGAGTGTTTATTGTGCACGTAGCTTAAAAGACTAGGCTGGCTTTCGTTCTTATCACTAAATTCAACATTTTTCATGTTCTCGAACATTTTTGAAATTAAGGTAATTATTAAATTAAACAAATAAAATCATATTAGTCAGTAGTGAATGCTTATTAGTAGTAGGCGTGTTAATGTTTCAAATGAAAACAACGTCAAACTTATAGAAACGACTTGACTGAAAATTAGTATTCACATAAGGTATTAAATTTTAAGAAATACTTATTAAAATTTTAGATTTTTAATTACTATTTTAATAATTAATATTTTAATTTCACGTACTCAAATCAAAGTCCTTTTCCGTTTGCCAAGTCGATTTCCATTTGATCCGTGCGGCTGTATCTTTCTAAAATTTTTAGCGATTTGACTTGTTTTCTGAGGATAGAGGAGCTGGCCCTATCCTCAGCCCCCAACCTGGAGGACCTGGAACTCTTCTTTTAGGGTCATCATACCTTTGCTGGTCTGTTCCATTTAATTAAAGGGCACTGGAAACTCGCCCTTCATCCTCTCTCGTGTGCTACATAACATAAACCCATTGCGTACCCATAATTAAGCGATGGGAATCGACCTTGACATTATAGAAACAATAGAAGCAAGAAGACTGAATTGGTTTGGACAGCAAAAAAGAATGTCGGATGAGAGATGGCCAAGGAAGGTGTGGGAATGGACTCCACCATTTAGAAGAAAAAAAGGAATACCTAAACATTCATGGAAAATGGATGTAGATGCAATGAATGCAAGAGGACTTACAGAACAAGACTGTTTAGACTGGAGCCAGTGGAAGCTAGGATGCGAGAGGCGGCGCCAGCCGTAATTAAATCGCCTAAAAAATTATTTTAATTTAAATTATTAAAATGTTTAGAAAACGAAACTAAAATCGGATCAGTTGTAGACGAGTATAACCACGTTAATTTATTATATAGTAAATGTTATTCAATAATGTAACGCTTTTTGTGTGTGCAAATTAGTGTTGAAAATTTAAAATGTTAAGTAAAGCAATTTTAGGTTTTGCTATGGGCAGCAACTATTAATTAACTGAAATATGAAACACCTTGCAACTAATAACAATCATCTGGTATGAGAAGAGCAAAGTAATCATCGCTTTGTCCTTCAAACCTTTTTCTTTTCGAGATTGGTTGGATCAGTTTTACACTTGAATCGAGAACCAAACAGTGAAAAACACGTGTTTTCTCGGAAAAACGTATGACCATATTATCCTTCGTGTCATAAAATATAAACTAACAAAAATATTTCTTTTCAAGGAATGTGTTTCGTACTTCCCGGTAGTGACCACAGAACACGCCAAACTATCTAGTGCTTTCCTTTTTCAAAACAACAAATAAACAAACAAACAAACAAAAGTGGGGATATAGTTGGTCACTTCATGGAAAACTGACGGATTCTCTTCTCTAAACCCTGTTGTTTTTCCATAAGTCTACGCTACTTTAGAATTTATCCATCTAAACTTGTGATGCTTGTCAAGTATTTTTCATTTCAGCTACGTGGGGGTCTCTCGCTGACTCTCTCTTTCTCTCTCTCCCTGTCTCTCTCTTTTTCCGCCATATCTGTTTTACTGTTGAGGTCCAGTTCCATTTCAGAATATAGCATATCAGATAATAGATGATAGATGATAGATGGTAGATGATAGATGGTATATAATAGATGATAGATAATAGATATAGCATAGCGAATAGTTAAAAGTCTAATTTAGCCACACACTGTTTAAATAATAACCACCAATTTGCAGACATTCAAGACGTCAAATTATTAAAAACGTACAAAAAAAGGTAACATAATCAATATCTGTGGAAATCTCAATATTTACAATAATATTTTTTACCGGCTGTACAATGTTTACACATTATCTGGAACCAACGAGTACAGAAATGATTGAATTTTCACCTTCCACTGCTACTTGTCCATCCAAAGATGTTCTTCAATTTCTCGATCCCTCAATATAGTCTGAATTTCTTCTATCCAGGTGATAGTCAGGGCCGGATTAACCATTAGGCTTACTAGACTGTAGCCTAGGGCGCGGCACTTCGGGGGGCGCAAAATTTTAACTAAAAAGTAATAAAATTTTACAGCTAAATGTAAAATTGGTAATAAATTACAAGGATAAAATTCGAGTTAATTTTGTACACAGGCGCCTGTTTGGGAAAAATTATGGTAAAACTGTACATAAATAATAGAAGTGCTTTCCAAAGTGTTTTTTCCGGTTATGAGTTATCGGCGGCCGGCGCTCATAGAATTATTCCACCGCCCAACTTTCGTGGAATTGCCGACCATGTTATCTATTCCATCCACCTCCACTCCAGCTTTTTCAGCTTTGAAGAGGGTAAAGAATTATTTACGCTCAAATTTGCGCCATGATAAACTGGCCAGTGTAGCCCTCTTGTTCATTGAAAGTGACTTTCTGCAAGGACTTGATTTCAGTGAGGTGATTAAAACGTTTGCTCAATCTAAAGCGAGAAAAAATAATCTAGCTTGAACTTTACATGAGTCTTAACAAATCCACAAAATATTTAACTCATTGTCTTTTTTGTGTAAATGATATTAAATATATCCTTAATAAAACTGTTATAATTCTGTAACTACTTAGTTAATTTGTTCCTTATAAAAGCCATGCAAACTACAAATGGTTGAAGGTGAACTCTAAAACAATCTCTGAAAAATAGCCTCAGTTTTCAATTCTTGAGACTATTTCCAAAAACAGTAAGATATTTGAAATATTCCTTACTAAGAAATATATTGTAGGATGTTTAAAGCTTCATTCAGCCCCTTGGAAATAAACGTAAGAGTAGCCTATGGGAGGTGAGGGGCGCTAAAATAGAATTAGCCTAGGGCGCCAAGATACCTTAATCCGGCCCTGGTGATAGTTGATCTTCCTCTTTTCCTTCTTCTTGGTAGGGTTCATTCCATAATTTTGGCAATCTTTCCTGTGTCATTCTTTTCGTGTGTCCATACCATTGTAGTTTTTTGTTTGGATAAAATTAAAAATTGAATTTTTCACATTCATTCTGTCCATAATGACTTCATTTCTAATGTTCTCACGTCTTGATACTCTTGTTGAATGTTCGAAAAACTCCGTCTCTGCTGTCATTAAATTTGTTCTTGTGTGTTTATGAGGAGTCCAAACTTCTGAGCCGTAAGTCATGATACTTCTAACAACGGTTTTTAATATTTTGGTTTTATTTCAAATAGATTACACAATAATAATAATTTACTAATTAAAGGACAAATTCAAATAAAAACAAGACAAGATGATTTATTTAAAGTTATACATTAATTAATATTAAATATTTTAGTATAAACGTAAACGTGACAATAATCGATAATTTAAATCGAAATAAAATCGATTATTTATTAATTTGTATAATAATTAATACAAATCGATTATTCATTAATTCATGTAAAACCTCTGAGGATACAGAATAATTCTGTGAAACGTCCGACAGGTGAAAATATCGATAATTCAATTCGATAAAATTTTACTTGCAGAAGTAGTTATTGTATGAAGAAATATTCATAATACATTTCACATAACTACATCGATTTGTAAAGTGATTTTTGTTTATCTTTGTAGTCTCTTATTCCAGCCTTAATAAATAAATACTATGTACTGATCATTTGATTTTTATTACATCACAAATACATTAAATTGCATAAGTTTAGTATCATCATCATCATCATCATCATCATCATTATCATCAGCCGTGGCTCTACAAGCCTTAGTAGGTCTTGGCCTGCTCCATTCTTCCCTATTGTGTGCCTTGGTTTTCCAGTTTCTTACGTTCAGCTTTCCGAGGTCCTCGTCTATCTGGTCTTCGAATCTACTTTTCGGGCTCATTGATTTCTGGTAGAAAATATGTTTAGTGGGCTGTCCTTCTTCCATTCTCTCTATGTGTCCAACTCACCTTAGCCTGTGTATTTTTATTAGCCTGAAAATTTTCGGCTCTTTGTAAAGACGGTATAGTTCATAATTATAGCGCCTGCACCACATTCCATTTTCTTGTACTCCTCTAAATATTGTTCTTAGAATCCGTCTTCCACAGCAACCTAGAAGTCTCTCACTACTTTTCGACATTGTCCAGGTTTTCTGAAGCATATGTCAGCACTGGCCTGATAAGTGTTTTGTAAATTTTGTATTTCGTGCTTCTTGAGATGAAGCTAGATATCAGGTGCATAAGTGTAGTATATATAGTTGTTTTTCTTATCACATGGTTATGTATTCTTTGTTGTTTGAATTATTAGACTTGTTAGACATGTTATTGCGCATATTGGAACAGTGTCTTCTTTTTTTCTGTTAGAATAGATCATGTTTTTTTCTATAAAAATTAGATTTTGTATAAAATTTACAAAACAGCGTCTTAAAAAAATAACGAGAAGAAAAATAAAAATTAACAAGCAGATTACAGTGAAATGAAATAAAACAAAAACAAATGTAAACCGATTTGATTAATTACATCTGACAGTCAGCTGAGAACAATTAGCTGTGAGAACCAAACACAACGTACAGTATTCTACCAATTCCCGCAGCGAACGATCGACAGCCTAAACAATAGCGAACAACAAATATTTATTCGGCTATACAGTGTATAAAATTGATGTTAATTACATTAGTCTAACGAACGTCAGTACAGAAAACCGCGTATGAAAATGTTGCCGTTAAGCACGTATGACATTTACGAATTAAAAATATACAATTTTTATGCTTTCTACCTAATTTCGATTCTTAGAAAACGATTTTTTCAGTCAGTTGTTTTAAGTCTTTAGTGTGTTGACAAAGAAATGTGGGACCGATCAACGACCGTTTTTAAAGTTCTAAAACACGATTCCCTTTAAAATATCATACACAATGCCACAGCACAAAGGCATAAACTATTGTTACGTAATACGGAACACTCTCATACAATCGATAGTGTCATTCTACAAGCTTCTCGACTAGCCCAGCCGGTGCGTGTTTCTGCCAAGGCCACGCTGAAGTATCCTCTAGAATTTTCAAGTGCTTGCTATGGACACATAATATGGAACCCTGCAGACTCTAAATAGCCAACACCTGCCGCTTGGAAGTCAGTTTACGTCGGGCGATTATACAGTGCGTTGAAGGGGTTATTAGTGAAAAGTGATTATTGTGCGGGACTCTGTTACTTAACATTATTATTTCGTTTGTACAAATTTAACTTGAGTCATTGTTCGAGTATAATTTTATTGATTAACTTATTGATGTCAAACTGTTAATTGTGATTAATTTAAACTAGTGATTAGTGACTTAGTGATTAGTGTCTTTATTTTGTTTTCCACTGTACCATACGACGATCAGTTAGACCAAGAAAATTATACATGAAAATTTGTAAGTATAGATAAACACATTTCTTTTCTGCGTATCTTTTGTTTTTACAAATATGAAGAGTTTGGTAAGAATTTTCTGTTTAACCTCTTCATTATCATATTCATTTTATTCCTGCTCTTCTTCCTCTTTTACAACCCCAGTATTCTCTCAACATTTGTGTCAATTCTATACAAATTGAATTGTCTACATAAATTAAATATCTGTAGAAGAAATTCAACTTTTCTGTTCAAGTAACTCTTATCATTTTAGTTTCATGCAGCATTTCTATGTCAGTGTTGAAGAATAGGTTGCTTCTGCAAGTATAATATTGTTACGTAGGTCACAACGATTGTCGTGTGGTAGGCCTGCAGTGAAAACAAAATAACAAACGCCAAAAAAACCACTAATCACTAGTTTTAATTAATCACAATTAACAGTTTGACACCAACAAGGCACTCGTATACAGTAATTCAAGTTAATTTTTCCCAACAGAGTTAATGTCACAAAATTACAGTTTACACTAATTAACACAATAATCACAAAACCCCAGGTGTAACTAATTTCTAAGCGAGCCTATAATTATAGACGCCTATATGTATTCCGCAGAAGTTCCAGAACAATTTTCCGTTCTTCTGGCAGCGTGCCGGCATAATCTCCGTAGTTAACAAGCACTCGAACAATCTCGAAGCTATTTGAGTAAACGGCCTTGACAGAGACACTGCACCTAGTCGAGAAACTTGCAGAACGTTTACGTAACTGCACCTGCCGACTTGCCGGCATAATTTGATTGTTGCAAGTGCTTAACAGTCTGGAGGCTACGTTACTGCACGACCTTGACATAGCCGGTGCACGCGCTGGCCTAGCCGAGAAACGTGTAGTACGACATTCTCGTTACGTAATTCTCTTTCATCTCAACGAATGCAAAAGTACATTGCATCTCAACAGAAGTTACATAATCACGTGAAACTAATTTTTCACGCAGTAGCGACCGGGTTTTTGTTCTAATAATAAACGAATGTAAAACTAACAAGAATAAAAACTGGACCAGAACGTGTTAAACATATCAGTGCGTGATTAACACTACTTCCAAATGTGTTAATTCTTCTTCTTCTTCTTCTTCTTCTTCTTCTTCTTCTTCTTCTTCTTCTTCTTCTTCTTCTTCTTCTTCTTCTTCTTCTTCTTCTTCTTCTTCTTCTTCTTCTTCTTCTTCTTCTTCTTCTTCTTCTTCTTCTTCTTCTTCTCTTCTTCCTCCTCCTCCTCCTCCTCCTCCTCCTCCTCCTCCTCCTCCTCCTCCTCCTCCTCCTCATCATCATCATCATCATCATCATCATCATCATCATCTCCTCCTCCTCCTCCTCTTCTTCTTCTTCTTCTTCTTCTTCTTCATTATTCTTCTTCTTCTTCTTCATCATCATCATCATCATCATCATCTTCTTCTTCTTCTTCTTCTTCAGCACTACAGTCCAACGAGAGTCCTTCCAACACCAGTCTTGTCCAAATTCTTCTACCCATTGCCATCTCAGTGTAACGCCTCACATCCATTCTTCTGAGGTCTTATAGAACATCATCTGACCATCTCATCCTAGGTGGTCTGATAGACTTTTATAGACTTTCTACTTTTATCCTTCAATAGACTTTTATCTTATCCTTTCTGCTTTTATAGAATGCAAAAGTACGGTATTTTAATTTTTATATGTTAATTTGAAAATATGAAGTATAGAACAATATGTATCATCAGAGGTTTCAATGTGAAGTCAGTGTAATTGTTTGTATGTAGAGAGATAAAAATTAAGAAGTTATACTTGCACTCTTGAACACTAATATAGAATAAATATATAATATTTCTATATAAATCTACGTAATTCTCCACAGATTGCTTAGAAATTATTGTGTTACAGCTTACGTCTAGTTCTTTTACGGCTTGCACATACTTCAATCAGAAAACGAGTCCTATAAATGAATAGATTTTTGAAAGCCAAAAAAATCGAATCTTCGAAAATCTCAATATTAATGTGCACATAGTGTACACGAGCATTTAAAAGAAAAACTGATTCAAGTAAAGACAAATCAAGATGGTTCATCAAAAATTTTACAATTTATTTGTAAAAATTAATATTTTCATCAACGTCATTAAAAAGAATTACTATTAAAAGCACAAACATATATATATATACATTTTTCGGTGATTAATTGGAAAAAGTTCAGGGAAAAATTCTCGCGACGTTGTTGACTAAAAATAATATAATTTATCTTCTTCTTCTTCTTCCTCTACCTCTTCTTCTTCTTCTTCTTCTTCTTCTTCTTCTTCTTCTTCTTCTTCTTCTTCTTCTTCTTCTTCTTCTTCCTCTTCCTCTTCCTCTTCCTCTTCCTCTTCTTCTTCTTCTTCTTCTTCTTCTTCTTCTTCTTCTTCTTCTTCTTCTTCTTCTTCTTCTTCTTCTTCTTCCTCTTCCTCTTCCTCTTCCTCTTCCTCTTCCTCTTCCTCTTCCTCTTCCTCTTCCTTTTCTTCTTCTTCTTCTTCTTCTTCTTCTTCTTCTTCTTCTTCTTCTTCTTCTTCTTCTTCTTCTTCTTCTTCTTTATATTGCTTGGGCTCTAGCCCGTTCCGACTTCACACAATCCCTAACAATTTTTTCCAGGTGCTTCCACGATCTCTCGTTCCCAGTGGCCTATATTTAAATTCTTGTTTAAGAATACGCGAGTATAGTATGCACTCCACATAGGACTTCCAATTCTGCCTGTATTTCTGTTCAGAACCGACTGTAACTTCAGGTCTTTCCTAATGTCGTCGTTTCTTAGACGATCTCTCAAACCACATCCTTTAACTTCTCTTAAAAATTTAACCCCCGAGGCCTGTATTTTTTAAGTATCTTTTTGCAGGATAGTTCATGTTTCACATCCATACATTAAAGTCGGCACAGCCACGACCTTATAGAACATTAGCTGTGTCTCCCTCTGCCTTTTATTTTTCAATAGTCGTCTTATCGTTCTACAGGTGAAACTAAATTTATTTAACTTTTTCTCGATATCGTTGTCCTTCATATATAAGAAGTCACATCGCAAATAATTAAAATGTGATATCGGCTCCAAAACACTATTATCAATTGCTACTTTTTCTCTTACAGGATTCTTCCCTAGGAAGGCCGTTGTTTTTGAAATAATAATATGATTTATCTATTTTCTTATTTCCTCCGACCCGTGTGTGTTCCTTAGGTTTCTTTACGATTCACTGTGACATGTGCAAACGGATTTGTGTAACGTTCTACTGTATTTTAAACGCTTTACAGTAACAATGGTATGGGACGCGTTTGGCATGTGCTGGTATACTCAGAGCTAATTAGGTGGAAACTTTATTAAAACAATGGTGTAGCGTACAGCTGCCGTAGTATGTAAGTCAAGGTTCGTACAGTGCAGTTAAAATATACGTACTTAGCTACAGCCCTTTAACAATGAATATTTTACGCACAGAAACTCTGTAGGCTACATAGACACACGAACAATACACAGGCGCACGTAACTGGCTGTAAAAGTGTTGCATGCGTGCGCCCTTTAAACCAGTCCCCTTCATTGTCTGCTTTTATCTAGATTAAATATGTATTCTGTAGTGCATACAGCAGGCGTTGTTGTTCATGTTCTGTTGTAATGCGTGTAGATACAGTAAACACCAGCGACTGAATACAGAAAGTCGCCCACCCGCACGTTTTGCAATAAATCTATTTTTTATTTATTTATTTATCAGCTCGCTGCATTAGCAATGGTCATTAGCGACCACAAAAATTATAACCAAAATTGATCAGCAAAACCACCACTAACAACCACCATCACCACACCATGCTAAAATAGGGCCACACGAAAGAAAGCTGGTCGTTGGAAACAGGAATTGATAAATTAGTGTAATCTTCGACACTGAATAGAGGAGGAGAAGAAAAAGAAAAAAACGACAAAGAAGAGGAAAAAAGAAGGAAAGAAAACTAAGAAGCGTGTTTAACAAGAAGCAACTCAGTACAGTAAACCACTAGAAGTCCCCGAACGGAAAGCTATTCTCACATCGAACTAGATCAAACATTTCTGCTTCCTCCGACAGACCCGGTTAATTTCGCCTCTCCCAAGAGATACAAAAACAAATTTTAAAATCACAATGACTCTTTGCGTTGCAAATTTTTAACGTAAATATTGTTTTTAAATTACTAGACTCAAAACATCGCAAACAAAATGTTTGCAATATTCAGACAAAAGAGTACGAATAATATAGGAAACGTTAGTTTGTCTGAGTTAACGTTTTCAAACAATCGGGTGCTTTTAGCGTGGGGTTATTAACCGTTTAGATTACACAGGCTTAAGTATAATATAGGGTAATGTATTTTATACAGTTTACGGTAATTATAAGCGTGAGGCGTGTTTGGACAGTAAACGTATATTCAGAGCTAATGAGACGGAGACTTTATTAAAACAATGGTGTAGCGTACAACTGTCGCCGTAGTACAGTATGTAAGTCAAGGTTCGTACAGTGCAGTTAATATACGTAGCTACAGCCCTTTAACAATGAATATTTTACGCACAGAAACTCTGTAAGCTACATAGACACAGGAACAATACACAGGCGCACGTAACTGGCTGTAACAGTGTTGCATGCGCCCCTTTAATACAATCCCCTTCATTGTCTGCTCTTATCTAGATTAAATATGTATTGTATTGTGCATTCAGCAGGCGTTGTTCATGTTCAGCTGTATCACACGCAGTGAGATAAACAGCAGTATTACCGAATTCACAAACAGCTGATAAACGTCTCCAATCGCTGAACGTAATTTGTTTTGCAATAAATAAGTTTAATTTCTTTCTCACTTGGCCTTCAGTGAAATTCCCGTTCATTCCCGTATATGCACACGCACACACACAAAACTTATTTAATATTTATAAATGTTTTACCTCAAAATATGTTTGTCTTTATTTGGAACATGTTACGGGAATACTATTGTTCCTATCGTCAGTCATCATAATTTTGTAACTCGTTGGTTGGTTTTCGTATCAGATATGGTATCCTGTTGGCTTTTGGTATTTTAACTTGGTAATATTGTGTGTGGGTGTGGTGTATAAATACATTTGTTTACACACAATAACAGACCACGGGCTGACATCTCGGCGAATAATGTTTCCAACAATGTGGAAGCCAGCCGCGAAACCTTACGAATACACTTGGACTCCTCTAAGGGGACGATGTTTTAAAACGTACGACACTGACGATGGACTCCGGCGGTGAGGCCGGAACTTATGTCTTCACATTTTACAGGCCAAGACTTGACAGTCAGGCATATATTATTTCTAACTATGCGGACGGCGGAAATCTATTCGTCTCCTCTAAGGGGACAATATGTTTTAAAACGTCCGACTCAGAGAATGGCCTCAGATGGTGACGATGGAGCGTCTGTCAACACAAACTAGAGTTCACGGCCTAACAGCCGGGCGAATAAAGTTTCCAACTAAGTGGACGACGGCTGTGAAAACATGAGGATCTCTAATTCTCTACGTGGAGGATATTTTATAAATCTGACACTGATAATGGCCTCCGTTGGTGAGTACGAAAATCTGTCTACAGAGTCTCTGTAGACCACGGCGTAACAGTCCGTTGTAGGCCTATAGTGTTTCCAACAATGTGGACGCCGACCCTGAATATTAAGGAACTCAAAGGGGTTTAAAAAAATGTTATTTAATATTTTACATTCAGATTATATTTAGTTCAGTTGATTTTATATTTTACATTCAGAGTATATTTAGTTTAGTTAATTTTATATTTTGCATTCAGATTATATTTAGTTTAGTTAATTTTATATTTTGCATTCAGATTATATTTAGTTTAGTTAATTTTATATTTTGCATTGAGATTGTATTTAGTTTTTACAGACACCTGACCTTCCCTTGGCTCCTGCACCCCCCTTTCATCTTAACACCCTCACAGATGTTCCAATACACGCCCTAAACAGATGGCCACCACCACCTTTACTCACATCTTGTGTTTAGGTTTTTAATTATTTCGACTCTTTGACAATGGCTTAGGAAGTCGAAACAGCTGTCGGAGTTAAATAAAATCTGTGAAACGTCCCAAGTGTTTATATATTTTTTTTAAAAAAACCTTTGTATCAATATTTTTCACCAAGTGCCCAACGAGTCATCAATTAATATCGTATTAAGGAACTCTGTTATTATTAGTTTCTAAATAAAACAGACGTTTCGACAGTGCCGTCGACTGGCATCATCAGTGTAAAATTCGAGCTTTACTAACGTAGAGTGGTACACGTTAGACCATAGTACAAAATACAACGCAATTATGATAATATATGGAGTAACTCTACAGGAATTT